>CM053784.1:86424576-87755201 GCA_028749045.1 Cupressus sempervirens | reverse complement strand
ACACTGTTAATTTAGGAGCCAACAATAGGGACATCACTGCTAAACATGCTATAATCATAAGCATAAGGAAATCTAACATGCTAGTGGAAAGTATAAGATAATCCTATAAATTAGATAACATCACCTATCACATGCTAATCATCAAAGTAAGGAAATGTAACAATAAATAACATCATCTAAACATGATACACAAGAATGCCAATGATAACATAAATCACAAGAAAGCATACTCTGGAACCCAAAGTACCAAGTGACAACATCCAACAATAGTCATGCTAGAACAAAAGACCATCTCTATACAATGGTCCCTAGTAGTGGTGAAGGTAGATTTTCCTCCCAACCACATGGCACCTATAGGTCCACACCTACCATGCTAATGGAGATAATGATCCAACCAAAAACTCACACAAAACAAAAATCCATGGCTAAGACTCATGCCAGGCAGTATGATGACTGAATCCAAGACCTAGACAATGCATAAACTATAGGTCCTGGTTAAACATCTCAATGGGCTACTATGTAGGGGTTGACATCATGGAGAGTCACTTAGCAATGACAAACCTAAGCTGGTACTAGCCGCTCCTCATTTCCCAATAGAAGGAGCACATCCCGAATCATTTTATTATCTTTAAGTTTTATTACCACCTAATGTTTAAATTTAGTTATCACTTGTTTACAAAGCTTTTGCATGCCATCCCTCGGGAAATAGGCATTGGGTTTCAAAGATAGAAGCCCCCTCCATATGCTACCCTACCCTACCCATGCTTATCCAATAATGAGTGCATGTAGGCATGCAAATTCCCAACCTAACACCAATGATCATAACTTCTGGAAATACCATGGAAGATTGGGCCCCGCAGGTCACCCAAAAAATGCACGCTCATGTACTCATGTGTGGTGCACCACCTTCATGAAGATCAACACAAGGACTATATGAGAACACAAAGTAGAAAATCACTCAACTAAAAATAGAATCGAGAGGATTGGTGCAACATAAAAGTGCAATAATGGTCTGATTGATATCCAAATGGATCATCTAGGTCCATGACCTGCATTGTGCTATGAAAACTTGAGAAAATAAGGCAGCATCCAAAATGAGGCAAAAACCCCAAAATTTGGAAAAATTTTGAAATTGAAACCCATTTGGCCTTTAGGTGTAATACTTTGAAAATCTAAAAATAAAAGAATTCAGATACTGTATACAAAAATGGCCAACATAATGATTCAAAAACCCAACCCCCATCCCAAAAATAGGGAAAATGTTCATACCTGACCACCTGGGTAGAACTAGCAAACATAAATGAAGGGGAACACTAGTTCTCAACTTCCTAACATATTGCTACAATAAACGTAAGTTGAAATGGAGTGAAAACAATAAAACAAGAAAGCCCTACCTGATAGCAAAAGGGGCAGAAATTGAAACTTGTAGAATAAAATAAATAGCCTGCTGATTCTACTGAAAGTCATGCTAAAGCACAGTCTGCACATGCCGAATCCAACAAGACCAACTTCGCGAAGATCCCACGCTCATGGCTCCCAGAATGAACAAAAATCTAATCCTTCAAAGGGGGGATTTTGGAAATCCTCTCCAAATTCTAAAATCCAAAATAGAAAAGTGAGGAATTATATTCCTCTTTTAACACTTATTTACTTTTTGAGTGAATAGTCAATTAGGGCGAATAACCAACTATAGTAGCTAGACTCCAAATCGACCCAAATGAAGACATGTTATTCTTTGTAACAAAAATTCACCTAAGGCAAAGCTACTAGAAATTAAATCTGAAAAGATTTAAAACCCAAAAACCCAAAATCAGAGAAAATCACATAACACTTTCACGATAGAGTGAACCTCAAAATGCACAGACACACTCACTGGTCTAATCACATAATGTAGTTGAGTTCAAATTTACTAATCATTGAAAGGTTTTAATTAAAATAATTAAAATAAGGATATGTCGACCATACAAGGATGACATTGGGAAAATATGAATAATTGAATCACTAACTCCATGTGCCACTACTAGGAATATAAATCCTACACACTAAAACACATGATCAAGTGCAATTACATATAATATAATAACTAAAGAAATTAATGCATTAAATAAAAAATTAATCCATTTACACCACTCACATTGATAGAAAGAGTAAAGGTACATGAATGAAATAAATAACCCTAGCATAAAATCTAGCTCATAACATAATCAACAAATAAGTCCAAATAAACCATATAAACATATATCATCATAGATCTATTGTCATCTCAAAATGGCATCAACATGCAAATATGATAAACTAAATAGTATAGTAGTAAAGCATCTATGGTACTAAATCAAAGTATAACATCTGACCCTTAGGTCATCTCAAGGTATAAATAACAATAAGAGTAACAAGTATCTCTTAGATCAAAATAGACAAGGTACAGACTGCAAATATGAGAGGCACTACATCCTCCCCAACTAGCATAGGCTTACTCCTAGAAGCTGACAAAAAGATAGGGGTAAAATCCCCTCAATCATGTAGCATCCTCCCAAGTCATAGAGGTCTCATTGTTTGGGTTGCATTGGACCCTTACCTGCTCTATGTCGCAACCTCTCAAGGTCAGCCTCCAGTGCTATAGGATATGAATGGGCTCCAAAGTAAGTTGCTTGTCTGCTACTTGCAAAGCATCCCACTCAAGAACATGGGTCACATCCAAAATATACTACCTCAAAATAGAACCATGAAAAACATTGTCAATGCATGATAACCTAGGTGGAAACACTAGTCAATATGCAATAGGACCAATCCTCTTAAGGATCTCAAAAAGTCCAACAAAATGTGGCACTAATGTAGAGCCTTTCCCATAATGGATGTGGCTCTTCCTTGAGCACACTTGCAAAAACACCTTGTCACCAATAGAAAAGTGATGATCCAACCTATGGGCATCTGCATACTTCTTCTACCTATCCTGAGTAGTAATCAAATTCTCCCTAATGCAAATAACCTACTACTCCATATCTTAAAGCATCTTTGGACCCAAAAGAACTCGGTCCTCTAAATGATCCCAACTCAAAGGAGTATGACATGGTCTACCACACAAGGCCTGAAAAGGTGACATGCCAAGAGAACTATGATACCTGTTGTTGTATGCAAACTCAAAAAGGTACAAATAGTCCTCCCACTTCACCTGCCTATCCATAACATACATGTGAAACATATCCTCCAGAACTTGATTCACTCTCTCAGTTTGACCATCAATCTTTGGGTGATAAGACAAATTGAAATTGAGCTGCATGCCCAAAGTATGCTAGAGAGATGTCCATAGTGCAAAGTAAACACTGGATCTCTATCCAAAATAATCTGATGAGGCATCCCATGCAAATGAACAATATCTGCCAAGAAAACATGTGCTATAGAAGAAGCTGTGTAGGATGTTCTCATGGGAAAAAAATGTGCTACCTTGTGTCAAAGTTTATAGTTGTGATAGAGATCTTTATCTCTCAAAATTTGGACATTATTACTGTTATTGTCATCTTTGGCTGAAAATGATACTTAAGTTTAATTTGTAATATTAAATGGAAATGACATGTGTCATTCACATGCATTGAGGCATTAATATTCAAAGAGTCATAATGAATTATAGGAGTTATGAGAATCTCAAGAGACCTTTGATTATAATATGAAGAGTCTCTCCTATTATTATATATTCGCATCAAGCAAAGGATATTGTACACTTGAACTTTTATTATCAATAAAATGATCTTTTGTTGTGTGGCTGGGTTTTTCCCTTCATTCTAGAAGGGTTTTCCCATGACATCTTTAGGTTTTGATTTTCTCTCCTATGATTTCTTTATTACTATTTTTTATCTTTAGTTTTTGGGCTCTAGTTTTAACATGGTATCAGAGCTAGATTTAGATATCAACATCTAGGGAAGTCTTTCTCTCTAGTAATTTCAAGTCTCATATGTTATCCAAGCTATTTGTCATGCTCACATGTAGTTGAGATTTAGCACCTTTATTCTTGTCCATTGGATTTATGTCTATCTTCTGATTATGTATCATGATTTTGATGTTTGGTGGACCATTCTTGACTTATCACTCCTAGTGATGGAGCTTGGGTATTTTCTATTTGGTATTGTTGATCTTATAGATATCTCATTCTCTGTCAAATCAGATATAAAGTGTAGTAGGGTTGTAAATGTTTTGTAACCTTCTTCTCATTCACTTTACTCTATATGAAGCATGGTGGCTTTTATTATTATTATTTTTTAGTGGTTCAAGTCTCTTGGTATTATTTGTATGCCTCAATTTTCTATTAATTTAATCTCTCTACTTCTCTTTGTATGTTTTTTTCCATATTCTCATCTATGATGACTAGGCTTCATCATGATTTGAAATTTTTAGTCATTATTGGCAGAAGTTTATTATCTTCTCATGTTGTGTTTTTGCAACCCAAATTTCTCTCTCCCACATCTAACATGGACTTCACATCTTGAGTCATGATTACTAGGCATTGTTGTTATATTCCTCTTTCATTAGTTTCATATCTTCATTTTTCTCATGCCCTACCACTATGAGTGGGGTTTGTTATTTATTACCTCCATTTTGGATGGGCTTTATTTATTTTGCCTCAAGTTTGCTTGTGGCTGAATCTTTTTGGTGGGAATTTCTCTAAGTTATCATGGACCTCATTTAAAGGTGATGGTTTTCTTTGAATTCTTATATATTTAATTAGTGTGCATGCTTTCTTCACTACTGGAATTTGATGTCATGGAATCATAGATATGTCAAGATATTATTTGTTGATTGTTGTGATTACTGCAAGACAACAATTCATAATTATTAATTGCTGACAATTCATGAAATGATGTTGGTGTTTGTAACAGTGATTCTCCTACATTCTTTGGAAGCCTTGTTGATTCTTGTGAAGAATAAAATGTCTGTATTTATTTTATGATGACCTATCTTCGTATTTATCTAAAGATGAAATGTCTTATTGCTGCTCCATCTCCATCCATCTTCTTGATCTAATTGTGCCACTCACCATTTTTATTCTCTCACTTATTTTTGTCAATGTCTTCGATTATTTTCCTCTATGTGATTCAGTCATTAATTTTATTGGGGTCTTGAAGTATCTCTTGTATATTGGATGCTGATATCTATTGCTCATTTCTTGTCTTAGTTCTTGAAGGTCAGTTCCTAATTTTCATCATAGTAGCTAGAAGATGAGAGCTATAGGAATGTCAAAGAATACATGTGTGACTTGTGTGTTAATAGATTGAAAGTATCTTTCTATGTGGCCTTTTGTTAGGGACCTAATTACTAAGCATTCTTATGCATTCAATCCTCTAGATCATGAAAAGAAAATCAAAGATAAACTATCCAGAGATTATCTTTCATGTGTGACATCTGTTATCTCATCAAGAAAGTAAAGTTTGATTGGAGAGTATTGTGCCTTTAGTTGAGTTTTAACATTAAATAAAATAGGTATCCAAGTGTTGTATACCAAACAAGTGAGCATTGGGTGTATGCAGTTGGAGTTAAGATCATGATGTTAGTACTATTAGTTGATTCTTCCTACAACATTTTTTGATTTTTGCATCTTATGCTTGTAATATTTAGACAACCAAAGATAAGTCTTTTGTTTCATTGAATCTTATTTCATTACTAGAAATAGCATAGAGCATTAATCTCTATTTGATTTTATGAGTTATTTACTTGTGAATTGCATTGAGATGATGTAGACTGCATTAGGATGTTATTTAGTAAATGATACATATTTCTATTCAGATATGAACTTCATTATTAATAAATTGATCTTTTATATCTCATCATTGCAGGATGCAACAAGAAAGACTATAGAACTTGCTTTAATTAAGAGGAAGATCTTAGCTTTAGAGGGAGGCTTCATAATTAAGAGGGAGTACTTATAGAATCCTCTTCATTATCATATATGCTTGTGGTATTTGTAAAATTTGAGACTTAAATGGAAGTAAGTCTTGTTATGCCTATTTCTATTCTCGTGTGAATAAATGAGATTATAAGATCAATTATGATAACTCTTTCACCATGCGATAGTGAACATCATGTTGAGAGAGTCCATGATGTCATCACATTGAGAGATTCCATGATGGGAGTTGGATGTCATGTTGAGAGATTCCATGATAGTTCACGTTGAGAGAGTTTGTAAAAAAAGGCTTAGCTGTGAGTCTTGCAAATCTTTTCATGTTGAGTAATTCCATGAATATGATTAATTCTTGTAGGTTTTCATGTTGAATAACTCCATGAATTATGTTTTGAATTCATATGATCAGAATTTATCATTGACATTTTTGGTTATAGCTTTGTGTGTCTATTCAACTAAAGATCTCTCTCTTGCTAAGAGGGAAAGTTAAAGTTTGTAGCTATGATAGAGATCTTTATCTCCCAAAATCTAGATGTTATTATCATTATTGTCATCTTCAGGTGAAAAGGATACTCATCTTCGGGTGAAAAGGATACTTAAGTTTAATTTGTAATATTAAATGAAAATGAAATGTGTCATTCACATGCATTAAGGCATGAATATTCAAAGAGTCATAATTAATTATAGGAGTTATGAGAATCTCAAGAGACCTTTGATTATAATGTGAAGAGTCTCTCCTATTGTTATATATTTGCATCAAGAAAAGGATATTGTACAGTTGAACTTTTATTATCAATAAAATGATCTTTTGTTGTGTGGCTAGGCTTTTCCCTTCATTCTAGAAGGGTTTTCCTAGGATATCATCAGGTGTTGATTTTCTCTCATATAATTTCTTTATTACTATTTTTTTGTCTTTAGTTTTTGGGCTCTAGTTTTATCACCTTGGACAATTTTTTCATTGTCACCATGATATAATCATATCCCACTTCCACTCTGGAATGGTATGTGGCTACAAAAGACTCGCCAAATGTTGATGTTCTACCTTCACTCTCTAGCACTCAAGACATCTAGCAACAAAATCAGCAACATCACACCTCATCCCTACCTAGAAGGACAACTATTTGAGATCATCATGCATCTTCTTGACCGTGGGATATGCGGAATATGGTACACAATTTTCTTCTAACAAAACCAAGGTATGAAGATCCTTGAGATGGGTACATAAATATGCCCCATGTGATGCAATAGTTCATCAGACTCAATCAAATAACCTAAAAATCTCACCTCAAGGGTATGTCCAGACTCGATCTCCACCCTCACCTCCTGATACCAAGTATTACTAGGAAAAGCCTCCAAGATACGACCTCACAAA
This sequence comes from Cupressus sempervirens, assembly GCA_028749045.1. Taxonomy (NCBI): domain Eukaryota; kingdom Viridiplantae; phylum Streptophyta; class Pinopsida; order Cupressales; family Cupressaceae; genus Cupressus; species Cupressus sempervirens. Next base: position 87,747,942 of record CM053784.1, on the reverse strand, counting down.
TCCACTCCCAATGACATCACTGATACCTAATGTTGCCTTCTACTCAAAGCATTTGTGATGACATTCTCCTTCCCTTTAATGTAATGAACATCAAAGTCATACTCACACAAGAACTCCATCCAACAATGCTATCATGCATTCATGTTTGGCTGAGTAAAGATATATTGCAAGCTGCTATGATTGCTATGCAACTCAAACTTGTGTCCCAAAAGAAAATGTCTCCAATGGACAAGGGTATGAACTATGGCCATGAGCTTCAAATCATGAGTGAGGTAGTTAAGCTCATGGTCCTTGAGTTTCCTAGACTCATATGCAATAACGTGACCATGCTGCATCAACATCACACCCACGCCTTCCAACAAAGCATCTGTGCAAACCATGAAATCACCTACAAGATAAGGCACTACAAGGACCAGTGCACTGGTCAAACATTTCTTAAGAGTATTAAATGCTACCTCGCATTGATCTAACCAAAAAAACTTCTTCTCTTTCCTTTTAAGAGAAGTGATGGGATGAGGTACTCGTCAGAAATCCTTTACGAAGCAACGATAATATCCTACCAATCCCATAAAACTATGAACTTCTAAGACATTAGTGGCTAGCCAATCCATGATAGTAAAAATATTCTTTGAATCCACTGTAATTCCATCACCTATAATGATGTGTCTCAAATACTTCACCTCTGACTGGAAGAAGCCACATTTACTCAAGTTTCCATACAATTGATGATCCCTTAAGCATTGTAATACTTGACACAAATGGACTTCATGCTCCTCCATAGTCTTTGAATGGATCAATATGTCATCCAAGAATACAATGACACACTAATCAAGGTAAGTGCAAAATACCCCATTTATCAAACTCATAAACACTGATGATGCATTGGTTAACCCAAAGGGTACAACCGTGAACTCATAATGCCCATACCGTGTACAAAAAGTTGTTCAATGAATATTAGCCTCTTGAATGTGAAGTTGATGGTATCCCAACTCAAGATTAATCTTTGAGAGCACTCATGCTTCCTTCACCTAACTGAACAAGTCATCTATCTTTGACAAAGGATAATGGTTCTTCACCATCACCTTATTCAACTACTGATAATCAATGCACAACTACAAAGAACCATCCTTCTTCTTTACAGAGATGATTGGTGCACCCCATGGGGATACACTATGATGAATATGGCTCTTGGCCAATAATTCATCCAACTAAAATCTGAGCTCACTCAACTTCTGAGTAGTCATGTGGTAAGGAGCTCATGAAAATGGCTCAGCTCCTAGTATAAGATCAATCCAAATATCAATGTCATGCTATGGTGGCATACCCAAAATCTCACCAAGTGTCACCGTACGGCTCTTGGCTTCCTCAAGATCACTAAGAGACTCAAGAAACAATTGACAACCCTTCTAAACACTCCACTTCAGCTAATTAGATAAGATCATATGAAGCAAGACTAGTCTTGGGACTCCCAAAAGTTCTACCTGCCCACTTGTGTCATCAACACACTATACCGTCTTACAATGACAATCAATATTCACTTGATGAGTGGCTAACCAATCCATGCCCAACACAATGTCATACAATCCTAGAGGTAGAATATGTAGATCCACTATGGTGGTGAAGATTCCCAAATTCAAAACACAACCATTGACCAACAAGTCTACAACCATTTTAGAACCTGTGGCTAACTCAACTTGCCACCTATCAAACTGAGGCATTGCCACTAGCCCACATCGCTAAACAAGAGATGATCAAATGAAAGAATCAAAAGCACCAAAGTCAAACAAAATTGAAGTTGAAATACCATACAACATACCTATAGCCTCAAATATCGTACTCTAATGGTTAGCTTGATGGTTGTTAATCGTCGTAAAGACTTTGTGATTCCTACTAGGATCTCCAATAGTAGGTTCAAACCTTACGACACACTTAATAGGTCCTAAAGATGGTTTGATGGAGCACTCAAAAGATTTATGGCTAGGTTGGCCACAAGAGTAACAATTTCCTACAAATTTGGGACCTATCACATGACCACCTTGGGTAGCACTAGGATAAGGTGCACTACCCTTGCTAGAATTCTACTGCACACTCTAAGGGGGTCAATCCTATTGAGACTTTTGTCCTCAGTTCTAGTTATTCCTTTCTTACCCAAGGTACTAGAGTCCTTTCCACCCTTGGACCAATACCCTCTTTGAAACTTACAACGTTGTCCACCCTTAGAGGGTGCTGATTGGGTCTGGTCCTTCTTTGAGAATTGAGAATACTGTGCATTCTACCTTGAATTCCTTGCACTTTGGTTCTATGAACTAGATCTACTACTAAAACCTCTAGCTAGATTCTCCTTTGTAATACATGCCTTCTCTATAGTGAGAACAAGAGTCCTAGGTTGATGCATATAGACACCTCTAGTGCAGGCATCCTTAAGACCTCAGATGAAATGGCGAGCTAGGAGTAAATCATCATTATTGTAGAATGAATACTGCCTAAGCTCAAAGAATTGGATTTTGTACTGATCCACTGACATGTTACCTTGCTAGATTGTGTGAAACTTATCAACATGAGCCTATTTGAACTTAGGAGATAAGAATCACTCTCAGAACCTCTCCTCAAAGATCTCCTGGGTGAGATCAACAACACTAAACTGAATCTTCTGACTCTCAATATTCCACCAAATGGATGTGTGGTCCCTCAACTACATAATGGAACAACAGGCCCTCAAGTTGGTTGAATATAGATACATGGTGAAGTAGTGCTCCATGTCCAACAACCAAGTCTTAGCCTTGAGGCCACTTCCCTTGCCATCAAACAATGGTAGTTTGGATTGCTGAAGAGACTTCATGGTATCCAATCAGATGGAATCTTCACTGTTGTGGTCCCCACAACCCCAATTGTGCCCTCTTCCACCTAGTGGAGTACATGAACACTCACATTCATGTTCCTCCTCTCTATGCTCTGAATGAAGGGAATCTTCATGGTGAGATCCCTCTTCCTGATCATGATCTTGTTGGCATTCCTCAACACGAGGGCCCAACTAAGCAAGAAGCTCCTGAAGCACTAGCATCAATGGTCCCATGAAAGATTGATTAGAATTACCTTATTCTTCCTCTCCTTCATAACATCCCTCTTCATGGTGTTCTCCATGGTTACCACTATGGGTGCCACCATAGCCACCAGGTCTACGTGTAGGAGGCATCACTATGAAAACAACAAGATAATGTTAGAACAATTGGATCAAAAGCATAAGAGTCAAAACCATGAACAACAAGATATCAAAATAACAACCATAATATAATAATACACAACAAAAAAAAAAAACCATAGTGGAAGCATAATACAGAGATCCCAATGTTGCAACATGGGCTCTGAAATTAGGTGTAATGCCCTGCCTGAAGATCCTTGAAACAAGGATAAATATAAACTAGGATAATTTTTTTTTTAACAAGTGTAAGTGCACAAGACAAAAACATACACGAATCACAAAGATTGCAATAGATGATGAACAAAACATCCTGACACCAACAGATCCCCAAATGCCACTACTGAGCAAAATGACTAACTATGGAAAGATGCAAAATTGAATTTGAATAGAAACATTCCAAATCCAAAATGTGACTCCAAAGGATTGAAGAAAACTTAAGAGGGTACCCTAAACACCTCCCAAAAAGTTTGGGTCTTACCAAAAAGTGCCCGCTGCCAGCTCGCACAAGCTTTTGTAATTTCTAGATGATACTTTAAATCAACACTAGGCGATACTTTCTAGTATCGAATGATACTTCTAAAGAAGTAGGGTGATATTTTTAGGGATGAGGTGATACAACTCACAGGGGCATGTGATACTTTAAGGGTATTGTATGACATTTATTCAAAGGGGGTGCAATACTTGAAAGTATCGCATGACAAAACTTGAAGAGGCATGCGACACAATTAGGAAACACATGACAGAGTTCCAATGAGTGTGAGACACTTTATTGTATTATACCATGCTGACACGTGGTCACCCAAGAAAATAAGAAGACACTTAAGGACAACAAAAAGGAGTAAGACAGAGTAGAAAACCTCCACACTAGGGAGTATCAGATCCATGATTCGAGGCGTAAACACTTGAATATAATACTAAAGGATAGAAACAACAACTAACCATCAAACAAATAGTAAGAAGGAAAAGAATAGAAGGAAAACATCGCAGAGTATTGAAAGAAACATTGAAGTAAACATAAATAACATCATAATGAGCAATAAAACAAACTAAATGTGTACTTCCTTCCAACTGTCAATAGCATCATAAGACCATCATGGGTCCTACCCATCCCCTGCACGTAACATTCCAAGGCACTGATCAGATTTTCAATACTATCATAATAGGGATGTCACTAGTAAACATGCTATAATCATAAGCATAAGGAAATCTAACATGTTAGTGGAGAGCATAAGATAACCCTATAAAGTAGATAACATCACCTATCACATGCTAATCCTCAAAGTAAGGAAATGCATCAATAAATAACATCATCTAAACATGATACACAAGCATTCCAATGACAACATAAATCACAAGAAAGCATACTTTGGAACTCAAAGTACCAAGTGACGACATCTAGCAATAGTCACACTAGAACAAAAGACCATCTCTGTACACTAGTCCCTAGTAGTGGTGAAGGTAGGTACACCTCCCAACCATGTGGCACCCGTAGGTCCACACCTATCATGCTGATGGAGATAATGATCCAACCACAAACTCACATAAAAAAAACATCCATGGCTAACACACATGCCAAGCGGTATGATGACTGAATCCAAGACCTAGACAATGCATAAATTATAGGTCCTAGTTAGATATTCCAATGGGCTACTATGTAGGGGCTGACATCATGGAGAGTCACTTGGCATTAACAAGCCCAAGTTGGTATTGGTAGCTCTCCACTTCCCAACGGAAGGAGCACATCCTGAATCATTTTATTATCTTTAAGTTTTATTACTACCCAATGTGTAAATTTAGTTATCACTTGTTTACAAATATTTTGCACACCAACCCTCAAGAAATAGGCACCGGGTTGGGGATATAGAAGCCCCCTCCATATGCTACCCTACCCCACCCATGCTCATCCAATGATGAGTGCCCATAGGCATGAAAATTCCCAATCCAACTCCAATGATCATAACTTTTGGAGGTACCATGGAAGATTAGGCCCCACAAGTCACCCAACAAATGTATGCACACATGCTTGTGTGTGGTGCACCTCCATTACAAAGATCAACACAAGGACTAGATGAGAACACAAACCAGAAAGTCCCTTAATCAAAAACAAAATTGAGAGGATGGATGCAACACATGTCCCAATGCAATGTAAAAGTGTAATAGTGGTTTTACTAATATCCACACAGATCATCCAGGTCCACGACCCATATTGCACCATGAGAACTCAAGAAAATAGGATAGCAAGCAAAACAAGGCAAAAGCACTAAAATTTGAAAAAATAATGAAATTAAAACCCATTTGGCCTTTGGGTGTAAAAACCTTGAAAATCCAAGAATAAAAGAATTTAGACATCGTATGCAAAAACAACCAGCATAACGGCTCAAAAACCCAAACCCCCATCCCAAAAATAGGGAAAACATTCATACCCGACCAACTGGGTCGAACTAGCAAACATAAATAGAGGGGAACACTAGTTCTCAACCTCTTAACATACTGCTACAAGAAACAAAAGCTGAAATAGAGTGAAAACAATAAAATGAGAAATCCCTACTTGATAGTAAAAGAGGTAGAAATTGAAACCTGCAGAATATAGCTTGCTGAATCTACCAAAAATCATGGCAAAGTACGGTCTACCTAAGCCAAATGCAATGAGAGTAACTTCGTGAAGATCCCATGCTGACAGCTCCTAGAATGAAAAAAATGTCAAATCCTTCAAAGGGGGGATTTTGGAAAATCCTCTCCAAATTGTAAAATAAAAAATAAAAAAGTGAGGAATTAAATTCCTCTTTCAACACTTATTCACTTTTTGAGTGAATAGTCGATTAGGATGAATAGCCAACTATAGTAGCTAGACTTTGAATCAACACAAATGAAAATAGGTTATTCTCTGTAATGAAAATTCAAAAAATGAAAAGCTACCAAAAATTAAATTTGAAAAGATTTAAAACTCGAAAACCTAAAATCACAGAAAATCACGTAACATTTTCGTAATAGAGCGAACCTCAAAATGCACAGACACGCTTACTGGTCTAATCACATAATGCAGATGAGTTCAGATTTACTAATCACCAAAAGATTTTAATTAAAATAATTAAAATAAGGATACATCAACCATGCAGGGATGACATTGGTAAAATATGAATAGATGAATCACTAACTCCATGTGCCACTACTAGGGATATAAATCTCGCACTCTAAAACACATAATCAAGTGCAATTGCATATAATATAATAGCTGAAGCAATCAATGCATTAAATAAAAAATTAATCCATTTACACCACTCACATTTGTAGAAGCACAAAGGTACATGAATGAAGTAAATAACCCTAGCATAAAATCTAGCTCATAAGATAATGAACAAATAAGTCCAAATAAACCATATAAACATATATCATCATAGATTTTTTGTCATCTCAAAATGACATCAACATGCAAATATGATAAATTGAACAGTATAGTAGTAAAGACTCTATGGTACTAAATCAAAGTATAACATCCAACCCTCAGGTCATCTCAAGGTATAAATAACAATAAGAGTAACAAGTATCTCTCGAATCAAAATAGACAAGGTACAGACTGCAAACATGAGAGGCACTAGATGGACTATCTATACTAAATTTTTTCATTGATTCCTAATAGGTTCCATCCTCTAACAAGGAACATATATATTAGTGTATTATCTAGTGGGTATCATCCCCAATAGGGTTTTCACTTGGCTAGGGTTTCCCTAGTTAACAAAATAAGGTGTTATGAGTTGTCTTTGTGCATGGTTATTATTTTTGTTCAACATTACTTATTTACTTTTTTATGCATGGTACAAAGTAATTAACAATATCTAGTTAGCGACAAAAGTTTTTAGAATACTGATTCACCCCCCTCTCAATATTCCTTATTTCTAACATACAACACTCAAAGAGAAGAGCCAACCTCATTAGTGGCACAATTTTCCCTTGATTGGCCCATTAGCAAAAAACTAAACCTAACTGTAATGTGATTGGTAATACTATGAATGCATGTAAATAAATCATATCAACTTTAAGTTATCATTGATGTCAAGTCTTAGTTGGCTAGAAATTATGCTAATTTAGTAGAGTGCCATATCAATTGATTGATAAAGAGGGTTTGAAGAAAGTACGGTGAAGATATAGTTGTTCAGTACAGTAATCAAATGACAATTGAATGAGTTCGATAGTGATAATGTAATGTTGGTTTCATTATTTTTCAATCATGTAATATTATAAAGTATTGAGCCACTCAAGCTATACCAAGTGACAAGGTTAAAGAAGGAAAACAATATTCACCAAGTGACTACAATGTTCACCTAGTAAATGGCAATGTTAAGTTCGAAGTTTGATATTGCCTAAGAAAGTCTAGTATTGACTGAGTGTTATATTAACCAAGTGAAATGTAATGTTTATAGAGTTTTATCAAGAACAAGTTTATAAAGATTGAATATAAGGATGACTTTTGGTAGAAATATAGAATGTTTGAGATGCTTAAAGGTATGAGTCAAGGTTTTATACAAGATCAATGACTGGGAAATCCAATAAAGATTTGATGATGGAAATTGAAGAAGGATAAGGATGGACACAAAGTTCTATTTTCTAAGTGTCTAAATGGATTGTATATAATATTGATGATTGTAATTAAGTGCCAATAATTAGAATAATCTAGAAACACATATATTACTATTTAAGGAGGATTCAAGTCAAATTTTTGGCTATTGTTGATGATGTTGTTGGTTAAATGCTAATTTTTATTGTTAAGGTGATGAAAGTGAAATTTTTTTGAAGATGAAAGAAGCTAGTAGAAGATGAGAATTTAAGAGATAAGATCAAAGTAGACTTGAGAAGAAGAGAAAGTGAAGGAGTGAATTAGCTAAGGAAAGAGATCAAAGGATCGAGATCAGAGAGAGACTGAGTAGAAATAAGATCTAAATAAGAAAGGTAGTGCTATACCTATTAGATCATTTGTACTATTACTTTATACTCATATAGCAAAAAAATATCTAAATCAAGTGGACCTAATAAGTCTATAAAATCCTATATGGTAACATCAATTAGTACTATTTGTAAGTCCTTTAGAGGAGGCCACTCTTTAGATAGGATCAAGGAGTGATAAGGTCTAGATGATCTTTTAGTGTAAATACCTCTAACAAGTTCACATTAACAATGTGTATGTAACCTGTAACAAGGTTGGATCCTAGTAGATCTCACGTTATAAGACTAAATTTTTTGGGTTTTTGGTCCTAGGTGGTTTTTCCCTTTACAAAGTTTCCATGTTAAAAATCTTGGTGTAAAATGTGTGATTGTTGTTATCTTGAAAGTTGATTTATATGTTATTTATGTTTTATTGTAATTTAGTAACAACTAAGTTTTATTATTGTTAGTTGCTAATAATAGAATAGTAAATGAATAGTTTGAAGTAAAGTAATTGTGTGAATTAATTGAGAAGTTGAATGTGTAGATTGAGTGAATTCTTATGATGTTTATGAATTTTGTTTGGTACCAAAACTATTTGAAAGGACTATAGGATAATTGAACATAACTAATTCATGCCCCTCTCAATTATCTAACAATTGGTATTAGAGCACAATGCTTGTAGAAAGAAGTTTAAAGGAAATTGGGCCAAAGATTGTAAGATGTATAAGAGAGAGGAACCAAAGCTAAACAAAGAAAATTTTTCATCATGGAAAGATAGAATGAGGCTACACCTATCTAGAATTTGAGATAATGTTACTCACTAGCTAGACAATGAACATATCACACTCCTAATCCTATGATAGTAAATCAAGTGATTAGAAAGAGGAATCACAATAGCTTGATGATTGAGATTTCATTTGCACTTAATGATGTTGAGTTTGATGATGTCAAGAACTTCACCAATGCCAAAAAAGTGTGGCAAAAATTGGCATTGTACATGGTGGAGATCCTAACATGCTAGGAGATAAATCTAAAAGTCTTGGAGGCAAGTATGATGACATTCAAATGAAAGAAGGTGAAAATATTGCATAGTATGTGAACTGAATCAAAGAAGTTGTGAGTGCAATCAAGGCTACTAGAGAAGTTAATAATGACACTAGAAATGTAAGTAAAGATCTTAGAAATCTTCTTTCTATTTATGCTATCATTGTTTTAGTAATTCAAGAAGTGAGAGTTTTACCTGGTAATGATATGACACTTGACAATATAGTGGATTGGTTAACTGTATTTGAATTGAGAAATTATGATAACAATATGATTATAATTGGAAATGCATTTAAATATTCACTAACCATTGGAAGTTCAAAGAAAGAAAAGAAATTTAAGGAAGAAAGAAAATATGAATCTGAGGATGATCTAGGTGAACTTGAAGCATTTCTTGTAAGAAGGTTATCAAGAGGTAAGGGTAAATACAAGGGTAAATTCCCCCTAATGTTTTTCAAGTGTAATTAAGTTGGTCTATTTTCTACTAAATATCCTAACAAAAGTAAGAGTGAAAAAAATGATAAGAAAGTTATAGGTACAAGAAGAACATGGATTACACAAATAGAGAAAAGAAGTAATGCTAGATTGCCGAAGAAGAGCAGACCAAGTCTAGTACTAATGAAGATAATGAAGTAGTTTAGATGGTATATATTTCAATCAAGGAAGATCCCAATGGAGAAATTTACAAAAGTGAAACTTCCCTTATTTCACATGTTAAAGAAAGAATGATTCATGGAATATAGATAGTGGATGCTTATATCACATGACTGGTGATCTAAGTATGTTTGATAAATTCGAAGAAATTGATGATGGTGGAATTGTTAAGCTAGGTAATGATGTTCCATGTATGGTAAAAAGGTAGAGGATAACTAATGTTGAATGATAAGATCAGATATGATAATGCACACTAGGTACAATGACTAAAGTATACACTTTGAAGTGTTTCTCAGTTGAATACTTCAAGTCATAAGCTATAATTTCATAACAGAAAAGATAAGATCTATGATAATGAAGGAAATTTGATTGGAACTAAGATGAAAAACAATGGTAACTTATTTTATCTTGATCCTACTATTGAGACATTATTATTTACTAAATTTGAGGATCCCTGATTACATCATAAAAAAATGTGTCGTGTAAATTTTGAGAACATGGTTAAGACAAGTAGAAAGAAAAGAGTTATAGGCTTACCAAATTTGTGAAAATGTGAGAATGCTATGTGTAAAGAATGTCAGCTTGTTAAGATGAAAAAATCTATTTTTTCAAGAAAACCACACACCTAAAATAATATCTTGGAACTAGTGCATACTAATCTATGTAGACCAATAGGAATGGACATTTATTATGGTGACATATACTTCCTATTATTTATTGATGAATATTCTAGAATGATTGCTATTATGTTCATGAAGGTGAGATCACATGCTTTTGATATGTTCAAATGGTATAAAGAAAGAATTGAGAAAGAAACTAGTAAATATTGGAAATGTTTAAGATCTTATAGAGGTGGTTTTATGTCAAAAATGTGGACACACTTCTATAAACCATTATTCTCAAGAACACCCATAATAAAGAGCATCTTAAGAGGTGGCTTAGAACTTCCTACCTATGATGTACAAGAGGGTAAAAGTACAAACTTTTGTCACCTTTTATAAAGGAAAGTGATATTAGCATTTAAACTCTTCAACTTTAATGACATAAAAGTGGCATTTGTGTTTAGACTTTGAAGATGATATAAATTGATGAAATGTGTAAAATTGGACGAAGTTTTTCTGTAATTTTTTAAAGAAAATTTGAGTGAAAATTTTATTTATTTTTGAATTTTTAAAGTCTATTTTTTAATTTTTAAAAAATGCTAAAAATATAAAATTTTTTTCCCGTCAAACAAATATATGCAAATGATCATATTTTGGTTTGATTATGAAATATGTTAGAGCTGACATGTATACCTAGTGTACCAAAAAATAATTTGAAATTTGGCTAATATTTTTCAAGTTATAATTGGTCAAAGTCAAAGTTCTCACAAATTGATAGTTTTTTTCTCTTGTCAAACTTTTTCCATCAAATCTACATATTTTTTAAAAAACATTACATATTCTTGAAGAAGACTCTCTCCTCTAGTATAACATTAAAAAATAATAAATTTTTAACATAATTTGCTATTTTTTTTCTATTTTTGAATAGACATCTTCCTAAATCTCAAAATACCTAGTTGTAATATTTTCAAATTATAACATATTATCCATAATCAAAATAATAAAAAATTTACATGATCATAATCTTGACTTCGAGACCTATAGAAGTATATTTTTAGTTTTTTTAAAAACTTCATTTTAGTAGGTCAGATTGGCCTTAAAAGTGAGATTTTTATAGAGGTTCTTATTTTTGCTTGTGTGATTGCCACTTAGGATGCCAGATAGACAATTACAGTTGAAACTGTTTCGGCTGTAACACTTTCAGCCAAAAGGGTTTTGGCCATAACCTCCATTAGCCTATCAAACTGCCCACAGTTAAGTTGGTGGTTTCATATAAAATAAAGTTAGTTTTTTTTTTTTTTTCCAATAAATATAGAAAACAATGAAAAGTAAATGAGCATTTTCAAAAGACAATGATTTTCTGAAGCCATTTTTAGCAACTATTTTGCATATTTAATTAGAACTGCAAAGGATCAAATATTTTAAAGGTGTTTTTTCCCATTTACTTATTTTTATGTATTCTATATTGAAGCATTAGTTGGTATTTACTGAAATCTAAATTAAATTTTTTGTTTCTATAGATTAAAGTATTCAATGGGTAGTAAAAAGAAAAGATCAAGGAAATATGATAGAATAAGAGATGACAAAATGAAAGGTCATACAAAATGTAACCAAAATCAACCTATTGAAATTATTGAAGAGGATCAGATTCATGAACATAATGAAAGTAATGAAGAGGAAGGAATTGACACTTATAATGATAGAAAAAAATTAGAAGGCATAACAAATTTGATGGATTTGGATGAGGAACTACTTTTTAACCAAATTCCATCTAAAGATATGATAAATGATAAGACTATAAGGAAGCATTATCAAAACATGAGGGATGAATATTTCAAAGATGAAAGTATATTTGGACATGCACAATTATTTGTCAAGTTATTTAGGAGAAAAGATATGAGATCTATTTTGGAGTTGTTGGGTGTTGATAGTAGGAAAAACCATGCACATAATATTAATAAAACAATAGTTGAAAACTTGCAAAATGTTTATAACAAAATTGACAACAAAACTCGAGGAGGTGATTTGAGTAATGCACGTAGAGCATTGATGACTACTATATCTAGTAGAAAATTGACACATAGAAAATAAGTACATGCAATTTCTGATGTACTACATATATCTAGAAGAACTATTCAGAGATACATCAAGAGGAGAAAAAAGCTAGATGATAACATTGAGAATAAATAGGTGAATATTTGTAGAGTTCCTTGAAAAGACAAAATTTTTGAAGATGTAAAAAGACAAGTTATTGAATTTTGGATCACACGTTCTCGTGTTCCTTACAATAGATGTGATACTATACAAATTAAAGATCAAGAGACAGGGGCCAAAATTGAACATCCAAAACATTTCATAGATATAACTCAAAGTGAAATATTTCAAACATTCAATCAAGAATTTTCAAATGTCAAAATATGTTAGATAATTGATAAATAGGAGATAATTTCCACAGCAAGTCTAATTGTGATATTGCTATCAAGATTTAATTGTGTGATTTTGAGTCAAACTCATTGACCCATGTTTCATGAGTAGTGATTCAACATGAATCCATCTCTCATGAGAATAAATGGAACACTTAGCACTCATTGGATCTAGGTGATGCTCATTGGGGTGAAGCACCGAGACTTCTCGGGAGGTCAGCCATCCTAGTACTACTCTAGCCTGAGTGTGCTTAACTATAGAGTTTCCTCCGTTTGCAACTCCATGATTAGTGATTCAACATGAATCCTGATAATAATATAAAAAGATGTCAGAGAATGTTTGAGAGTTTACATCCTTCCTTTGTATGCATAAATAAGATGCATGAAACTTGTTGTTGTCAAAATCATGTTGAATTTGGTCTACACTTGCAATCATATAACAAATTTATGGTAGTACTTGATCCTAATTTGGTCATCCCTAGTAGTAAAACACAATTTGTGAAGTCTATATTATGTGATAAATTAGAAGATTCAGATGAGTTCAAAGTGCAATGCATAAAAAATTAGTGTGAAGATTGTGGAGATTTATGCAAATTTTCAATGCAAATTGAGAATATTAATGAATCAACACCAGTTTCATTGGTGAGATATGAATATGAGACATACCAAAATAAGATAGGAGATGAATCTAAAAAAATTTTATTGAAGGAGAGTGAATTGGGTTATGATGAGTTTATGACCAAGTTTCATGTATTGAAATATCCACATATCCAACATTGTCATGGTGCACAATGGCAAGCTAAATAGTTTCGTGATTCCAAAAATTGTTTTCCATCCGGTTGTATACTTTTAGTTGTAGATTTTTCTAAGAATTATACATTTTTATCTCAAATAGAGCTTCAAGGGCAATATTATCATTCTAAACAAGTTGCAATATTTGTGCAAGTGACCTATAGACATGCACAATTTGAGGTGGATGAGATAGAAAGGTTGGATGAAAATGAATGCATCATCATCAAAGAGGTTCATTTCTATATTAGTGATGATAGAGTTCATGATAGGAGTTATGTGACTCATTATTTTGCAATGTTCTCTGAAGATCTTAGAGATTGTGGAATAAATGTTTCAGAGAACTGGATTTGGTCTAATGGATGTGCAGGTTAGTATACATGAACTTGCACATTTATTTAACTTTATTTCAACTTATATTTATTTGTACATGCCTATTTCAATTTGATACATGTACATATATAATTGTTTCTACTTATCATTTCATGTTCATAGGACAATTCAAATCTGCAAAAGCATTTAATTGGTTAGCAATGCAACATGCTAGAACCAATGTTAGGTTTTTATGGAATTTCTTTGAAAATGAAAAAAGAAAAGGGGAGCATGATGGAGTAGGAGCATGTATAAAGCATGGGCTTCGATAACATGAACTTGCAGGTAAATATGCATTTAATGTGCATGTTTAATAGTAGTAGCATATATTTTAAATTATATATAAGCATGTTGTATGTACATACAGGGAATAGGATAGAGAGTACAAATCAACTTGTTGAATGGTTCAAAGTTCATTTTCCTACTCGAGATACTAAATACAGTAAGTGTTAGTTTTGGGAAGTGAAGGTGAGCTTTATCATGTTTATTTTTAATGTATTTTTCAAATTCTTGATTTTTTTATTAAATATTTATTTTGAAATATGAAAATTACTTTTCATATTTGTAACAGATATAGATCAATCTAATCCTTACAATTGTCAAACGATTCCTGGTATTAGAAGTTTACATCAAGTGATGACTATAGGAAACCATAAACCTCTAGTAATTAAAGTAAGAGAGAAAACATGTTTTTGTGATGACTACATTAAGGATAATTGAGTGAGTGTATGTGAAAATATTGTGAATGGATATGTTTCACATTGGGATTTGAAGGAGATAGTTAGAAAGCCTCCTTTTCAAGATGCTGACATTGACATTGACATTCATGATCCTATACATTCAACTGATTATGAGCACATCTCTAATTTAGTTATGGTAGGTTTGTGTGCATATACATATATAAATTAATAAACATGTATATTCATTTTAAAATTAATTTATATTTAACTATTTTTATATACATGCAGGAGATATTTTTGCAGTTCAAGCCTTACCAAATAATGCAAAAGATGTGGACTATTATCTTTTAAGATGCACAAAAGCAGAACACAAGTTGCTACAAGGAACTATAGATGTTGATAAATAATCATATCTAATTGGATCAGTTGTAATTGAAGGAACATATTATCAACAAACAAGGGTAACTAATAGTGGTATTGAATTTATTGAATATAAGCCTGGAGAAAAAGTTTTACATTACAGTAACCATGTTATAGCAAAAAAGTTACAATTTGAAGCAATACAAAGAAGAGGACGTCGTGGAAATCAAAAGTGGAAACTATCTATTGAAGAACATGAAAAACTTCTAGAGTTAATAAAAGCTAGAGAGGATCCTAACAATACAATGTTTGTGGAGCTCTAGTTTACCTATGTACTTATTGTGGAGCTCTAGTTCAACTATGTCTATATAGCTCTTATACTTTCACATTTTATGTTAAAAGGATATTTGTTTTATAAATTTGTGTACATTGGATCATTTATCTTGGACATGTGAAATTAAACATGTTTCAAGTTATTTTTATTTAAATTAGACATGGATATCTCATTTAAGACAACTTCTTAGGACGTCCCCTTAAGACAACCTCTTAAGATCTCCCCTTAGGACTACCTATTACCTAACCTCCCCTTAAGAATGCCTATTAGGACATCCCCTCATTACCACCTTTTAGGACCTCTCCTTAAGACAACCCTTTAGTATTTGTATGCATTTATATACATTGTTTATGTTTTTTTATGATTGTTAATGCTCTTATGTATTTATGTATATAATCTTTATGTTCTTATATGATACATTCTTTATGTTTGTATATAATATTTAAGTTCTTATATGTACTAACTTTTATTAATTAAATGTTGTAACATGCATTCTTTAGGTCATACTCTTTATATGTTCTTATCTATATGTTCTTATGTTCTTATCAATAACATGTACATAAACATTAATAAAAATATGAATATTGAAAATATGTATTACATTCTTTATGTTCATATGTATTCTTTGTGTTCTTATATGTATTAAATTTAGTGATTAAATGTTGTAGTTTACATCATGTATTCTTTACTAGTACTCTTTATGTTCTTAAATATGTATGAACTATAATAGCACATATTAAATTCTTTATGTTTGTATGTATTCTTTGCGTTCTTATATGTATTAAATTTAGTGATTAGATGTTGTAGTTCACATCATGTATTTGTTAGTACTAGTACTCTTTATGTTCTAATTTAAGACAACCTCTTAGGACCTCCTCTTAGGACTACCTATTACCTAACCTCCCTTTAGGACCACCTATTAGGACATCCCCTTAGTACCACCTTTTAGGACATCTCCTTAAGACAACCCCTTTACTATTTGTATGCATTTATATACATTGTTTATGTTTTCTTATGATTGTTAATGATCTTATGTATTTATGTATATAATCTTTATGTTCTTATATGATACATTCTTTGTGTTTTTATATAATCTTTGTGTTCTTATATGTATTAAATTTTATTAATTAAATGTTGTAACATGCATTCTTTAGGTCATACTCTTTATATGTTCTTATGTACATGTATATGTTATATTCTTACCTATGCATTAATCTACATTCTTATATATGCATAATTTAGGATCTCCCCTTAATACATGCCATTGAATATAGGTAATTATACTTAGATTAAGGAATTAAAAACAATAACATATACATAAACATGATTATTGAAAACATACATGTCTACTTTTAACATGAACATATATACATACATCTATGAAATAAAAAATACATTTTAATCTACATTCTTATGTATAATTTAGGATCTCCCCTTAATACATGTCATTCAATATAGTTAATTACACTTAGATTAAGTCATTAAGATGAATAACATATACAAAAACATGAATAACACATACATAAACATAAAAGATTAAGACTTTAAAAGATCAATTTAACATGTACATAAGACATTAACTAGTACTCTTTATGTTCTTAAATATGTATTAAATTTATTGATTAAATATTGTGACACATAAATTACAAAATAACACATGATCTATGAAATAAAAATATGAATATTGAAAACCTGCATACATTCAACATGAACATAAGACATGAACATAATATGTAAATCTATGTAAAATAGCACATCTATGAAATAATGTATGTACCCATGTAAAATATATCCAAAATACCATATAAAATGTCTCCAAGATACCACATCAAATGTCTCTAAAATACCACATGTATCAAATGTATTTGAAATAACATGTACATCGATATAAAAGTATCTGAAATAAGACATGTATCTAAAATAACATACATATCCATATAAAAGTATTTGAAATAACACATGTATCTGAAATAACATACATATCCATATCAAAGTATCTAAAATGACATATATATATATATATATATATATATATATATATTCCACATCTCCCTCCTGATCCCTAACCGCAAAAGGCTCTACAATTTGGATTTGAACCCTATGTCAAATGAAAGAAATTTGTAAAATTATAAAATTATACATGTATACATGCATGTATTATACCATATGTACAATATATATCTATCAAATATATAATAAAAAATACATAGCATACCTATCACTCATGTCATGCCAGATCTGTCGGGGTTTGAAAATCTCCAAAACACAACAGACTATCACTAAGACCCTATAGAACACACATGTAGATGTACACAAGTTAAATTGAATATATAAAAAAGATCTTGAGTATGATAAAAAAACTGTATACATGTGTAAATTATAGTAAAAAATAAATATAAACATATATAAATTTACAATATTTGCTATAGCATCATGTAATGCTCTACCAATTTGATGGATATCTAAATTATGTGGTGATAGAATAATATCTGAATCATGGAACGAAGGTGCTCTAAGGCCAGGCTATGCAAGAGCAGGTGCTATAGGATCCTGAGTAGGTGTTGGGATAGGTGTTGTGGGGACATGTACTGTATGGCCCTCTAGAGGAGCAGGTGCTATAGGATCCTGACTAGGTGTGGGGAAAGGTACTGTATGGCCCTCTGTAGGAGTAGGTGCTATAGAGTGTGTAGAGATATCCTCCTATCTCTATTAGGGTTGTGATCCTGCTGTGCATGACAAAATATGGTTGATGTTTCCACCAATGTCATGAAGAGGAATCCTTGTGACTATCGACAAGGCTCGATATGAACCAAGAAGATCAGATGCTAAATAAGATGCCATATGATGTAATGCATCCACATCTGATATAGCTAAAACCTCTAGTGGCAATGGTATATTTTCTATCTCATGTAGATCATCATCTCCTGTGCTATAGGATGCACCTGTCGAAATGGGACCATGAGATCATAACATATATCTGCCACATGTATCTGAAGATATCTCTTGTAAGTGTATGGAAATTGTGGCAATGTTAGAAAATATCAGACTCTTGACTGTATCATCAAGAATAGTCAAACCCACAATAGTCATCTGTGGACCTCTCAACATGACCAAAAGGTTTGGACCCACCATTGCCCATTTATTAACGAGCACAGGGGTGTCTGCATGTCTAAATCTCTTCAACAATCGGCCGAGGCCCTATCTAGCATGACCTAAAAAATCTATATAATCAACATCATGATGTAAATGAAATTTTTCAAATAATTGAACTTGTAGAAATAAAGAGGAAACTCATCCTTCTATGGCCACATGTGATGCACAACTAACCACCAAGGATATATAAATGGAAGAATGAGCTGATCTATACATTTGTCATTGAATAACCTCTAACCCTAGCCCTATCTATATGAAAGGGAAATATAATCTTCACCATAGTGGTGGAGACCTCACCATCAATCTATGTATACTTCACAGTGCCAGTGACACTGCAAGAAAGGGAAGAGTAAAACGTCTCAATACTAATATCATCAAATGGATTGTACATAGAGATCATCTCAATTATCTAGCACAACTCATCTCTAATAGAAATAATCTTCTCCCTATTAGGGAGAGTGGTATAAGCCAATAGTATAGAATCAAGATAGTCGAGAGCATGAGATAACCTAGCAATAGTATCTACAAACAAATACTGTCTCTCCTTAGAGGATGATGTCAGTCTATGTGCTATGCATGATTCAGCAGTACGACCCCCTCCCTGAACACTAGCCTCCCTTGAGGATACAGGTGCTCCACTAGTACTAGATGCCATAATGATATATGCAAAGATCTCTATCTATAAATGTAGAGTTAAGATAGACATACATAAGTACATACAAAACAAAAAGTTAAATTTAATTTAAAACATGCATGTATATAAATATGTACAAAGTTGACTGTAACTAAAAATATGCACATGTTATTTAGTACATCTAGCTCATGTATGTGAACATCTAGCTCACGTATGTGAAAAAAAATATGCATGTATGTTATTTAGTACATATAGGTTTAATATGTTAATGTTTTCTAAAATGTAACTAATTTTTAGCTATCTTGAGGTCTTAACAAGTTTTCAAAGTTTCATGTATATTTTATTATAGTTTCCAAGTTTTCTAAGTTTGAAGTTGGTTAAATTTTAAGTTTTCAAGTTTGAACAACTAGAACTTATTATAGTTTAATTCTACCTAATGTTTCAAGTTACATGTTAGTTATCTATATAGGTTTGCTCTATATTAATATTTTATCAAGTGTAATTACTTTAGTTATCTAAGTCTCAATTTGAATTTTCTATGTTTGATCATGTAAAATCTAAATTTATGAATAAATGTACATATTTAATTAAAAAATACTATATAGTTTTTTTATCTTTAACATATCAAGATCTAACTATATTAAGAAAATTAACTAGTCTAAATAATCAACTAGTAAAACAAACACTTAAAATATAATTAATTTAATTACTAAAACACTTAAAAAAAATTAATTTAATTAATGCTAACATGTAATAACTAAAAAAAAAAGAAGAAGCAAAAAATAAATAAAAAAATGTACTTACTTGTTACGGTCAAAACACTCTAACCACTTGAAAACTGTCACACAAAACCACAATAGTGAAATGACCACTGACAAGTGATTTTTTGGGTTTTATAAATCTAGGGGGGTTACGGTCGAAACCCTTTTAGCCAAAAGGGCTTTGGCCATAACCCCCTACCACGTCGATGCAAAAAAGCACCACATCTAGAGGGCTATACGCATTTTGGCCAAAACCATTACGGCCAAAACCCTTTCAGCTTTAACCCTGTCAGATATCATAAATGCTGACATAGGTTTGTGCTTTCACCTAAGAGTTATGAGATGGTGGCTCTTAAATGAACCTAGCTAAAGAAACCCTTGTAAGGTGCACCATAGAATGAAAGATTCAAATGAAGATGCAAGCTAAATGAGATGAAAACTAGTCTATAATGAGAAATACAATGAAAGAAAAGTAAATCATAATCTACTATCAAGAAAGTAAAGATGTAAGGTAACAATGCAAGAGCTATGCTATGATGAGATGAAAGATGCTCCAAAAATGCAAGAATTCCAAGAGAGTGGTGAATTCTAAAAGTACTCCAAAAGCTATATGAAAACCTACAACATAATGTTAGTACAAAAGCATAAGATGAGAGAATGAGAAGAAAGTCCTCTTTAAAAAAAAATGTATGCTTGTGTTTAAGAGGAAAAATCCCATGGTGGAGAGTGAATCCCATGTTGACTTTGTGCACAAGAATCTCACCTAAGAAATATAAACAATGGTGTTTAAGAGGAAAACGATGTATGGAGGAGAATTAAAGCTATTTTGAAAATAAAGATTCCTCTCCCATAGAAAAGTGTGCCCCTCATGTGAGATAAAATGCCTTTTATTTTATTTTTAAAATAGGAATACTGCACTTTATGTGCACAGGGTTTTAGGGAATTTCTTTAATTAAAAAGGAGAAATTTCTTTCAATTAAATAAAAGACTTAGGATAAAGTGGTCAAACCATAGGTTAAAATCAAATGAATATCAAAGTGGTGATTTGATCAAAGATAAGCAATGGATAAATTAAGAAAAACTATTGTAAACGGGGCTCAAAGTCTAGATTCCCTTTTTTGGGTGATTACACTAGTGAGTTTAAATCTATTGAATTCACTATTGTTTGTGCCAAGAATGGTATTAAGAGACAATTATCCACATTGATCTCACCATAACAAAATGGAATTGATGAAAGAAGAAACATATCAATTGTATTTTGTGCAAGGACATTGATGATTGAAAAAGAAGTTTCATAGATATTCTGGAGAGAAGAAATTAGTACAACTATTTACACTCTGAACCAAGTTTATTTGAAGAAAGGAACAAATAACACACCCAATGAACTTTGGTATGATTATAGAATGAATGTAAGTTATTTCAAAATCTTTTGAAGTAGGTGTTATATTCACAAGGATGGAGGGAATGGTAAATTTAATTTTAAAGGAGATGAATGTATATTCATTGGCTATTCATTTAAGAGAAAATCTTATAAATGTTTGAAAAAAGCTACTAACAAGATTATTGAAAGTGTAAATGAGAGGATTGATGAGTTTACAGATAAAAAAAATGTAGAAAGTAAGAAGGAACTTGAAGATTAAAAAAAGTTTGTGTATGTATATGAAGAGGCACCTAATACATTACTTGAGTTACAATAGAGAGCCACTGAGCATTAGAGAGTATCACCAAACTTACAAATTATTTTACCCGAGTACTAGATAGTACAACCCAAGTAAGAAGTTGAACTCCTAATGAGTGGAGAAAATGTTGATAATTAGAGATCTAAAATTGTATTGGCCAAATATGTGAGAAAACATCACTCCCCTAAACAAATTATTAAAGATAGAAGTGCTGGAGTATAGTCAAGAAATAAATTGAGAGACAATACCTATTTAATTGAAGATTTTGAACTAAGAACTATTAAGGCTGAATTGGAAAATGTGCATTGGATAAATGCTATAAATGAAGAGATTGATCACATTAAGAATGATACCTAGACATTAGTACCAATACCTACATATAAGAATGTGATAGGAACCAAATGGATTTTTAGGAATAAACTGAATGATAATGAAGAAGTGGTAAGAAAAAAGGCAAGACTGGTTTGCAAAGGGCATGCACAAGAAGGAGTAGACTATGGTGAGACTTTTGCACTTGTGGAAAGATTGGAAGGTGTAAGAATATTTTTGGCTTATGCTACATATGAAAAGCTCAAAGTTTGTCAAATGGATGTCAAATATACATTTTTGAATGAAATAATTGAAGAGGAAGTCTATACTAAACACTTTGAAGGATTCATTGAACTTGATCAAAGGAACATGGTTTGCAAAGTGAACAAGGCATTGTATGGATTGAAACAAGCACTGAGATCATGGTATGAAAAGTTGCATTCATATTTGATTAAGATTGGATTTTATATAACAAGTGAGAACGATAATCTATATTTGAAATGTGAATCTGAAATTAAGGTGGTGATTGTTGAGATATTTGTGGATGATATTATATTTGGAGGAAATGACATAATATAGAAGACTTTTTTTAATCAAACGAGAATACAATTTGAGATGTCAATGTTTGGTGAAATAATTTTTTTTATTAGATTAAAAGTTCATCAAACAAGGAAATGTATCTATGTGACTCATTCTAAGTATGTAAAATAAATCTTAAAGACATTTGGGATTAATGAGTGTAAGCCTATCAATACACCTACATTGACTGGAGTGAAATTATCAAAGAAAGACACTATTGGAGAGGTAAATGGAACACAATATAGATCCATGATTTGTAGATTATATTATGTTGTACATATTAGACCAAATATTGCACATGTTTTTGGTATAGTTGCAAGGTTTTCCTTTAATTCTAAGGAAACACACATGACTATTGTGAAAAGGATATTCAAGTAAAGATTATAACCTATGATACAAACAAGATGATGACTTTAATATTAAAGTCTTTATGGATATTGATTGGGCTTGTAATGTTAATGGTAAAAAAGGCCCAAGTGGTGGAGCTTTCTTTTTAGGAGAAAGATTGATTACATAGGTAAGCAAGAAACAAAGTTGTATTTCACAATATACTGCTGAAGTTGAATATGTTGTTGCTATAATTAATTGTTCAAATATTATATTGATTAAGAAACCATTGGAAGGCATTAAAGAAGAGATAATTGAGGCTATTACTATTTATTGTGATAACACAAGTGTAATGAATATTTTAAAAATCTTGTGATGCATGAAAAATCAAAGAACATATCAATCAAGTATCATTATTTGAGGAAACAAGTACAAGAGAAACAAGTAGAGCTTGAATATGTGAAGTGTAAAGAGAAAATTCCAAACATATAAGGATGCTTTTGAGTATCTAAAAGGTAAATTGGGGTCCTACCCCTATCCACAATTGACTAAGTGAAGATGCATGCTACATCAATTCATGGATGAAAAAAAATATCTTTGTGGAGTTGATGCAAGAGTTCACTATTTATGAGTTTCTTGAAGTTGTGAAGAAGATTGTAATGCAATTGAGATATACAGTACATGCAAGGTACATAGATAATTGCAAGGTTTTATAAGTTTCACATTGATATTTATAATGAACTTTGGCATTACTATCAAAGGGAGGGATAACTAGTAAAAGTGAGAAGATTACTAAAGAGAGAAAAAAATTAATGAGGAGAAGTATATTCAAAGGGGGAGAAATTTTGAATGAAGATGGATGCAGTTGAAGATATAGACCGAGTGCACCTATTGCTAAGAATCAAAATGAAGACAACACAACTAAAAAGTTGTATTATTGTCAATATATACATTTGATTATCTTATATAATGTAAAATAATATGGTATGTGTTGCCATTAATGCCAAAGGGAGAGATTGTTAGCCCAAAATAATAATGTAATTGGTAATGCTATGAGTGCATGTAAAGAGTCATATTAGTTGTTACATTGCCATTTATGTCAAGTCTTAGTTGGATAGACATTATGCTAATTCAATAGAGTGCCATATAATTTGATTGATGAAGAGGATTTGAAGAAAGTATTTTGAAGAAAAAGTTATTAAGTATGGTATTTGATGGGCATTTGAATGAGCTAGATAGTGATAATGTAATGTTGATTTGATTATTTTGCAATAATCTAGTAGTGCAAAGTATTGAGCTACTGAAGCTATACCGAGTGACAAAGTTAAAGAAGGAAGACAATATTCATAGTGTGACTATAGTTTTCATTGAGAAATTGGAAAACTTAAGTGGGAAGTTAAGTATTTCCTAATCAATTCTAGTATTGACTAAGTATTATATTACCTGATGAAATTTAATGTTCACCAAGTATCAACAAGAATAAAAAGTTTAGAAAGATGGATTTTGAGGCCCACTTTTGGCATAAATATACAATGTTTGAGATGTTCAAAGACATTAATCAACATTTTTTACAAGATGAATGACTGGGAAAATTGAATGAAGATCTAATGATGGATATTGAAGAAGGATAAGGATGGACACAAATTATTATAAAATTTCTATTAAATCTAAGTGTCTAAATGCATCAAATCTAGATTGATGATTGTAAATAAGTGAGAATAATTTGAAGAATATGGAAGCACATAGATTACTCTTTAAGGAGTCAAGTCACATTTTTGGCTATTGCTGATGATGTTGCTGGTAGAATGTTGATTGTTATTGTTAAGGTGCTGAATGTGCAAAGTTATTGAAGCTTACAAAAGCTAGTAGAAGATGAACAATGAAGAGGGAAGATAAAAGTAGAGTTGAGATGAAGAGAAAGTAAAGGAGTAAATAAATCAAGCAAAGAGATCAAACATAGAACAAGCAAAAAGAAGATCTGAATAAGAAAGTTAGTGCTATATGAAATAGATCATTTATATTGTTACTTTCTAACCATTTTAGTAGAAAAATATCTTAACTAAGTGGAACTAACAAGTCTATGAAATCATGGAGGTGCAAATGGGAGATATCACAAAAAAACTAAAGGATTATGAGCAGAATCTTAGACTGCTCATCAGGGAAAGTGGAACAAAAATTGAGCAAGTTACCTCTAGCATCTGTGTAGCTATGGTGACTTTGGGTAAAAGAGTTAATGAAGGACCCATATCTTTAGAGGGCCCAAGCAAGAGGACAAGACAGAGTTCGAGGAAAAAAGCTTTGATTGTTGCTACTTCTTTGGCTGCTAACTCCATCCAGGACATAGCTAAGATTGGTAAGGAGGCTATGAAGATGATTACGGAATTGTAATAGTTTCCTAGGTCTTCTTCTCTGGTCGAGTTCCTGTGAGGGTCTTGTTTGCTGGCTGGTTCTTCTAGTTCCTGTGTTTGGTCCTATTTTTTGGATTTTAGTTTTTAACTTGTACTGTCGCTTCTAGGTCCTCGTAAAACTTGGGTATTTTATTTGGATTTTTTAGTGGTTTTAGGTCCCTGTAAAACCTGATTTTGATGCTACTTTTCAGTAGGTTTATGGGCTCTTTCCTGTTGGATGTCTCATTTTTTCCTTTTTTGAGGATGTGAAAGGATTTTGGGGTCCCTTTAAAACCTATTTTTATCGTAATCTAAAACAAGTCTATGAAATCCTATATGGTAACATCGATTAGTGGTGTTTGTAATTCCTTTAGTCTAGGCCACTCTTTAGACAAGATCAAGGAGTGATAGCGTCCAGATGATCTTTTGTTGTACATCCTCTAATAAGGTCACATTAATAATGTGTATGTAACCTGTAACAAGGTTGGCTCCTTATAGATCTCACTTTAGAAAAGAAATTTTTTTGGGTTACTAGTCCTAGGTGATTTTTCCCTTTACAAGGTTTCCATATTAAAAATTTTGTGTCAAATTTGTGATTGTTGTAATGTTGCAAGTTGTTTTACATACTATTTATGTTTTATTAAAACTTAGTAACAACTACGTAAACGGTTGGTAACAACTAAGTTTTATTAAAGTCAATTGGTAATGAGAGAACAATAAATGAACAATTTGATATAAAGTGATTGTGTGAGTTAATTGAGAAGTTGAATGTGTACACCAAGTGAATCCTTATAATGTTTATGAAGTTTTTTTGGTACTAAAAATATTTGAAGGGACTATAGGATAAATAAAAATAACTAATTTTCCCCCTCTTTTTTATCTAACACAAATTTCACCCTTGATAGATTAGGGCAAAATTTAACCTCTGGTGATCAGGTCCAAAAACCCCTAAGGTGGATAGATGCATGAAAAGGAGGGACCTAGAGGAAATAGATCCTACCTTGAGCTTTACACTATGAAAATAGGATCTTTAAAAAGGATCTATTAGGTTTTATCCCAATTCCACCTTGGGGGGAGGATGGAAAAGGGAAGAAGAGATAAACGAGAGAAGGATATTAATTATCTTGCATTAAATAGATGCTTACACTTCATTATATTAGAGTATGTCCAATTTAAGATGGTATAGAAGGATAGTGTTACACTTCTAAAGAAAACTTGGAAAAAATAACTACATTATTTTAAAAAAATTTATAGGTTTGAATTATAAATAGTGTTTCTTTTTATTGAAATTAGACAACCAAAGAAATTGAATTCACTTAAATATCTCAAAAGTAATAAACATTAAACTAGATATTAATAAAATTTTTGGTTAACAACTTGTCTTCCTTATCTTTTTAGTTTATACCTTGACTCTTAAACTACCCAATGGCTTATGGAGGACAAAGAAGTTAACAAAAAAATGAGTTGTTAGAATATATAGTCCATAGATATAATTGAGAGGGGGGGTGGGGGTGAATTAGTTATCCAAATACTATCACAATTATTAGCCTTAAACAATCTTAACCATATGAGAAATATAAACTAAAACCATAACAAGATACTCATACAAAATAACACCAGATATGTTAACTAGGGAAACCCTTGATCAGAGTAGAAACCGTGGTGGGAATGGTACCCAAAAGATGAGGTACTAATATAAATGTTCCTTGTTAATGGATGGACCCTGTTAAGAGTCTATGAATACATTCAGTACATATGAGTCCCTGCTAGGAGACTTTGAATCTCTATTAGGAAATTCCAACCCTTTTAGGAGTTGTGCCAACCCAATTAGGGTTGTGCCAACCTTGTTAGGAGTTATGGAAGACATTAGGACCCATAGCCCAAAATAACTTCAAGGGCAAGACCAATGAACCCCCTATTCAAATGATCTCTATATTATTCCTTGTAGAATAATAGATTTGTACTTTACTGTTCCTTCCTCTTTCTCTGTCCTGTCAAATAGACTTCTACTTCTTCTGATCTTGTAACTAGATCACAAATCTTGTATCCAATAATCCCTTGGATTGCTTACACATATTCAGTAACAAATCTTCTCCTTTTCCCACTTCACATTTCTTGCAACGATCACCACATATTACAAACAAGGAAAACATCTTTCCTTTACACCATATCTTCATAATAATTCCTTGAGTTGGCCTTGAGGCTTTCCCAATTAATTATAATAAGATAATTAATTAATTATAATTGTAATAGCATTATTAGCTCACAGTCTATGCAAAACTTCACACGTGCGATACTAGGGCCTGCACACTTGCTGATATCACCATCTGACTATCCTCTATCACTGCCTCACTACACATATCTTTATTACATCTCAGATGTAAGATGGCCAAAAAACATCAAGAAATACTTTCCCAATACTTTGTCTCTAAAATTCTCTATGTAAATTAGGTACAACTTCTGTATGTCTTTGACTTTAACTCTATGATCTTGACCACATCATCAGGACACTATACTGAACATGTCCATAACTACACATCACAAAACAATCAAAGCATTGTCCATACCATCAAGATATTTTTCTTCTACTCAAACAGTCTTTACAAAAATTGTGCTATGTTGACATCAATGACAAACATAGTCTTGAATGAATTATGTTAATACTCTCCAATGCTTAGAATACTCCTCTAAAATAGTATCTTCAACATTCATGCTAATATGGGTTAGTGTAGTAATCTATCAAAGACCCCTCAATTGAAATGTACAACTCCCTTTTGAATGTAGGATTTGCAAAGAATTTTGTTTTTTTGGATTTTGGGGGTATGCTCTAAACTGGAGAGCAGAAGAGGCAAGTACTAGATTGCTCAACACTTTAAACAACCCAGGCAAGTGAAAATAGGGAATAACTCACAAAATACAATCTATTATGATTCAAATTCAAAGTATAGAAATATGCATGACTAACTATGACAACTAGAGATTAGGAAGGATGGTACAATGGTAATTACTAGATTGCAAAGTTAATTGATATGTTGACAAAACACGTATTGTCTATCTCTTAGCTACTCCATTAGTCAATTTTTGACCCCTCATATAATGAACTATATCACACAAATGAACTATGACATACAATAGAAAGAACAAAAATATACTTATACTAAAGAAAGTAATGCATACAATCTATTGAACAAAAGAAATCAAACCACATTCATTTGCATTCATTCAATTTTCAACAAAAGCACATTCATTCCACATACTATACTGAAACTAAATGAACGAAAAAATTAAAAATGGACTTAGAGTCACACATAGTAGTCCCAACTACAGGGTTCACCTAAAGTAATTTTGCTGATTGATTAACTTATTAAAAATTTACATCTATAAGCCTTCTTAAATGACTAGTTACAATAGATGATTGCATCATAGAGCATCTCTAAATAGAATAAGATAAAAATAGGACAATCTTGAATCATTGTCTACTAAAGAGACTAACAAAATACCATGAATGGCTACACAAATAAAGAAGAGAGAGAGAAAAATGTTTGGAAGAACATCAAAACAACATGCCTTCTCAGAAGTAACTACTTTAGATCTGCAAGCTTTCTTAGCATCAGTTACTTTTTCCAATTCCTCAAGATTTGGAATGATGATATTGTCAACTCAAATAATCTAGTAGTCATGCATCTTAGTCAATTCATCAATTTTGGTGACCCTTGACTAGAGCTTCTTCGATTCTCTCCATATGATTGAGTTTGCTAATGAGAGTTCTTTGATCTTTGACAGTTGGAAGTTCAATGGTTCACAACTTCATCAAAAAATTCCAAGAACTTTGACTTCATCTTATTAATATCCACAAGCTTACCATTAGTAGACACAAAGGACTCTCTATGCAATATCTTTAGATATTCAAATACTTTCTCAATAGGCTTCTATACCAGGTCATGCACATCTTTGAGCTCATTTGCATACCTTGCAGAGCTTTCCACAATAAATTCTAGAGATTTTTTCCAATGAAATAATGGCTCATTACATATTTTAATGATCTTGTGGGAGATGGCAATATTGGTCTTCATATCGACCATTTCCTGCAATAGTGCCAATTGCTCTGTTATTTTATTTTCTACATTTTGTATGGTGGTCTGATGTATAGAAGCTACCTCCCTCAACTTTTAATCATCCAACATAAGATTTCCCAAGTTTTTGATCAATGGGGGACCTTGAGCCTTCATTTGATCTATCCACATTTGGCCAATCTACCCAAATTGCCTCTCTTGTTGTAACTTTAGGAGTAGATTCTTGTTCTCCTCTACATTCTAGTCAAATTGGCTGGTTGATGGGATCCAAAGTGTAGATTTGAAATATTCCATCAACTCTCTATTTGAGGCCTTCAGGACCTCCTTTTTTGCTTTGAGCTCTTCCAGCCTATCTTCAATCTTCTCATTGGTGGACTTCCATATTTTCACCATGGAATCATGAACATGGATCCCAAGATCTACTATAATGATTTGGAAGTCATTTGAGGAAAGCTCATGGAACTTTCCCTCTTTTTGTAGCTTTGCAATTTCCACTAACATGTGTCCAGTGGATGGATTGGTGGCCAATTAGCAATGGATTTCTATTTCTTTGTCTTCTTGGAGGGTGGCTAAGAAGAGGTGGCCTATGTGATCAAGTCCTTATATGGAGTTACATCTTCAATCTTCTCTTCTTCCTATAAATGGTCTCCTTGAGCCATGACTTAGTAGAGAGCACATTGATAGCAAACTGCAAGGCAATAGGATCAAATAACTTCATTGGTACTAGGGGAGTTTGATTCCTTTGGGAAGAAATAGGGAAGGTGATGATCTAAGTAATCGAGAGGGCCAAGGTATCCCCTTACTGAGACGTATCTTCTTCTTAGCTATCCATGGGGTTGGCGTCGCCATCTAAATTGATGATGTGGATAGGTGAGGTAGGCTTGGCCATTGATTTTTCTAGTTCTTTCTCCTTTTCTTTGTCCTTATCCCCTTCCTTCTCCCCAACTTTCCTATTGTCTACAAGAGAGCCACTTGTATAGGTACGTGTGATTGACACATTCTTCTTTGGAGGGTAGTCTCCACCTGACCAATAGACTGTGACGGGCCTGTAGATGTTGAAGTACCAACAATGGTGGTGGTTGCTGTAATGGATTGGGAAGCTCTTGAAGATACTCCACCCATTGAACCAATTATCCTGGTCCTCTTCTTCCTCTCTCAGGTCCACTCTACCTACTTATCTATTTTTTTGATTATTCCATACATGTGGAGCTCCATAGTGTTTATGATAGGACCTATAGGTGGGGTAGAAAAAATTGGGGTGCCTATGATCTTCTCATAGGATGTGGGGTGCATGTAGGCTCCATCATATGCAATGTTAGAAACATCAACAAAATTGTTATATAGTTTAATTGCATCAATTTTTATTCATCACCAAAATTTATCTCGGGTCTAGTATTCATTAAGACACCCAACCCAGTAGTCCTCAATATCTAGAACATGCCTATAGGAATATCCAAACTTCAAGTGATCCCTTACAAAGTTGATTGGATCATATTTAGGCTTGAGAACTTTGCAGTCAACCAATTTGATCTTATTCTCAAAGCTCTTCACTAGATTCTAAGTATTGGATCTAGAAGCATAGGAACAGGGTCCAACCACTATGGCGAAGAAAATCTTGACTATTTTCTTTACATTAGAACACAAGGTGTTCACTTCAAGAAATTTTCAACATAATTTGACTAGAACCACCTTATCTTTTGGATACCTTGGAAGTCTCTTAGGAACACCATTGTAAGCACCTATCTACAAGTAAGAGAAGGTCAAAAATTGGATGAATGAGTATCCAAAATGGGTGATAGCTGAAATTTCCTTTGGTGAAAATCTCCTTTCTAGGCATCCTTACAATTCTTGAGATAACCTCATTATGAAGGTATCATTTACTAGCACATACTCCACAAAGCTTCTTTGCAGCTATAGATGGGGGTAGAAGTCATATACCTTTGTATGCTCATCATAATTTTGAATGCTAGGAAGGCCAGGCCACAAGTGGTGAGTGGCCAAGGCATAAATTAGAAAGGAGGACATGTAAAATTGTATAAATCCTCTGGCCAAATTCATCCACGAGGTGAACTCATCCTATATAATTTTTGCCTACTCAATTTGCATATCCTTAGCACAAATAACTTGCACTAGGAAGAAATGGTTCATGATGAGCTCTAAGATCTCTTTTTCTTTTAGTCTGAGCAATAAGGCAAGAATATCTACTATCCCTCTCTTCAAATTTGTGTCGAATGGGGTCTTGGGCATTTTTCTCTTCTTCAAGCAAGGAGTTTGAAATCATGTTCTCTACATGTCTTCCCATATTAGGGTCTTCTTCTTATTGAACATAGAAATGAAATAGCTGAAATCAATATCACAATACTCCTCTTTTATAGGAATGTCGAATGTAGACTGCATTAGTGCCTTGTTGATCAAGATGAGGATAGATTAACCAAGAATTTTTTTTCTTTGTTTTTGGGTCATATCTTTGGATACATTCCCTCAAAAGCTCTGGTGGATGTACTGCCATTGGAAAACTGGCTGCCTCAACCAATCCACTCTCTTTAAGCTTTTGAGTGATCGGGCAAATAGGTTGAGAATTGAGTCTCCTATGGAGATCACCCAAATTGTAAAATTTAAATGATGTATTTGTTAACTCCTTTAACTCACTCTCCAAGCCTATTAACCTATCATAACCAACATTTTTTATTGCCATTTTCTATGATTGCACAATATGCACTTCTCAATAAATAGCCATTTTAAAATACTCGGGGAAATCAATTTCAAGCAATTCTGATGAAATAGGTATAGGAATCTGAACATTGGCACCACACAAACAAAATTAAGTTTGGCCAATGATTATATTAGTAGGATTTGCATTCAATTCCATGATCAATAGCTATTTAAACTTTTTGTTCACTTGCACATAAAAAAATGTATTTTCAAAAGCTCTATTACTTTACTTAGAGTAAAGTGATATTTCTAAAAATCACTTAACAAAATAAGTGCTTAGGTTCCATGTGGAAGGCCTTATTTCGATTCAAAATCTAGAATGCAGAAATAGCTAATAATATTAACATATGCGATGGAGGGAGAGAAACCTAGCTTTTCTGCAAACCCACTTTCCTTCCATTTGGAATCGTAATGTGGGTAGTGATCCTTTGATAGCTTGTGCACTTTATTTTTAAACTTTTTTCCCTAAGCATTTAGCACTTACTTTTCATTGAGTCGGGGTCACATCTTCATCATTAACCTTTATGGAATTATCATTTAAGAAGCTCTAAAGAATATTTGCACTTTAAAGTCACTTGTGTTTCCATTTTTAAAGCCTTCAAAGAAGTAGCCTTTTTCATTACCTAGGGACAAAAAACCCTCTCTTAGCAACATTTCCTAGAATGAAGTAAAGCTAACAACACTTCTCCCTTTATCTTAATTTGATGGTCATAAGGCTAGATCTCAAGCTCAAAACAATCATTTTAACATCATTCGTCTACTATTTGGATGCAAAATGACTTATATTTGGCATGATTCATGGCAACTTTGGAAGAAGAACAAAACACTTTCGCTTCCATTGGTGCACAATGGAAAACCCTTAGATTTGCTCTTCCTCATGAAGGTAAAACTTACCTCTACAATATGAATGGCCTTCTTCCTAGATTTGATCCACAACTTCATGGGTCTTTCCATCATGACATAATCATATACAAAGCTTTGTAGTTAGTGTCATGGCTTCATCCTTTAGATACACACTTAATTAAGTTCACCAAAGAGAAAAACTAGTTCAATTGCTTAGAATCCTTAGGAAAAAGGATGCTAAGGCAAGATAGAAGATAGTTAAAAATAGAAAACCTAATTCTCACAAAGAATATGCCCAAACATATCCCAACCATACCTAGATCACCTAGACCCCTCACGCACTGGAAAAATAGAAAAACCACATAGAATGATGGGTAAAGGTAATGCAAGGATACTTAGAAAATATAGAAAGTGAGGTACTTGGGAAAGATAAGAAGTAAGTAATCTAGAGGAAACTTAGACAATACAAATTGGACATAGACCCATTAGCTACCAATCACTTTGAACTTTTTAGGGCGGAACAAAAATTTGGCAACAAAAATGTACATAAAAATGTAAATTTTGAACATTGCAAAGTTATAAAATCATTAAAAACCATAGAAAAAATTCAACAAGTGATACTTTACTATATTAAATGATTTTCATGGAGACCCTATTAGAATTAAACAAGTGATGATGATCTAAGAACAACACTTCTTATTTTCTAATACAAATCCAGTTAAGCTCAAACTATGCTTCTCTAGTGTGGCCACCATCTTAAATAAAATGCATTACATTTGAATTACATCATTTGAATATTTATGCTTCATTATAGTCTACCAAAAACCATTAGAAAATCCTAATTCAACATTTAAGAATCCTTGTTAGACTCCAAGTTTGATTGTATATGACTTTGATCTGGAATAATTAACCTTCTAGATTCTTCCACTATACTTCCAAATGCTCATATATCCAATCACCACAATTGAGGTGAATCCAAATCATCATCATGTTTGATTTTCCATGTCACCATAATACCTAAATTACAAAATGATTCATCACAACTAAATACATCATCACAAATTGAGGATCTAATGTCAACTATTCCAAACACTTTTCTAAATTATACAAAATAATCTTCTCTCCATTCCCTCTAAAACTACAACCATCATATGATGGAAAAAACTATCCCATATATCATTCAAGATAATTCAGACTCATCCATACCTCCTAGTTCTACATACATTTGATATACTAATCAAATTTTTATCATTTGTCACTATTTTCTCTACTAGTTTCTTTATCAACCTTTAGTTGGTCATAAATTTCTCCATCCATATTGAAATCCCATGCGATACACCATACACCATATAGAGACATATAAAAGTCTCCCATTTAAGATATACACTCTAATTCCTTCAATAACACTTCTATGACACTAGATTAAACTACTCAAACACTTGTTCACTCATCTAGTACATTGACAACAATCATGCAATACTAAGTTGACATCAATGACAACATAAAAAATGATCTCCTTGGTATCAAACAAATATATACAAAAATACCTCTAAATGTAATCTACAACAATTTCACCAACAAGACCTTGGCAATATGATGTGGGTGTTAGTCATTATTGTGTAAGATTTACTTTACTTCCTTTAAAGGAGGAATAAATGAAAGCTAAGAGCCAGAGTATGATGAGAAGTTACATCTTAGGAGGTCATACATTTTTGGATGAAAAGGTGATGGATTTGTAGAACATGGCTAAAAATATTACTAAGATTGTACAACTATTAAGAAATGAGATGAATGAATATGAAATGAATGAACTTGAAGAATGGTAACAATTAGAAGATGATGTTACCTCAGGTTACTACTAAAATGATATCAGATGAGTAGAAAAATCTTGTTAATATGTTAAAAAATGCAAACTTATTGAATAATGATAGAGGTGGAGACAAAAAACAAAAAAAGAAGTAGGTATTAGTTAGAGATTAAAGACTAGTTGAATAATGATAATTATTCCATAACCTATACCTATCCTAAGTGTTTATTTAGTTTAATTTACCAGGGAAACTTATGGTTTGACTATTTATTTTATATAATATTCTATGCCAAATTAAGGCTTGGTTTGGTATAAGTAGATGGTCTTGTAATGTCTAGATTCAATTAGTCAAGCATGGAGTAGCTAGGAGCATCATTAGTGATGATAGCAAATAGGTGGATTTTCACATATGAGGATTGAGATGTATACTACTTTGTATTGGATGTGACACAAAACAACTTTTAGTCAAGCATGTTAGATGTAAATCTTATGTTGTTATTATGAGAATATAAGTGTTATTTCACTAGTAGAATTGGCCTCTATTTTTGATGAAAGTTGCTCAAATTCTCTACCCAAGTTGGTTGAATGTTCCATAAATGGCCTTGTTAGTATTTTTCCTGTCAAAATTTTGACAAATCCTTGTTAAGCTTAAACTTTCAATGCAAGTCCTCATCAGAATCAACATCAACATTTGGCCATTATGCTCATAAAAAAATTGACCATTTCTAGTCAAAATAGGTGTCTATCCCAACCACAATGCCAAACCGATGAGGGTTTCCTGATCAATCATTCTGTTAAAATTATGGCAAAGGCTGGTCAAGATTTTGACCAACCTTGGTTAAGGTTGAGAAATCAGCAACACTATTTTGCTATATGTGGTTGTCAAACCTTCCATCAATGTTGGTTGAAAGGGTGACCCATTCGACCAGGATGATAAACCCACAATGGTGACCTTGTCAGTGCACTAGTTAGAAGTTAGACCATGTCTGGCCATAAGTTTGACTAAAATTTTTTAGGTTTTGATTGAGATTTGTTGAACGTTTGATGAATATAGATCGTTTTAAAAAATACATCTAAAGATAAATATCCAGACTCATTTTCATGTTGCAAATTATATATCATTTAAAGGATATTCTTCATAGCCTAAGTTGATTATATGGTTGTGATCAAATAAAAAAATTACTTCATTTCTTTTTGTTTGTAGGAAATCATGATTTGGCATTTAAATAAAAGGTGCATGTCTCAAAATGCATTCTTAGGGCTTACTCATCACATGGAAATCCCTATCTATGGATCTTGGTTATGATTTTCTTGAAACTCTATGATATATGATTTTTTCATATATTGCTATAGCAACAATGATGAAGCATCGAGTATTAGTGTATACTATGGTGATAGCAACAAGGTCATCTTCAAAATTAGGTGAGATATCACTTTAACATATAGAGATCAAGTTTATCACTATAAAGAGAAGACATAGTTTCAATATGGTGATGAACAATAGAGAAAGGTGTATCGCTATAACCTTCAGCAATCATCGGCAAGTGGGGAGATGAGGTTTTGGTTATGAAAGTGGGCGATGACATTATCACTGGTTAGAATTGAGTTATTCTATTTTGGTGATTAATGATGAAGTTGTTTGTATTACTATATGATATGGAAATACGTGCTTTCGATGATCAAAGAAAGGAAGTTTGTGTTGCAATGATTAGCAATAAGATCACTTGATCACCATGTGTTATAGCAATAAAGTAGTGTAATTTTTAAGAGGAGTTGCTCTTGCTATAACAATGGAATGGAGTTGGTCATGGATAATATTTTGAGAATAATGGACATAGCAATGAGCAATGGACATTTTTGTGTCGATATGTATTATAGCGATAAGATGAAAACTCACAACAAAGTCATTACATTGGATGTGCAAGGTGTAAAGGATATGATTATTGGTTCCAAATTTGTAGAAGATCATAAGTCTATGATATTATGGGCTCTCTATCCTCCACACAAGAGGCATCAAATTATTGATATTGATCAAGCCTTTGGGCAGTTAATGACATTGAAAGTTGGGGTAACAGACCCTAATGAATCAACTACCACGTAAGTGGTTGTTTCCCCATTTGATCGAGCACAAAAAAAGTAGGTGAAATTTCAACAAGATAATTGGAAATAAATGTGTGAGGGCCTATTGAAAATAGGAAGGCCATATAATTAGTCTGTGATTCAATCCCCTGATGATGCCTTAAAGATTGAGTTGAAGAGGCTAGAAGAGGAGAATAAAAATATGAAGGATATATCTTTGTTAAGGAGGGAAATATCTGGCTCTATATTGAAAAATCATTTCAAAACATTATTGACCAAGTTAGGGAAAGTTTGAGACTTATACAATGGATACCAGCCCTTAGCTATCTAACATAATGAAATATATAGAAATATTGTTAAAGAGAAGAATGAAATTGCAAATGATGAAGATATTCAAGAGGGAAAAAAATTGATAAAAGTTCATAATGTATACAACTAGGAATTTAAAGATATTTTAAAGTTATTTGAGAATATGGTAGAAGAGCATGGAGCCCTAACATGGCATAATGAAAATAGATAGACAATTGATTGGGAGATGTGGATGGGGATTTTCCATGTGATGCAGGTGTTGGTGTTTTGAAATGTCATGGTTTTAAATTATCTCGATGTGAACAAATTACATCTAGGGGCAACTACTCCCCATATACAACATACCCTTTTAGACACTGGGTCAACCATAATGCTAGACCTTGTTCTACTTTAGGCTTTGCAAAACCTAAGTGGGTGTACCTCAGATTCATTTATATGGTACCAGTTTTCAAAAGCATACACTTGAATCTAACAAAGTAGATAAAACCCCTAATATTCTAACACTTATGCAAAGATCCTAGACATGAAATAACTAATAACATGAACTAAGAACTTGATAAACCAAGTAAGGGCAACACGTTTCAGTTCCTTCAACATGAAAGGGAAAAGATTTTGATTGATGATGTCGAATATAAGAAAAAACAAGACATGAACAACATAACACTTTGATCCTGTAGCTGACCAGTGCCTTATCTATTGGGTAATTCCATAAACCCCTAACACACATGCTTGAAAGTCATTGACATATCTCATACAACAATACTTTCCTAATCTATCCATTCACCTTGTGAATTTGACATCTGCATCTTTTTGGATCTCATACTTGACCTATCCTTTCACAAGATTTACAACCCTATGATGATAAAATAAGCATTTACATGACTCCTTGAATCACAAGTAAACAATATCAACACAAACAACCTAAAACAGATTGCAAATGGACAATATGCACCGTGTACATATATCACATAAGATCACAAATAACATGAACATGAGATAACATTTAGATAGAAGATTAACTTCTTGCTACAGTTTTAATTATTTCCTTGAAACAAATACAATAAAATGCATGAAATTGAAACATAAAACTGCCTAATAGATCTGAACTATCTGTATTCTATTACTTGCTATTCATTACAATGAGAAATTGTAAAGAATGGTGGAAATATAGTCCTTGATCCAACCTTGTGACATCATAGACAAACTACAACCAACCCCAAAGAAAGAGAAGAGAAGAGAATATAAAGATAGGATAATTCCTAGATCGGATCAGATGCTGCCATTTTTCCACTTGAAACTTCTCTACTTATAGATGAAAAACATCTCTCTACCTTCTCTCTTCAACTGAAAATCAGATCTTTTCTTTGCTACTATTGAAAGCCTTGAAAATATCTTCAGAATGATGGATTCTCTAATTGAAAAGAATGCTAGATCTGATATCAAAATAGAGCCAAAATAACTATTAAATGACCTCTAGAGGAAAGATAAAGCTTTCAGAATCATTTTCACCAGATTTTGGCTTCAACAAACTTTCATATCTTCTTTCCAATTGATTTTGCAACTTAATGATGAATTCTGCCCATTTTACTGAGAATTCCTTGGAAGTCACAAATCTACTTATAGCCTATACAAGTGAATACCTGTGCAAATTCTGATCCCATATTTGGAAAGCTCATCTTCTCCTAGTTTTGATGGTATACTACACAACACATTTTCAAGAAAACATGCTCCTCTAGTGCTGATTCAAAATTTCAAGTCCCAGTACATGGTTTAGAGCATTTAATTGAGAAATTAAAAAAATTCTATGGTTAAAACTACAGAAAACTTTTCAAAAAAATTTAAATTTTTCCATCTCAGGCTCTCATGTTCAAAAATTGGGGAAAAACAATAAAATATCAATTTTTTCAATTTCATATATATTTTGCCCTCTTTGTTGAATATGGGTCAACCCTCTATTGATCAGCACATGTTAGCCTCTAATTGGTCAGACTTTACATAGTTAATGTCTCCTTATCATTTCCACCTGGACACCTTTCCACATGTTGCCTTAGTGCACCTTTGCAAGTTTTAACTCTAACTTTGGTTTAACCCCAACGAACAAGCGCTTAACTATACTTTGTAGCTTTAGAATTGTAAGTATTTGCCTAAGGGAAAAATTCACCCAAGAACCAAGAACTCATACACAAGCACAACTGTAGACCAAAAATGGAGATAGTATGATTAGAATAATAATGTATTCAATAACTTGATACAAGAGTACACTAGGAGTGCCCGATTATAAAGGTTACAGGAGAGCTTCAGGAATGCATAGAAGTTAGCACCATGAAGTGTCACACAACCAAGCACATGTCCACGAAATATGGATTATGCTCCATTACGAACGGAAGTAAGTGCAGTGATGAGAGGATAAGCCTAGAAGGGTGAGACATGCAAAATAGTGTTGTAGACACCATGTGCTCAAATAGAGTTGCATACTCCTGTGTTGTCAACATGACAACTCACAAGGTGTGCAAAATCCTAAGTGTCTCACAAATAAAAATAATAAAATAATGCAATATAATTAAATAATGCATTAACCTAAGTAAACTTAAGTAAGTGTAAATAGTAAAGTACGTATTTACACCAACACCCCCCTTAGGTGCAAGTTAGGGGAATGGCCTTAAGCTTATGAACTAGGATGAAGATGCATAATGGGTCCTGGCTACTAGGCCATGTAAGGTACCCATGTACATAATGAAAATGCAAATCTCCCATAAAGCAAGGAAAGAGGGAAAACCTCATGGGAAAAACCCTCCCCAAAAAAGAGAGATAAGTAAGGATGCATCGATGGATGGAGTAATCAAGACCCCCCATTATGACATACATCCAATATATACATAAGAGAATAAGAGAAGGAAGAGAGAGAGAATAGGCTTCCCCCCCAAAAGAAGAATGCCAACAAGTGAAAGATGCTCTGATGAAGAAGCTGGTCCAAGAATGCAGAATGGTGTTCCTCCCCTTAGGAAGAAACAATTGCAAAGGTACACTCCTGAAGATGTGAGTTGGCCTTGAAACTTGCTCAAGTATCCCTGTACTGATGCTAAAGTTTACCCCTTCCAACTGTGCTAAAAAGAATGAATGCAGATCTGGCAAGGATGTTTGCTGAACCTGTTCCACTGAACCATCTGTCTCCTCAACTGAAAAAGAAACCTCCATTAATTGATGTTCATAAGTATCCACAATCATGCCAACCTCAAAAGATTGATCATGTAGAGAATGGACTCGAGGGTCAGAGTGAGCCCTCGTAACAACTATAGAAGAATCATCATCAATGAGAAGATGTATGTCCTCAAGTCTGTCTCCCAAGTCAACTGAAGCTGGAGCTAGAAGATGAGATGTACCATGCTGAGATGGACCTTTCACTGTGGCAATATAAGCATGTGGACTAGAATGATGTGACCTCTCACTACAACTGTCGATAGAACCCCACGTGTCTGAACCTGTTGAAGAACTATCACTGGTGTCACTATCAGTTTCCACTGTGTATGAAGTGCAAAGAGGAGTAGAGGACAAGCTCGATGAAATTTCCTCAAAGTGAACATCCTTCTCCACAAAAATCTCATGTGTCTTAGGATCCATAAGTTTGTAAAACTTCACATTGTCTTCATAATCGATAAAGGTACAAGGCCTAGGTGTCGGCGCCTTGTAACTCCTAGAAGAAAGGTTTGCCCATGCTGGACAACCAAAGACTCTAAGGTGACTCACAACTAGTTTTCTACCACACCATGCCTCAAAAGGAGTCTTTCCATCTAACGCTGGATGAGGAGACCTGTTAAGTATGTGAGTAGCACTGCTAATGGCTTCAACTACTAATGTAGGATCTAGAGACTTGGCCTTTATCATGCAACTTGCCATGGTCTTGAGAGTCCTAATCCTCGTTGCTGCAACATCTATCTTGTGCAAACTAAATGTTGGTGAGTTCTGAAGATCAATCCCCTCAATTTTGCAAAAGTTCTTAAGTCTTCTGTCAACATATCTGTTCTCATTGTCCACTCTTAATACTTTGATGGATTTCGTTGACTTGTGTTCAATATGAGTCTTGAAGTCTTGAAGCTTATGAACTACTTCATTCTTATGATGAAGGAAGAAGACCCAAGTGAACCTTGAAAAGTCATCAACAAAGGCAAGTATGTAGCGGCCTTGGCTGACTAAAGTCACTACAAACAGTCTTCCTAATACCATGTGAACTAACTGAAGAGCACCTGGAGCTCAAGAAGACTTCCCTTTATCATACTTCTCCTTGAAATTCATATCCATTGAACGAGATAAACACTCTCCCTTAGAAAAGTTGATGTTGGGTAGACCTTTTACCATGTGTTTTAAGCAAAGTTGTTGAAGAGAGCGAAAGTCAAGATGAGAAAATTTCTCATGCCATAAGTTGTTTGAAGTAGAGTGAGTTAACAAGGCTTGAGAAGAACTCTTAGGCACAAAGTGGGAGAAGGAATAAAGCCTCCTGCTATCATTGACTTTCCCAACTACTACCAATGAATCATCTTTGAGACTGCACACCATCACTGAATCGGGAAGGAACTCAACCTTATGACCATCTCCAAGGTGAGTGATTTGGTAAACTGATAATAGATTGGAACTTAGATTTGGAACATAGAGAACATCTTTGAATTCTCCATCTTCCATTTCTATATGTCCTTTCCCTTCAACTTCCATTCTAGTATCATCTCCCATGAAGATCTATGGTACCTTTGACTGCTTCAATGAAGAAAAGTCTTCCCTTGAAGAACCCATGTGGTAAGAGGCACCTGAGTCAAGTATCCATTCCGAAGAAGAACTTGTGTTGGCCATAAGTGCTTGACCTTTACCCTTTGAAGAGTTAGGAGTAGAATCCTTGGAAGTACCTAGCACTTGAATTCTATTCTTCTTGAGTAGATTTTCTAACTCATCGATTCTTTTTGTCTTGCAATGATGCTCGTCATGATTTGGCTTTTAAAATATGCACAAAAGAGTTTGTCCTTCTTTTCATTACTTCCCTTATTGTTTGAAGAAGTACCGCCTTGTTGAGAGGAGTCATGTTGTGTCTCAGATTGTGTTTTCTACTTCCACTACTTTTCCTTGTTGTTTCTTTTTCCCCCTTGACTAAATTTTTGATCATCATGAGCTACTAAGGCTTTGGTCTTAGATGACTTGAGAAGGCCAAAATCCACCAAGTGAGATTGTTCAACAATCAACATATTTGCAAATCCATCAAAGGAAGGGTTCTGATAAGTAGATCCCATGGTCAACTTGTGAGTATTAAAACTTGAAACAAAGTTAGCTTACTCAGGAGGTAGCATCTTCAAGATGTGATGTATCAACCTATCATCCTTCATGGGATTTCCACAATCTTTAAGTAGTGCCCTATACTCATTGACTTTGATAATATAATCCTGAATTGTGTCATAATTCTTAAGATCTAAGAGAAGTAGATCATTCTCAATCTGAAATCCCTTTTCTTCATCCACTTTACCATATAACTGTTCAAGTTTGTCCCAAGCTTCTTTAGAGTTTGAACAATTTTTAATGTGGAAGAGAAGATTGCTATGTACACAACTTTTGATTACACCTAAAGCCTATTGGTCTTGTCTTTTCCAATCAATGAGTTCTTTAATATCAGTAGGTTTGGTAATTGTACCATCAACATACAAACTATATCCTTTTTCCATTAATCTACTCCATGCAATATCTTTCCATGTAGAATAGTTGCATGAAGTTAGAGGAGGACATTTAAAACCCATGATGAAAAAATGAAAGAGCACAATAGAGAGACATCAAAACACAATACACCCCCCCCTTTTCACTCAATCAAAAGACCCCCCCAAAAAAGATGCTTTTGGCACTTTATAAGTAGTGTGTTTACAATGAGCCACTTGTCAAAATGAACAAAGTGGACTTTCTATTTTTTTTTTTTTTACAACTGCCTTATGAGGCTAAAATCTATCACTTAAGCATTGTAGCTTAGTTTTACAAAAATTATGAAAAGAATCAAAGCTTGACAATGACAAAGAAGGCCTAATTCTGAAAGTGAGAAATTTGTCCACACAACCCTTGAATCCAACTTCAAATCTAGAAAGTAGACAAAAAAATACGCACTTTCAAAAAAAAAGAACCTGAAAAAGTGACAAGATGTGCCTGTACGAAGCTTCTAAAGTTGCAAAAGGCAAGATTATGCAGGTACAGTTGCCAAAAAATGCATTTTTTGCAAAATATGTGCACCAAAACCAAAAAAAAACACCACCACTAGAAAATTTAGGAAATTCTACCTGATTTCAAAAAAATTGCACCTGAATCGGAGTCTGGATGTCTAAGTTACGAGCTCGCAAAGTCAGGCTACCAAATTGAAAAGCAATCTGGAGAGGGGTCTGGAGGAGAAACTGTGAAGTTAAATTTGACAGTCAAATGGTCATCAATGCAGTTGTAAAATACTTGGGTTTGACATTCAGATAGGTGTCAAATTTAACCTAGTGAAATGATGACATTAGCCAAAATCTGAGCTGTCTTGATGACATGGTGGAT
The DNA here is from genome assembly GCA_028749045.1 of Cupressus sempervirens. Classification (NCBI taxonomy): domain Eukaryota; kingdom Viridiplantae; phylum Streptophyta; class Pinopsida; order Cupressales; family Cupressaceae; genus Cupressus; species Cupressus sempervirens. The sequence goes on along the minus strand of CM053784.1, from coordinate 87,704,367 downwards.
GACTATTTGCTGACTGTGCATATGGACAATGACACAAGTCTTGTATGAGAATGATGATGTGTCAAATGGCCAAGTTTGATGTGGTGACATGGCACTCTCGGCTGATCAATACATGGGGCGCTTAAAAATGCAGACTGTCAAAATTGTTGGAAAACACTGTAAATAGTGGGCCATGCTCAGAAAATGATGTCAGGAGATGCCAACACGGGTGGGAGTTGATCTGCCATATGGGGAAGTCGGCAGGTTGCCTAGAAAGTATGCAGAGAGCGCCGAAAACCTACAACAAAGTACCGCCGATGTCGAGATTTAATCCCACATCGGCCTTGTGTGTGCTTAAAGTGCTTAATAAAAAGAAGGCTCCACTGGGATACCATAAAGAGCAAGTGCAGAATGTAGACTTGGCCTCCGATATTGATGGTAGTTGCCAAAAGTGTGAACAGACCTCCCTCAATGAATTCGTAGACTATACGGTACGACCACTGTTTGGCTGAAGATTTAAAAAACTGCCTACAAACAAATAATAAACCCTTCACAAAATGGCAGATTCAGATTGTCATTGCCTTGGTCTGTTCAAATTTTTTTCTCTGACATGTGCTCGAAGGGCAAAAATAATTCCTAATATTTTTCAAAAATTTGATGAAAAATACAGAGAAAAATTGCAGATTTGAAATTAATCAAATAAATTTGCAAAAAAAATACCCATACCACAAAAAAAATTTGCTTCATGGTCGACTATGGGCCAAAATAGGTGTTCTTATAATTTATTTTCACTAGTTTAGTGTTTCAGATGCAATGGAGAGGTCAGATTTGATGCTGGACGCTGCCAATTTCTGCAGCTCTCCAGATTCAGGCTAAGGTGATGAAGCAAGCAGTCTCGAATAGCTTGTGAAGAGAAAGTCTCCAAGCTCTGATACCATGTAAGAATTTTCCTAAGGGAAAAATTCACCCAAGAACCAAGAACTCATACACAAGCACAACTATAGACCAAAAATGGAGAGAGTATGATCAGAATAACAATATATTCAATAACTTGATACAAGAGTACACTAGGAGTGCTAAATTATAAAAGCTATAGGAGAGTTTCTAGAATGCATATAAGTTAGCACCATGAAGTGTCACACAACCAAGCACATGTCCACCAGATATGGATTATCCTCCATTAAGCACGGAAGTAAGTGCGGTGATAAGAGGATAAGCCTAGAAGGGCGAGACATGCAAAACAGTGTTGTAGACACCATGTGCTCAAATAGAGTTGCATACTCTTGTGTTGTCAACATGACAACTCACAAGGTGTGCAAACTCCTAAGTGTCTCACAAATAAAAATAATAAAATAATGCTATATAATTAAATAATGCATTAACTTAAGTAAACTTAAGTAAGTGTAAATAGTAAAGTACGTATTTACACCAACAAGAACCTATCATCGCTAACCATGGTAAAGACTCATGACCATGTGAAGTAAGCCTTTTCATATGGTTGGAGCAACTTTCTAGACTTTAACATTTCATGCTCTGAACTGTGACTACAATTCATTAGCTATTTTCACATCGTCGGGGCTAATTCTACTAACCATGCAGTTGCCAATGCAAACATGTGGTTTCATGCCACGTGTAGCAAATGACATCACCATTTTATCTCCTTTCAACTATGTAGTTTCTTTCAAAACTTATTGGTCTTTGGGCCACTTGTCTTGGTTGTCAGTGGTGGGCCCTCACACAAGGCTGACCTTTCCAAAGCCACAAAGTCTTTTAGACACTAGGTATGTATGTAGGGATATATTTAAAGTACTTAAAAGATCCTAACATTGTGAATCTGGGATATTATTTTTCTTATTCTTCACATTTGCATATTAATGCATCTTCATTTTATTTTGAAGGAACACTTCACACTACTCTCCTATGGTACTTCATCTCAATAAAGCAGGATGACTATACCCACCTCATCTAGCCCTCGACAACTCACATGTCCAGAAATTTGCATATATTCACCAGGTAGAAACTATCTAAATGATTTTCCATCAAACTTTCTCACAATGTAGAGTGCTATAGTTCGCATGTCTCTATTGAAAACAATACCTTGATAAGACCATGGCATAAAACATTTCAACAACTTCCTTTACAATTGGAAGGAGATCGACATGGGATGCACCAATCCCTCTACATAGTAATTCTTTCACTCTTGAGACCTATAGCAACTGCCTATTCTAATTTGTCTGCTAGTGCTATATCTAAAAACATGTGAATGAAAATCCCTCTCTCTTTGATAGGCAATGGAAATACAAAGCCTCCTTTGCACAACACCTCTCTAATGCAAATCTTCGTTTTGCAAAAGATGAGGCACATCCAAACAACTACACATGCAACTTCTGAGAAGGTGGCCAACAACATGCAAATTCAAATAGACTCATTTCACATCAAACACTATAGAGGATATAGGAATATGATGGAGATTTTTCCCTAATACAAAAAACTGGGTATGCTACAAAATTGAGTCCAATCTAGTAGGCATTAGAGTTGTAATATATAATGGACTACCTACTTCACTAGCTAGACATGAGCGCTAAAATGATGCCCTATTTTCTAGGAGCAAAAATAGTTTGAGAAAGATGTCTCCACTTCTAAAACTTTTCCTTATGCAACATATACCTTTACACTTACATTTTCTCATTTTTTGGTTTACCTCGAACCAACTCAGTGTAGTAAATCTATATAGGGGGCCCTTTTTCTATGAACAAAAATCCCATAATAAAGCTTCAAAGTACTACATAAGCTTTTAAGATGTTCCATAACTAATGTAAGGAGCACAGGAAAAAAGAATGTCCATTTTTTTTACATCAAAAGGAGTTCCAATGAACATCAACTTCAACACATGTTGGTTCCCATAATTGTTCAATTCATTGGGTAGGCCGACAGTCACAACACAATTATACAAAGACCTGCAAAATGAAGTGCGTCCCACTGTCCAACAACTCATAGTAAGAAGATTAACACAAAGGATATGGAGGCCCCCATTTATGATAGATAATCACTCAATATAGTATTGAAGAAAAGGTTTTAGAATTCTCAAAAGTGTAAAGCTTTGAATCAACTTGGTGCCTCCAAGTTGATTTCTTGATTCCTCAATTGAGTACATGAGTCTACATAACCATTTGTTCTTAAAATTTGATATATGCATGTTAAAATATGTAGTCAAATCATAATCATTTTGATCTTTCAGAATATATAAAGTCCCCACAATGCTTTATTCCTCTTATGAGGTCAGTTGGGCCCAAAGTGGGTTTGGCAAAAAATATTTTTGAACTAAAATGCTTGATCTATCAAATTGGCCTACTAAATATTTGAAACTGATTAGAATTAAATTTGAGCATTGAATAATATTTTAAAACTCTATTCACCATTTTATACAACTTATCAACCTCGTGGCAAGGGGTCCTCTAACTAGCCTTAAAAATTGACTAAAACTAACTACTAGGCCCTAAAGTCAAACATATTGATTCTCTATTCCACATACTCTTACCCTCCCATATCTCATGCCATGATGACTTTGGGGTCAAAAGATAGTGACCATCAATGTTGCCTTCTCATAACTACCTGCAAGCAAACATGTAAAAAAACAAATATAATGTGTTTTGTTTTGGCTTTAAAAATAGGTCAAACTGACACTTGAGGTCTTGAAAATTGAGGCATTAGTTCACTATCCTGAAGAGAGTATAATTTTTTTATTTGGGCTCATGATGAATAAATGGGAAAATTTGGCAAATGGTCAAAGTGAGATACTTGGATTTTCAGAACTTGGAACAATGGCATAAAAGTGATTTTTGTAAATGAAAAAACCTTGGAAAAGAGTGCAGACAGATTTGTCAAGACTTGGAGATTGACACATTTAAAGTATTTTTACAGTAGAATGAAATAGTACAATCTATTTGATCTCACATTATTGACATTATAATCATGTTTTTTAATTAGTGACACACTTATTTAGATTATAAGTATCTACCGAGCATATTTTATATTTAATAGAGTTAACCAAGAATTTTGATCTCTATGAGTTCTATAGCTACTACTAAGTCCAAGAAATAATATTCAGTTTGTGCCAAAAAAATTCTACTATAATGGTGATCAGTAGTATAACCTAAGCTTCATAAAGTTTATTGAGTTTCTTAGTGCAAACTGAGTTGTGCAGTGCTTACCAAGTTTGTAGCTACTATGATGTGAATCTAGTGTTAACCAAGCCACTTAGTGTTAACCAAGTGAATTAGTTTATATGATGAGTTTTATAATACTCATTGAGTCACCTGTGTAGACCAAGTTCAAGGCTACTTGGAAGTGATAAGTATGGACCAAGCTTCTACATCTACTGAGTGCATGATGACACTGAGCATTGATAGTGGATGTCGAGTAACATAACCTCACCGAGATGGTCTTAAGAACCTAAGTTTGTATAGTTGGGCTGAATTTGTGCAAAACTTGTATTGTAGCCAAGATTGTTGATTTGTAAATTGGTATATATGTAATGTATTATATTACATCCAATGTGACATATGGAAGTAAGATAAAAAGAAGAGAAAGACAAAAGTGTGAAGTACAAGGCTACAATAGTATAAGGAGTAGCAAATATTTATCTATCACAGGAAGGTGATCATTACACTCAAAGGAATCTCATTCAACAAACCAAGTTGTAGATCAAAGATTAGCTACTATTTCATCCTAATAGATGAATTAGTCAAATCCTTTCACAAGGTAGACTTAACAGTCTTTTTTATGTCTCTTTACCAAGTGCATACTTTATTGTATATTTGTAAATCCTTTTACAAGGTGGGCCTAGCAGTCCTTATTGCTCCTAATAGGACATATCATCAAAAGTGATCGTTGTAAGCCTTAACATGCCAACTTTATACTACAATACTAAATCTTGTGGCTATCATCCCCACCCCAATTTTACTTTCTATTTGGAAGGTTTTTGGGTCACCAGATTGTGTGTCAAAAGTGTTATAATGCTTTAAATTTCTCATGCATGAAATTATATCAAAATACACATGAAGGATTAATTGGTAATTAAGGATTAAGCTTTATTCGTTACTAATTCACTTCTACCCTCTCAATAACTTAGCCTATCATATATATTTCCAAAAATTGGTATCAAAGCTTTGTGGTTCTCATAAAAGAAGTTTAATAACTTGAGCAAAGATCAAAGGCTATGGAGGTATTCAGACTTGGCACAACTATTGACAATGAGAAGCTAGATTTGGAATTGGCTATTGGACAACTCAAGAAAGAAAAGGAGCAACTCTCTCAATCTCTAAAAAGAAGAAAAGATCTTGCAATCCAAATGAATGATCAACTCTACATTGATGAAAGAATTGAAGATATCCATTAAAGAAATTTGGATGAAACTAATGAAGTAATCAAAGAACTATTGGAAAAGAATGGTACTCTTCAAGAAGAAGTAAGAAAACTGAGAAGAGAGCAAGAACTTCAGTCAGTAAGATTATGTGAAATCATGGAAGAGAAAAATAAGATAAAAGAAGAGATAGAAGGAAAGAACAATAAAATTCAACACCTATCCATTCAACAGATAGACTTCATTGATGAATTCACCAATGCAAATAAGGAAATCACAACTCTAAGATTAGAAAATGAAAGATTACAAAATGATCTAAACACTAGAAGGAAAACCAATGAAAGGATGATAAAATCTCAAATAGACATGAATAAATTGAATGAGCAAAGCCATTATGAAAAAAGGAAAAGTAGGAATTGGATATATAGAAGAAGGTGAATTATCCAAGCAAGGAACTCAAAAGAATCAAAGACCTATTTATAGTCACTATGGTAAGATTGGACATACATAAAACAAATATTGGAGCAATGGGAAAGTCAAATTCAATAGAAAATGCCGCGATTACAATTAGCATGGACATAGAGCTAATGAATGCAAAGAGAAACTTAAATTTGAAGGAAAATGTCACAAATGCAAGAAGCATGAGCACAAATCCTTAGATTGCAAAGATAAGATATTGAACCCAACATAATAGATTGTAACAGCTATATTTGGTTGGGACTATAACACTTGGTGTAGATGCCATTATTGTGGAGAATTTGGACACATTAGAATGAATTGTGTAAAACATCACAAGAGGACAAGAGACACTACCAAAAGATGTTTCATTTGTACAGAACTTGGTCATCTTTCCCAGAACTATATGACTATTGGAAGACTTAAAGATGAAAAGAAAGCCAAGGCTGATAATATCAGAAAGTAGATGAGACAACCATTGATTCCAAAATCTTTTAATAATGCAAGTCTGAGCAATAATGATCATGTCACTCAAGAATTGAGTGACTCTAGCAATTCCACTTGATCTCATGCAAAGAGTACTAGAACTAGGGCTTTAAGGAAGACGTCTCAAATTAGTTCTAGCTAGTAGAATGAAAGATCCATATTAGCATTGAGGATGGAAAGGGAAGACCGAAAAATCAAGAAGGTGCTAGTTATCATTGAGTAAGGTTGGGTTACAGACCTTATCGAGCAAGGTCGGGTTATAAGAATCTACCAAGCAAGGTTGGGAATAACTAAGTGTTGTATGGTTACTGAGTCATGAATGAATCTACTGAGCATTCAATGTAAGTGAAGTGGGTGATAGTCTATCATTTGGGTGAAAAATCATACTAGGCATTTATGGTGATCAAAAGGTGAAATTTGATAAAAGGGCCAAATCAAAGTCATTTCTCACCTTGAAATTCTTGAGAGCTATCTGTGTAGAGAAAATATTAGAGCATTCAAGAGATTCAAGTGAGTTATTGAAGATTTCCATGTTGTTGAAAACCCTACAAAGAAAAGATGGCATCCACTAGTAGTAAATATAAGAAAGGCTCAGATATGTTAGTTTGAAGCATGGAGTGGAAGGCACTAGACTTTAAGTTGAGTCCTACCATCATAGAAACCCTAGATCTGATCAGAGCTCAATCACAAATTCCATCAAAGGTACTATTAATCAATGATATTCTTTCACATTTTAAGTGTGCTATTCAAGATATTAGAAATTTGGAAATGTATGAATTATTGAGAGAATTATGTGTGAATGGTGTGTTGAAACCAAAGCATCAACATCTTGAAGTGAAGGGTTTAACTCCCATTCCACATATGCCACGAGATTTTTAAATAAAATGGTTAAAATTTATTCTTAGTCATATACATAATGGTTAATTATTGTTGAAACAACCTATCTTGATAACCAAGAAGATGATCCATAGGATCATTGGTCTTCCTATGTTGGAAAAAGAAAAAATGACCAAAACCCTAAGTCAGGTCGAGCTAGAGAAGAAAACCTTTGTTGAGTGGGATGGAAGGGGAATAAAGATCAACTACATTATAGATATGGAACTAAAGTTTGGGATACATGTCATTGTGTACAAGATATATAATTCAAGTAGACTCAACAAGATGTCATGCAAAATAATGGATCTAGCATACAAAGTGGTCAAGAATAACTTGTCACTTGACCTTGTTGAGTTGATGCTAAACTAGTTCAACAAGAATATGAAAAGTATAAGAACTTCAAAGAATGATTTGGTTCACTTTTAACTTGTATATTTTTCTATGTACAAAAGTTCTTCACATCCAAAGGTTTAGTCTTATGGAGGAAGGATGTAGCTATTCTTTATCGGATTAATGAATATATAACTGAAATGGGAGAAAACTATGTGAGTATTATGGACAATTAGTTTGATGCATTCAAGGATAAGATGAATAAAAAATTTAGGATTCCAAAGAGACTTATTGATTATTAAAAAGATGATGTTTAATTCATGGTTGATAGTGACAAAGTATATATTTAGGTAGTTAGATCGAGAATTGTATGGGTTAAAGCTCTTGGTTATGAGATAAACATAGATGAAACCAAGTACAATATTGAGGCACTAATTGATGAGCCTATTGACCCTAAAGCTACATATTTTGGCACCTATGATGAAGCAAAGGATAAAATTGAACTTGAATTTAAACTTCCTCAAGTGGTCAACACAGGGAACAAGAGAATTATAAAATTGAAAAAAAACACCACTCTTCTATTGACTAAAGGAAAAGGAGATGATATTGAGGATGAAGAAGTAGAAAATGAAGAGAAATCAGAGGATAAAAAGCCATTAAAGAAGAAACAAAAGGTTATTATAACCAAGTCTACTAAACCATCTATTGCTATGTTTACAAGGAGATTATCTAAGAAGAAACATGACAAAGAAGGAGGAGATGTAATCTTTAAAAAGCCTCCACCGACCTTCCAGGAGAGGCTAAAAGATATATAGTTAGGATCAAGCATACCAAACTTCAAAGCATCAAAGTATGAGACTAGGACTACAAAGGAGCAAAAGAAAATAGAAGATGTGATAATATCTAAAATGGGTAAGTGGAAGTATTCCCCAGACTAGCTTGCTCAATAGATTTCAAGTGATCTAATGGAGAAGATCAAGATAAGATGGGAGAATGCCATGAAAATTGCAAAAGACATATATGAGTAGACCTTGAGGCAACTCATGGTAAGTTTGAATGATAAGGAAGTAAAAGAATCTTCAAAGAAGAATGAAGAAAAACTTACCTTGAGATTCAACACTTGTCTTATGTTGCTGAATGACATTGAACATGTGGTAAGGAATGCCACCAACACATGGAAGAACATTTATGTTCTTCACAAGCCAAGTGATTTTGTTGTCAATGTTAGAGACAAGGATGATGATGGACATGAAAAAGATGAGGAAATTGATGATAAAGAAATTATACATTATGACAATTTAGATGATGAGGAAGAGGAACAAGGATAGGAAGCTACTGAGGAATATCTACCTAAAGATCAAAACACTAAGAAGACCAATCTAGAGAAAATTACTATAGTGGTCATAGCCTCACTTCCTCATTCTCTAAGAAAATCACTTCATCTACCAAGTAGACTACACTTCCTTCTACATCAGTTTTGGTAACACTAGGTATTTCAACAATAGGTATTTTGGCAATAAGTGTAGTATCTACTTTTTTAGCTAGTCCTACTATATTGATAATTGTTCCCATTCCTAGCAGGAAAATAATAAGTGCAAAGACAATTGAGATCAAGTCTCAACTAAGCATAAAATTTTTGGGGAAAGAAAAAGAGAAGCAAGAAGAAATTGATCTAGATGAGGAGATTGTTATTCCAAATTGGAACATATCCAATCTTAATCCTGATTAGATGCACATATTTAGAGAACTTCTTTAGAAGAAAGCTAAGCAATAGAGTTTAGGATATAAAATAAATAAGGAATTCCAAATAATTGAAAATGCAAAGAATATCCTAGCAGAGGCATTAAACACATAGGTTGATACTTCTTAACCAATTTTGAATTAGTTAGTAGAGGTAGTCCAAAAATTCAATGAAGATTTGAATGGACAACAGAAATTGTTGTAGATAATTGAGAAGAAATTTCAGAATAAAGTTTCAGAACTTATTGGTTAGCAGATTGCTATTCATCAAGTAGAATTATCTACTATTCTAGGCTCATTGGAGACCTCTTGCAATAAGGTATCTACATTATTCGGTAAACTCTATGATATTTCAATTTTCACCAAGGACATAAGAGATAAACTGTTAAAGATTTATGAGGATCAAAAGGAAAGTGCACAATAGTTGCAAATTGAACCGAGTTATAGCTCTACCCACTATACAAAGATCAGATTCTTAACTAATATGCATGCATAATTGCTGAGAGAAGAAGCTAGAGTAATATCTACATTGATAAATATATAGGGCATGATTCTCCCAAACATGGATGCATTGTAGAAACACATTGCATAGGCTAAATGATCATCCATGACAAAAATTTCTCAATTGTAGATCACATGATAGATCTTTCAGTAGAAATCAAAGTTGCATTTCAAACATGCAAGGTGTTGCAAGAAAATTGGGACAAGACAATGGCACTAATTTGAAGGTACATTCAGATTTCTTGTCACATTTTGGCATTGCTGTATAGTATATAACATACATCTTTGGCATTAATTTCAAAAAGGGGGAGAAGATGTGTATTGTAGAGAAGATGTATATTGTAAAGGAAGTACACATAAAGGGGGAGAAAATGTATATATCTAATGTAAAGTATATTCTATGGGGGAGCATTATCATATTATACATCTCTTACAAAATAATTTTGAAAAATATCAAAAACACAGTACTCTATTGAGTTGGAGAGACAAGGTGATGAATATAAAGTGTTCTTGAACATTTTGAATTCAATTTTGACTAATAAGTGTTTTTGTCACTAATGCTAAAGGGGGAGATTGTTGACATTACACTCATGTTTGTTATTAGTGACACACTTATTCAGATTGTAGGTATCTATTGAGCATATTGTATAGTTACAAAGTTAACCAAGCATTTCAGTCTCTACTGAGTTCTATAGTCACTACCGAGTCCAAGAAATAGTATTCAATTTGCACTCAATAGTTTCTACTATAATGGTGATCAATAGTGTAAACTGAGTTTCATAAATTTTACTAAGTTTCTTAGTGAAAACTGAGTTGTATAATGCTTACCAAGTTCAGAATTACTATAATGTGAATCTAGTGTTAATTGAGCCACTCAGTGTTAACCAAGTGACTTAGTTTCTATCAAGCTCATAGTGATATCATTTACTGATCCATACAATATGAACTAAGTGACTTAGGTTATATGTCGAGTTTCACAGTACTCATCGAGTCACTCATGTAGACTGAGTTCAAGACTACTTGGAAGTGATCAGTATGGACCAAGATTCTATGTCTATAAAGTGCATGATGATGCTAAGAATTGACAGTGGATGCTAAGTATCAAAACCTCATTGAGCTAGTCTTCAAAACTCAAGTTTGTATAGTTGGGCCAACTTTGTGTATTTTGTGTAAAACTTGTGTTATAGCCGACTTTGTTGATTTGTAAATTGGATTGGTATATATGTAATTTATTGTATCACATCCAATGTAACATATGAAAGTAAGATAACAAGAAAAGAAAGATAGAAGTGCAAAGTACAAGGCTACAATAGTATAAGGAGTAGAAAATATTTATCTATCATAGCAAGGTGATCATTACACTCAAAGGAATCTCATTCAACAAACCAAGTTGTAGATTAAAGATCAACTACTATTTCATCCTAATAGGTGGATCAATCAAATCCTTTCACAAGGTAGACTTAATAATATTTTTTAAATCACTTTACTGAGTGCATACTTTATTATATGTTTGTAAATCCTTTTGCAAGGTGGACCTAGTAGTCCTTATTGCTCCTAACAGGGCATATCATTAGAAGTGATCATTGTAAGCCTTAACAGGCCAAGTTTATACTACACTACTAAAGCTTGTGGGTATCATCCCCACTTAATTTTACTTTCTATTTGGAAGGTTTCTAGCTCACCAAATTGTGTGTCAAAAGTGTTATAATGCTTTCAGTTTCTTATGCATGCAATTAGATCAGAATACACATGATGGATTAATTGGTAATTAAGGATTAGGTTTTATTGGTTACTGATTCACCCCTCCCCTCTTAGTAACGTAGCCTATCATATATATTTCCAACACACCTTTCATAGATTCAGAGTTATGACATCCAAAATAGGGGTATCGATCAATCTGCACTTTATGACACTAGTAAAACTTTACAAATTGCATATGGGATCACATTTGTAAACTGATCAAACAAATTTTTCATAGGCTAAAATCTAAAACATAGCAAGTCTCGTTACTCTAAAATGTAATGAATAAGGAATTTCCTCATTTTGGTCAACTAGGTCAAAGTTATAACTAGTCAAATAGGACCTCCTAGAATTTTGAACAATTAGCATTAGCATGACAAAAATAAACAACTGACTTTAAGGGATTCAAAACCTAGTCAAAAGATGCCAAAATAACTTGAAAATTGAAAGACAGGTTCTCTAATATGCATACTAAACAATCCCAAAGTGGAAAGTCATGAAACATTATTGGGTGTAAGATATTCAAATGCAAATTGGGCTTTTGTGGCTATTTGACACTTAGGCAAAAATGCAGATCTCAACATTGCTCAAAACAAAATTTCATAGAATGACTCAGAATGGAAATTTATCTTCATGAGATGCATGCATATGCTGAATGAAAGGTGTTAGAAATGTTAAATGCCTCTTGGGACTCAAATGGACAATCAGGTACATATGCATCAAATGCACGTTAAGGGGTTCAAAAGCTTAGAATGACACTCAAATCAGGAAGGAAAATTTTGAGTCCCATCAGTGGCTCTATCTAGGGATGCATGTCCCTTGCATGCATGGAATGGATTTAGAATTACTAGAATTTGTAGACCACGCACTTGAGAAAAATAACTTCTCTTGAATAACTTATTGAAAGCAAAAACAACTACCCCTAAACTACTCGAATGATGGCCTCGGGCTACCAAACTTATCAAAACTACTTACCTCTATCATATATCTGATTTTCATCTCACTAATACATTAGGGGTGAATTTGTGATGTCAATTTGTGATGGCAGGCAAATGTAATGTGTTTTTGGCTTTTTTTTTTCAATTATAACTTGACAACGTGGCAATTGCGATGTTAATGGGTTACGACATCGCAATCGCAACATTAATAGGATATAAGGAAAAAAAAAGAGGTGCATTGTTCATTTTCAAAATCCATCTCTAGAGTGCACAAGGGTTTCAGAAGGTTTGTTTCCTTTTTCTCTTTTCTTCTGTGGATTCAATAGCTAGGGCTTACGATGTGGGTCATGGGATGTTTGTTAATGGTTACCAGGATCTTTTACAGGAGGACCAGTTGATTTTCAAGGGGTGTTTCCAAGCATAGAGGAGTTGCAAGGTAAGGGCATTTCTTATTAGGAAATATTTAAAAACCTATGAATCATATGTAACAACTAAACAATAGATATAGGAATCGTAGTGATGTTTAGATAAGTTGTATCAATCTCGTGTCTAGAGGAATTAGTATTGCACTTTTGAATCTTGCAATTTAATGTGTCCCATACAATTATATAACCACTTCCAATAGTTTTTGATGTTTTGATACTAAAACTGATGTAGTCACGTCAAAAATTTCTACTATAATCATCTAAAGACTAATTGATTCATAATCTAAAATCCATTGAAGAGAGATTATAAGTGGGGTTTCGTAGAATTGGAAACATAGATCATGCTCTACTTCAACTACATTGCCCTTGAGAAATGATTCAACCAAAATACTAATGGGTGAAGCATTGAATGTAGTATCATGAAAGGTCAATCTCCAATATATATCAAATTTGAGATACCTCAGTTCAAGCCAAAATTAAAGCTAAACAGAGATTTGGCATGCTCCTCATTATCCTCTTCTCTGCAAGGTCCATCTCAACAACACATTCAGAAATACAAATGTGTCATTCTAGAGATAATATAATATGTATAGAAAGGCATGTGTGAGAGAGAGAGGGAGAGAGGGAGTGGGGAAGGATTGGGAAAGAGATAAATATAGTATTTTGTTCTGACCAATACAATACTATTAGCTATACCATTGCATTGCATCTCATCAAAAGTACAAGTACTAATATATACCATTTATATACCCATTGCATCTCATCTCATCCAAAGTGCAAGTGCTAGTATACCATTTATCATTCAAAGTGTGCAAGTGCTAGTATACCATTTATCATAATAAACACACTCAAAATTGCCCCTAAATGCACCTAAATAATTTCATGTAAATCTTCATCCACTTTATTTATTTTGTCGAGTTCAATTTCATATTCATGCTTCTTGTTTTGATTTTTCTTATTACAAAGATAAAAAAATCCTCTTATCCCTGTGTTCATGAACTTTCATCATTCCAAGCAGTTTACTATACTTGAGTCATATCAAAAGGAATATAATTTTGAACACAAACTTATAATTGATATATTGATGTTTTTACCATTTTCAATGGTCTAAGAAACAATCCAACATCAATCTTCATAATTTAAAGCATTTTGTATGCAAATAGTAGTATGACTTATTCTTGATGTATTTGATGCTTTCAGTCTAAGAAACAATCCAACATCAATCTTCGTAATTTCAAGCATTTTGTATGCAAATAGTAGTATGAATTATTCTTGATGTATTTGATGCTTTCAATCTTATCAATGGTTTGGGGTATTTTTGTATACATACAATCTTCTTTGGATTTTCTATTTCATAAATAAGCTATTTGGCTTTCTAGACCCACCCTTTCTCTTAAGGTTGTAATTAATGTTAACTTGAGAAACTACTACAACCATGAAAGCTTTCTTGATTGTCCTTCTCCTTTTACTCATTTGAGGAAGAGTAACCTTCACTAGTGAAGAAATGAATCAATTGTATCATCTTCATTATAATGTTTCTCATTGCATTATAACATGGGTTAGGATCATGTTAAGTAGATCAAACAACCATATGTTGCAAAGGAGAATGAAGCATTTGACAAATCATGCACCATGGAGTCTCAATGACCATATTGACAATTTTTCATAGAGGACTAGGTGTTTGTTTACTACACTAAACTAACATGGTGAATTCACCTACCACAAATTACAAATGCATGTTTTCCTTGTAGATTATAAAATGTACTTGGATAAGAACTTTCTCTACACTTTGAGATAGATAAGATTAGTTAGTATTTATTTTTGTTTGATCAGATTAGTTTGAACTATATTTTTATGTAATTTTGGGTTGCACGAGAATGCCCTAGACCAACATAACACTTGTTGCCAGTATTGACTCTGGATGCCTTTCCGTAATTTATGATTGAGAATAGTTCACCTAAACCTATATGAATAGTGTCCTATATCCTATAAACTTGTTTTTGCTTCCACGACAATTGGATGTTCAATTTAGAAACTAAGAATGTGTGGATATTTACTTTGAAATTTGAATGTGTGAATCTATAAACAAAATAGGAGCATCACTCTCATAGCTATGCAATTGGTATATAGGATGCTTCACAGATGTCAGCATAAACTATAGCCTAATATATCTCAAATAGGTCATAAACAAGAAAGTTTAATGGAGTTTTTTTGCCCTATTTTAATTGAAGGCTAAACAAGAAGCACCAATTACTTTTGTTCTCAACTGCAAATTGATAATAGATATCCCTGTACATATGATTCAGATCAAGATGCTAAGTCAAAAAACACATCCACAAAAGGTACCAACATCTACACTATAGGGAAAATCACCTCTAGCCTTTGTAGAAGGCTCAGCACCAACAAGACCCCAAAAGCCATTAGGATCCAGAAGACCAACACAAATATTTTCAATGTTATCATTGATAACATCGTAACATTTTTGTAGTTTTTCAATATGAAGATTCATATGCACTCTAAGGCCCAAGAAAATATAAAATGGTGATGATGACCTTGAATATCATGAAAAACATGATGATATGGTTTTTATCACATTCGACTCTCTTTGACTAAATATGCACAATGCTACCTAGTTGGTCCTAAAGTATAAATCCATGCCAACTTTGTCTTATAATTTTTTTTTTTCCATTACATCATTGGTCTAAATTATCGATGTAATTTATTATACTTATTATGTCCTGCTAGGAACCTAATTAGTTTTGGCCTTCAATCTAAGCTTGAGGTGTTCTTGCATGATCCTCCCAAAGAGAAGAAGTCTAAAGTCCTCTTAGAGAAAAATTGATCCAAATCAATACATTTCTTCCTAATTTCTTCCTCTAGCATCAAGCTTCCAAGTTTTATAGTCTGATCCATTATCAATTATTTTTTCCCATTACACCTTGTGCCTTGTCATTTTGGATTCTCTAGTATCCACAATAGCTTTAATCTATGTTTCCTTTGTCAATGGTAATTCAAACACCTAGTCTTCGTCATTTAGAGTTGAATATGTTTGTTTAACACCTTCATCCATAAAATCTTTGAACATGGTCAAATATTAGATATTGAATATAGGAGAAAGACCTATATAAGGTGGTTACAACAACTTGTAAAAAATTTCTCCATACTTTCCCAAGATCCTGTAGGAACCTCTAATTTGTTTGACTGGAGGTAGATTCCTGACACCTTTTATATGTAGTCTCATAAGATATAGGTGCTTAGGCTTTCTCAATCCAATTCATGGTAATTGAAAACCTCCAAATTGATTTCTTAAAAACTACTAATTTTCATAAAAAGAATATAGTATATTGTTTTACTCCTTTTTTTGACTCAATTTATTTTACACATTTAACTAGAATTATGGTACTACTAGCTTCCAATTCCACTTGGAAGAAGTTTTGTTAAAGTTCCTAATGGTCTTGACATTGTTTGTCACCACACTTGTCATTTTTCTTTATGGTACCTCTAGTTCTTGTGTTGAGACCAAAATCCTCCTTAGTAGTCATCATAGAACCAAAACCAATTGCGACATGTACGCAAAATGTGGAAATATAGACGAGGCACATGAACTCTTTGAACAAATTCATCTAAGAAACGTGGTATCATGGAATGCCATGATTGCATGATATGTACAAAATGGATTTTTTGAAAAGGCTTTAGAAACTTTCAAGAAAATACTATTGCTAATGATTTATTGCTGCTCTATTTTGGTATTTGATGATTGTCCATGCTTAAAAATTTAATGTCATTATGGTTATATGAATGGATTCTTTGCCTTAGAACACTATCATCTTCAAAATCCTATATGAAATCTATATGACCATTTCATTTCTTCAATATGCCCTATGGATGTCCCTATCTAACTATATATCTTTTAATTGCATATAATAACTAATTTATGTGCTTTTTCATGACTATGTTCAACTCATATAATTGTGATCTCTCTAGCACTATGATGTCATTTAATATGTCTTGCTAAAGCTTGCAAATTTTGTTCCTTTTGCCATGTCATGTAATATGTCCTGCCTTGTAGCTTATATGTTTTGAAATTGTTGTTAGGCCTTGTAGTTTGTATAATTTGATTGCTAGAGAGCTTTTATAGCTAAGCAACAAGGCCATTGCACGAGTTATAGCCACGCACATGGGTACAAAAATTGTATATATTTTAATCTAATGTATGTTTTAACTAGACTTTTAGCTTATATGTTTTGAAATTTCATTTAGTGGCTTAATTTTGTAAGGTCTCTTGAAATAAGACCTTCAGGTGGTTGGTCACAGTTTTACAAATAATCTTATCCACAAATTTGCCTAGAGAAATTGACTAAATGTTATAAAAGGTGATGGGGTTAAATGTCTTAGGAATAAAGTCAAAGAAAGTATTTTTAAAATATTAAAGTATTTAACTAGGTCTAAGAAGATTTGTGTACTTTCGACAGTTTTTCTTAGTTTGTGAAAGTTGTAGACCGAAGTTTTCATAGCCCAATTTTTGCTTTCAACGAAGAATGATCATGTCAGATAAAATAAGTGAAGAACAAAATAGGGAGACAATCGCTAGATTGTGGTCTAACTTGAAAAGAAAAGGTGATGGAAAATGTTATTGTCCTTGCAAAATTTGTAAGGGCTTAAACTATAGAGGACTGCTAATCAAAATAGTTAAGAAACATTGTAGGGAGAATGGTCACATTGAAGGGGGGCATGACTATCATCCACTGGTAAGTTTTTCATTATATCATTTTAATAATTTATATACATATGAAATCACTTGATGATGAGTTGATGATCATGGTTTATTTATGTTAATCAATTTTATATAGGTTGATCTCCCTAGGGAAGTACATGATATGGACCACAACAATCTGAAGAATATGGTTTTTGAAGTGGAGGAACATGGAGGTGCGAATACCCAAGGTGAAGATAATGGTCCCATGGAAGATGACGATCATGCGCCAGAAAACACAATTGAAGATGATGGTATAAATACATTGATCCATGACAGATTTAGTCCAAGCATATTTGATCATGATGATGATGATAGCCTCGATGTACCTCTACTTGAGAAGGCATACGAGCCTCTATACAAAGACTCCCAAACAACTCTTCTCTCTGTTGTATTGTTGTTGTTGAACTTGAAGGTTATGAATGGTTTATCCAACATAAAAATGTCACGTATGTTAAGGTATGCCATATATGTTGTTATAGTTAACAAAGGGTGAATAATGTACCACTAATATTGTTTATATTAACAACTTATATTTTTTTCTGTAGATTGATAGGCAAGTTTCTGTTACCACCATCAAATATTCTACCTCGACTCATATCAAGAATTATCTGCTGTTATGAAAGATATTGGAATGGAGTATGAAGCAATACATGCTTGTCCCAATGATCATATTATATATTATAAAGAACATGAATTTGTAACACAATGCCCTGTATGTCATACAAGTAGATATCGAACAAATCGACTAACAAAAAAGGTGCCTCAAAAGGTTCTTCGTTACATCCCCATTACTCCACGAATGCGACAATTATTTAGGTGTAGTAGCTTGGCTCAATTTATGGATTATCATGCACACAATAGAAGTCCAGATGACATTATTTGAATCCCTGCGGATGGTTTGGCATTTATGCACATAGAGGAAAAGTGGCAAAACTTCAAAGAAGAACCTCGTAATCTCAAGCTTTCATTGGTAGTGGATGGTGTCAATCCATTTGGAGAGATGAGATCTATTTACTCAGTGTGGCCTATTTTTGTTATCAAAAATAACATTCCTCCGTGGATGTCAGTAAATAGGGAGCACATTATGTTGGCAATGATTGTTTTAGTTTTCTTATCATTTGATAGTTATTAATTTACATTTACTTACAAATCTTGTAGTAAAACGGTCACAATAATTATGTAATTTTACTGTTCATTCAAGTAGGTAAATATCAAGTAAAAGATATGAATGTATATATTGAGCTTCTTATTGACGAGTTGGTGGAGTTATGGAACAATGTCACTATGTATGACGTGTCTAGACGAATAGGAAAAAGACAATTTCAATTCCATGCAATACTTGCATGGACAATACAGGATGCCCCAGGGCTAACACATTTTTGTGGTATGTTATAGTGAATTCAAGTTGTGCACGATAATTCTAATTATAAAAATCAACATATTTGATAATCCAATTATATCATTATCTTGTAGGTCTTCAAACAAAGGGAAAATTTGCATGTCTAGTTTGTGGCCAGAGATGAAATCTTGTCATTCAAAAACTTTAGGAAAGTAAGTGTTTGATGAGTGAAGACACTTCCTCTACAAGAATCATAAGTATTGAAGTATGGAAAAATATCTTTTCATTGGGAAAGAAGAGACTACACCAAAGCCATGAAGAATGAGACCTCGCCTATGGAAGTTGGAATATAATAGAATTAATTGTTGAGGTAATGCCGTTCCACCTAATGGTTTATGTTTGTAATTTATATATTTCTATTGTGATTTTTGTTTACTAATTGTGTAATTGATGATCATGAAGGTCGTCAAGGCAGTTAGACAACCTTCCAAAGGGACTAAAAAGCTATCCCAGACAATTTAGTAGGTTTCCCTACTACGAGCACTTACAAATTGTGCATTTGTTTGATACTATGCATATTGGAAAAAATATAATAGAGACATTGTGGAAAATATTGGATGTAAGGCTCAAAGAAAAAAATGTCAAAATCTATAATGACATTCATGAGTCCAATCATGCATTGAAGAATTTCATTCACTCAAATAACAATAGAGATTAGATTAATATAAGTGCCCTTCCTTGGTTATTAATGGAGCAGCAAAGTGATGCCATAAAAGAAGTCATATGAAAAACTTGATTTCCCACAGGATTTTCTGTGAACATAAACAATCTCATATCAAAAAAAGTGAATTTGGGCTAGGGCTCAAAACACACGATTGGCATACTTTCATCAAGGTAAGTTATGTTCTTTTGTATTAACAATATATTCATAAACTACATGTACTATTCATTATGTTATGTTAGAAAATAATGAAATGATTGGTTTATAATTACTGCAGTATGTGCTTCCTCTATCTCTCCCAGAGCACTTCAACAATAACATCAAACAAGTGATATATGATCTTGGAAAATACATGAGGTAAGCAGTAATATCTGTTCAATTTGTTGTATATATTTATTATATTCGCAATTTTTTTTTCTTGCTATGTAATCTATTGTATATTATTTTGTAAAGTCTCATATTTTTTTTTATTGTGACTTGAATCTCTTAATGTAGGTGGTTGTCATCTAAAGAAATCCATAAAGAAGATATAAACTATTGGAAGACTAGAATTCCTCATTTATTGTGTGAAATGCAAAAGTTTCTACCTCCAACTTTTTTCAATGCATAGGAACACTAACTGATACACCTAATTGAGGAGATTGAATTGTGTGGACCTATATACACTAGGTCAATGTGGATGGTTAAGAGGAACTTGAAATATTTGAAGGCTTTGGTTCAACAAAGAGCACATCCTGAGGGTTCTATGGTATACCAGACTATGGTGTACATTACTAAATATCTTTCTAATTTTGCATCAAATATCCATGTAGATCGCATTTGGGATCTCAAGCCTTTCAAAAAATTAGAAGGGGAGTACTTGATGGGGAAAGTGTCATGACCCCACATTCAAAGATATATGCATATTTGAATAACATACTATATAATGATAATAATTAAGATAATAATAAATATTATAATTACATTTTAAACCAATGAAGATTTTACTTATCGCATTTGAATATATATAATATTGATAATTGTTTAATAAACTAATCAATATAATATTATATATATAAATAATAATACAAGAATTAATTTAAATGATAACACAATATGATATTATATTTACATAACACATATTTAATGTGTTATAATAGCATATAATAATTACAAAGATATTAATTATAAATAATATCAAATAGATAATAATTTTATAATATATATTATAAGATAGATAAATATATGATACAAGTACGTATATATATTTAATAAAATAATAATTATAGGTAATATCAAATAACAATAATTTCATAATGAGATGAACATACTCAAGATTAATATTATGATATAATACAAATATAAAATAACATATTACTTAAATATTATATATAAAACGAAATATACTATATTGTTGATTGCTAATATAATCAACGATTCACAAACAAATAAACCTAATCAATTGAAAGGTGACCACCGCTCATGCAAAGAGGGACACGTCACATCAGATTGGAGGAAGAAATATAAAAGGATAAAGAACAAAAATGGAAGGAGGAGATGAGGAGTACAGTATTCAAGTAGTGTCAAAGCACATAGGAGTGTTAGGCATCTGTAACCATGTGGAGCTCAATTCCTCCTTCCCACACTACATACAATACTATTGCTTCAGGACATTGGGAAAAGAAACACTACAAATTCACCATTGCCACAGAAAGGAAAGTATCGAAGTGGCTGATAAATACATTGAACCAGGATCAACGATAAAGTGTGAAGCACATAAGCCATCCTGATCATGGTTAGGATGACCATAAGGAAGGAATAGAAAAGAATACGTACTCAAGAAACTACACTGAGCAAGATTTGTATCAAAGGTCGACTACAGAATCACATTGGTGGGTACAAATAGACATGGTACAAGGATATTTAGCACTGGAGCTCGTATGATCCTCGCTAGTTTCTCAATAAACTCTGGCAGAGGTACAATATACACATCACCAATTTATCTTTGCACAAGTGAACGTAGGGGTAAGACAGTGAGAAAAGCAGCGGCTTGGGAGGAACCACGCTCGCTAAAACATATTAATAGTCAGATGAATATTCAAACCTGACTGCATATCAAAGGAAATACACAGCTCCCCATTTCCAAAGAGGTGGAACAAGCTTCGAGGAAAAGCGTAGAGAATATCGAGGTGGATAGAACTAAAAGAGCATGGTCGGGTATGCAACACGATAAGAAGATATTACTAATAAGGATATTAAAGGGCATTATTATAAGTGGATGCTATTAATAAGAGGAATATAATTAGAAGGGAATCTAATTTCAAACATCCTTCAAATTATCATTTATATATATATTTACAACTCGGGAAATTGAATATTCTTGAAAATAAATATAATTTTAAGCATAGAGGGAAAACTTAGAATCATTCATAAGATTTTTAATTAGAAACAAAGAGTGATTTGAGGAACCTATAAAAAGGGGTCATTACAATTGGTATTAGAGCTTGATCCTGCCATCCTAAAAATATAGTAAATGACAAGAGGAGCAAAGATGAATGAACAAATATCTAAAAAACTTAGGAACATTATGGAACAAACAAATTAGACTTTAGAAGAGCAGCTGGAGAAATCAAACCAAGCACTCCTTCAAGCATTGCAAAACATGGGAAATTCCATAAACAATCTAAGAAACAACAATGCTAGTGGAAGAGACGTAAGTTCAAACCACTCTGAAAATAATGGAGCTTCATCATCTCAGGTGCCCAAACCCCCTTTCTTACCTTAGGAGGACCCCTCGATGGAAGGAGAGGGACAAACAACCAATAATGCTATTGAGAATGCAAGAGCTTATGCCAGTCTTGAACCAAAAATCAAAGAGCTAGTAACATTTAGAGAATTCTATGAAGCCAACAGAAAAGAAACTCCTAGGAGAGGAAGAAGACTGAAAAATCAAGACCTTAAAAGAAAAGTAAATAAAGTAACACTTCCTAATTTTGATGGATCAAAAAAGACCACTGCACGCACTTGGCTAAAAAAATTAAACACTTATCTTACCCTTAGCCTGATGACAGAAGAGGATGCACTTCAATTTGTGATCCTTCACTTAGAAGGCACGACACATGATTGGTGGCATCATGGCCTTGTTACTCAAGGACACCAAAATATTACTTCTTATGAAGAATTCTCTCAAAAACTCATTAAAAGGTTTGATAGAAAGCACCCTCAAGAAGACTTTAGAAAGCTGACTCAAATCAAGCAACAAGGATTAGTCGAAGGTTATATAACGAAATTCCAAAAACTCTCAGTCAGAGTTATAGTAGTAGATAATGACAGACTCACTTACTTTTTCATGGAAGGATTAAAAGATTCACTAAGAGGGTTGGTTAGTGCTCTTAAACCAACATCTTTGGATGATGCCATTGAAATAGCTTTGAGATTAGAAATTTCATCATCAAGTTGTAGACCTTCAAACAACCATAGCAAACCATTCCACGGTACGAATGAAAAGCACAAGCAAGAACCCCCAAAAAGAAAATTTTTTCACTGTGGTGAGGACTTTGAAAAGGGTCACCTATGCCAAGATGAGAAAGCTCAAAAAAAATGAGAAGACTTAAGAAGGAAGAATTTATGCTTGAAATGCAAGGAATCATGGGAACTAGGACATAAATGTAGGAAGAAAAGCCAAGTTCATAGAATAGAGGAAATACTCAACCCAGGATTAGAAGGGACAACACCGAAGAAGATGAGATATGATCAAGAGAACCAATGGAGCTTCAAGGAAGCTCAACCATAGTTAAAATATTAAATTGTAAATTTTCTTAACTAATGTAATCATAAAGATGTAAAGTTGATTATTTAAAAAAATAATAATTTAGGGATTTCAAGTAGCTTTCCTATGGAGTCTGCAATGAAGGAAGGTCTATAAGATGCCCTATTGTAGTTCTAGTTAAGGGAAAGACTATATAGAAACCCTACTGTGTATGACTTTCCTATGGGGTCTGCAATTAAGGGAGATCTGTTAAGAAACCTTATTGTAGTATTAGTTAAGGGAAAGGCCATATTTAACTTTCCTATGGGGTCTGCAATTAAGGGAGGTCTATTAAGACACCTTATTGTAGTATCGGTTAAGGGAAAGGACATATTTAACTTTCCTATGGGGTCTACAATTAAGGGAGGTTTGTTAAGACACGTTATTGTAGTATCAGTTAAGGGAAAGATGATAAGGACATCTATGCTTCCTATGGAGTCTACAATCAGGGAAGAGCTGCTATGATACCGTATTGCATTACTAGTTAACGGGAAGATAGTAAGGGAATCCCACCACTTTCCTATGGAGTTTGCAATTAGGGGAGAACACCCTATTGTAGTACTAGTTAAGGGGAAGATAGTAAGGGCACTCTATCAACTTTCCTATGGAGTTTGCAATCAAGGGAGAGTGGTTAGGACACCTTATTGTAGTGCTAGTTAGGGGAAAGATAGTGATGAATCCTTTTTCACAAGAACCTTTGTAGCCAACAAGCAATCCACTAAGTAGACCACCTCATGTGGATGCCTAACACCTACCACCGGGGCCAAGAGGGCCAAAGTTTCTCTCTTGGGCTTAGCAAGGAATTGGCTTGGATTAACTTATTATCATTCAAATTTCTTTGAAGTTTATATATATGCATGTACTGATGCTTATTTTGTGGTTGCAGGGTTTATAAGCCTAACGAAGAAGTATAGTCATTGTGCATTATTAATTTTAGGATCTAATCAAGGGTATGTATGATGTGTCTACATCGTGTCTACTTTGTGTCTTCATGCATCAATGTGTATGCTTCGTGTTTTCTTCATGACTTCATACATTCATATGTATACTTTGCATTCAAATGCATATTACATGTGTGACTCTTTATAGAATAGAATGAAGTAATCTTATAAGTAAAAATTTGAATGGGATCTAGTAGTCAATTTTGTTATATAAGGTGAAAACAAATATGAAAATGATTATTGCTTGAGGACAAGCACATTCGAGAGGGGCGGACTTGTCATGACCCCACATTCAAGGATATATGCATATTTGAATAACATATTATATAATGATAATAATTAAGATAATAATAAATATTATAATTACATTTTAAACCAATGAAGATTTTACTTATCTATCGCATTTGAATATATATAATATTGATAATTGTTTAATAAACTAATCAATATAATATTATATATATAAATAATAATACAAGAATTAATTTAAATGATAACACAATATGATATTATATTTACATAACACATATTTAATGTGTTATAATAGCATATAATAATTACAAAGATATTAATTATAAATAATATCAAATAGATAATAATTTTATAATATATATTATAAGATAGATAAATATATGATACAAGTACGTATATATATTTAATAAAATAATAATTATAGGTAATATCAAATAACAATAATTTCATCATGAGATGAACATACTTAAGATTAATATTATGATATAATACAAATATAAAATAACATATTACTTAAATATTATATATAAAATGAAATATACTATATTGTTGATTGCTAATATAATCAACGATTCACAAACAAATAAACCTAATCAACTGAAAGGTGACCACCACTCATGCAAAGAGGGACGCGTCACATCAGATTGGAGGAAGAAATATAAAAGGATAAAGAACAAAAATGGAAGGAGGAGATGAGGAGTACAATATTCAAGTAGCGTCAAAGCACATAGGAGCGTTAGGCATCTGTAACCATGCGGAGCTCAATTCCTCCTTCGCACACTACATACAATACTATTGCTTCAGGACATTGGGAATTGCCACAGAAAGGAAAGTATTGAAGTGGGTGATAAATACATTGAACCAGGATCAGCGATAAAGTGTGAAGCACATAAGCCATCCTGATCGTGGTTAGGATGACCATAAGGAAGGAATAGAAAAGAATACGTACTCAGGAAACTACACTGAGCAGGATTTGTATCAAAGGTCGACTACAGAATCACATTAGCGGATACAAAAAGACGTGGTACAAGGATATTTAGCACCGGAGCTCATATGATCCTCGCTGGCTTCCCAATAAACTCTGGTAGAGGTACAATATACACATCACCAATTTCTCTTTGCACAAGTGAACATAGGGGTAAGACAGTGAGCAAAGCAGCGGCTTGGGAGGAACCACACTCGCTAAAACATATTAATAGTCAGATGGATATTCAAACCTGACTGCATATCAAAGGAAATACACAGCTCCCCATTTTCAAAGAGGTGGAACAAGCTTTGAGGAAGAGCGTAGAGATATCGAGGTGGATAGAACTGCAAGAGCATGGTCAGGTATGCAACACGATAAGTAGATATTACTAATAAGGATATTAAAGGGCATTATTATAAGTGGATGCTATTAATAAGAGGAATATAATTAGAAGGGAATCTAATTTTAAACATCCTTCAAATTATCATTTATATATATATTTACAACTCGAGAAATTGAATATTCTTGAAAATAAATATAATTTTAAGCATAGAAGAAAAACTTAGAATCATTCATAAGATTTTTAATTAGAAACAAAGAGCAATTTGAGGAACCTATAAAAAGGGGTCATTACAAAAAGGTACATTGAGGAAAATGATAGGTAATAAATTATAAGATGTTATTGTAATAAATTATTTCTTAATCTTCAAAATAAATCAGTTGTAAGTTGTCTATTTTTTTTGTACGGGTGCTCGAGAGCGGGATGCACTACATTTGTATATTGCAAACAATCTTGATTGGATGACGATATGGATTGAACGATGTCAACATTTTGGTTGCACATTAACATGGGAAGGTGTATCTTCATTGCTTAAAGAAGCTCATCGTAATGGAGATTCCAATGTTACACAAAGGGAAATAGATTTAGCATGTGGTTCAAGAGATATCCAGGTACATACAAATTTATTAATCACCCGTATGTTTATCAACTCACGATTCAATAATTTTGACATGTTTCACATATTATTGCAGGTTAAACACCACAAGGCTATGTTTTGTAATGGTCAAAATTTTTGCGTCAAAGTGTTGGATGACACGAAGAAAACTTGTGATTTAGGAATAACTGCAGTCTTTCAAGTGACTAATATTTCATCTAGAAACGACTTACATCCTTGAGAGTCTGAAAATCAATACTATGGCATCTTGGATGATATACTTGAGTGTGACTTTAGTTCCTTCAAATTTGTACTCTTCGTTGTCAAATGGTATAGGCTACGACTTAATCCAAATGATCCTAATAGAACTATTATTGAACATGATAATGGATTTACAATGGTTAATACAAAGTTGTTTGAGCCAATTGGGGACGAGCCCTACGTTCTTTCAAGCCAATGTGAGCAGGTATTTTACTCAAAGGTTCTACATAAACTGGGTTGGTCATTTTTTGTTAGACATGAACCAAGAGGAATGCCAATAAAGTATAATGCAATGGAAGAAGAAGATATCGAAGAAGTAGAATATGATGTAGATGGTGATCATGATCGACAGTTATTGGATGATGTTCCTGACAAAAATTTTCATGAAGAAGAAGAAGAAGAAGATGATGATGATGATGCTACTACTGATGATGATGATGAAGATGATGTTGATGTTGATAATGGTGATGTTGATGATGATGACGATGACAATAATGACGACAATGACGATGATGGCGAGGATGATGATGATGATGATGATGATGATGATGATGATGATGATGATGATGATGAGGATGATGATGATGATGATGATGATGATGACAATGAGGATGATGATGATGAAATTTAGAGGTATGCCATCAATCCTTAATCTATTTAATATTCATTTCTTCATAGAAATATATTTGTCTTTTATGGTTACATAGTTTATTCATTATCTATTTAAAAGCTGCAAGTTTCAACTACAAATAGAATATTGCTAATCTAAATTAACTATTAATCTAAATTAATTAAATAAAACTATTTAAAACACATATTGATGCGTGAATGTATTGAGCCTTATTTTCTTTTAGGTCAAAAGCATTTGTAAGCGTTTGGTTTAGAAGAAGGGAATTCATTAAATATCTATAAAAGGGAGTTGTACCTAGAATAAAATTCATAGGGAAAACATAATATAAGTGCTTACCCAATTTGTTGGTTAATATTTCTTCCTCTATCGAAAATATTTTAAGAACATACACAGTAGTGGTTCTAGGGACTAGATTGATACTACAACACCATTCTTGTTTATGTGCAAGGTTTCCTTGTCCCTTGCTAATTTTTTGAAGACATTTTCTTGAAATCCCTGATTGTTGTCTTGCATTCTTGGTTCATGATTAAAAATCTATTGATACATCTAGTTGAACATTTAAAATGAACAAAATTTGAGTTTCTGAGTCAAGACTTTATGATCAAATTGCTTTGTTGTCCTATTATTTCCAATCTCCCTAGGTTGATCCAATTTAGATTAGGCTATTTACCCCATTGTTAGAAGCTTTTTTGCACCTTGTTATTATGCCTTGACCTCTTGAAATAGTAATCATTAATCTCACAAGAGAACTTGTTTGGAGTTTGTGAGTTAGAGATCGTCCTTGTTGAGAAAGATATACCTTGGGTTCTTTGATATTATGCTTGGAGAGTCTTATTAATCTCTTGTCCATCCACTTTCACCAAAATTAAATTTTAATTATATATAATTTGGGCAAATCATCCTCCTAGTCCATATGTGATAGGGTATTCAACCAAAGTTGTGGGCACCTCTATGGCAGTGTTGGTTTATGCCTATTGCAATATTTTATCTTACCATCTCTTTTTTGGATAAGTGAGTGCTTTTTCTATCTTAGTTTGTTACCAACATTTCTTAGGGTTATCTTATCAACTAGTAACTTTCTTTCATGTTGGTTACAAGTGCTATTACATGTTGCTCAACATTCAAATGAACTCAAATGGTATCAAATTTCACAAAATGACTCTTGAGCTTCTTTCTTCTTCATCTTCCATGTCTTTCTAATCTCCCATTTCCATTCTTCCTTTTCTTCATGTCTTCTTGATTATTTTTCTCTTATTATCATATAGTCTACCTTCTTCTATTCTACCTTTCTCTTCTTCCATGCTTGATTATTCTTCTTCTAGAACCATGGGTTTTGAATATCTTGTTAGGGATCCTCATTTGAGCTTAGATGAACTCAACGTCCTTCTTGAATTTGAAAAGCATTGTTACTACAATAGATATATGGATGCTAACCTTGTGAAAAAAATGATTGAAAAAGGAAAGAAATTAGACATTCTTGCTAGAACTATACACAAGATCAGATCACATCCTTCATCTTCTAAGTCTTATTATGATTCTTCTAAATATCGTTCACATTCTTCATCTTCTAAGTCTTGTCAGGATTCTTCAAAATATCATTCACATTCTTCATATTCCAAGTCTTACCATGATTCTTCTAAATATCATTCATGTAGTTCTTCACCTACCTCTTTTTCATGATATCACTCTTCTTCTACTTCTACCAAGAGTCTTATTCCTCTTATTGAGACCTACCATAATGAACAACATGAAAAGTCTTGTGATATGCCTATCTATAATGCCTATAGTGACAATGATTATGATGATGATGACTATTATATTCTTATGATTCCTAAAAGTCCTCCTAGTCCTATGCTTGTACTCAAAGGAGATGAGGCACAGATAGATATTGATGGTAATCCATATGACTCAAATCTTGAAAACAACATTGATAAATGTTGTGAATAATACCTAAATGATAAATTTTCATTTTTTGAGGAAGAGAAAGCATTTTTTCCTACTGAAATAAAACATCAATGCCATAATAGTTTCTCTTCTAAGAACCCTCATGCTGAAAATAAAGATTACACTTTTGAGCAAGATCATATTAATGTTGAAGCTTTATCTTCTGATGCTCCCCTTCCATCTTCTACTTCCTCCACTATCCATACATTCCCTAAAAATTTTGAGTCTCTCAAATCTTATACCAATCCTTAATCCAACAAAGATCCTAATGCTTTTCATGTGGTTCCAATAGTTATCCTCCAACGATACCTCTTAAAGAAACTCAAGCTAACCTTCACTTGGCTGAAAATACTTTTGATAATGCTAAACATAAAGAACCTAAGCCTTCATGTGCTATAATGCCTACTTAAGCTAGTCCTTCATCATCTATTCCAAAGTCTTCCATACAATTCCAACATTCTTCCTTCTCCTTAGGAGTGGCTTAATGTCAAGAGGACTCTAAAAATGATAAAGAAAAGAATATAAAGAAAGATTAAGATCAAGAACCCTCCATGTCATCCAATTATTTTCATAATGTCTCTGATCTATTTTGTGGTTCTTTTGATTCTTTGTACCCTTCCTCATTCATTCTACCATGTCTTAATTTTTCTCCTAAGCAAGATCAAGCTACTACTTACACCACTAAGTTTATTGACAATCAAAATGACCTTAATAAAGTTGCACCTTCCAAAGATGATACTTCCATTAAGGTTATTAAAAATAGTGTTGTTACATCCAATGTTGAGCCTATTATAAATCAAGAGTAAAGCTCTACACTTATGCTATCCAAAGATCCTTGTCAAGATCAAAGTCTTCCATCTTCTTGTTTTGCCACTCTATGTTCCCTTCCATTGTCTTCTCTTCCTAAGTCTTCTCAAGCTTCAAGTACTCCTATCAAAGAAGTTGATCCTATTCAAGATTTTCATAATCCTATTGAAAATCCCAATGCTCACTCTAAAGATGTTGATGTCCTTGATTGTCATATAGATGTCGATGAACTTATTGATTACCCTTTTGCATCTTCCACATCCATCCTTGGACCTCCCCCACCAATACTAAATGCTTCACATCTTCCTTCCATCTTGGGTCCTTATGTCCCTTCACTTTCCCCTCCCAACTCTCCTAATTCATCATCCATCTTGGGTCCTTATGTCCCTCCCTCTGCTATCTTTCCTCAAGATCAATGTAGATGCATATCCTTCAATCCTTTTCACCACCCACCTACCTAAACTAGTCATATCATCCTTCTTCTTCCAGAAGTCCTAAGTCTTTTGGAAGTAACTTGAGTGTTCAATACAAGAAAAAGAAGCAATTCAAGAATCCATATAAAAAAGAAGACCATCGGGTCTCCTCTAATCAAAAGAGATATCTAAGAAAAAAATTATAAGACAAGTATGGGTTCCAAAATCCATCATTGAAGATATTATCTCCAAATCATCAAAAATAAATGAAAAGAGGCCTATGTCTATATGGATTCCAAAGTCTCTCTTGAGAGAGTCTAATGTTGAACAATAATTGAAGTTGACATTCAAGCTTCCAAATAATTCCACTTCATCTTCTTCCAAAAGCATTTTCCATTCCATGCACCTAAACTGCAACCTCTTCTATCTACTCACTATATTCCTTCATGTATTCCTTCATTCACATTTTCTCTATCCTCTGTCCACCCTTCAAGGTGTGTCTTGATGTTGATCTTGCCTTTATTTTCATTTTCCAATATCACTTTCTTTGCATGAAGCCATAACCTCCATTTTTGTCTTTCATTTTCCTTTCCCTATTAGCATCTTTGAAAATATCATTTCAACTCCTTTGCATGTCATGGTTTCAAATTTCAAGGGGAATTATCTAAAAATCTTGACTTCTTCCAAAAAATTGAAAAAAATTGAAAAAAATTGAAAAAAGAAAGGAAAAAAAAATCAAAAATTTGAAAATGTGCCTTGGTGAAAACCTAGTAATTAGGCACCTTGTTAGCAAAAGTAAAGAGAAATAAACTCATCCTATGGTGAAAATCACTCCCTTGTGGTGCCTTGGATAGGTATCATGATGAAAACCTAACAATCAGGCATCATGTGTAGTTCTTCATCTTTCATCCATTTCATCTTCTTTCTTTGATCTTAATATGTTGATCTATACACAAACATTTGGCTATCTTGTGAGCTATATTATCTTGTTTTCATTCCTTTCATGTTTAGCCTTCATATCTATTTCCCTCATTCATT
The DNA here is from genome assembly GCA_028749045.1 of Cupressus sempervirens. Classification (NCBI taxonomy): domain Eukaryota; kingdom Viridiplantae; phylum Streptophyta; class Pinopsida; order Cupressales; family Cupressaceae; genus Cupressus; species Cupressus sempervirens. The sequence continues at coordinate 87,672,742 of CM053784.1, read as the reverse complement.
CTATTCGTTTGCTATCCTTCCTCATTTACTCCTTTGGTCTTGATCTAATAAAAAAGAGTAAAATACAATGTTATGAAGTCTCTTGACATGTCTACTCCTTTGGATTGCATCTTTCCCACTTTTACATTATGCTTTCATGAATTATCCTATGCTAGCCTTTCAATTCTTTTCCAAATGTTCTTTACATGATAATTTTTCCCTAGCTTGGGTATTGTTGAGGAGTTTTCCCTTGAGGATTTCTTCCCTTTATTCTCCTTCATTCTCTTGTCTTTCATTTCTTCCACTAGCTTGCTAGACATTGGGACGGCACAGTGTGATCTTGCTTGAGAGTTTGGTCCTTACTTCTATCTAGGGGCATTGTATATTATTTGTACATATTTATTGATCATGAAAAATACAAAAAATGATATATTTTAAAAAATCCAAAAAAATGATATATTGTGAAAATTCTAAAAATTAGAAAATGTTCTAAAAAATGATCATCCTAGTAATAAGCACTTTGATGTATCTCCAAAAAAAATAATATATTCCAAAAATACAAAAAAAAATCAAAAAATTCAAAAATTCAAAAAAAAAAAGTGCTTTAGTGAAAACTTTGAAATAGGTGCATTGGTAGAAAAAATACAATTTTTTATATAAAAAATCATTAAAAAAATCCAAGTGGTGAAAACTTTGGAATGGGTGCTACTTGAGGCCTTTGCACCCCTATTTCTTAGTGTGTGTCCTTGACACTTGGCCTTTCTCCATCATGCCTTGACCTTGTTGCCTTGGTTTGGAATTGGTTTTTGTCTAGGGGGCATAACTATGTTATCTTTGGTCTCTTGGATGTGTTAGTCTTTAGGAAACCTCGCAAATGGTGTTTCTCAACACCACCCCAATTCTATTTTTCTTGAGGCCTTTGCACCCCTACTTGAGGCCTTTGCACCCCTATTTCTTAGTGTGTGTCCTTGACACTTGGCCTTTCTCCATCATGCCTTGTCCTTGTTGCCTTGGTTTGGAATTGGTTTTTGTCTAGGGGGCATAACTATGTTATCTTTGGTCTCTTGGATGTGTTAGTCTTTAGGAAACCTCACAAATGGTGTTTCTCAACACCACCCCAATTTTATTTTTCAATACAACCCCTATCATCAAGTGTTTTTCAACACTTATCAGTTTGGTCTTACCTAGTCTTGTCATGGGATCTTACCTACTTGCATGTGTTCCATCCTTATCCATAGAACTTAGTATCTAATAACACATTAAAATTTTAAAAAATAAAAATAGTTAATGCTTGACTATATCATGATCTTTTCTTTGTGTGTTGATTGTTATTGATTTTTGTTGAGTGTCCTTGTCTGATAAGTCTCTCCAGGATGCGTAGCTAGAGGACTTGGGGCATGAGACATGTTTTTATTTGTTTTCTTTTTGTGAGTGTGGTCTTGAAACTCTAGAGTGTCCTTTTTTATCTCCTTGAAATACTTAGGAGATTTGAGGCAACATCCTTGACTATTTTTTCACAACCATTCCTCTAGTCATCTTGGCATCTATGCCTTGATGCGAGCATGGTTTTGCTACACTGAATTGAGTAAGCTAAAACCATAGTCGATACTTCAAATTTCCTGAATCAAATAATCCTTAGGACATTGCAATATCCTATGCTTAGGGAAAAACTTATTGGTCAATTTTTTTTCTAGAAAAATGACAACACATGGAAAATAAACTCTAACTACACAATGCTTTTAGGATATTTTCACCATAGATTTTTTTCAAAATTTTGCATAGTGAAAATGAAGGCTGTTGGTGTGAATAGAGAATTTATAGTCAAATTTAGATAAAATATCTCAAACATCATCACTAAGCATAAATTAATTGTTCAAGATCAAACATAGAGTACCCCTATATGCAAGCCTTGTCAATGTGTCCATTTTCAAAAGCATTAATGCTAATGATATTCGTATGGGGGAATATGGCAGATATGTTACATTGATGACTAATTTTGTCATTGATGTCAACATAATAGTCTTCTGTGGTATCTAATAGAAGAACAATAAAAAGATCAAGTTGGTACAAATGACTAGTTGAGTATTCTCACTTTCCAAGGTTATGAGAGATAATTTTGAGTATCGAGTAGATGCAGTTAACATCAGATGAAGAAATGATAATTCTAGAAGAGGTTTTGTAAGTTTTCACAATGTCTATTCTAAGATAGAGTTTACAGAGGTATGTTTTGATAAACTTGTTACATCTCTTAGTAGAGTTGATATTATAAGAATTGAGTTTGAGGATATGAAGAAGACATGTTGATGATGATGTGGCTAAGTTTTCTCATCATATATTATGTGTATAGAAAGTTATTGATGTTGCAAAGTAGAAGATTGATGTTATCACTTAGTGTAACATGTTCTTAATGTGGTCCTATAACGATAAATTGAGAAGGTCTAATAGCTAACTTAGGGAATTGTTTTATGGATCTGATATATAGGAAGGAAATTTTCCTTTATTAAGAGAGAAGAAAGCAAGTGATTGTAAACAATAAATATAGCTGAATATGAAGTTGAGTAGAATAGAGCAGAAGCAAAGAAATCTTCATTGTCGATGTTTTATTATGTGATCTGATGTTTGATATTTGGATACAAGGTTCATGACCTAGTCTACAAGGTGTGAAAGTGTTTGGTTTAGTTGAAAGAACAAAGGAAAGAAGTGTAAGGAAACTTAGGTGCGAAAACAGTTCCTACACTAATCTCATAAGGAAAGTATGATGCAAATCCTATTAAAATCTTCTTCACTTATAGATTCAATATCATGTAAACAACAATATTGTAGCCAACCATGCATACAAAAAATAGATAGAGAAAGGAACACATAACACAAGGATTTGCTAGTGGGGAAAAACCTTTCAGTAAAACAATCCCACCCCTTCAGAACCTGCACAATGTATTATCTTCAACACAAGGTTACAATACACTTGCAATGCAAGTTCAACATCGACAATAGAAGACTCTGGTAGCTACTCGCAGTACCAACAATACACTTTTTTTGCATCGCATCTCTTTGCAACCCTAAAAATGCTTATATCATGCACTTCACGTTAGGGCTACTCCCAAAGGTAAATCATATTAGGGTTTTACCATTCTCTGAGAAAATAGGATGTATAGTACTCAAATATCTTAGTTGCCACATGTCTTCACATATCATTGAATCTTCCTAACATAGCTCTTCCGTGTCATAGGAACCCGTCATAACCATTTTAGTCATGATCTCCTTATACACAATTTAAGATGTTGACACATCAACATTATTTGCAAGAAATACATTTTACAAAACAAATAATAAGAATAGGAATTATACAAGGTTGAGACACCTATTCCTAACAAGAAGAACATAATAATAAATTGCATGTTTGAGCAATGAGCTCTTCTTGTAGTTGAAATTTCTTGTTTGGGTAGTAGTCTCTTCTTGCATACATTGTACTACAACTCCTAACAGGGTTTGCACAACTCTTATCAGGGTTGGAATCTCCTAACATGGATTCAAAGTCTCCTAACATGGATACATATGTACTAAATTTTCTATTAGACTCCTAACAGGGTCTATCCTCTAACAAGGAATATTTATATTAGCACATCATCTTATGGGCATCATTCCCACCAATATTTTCCCTTTGATGAAGGGTTTCCCTAGTTAACATATTTGGTGTAATTGTTTATGTGCATCTTATTATGGTTACTATTTACTTTGGCTAAATGGTTAAGTGTGTTTAAAGAAGATAAATGTCTCAATTCTTGGATAACTGATTCACCCCCCTCTAAGTTATCTTGGTGGACTACTATTTCTAACAATTGGTATTAGAGCATAAGGTCCTTGAAGATAAATTTTAAAAATCTTAGGAGATCCATGTCGAGCATATTTAGGAAAGATAGTCTGAAGTTTAATGGAAATTTTTTTGATAGGTGGAAGGAAAAGATGAAGACACATCTATTGTGTATGGGTCTAAGATATTGGATGTTGACAAGATCAATGAAGACATTCATTGCTGAAAAGGATTTGGAAAATTGTATATAGGAAAAAAAAGATATTTTTATGTGCAACATGAGAGCTAGAGAAGCACTATTGATTACACTTCCTAAAATTGAATACAATCATGTAAAATCACTTGGTACTTCACAGTTGATTTGGAAAGCTTTGGAAACTAGTTTTGAAGGTGATGGACATTCTAAGAAGTTGAAGTTACAAAGTTGGATTTGTGCATTTCAAGATGCTAAAATGATGGAAGATGAATATGTAAGAATATATGTAGGGAGGATATCATAAATTACTACAAGTATTAAATCTTAAGGAGGAACTAAAGAAGATGATGAGGTTATATGAAAGATATTGAAGAGTTTAACACCATTGTTTAAGTTAGTAGTTAAAATTTTATAGTTGTTGATATCTTGTACAAAGCATTTCACAAAGGAGACATTTCTTGGAAGACTTGAAATAGTTGAGAATGAGCTTAGATAATCTAGAGAATTGACTAGAATAGAGATAGCTTTCAGTGCCTTGAATATTCGACCTATTTTATCAAGGAGCACAAGTGCTAGAGGAGATTTTTCTAGCAGTAGCAGATCTGATGAGGATAGAAAGATTGAAGAAGGAGTATCCCTTTTGGTAAGAAGAGAAAAAAATGGTAAGAAAATCTTTAAATGTTGGACTTGTGATGAATATAGTCATTATGCATCTACAAGTCCTAAAATAGAGAAAAATAATGAAGTAAATTAAAGACCTAGAAGAAATAGAGAGTGTTTGTATGAAAAGGAAGAAAATGATTCTAATGAACAAGCAGTAATTGCTAGTGATGACGAAATTGGATTTGTAGAAATTAAAGAAGAAAGTACCAAGAAAGTAGCTTTGGTGTCATAGGTTGAAGAGAAATCTAACTAGATAATTGATAGTGGTTGTTCACATCATATGACTGGTGATATGAACAAGTTTGTTGACTTCAAAAGTCATGATGGAGGAATTGTCAGAGTTGGAAACAATGCAACATGCCAAGTTAAAGATATTGGATCTATAACTCTTGATGGTAAAACTAATATTGAATATGTATATTTTGTTGATGGTTTGAAGCACAATCTTTTGAGCATTGGACAACTAGTGGGCAAAGGTTATCCATTGCAGTTCATAGAGAAGACATGCATGATCATAGACAAAAATGGAAAGGTAATTGGAACAAGAACATATCTAGAGGTAATGTATTTCAGCTAAATCCTGTTGAAATGATATGTTTGGTTGCAAAGGTAGATGATAGTTGGTTATGGAATAAGATATTTTTTCATATAAACTTTGACAGTATTGTGAAGACTAGTAGCATGTTTGAAATTAGAGATTTACCTAAGATTGTAAAGCCTACTAACACAATTTGCAAAGAGTATGTTTTGGCCAAGCATAACAGGACTTCTTTTCTTAGCAAGATGTTTACTACTAGAATGAAATTGGAGATTGTACACACATATCTTAGTGGTCCTACAAAGACTAAAGGATTGTATGGTGAAAGGTATTTTATGATTCTAGTTGATGACTTTTCTAGGATGATGTGGGTTGTATTTCTTAAAGAAAAAATTGAGGTATTTGATAAGTTCAGGATATTCAAGAATAGAGTTGAGAACGAATCAGGTATGAAGATTAAATATTTAAGATCAGATAGAGTAGAATTTAATTGAAATTATTTTAACATGTTTTGTGAAGAAAATGGAATCAAAAGATAGTTATCAGCTTCGAGAACCCTTGAACAGAATGGCATTGCAGAGAGAAGGACCATTCCAATTAACGAAGCTGCAATAGCTATGTTAACTAAGAATGATTTATCCAAGATGTTTTTGAGAGAAGATATAAATATAGTAGTCAAAACTATGAACAAAGTGCAAGTGAGGAAAGACACAAGTAAGACCCTGTATGAACTGTGGTTTAGTCATTCACCTACAGTTAAGTATTTCAAAAATTTTGGTAGTAAGTGTTATATCAAAAGAGATGATGATATTGGTAGTTTTGATGCTAGAAGTAATGAAGGTATGTTTCTTGGTTATTCATTGAAAATAAAGGATTATAGATGCTATAATGTTAGAAATAAGACTATTATGGAAAGTGCAAATGTGAGAATTGATGAGAAATTTAGGATAAAAGAGAGAATTGTTTATTAAAATTTAGATGATGATGTTGTTACTAAACCAAGGAATGATGAAGTATCTCTTAAGATTAACAATGATTTTTAGAATGAAGAAGAGAAAAGGTAGGAGAAAACCTCAAAACCTTTAGTAGAGCCAAGAGTTGAGATAGCAACTCCTACTTTAGGAAAGAATATGATAAAGAATCACCCATCTAAGCAGATCATTAGGAGTAGAGATAAAGGTATGATGAAAAGAATCAAAGTCAATGAAGAACTATGTTCAATATCTCAAGTTGAACCTAAGAATACAGATGAAGCATGAAAATATTATCATTGGAAACAAGCTATGAAAGAGGAATTGGATCAGATAATAAAAAATGAGACACCAAAATTGGTCCCCAAACTGGCAGGCAAGAATGTAAAAGGAACTAAATTGGTATTCAAGAATAAAATGAATGAACAAGATGGAGTTGTAAGGAACATGGAAACATTGGTATGTAAAGGTTACTCAGCACAAGAACGAATAGACTATGATGAGACCTATGCACCAATGGCTAGAATAGAAGCAGTTAAATTATTTTTAGCCTATGCAGCACAAAAGAAATTCAAAGTGTATTTGATGGATGTCAAGTCACCATTTTTGAATGGATAACTTGAAGTAGAGGTGTACATAGATAGGCCTAAAAGTTATGATTTGATAGATGATAAGGACATAGTATGCAAACTGGAGAGAGAATTGTATGACTTAAAGAAAGCACCTAGAACTTGATATGGAAGGTTGGACAAGCATTTGACAAAGATTGGATATAGAAAAGGTATGGTAGATAGTGATTTATATTGCAAAGAAATTGATGATGGTTTGAAGATTTTGGTAATATTTTTTGATGATATCATATTTAGAGGAAATGATGCTAAAAGTGACAAATTTGCTGAAGAGATGAAGAAAGAATTTGAGATGAGCATGATAGGAGAAATAAAATATTTTCTAGGATTACAAAGTGTATAGAATCAAGAAGGAATATTTATTTCTTAGACAAAGTATTTGAAGGATTTACTGAAAAGTTTGGTTTGGAAACATATAAACCCATTGGAACACCTATGGTAATCATACATGAGTTATCTACAAAGGATGAGACACCTACTATTGAGAAAAAGAATCACAGATCTATGATTGGAAGTTTGCAATATTTGACTCACATAAGGCTAGATATAGAAAATGTAGTTCGAATTGTTATAAGATTCCAAGTTGATCATAGAGAACCACATTTTATAGGAGTCAAAAGGATATTTAGATATTTGAAAGGAACATCAAAGTTTGGATTTTCGTATGACAAATCTAATGATTTTACTCTAAGTGCTTATATGGATGTTGATTGGTTATGCAGTGTGGATGACATAAAGAGCATTAGTAGTGGAGCCTTCTTTCTTGGAGGAAGATTGGTTTCTTGGCTAAGTAAGAAGCATGATTATACCTTACAAAGTACAATGGAAGTAGAATATGTTGCAAAAGAAAACAATTGTAAACAAGTTGTTTGGATGAAGCAAATGCTGAAGGATATAAGGATAGAAATCACTGAACCTATTGTCATACATTATGACAATAAAAACGCATCAAATATCTCTAAGAATCTAGTGTTGCATTTGAGGACTAAGCACATTTCCATTAAGTATCACATGTTGAGAGAGAAAATTGTAGAAAAGGAAATTAAATTGGAGTATGTGAGCACCAAAGAGCAGATTGCAGATATATTCACTAAGCCTCTTCCCAGAGAGACTTTTGAGTATTTGTGAGGTATGCTAGGGGTTATGCCCCTTCCTTCATCAAAGTAGAAGATGTAAGCATGTATCAGTATAGTGTAATAGAGCACCATTATTTTTCTAGATTGAATGCTAATGCTTCTTGTATGGGGGGTATTTGTGATGGACAAAGTCATCTAGGATCCTTGTTGGATGTTGTTTTGTAAAATGTCCTTGGACAGTTAAGCTAGTAAGAATTAGTTGTTGCTAAGTTTGATGGTTACTAAAAACCTTTGACATTGATGTTAATGGAGGAGATGTATGGCTTGAAAAACATCATATGTGTAGCATGGAATGACAATTTGATAGAAATCACATTGAGGTATATCAATGGGGGAGAATAATTGATGAAGAGGATTTGAAAAGAAAGATAAACATTATTTTGTTAGTATTCTTTGAAGACATTTTTCATCTATGTTTTCATCAATACCGAAGGGGGAGATTGTTGGAAGTATGAATGCTGATGATATTCCTATGGGGGATTATTTTAGATATGTTACATTTATGATTGAGTTTTTCATTGATGTCAACATAGTAGTCTTCTGTGGTATCTAATAGAAGAAAAATGAAAAAATCAAGTTGGTATGAATGACTAGTTGAGTATTCTCACTATCTGAGGTTTCAGGAGATACTTATGAGTATCTAGTATATGCAATTAATGTTGGATGAAGAAATGATAAGTCTAGAAGAAGTTATGTTAGTTTTGGGTATGTCTATTCTAAGATTGAGTTATAGAGGCATGTTTTGGTAAACTTGTTATATCTTTTCAAAGAAATATTATTCTAAGAAATTAGGATGAGGATATGAAGAAGACATGTTGGTGATGAGGTGGCTAAGTTTTCTCATCATAATATTATGTGTACAAAAAGTTATTCAAGTTGCAAGGAAAAATATTGATGTTATCACTAAGTGTAACATGTTCTTAATGTGGTCCTATAATGATTAATTGACTAGATCTAATAGCTAACTCAGGTAATTGTTTTATGGATTCAATATAAAGGAAGGAAATTTTCCTTTATCAAGAGGGAAGAAAGGAAGTGATTGTAAGTATCAAAGAGAGTAGAATGAAAAGTTGAGCAGAACAAAATGGAAATGAAGAAGACTTCATTGTTGAGGTTTTATTATGTCATCCAAGGTTTGATATTTGGATACAAGGTTTGTGACCTACTCTACAAGGTCTTCTAGTGTTTGGTTTAGTTGAAAAAACAAAGGAAAGAAGAACATAAAAGTAAATTTCATGTTTGAGTAGTGAGCCCTTCTTGTAGTTGAAATTGCATGTTTGGGCAGTGATCTCTTCTTGCATACATTGTACTAAAATTCCTAATAGGGTTGGCACAACTCCTAATATGGTTGAAATCTCCTAATATGAATTCAAAGTCTCCTAAAAAGGACTCATATGTACTAAATATTGTAATAGACTCCTAATAGGGTCCATCCTCTAACATAGAATATTAATATTAGTACATAATCTTGTGGGTATCATTCCCACTAGGGTTTTCCCTCTAATCAAGGGTTTCCCTAGTTAACATATCTAGTGTAATTATCTATGTGCATCTTATTATGGTTTCTATTTACTTTGGTTGAATGGTTAAGCTTTTTAAAAGAAGATAAATGTCTTAATTGTTGTATAACTCATTCACCCCCCCCCCCCTCTTAGTCATCTTGGTTGACTATTGTTTCTAAAAATCATATACTAATTTATTTGTATATGCAATAGAAAATAATTTAAATTATAATATTTTTAGAAGAAAAGGGAGTATTGAAAAATGAAATAGACTAATAAGATCTCAAATAGTTCATAAACTATGCAAATTTGACACATTCAAAAAGAGAATACTTACACAAAATGAAGCCAAATCATGCTAGACAAGTTGAGTATTGGCCCTTTCAGTTGTTATTTGATAGTTTCTTGACAATGACACTTTCAAAATGTACTTATAAGAAAATACTTAAAATAAATGAAATTGATTAAATAATGAAGGTATGTTATTTTGAGCTTTAGGTTTCAAGAATAGTTTAATATTCTTTACTTAACAAGGCCAACCACATGAAGGTGCAAGCTCATCTAGCCTCACCTCCCTCCCCCTAACATCAATCTAAATTCTCCATTAACATATAATTACATACTTCATTTGTTTATAAATTCATTTGTGTTTACAATTAGCCAATGAAGATATGTAATTGTTTTTATTTATGGCAACACATGGTGTACACACTTATAGGTTACCTCATAAATAAAGATAATTAGATTTTGGTACATAGAAAATTGTCTAAGTATAAATTTGGTATACAATAGTGTATTATTTTGTATATAATTTGTTGTTGAAATCATAATATTGCTAGCAAAGTTAGATGGAGATAGTATAGATGTTGATGATGATGTGTATAACCCCAGAAGTTAGTACAGACTACATGGAAAAGAAATATTTGTGTTTTATCAATGAAATAGGACAATAGAATTAAAGGAAAGGAAATATTTTGTTTACAAAATAATTACTTGTCCAATTAGGGCCGGCATCCTAGATGTTTACTCTAAGTTGAAAAGTGTATTATGGTCTTAGCTGACTTAGCAATAATTTGTGCAAAGGCATAGTATTCATGCAAAGGTTATCTTCTAAATTAAAGTGTGCTATCTTGGATATGTTGAGTTGGGAAATCATATGAAAACTTTTGTGAAAGCGATATATGTGAAGTTTGTGAAGCTATTTTTGACCAAAGATAAAACCGAGAAAGAATCTATATTCCATAAGTTTGATTACTTGTTTGGGTACTGGTCTCATCTTCCATTTACTTTACTACTACTCCTAACAGTGTTGGCACAACTCCTAATAGGGTTGGACTCTCCTAACAGAGATTTAAATTCTCCTAATAGAGACTCTCTATACTAAATTTTCTCATTGACTCCTAATAGAGTCCATCCTATAATAATGAACTTATATATTAGTATATTATCTAGTGGTTATCATCCCCACTGGGGTTTTCCGTTGGCCAAGGTTTTCCTAGTTAATAAAATATGGTGTTATGAGTTATCTTTGTGCATGGTTACTGTTATTGTTCAACATTACTTTATTAATTTGTTATGTATGGTTTAAGGTAACAAATAATATCCATTTAGCAACTAAAGTTTGTAAATTAATGATTCACCCCCCTCCTCCAGAATAATTCCTATTTCTAAAAATTGGTATTAGAGCATAGTTAGTCAGAAGAGGCTTAATAGCCTAAGTAAGATCACTATGGATATGGAATAGTTGATAAAGAACCTTGAAGGGGAACTTGAAAAATTTGATCTCCATACTAAAGACATTGGAAAATTGAAGGATAAGATTGAACATCTCAAATCCAAGCCTGAATCTACTAAATTTGAAACTAGTGATGATGATTATTCAAAACTAAAGAGAGAGTCCAAGATCTTGAAACATGAATTAAAGATTAAAATTTTTAAATTGACTTTGAGAAGTGATCCTAGAAAAGTTGAATCTGATTTGAAAGCTAAGAATGCAAATCTTAGAGCAAGTCTGGCAATGAAGAACTTCACAACTACAATACTATTCTAAAGGGTGAATCAACTTAGTGGAAGAAACAACTTGAAAAGATCTATTCTATTAGAGAAAAGCTGGATGATTCAATGTCAATACAAAGTCCTACTTATGATAAGACTAGTCTTGGTTATCTATTTAACATGTGTGGAAAGAAACATGAGATTATATCAAATCTGAAAGAAAAAATAAATCTAATGATAAGATTGAATCCTATCAATCTTTTGATATACCTAAAGAAGTTGGTTAAGACAAGGAAGTTGAGATATTGGATGAACGAAAGCAAGTGGAATCTCCTAAGGAAACCAAGTATGAATTTAGAGGTAAGTGTTTTTCATGTACTGAAATAGGGCATATGAAAAGAGATTATACAAATAAGTCATTTAATCATGTTAAGGATTTTTACTATCATAATTATCATAGTATGGGTCATAAAGCAATTGATTGTAGAAAACCTAGGTATGATAATGATAGAAGGAATAGTAGAATGTCCATAAATACTAACCTTGTAGATAGAAGATGATCTAATGAAAGGACATCAAGAGAAGGAAGAACTTATGAAGATAGAAGATAGATCATGGCTTATAAGTGTAAAAAATTGGGACATATGGCTTGGAATTGTCATGCACTTGATGATCAAAATAATCCTAGAAGTAGAACTCTAGTATGTCAGTTATGCAACGACTTTAGGCATACAAAAAAGTAGTGTAGAATGGATAGAATCTTCAAAGATATAAGTATTAATGGAAGATACATCAAAAATAAAAGGAATGATGGGAGACATGTTAGAAATGATAGAAGGAACAATGAGAAGAACACTAGAACAAACAAAGACAATGAGGAACAAAGAAATGTAGTCACTAAACTTCAAGAAGAACTCAAAGAGGCATTTGTAAAAGGATTATACATCTCAAAAGAAAAGCTAGAACATGATGAGATATGAAGCTCAAAGTCAATTATCGAGTTTGATTCAACTAAGTTGAATTAAGCATGATTCACAACACCAAAATTTGTAACATCACTCAGAGATTGAATTATGGGTAGAAAAGTTGGGAAAAAGTGTATGAAGATAAGTTTAGACTGTATCTAAACTCACTAGTAATTTGGAGCCTATCTAAATTAGTTGTGAAAGAATTATGAGTTAATATTATTACAGAGAAAGTCAATTCTATAGTATTAGATGAAAGCTATGTTCTTAATGATAATTTTGTGGAGTGAAGTTTTGTGGAGTTTTATCATGATGAAAGGAAGCTATGGAAAACCTTGGGTAGCATCTAAAGATCAAATATAATATCTTGAATAGATATTTGATTACTGAATGTAATTGACAACTTTTTAATGTTTGTAAATACTGTAATTAATGCAAGTTCAAGTTGAAGGAATAAAATGGAGTACATAGTTGATTACTACTTCATTGCAATTACATAAGAAGCATAGAGCACTCAAAAGTAACTTGTTAAGGTGATTTCAAAGAAAACCCTACTTTTGGAAAGAGGTATTTTATCGTTTATTTGCAGAATTTATTTGATAAAAGTTTATATTTTTTAGAAGCATGGATATGTCATCACTTTACAATGTTGAGAATGAGAAGAGACCAAAATTAAAGGTTGTTTCCTTGAAACCTATAGAAGGAAACCCTAGTTCAACATTATCCTATTACTCTAAATAATGTAGTTTATTTAGAAGATGTAAGAAGTTATCTTAACAAGAAGTTTGAATCTATTGGAAGTGAGTATATGAAGAAGGATATGGAATTAGTCTTTAATCATGATATGAATATGAAGCTTGGATTTGGACATTTAAAGAAACTAAAATTATGGTTACCAGCTTATTATGTAAGGTAGGCCAGAGGTGGGACCTACTATTGGTAGGCCGGAGGTGGATGGTAGGTATATGTTAGGCTAGTAGAAGGTGGGGTAAGGTAGTTAAAATTATGTAAAAATTATGGAATGAAATATGATGTTAATTGGATGGTACCAACTATTCATTCTAGATGTTTTCAAATATCATTTCTATTGAGAATTGGACATAGATGAGTGGACACAGATGATATTAAGTAGAATACATGATGGAAAAATATGGATGAAAGATAGTGTAGTTGATATTTCTGCCAACCTTATTTATATGGTAACTGGTCTAAGTAAACATGGCAATGTACCTATAGGTGAGATATTGGTTAAGAAAAATATTGAAAGCTACACCAAATCAGTTTATAATGGAAAGGCCATGTTGATCAGTACCATTAAACAAGATGATGTAAGATTCTTGAGTAGAATCATTGGCTACTCTTTATGTGCAAGTTCCAAGATTGATGAATTGTCAGCCAGATTCATTTATGCAGCCTACAAGATATGTGTTGAGAAGGAACAAGTCAACCTTAGTGAAACTCTAAGAATGCAATTTCTTGAGAATCTAGAGAAAATCAAAAGGAGTAAGAATGGTGTGTTTAGATTTAAGTCACTGATCAATAATTTATTCTTTCATCTACAGAATAAATTTCCATATTTTTTAGTGACAAAGATTATGAGCAAAGATAGATGTACAATGGAGAAGATTATAGAAGTATGTAGTAGAAATCTAGTAGATAAGATATTGGATAGTGGTAATTTGATACTGAAAACATTTTAGAATGAAATGAAATAGAGATTCAAAATTGCACTTGCAATTGTAGATAGATTTAAGGAAGACATTTGTGGTATGGTTGATATAGATTTTACTTAAATTGAACTAGTAGAACCTCGAGAAACATTTCTTAATCCCTAAGGTTATGAATTGAGAAATGAAATAATAGTTGGATACATTGATTTATTATTGAAATCAAAGAAGGTTCAAGCTGAGTATAGATTTGGAACCTATGATGAGATTATCCAATTAGCTCATCAGGTATCCTTGGAGAAGGCTTCTCACAAGAAGATTGAAACAATAATGAATAAATCTTTATTAGAGGCCAGAATGATTGAGATTGAGTCACAAGGAGTCACATAGACTATGAAATAAGGTATATTGAATGTACAATCTTTTTAAATGTCTATTGTAGAGACATTTTTAAAATATAGCATTCCCTATGCAACAATATTAGATGTTCATCCAAGTGAGCCAAAGAGGAAATCGGAGAGATTAGTGGAAGCTATGATGAAAAAGACTAAAAGGGTCAAGCAACAAGCCACTGGACCAAGAAAAAGACAAAAGACATTATTGAAAATTGTTGAGTCTAGTGAAGAAGAAGAAGAAGAAGTAGCAAGAAAAGCTCAGTAACCCTTGAAGCCAAAGATAGAGAAGATAAATTCAGCTATTGCTAATGAAGGAAACTTTGTTCAGATAAGAAAATTTTATGACTTGTATAATCACTTTGAGAAATATTAGATTGATATCTCTACTATGAGATACATAATAGCTAACAATATGAAACTTAACGATATTGAAGGCACAATAAACCAGAAAGTGTATGACAAACTTATTGAGAAGAAAGTGCTAGCTTGAGAAGAGGACTTAGAACTTTGGAAGTATACACTATTTTTGTTTATGCTGGGTGAGAAAGATAAGTTAAGAACTGAAACTGTAGAAACTATAAGTTAGATGTTGATAGAGTCCTAGGTAACATCTTCACCAGCACCCAGAGCCTCAGAAGTGTCAGTAAGTGATGACACAATGTAGATAGATTAGACTAATGTTACCATTAACATTGATGATAAGAACCCTTTTGAGAGTTCCAAAAAAAATGAACCTTATACCAAAGATATTGAAGATCAATTGGATCAAATTGAAGAAGAGAAGAGGATATTAGAGGAAGAGAAAAAAATGATAGAATAGACCAAGAAAAAATTGCTTCAAGATGAAATAAAAAGTAAAGTAGAGGAAGAAAAGAAAAGATTAATTGAGAAATGAAAAGGAAAATAGAAGAAGACAAGAAGAAGAGATTAGAGGAGGAAGAAAAGAGAGAAAAAGAAAGAAAGAAAAGAGAAGAGAAAGAGAAACAAGGGAGAAGAGTCAAAGAGGCAATTGAAAAGAAGAAAAGGAAAGATGGCACTAAACCTTCTAGTTAATCTACTCCACTTTTTCTTGCTACCCTAACACATGATGATGATGATCAAAATAACTTGATCTCATCTTTATAAAACTCATTGAAAAGAATAGAACTGTGAAAAGCCTATAGAGAACCTTGATGGAGGTTATTGATAGATTACATAGTACTTTGGCAGTGTAGCACATAGAGGTAGATCTTGAATAGAGGGCATATGAAGTACTAAAATATTTTGATAAGGAATTCATGAATTTGTTGAATGTTGTAGAAACAAAGGCACATATCTCACATGATGCTAACCTATTTGGCACCATCTGTCAAAATATTAAGAATGATTTGCTAAGTCTTGATACTTGTATCAAGGAACTTTAGAAGTGTCAATAGGATGGAAAGATATTGTATATTAAGTGTACCCTATCTCACAAGTTGAATAAGGATATTGATAGTTATATTGAAAGAAAGATGAGTGAGCTAGAGGCTCTATCTAGCTAGTTACAATATCCTTCTAGTAAAATTGATGATTTTGAAGGATAAGTAGCGAGTATTCATTGTGATATCAAGAAAGTAGAACTTTAGAAGGATCAAATTTTGAAGAGAGTATCAAATTTTAGAGAGTCTATTGCTCTAAAAATATATATTATTGAGAAACAGTTGGAGGAATGTGTCAAGGCCAAGGACACTTATTCTAACTTTTTATACTACAACCTTAATGTAATTGAGATTGCATCATATGCCTTATGTGCAATTCTCACCTTTTTTGAATCAACCAAAGATACATGGACTAAAGGTATGAATAATCTTAAGGAAATTTTTGATGATTGCATGAAGATACCATTAGCTTAAGGTAGAAGAACAATATTTTTGATAGCAGATGGACAACAATGTTTTTGGACAATTTTTGACATATTAACCTTTCTCATTGATGTCAAAGGGGGAGAAGTACAATTTTTTTTTATAAATTAGGTAAAGGGAAGATACATTTGTAAATTATGAAATTGTGTTGTAAGGGGGAGCATATGTAAGATGGACAAGTTGTAATAGATATAATGTTAATGTGTTATTTATTCCAAGTTTTAGTTACTTGGTTGATTTTCCTTATTTTGTTTCCATCAATGCCAAAGGGGGAGATTGTAGAAAATTGGTGAATAAAGATATGTAATTGTTGTCATTTATGGAAATACATGATGTACATGCTTATAGGAAACATTAGAAATAAAGATACTTAGCTTTTGGTACACAAAAAATTGTCCAAGTATGAATTTGATATACAATAGTGTATTGTTTTGTATATAACTTGTTGCTAACATCATATTATGACTAAAAAAGTTAGATGGAGATAGTATACTATTGCCCCACTTTTCATCCTCTAACTGATTAACAAAATGGAATACTCATGTTATAGTAAGAAGAGTGAGTTCCTAGTTGTGATTGAGTCTAGGTCTAAGCCCCCTTAGGTTGGATGAGTCTCCATCGAATTTTCACTTTTCTCCTTCTCCTTAATCTTAGCTGGGTGGTTCTTCATTTTGTTGAGTGATCTTGTGGGTAGGTTAGTGCCTAGTCTAATGGAGATTCATGTTACTCATTCAATAATCAATTACAAGTTATATCTGCTTTTGGCCTATGACTCTTTCAATAGAAATAGAAGCTTGCAAAAATTTGGAAATCAACCTCTCCTCTACGGGTTTCCAACCCATGACAATGATTTCCTACAAAAGGCACTAAATGACACACATGGATTAAAAAAATGAGAATAGCAAGGTATCTTATGGCAAATCAATTCTCACTTTGTGATTATGATTTTAGAAAATGTTAAGATTCATCATGGCTCTCATAATCATCCCTGACAAAAAACTCAGAACAAACTTGTCCTCGGTAGGTTTTCAACCCATGAAATTAGTTTTTTGAAAAGGTAGTTTAGAGTGAAAAGAAATGATAAGTGGGCTCCTACAGAATCTTTGTGCCTCACTTAGAAATTTTTTATCCCAAAAAAGACAATGGTCTAAAGTTCAATTAAGAAAGGAAACATTGGAGGAGAAACAAAAATTGCCTTCTCCTCGATGGGTTTGAAACCCATGAAGATAATCTCTTGAATTCGAGAGAAAATCAAGCCAATGGTCAGGTTGGATCCATAATTTGTGCATAAAATGTCTCATAATGAAAATAGAAAGAATGTAACCATTATGGAATAGAGCTGATGATCAGAACTCAACTTAGCATACATTTTCCCAAATAGTACTCTATTTATAACTTCTCGAAACTTGAAGGAAAATGGGAAAGTAAGTTATGGGGAGATAGAAAGTTATTATTGAACCAAAAAAATAGTAAAAAGACCCCTATATAGTTGTTAAACTCACATATTTTCAATTTCAATAGATCTCTCCTTCAATTTTTTCATGTGGCGTGGATCATGAAGATCAAAAAATGAATTGAGGCTCCCATATATACGAAAACATGAACAGTTGAATAGATTACTGCTCTTTCTTTGAACTTCTATTGTATTAATGTGCATAATTTTTTCAAAAACCAGTATCTTTTGTATTAGCTATTCCTTTCATTTTCTTATTTCAAATCTTGCTCTCAAAACCATGGCCACCAGGCTTGTCGATTTTGACACTTTGAATGGAGTTAAATCCCAATTGTAGAATTTTATAGATACCTCTCTTTGTTCAATGACATGGAGGATTTTCAAAATAGAGTGAAGTCAGAACAAATTCATCTCATCACTGAGAAGCTCTGAGGATGTGGGTTGGTTGAGGTAGTTGGTTTTCTAAGTGTAGTCTAGGCCCTAGAGTTAATCTATGAGTGTATAAATCATTACAACCCAAAGACAAGGCGTATTATGCTAGAAGATGACATGGTGCTGATTTCAATCAACAAGAAAACTATGGTGAATTGCCTTTGAGTACCAGAATGAGAGGGATTCTTAGACTTAACATTAAGAGGATCCATTTCTAACTTCTCTACAAAGAAGATGATTTGGAGGAAAGAAATTATGCATACATCATTCCAGAAACCGTAGAGTGCTAAGATTAAGGTTCCTAAGACCCTGTTTGGGACTAATCTCAAACTTGAGATTATTGATATCTTGGTCCTCCTACATAGATTGAAAGGTTAGTTTGAAGCTTTGAATTTCGTTGAGCAGTATTTCCTTTTAGTGCAAGTCATTTTATCTGACACCCAATATATTGATTTAGCTCATGAGATAAGCAAAATTATGTCCAATGCTCTCCATGTTGCAAAATTTTACAATACATTCTATATGTCCTTGTTCCTCATCTATATGTTGGCCTCGTTACAACTATGGCTAGCCCCCCCAAGAGTGGAAATTTTTTCTAATGATGTGAAATCTTATGAGTTTTATCCATGCTGATAGTTAGAAAATAACTATCTAGACTATGTAAAAGTTAATGATGCATTCACCATGAGGATTTGTAGGGAGGTAAAAAGATATCCAAAAAGGAGATTTAGCCCCAAAAACATGGTAGTCATTAGCCAGTTTGGGAGTTATTTCATCCAATTCTCATCCTTTTCTTATTTGTGTCTTGTAGGTTTTGATGGTTTCCCCTTGAAGCTACCAAGACATCCCAGTGACATGATCATGTAGATTGAGATCATGTGTCAGGCCATCCAAGTGAACGTGTTGAGCGAGAGAATAAAGAAGGAAGGGTATGGATTCCACATGAAGGTGGGTGTTTTTAGTTGTGATACATCTATTCAGATGCCAAGAACATGTTGAGGGTGTTTGAAATGAAGTATAACTTGGACATGTACAAATTCCTAAGGCCCATGTTCAATTCAAATGGGTACACAAGGGATGTTTTAAAAATTGGAAGTGTAATCAAGCATATTACCACCATTGAGGATTACTGGGCTGATTGTAAGAATAAATTTGAGAGCTATGATCATGCCTTTGCCAGACTGATAGTCAATCAGGTGAAAATGTACAAAGCCCATATTGATGTAGAAGGAGTAGAAGATGATTTTTAGAACATGTGTAACAATACTTACCTAGCCAATATAAGAGGCACTCTAATAAGCTCAAAATCTTATGAGGATTCTGGGGAAGAGCTAGTTATAGTGATGGCTCAAATATACAAAAGGACCGGGTCAAATGGACCACAACTAGAAGGAGTCAGAGAAAAAGCACAACCATTCAGGCTTCCACAATAGTTACAATGGATTTCTTCTCCTAGGGTGGCACATTAGGTGCAACCTTGGCCATTACCCAAGGGTTAGCACAACCATTAGATGGAGGTGATCAAGCTCCTAACAAAAGCATTCCCTTAGCTAAGACTTTTTAGGATGACTCTCTATTGGTGATCAAAACCCCTGTGAAGACCAAGAAGAAGAAGGCAGAGGAATTAGAAGATGGTGTAGTCACTCTTTCTCTCTCACCCTATACAACCTAATCCCCTCTGTAAGTGTTTCACTAGTCCTTCTAAGTAGCCCCCAAGTGCAAGTAGTAGATCTTGGAGATGGTGGAAGCAAAGAGAGTGAGTTGATTGAGTCTAATGAAGTAGCAAAGAAGACTTCAGATGTAGAGAAGGGTACAAAATATTCAAATCTCATCTCATAAGCCCCAAAGAATCCTTTATCTATTGCCACAAAAACATTCACCCCAACGAAGATAAATATGTTTAGTATAGACACACTTGGGATTGTGTCAAACGTGATTGGCATATATTCATGGCTAGAGGGAACTTTGGATAAAAAAAGAAAGAGGAGAGAGGAAGAAGCTTCTAAAAAAGAGACTTTATCACAAGCTATCCACTTTGGATTAGCACTAAGAAAAGTCAAAAAGAAAAAGACCTTGTCCATCCTTGGATAAGATCCTGACACAAGGCATCTAACGAAGGAGATTGCCAAACCCACTAAGAAAGGAAGAATCAAAGATATGTCCATAGATAATTTTTCCCTATATTTTGTGGATCTTGGGGAAGCCAGACATGACACCAAGGTTGGATTATGGAAGTGAAAAAATCATGTAATAAAGCGGCAACTCGAAAGCCTTAAATGATCAAAAGTTAGAATGAAGGCAGAAATCCATGAACTTAATGGCTTTATCAGGTAGTTAGTCACCTCATTGATAAGAATCTCCAGAATATAAATCACAAGTGATCCTACTACTACTGATGTCCAAGTGTAATACCCCAAAATTGGCTCATTGTGATCTCAACCAATTTTGGTCTATTTTTGATCAATCCTAAAGTCCTATTCCATTAGGCAAATTCTTATTGGACTACTCGCTACTTGACTTAATTGTCAGATGTAGAAAACCCTAATCTGCATTCATCATGCTTATTATTTAATTCCTATAGTATTTACTCATATTAGTCACATTAAACCTATTGATTAATATTTAATTTAATTACTAAGTATTTATACTTTAATTAAATTAAATTATATCTTAAGGCTAACGTACTATGGAATTAAATTTATTTAATTTAATAAATACACCTGTTTTGATTAATTAAATGTAATTATTTAATTAAATGGGAAAGGTATTTCTAAGCAATTAAAAAAAACTATTTAATTAAATGGAGTACTTACTTCTAATTAATTAAACCAAGCTATTTAATTAAATGGGAAGCCATTCCTAATTAATTAAATGAACTTATTTAATTAAATAAGAAAAGTGTCTCTAATTAATTAAAGGATTATTTAATTAATTAGAAAAGGTAATTATGACAACATATCTCATTTTGTTAAATTAAATATCTCTCCAAAATCCTTCTTTAGTTCAAAAAGAGAAATTTCCAGTTCACTATTGATAAAAAAGGAATTAAATTAGTTAACTCCTTTTTCTACTCAAATTAAATCAGTTAACTCCCTTTAATTTGGGAATCTTCCTTTATGACTGAACTTCACCTTTAATCCTGACCGTTGATTGAAATTGATCTTAACCATTGATAGATTCCAAGAAAGTCTATTTAAGAGACCCTCATCTCTTCATTTTAAAGGAGGTTGAATGAGAATTTACATCGAATTGCTGCTGGATTGTGCATTCATTTGAGCTCCTTATTTTCATAAGATTTTCATTGTTAGTTTAATTCTCATATAGATTTAATATGCATACATTTAGTATAACTTCTTTTACATGTTCTTAGATTAAACGTCCATACTCCATTCTAGATTAATTTGCATTCTCATATAGATTAGTCACATTTTCTTTCAAATCCTTTGTTCTTACAGGGTCTAGTTGCTTAAACACCTCGAGTCTAAGGATATCTAACAAGCAATTCCTTTTAGATAGAAGGCAACATGTCACTTTGCCGGCTGATTTTTGGATGAACAATCCAATGTTTATTCTGGGATGAATTTGCAAATGAGGACCGTGTGTAAGTGTGTGTGTTAGCAAAGGCCACATATTCATGCATACATTTTTGGTGCCCATCGTGGGGCTCGAAAATCAATTTTTCTAGCCTCTTTCTGTATTTTTAAAATAATTTTTTGTTCTTTGTCCGTACTGTTTCGTACAGATTCGGGAATCTTTGAGCGAGACTATTCATTTTTGTGTGAGGATCTAGAATCTTTGTGCAAAGATTCTTTTCGTATCGTGTGAGAAAGTTCTTGGGCACACAAAACTTCACGCAGAACCTGTTTCTTTGCGCGAGCTAAATATAATTTCGTATGAGTCATACAAATTCTTCGCGCAAACTGTCAAGAATTTTGCACGAGACTTTGCTGATAGAGGCAATTTCTACATTGATTTTCATGTTTCTTTTTTTTTCTACTGACTGCTCATGATTACTAGTTATTCTGTGTTTTCTAATTTTTTGGAACAACATAACAACATTTTGTAGGAAAATTGGAAAAGTGTGATAAAGTTACTAAAAATAGGTAAAATCTACTAAGCACATTGCAAGGATCACCAGGTAACCTTTCTTAGCTGATAACACTTCATTTGGATCTAAAACAAACATCTCTTATCTTGAGCTTGTGTGTGTTTCCTTCCATGTTTTTATTTTACAGCACATGCATAATTTGATACTAGGGTGTGATCTCCATTAGTATTCATTTAGTAGGCTTAGGTACTAGTGATAGATTTAGATAGCTATTTTGGGTTATTGGACTCGCTCATCTGCCGGCCCTTCGTTTCACCCTGTGGTTGCAAGATCAGTGCCACATCTAAGGGGAGGGGTCTACAGGAAAGAAGTGTTAAATGCTCCACAAGACAACCCTTTTGTGCTTTCTAGAACTCACTAGTTTATGAGTTGTGGACTTGTTTTGGCTTGTGTGAGGGGTTAAATGTTCCACATCTTTGGACTCACCTCACATTAGTTAAAGCGTTAAGTGCACCACCTTGTGCTTTTTGATTGCTTTTGGATAGATTTTCTTTTGGGAATTAACATCTGTACACGCATAGTAACTAAGCCCCCATGAACACTATTCGTGGATCTTGAGGGAGTGGGTTCCTAGTGAAACCACTCTCTAAGATGGATTCTTGGTAGGTGGGGAGGATACTTTGAGCATCTTGCAGATAGATGAATCTTCAACTTGTTGATCGAGGCATCCTTTCTCCAGAGAGGTTGATAGATCACTGGGAGTTGATATCATAGATCTTTAAGAGATACTCTTAGTTTAGCATGTTAGATTAATTTATCTAATTTGATTGGGCTAAAAGTGAAAAGATGTCAAAACCTTGAATCTGGAAGCTAAGTCCCCTTGTGGTACACTATTGTGAGTCAGTCACCTTTAGAGAGGGTTAACCATAGCAGACAATCCCTCTTTAGGGAAAACTGTGTTGACGAGACCTTGAGCAGTAATAAGCATTTTTGACATGGTAGTGACAACCGCTATATAAATGTCCTTGTGAAAGAAATCTCCATGGGTGTGGTTCATTGTGGGTTTTCAGATCTCCCTAGCAGCTCTTGAAGATTAAGTTCTCAGACTGTGTCAAAACCTCGGTGCCCCGAGATTGGAGGTCACCCCTGTGAGTCATAAAAGTTGCAGAGTCAAACCATTACTAAAAACCTTAGAGAGGCCAACTTTTATTTTCTAGGAATGTGTGCAATGATTGAAAAACTCTTTGAAAACATACACAAATAGCTCCTAGGGATTAGCACAAACTAAGTCACTTGATTGTTCATGCGCGAGGTTGCTTTTTCCCTTGCTCATTGTTTTTAGACATGCTTTAAATTTCTTGCTTGCTGTTCTACATGCCTGTTTATCTATCTGGTTATTGAAATGATCAAAAAATTTGTCAAAATTAGTTGCTGTTGTAAAACTGGTCTGCCTTCTCATGCGAAATCATTTTGGTCTCACGCGAAATCATATACTCCTCTCAAGAAATCATTTTCTTCTCGTGCGAAATTAAAATCCTGTTACAAGTCTTTGTGTGGCCTTGTGAACTTCTTTGTGTGAAATTAAACTGCTATCACTGACCTTCGTGTGAAACAAAAAATTCTTGACGTGGCTTGCAAAATTTATTTGTGCCACCTGTAATGGTTTTTTGCATGAGACTTTCTATCAGCATTACCAATTTGGGTTTGTTTTAGCTATCTGGGGCCTGCATGCTATCCTTTTTTGCATTAATTTATTGCTCTCTATTCGCAAATAGTCTTAAAATAGAAACACTTCACTTAGCTAAAGACTTGTGTCTTACACCTTGACTAGTCTCATCTCATAAGTAATTTTATTGATCTTTGTCTTAACTTGTCATACTTTGTGTCGCAGTGGTCATAATCTCTGGCTTTTCTAGCCTTTAAATCAGACCATTTGTGCCTTGGTGAACAAAATTCCTCCTATTATCTTGTCCTTTTTAAGACTCAGTCTTAGGGTAGTCCTTGTCCAGGTTCTAGCTTCTTGTCCTTGTCTATGACTGTCACAACAAGAAGTAGCAATGTGTCTTGTCCTGATAATCTTAGATGTGGTCATCCTAGGGGTCATAATTGCAGCAAAGGTAGCTTACCTTTCGCTATGCAATTTGTATCCAATTTCGCTAGTGAGGCATCTTCACGGTCTTCCTCACTTGCCAGGTCATCTCAAGTTCAACGAACATTTTCCAATTTGCAACAAATTAGGAATCCTTTTTACCAAGAGGATACTAAGACAGGCAGAGGTGCTACATTCCCAAACACAATGTATGATCTGTTCTCCAGAGATCCTTTTGAAACTAAACACATTCCTATAATGACTAATCGTGAACTTGAACATGGTAGTCATATTTGATATCAATAACCACCTAGGGATGACAAAGAGAAAGAGAAAGAATATGACACTGATGAGGAACAGGAAGAGGTGGAAATCCTTCCTGAACACTTAGAAAAATGTGAAAGAGACAAAAACTTTCAAAAGGTCATGGGAATCCTAATCAACAAAGAGAAAGAAAAATACTTTCTCAAACTTTCCCAAGAGGGAGCAAAGTTACCTTCTCATTTCAATGTAGAAACCATTGTCAAAACTGAAGAAGAAACTAAGACCTCCAAACTCCAAACACAATTAAAAATTATGCAAGACCAGTTGGCTCAAATGATGCATGAGAAGGAGAACCCACAAAGACATACACATTGGATGCTCTTTGTTCATTTCCCATGAGGCATAGAACTACCCAAATATGACAAGTACTTTGGTACTACTGATCCCCAAGATCACTTGTGGGAATTTGGTGCTTTGTCTATGGAGTATATACACAATCAAACATACCTCATGCATTTATTCCCTAGAAGCCTAGGTGGTTAGGCTTTAGAGTGGTTCGAGATCACATTTACCTCTTGCTATCAAGATGTTTGACAAAATTGCCAATTCATTTGTTCACCAATATTCTCATAACATTCAATATTTGGTAAATATTTGAGATCAATGCAACTTTAAATAGAAGGTTGGTGAGCCTTTTATTACTTTCCTCCAATGGTGGAGACAACTATACACTAAGTATTCCTGTAAAATCCCAAAAATGGAAAAGCTCAACATTTGCACCGATAACCTCTTAACTGATTTCGGGTATAGAGTCCAACTACAAGGTCCACATACCTTTGAAGACATGATTATATAAGCTATCCATATTGAAGAATTTATGGTCAAGAAAGGTGAGCTCACTCTTTAGAGAGATACAAAACAAGGTTCCACTTCCAACAGGGCTTAAAGCAAACATGTCAACAAGAACCAAGAAATTGTACATGATGGGGTTGTTGACAATGTCACACCCAAACCTGCTAAAGCAGCATTTAATCTCACGGATTGCCTCAAAGTGGCCAAAATTTCTGAGAAGCCTCCCCCTGACAACAAGGCATCTAGGAATAAATCAGGAAACTCATGGACAACATGACCTAAGTGAGAGTATATGCCTTTGGGAGAATATTTGGATATGTTTTACAAAACATTGCTACAAACCAAGCTTATCTCACCAACGGATAACCCTCATCCCTATGATCCACAACCACATCCACCATGGTGGAATGAGACCTCATTTTGTGAGCATCACCAAAACAAGGGACACAAAACCAACAACTATATAAACTTACATCATAAAGTCTAGGACATGATTGATGTTGGTGATCTTGTGGTAGATGGACATAACAAAAACTCGGACCACAAGGCATTCAATGAACCTTTCCTAGCTTATGAAAAATGAAAGACTTCGAAACCAAAACCCTACAATAAGGTCAACTATACATATTCTAGTGATGACAATGTTATTCACATGGTTAAAACTATAGATTTTGAATACTGCGATGTTATTACCATAAAGGGCAAGCAAGATAATGACAAACCCAAGACACCATTTGTCTTGAGAGGCCCTACTTCCAATAACATGGATAATGCATCTTCGCAACATTGTGCTAACATTGTTACTCACTCTCATGCTAAGTTGGTGCTCAAAGGCCCTGCACCTCCTACTTCAAATCTTGAACAACACAAAGACAAAGTCCTTGCCGGTCCATCTGGTAAAGGTGCAAAACACACAACACACTTGACTGCAACCGATTATAGTGTTCTTGATCACTTGAAACAAACTAGTGCTCAGATTTCCATCTTTGAGCTGCTTAAAATCTTGCCTGTTCATAGGAAAATTTTGGACAAAGCCCTCATTGAGGCAAATATTCCTGAAGATCTTGATCTTGAGTGATTTCAACCCATGGTAGGTCACTTGACCTCACCTCATCTTATGACCTTCTCTGAGGAGGATGACAACTCACTGAATCACCCACACAATCAGCTTCTACACATTGAGGTTATGATCCACCAAATATGTGTTCATCGAGTACTCATTGACAATGGCACTAGCCTTAATATTGTCTCTGGTACTCTGCTTAGATAATTGGATTATTCTGAGGACTCTATTGATCCTCGATGAAAGATTACTATTAAAGCATATGATGAAGTAGAAGGAAAGTCACTAGGTATTGTGGTTTTACCAATTCACGTCGGTCTTGTCGAAAGGAATGTCACCTGTCAGGTGCTTGACATTCCCTTAGCCTACAACATTCTATTGGGATGGCCATGGATACATGAGATGCATGCTATGCCATCCACATAGCACCAATGCATTAAATTCGCATTTCATGGTTCCAAAGCTACTATTCCTGCCACTACTAGCTACACCTGCAATATGCTCAAAGCTACTAATTCTTTCATCCCTGCTAACCATGAGTCTATTGATTGTCATGACAATAAGCTGAAACAAATTGGGCAATCATTTAAATTGAAAGAAACTAGTATGGGAGAGTATCACATGGAACCAGTGCTGTCATTAACATCTATTCCAGAGTCCCCTTGACATTATGGGAGGCCCTCAGAAGCAAAGAAGCCATTCATGCTGATACCTCAAACCAAATTTAATGGCTCTTTTGTCAAGGCTATAGTTCCCTTAGAAGACAAAAATGAAAATAGAGCCATTGTTGCATGGCTTTACAAAGAAGAGGCTCTAGTGGACGTAACAGAACAAGCTCGAGAAATCACTCCTAAGAAATATAGACCTGGTCTTAAGCTTATGAAGCATTTTGGTTACAAGGGAACCGACCCTATTGGGGGCAATAACAATGGTCTAATAGATCATATCAAAGCAATAGCTCGAAGCAACAGTGACACAATTGGCCTAAGGTTTAAGAAGGTCCCCTTCCATTTGGGATCCAATAAATTCATACTCGTACCTGAGAGTTCATCTGAAAATGAGTCATAACTCGAGTCAGGTACTCAAGAGGAAGAATCTGATGATGATGATTCCTACCCCCATACTATTCCTTATGATCTCGCTATATTCTTTGCTGAGCCAAATGACTTTGTGCCATGTGTTAGCACTATGGCTGATACTAGTGATTCTTCTGAGGACAATACTGAGCAACTCGAATATCATTCAGAAAAGGGAGAATCTAGTCAGTCATGCCACATTGATTATTTGTGTAAGAATCCAGAGGCTGAAGGAGAGTATGTCACTATCACTGTTGGGGAGTTCTATATTTTCTCACCATGTAGCACTGATTCTCATGAATATGAGTTTGAAAATCTTTTAGAAGTGACTATTGATAAAGACATTGACCAAGTGCATGTCTATGAAAATCAAATTGAAGTGGGTGAAATGTCTAAGGTTAGGTCACGAGGGTCTGATCCAACTAGTGTCCTAAAGTCATCAATTACTAACATTTGTACTCCAAGGCATTTGAATACACCTGTGGATGAGGTTTTCGTAAGTCTCAAATTGCTGGTCCATGCATTTATTGACTATACTGTGAACACAATTGAACCAACCACTACTCTCTTACTCGCACATCCCGAGCTTATAGACTAGAACCCCAATGCATCTAACAAAGTCCCCACATTCTAGAATGACTATGCTCTTGCCTGTTACCTAAACGCTATTGAACATATAATACCTTCCACCAATGAGAAAAGTATCAACATGACTGAGACCGTCAACAAATATCTCAGTCACATAATTAAAAATAAAAAATGCAAGAGGTTCGATGGTGAAAACCACATTGTGGCAGTGTCAGATCCAAAAAAAGTAAAAAAAAAAGACATATCCAAGGGTGAAAACCTCTCTGAGGCGCCCGCAGATGAGATATTTGATGTCCTTCCCAGTAACTTTCAGGAGAGATCATCAATGTTAATAGAGCCAACGCAGCCAATTAACCTAGGCACAGAAGAAAATCCGCATGTGATACATCTAGCTCAGTCATTATCACCTGAAGAAAATGAACAATTTATTGCCTTTTTCAAGGAAAAGAAAATAAATTTTTCTTGGACATATTTTGACATGCCAGGATTGGATCCTGATCTTATCATGCATCACTTGTCCGTAGCACCAGGCATCAAACTGGTTAAACAGAAGCTTTGAAAAATGCACCCTCATGTTGCATTTCTCGTCCAAGTAGAATTGGAGAAACTTCTAAAGGCTAGTTTCATCCATGCAATTGATTATGCTGAATGGATATCCAATATTGTTCTTATTTTCAAGCACGATAAATCTATTAGGGTTTGTATAGACTTCTGTGATCTTAACTTGGCATGTCCTAAAGATGACTTTCTGCTCCCTAATATTGATATGATCATAAACATGATAGATGGCTATGAGATGTACTCACTTATGGATGGTTTTTCTGGAAACAATTAGATAAAAATTGTGCCAAAAGATCGAGAGAAAATGGCTTTCACATGTACATGGGGAACCTTTTGTTGGAATGTGATGCCATTTGGTTTAAAGAATGCTAGTGCTACATATCAACGAGCTGTTACTACAATTTTTCATGACATGATGCATAGAACCATGGAGGACTATGTTGATGATACCTTGGTCAAAAGTGCTAAATGTAATACTCATCTACAAGATTTGGGTCCCATCCTAGATCGTATGGAAAAATTCAATCCTCGGCTCAATCTTAAGAAATGTGCATTTGGTGTTACATTAGGAAAATTTTTAGGATATATAATTTCTGCAAAAGGAATTGAAGTAGATCCAAAAAAAGTACAAGCAATAATGGACATGCCATGACATCGGAACATCAGTAAGATGAGAGGACTATAGAGAAGGCTTCAATCTATTTGCAGGTTTATTTCACAATTGGCAGATAAATCACAACCCTTCACAAAGATCTTACATAAGGGTGTGAAATTCAATTGGAGCCAAGATTGTGAGCAAATCTTAACACAGATCAAACAATATCTTGTCAATCCACCAATCTTGATGCCTCCTATGCATGGGAAGCCTTTGCTTTTATACATTTCAGCCACTGAAACATCTTTGGGAATCCTGTTGGTTCAAGAAGACAATGAAAACAAAGAAAGAGCTATTTATATCTTGAGCTAAACATTGGTCTCTTATGAGAAAAACTACAACATTATTGAGAAAGCTTTCTTGGCAGTTGTATTTGCTTCCTAGAAATTGAGACACTACATGCTTGCCCAAACTACATAGCTTGTGGCTAAAATAGACCCATTAAAGTACTTGCTCAGTAAGGCAGCTCTCACAGGAAGATTGGCTAAATGGGTCATGATACTAAGTGAGTTTGACATCCAATATGTTGAACACAAAGCTATGAAGGGGTAGGCAATTGTAGACTAGTTGGCTGAGGCACTCATACAGAGTCTTCTACCAATAAACATTGATTTCCTAGATGAGTCAATTCTGACACTCACTCACCATATATGGGTTATGTTCCTCGATGGGTCCTTCACACAACAAGGATTAGGTGTTGGATTACTCTTCATTACACCACAGAGATACTCAATGCCCAAAGCATACAAGACTCTATTTCCTTGTAAAAATCACATTTTTGAATATGAAGCTTTGATCAATGGTATGAAAATTGCAGCTGAATGGAGAGCAGATCAGTTGGACATCTTTGGTGACTCTCAGCTTGTTATCAACCAAGAAAATGATGTGTATCAAACAAAGGATGACAAACTAATTCCTTTCAAATGCATGGTTGATGACTTGACAAAGTATTTTGTGCATATCACCTTCCAACAAGTTCCACGTGCAGATAATAAAGTGGCTAATGCCATGGCCACTTTGGTCTCTCTGCTACAAATGCTAGAAAATGATCTCCGACATGAGTTCTTGGTGGAAGCGTTACACTACCCAGCCTATGCCACACCTGATTCCAGGATGATCTATTCTATTATAGGACAAGAATCATCTCACTACGATCACATCTATTCCTACCTTCGTAATCAAAACATTTTGAAAGGTCTGACCCAGAATGAGAAATGTTACCTAATCCATAATGCTTCACATTATGTCATTATTGCTAACGATTTATATAGGAGAGGTTTCGATGGAACACTCCTTAGGTGTTTAGAACCCGACGAGTCCAAACATGCACTAATTGACATTCACGAAGGCATTTGCGTATCTCATTCCAATGGCCTGACACTAGCTTGCAAACTCCATTTTGGTTCCTACTAGCCTAAAATGGAGCAAGAAGTTGTTAAGTATGCTAGGTCCTACAAGCAGTGTTAGCTACACGGGAATCTCATTCACGCTCTAAAAAGAGAGCTGATTCCCTCTACTACAACATGGCCATTTCAACAATGGGCCTTCGACTTGGTGGGCTAGATTCACCCAACCTCTTCCAATGGACATAAGTTCATTATCATGGCTACATATTATTTCATGAAATGGGTAGATGTAGTCCCTCTCATAATTGTTGATGGCAAAACTGTAGCACTTTTTATCACAAACTACATCATCTATAGATATGGTATACTATCCTTAATCATTACTGACAATGGAGGACAATTCAAGAATAAAGACATCAAGTAACTGTGCAAGAAATTCAAGATCACACAACATTGGTCTTCCATTTATTAACACCAGGGTAATGGCCAAGCTAAGGCATCCAATAAGATGATCCTCAAAATTCTTCATCACATAGTCAGTAAGTCGGGGAGAGATTGGGATCTCCAGATCAATCCAACCCTATGGGCATATAAGACAAGCATTAGAACTCCAATGGGCACGACTCCTTTTGCATTGGTGTATGGGGCAGATGCTGTGCTTCCAATAGAAGTCGAGATTCCTACCTTGAGAATCTCCATGAAATTCCTTATCACTGATGATGACTACAGGATAGCTTAGCTTCAAGAGCTTGTGTTACTAGATGAATGACAACAAGTGGCATGTGATCATCTACGAGCATATCAACAAAGAATGGCAAAAAGCTACAATCAGAGAATCAGGCCACGTGACTTCTAGCTGTGTGACCTCGTGTTGAGAGAGAACCCTAAGAATCAACAATAATGAATGCAAAAGGGAAAGTTTGAACCAAACTAGTTAGGTCCATACATCATTATTGCAGTATATGGATATGGTACTTATCAGCTTTCCACAACCGAAGGAGAAGTGCTTAAAGAGCCTATCAACACTCTCCACCTGAAGCGGTTTTATAGTTGATTTAATCTCAACAAGCTCTTTGTACATATCTATATGTCTTGAAAAAAATCTAAAAATTAGAAAAAGTCCTAAAAAAAATTGTTACCCTGGTGAAAACCTAACAATAGGCGCCTTGGTTAAAAAAAAATTAAAAAATAGAATCTTGCCAAGAAGGTGAAATCCTAGTAAATAGGCACCTCTTATTCCTGATGCTCCATCTTGCAGCGCATCTTTTGGCTATTCTGTATAGTCACTTTCATGCTTTCACTTTCCTTCTTCTTGCTCATGTATGCATGGATTGAGTCTTATCACAGCTCAGGGGCATTCCCCCTCAGTGTCACTATTTTTGAGATTCTCCTCATAGAATCTTCTTCGTGACAGTCACCAGTGGTCCTCACTGTGTCTGCCTACTATTGCTAGTGTCACTCTTTTTGAGATTCTCCTCATAGAATCTCCTTCATCACAGTCATCAGTCATTCTAACTACATCTGCCTACTGTCACTAGTGTCACTCTTTTTGAGATTCTCCTCATAGAATCTCCTTCGTGA
Organism: Cupressus sempervirens; assembly: GCA_028749045.1. NCBI lineage: Eukaryota > Viridiplantae > Streptophyta > Pinopsida > Cupressales > Cupressaceae > Cupressus > Cupressus sempervirens. Next base: position 87,640,404 of record CM053784.1, on the reverse strand, counting down.
CAATCACCAGTCATTCTGACTGTGTCTGCCTACTGTCGCTAGTGTCACTCTTTTTGAGATTCTTCTCATAGAATCTCCTTTGCAACAGTCACCAGTGGTCCTCACTACATCTGCCTACTATCTTTAGTGTCACTCTTTTCAAGATTCTCCTCACAGAATCTCTTCCGCAACAGTCACCAGTTGTTTTAGCTGTGTCTGCCTACTGTTGCTCAAGTTATGTCACCATACTCCTTTATGGAAGATCTCTTTGCATTAGACACCAATCATCTTGGTTGTGTCTGTCTACTATCGTTTAGTCTTCTTTAGGTTCTTCATTGTGAAGATTCCTCTTTGACCTCAGTCACCAGTCATTCTGACTGCGTCTGCCTACTATCATCACCCTTCTGATGAGATTTCTTTCAAACTTGTTCTAGACATTCACACTTGACATCAATCCCGAAAACATTGAACTGAAAAAAATTATATACTTGTTTGGATATGCTAAGCTTTTCTTTTGTTTCCTTTTTTTTTTCTTTATCATGTCTCCTCGAGCAACTCGATGATGTCATCTTTGACTAGAGAAGTAATTATTGGGGGCATGATCTTTTCTTTGCTTTCTATTTGCGGTTTAGTTCCAATAAGTTGATATATTCCTATAAGAGGGGTGTCCACTATAAGAGCCTCTATCTCATATTGCATGGCCATGTGTACCTCGACTCCTTTTATACAGATACATCAATGACATTGGTTCTTCTCCTTTTTTGTTGGAGTAAACTCTTCTTGCTACAGTAAATACTGATACTCGTCCTGCTAAGTGAACGTATGGGTCACTGCGAGTATATCTAGCACACTTTTGTCTCAGGTTAAGAATGGAAGGGTCATTGTGGACATAATGAATACTGAATACTTAGCATAAGAGGGATCTCCCATGTTTTTGGTGTGCCTATCATGCAAGCAACATTTAGGTCATCCTATCGTTTATGCTCTGATGCTTATGTTAACTTACTACACTAAAAGGGACAAATGTTCTGGTCATTATGGCTTCTTGTGCCTTGAATGCTTACATTTAATCCTAACAAACCAATAACATATGTTATATTCATATTTCCATAATTGCAATGTCAGTGGAAATTGTATAATATACTAGCTTTATTTTATATCTAGTGATGATAAATTGTTGAGGCTTGGTAACCAGACCTAAGGTTGTATTTAACATAGTCTTGCATTACATATTTCATTTGCATAATTGCACAATTCAATGGTCATTCTATTCATACTCCATATGCATTAGATTCCTCCATGGCTACACAAGCATTTGGTTCATCAATTCACGCTCCTCAAAGCAATACCTACGATTTAAGCCAAAACATGCAACACTATGTGAGATGTCACTTCATGCATATGCATTCTATCTAAGTACTACATACATCTCATGTACATCAAAGTAAAATAAAACAGACAATGACATGTACACAAGAATACTCTGCTCAAAATCTCGTATATATATATCAAAGAATGGGTTAGTACAAAAATGGGCGCTACTCGAGCGCAATCGATCAAAAATGATACATGTGGTGCTGGTACACCAATCGATACATAGCCATGAATCAAAATAAAGAATTAGGCACAGAGCATCTAACTCTATCCCAAACCCTCCCCTCTAGGAGGAGCAGGGGCAGTAGGTGGCGGTGGCATATCTCGCCTGATAGGAGGTCGTGCGCCCCCAGACTCTCGTACGTACTAAGAGAAGTGCTGAACCTACAATGTCTCATCCGGTATTCGGCTAATATATGCAGCATAATAATATGTTACCCAAGCTGATTGGAAGTGGATCTCATCCTGTGCCAGCTCTAATGTCCATTTTATAGTCTCGACACACTCTCTCCAAAGATCAGTGTCTTGCTGTAGCTCTACCAGCTACACATCCCTGACTGCCATTACAATTTGCAACTCTCCCAACTATCAGGAGGCCTGACAAACTCTCTCGCGATACCATCACACTATGTCCTGAATGCCACCTACCGGTTGATCTAGCATATCCTCATCTACTATCTCTGGTGCAAACTGCTATGGAGGTGCCTATGACTATGGTGGCACCTGCTGCTATGGGCCCTCCTACTGCTGGGCCTGCTCCTCTATCCTCTACCTCTGTTGTCTACCGTGTCCTGCCCCACTGCCCTCGGCACCTGGGTCTGATCCCATTTGACATGGGGGAATAGGCATCTTCTGTACCGATGCTGGACCTATGGTATAATCTATGGCTAACTTGGCAGCTATGGCTATGCCTGTTGCTAATGGGGAACCTATCTCTGTACCTGCTCTACCATCCCTAGTGGATCTATGAAGTGTGGGCATGGATGGCTGATAAAAAATGCCTGATATGCAGGCATCATCCCTGCATCTACTACCTCTGGTAGGTGGTCCCACTGAACAATAGCTAGATTGTGGATGTCATCATGGATCACCCTGGATCCATCCATGGAGGCCATCCTTGCTCAATATCCTTCAGCACCCTAGCATAGGCACAATACTCATGAGAAATGTCCTACAGATGGTCATACTGTCACCATACTCGTGAAATAGAAAATCTCTCGATCACTGATGTCGTCCTGCCTGCTAGAGGTTGAGAACTAAACATCCATCGCAGCTCTCTGGGGGCATCATCCTAGTCTGCTATCTCTCTAGGGTCACCATACAATAGACACCAAGTCATCAAGATGCGTCTACCAGTGCTCAATCTTACCCAAGTGGGCCTGGATAATATGCCCTTAATATGTGCATATGCTGGGCTCCATGGGCTCTCTGGCATCCTCAAAAATTGACCGACATATGGGAAGATGCTCCCAAGCCCAAATCTATAATACATATACCCCCACTACCATGGTCTTCTTCTCATGGAAGACAACCTCATGCATCTCATGGAAAAGGTCGGCCAACATGCACTGACCTCACCCAAAGATCTCTTGTGCCTCCAGCATCTTGCGAAGCATGGAACCCCATCCGCACTCCAACCCATGCTGTCCTTTGTCAAGAGATAAGAAGTAGGTTGGAAATATACCCAACACGGATGCCAGCCTATGTGTGGGTCCATAGGTATGCATCAGCTTATCCCAGCTGATGTCCCTGCCTCTCATTGACTCTCTCCTGAATACAATAGATAATGCCTCTGTCCCTGCTCAAGGCACTATATCATAAATAACCTAGGTGCTGTGAAAAGAATCCTCAAAATCCTCCAGATGTCCTCCAGAGTGATGGTCATCTCGCCCATCGACAAGTGGAAGGTGTTCGTCTCTGAATGGGAATGCTCCACCAAAGCTGTGAGTAAGCCGTGATTCACCATTATGGGTAGAATCTGGCATAAAGAGGACAAACCCAATCGGGCAATGTGAGCCTGATCTGCATCATCAAGACTTCGCAATAACTCTCCATATGGTGGATAATGTGATCTGAATGAAACATCTCCAAAGAGCTCCTGCATGCACAAACAACAAACAACAAACAAACGATCAGTATCAAGTTGAAACGAAGCATCAAAACGAACTAAAATGCAATTTTGGAGTAAAAAAATCAAAATTTTAAGCATAATTGTCATGGGATTTCACGTGAAATTTGTGCAATCTTGCATGAAGCTCTCCAATTTTGTGCAAAAAAAGAGATGTCCGTTTGAGAAAGACATTCTTGCACAAGACACAAATTGCCTCGCACGAAGAAACTCAATCTTCATGTGAAACTTGATTCGTCCCATACAAAGATCCTCAGGCTGCACATAAAAAAATAGTCTACCCTATTTCTTTATGCGAAGAAAGAAGATCTTCGCATGAGAAGAGATTGGCCTTACGCGAAAACTGAATTAAACAATCCTAAAACATGTTACAACATGCAATAAATGACCTCAAAATGCATGAAAACAAAAGTACAAAAATGAGAAATTGATGACTCATCGATGTGTTAGGAACCTGTGTGTTCCTTCTGTTTATTTTGTTAGAGTAGTGTTGTTGGACGCATATGCTTTGTAAGTCATCCCGTGAGTATATTTTATTATCCCACATGCATAGGTAGTATTACTTTTCTAGATCGTACCCAGTATATAAGAATAGGTTGAGGCCCTTGATGGGCACGGACGAATTTATTGTATTGAGCTTGCTCAAAGGAGGTTACCCCCTCGAAGTGGCCTGCGATCAGTAGATTCATTCTGAGTTCTGCTATCACTTTGTATTCTGTTATTCCGAGCGTTCTCATGATATTGCTATAAGGAGGTTCATCACATCTGGTATCAGAGCACTCTCTTGGGCTCGCTGGGTGGAAATTACATCAAATTTTTTTTCTGTCGTGGCCTTCAGGTTCCTCTCACTTCTAATATCTCTTGTTATTGCAATAACTCTTTTCAGTTGTTCTGTCTGTGAGTAAATTTTTCTAAGTCGTAGCTTCCTTGTTTGCTTTCTGTTTCTGCTCATACTTCCGCAGAACGTCTGCAATATCATTTCGCATACTTCCTTCCTTGGTGACCCAACCCCAAATTTTACATATCAAAGCCCTAAATCCCTCATTTCTCTAATTTTAGGGTTTGCCCTATCTTTTTCACCTCTCATCCAGTCGCCACCAAACTGAGCCACAAGATTCAATTCCTCATTTTGCTCCCTTATCCCTCTTGGACTGTTCGCCTCATTTCGCCTCCCTACCCTTGAAACCCTCATTTTTCTTTTTCCTTTGTCCCCAGATAGTCTCCCACCACCTGTCGAACACCCATTTCCTATATGAGTTTTACCCAAATCCAAGTTTGCCGTAACTAAAAAAGTTTTTGTTTCTCATCTTCTACCCATTCCAAAAAAAAAAAAAAAAAAAAAACCAAAAAAAAAAACCTTGTTTTATGGTTGTTACGCGTACAGGAGCAAAAATCATGGAAGAGGAAATTGCATCCCTCAAAACCAAACTTCAAGATCTGGATGACAAAATTCTGGGTCTTAACTTTCAGCAGTCAGCCATGAGCCGAAACCATTCAGGAGATACTGGGTCCTCTTCTGGCAATTTCTGTGGACCAAAGCTTGATTTTTCACGCTTCGATGGTTCTGATCCGACTGGATGGATCTATAGGGCAGAGCAGTATTTCAGCTTGCATAATACTTTGGATAACCACAAAGTCCCCCTTGCATCTTTTCATTTGGAACATGAAGCTCTTCAATGGTTCCGTTGGTACATCAAGGCTAATGTAGGCCCAACCTGGAGAGAATTGTGCACCCTCATTTTGGAGCGCTTTGGCCCTAGTTCCTTTGATGATTTCATAGGAGCACTCACTAAACTGCGTCAAACAGGCACTGTAAGAGAATACCAGACAGAGTTTGAAAAATTAGCTAATCACACAGAGGGCTTGTCTGATGAATTCTTCCGTAGTTGTTTTGTCAGTGGTCTGAAGGATGCACTTCGCTCTGAAGTCAAAATGTTTCGACCTACTACAATGATGGAAGCCCTTGGGTTGGCTAAGTTAGCGAAAGACAAGATTAGTGCTCTACAACGCTCTAGATCTAATTTTGTTCCATTCAGAAATACAGGTTCTCACAACCCTCCAGTCATACCAGCTCCCAGAACTACTCCGATCAAGCACTTGTCTGAAACAGAGATGCGAGTCAGGCGAGACAAAGGGCTTTGTTATAATTGTGATGAGAAATGGTCTCGGGGCCATAGATGTGTTCAGCAAAAGCTCTATCTCTTGGATGTGGATTCTCCACCGGAACTGGAAGAATATGTAGATGCTCAGGAAACAGTGGATGATGAGGTTGAGCCTCACCAGCCTGAACCTCCTTCACCAGAAGCTCCACCAGAGATATCTGTCCATGCTTTGGCAGGAGTCACTACTCCACAAACCATGCGGGTCTAGGGTTTCTTCAAGAAGATCCCTCTTACTATACTCATTGATTCTGGTAGCACTCATAACTTCATTGATCCACGAATAGCCAAACAGGCTGATTGCTTTATCCATCCCTACTCTAGCTTTGAAGTCATGATTGCCAATGGGGGCACTTTACCTTGTAAAGGGAAATGTCGCAATGTGCGTCTCTCTATTGGAGATTATAACATGCGCTCTGACATGTTTGCCTTACCCTTAGGTGGCTGTGATGTGGTTTTGGGTGCCCAATGGTTACGCACTCTTGGCCCCATTCTCTGGGATTTTGCTGAACTTTGGATGCAGTTTTCAGCCGAGGGGCACCAACACACTTTGAAAGGCTTACAACCAGGGTCTCTCAGCATCATCAGTTCACACCGTATGGAAAAACTTCTTAAGAAGAATTCACATGGTGTCATCGCTCAGCTCCATTCCATTCAGATGCAGCCATCAGCAGTCTCTAGCACTCCTGCCGATCTCCAACACATTTTGGACAAGTATTCTGGTATATTTGCTGAACCTGTGGGATTACCTCCTTCTCGTCCAGAGGACCACCGTATTCAGCTCCTTCTCGGCAGTGTTCCGCCCAACATTAGGCCCTACCGCTACCCATTTCATCAGAAGACCGAAATCGAGATACTTGTCCGTGACTTACTGAAGCAAGGTATTATTCGCCCTAGTACCAGTTCCTTTTCTTCTCCAGTTCTGCTTGTTCGCAAAAAAGATGGGTCATGGCGACTCTGCATTGATTTCCGAGCACTTAATCATCTCACTATAAAGGACAAGTTTCCCATTCCAGTTGTTGATGAACTTCTTGATGAACTTCATGGGGCTCATTTTTTCTCCAAGTTAGATCTTCGTTCTGGGTATCATCAAATTCGGGTTAATGAGGAGGATATACCGAAAACTGCCTTCCGCACACATGATGGTCACTATGAATTTTTAGTCATGCCCTTTGGCCTCACGAATGCTCCTTCAACATTTCAGGCAGTGATGAATAACATATTTCGACCATACCTCCGGAAATTCATTCTGGTCTTCTTTGATGATATCCTCATATATAGCAAAACTTGGGCTGAGCATCTCCATCATCTGGAGCTTGTCTTGCAACTTCTCTCTGATCATCAACTCTGTGCAAAACTATCTAAATGTGTGTTTGGCCAGGAGGAAGTGGAGTATCTCGGGCATATTGTTGCACACCATGGAGTGCGGGTGGATCCTACAAAAATAGATGCCATGAAAACTTGGCCGCATCCTAAAACTCTCAAGAGCCTTCGGGGTTTTTTGGGGTTGACTGGCTACTACCGCAAGTTTGTCAAAGCTTACGGGAAAATTGCAGCACCATTGACAACTCTGTTAAAAAAGGATGCCTTCTCCTGGACCCCTGTTGCTGAGACTGCATTTGAACAACTGAAACAGGCTATGTGCAGTACACCTGTTCTCGCGATGCCAGATTTTTCCAAACCCTTCACTATTGAGAGTGATGCTTGCGGCAATGGATTGGGTGCTGTTCTCCTGCAAGATGACCATCCTATTGCGTTCACTAGCAAAGCCCTCTCTGGTAAGAATCTAGCCCTCTCTACCTATGAAAAAGAAATGATGGCTATTTTGCATGCTGTACAGAAGTGGCGGCCATACCTCTTAGGGAGTCATTTTTGCATCAGAACCGATCACCAAAGTCTGAAATACTTCCTGGAACAACGGGTATCCTCTCCTACACAACAGAAATGGGTCAGCAAACTCATGGGGTATGATTATGAGATCACCTACAAGAAGGGTAAGGAGAATATTGTGGTAGATGCTCTTTCTCGCACATTTGATAATCAAGCTTCCCTTTCCGCTATTTCTATGCCCATTCCCAATTGGTTAGCGTCTGTTCAGCAGGGCTATGACAGTGACTCTTCTTTATCTCAAATCATTCACCAACTAGCCAATAATCCTTCTGCTATACCACATTACTCTTGGGATGGTGCTTCTCTTCGATACAAGGGTCGGCTAGTGCTTCCTCAGAACCCAGCTCTACATCAGGCTATTTTTTATGAACTCCATGCTTCTCCTTCAGCAGGGCACTCAGGCTTCCTCAAAACTTATGAGCGAGCAAGGAGAAACTTCTTTTGGAAAGGGATGAAACAGACGATTCAACAGATGGTGGCTGAATGTGATACTTGCCAACGCCACAAGGGTGAAACGACCCTCCTTCCTGGCTTGCTCATATTAGTCACATTAAACCTATTAATTAATATTTAATTTAATTACTAAGTATTTATACTTTAATTAAATTAAATTATATCTTAAGGCTAATGTACTATGGAATTAAATTTATTTAATTTAATAAATACACCTATTTTGATTAATTAAATGTAATTATTTAATTAAATGGGAAAGGTATTTCTAAGCAATTAAAGAAAATTATTTAATTAAATGTAGTACTTACTTCTAATTAATCAAACAAAGCTATTTAATTAAATGGGAAGCCATTCCTAATTAATTAAATGAAGTTATTTAATTAAATAAAAAAAGTGTCTCTAATTAATTAAAGGATTATTTAATTAATTAGGAAAGGTAATTACGAGAGCATGTCTCATTTTATTAAATTAAATCTCTCCAAAATCCTTCTTCAGTTAAAAAACGGAAATTTCCAGTTCACTTTGATAAAAAAGGAATTAAATCAGTTAACTCCTTTTTCTACTCAAATTAAATCAGTTAACTCCTTTTTCTACTCAAATTAAATCAGTTAACTCCCTTTAATTTGGGAATCTTCCTTTATGACTGAACTTCACCTTTAATCCTGAATGTTGATTGAAATTGATCTCAACCATTGATGGATTCTAGGAAAGTCTATTTAAGAGACCCTCATCTCTTCATTTTAAAGAAGGTTGAATGAGAATTTGCATCGAATTGCTACTGGATTGTGCATTCATTTGAGCTCCTTATTTTCATAAGATTTTCATTGTTAGTTTAATTCTCATATAGATTTAATATGCATACATTTAGTATAATTTCTTTTACATGTTCTTAGATTAAACATGCATACTCTATTCTAGATTAATCTGCATTCTCATATAGATTAGTCACATTTTCTTTCAAATCCTTCGCTCTTATGGGTCTGGTTTCTTAAACATCTTGAATATGAGGATATCTGACAAGCAATTCCGTTAAGATAGAAGGCAATATGTCACTTTGTCGACTGATTTTTGGATGAACAATCCAATGTTCATTCCGAGATGAATCTACAAATAAGGACCATGTTCAAGTGTGTGTGTTAGCAGAGGCCACATATTCATGCATACACCAAGCACTCATCTCTTAGCTCCAAGAAGATAAATATTTAATGCAAATCAGTAGAGAGTGGAGCAAGAAACTCAAGTTAAAAGGACTCACCATTATAGAATAGATTGACAATGCAATATTGAGGCTAAAAATAGAGAGGGATAACATTTTAACAAATTGAGCCACTCTGGTAGCAGAGAAAGTTAAGAGTGAAGATTTTGTTTCTTTACTAAAGATGATTATCCATATGAAGACTAAGGAGGCTATGGAAGCAAAGGTCCTGCCTAAGGGAGATGAGTCTTTACTCAAGTGGCTTTAGAGTATGCAATTCAAGTGTAAGATGATAGTGGCAACAAAGGAAGGACTTAAAGAAATAGAGGATAGAGTAAAAAAAGATTAAGATAGAGATTATGAACTCTTAAGAGGTCTACATATAGATTACAAGACTAGTGGACAAGGAAATGGATCATTGGAGTAGCCGTCAAGCAAAATAACTTCTCGAGTTACATAGATGGCTTGATAGGGATATATTTTGATCACTAGAACAAATTTTTTGAGCTCCAAAGACTTGGTGGGTGTGTACTATTGGAAGATTGAGAAGATTGTTGGAAGCATGAATGCTAATGATATTCCTATAGGGGAGTACTGATATGATGATATGTTACATTCATGACTGAGTTTGTCATTGATGTCAACATAATAGTTTTCTATGGTCTTTGATAGAAGAGAAATCAAAAGATCAAGTTTGTATGGATGACTAGTTGAGCATTATAACTACCTGAGGTTATGAGAGATAGTTATGAGTACTTAATATATGCACTTAATATCAAAAGAAGAAAGGATAAGTCTAGAAGTAGTTATGTAAGTTTTGGTGATTTTGTTATGAAATCAGGTTTGTAGAGGCATGTTCTGGTAAACTTGTTATATCTCTTAGCAGAGTTGATATCATGAGGATCAAGGTTAAGGACATAGATAAGACATGTTGAGGATAATGTGGCTAAGATTGCTCATCATATTATTGTGTGTATAAAAAGTTAGTCAAGTTTCAAGGTAGAAGATTAATGTTATCACTAAGTGTAACATGTTCTTAATGTGGTCCTATAATAATTAATTGAGAAGGTCTAACAACTTACTTAGAGAATTGTTTTATGGACTTGATATAAAGGAAGGATATTTTATTTTATCATGATGATAAAATGTATGGAAAATTAATTGATGATAAGCAACAGGGAGTGAGGGATGCAAATTTGAGCAAAGTAGTATGAAAGTGAAGGAAACTTCATTGCCAAGGTTTTGTTGAGTGATCTAAGATTTGGTATTTGGAGTTGAGGTTCATGACCTAGTCTACAAGGTCTAAAAGTGAATGGTCTTGTTGATAGGAAAAAGGAAAGAACAAAGGAAAGGAGAAGATAACAATAAATTACTTGTTTGAGTAGTAAGCTCTTCTTGTAGTTGAAATTGCATGTTTGGGCAGTGGGCTCTTCTTGCATACATTGTACCACTACTCCTAGCAGGGTTGGCACAGCTTCTAATAGGGTTGGAATCTCCTAATAGGCATTCAAAGTATCCTAATAGGGACTCATTGTACTAAATGTTGTAATAGAATCCTAACAAGGACCATCCTTTACCAAGGAATATTTATATTACTACATCATCTTGTGGGCATCAGTCCCACTAGGATTTTCCCTTTGATTAAGGGTTTCCGTAGTCAACATATCTAGTGTAATTGTCTATGAGCATTTTATTATGATTGCTATTTACTTTGGTTAAATGGTTATGTTTGTTTAAGGAAGATAAATATTTTAATTGTTGGATAACTGATTAACCCCCCCATCCTCTCAGTTATCTTGGTGGATTATTGTATCTAAACACATGGCTATGGAGGAGATATAGGAGTGGTTGAATGCTATCAAAGATTTAGCCAGAGAGCATTCCAAGTGGCTCTTGAGATATGCCTATGTACATGTTCATAGACATGAAGAATTGATTCCAATCATTGTCATTGCTAGGGCCTATAAGGAAAAGTCAGAGAAGGGAAAGAAGGTGAAGTGATTCATATCCCACCCCTATCATATTTTGATGTAATAATTGTAATGGATGAATTGGCTCCTTACCATTTTTCATTCTGAGGAGATGAACTGAATCAAGTTTATTTTTGTAATGGTCATCTTAGAATCCTATATGTACTAAACTAAAAGATTAATAAAAGGCTAGCTAAGTTTTGGTGTGAAATACTGGATATTGTAGAGATAATGGAATGGTATTTTGTGTCAATTATTTTCTATTCTATTCTTCTTTATGTTAGTTTTATGTTTTCTCTTTCATTTGAATTTAATCAAGGAATGAATAGAGTTTCACTCCCTTATTTTGAAGTAGCAAGAAAAAAAAATAGCATTGTTATCATTGGTTCAAGGGAAATCCCTTTTGTGTTTTCTTTCAAGTCAGTCTCTCCATCTCTATAGTTAGTTTCTTGTTGATATCAGTTTGGTTTTAGTTAGGATGCATTGCTGAATTGTTAAGCCTTACGAGTTCATAAGATGTGTGAATTCATAGACTTAACTAATCTTAAAATACCAACTCTTGCTTAAGTTAGTTCTTGTTTAGGCCTAGCTTGGTTTAGGTTTCCTATTCTCGGGTTAAGAACACACCCCATTTTAGATTTAGAAATAAACATAATTCATTGCAAATCACTATGTAATAGGGAGTTGTACCTAAGAATTCAAAGGGAAGTTAGTCATTTCAAAACAACTTTTCAAATATTGTAACTAGATTTGATTCATAAATTTGGGTGTTTAAGAGTTAAGTCAAAAGAAAAATCTATTTACCAACATATACCTGTTGACTATGATGTGTATAACCCCATAAGTTAGTATAGGCTATATGAAAAAGAGGTATTTGTGTTTTAGTAATGAAACAAGATAGTGGAATTAAAGGAAAGGAATTATTTTGTTTACAAAATAATTACTTGTCCAATTAGGGCTAACATCCATAGATGTTTACTCTAAGTTGAAAAGTGTATTATGGTCTTAGCTGACCTAGCAAAAATTTGTACAAAGGCATGGTATTTATGCAAAGTCCATCTTGCAAATTCAAGTGTGCTATCTTGGATAAGTTGAGTTGAGCAATTGTATGCAAATTTTTTTGAAAGTGATATATGTGAAGTTTGTGAAGCTATTTTGTGATTTGAGATCAAACTAAGAAAGAATCTATATTCCAAAAGATTGATTACTTGTTTGGGTAGTGAGCTCTTCTTGTAATTGGAAGTGCATGTTTAGGTAGTGGGCTCATCTTGCATTTAGTGTACTACAACTCCTAACAGGGTTGTGACAACTCCTAATAGGGTTGAAATATCCTAACATGGATTCAATGTCTCCTAACGGGGACTCTCTTTATTGAATTTTATCATTGACTCATAATAGGGTCCATCCTCTAACAAGGAACTTATATATCAGTATATTATCTAGTGGGTATCATCCACACTGAGGTTTTCCCTTGGCCGAGGTTTCCCTAGTTAACAAAATATGGTGTTATGAGTTATCTTTGTGCATGGTTACTATTACTATTCAACATTACTTTATTACTTTTTAATGTATTGTTTAAAGTAACAAATAATATCCTGTGAATGACTAAAGTTTGTAAATGAATGATTGACACCCCCCCACTAGTCATTCCTATTTCTAACAATCCACAGGCATTTGCATAATGTCAACTTAAATTCTATTGTGTGCATAGTAATTGATAAATTTTGCCAAGCTACTACACTTGAATAATCATTCTTTTGGTCTAATTTTTCACAATATAGAGAAAGTTTTAAAGTTTGGTGAAAAATCATTTAGGTCATTGTATTTTGTAGACTAGGGTTTCATTCAATCATAATTTTCAAATTTTTAGGTTGCCCTAGTTGTGCCCTAATTCATGTGTTGTTGAATTTTATTAAATTCTCAAGGTTTGTCTCTCAACATAGCCATTAAAATACCCTAAGTATGAAAAAACTCTAGGTATCTCTTTAAATTTTTGAAATAGTTTGTAAAATGCTTAATTTTTATCCTTTATGGTCTTATGGTGTAGGGTTTCATGTAATAATGCAAAGCCTTCGTCCTCATGTTCCCATGGTCGCATTTTATCATGCAGCATAAAAGTGTAAAGAAGTTTTTGCTTTACAAGGATATGCTTTTGTCTTTCGTAATAGTAGAATAGTTCATTTTGAGGCTTCTTGATCATATGTTTGGTCTTTAAGCAGAGAAATGTAAAGGCTTTTTGTTCTTTGAGAGTAGTATTACATCTTTATAGTCAACAACTAAGCGGGTGAGAAAAAGAAGATTGAAGGGGTATTCTCGGTCATAGAATAAAATGTTAAGTGTGTGATTGTAAAAGGTTTTAAAGAAGAAGTGTCATGTCACTTTATGGGATTACGAGTAAATAGTTAAGCAAAGTCCCATAAAGGTTTTGAGTCTTGATCTACGCATCTACATTCTAATGAATGGTGTAAGAGCATAATACCCTAGCATGGCATAAAGGATGGTTTGTAAGAATGCATAAAGTGTTTTACAGTTCTATGGGTAAAAGGAATTCATAAGAGTGAAAGTAAGGTTTAGTTGTGTTTACGTGCATACATTCCTTGGGCTTGTGGACAATCATAAAGCCATGTTAAAATATGATTGTGCTAAGTGGGACCTGTTGAGTTGATAGATGGGCCTTGGTGCAAGCGAATCAAATGGTGACACATCAGTAACATCAGATGGGTCCAACCTGTGTGGCATACAACTTAAGTTCTTAATTTTTCATGTGCTTGAAATCAATGACGATGTTATTTTGTATTTTCCTAAGAATCAATATGGGTCATTGATAAGTAAAAGGTGAATTTTTATCATTATGCCTTTATGGTTGTAGGAGTAGCATATGAATGAAGATCTGTTACACCCCTCTCTCTATAGTTATGAGTTAATCTTGAGCATATGAGTGTAAAGGGATAAATGAAGGAATTAAGATAACACTTTACACTTCTACGATAAAGGGGAAATGTAAGAGCAGGATGCAATCTGTATAGGCTTTTTGATGTTATGAGGTAAGGGTAACTTGTGCAAGTGTAAAGGGGAAATAAAGAAAAGATAAGAGATATTACGATACCAAGGTGGAAGCCTAGCTCATATGACTGGAAGATGGGTGTATAAAGAGTTACGATTACCTAGGTAATGAAATTAGCAGAGCAATGTAAATAAATTTTAAAAGGTTTCCAGTAATACATGTGCATGTGAGCATAAAGGGGTAAAGAGAGTGTTGCAACAAGGGCATTACACTCATACGAGGAATGTTTGATGCATTAGAGTGAAAGTATCAGTTGAGAAGGCTTGAGATTCTATGGTGTAAGGGGTCACATAAAGGTGTAAAGGAAATTTTAGTGCAATGTTTACAAAGCCCCAACACTTCTATAATTGGGATGTTCTGAAGCCTCATTGGGAAGATGTAAAGGGTTGCCAAGGGTGTTTTTGGGGTTAGGAAAATTAAATATCTCGACTCAACATAAGAGTAGAAGATCAAAGTTTTAAAAGAAAGATGCTAAAGTGTCATGCCAGTTTAGAAGAGGACAAATTCACCATGGCCAAGTAAAATAAATCATTGAAAAGGACATGAGGATCGAATTTCACAGTTGATATTCCTTGTTTTCAACGTACAAGGGTGGTATGAAACACTCATGGATGTAGAATTAATTTAAAAAATGGTAGATTGTATGATTAAGACATAAATATTTGATTGAATGTTCAAAATATTGTCATTTTGAAGAATTTGTGTTCTTGCCCTAAAAATTTTACAAGCACCCATAGCCTCATAATTTTTGTGTTACTATGCAAAGAATTCAAAGTATAATTTGCAAAAAAAATGGCTAACAAGGAGATTGAAGAGGTTCCCAAAGATGAGGTAGAGCTTAAAGACAAAGGTGATGATGTTGTAGAAGTCACAACTGAGGGAAAAAGGAAGAAGGGCACTATGAAAAATGAGAAAAAATCAAGGGTTAGGAAGCCGAATAAGCATGCAAAACATTGGCTGAAACTTCTTCCAAGGTCATCAAACAACATTTCAGCAAATGACCATATCTTCAAAGACCCTTACTTTCTGGCTAGGGATGCACAATGCCATAGAATTGATGGCTTCAATCTATTTCTATATTTTTATTAGAATAGAATTGAAAACATACTAGTCTATAACCCATGGAATAGGAATATGGAAAAGTTGATATTCCCATAAGTGTTTTTTGATGTGGACATGTTGAAAGCATTGATAAATTCCTAAAATCTAGTCACTAGATTATTTCAAAGGCATAATGGGAGTTTTTTGTGCACATTGGATATAACTTCTTTTATAGAAGCTTTTGGACTAGAAGGGAAGATGGATGTGCCTATTGATATTGAAGACCTACAGAGGAAATTTGGGAGCAATAAAACCTATTTTGTGAACAATTTCATGCTACCCCACATCCCTTATAATGTGAAAAAGGTAGGGATGATTCCAAATAAGGTGGGAAATTTTTTGCCCTTGAGCAGATTCAAGAATTATTTCAAGAACATAGTGTATGGGTTGCACAAAGTCCTAGGAAGTGATTGTGCAGAGGATTGTGTCTATGGTTCCCTGTTCTTGATTGCATGTGATATATAGGATCCCTTCCATCATAAAGAATATGATTATGTGGCTTTTATCATGGACACCATGCACAATCAACTTGTTAGTACAAAGAAGGGAGAAATGAAAAATTTCAAGTTCCACCATTAGTCATTGTTAATGCACCTTATCCTATATCACAAGATTGGTTACATTAGTCTAAACTTCATTGATCAAATCTCTAATGAATGTGGTGAGTTACTTGTGCAACTATGGACTCGTATTTGGGATAAAAATTTTCATTATTCAAATGTACTTATGTTTTTTAATTTATTCAGTTTTTTTATCATGAGGCAATTAGACCATACTTTCTTTAGGGTAACAAATGTTTTGAAGACTTTTCTTAGGCCCTCATTTTTAGATGAGAAAACCAAATTGGATCATAACTGGGGAAGCATCTTTTTATTCAAAGAGTGTACATTGATGAGAGTTTATTCATGCCCATAGCCTTCTTACCTTCTACCTAAATATTTACCCCCTAGATTGGCCATTATTGAATTCTTTTGGCAATTTTTATTGATGAATAAGGAAATGGTCCCTCCTCTACACAAGCCTACTTTTGTTTGTAGAACTTTTAAAGTGGGAGATTTTGAAATAGGAAAAAATGCATATGAGGAGTTGACTGAGTACCTAGGCCAGTACAAATTTTCTACTGGGCCTTATAGGATGTATGAACCTAACAACTACATTACCAATGAGGTCAAGGCCATTAGGGGATATATCCTACCTCCAAGAAAGCCAATCTCTGTAGAGGATTTAATTGCCAACATAGTAGCAACAGGGGAGGTTAACGAGCTATTAAGGAGATATGAAGAGATAAGGAAGGTAGAGGAGGCTTTGAAAAGGACTAACCCTAATTTTATGTGTTTATATATAGAGGTTCCATACCCTGGTAACCTAAGAAAAATGGTGGACAATTTATATTACATCATGTCACAAATGCCACATGAGCCAGAGGGAGAAGAAGCCACTATAAAAAAAGAATCCCTTGACCCAGATGTACAATTAGAGATTGAGTTGGAAGACGAGCAACCATCAACTTCAACTTGGGTGCCAAAAGGAAATAAAAGGCAAAAGACAATGCACATCGTAGAAAGGGTGGTAAGTAGAGCCTTACAAGTGATGCCAAGAAATAGTGAGTATTTTGTTGATATTAGGAAAAAATATTTACATCAAAGGGCTATAGAGGTAGGAAAAGCCTCTTGTGATCTCTAGATTGCAACATCAAGATTGCATGACAGGCTCATTCAATCTAAAAAGTTCATGGAAGATGACGATTTCATCAAATCATTAGAATTTAAAAGCTTTCTTTACAAAATAAAACAAAATGAGCTCACATTGAGTCTAATGCTAGGAGAGGATCCAGAGAAGAAGAAAGAGTTAGTTGAAAAACTATTAGCCTATGATCTTGAGAGTGAGAAAATGACCCCGACAAAAGTCAAGGAGTTAGTACATAGGAGTGGTATGATTTTGATACCCAACTAGGATATTGAAAAATATTTTGTCCATGATCAAATGAGAAGATATGATAAATCCATTAGTTATGATGCCAATAGCAGTGAGGGGTTGAAAAGGGGGTCAAGATTCAATGTAGATACAACCTTCCTCAAAGAGAAACTCAAGGCCATAGCTAAGGTAGAACATGCACCTTGCCAGGTGGGAGAGGAAAGGCACACTATAGAAGTAGAGGTCAAAACAGAGGAGATACCTATAGGGGTAATAATTCCAGTGCCTATGGTCAATGTGGAGACAAAGGCTCTTCAATCTGATAGTGCAACCAAGAAAAGTGTTATGATGAATGT
This sequence comes from Cupressus sempervirens, assembly GCA_028749045.1. NCBI lineage: Eukaryota > Viridiplantae > Streptophyta > Pinopsida > Cupressales > Cupressaceae > Cupressus > Cupressus sempervirens. Next base: position 87,622,821 of record CM053784.1, on the reverse strand, counting down.
GATAAGCCATAGAATAAGGACTTTGAAGAGAATATCTCCAGATACTTATAATGCATTCATAAATCTACAATCTATAGAACATGTATGTAAGGATGCAATTGGATGGCTTGAGCCAAATTTTTAACAATGGGGACCATATATGCAATTCTTTGATAGATTGATACCCTTGTTAGACCAAAAGCTAGATCTCCTAGATAAAGTTATTGCTATAAAGGAGGGTATGGACAAGGTGAAAGATCTATTGCAATTTTTCATAGGGAAACTAACAGCCATTCAAAGCAAAATGAAAGTATTGACAAGTGGCTTCTATTCTTTAATTCTTCCTATTCTTGATTCTAATAATAATGTAAGGGATTTCAATGAATGCTCTAGTTCTTTTGACTATATTGTAGACTTGCTACAGGTGGCATCTATTTTCCAAGATGATATTGATGAATGTGTTTTCAATGAACTGATTCATACCCTATTCAAGATCTAAACTAAAATGAATAGGTTTATTACATAGGGGATAGTAATCAGTAATGCCAAGTGGAAAAAATTTGTTATTGAGTTAGCAACAACCAAGACATGTGAATGGCCTACCAAAAGAGAAGTCATTGTCTGGGAAGCAATCGTAGAAATAAAAGTCTTACCAATGGGGAGTAGTTAGAGAAAAGGACAAAGATAAAGATTTTATTCTCTAGTTGTCATCTGCAACTGCCTTTTATTGTTTCTTTTTGAATTAAGGTGTCCAGATATTTTTGAAGAGTTGTTATATTCATTGTTGTAAAAGGACACCTGTCAATCACAATTGCCCTTTTCTTGTTGCAAATCATTTTATATAAATGCATTTTCAAGGCATTGTTATGGCCCAAAATTTTTGTATATTTTCAATTTTCAAGAAAGTACATTCTGTCCAGTCATGTGTAGTTGGTTTTTAGTTTACTTTTAGTCATGTACTTTTATGATGACAAATAGAAATGACAGAATCAATATATTTTTGGGTTCTTTACTGAGTTTCTATTGGTTATTGTATTAATCAGCAAAAATGCTGATGCAAAAGGGTATTTACACCAAATATGTGTCACCATTTTCTGTCTCCCTTTCATGATTTTGTTAATTTTGAGATAAATTGAATAATGTTCATTTGATTAAATGCATTTTGGATGGGTTGTGTATTGGTTATATTATTGCTTTTAATTCAATGGATTATGCAAATGCTTCAGTTAATCAGTAGAATTCATGAATTTATGAAGATAATATCACATAAGAATGGAACTAGGTGATTACAGTTGATAGATTCAATTACAAGTTAATTGAATAAGATCTCCTGCTAATAGTTGACTCTTGGCCATAGGGATAAGGCTCTAGTCATATAATTTAGAGGTGTTTAAGAGTAAATTCTGCTTCTACATGAAAAAACAATTATAAATTCAAAGTCATTTTCATTTTATTTTGTTCAAGGTTGTAATGCTGGTCACCACTCATTTCCATTTAGTTTTTGAGTCTTAGGTAGCTGCTATTTCTAGGAATGCTTGTAAACTATAGGAGAATTATGACTAGATCTATTTATAAGGCATGCATGTAAAACTGAGATCATAGAAGAATTGGTAAATTGTGTATGTTTCTGAAGGTAGAGGATGAAAATTAGAATGAAAAATACCATGCAAGATTGTATATAGATTAAAATGTAATGTTAAAATGCTCATTGTAAGCGTTTAGACCTATCTGAAGTGCCAAGAAGGCATGTGGTAGCATAAAATGTCAAAAATGTAAAAAGTTATAAAATATTGCAAAGTTGTCAAAACTATTGTTGACAACATTTTCTTGCAAAATGAAAATTTTGGAATGTGAAGGGTCATCAAGATTTTACACTTGGATAGGATTCTTTAGGAAGTTGAAAAGTCATTTTCTATCGTGTATATTTTGCAATACATTGTAATGAAGAAAGGTAAAAGGATATGATGTAGTTTTTGGATAAGTTAATTAGTTTTTGGTTATGGTGAAATCAAACTGGGTACTTGTATTTGAATACAATTTTGGTACTGTTTCCCTTACCTCATGGATGTGATGGTTCTTAAATTTCTATCTAGTTGAATAAAGTCTACAATTAATGTTAATTTTAAAGGTGTACCTAACATCATTGGTTTAATTTCAAGATCTCATTGCTCACTGGTTAGATAACAAATTGTTTATATTTTTAGAGTGGAGTACCCTAGTGACTGTATGATCTCTTTGTGTTGATTTAGGGAAAGTTCAACCATATTTCTTATTTTTTGAGATTTCCCTGTCATGGATTCACAACATAACCCTGATCTTGATAAAGGATGTGGCCAAGAATCTATAAGATATTTGTTGTTACATGAAATGGGAAAAGTTGTAAAGTTGGCTGATTGCAAAGTTACTTTCACCATTTGCATATACAACCTTGAGCTTAGATTTATGTTTTGATAGTAAAGGGTTGTTCAAATTGATTAATTTGTATAGCAATTCTTATGGTTATGCATTTTGTAAAAGCCATTGAGAATTTAACAATGGTGGATCCAAGTGTTAGCACTAGATCTAGGGTTGGAAATTTTTCTAAAGAATTTATGTAGCTTCTATCAAAGAATTCTAATAATATCTCTAGAAATGATCACACATGGAAGGACACATGCTACCAATATAGATATATTTTAGTGGTACTTCATTGTTTATGTATTTTTGGATAGGAGTGAGGGAAGTGTAAATGTACAACCCTTGGCAGAAAAAATTGATTATGATTAATTTATTCATAGATGTGGACCTAGTTAGGGACTTAACAAAGTATTACTTCCCTCTAGCCAAAGTGATCAAGAAAAGGGACAAGTCCAACCTAGTGAAGTTTAATAGAGTGAGTTTTATGGAAGCTTTTGGAATAAGTAGTTCATGCTATATTGATATAAATTTGGAGGAGGAAATAAGGAAATATAACCTTCACTAGAATATGCCAAAGATAAATTCTATACCTAGGTACATGCCTAGACTTGGTAGAAGGATATCCCTAATTACAAATGATGTCAAAGCACCATTTGGTTTGGACACTTTCCACACTCATATGAGATAGATTGTATATAGACTAGATAAAGTTCTTGGAATGGATTGTTATAAGAGTGTGAATTAAGATATTCTAATGATAGAAATGAATATTAAACAAGATTAAACTAGGGTAGACTTCATGCATTATTCTATCCTTATGCATCTATCTTTTTATAGTTTGAATATCATAAATGATGAGTTGATTTTAATGAAAGTAAATATGGGTATAACTATTCTAGTTAAACAATGGAGTAGTAGTCTGGGGAATGGTACTCATGTGTCTTCTTTCCATAATTTTAATAATTGGATAGTTATTGCTATCATAATTGTGTTAGGGTATCTCCCATTTCTATAGTAGTGTGCAATAGCGTAATGGAGTGCTATATGAAAAAAAAAAAATTGGTATAAAATAAATTGTAAATATTTTAATTATACACATGTTTGTAAATTTTCTTTAATCAAATTCTCAAGAAACTTTAACTATATGTTGGATGTGATTATGATTTTGATATACTTGTTTTGACATTAGGAGATACTAATATCTTATCATTTGGTATGCTCATTGTACAAGGAATAAGTTCTATCCTACCTACAGCTATGTTAATAACTGATTCTTCTGAGTGTCACATTTTTGGCATTGAATTGTTTTTTCTTTCCTTTGATGTAGTGTTAATAGATTCAAACACATGTTAGCAGAGATTATTGTCAAATCAATTCTTTCTATTGTAGGTTTGGAAAGAAAAATTTCAACTTAGATTTGATTAAAGTTGAAGGAAAATTTGTTGGAAGGCTAGAGGATATAGAGCTAGTTGAAGGCATCAAGTTATTGACAAAGATACAAGTCATCCACAAATGCCTAAAAAATTTGAAGATGCAAAGACCTAGAAATGGTTGGCAATGTTCTTGCTTCTACAAGTTTCTTAGAAACATATTATATACTAGTATTGGGGAAGAGAGTATTCTTTCAAGGCTAAAGAGAATAATCAAACCATTGCATATGGAGAATATTCCATGAGTCTAGTGAGTATTTCAATTAATTAAGAAGAATACTAAGAGAATCTCAAGCACCTCCACCATACAATATCGTCATTACTTTGATTGATTGAGAACTATACAGAATAGTGCTCCACAGCTCTCCAACCAATATTCAACTCCAATGATCTAGATTTGGGTTTAAAAATGGCACTCCACACAATGTATTGTACTCGATGATCTAGATTTGGGTTAACAAATAACACTCCACATGGCTCTTCAACCACTATTCTGATTCATGCTTGCATTTTCTAGGTTAACAAATGTTCATGTTCAATATAATTGACCTAAATTCATGAAATCACTAGGTTGATCCAATTTTTTTACATACCTATACTATTGTGCTTAACCCTTTCTCCCACCCGCACGTAGCTACTAGAATGAAATGAAATAAGAATCTGATATATATATATATATATATATATATATATATATATATATCCCATATTGGTCAAAATTTTGACCTTTTTGAGACATATACAAAAGAAAAATTATAAGCGAAAATAGCCTTTGGGCAAAATTATTGGTCAAAAATGAATGGCAAACATACTAGTATTTGGATCTACATATCTAAGTTATTGTCATATTTCTATTGTGTGATTATTTACTAGGAGCTAGGTCACCTCCAAGGGGGGTGCACTTGACCTTGTACTACATTAGATAATATTAGAGAATATTTTGATCTTGTGTTAGTTGTGCGGAGCATTAATTGACTATGGAGCCCTTGATCTCTTTGCTGTGAGGTTGGAAATTATGGTTTTGGCTTGCAATTGCAGATAACTTACAAATGGACTTTTTTTGTTATACAACTGTGAAGTGAGAAGATAAAGGTTTCCTTGGGTGAACATATTATCAGTTTGAGGTGTTGGAAATGAGAGTAGAGTAACTGAGTGGGGGAGGGGGTGAATCCGTTACTCCAAAAACTTTCACAGTCCCTAAGATGTCTGAATATCTCCTTGATCTGATTAATATGAAATGCTAAAACTTGATAATGCAGCAAATGACAAATATTGAGAACTGATATGTTATCATGCACAAAGAAATTTAGCAATTAAGAACATAAGAGACACCAAATTTAATGTGGAAACCCAATATGGGAAAAACCACCAATGTAACTAGATATTGTTTTCCACTCTTCTGAAGTGAGCCCTGTTAGGATCCAACCCTATTAAAGGTTACAAAAACACACTATTAGGTGTGACCCTGTTAAAGGATTTAATCACCCTGTTAGGAGTGGCCTTGCTAGAGGTCTTTAGAACAATTCAACTAAATTGTCACCTTGTTAGAGGATTTATTGAATGGCTGTTAAACAAACTCTGTTAAGAGATTTTGAATTCACTGTTACAATGGTTAGAAAGCAACAATGAAGTGACCTAACATAAGGTACAACTTATCTTTGCTGATTACAGATCTCTGTTATGCTTGGCTGGATCCTCATTGATCAAATGCAACTTTATAGCTCCTTCAACACATCTAATCCTTCATCAGACTTTGCTCAATATTTGCCTTATCATTTCATACTATAATTCACATTCATAACTTCCTTTTTACAATCTCACACTTTTAATTCATAATTGGAATGACTATATATACCTTTCAGATTATCTAAGTTGGCTCGAATCACTGACTAAACAAACAATTACAATAGTTGGCTAGAGGTAATTAATTTACAAATCCCTATACTTGCCAACCTTGCACGGTAGTCTTTGTCAAAAAATAATTCCTTTGTTGATCGACTAAGCTCGGTGAATACGACAAATTTCATGACAATCCTTCAATCACCAGGAGAACTCGGTAAGTACTGAGTTTCCTGAGATAACCGAGTGAGCTCGGTGGAAACTATCCTTTGGAGACTAAGTGAAGCTCGGTTAACACTGACTTCTCCATAATTCCTTTGATGACCAAGTGAGCTCGGTGGAAATTTCCCTTTGGAGACCGAGTGAAGCTTGGTTAACACTGACTTCCTCATTTCCTTCATTGACTAAGTGAGATCGATGATCACTGTCTTTCACCTTTCCTTTATTGGCCGAGTTAGCTGGGTTAATACTGTCTTCCACATTTCTTTCGATGATCGAGTGAGCTCGGTTGACACTGTAGATTGCATTGCAGACTGTCTAAGCTTGGTAAATTTGAGACTAGTGACTGATATGACATTTGTGTGACATCAAGGACAATATTATCAACATGAGGAAGGTTTCAAAGATTGAAATAAGGTCCTTGAGTGTGAGGTAGCTAGAGTCTTGCAATCAGATCACTAATGAGAGGTGGTTGAAATTTGACAAGATGTAAGTTAGTTGAACCTCAAAAGCATTATAAGTAGGCATGTTGGATGTAAATCTTATATTTCTATTATGAGAATGTAAGTTTTATTTAGATTTGAATATTTCTTTTATTATTATATTTCATTATATGACTTTTTTTGGGGGCTAGGTCACCTCTAAAAGCGGTACACTTAATCTTGCACTACATCAAAATTGTACGTCACCCAAAAATATTTCCTTTTTATTTATAGGTTTACTATCCATTTAGATACTTTTTTTTTCTTATTTTAGGTTGTGATCAGTCAAGTTGTCTTATTTTCTTATGAGATCCTTATGGCATGGTCTACGCATCATTGAAATCTAATGTCTATCTTTGCATCTTGGTATGATAATTGAACATAGAATTATCTTTTTGGTATAACCAATTTAGTTTATGTAGTTATTGAAGAAGTCAAGTTATTGATAATGAAGAATGATTATAAACTAATTGATAAACATGATATTAGTTATTGTATTTTCCATTTATGTCAAACTATTTGGCATATTGTTTTGAATTCTTACCATATCTTTCCAAAAGAATTTGTAGTGATGATGAGAATGTTACTCAATTATATTGATAAGGATCTTATCAGGTAATAATTAAATTAGACAATGATAGATAGTAGAATGGTTTGATTATTTAGAAATAATATTCCAAGGAGGATACTAGTGGATGAAATTCAAAATTAAGTAAAGAAGTGAACAATATAATTTTGTAGAAGACATATTGTAACATACTCTTATCAGAAAGACTTTAAAAAATCCCATGCCTTATTAGTGAACTACAATAAGATTTTTATCAAAAATAATGGAGAATTATAAGAAAGTAATTAAAAAATAAAGGTCAGATGTTAATTTGAATATAGAAAGTGGGATGACTTAAGTTTACTTCAAGGAACATGGTGATGATACTAAAATTGAGGGAAGAAGGACAAGGAGGATTGTTGGAGAAGTCTTTATGTGGTAAAAAATGGCTTATGAAGATGATAGAAATTTCAAGAATAATTTAATGATGATGTATTGATCATTGGATTTAGGTTTAGGGCTTGTGATTTAAGTGTTACTACATAAAGGAAAAATAAAGTAGAAGTTTAGTGTCATGAAGAAGGAAAAGGAAGTTGATAGAAACACTATAAAAAAAGACATAGGAATTTTTACAATCACAAGTCAAGGTACATATTTTATTAAAGGATTGTAATGATGTATTATGGTATTAATATTCTATAATAGATCTGATTTAGCAAGTTAAAGCAAACTATAGATCATTTTTAGTTGTTACTCTCTAGAAATTGTAACAATAAAATCCATAATTGGGTAACCTTAATATGTGAACTGTAAATCCTTTAATATGGTATCATTCTTGGAGTAGAATCCCTAAATCTTTCAACCAAGATATTCTTAGTATGGTAAAGAATTTAATAGCTCTCAAGGAAATCCCCTAATAGGTTTGCACCTAATAGTTTTTTTGTAAGCCTTAATTGGGCAAGTGCCTAACAAAGCATATTGAAGAAGAACTTAATGTTCGATACAATTGGTTAATTGTGCGTTGTCTTTGATGTTACCAAAATTTCATATCATTATCAGTCAGTATATACCAAGCTCACTTAGGTAGTGAAGATAGTTCTTAGTGTCTACTAAGCATTCCTATGTATGCCTAGTTTAGAAGGTAGTGTTTACCGAGTTCACTCAAGTGTCAAAGGGAAAGTTGCAGAAAGCAAGTGTTAACTGAGCTCACTTGGGTAATCAAGGAAAGTTGGATGGAACCAATGCTAACCAAGCTCACTCGATTGCAAAAGGATTTTTGTAAGCATGCAATGTTAACCAAGCTTCTGTTGGTTAACAAAGGAAATCAATTCTGAGTTAGTTTCTATCGAGTTGGGTCAACTAATGAAGAATTTTCTTATTTTTTTGTACTAAGCTTAATTGATTTATCTATTGATTCCAACCTCCTAAGGTGATGAATATTGATTATTGTAAGTTGTATTTGAGCCAACTTGACATAGTGAAAGATATAAGGTTTAATTGTGATTCCAAAGTCTACAAGTGAAAGTGCAAGTTATGAAGATGTTATTAAAGATTTGATGATGAGAAGAAGAAGAAAATTTGAAGGATAAGAAGAATATCCTTTTGGAGTAACAAAGGCATACTCAATTAGGAAGGATTAAGTATAAATTAGAATAGAGATATGAAATTAGCAATTCAGTTGCAGTCAAATTTGGTCATCTCATTCTTACTCTCTAACCATTATTGTAGGAGTTGATGAAATCCAACTCCATAAATCGCCAAGATCACTTGCATGCAAAATAACCTATCAAAGGGAAAACAATAAGGAAGAGGTGGAGCTTGGAAAAAACCCTAAATAGACTTGAGAGAGAACATATTGCAAAATAATGAAAATGTATTTACAATGAGAATGTGTTGTGAAAACACAATGAGAGAGCTCGAATACAAAGGCCTCATGGAAGCTTGTAGAACAAGCTGGAAAGAGGTAGAAGATAAGGTTGAAAACCAAGCATCCACAAAAAGGTGGAACATGCTAGAAGGGAACAAACTCCCATGTTGTCAACAACTCATCACTACAACTAATAAATACTAAATATTAAATAAACGCATTAACCTAAGTAAGCTTAAGTAATAGAATAAATAATTAATAAATAAATAATTATTTACTCTAACACCCCCCCTTAAGTGCAACTTATGGAAATGCCTTAAGCTCACAAAACTAAGATGAAATGCAAAATGGGTCCCAGTAATAAGGCCATTTTAGGTACCCATGTACAATGCAAAGAGATGGAATCTCTAAAAATGGGGAAAGAGAGAAAACCACGTAGGAAAAACCCTCCCCCAAAAAGAGGTAACCTAGTGAAGAACTAAAGAAGCCTCCAACTAGGGGAATGTCCCCATAAAATAGGAACAAAGACTAATCATGAAGAGCATCACTGAAGCATGAAGAAGCCGCAAAATTTTCCATTTGAAATAAATTGCTGATCTAAAGAACCTCCATGGAAGAAGAAGGAATGAACCGAGCATTTATATATGGTAGATGATCCATCTCACTGAAATGCATATGTAGCCAGCCATTGTAATGACCTCATATATAGGATCAACCAATGAATACATAGCTCACACTATCAAACCATTGAACCAAGGATGCATTAGAACAACAACATAATCCCCCTTAATGCAGATAGTGTGAGATGATAGGCAACTGAGAAGGTGGGCCAAAATCCTCTATAGACAGAATCAAGAATGATGAGAGAGGAATAGGTACAAACACCTATAAAGACATGGTCATACCAATGCTATATGGGGCTAATTTCATGGAAGGGACATTCACTTGACAAAGGAAGAAGACCAAAAAATGGCAACATCTATCCCCCCATGGTGCTTTATAAAAATAGTGCAAGTACAACTGTCTAAAAAAATAACCTTTTATGAATTTGAAATACAAAAGTGGCACTTTATGTCAGTGCTTATACATAAAAGTGCCTACAAATGATGTCTACAATGAACAAAATAGGAAAAAAATAACAAAAAAGATAGGATAGCCTACAAAAAAAGAATCCATGCTAGGAAAATGATCCTCGGATCTAAAACACCCAAGATACCACCATAGAGAAAAAAATGCCAAAAATATGATAGAAAGAGCATGGGCTAGAATCTAAGGAAAAAGACCACATTTCTAAAAAGATGACAAAACTAGCTTTTCAAAAATATAACATTTTCAAAAAACTAACATGGGACACAAAAGATATGAATGCCAGAGTCAAAAATAGAACTTTAGACTTTAACTAAAAAAAGGGCAGCAAAACTACATCAAGCTTGAAAATACCTACACCAATGTCTCTATCTTGGAACTAGCTTTTTGGTGCTTCTTTTAGATAAAAAATATACCTCTGTATGCTCAAGTTATGGCCAAAACACCACAAGTAGGTCCAAAATGACCCTAGAGAGCTTGGCAGGGGTACTGATGTAGTGATGATGTCAAGAAATCATGGCATTAAATTTGATGGCCATAAGGCCATCACACAAAAAATAGAGGCCACATGGCATGCAATGGGGTAAGTCCACATGGCAGCCACATGGAAAATTGGTTGACATAGTAGAGGCCACATGGAAAAGTGTCACATGGCAACCCTGCCACGTGTCACATGTAGACTAGGTGCTATATGAGCTAACTATGTAGTGTGCCATGTAGGTGTTGAGTATATAGAAGGTCCATGTGGTAGTGTAGAAGTTGACACATAGGTAGAAGTACATGCTGATAGAGTAGGCAGATCCAAAGTGGAGAGCGGGCAGAGATCACCAGTAGAGCTGAGAGTTCTAGGGCGCCATTAGTTGTAGAGGTAGGTTGGTGGAGGCGAGATGCCAGGACTACCCTATGGTGGCCTAATTGACTATAGTAGCTAGTGAAATAAGCATGGGTGGCTGCCCGGTGGTGCACTAGCGGAGCGGCCAAATATTTATTTTTGTCTTTTTTTGCCACAAAATTTTTCGTAAGATCGTATGGAAGCCCCCTAAACTAATTTTTTTTGCCTCCCGAATCCCTATAGCCAAAATTGATAAATTTTATATGGATCCTAACTAAAAAGCACCTTCTGAATCCTATGACAATGTTTGTTTTGGCCCAAAGTGCACCAAAAAAATGCTCTTCCCTTAGATTGAAGAAAACTACACAAACAAACTAGGGTTTGTGTCTCTGAATTGTGGATTCAAAAAACCTTCAATGAAGCAATAGTAGGAGGCTCTAATACTATGTAGGAATTGATGAAATCCAACTCCACAGCTCACCAAGATCACTTGCATGTAAAATAACCTTTCAAAGGGAAACCAAGAAGGAAGAGATGTAGCTTGGAAAAAACCCTAAATGGACTAGAGAGAGAACATATTGCAAAACAATGAAAATGTATTTACAATGACAATGTGTTGTGAAAATAGAATGAGAAAGCCTAAATATAAAGGCCTCATGGAAGCTTGTAGAACAAGCTAGAAAGAGGTAGAAGATAAGGTTGACAACCAAGCATCCATAAAATAATGGAACATGCTAGAAGGGAACAAACTCCCATGTTGTCAGTGACTCATCACTTCAACTAATAAATACTAAATACTAAATAAATGCATTAACCTAAGTAAGCTCAAGTAATAGAATAAATAAATAATAAATAATAAATTATTTACTCTAACAATTGTAGTAGTGATCTAAATCTCATAACAGAGTTAGCTTAACAACTATTTTACAAATCCTCTAACTAGGTCTCAATTTCATTGAATTGTTCTCGAGAACTCTAACCAAGACACTCCTAACAAGGAGATTAAATAATTTAATAGGGTCACACCTAAGAGTGTGTTTTTTAACCTTTAATAAGGTTGGCTCCTAACAGGGCTAACTTTAGAAGAGTGCAAATTAGTAACTAGTTGCTATTGGTGGTTTCCCCAAATTGTGTTAACACATTAAATTATGGTTTCAAATGTGTTCATGCTATTTTATTCTATGTGTTTCCAACTAAGTTAAATTAATGGTAATCATAGATAACATCTAAAATTTTATATGTTAATCATTTACCAAGCTAATCCAATTATTACCGAGTTACAACATTCTGTGTGCTTACTGAGTTTTAGCAGTATTCAATTATCTATTTGCATTTTGTACTAACATCTAAGGGATTTGAGATTTATTTTGTAGTAACTAGTTCACCCCTCCCCTCTTCGTTACTCTTCTTATATCTCCAACAATTAGTATCAGAGCTTTTGGTGTTTGCAAAAAAGGTTTCAAGGACCTAAGCTAAAGATTATGATGTCTTACAAAAGAGAGATTCCTAAGGTAAACATAGAAATTTTTTTAGCATGGCAAGGACTTATGAGGCTACATCTAGCTACAATCAGTGATTCAAGTTGTAAGTGTCTTGATGATGAATATAAGACTCTCACTAGAACATTATCAGTTGAAGACATTGCTGAAAAGAAGAATCATAATATCATGATGATTGACATTGCATCTGCTCTCAATTATGCTAAATTTGATGAGGTAAAAGATTGCAAAACTTCTTTTAAAATGTGGAATAAATTCAAAGATATTTATGGAGGAGATGACAATGTAAGAAGAGCCAAGGTAGAAAGCCTTAGATTGAAATTTGACCTAATGAGAATGAGAGAAGATGAAAACACTAAAAAATGTGTGGAAAGGATCAAGGCCAGTGTAAGTGCAACCAAAACATCTAGAGGAGACATTAAGGAGGAAAATATTGTAACTAAATTTCTCATAACTCTTCTTCCTATTTATGTAATTAGAGTATTGTCTAGTCAAGAAATGAGATGTGGTCCAAATAATAAAATAGGCTTCGATGCTCTAGTTGAAAGATCAATAGCTTTTGAATTAGATAATTATGATAACTATGTTCCTACTTCAAAGAATATTGAACTTGCATTTAAAGCTAAACTCTCACTCAAAGAAAAGGGTAAGAAGTCAAAGTGCAACCAATTAGGAAGTGGAGAAGATGGATCATTAGAAGAAAGTTTAGATAGTGATCTTGAAGTTGTTGAAGCCATATTTGCAAGGAGGTATTCCAAAGGAAGAGGAAAGTACAAAGGTAAAGTTACTCTAATCTACTTTTCCTATGAAGAAATTGGTCACATTGCTTCTAGGTGTCCAAACAAGGAAATTAAGGATGAGAAGAAGAAAAATAAGCATAATGGCAAGAAAGATTCCAAAAACTACAAAAGCTTCAAGGAAAAAGGTAAGAAATCTTATTTTATAGCTAAAGATTATGTTAACAATGAAGATGAAATGGTATATATTGTTGTGAAAGATGAATCTGATGATGGAGAAAATAAGATGGCACTTATCTCTCATGTTAGCAAAAAATGATATAAGGATTATTGATAGTGGCTTTTGACATCGCATGACTGGTGAGAAATAAAATTTGAGCATATGGAATAATATAATGGAGGTAGTGTACGATTTGGAAATAATGAACCTTGTAACATAAAATCAAAAGGATGTATCTTGTTGACTAAAGAACTTGTGTGTGACAATGCTTATTGGGTTGAAGGATTAAAGCATAATCTACTAAGTGTGGCACAACTAGATAACATTGGATTCAAGGTAGAGTTCATGAATGGATAGGCCAGATTGTTGGATAGGAAAGGAAATTTGGTTGGAACTGGCAAGGAACCAAAAGGTAATCTATTTTATCTTGATCTCAGTGATTGTTAATGTTTTATTGCTCAAGTATAGGAAAGCTAGTTATGGCAGAAAAGGCTATGTCATGTGAATTTTGATAATTTGGGTAAGATAAGGAAACATAGAAGAGTAAGAGGTATTCCTAATTTGAAGAAACTTGACATGGGTCTATGCATGAATTGCCAAATTGGTAAGATGGGAAAGACTAACTTCAAAAGAAAAGACTATCAGTTAGAAGAAGTCTTGGAAATTGTTCATACAAATCTTTGTGGACCTCTTGGAATAGATAGTTATAGTGAAGAATTTTTTTTATTCTTTTTATTGATAACTAATCTAGAATGATGACATTAATATACCTAAAATAAAAATGAGAAGCCTTTCAAAAATTCAAGGGTTATCTGGCAAGATTAGAAAAAGAATCTGGAAAGAATTTGAAATGCTTAAGATCAGACAGATGTGGCGAATTCATCTCCCATGAATTCAATAATTTTTACATTGAAAAAGGAATCAAAAGAAAAGTATTAGCCCTTGGTACACCACAACAAAATGGTATAGCTGAAAGATGAAATAGATCTATCATAGATTGTGCAAGAACCCTAATGATTGAAAAGAATGTTGCTCTCAAATACTAGAAGGAAGCTATTAACACTATAGTTCATACCTTGAACAAAGTTTAGTTGAAGAAAGATTCAAAAAAATCACCTTATTAGCTATGGCATGGCTACAAACCTAATATAAGTTACTTGAAAGTATTTGGTAGAAAATGTTATATACTAAAAGAATCTAGAAAAGGAAAATTTGATGTAATAGGTGATGAAGGAAAATTTCTAGGATACTCTTGTAGAAGTAAAGCATATAGATGTTTGAACTTGTCTACTCACAAAATTATAGAAAGTGCACATGTTAGAATTGATGAATTTGAATAAAAGAGTGAAGAAGAAAGTAATAAGGAACCTGAAGATTACATAAGATTTTTTTACTATGAACCTAATACTTTCCCAAATCTATCTGAGAGAAAAGAAGCTTTATCTCTTGTGTCCCCAAAAACTCCAATAGTTACTAAGTCATAATCAGAGGCTATCAAGCTAGTTCAAATAGAGCCCGATGGACCTGAGTCACAAATAGAAGGATCTGATTTTGAAACTAAAATTCAAGAAGAAGATGGTGGAACTCATTCAGAGAAAAAAGAGCATATATTAACAAGATATGTTAGAAGGTATCATGGACCTGATTAGATCATTGGAGACAAATTGGATGGAATAATGAGAAGAGGAAAATTAAAAGTTACATGTTTACTTGCTGAATTTGAATGTAGAAGTGTTAAAGATTCTCTAGAAAATGAAAGTTGGATTGAAGCAATGAATGAAGAGATAGAATAGATAGAGAAGATTAAAACTTGGACTCTTGTTCCTAGACCTAAGGATAAAAATATAATTGTTAAAAAATGGGTATTTAGAAATAAGCTGAATGAAGATGGAAAAGTTTCAAGAAACAAAGGAAAATTGGTGTGTAAAGGTTATTCTCAAGAAGAAGGTATTGACTATGGTGAGATTTTTTCTCCTATAGCAAGACTAGAAAGTGTTTGAACTTTACTAGCATATGTAGCACATAGAAGATTTAAAGTATATCAAATAGATGTCAAATCTACATTCTTGAATGGTATTCTTGATAAGGAAGTCTACATTGAGCAACCAGAAGGTTTCATAGAACCTAGCAAAGGAGACATGGTTTACAAACTACACAAAGCATTATATGGTCTCAAAAATCCCCCACAGCTTGGTATGAAAGACTCCATAATTACTTGGTACAGATTGGTTTTCAAAGGACTATTGATAACAATAGTTTGTATATCAAGGAAGGACCAGATAAGAAGATTGTGTTGGTAGAAATATTTGTTGATGCTACTCTATTTTTAGGAAATGATGACCTATGAAAAGTATTTTCAAAAGAAATGATTAAAGAATTTTCGATGTCCATGTTTGGTGAAATAAAATTCTTTCTTGGATTGCAAATACAATAGAACAAGAATGGTATCTACATCGCTAAATCTAAGCATATCAAGCAGATATTGAAGAAATTTGAAACTGAAGATTCAAGACTAATTGGAACACCTTTGTCTACTAGACATAAGCTTTCCAAAAATGATGATTCCAAAGAAGTAGATAAGACCACATACAGATCAATGATTGGAAAATTGCAGCATGTGGTACACACAAGACTTGATATTGCTCTAGCAGTTGGAATAATCGCAAGATTCTCAACAAATCCTAAGGAAAATCATATGATGGAAATCAAGAGAATCATGAGATATCTAAAAGGTACTGAAGACTATGGTTTATGGTACAAACTTGGAGGCAATTTGGACTTGAAAGTATTTACTAAAGCTGATTGGGTAGGAAGTTTTGATGACAAAAAAAGCACTAGTGGTGGAGCATTCTTTCTTGGTAAAAAACTAATATCATGAATAACCAAGAAGAAAAATTGTACACCTCAATCTAGAGTAGAGGTAGAATATGTAGTAGCAGTAGTCAATTGCTCTAAAATTTTTTGGTTCAAACAATTGTTGGAAGGAATAACGGTAGAGATCAAAGATCTAGTTGTCATATATTGCGATAACACTAGTGCAATCAATATATCAAAGAATCTAGTAAAAAACTCCAAAACAAAGCATATTTCTATAAAATATCACTTCTTAAGAGAGTTAATGAAAGATAAAGAAGTTAGATTGGAATATGTGAATACAAAGGAATAGATTACAAACATATTCACCGAGCCATTACCTAAGGATGCATTTCTATATCTAAGAGGTAAGCTAGGGGTTATTCCCCTATCTCAAATTCATTAAATGAAGTAAATGCATCAACCAGAACCTATTGAAGATCAATAAGTTGGTGCAAAATTGGCAAGGGCATATTGTAGATGAATTAGTACTTAAGGCACACTGGAATTTATAGATTTATTGTCTTTGCCATATGTTATCAAAGAGGGAGAAGTTTATTGTCATATCTCTGAGAAATTTTTGGAACTAGAATAAAGTTAGAAACCAGAGAGGTAGAAGTCTTCCGAAGAAGAAGTATGCTAAAAGATGGAGAATGTTTTGAATGAACTTGGTAGTAGCTATTACAAACTGAATCCAATGAAAGGAGGAGCTCATACTGACAGAGGGAGTCCTCAAGTCTAAAATCCAAAATTTCATTGTGCTATGACATGTTGTGTTGCCATCAATGCCAAAGAGGGAGATTGTTGGATACAATTGGTTAATTATGTGTTGTATTTGATGTTACAAAAATTCCATATCATTATCAGTCAGTATATGCTAAGATCACTCAGGTAGTGAAGGCAGTTTTCAGTGTCTATTGAGCATTCCTGTGTTTGCCTAGTTTAGATAGCAATGTTTACCGAGTTCACTCAAGAATCAAAGGAAAAGTTGTAGAAAGCAAGTGTTAACCAAGCTCACTTGGATAATGAAGGAATGTTGGATGGAACCAGTGCTAACCAAGCTCACTTAGTTGCCAATGGATTTTTGTAAGTTTGCAGTGTTAATTGAGCTTCTATTGGTTAACAAAGGAAATTGTTTCTAAGTTAGTTTCTACCAAGCTGGATCAGCTCACAAAGGACTTTTTTATTTTTTTGTACTAAGCTTAATTGATTTATCTATTGATTCCAACAAACTAAGGTGATGAATATTGATTATTCTAAGTTGTATTTGAGCTGACCTGACATAGTGGAAGATATAAGTATAAGGACAAGTTGTGATTTCAAAGTGTACAAGTGAAAGTGCAATTTATGAAGATGTTATTAAAGATTTGACGATGAGAAGAAGAAGCAAATTTGAAGGATAAGTAGAATATCCTTGTGGAGTAGCAAAGCCATATTCAATAAGGAAGGATCAAGTATAAATTAGAACATAGATCTAAAATTAGTAATTCAGTTGTAGTCAAATTAGGTCATCTCATTGTTACTTTGTAACAATTGTAGCAGTGATCTAAATCTCCTAATAGAGTTGGCTTAACAACTATTTGCAAATTGAATGGCAAGCAAGAGTGGGGAGAGTTTAGTTGGGAATCAGAATTTGAATTCCTCTATGCCTGATGAGCATTATGGGGATTCCCCTGTTGAACCTACGGATGTTGAATTTGGGGATGCTAATGATGGTAGGTTTTTTGTGGACTTAGGAGGGGGGCCCAAGCAGATTAAAAAATGGTCCAGTTTATTTGGGGTACGACCTATTAGAAAGTCTACTTTCCTACTGGTTAAAGATATGTTTTTGAAGTATAAAGGTAAGTTCTCAATTGAAATTCCTGATCAGATTATTGATAGAAATATTTCTTATATGTACACTACTTTGGTTGGGTGTTTCATTGGACCTAGACCTAATATTGAAGATGTGTGAGCTTTTGTTTGAAAAAATGGTGTTTGAAGGGCAAAGTTGACATTTCAATGATGGATAAAGGTTTTCTTTCCTTCTTTTTTTTTCTTATGAGGAGGATAAGCAAGATATCCTTTGTATAGTCCTTGGGTTATGGGGAGACATACCTTGATGTTACAGAAATGGACCCCCAACCTTTACTCTTTAGATGATTATGCTATTCAAGCCCCTATTTGGGTGAAACTACATGGCCTCCCTCTTGACTTCTGGGTGGAAGATGTATTCGAGGGCATTGCTAATACTTTTGGGGAGCTCCTCTCTTTAGATCCTGTGACTATTTCTAGGAGGAGACTAAACTATGCTTGATTCTATGTTGGTTTTTCCCATGGTGTGGATCTTCCCAAATCTATCTCTTTGAAATCTAAACTTGGTACTTGGGACCAAAGGATTGAGTATGAATCTATCACTTTTGCATGCTTCCATTACAAGAAATCTAGTCATTGGGTTAAGAAATGTCCTTCTTTGAAAGGAAAGGCTAAGAAGATTAAGAAAGTGTGGGTGAAGAAAGATCTCTTTAAGGGTTTGGGGGTGGATGTCCCAAAGGGCCAATCCAAATGCTCTAATGGTGATGTGGTGAGTAGCATTCCTATGGAGGTTTCCAGTGAACCTCCTAAGATTAATGCTTCCCCTCAAGATCTTGGTGTAGTCTCACCTTTGGAGAAAGAGTCTAGTGTGATCACCTCTACCCAGATCCTATTGAAGATTCCTAATAGTGATAGCTTGTAAAGGAATTGGGAAGATATGGTGAACATTTCTAAGGAGGGTAGGGTTTCTATTGAAGAAGGATCTCAAAAGGAGATAGGTCTACCTTTTCCTTTGGTACAAAAATTCCTAGATCTTGTGATGAAGGATGATAACTTTGTTAGTGATGAAGTTGAGGACATTCTTACTATTTCTTATGTTGAGGAAGTAGTATGGGCAGAGGATAGTTCTAAGGCCAATTGGACTACAACTGGGAAAAAATCTAAAGGTAGGAAGAATGGTAATAAAAAAGAGGAGGACTTTGCTCTAGTGGAAAATAATAAAAAAGGAGGTAATAAAAATGAGGAGGACTCTACTCCAGTGAAAAATAATAAGAAAGGATCCAAAGTTGACTCCAAAAATGCTGATTCAAAACCTTTTAAGGGTAAACATGGTTCTTCATCTAAGAATGGTGGAGCTACTTTCAAGAATGGTGATGTTGGGTCTTCTCCATCTTCAATTGGAAGACCTTCCAATTACCACAAAATAACACCTAAGGCTAATAGGAGCATTGTTGATGGTAGTTAGAGAACCATCCTGGAATCAAATTTTTTTCTTAAATTATGAACATAATTTCCTGGAATATTTGAGGGCTTAATAACCCTCATAAACATGATATTTTGAAAAATATGATAAGGGATAATAGGCTGGATATTTTTGTTATTCAAGAAACCAATATGCTCAAGGATAAGATGGAATGCCTTTCTATTTTTAGGGGGGGGGGGGGGGGGAAGATTATTGGTAGTGATTCTAAAGGAGCATTAGGTGGTATGGTAGTTTTTGGATTAACAAATGGATTTAGGGGGAACTCATTTATCAAAGCAAAAAAATGATGAATATTCATTTTTTTAATTCAAAAGACAATTTTAGTTCAGTCCTTACTAATGTTTATGCAACCAATTCTAAATGGGTAAGGAATGCATTGTGGGAAGAAATTTCTATTTAGAGAAAGCTTTTTACTGAGGATAATTGGTTGGTTATAGGGGACTTCAATACCCCTTTAAAGGATTCTGAAATATGGGGTGGTAATCATACCAATCTGGATAATAGATTAGATCTAATGAACTTTATTGATCTTCATCTTATCCATGACCTTGATTTACATGGGATTGAGTACACATGGACAAATAGAAGAGTTGGTAAGGATTTTATTCAAGTTAGGTTGGATCGTGCTTTTATTAGTAATGATTGGTTTCTGAATTACAAATGTGCACTCAATGCTCAAGTTCATGTGGGTTCTGATCAATACCCTATTTTCTTTGCTGCTGATAAAATTATTTTCCATAAGAATTTTCCTTTTAGATTTAAAAAAATGTTGAATCTTCATCTTAATTTAGAGAACCTTATTAAGGAGTCATGGGATATCAAAGTTGAGGGTACAACTATGTTTAGAGTGGCTACCAAATTGAAGAATGTCAAGAAGAAAATTAAGATATGGAATAAAAATATCTTTGGCAACATTTTTGAGAACAAAAAAAGATTGTGGAGGAGCTTAAAGACATTCAAGATAGGATTTGGGCTGATGGTTATGAGGTGGTCTCTAGGGAAGAGGAAAGTAGTAAATTGGTTGAACTTCACGATCTCATTACTAAGGAGGAGATGTTTTGGAGACAACATTCCCAAAAGGTCTTTTTGAAGGAAGGAGATCAGAACACCATGTTCTTTCATTTGACCACCTTAAAGAATAGGATGGCCAATAAAATTTCCAAACTCAATATAGATGAAGGTTTGACTAGTAATGAAGATATTATCAAAAGGGAGGTTGTGGAGTTCTTTGGTAGATTGCTACAATGTGACCTTGATTTGAAATTAGATTTGCAGAAAATGTTCTTGGAGAGCATTCCTTCCTGCATCTCAGAGGCCTAGAATTCATCCCTTACCTCCATTCCTTCTTTAGATGATATTTCTTAGGTTTTTTTCTCTTTTGAGGTTGATAAAGCCCCTAGTTCAGATAGGTTTCCTCTTTTGTTCTTTCATAAATATTGGCATATCATTGGGACTGATGTTTGTAATCGTGTGAAGGGATTTTTTGGCACCAAAAACATCCTAAGAGAATTAAATGGGACCTTTATTTCCCTTATTCCTAAGAAACTAGATGCTGATAGATTGGATCAGTTTAGGCTTAACAATTTGTGTAATTCTTTTTATAAGATCATATCTAAAGATCTTACTCTCAGAATTCTTTCCCTTCTTCTGACTATCATCTCAAGGTAGCAAAATGGGTTTGTTCTAGGTAGATAGATTTTGGATTCCATCATATCCATTCATGAAAATATATATTCTCTTGTGGTGTCTAAGAAGGAAGGGTATCTTCTTAAGCTTGATCTCTCTAAAGCCTATGAAATAGTGGATAGGAATTTCCTTCTTAGGGGCTTGGAAGCATTTGGCCTTAATAAAAGATTCAAGGACCTTATCTTCATGTTAGTTTCCTTGGCTTCTTTCGTAGTGCTTAATAATGGTTCCCCTACTTCCTTCTTTAAGGCTTCTGGAGGTCTTAAATAGGGGGACCCAATCTCTCCTAGTCTTTTTTTTATCTTGGCTAAATTCTTGGGGAGATTTGTGAATAATATGGTGGTGAAAGGGGACTTTGTAGGCCTCAACCCTTCTTCCTCTACTCTTGTGTGTTTGCGTCAACAATTTGTTGATGATTCTATTGTCATGGGGGAGGCCTTGGTGAAGAAATCTAGGAACATTAAGAAGGCATTGATTGATTATGGTATGGTCACCGGTCATGTTAGTGTAGTTTTTTTATTTTTCCTATTTTGCTAGGTTTTTCCTACACTTTTAATAATATCGCTTAGGTTAATAAAGCATGTGTTATTAGGTGAATGGTTGTGAGGTGTCACCTTCCTACATGTGAGCATCAATTAGCTATCTTAGGAAGATACTTTGCTATTTTTAGTCTGATAGATGGTTGCTCCTCATTGGTTAGTGTTGCCACCTCCTCCCTCTTCCTAGCCTATATAGGCATGCTACCTGGCTTGTATTTGTATCTCTTGTTTTTGTGTTCTCTTAATGCTATTTTGCTTCCAGCATTTGCATTACTCTCTTGGAGACTAACTCTATGATGCTATTTTGATTTTGTATCATTTGCACTCATAGTTTAGATATTTACTCTTTGCACTAGTTTTCTAAGTTATTAATCTTATCAGATTCTAACATGGTATCAGAGCTTTTCTATGTGCAAGAGTAGATTTTAGTTTCTTTATTTGAGAGATTCGGGGGGGCGCTAATAAATTTTATTATAGTTTTTTGAAAAATGAAGTATTCTCTTCTCTTGCATCTTTGGATGATCCTGAGAATCAGAAAAGTTTTGACAAAAACGGTTTTTCTCTGGGGTTTCAATCTCAAATCTGACAACCAACTTGCATATTTGGAGTTTTCAATCAGTATTGCAGGTTCCAGCATGCCAGTGATGGACTTAGAAAGCTGATCCAGCATTTGCATGTCATATTCTGGTTGCTGGGGTCATTTTTTGATTTTTGGAGCCATTTTTTACTGTTAAAGTCATCTAATTTACACTACAACAACATCTTCTGTACATCAAATAGAAAAACGCTTTCTGGGTTTTGTTCACAGCCCCAAAAAACCATCTGGATATCTTTTAGATTTTGCATGCAAGCTGCATATTTTGCAAAATCAAGCATGCAAAGCTATAGCCATACCCCTCTGTATTGGCAGTCGCATATTTGAACGCAATTTTCAAATGTCTCATTCTTGCTCATACGAACTCCGATTTTGATGATTCTAGTTATGAACTTGGCTATTTTTTTGTGCTCTATCCATTAGTGGAGTTTTTTTTAAATTTTCATACATGAATTCTTCAGAAATTGTAGATTCTCAGCTGTGATTGTGCACAGTTCTCATTTTGGAAACTTCGAAGGATCATAACTTTCTCATACGACCTCATATCGAGGCAATTCTTTTTTTGAAAGTGCATAATTTTTTGAGTAGATCGCAGTGGTGCTATATTTTTCCTTGATTATTGTGCCCAAGTTTTACTTTTAGCATATGCTTTTCATGAGGAGGCCCTGTCAGTTTTTCTTCTGTAACTTGAGCATACAGACGTATTGTTTCGATCCAAAAAATGCATTAGAAAGCTGGTTCTGAGACAGAGATGATGGTACAAGTTTTCTTAATTTTTGCTATAGTCTGGTTGCCTATTTTGGTAGTCAAAGCTAGATGTTCTATTTTGTCTTCTGAGCCATATCTCGCTCATTCGAACTCTTTTTTGGGCTCACCAGATATTGTTGGAAAGCTGGTTCTGTGAGTTATTCAGTTGCAAAGGTCTTTTATCTAGATTCTGCTCCAGGTTCCTTCTCCTATTTTGCTAGGTTTTTCCTAGACTTTTAATAATCTCCCTTAGGTTAATAAAGCATGTCTTATTAGGTGAATGGTTGTGAGGTGTCACCTTCCTACATGTGAGCATCCATTAGCTATCTTAGGAAGATACTTTGCTATCTTTAGTTTGATAGATGGTTGGTCCTCATTGGTTGGTGTTGCCACCTCCTCCCTCTTCCTAGCCTATATAAGCATGCTACCTGGCTTGTATTTGTATCTCTTGTTTTTGCGTCCTCTTAAAGCTATTTTTCTTCAAACATTTGCATTACTCTCTTGGAGACTAACTCCATGATGCTATTTTGATTTTGTATCATTTGCACTCATAGTTTAGATATTTACTCTTTGCACTAGTTTTCTGGGTTATTAATCTTATCCGATTCTAACAAGTCAAACCATAAAATGGAGTAAAAGTGTGATTTACTTTATCAATGTTAGTGAGGCAAGACAAATTAAGATTAAAAGGATTATTGGTTATGAGAGTGGCTCCTTGCCAAAAACCTATTTGAGTTTACCTTTGGGCTTAACTCCTCATAGCTTTTGGAACTTGCTAATTGATAAAATACACTTGAAACTTGCTGGTTGGAAGGGCTCTCTCCTCAGTTAGGTTGGGAAGTTTATTGTTTTGAAGTCTATCCTTCAAAGTGTCTCGCTTTATGCCTTGAGTCTATTCAAAATTCCAAGAAAGTTTGCCTTTGGTATTGAGAAAATTCAGAAGACTTTATTATGGACTGGTATAGAGACTAACAAAAGACGTCCTCTTATTGCTTGGGAGAATGTGTGTATTGCAAGGGGAAGGGAGGGCTTAGTTTGTGAAGGATTTCAACTATGAATGAACTCTTACTAGCTAAGTTACTTTGGAGATGGCACAAGGAAGAGGTGGAATGGAGGAATATTTGAGTTGATAAATATAATAGGGAACACTTTGATTTTCAACACTTCCTTTCTTCTGATGTTGATCAAGGGGGTTCTCTGATCTAGAAGAATGCTCAAAAAGTTAAACATATTTTAAGGAGAGGGGTTAAATGGAAGGTAGGAATTGGAAGGAAAGTTCTTTTTTGGGAAGACATTTGGATCCTAGATTACCCTCTTTATGATGATCCAAGGTGGAATGGGTATATGGAGCAGTGCAAGAATTAGTTTGGCACTTTTCTGAGTGATTATTGGAAGGATGATTTGTGGGTGAATCTTCTTAGGGTGGATCAAAATTTGACTAATCTTTCTAAGTGCTTGAATGCTTTCTTTCTTAACCATGAAGAAAATGTTCTGATCTAGAAAATTGATCCTAGTGGTAAGTACTCTATTGCCTCAGCCTTTGCTAACTCTTTTGATGACCATGATGAACCTTGCCATGCTATGGCATGGGTGAAAGGTTTGACTCCCAAAGTTAATATCATCTTAATTTTGACTCTTGACAATCTAGAGAAGAGAGGTTTCATCATTATTAATCGATGTGTTCTTTGCAAGAATGATGGGGAATCAGTGGATCATATTATGCTACATCGTCCCTTTAAAAAGAAGGTTTGGGATAAAATTTGGAGTTTAATGAATGTGGACTGGGTTTCCTAGGCTACAATCCAACTATTCTTTTCTAGTTAGAAGACTCTTTCCAAGAATGCTTTGATTATTAAATTGTGGGACTTTATCCTTCCTTGTGTTTGGGCATTTCAAAGGAGAGCAATGATAGGATCTTTAGAGAAGTGGACTCCAATCCTACTCAGGTCTTTCACAAAGTCAAGGTCCTTCTGATCGAAAACATTAAAATTTGTCGTTCTAGACAACAACCTTGTAATGAGTGGGAAGATGTGGTGCTTGATAATTGGAATATGAGGAGTTTGAGTATGAATATAAAGGATCCTAAACCAAGGGATAATGCTAGATGGGATTGTCCTCTAGTGAATTGGTTTAAGATTAACTTTGATGGGGCTTTGAAAGGGAACCCAAACACTACAGGATGTGGAGTTGTTATTAGACATTCTAATAGTGACTTTCTTGGCAGCATGGCTATACCATTAGAGAATTAAACTAATCACATTGCAAAAGCTTTTTCTACTCTTCATGGTCTTATTTATGCCAAAGGAATGAATTTAAAGAATATATGGATTGAAGGTGACTCCCTTAACATCATTAATTGTTTAAAGAAAATTAATCCACCTTTGTGGACTATTATTAATATTATTTCCAAGGCTATTAACATTATTAATTTATTCCAAAACTGCATTATATCTCATAACTATAGAGAAGCTAGTGGTTTAGCTGATTGGGCTTCAATTGTGGCATGTTTAAATGATCATAATATCATTTGGGAGTCATATGATACCTTACCTCTAGATGGCCGTGATCATGTTAAGCACGATAAATGGAGATCTCAGCAAAAATTCTTTAATTATAATGTTGTTAGTGAATTATGTGATTAAATCCTTTGGAGTGAGGTGGGTTATAATTTTTAGAAAGGTGGGCATTTTGCACAAATTCTGGGTTGTTTTTTCCTTCCCTCTTTTTGGTAGTGGTGTTTGTAGAGAGTTCTAGGGTTTTCAGAGAAAGAAAACTAGTGAATTCGGCATAGAGATTATGGGGGGAAAGAGGAAAAGGTTGGAGCCACCTAGCTACATGGATTAGAAGAACAAGCTAGAGCTATGAAACTGCTTAGGCATGGCAATTTCACTAGTTACATGGAAAGGCTCAGAGGAAATAACCCTGCAATTACACACTAGTTCATCAAATCATGGAAGGAAAAATCTATGATGGTTGAGAAACAGTGTATGGATGTCACTGAAGAGGTCATTACAGAGGCTATAGGGCTAGATATGGATGGGATAAATTTTTATAGTGAAAGGAAGCTCTCGGATAAAGCTATTGATGAATTTGTGGAGACTAAATAGGAGAGAAATTGTCTGGTTAAAATAGGTAACTTATATTATACCCTGACCTATATTTCTCATCCTTGGCATTTTGTGCTCTTTGTGATTATGGAATACATGACTCTGAATGAGAGATTCACAAAATTGTATGGATATCACTTTATGTTGGCTAATAATTTTTGACATGATGTTTGGATCAATTTCCCTTTTTATCTTCTATAGTCTCTTAGTATTTCTACCCAAGCCATCCAAAATGACCCGAATGGAGAGTATGTTTGCCATGCAAGTCTCATGGTTTTGATTATGGATTTGTTAAAATCCAAATTTTTTTTGAAACCCTGGACTTTGAAAGGGGCTGATCAAGATACTGAAGAGAGTATTCAGGAAAAGGGCTATGATTTTGAGACTCAAGATGAAGCTAAAGGAGGTCTCGTAAGCATGAAAAAGGGCTTTAGTAGTAGCTCAAAAGAGAAGAAAAATATTGTTCATGATGATGATTCTAATTGAGACTAGGAAAGTGATTTTGTGGAGGAAATTATCAGAGACCATTACAATAAGAGGAGTGGAGGCAAAGGAAAGGGTAAATGCTATCAAGATGAGTGGGTCTCTCCTCCTTCTGATGATGAGCCTCTAGCTCAATAGTTGGAGAGGAAAAGAAAATCTTTTAGGTAACAGGAGGATATGTTGAGATAAAGGGTGTTGCACACATTGCATAATATTGTTATATTTTATTATGTAATGTTGTACTTAGATGGACGTGCAACATGTAAAGATTCCCATGGAATATTCTTGATGAGTTGTATTGTAACATTGTGAAAATATTTTATGTAATTATTTAATATTGGGAAAAAGAATTAAATGCCCAATATTAAATGTGGGGTCAGTGGGTTAGGTAGCACATGGTTTTAGCACATGGTTTATGTAATACCACTTAATGGTTTTGTGGGACTTGCTACTATATAAGCAGCCACAACAGTAGTTGTTATATAGAAAGAGTGACAAGGAGAAGACAAAAGGCAAGAGTCAAGCGGGACAAGGCTTGACAAGTTAGCCAAGGGAGCATTTGTGAAGGTTGAAAGCATGGCATGGGATGTGTGGATTCATACTTGTTCACATAGTTTGCTCGGTTGTGGCTATGGCCATGAAGGATTCCATGGTTGTATGGCAATGATATTTTTTGCTGAATAATACATGGTGATGGATGCTTTTGGAGGCTGAGTTTTTCCCTCAATGAGGGTTTCCCAGGGTATATCTTGTGTCACAATTTTGTGGGTATGTTTTCTATTCTCTTGCATGTGGATTTTAATTCCGTGTTTATTTTAGATCTATTATGGGTTATGTGGAAACGGTTATATTCTTTATTGCCAAGTATCCTTACAAGTGGTATTAGAGCTATAGTTTTATTGTTTGTAACCCTAGTTTGAAGCCATGGGAATGCATGAGAGGATTAAAAAAAAAAAAAAGGGCAAGATATATGAATGATGTATTGCAGATCTAAGGGTTTTTGGATTTGCTGTTATGATGGGATGGTAAAATATTTGGGCATGTGAAATTTTTTGGACAAAAGATTTTTTTGGATGTTTCATTTAAATGAGGGTTTTGGGGGGTAGCATGCAAAAATGACCTCCTGGGTAAAAACAGACCTCACCATTGGATCCAGGTTGACATTTCCATAAATTTTGATATATAATATGCCCTAGTTTGGCCATGTTCAGAGGAAATGAAAGAGTTTTTTGGTTTCAGCCCATTATGGCCGTCAAATTTAATCCCGTCGGAATTTTCGTCACTGAAAAAATAAAAAATGAAAAATCATACTGAAAATGGTAAAAAGACTGTCTTAGTAAAATGACCATAACTTTCTCTTAGAATATCAAATTTTAGAGTTCTTATAGGCGTTGGAAAGCTAATTCAGAGCACTACAAGATGATATAGGTTTGGTTCTATGATTTTTAAATTTTATCAAGTTTTAAGAGCCCTAAAGTTAGATGTTATTTATTTTAAGCACAAATTGGGGCATAACTTGGGCATACGGAGTCGGATTTTGGACTTCGAGTAGTCAACGAAAAGCTCTTGGAGAGCTCTACACATTGGTTTAGATTTGGTACAGGTTTGGCATGATTTATTTGTTGATATATTGATCTAAACAATTTATAGGTATATTTTTGACTATGGTAACATTGTGAGTTTATGGTATTGGAGATTTAAGATTTGATGTCATTGTATACTCAGTTCATATTTCAGTTTGGTCTCATAATGATATGGTTATCAATGTTTAGCTTGGATATGCATGATGACTTGTTGGGTCTACAAGTTGTGCAGTGTTGTAAGCAGTCTATACTTATAGTTTGCATTTATAGCTTGGTTATGGGTTGTCTTTGCCCATTGATCTTTCATTATTGATGCATATTCAGATTGGTGGCTTGGATTTGGGTTGTCTATGCCCTAAGTCACATGATTTACTATTTTCTTCATGTAGAAGGGATGAGATGTTGTTACCAGGTACAGTCATGGCAGAGGATTATGGTTGACTATTTTATGCTGACAGATTGGACACTTTGAGAGACAGATGCTCAGTTCATGGATGTGATCATGGTGTCATAGATTTTGGCATGACATTATTGGTTATACAGGTACATCTTTGATGTTCATTAGCTTGGATTTCTGATTCAGTTATGGTGGTATATCTTCTTGGTTGAGGATCATGGTTATTTGGTTTCTTTTGAGGAGCTCATGATGTGCACTTTGAGTTTTTTGATAGTTTGATGCCTTGGTTGATTCTCATGGTTAGAGGATGGTATTTTCATCATGATGTCATGGATAGCTTGGATACACGATTTAGTGGGAGCTTGTGACAGTGATGAGGTGACAGTGCAGAATTAGTTCCTAGTTTGGTTTATATCTTCTTGGTTTGGAGAGGATATATTTTATGATGTCATAGGTGACTTGGTACCACAGTTGAGTGGGAGTTTTGTTGGCATTGATATATTTATTGAGTGTTTGTAGATGTTGGAGGTTTGTCTTAGATCCTGTTGCTGCAGAAGCATCTTTGACATTTGCATGGTGCACTTGTTATCTTCATGGTGTATGAAGATGGTTAGATCTTGAGGACTCATGGAGCTCTTAGTTATCTTCATGGTATGTGGAGATGGTTTTTTTTCTTCATGGTGTATGGACATGGTTGCATCTTGAGGACTCACAGGGTTCTTGGCAAAGGAGTGGTTTATGCTTTTATTTGGCATGTTATCCTTGGTGTGAGGATGGTTTCATTATTATATCATGGTATACTCTTGATACACGTTTAGAGTTGTGACATGTTATAGTATGTTCATATGGAGCATGTTATCTCTTTTAGTTGAGATGGTAAGATCATGTTGTCATGTTTATGTTCCTAAGGCCATGGTTGGAACTTTGACATTGATCTTGGTTTAGTTTCTTGGTATTGAGTACATTGATCATAAGCTGGATACTTCATGTTATTGCTATGTTGCATTTGGAGTTGGCATGGATTGATTGGTTACAGGTGCTCATGGATACTTAGAGACAGTGGTGACACTGATTTCTCTTTGATTAAAGAAGTATTTGTTGGGACGATTGATGGTTTCAGCAGGAAGTCCGAGGGGCAGTCACCTGATATGGACTTGAGAGGAGATTGTTCTTAGATGAGTCTTGGTTCTAGACTTGGGTATCTTGATGAGCATTCTCATTCCCCACTCTTGGTCTACTCGGCGATTTGCTACTTGAGAGGTATAGCCCATTGTTTCTCTTAGTTGCATTATATTTATGCTTGTCTTTCATGGATATGGATCTTGAGCTATGGTACATGAGTTAGTTCTAGAGGGTTCATTTGAGAGATGGTTTTATATTGGGCATTTTCCTTAGATTAGGAATGGTTATTCCTTGGTTTAGGAATGTGTTTATTGATTTTGATCTTCTTGTGAGAGGCTTACATCCATGATTAGTTATATGGTATGCTTTGGGTGTTGTTGAGGCTTCTTGTTGGAGTTTTATGGAGGAGATCATACTTGCACAGTTTAAATCTAGAGGTGTGTGTAGAAGGAGATGATATAGGTTATGATTTGCATGGTTTCTCTGGTCTTGGTTATCTTCCTAGATGTTCAGTTTTGCCTACATTGGATTTGAGATTGGTTAGAGATTGTGATCACTGGTTTGTGCTCATGTATGTCATGTGAGAGATGACATGGTTATTCCTTTATCTCTTTCCTTTGTTGGTTGTGGATAACTTGGGAGACTGTTGGAGACTTGTTATGAGAGTTGTTCTTGCAGGATATTAGTTAATGTATTGTTGATGTTCTTGATACTACATGGATTCACTTCTTTGAGATGTTGTGAGTGGATTTGTTATAGATTTGACATTATCTTTTGCAGTAGGAGCTTCTTGGTATATATGTGGCAGGTATTGCTCTTGAGGCTTGTGATTGCAGTTTATAGATTGGATATGTTGGTGATATAAGATTCGCTTGTTATACCTTAGAGGTATGGATAGTTGGATGGGTTTGGCACTTTGCTGTGGGTGCTATTTCAGCTATGGATATTTTGACAACTATGGATACATGTGATTACCTTTGGATCAAGTTTTTTGTGCTTGGAATTTTAGTTGGTATAGGATTTTATGATCTTCTAATGCAACAGGTTGGGTGGTTTTCTTTTTTGGATGGCTTCTATGTATGTCCAGTGGCAGTGGCATAATAGGAGGTGAGATCATTCATGTTTGAGATGCTGAATACTATGATTTTGTTGCGGGTACCAGGATGGAGCACTTGGTGTATTTTTATCCATGATGGTGGATGTGCTGGGAGGGATTGTTCCCTTGTTCATTTATGTGGCTACAGATTGACCCTATACAATGCATACAACAAGTGGGAGATTGTTGAGATAATGGGTGTTGCACACATTGCATAATATTTTTATATTTTATTATGTAATGTTGTACTTAGATGGACGTGCAACATGTAAAGATTCTCATGGAATATTCATGATGAGTTGTATTGTAACATTGTGAAAATATTTTATGTAATTATTTAATATTGGGAAAAAGAATTAAATGCCCAATATTAAATGTGGGGTCAGTGGGTTAGGTAGCACATGGTTTATGTAATACCACTTAATGGTTTTGTGGGACTTGCTACTATATAAGCAGCCACAAGGGTAGTTGTTGTATAGAGAGAGTGACAAGGAGAAGACAAAAGGCAAGAGTCGAGCGAGACAAAGCTTGACAGGTTAGCCAAGGGAGCATTTGTGAAGGTTGAAAGCATGGCATGGGATGTGTGGATTCATGCTTGTTCACATAGTTTGCTCGGTTGTGGCTATGGCCATGAAGGCTTCCATGGTTGTATGGAAATGATATTTTTTGCTGAATAATACATGGTGATGGATGCTTTTGGAGGCTGGGTTTTTCTCTCAGTGAGGGTTTCCCAGGGTATATCTTGTGTCACAATTTTGTGGGTATGTTTTCTATTCTCTTGCATGTGGATTTTAATTCCGTGTTTATTTTAGATCTATTATGGGTTATGTGGAAATAGTTATATTCTTTATTTCCAATTTTCCTTACAGGATAGGTATAATACTAAGAAGAATGGGGGAATCAGACAATGAGGATGACGAAGAACAGAGGCATATGTCAAATTTGTGTGATAAAGTTGAAGGTGGGTGAGTGTCTTCTAAGTGTTTATTTGGCAACCCAGGTTCTATTCTAAAGGAGATTGGTATCCTCAAGCATCAAATGTAGTTGTTGGGTAAGGAAATGGAACAACTAAGTAGAACTCCCAAAGGGGAGTGAACATTAGGCCAAAATATTGACAAGCTCTCAGAGGTTATAGGGAATGCTAAAGAAGTGAAAAATCTCATGCATAAGTTTCCATTGATCAAAGAAAAAAAAAGGGTCATGGATAAGGATATTAGTAGCATTTAGGGGAAGGTTACCAAACTAGAAACTATGTTGGGTAATATGGATAAATTGGTCAAACAACTGGTGTATAATGTGAGTATTCTCTTGAAGAGGAATGAGCCTGATAAGGGCCAGGATTCCCCTCTGGTGGCTGATACTTAGGGACCTAGTAAATGTACTTGTGTTCACTCTAAGAAGAATGAGGAAATTAGTAAGAAGGACGAGGTGAAGGCTACTACTAAAAACATGCAAACTCTAGTGGATCAGGCTATTGATTTGATACAAACTTCTTAGCTGGTCAGTTGCGGTTCCTTTTTTGTACTTTTGCTATTTTTTCTAGCTCTATCTTGTGTAACCTCTTGATTGTTTTTGTTGGAGGTGTATCTCATGTTTTTTTTGGATAATTTTCTCTATTGTTCTTTTCTCATGCTTATCTCTAGACTTCTATTGATGTAAAGAATTTGGGTCCTTTACAACTTGTTTTAACTTAATCAAAACAATTATTTGCAAATCCTCTAACAAGGTGGCAATTCCATTGAATTGTTCTCAAGACCTCTAACAAGACCACTCCTAATAGGGTGATTAAATCCTTTAATAGGGTCACACCTAATAGTGTTTTTTGTAACCTTTAATAGGGTTAGCTCCTAATAGGGCTGACTTTAGAAGAATAAAAATTAGTAACTAGTTGCTATTGGTGGTTTTTCCCAAATTGGGTTTCCACATTAAATCCTAGTGTCAAATGTGTTCATGCTATTTTTTTATGCGTTTGAAACTAAGTTAAAGTAATGGTAATCATAGATAACATCTAAAGGTTTATATATTAATCACTTACCAAGTTAATCCAGTTATTAGTAAGTTACAAAATTCTATGTGCTTACCGAGCTTTAGCAGTATTCAATTATCTATTTGCATTTTGTACTGACATGTAAGTGATCTAAGATTTATTTTTATAGTAACTAATTCACCCCTCCCATCTTAGTTACTCCTCTTATATTTTCAACACTTACAACTATTTGTGAGCATCAATCTCACACCGTGGTTTTCACCTTGATTGGGTTTCCACAAGATAAATATTATTGTTTTATTTGTGTGATTATTTTATTATTTTAGATGGATTATTAGTGTCTAAAGTAGAGTTACTATCAATAAATTATAAAAGAAATTTATCTTATGGTTTATTGCTTAAGTTGGTGACTACTATTTCATCCCCCATCTCAATAATCTTCTTGTATCTACTATTGGTATTAAGGCATAGGTACTTGATCTGGAAGCTTATCTACTGAGGTTAAATATTTCAAAATTTATAGGAAGGATGCATCTAAGTTTAACAAGTATGAGGATGAATTTTTTAAATAGAAAAGTAGGATGAAACTATTAGAAATAGGATTACTAGGGGGGGTGGGTGAGAAATCTACAAACTTAAGTCACCAACTGGATATTATTTCTTACTTTAAACCATGCATAAAAAAGTAATAATGTAATGCTGAACAATAATAGTAACAATGCACAAAGATAACTCATAACACCATATTTTGTTAACTAGGGAAACCCTGCCCAAGGGAAAACCCTAGTGGGGATAATACCCACTAGATAATATACTGATATATAAGTTCCTTGTTAGAGGATGGACCTCATTAGGAGTCAATGAGGGAATTTAGTATAAGGAGTCCCTGTTAGAAGTCTTTGTATCCCTGTTAGGAGATTCCAAACTTGTTAGGAGTTGTGATAACACTAATAAATTTGGACTCAATTTTTGAATAATTTTGATCAAAATTTCAACCAATGGTTGGTTGATATTATTTTGTCATTGTTGGTCAAAATTTCCACCAATTATTGGTAGAAATTAATCAATAATTGGTCCAAATTTTAACCAATTCTTGGTAGAAAACTTCCAAGCATTGGTCAAAATTTCCAACAATTGTTGGTAGAAAATAATCAATAATTGGTCAAAATTTGCACCAATTGTTAGTAGAAAACTTCCAAGTATTGGTCAAAATTTCCATCAATTGTTGGTAGAAAACTCTCAATAATTGGTCAAAATTTCCACCAATTGTTTGTAGAAACTATCAAGAATTGGTTGAGAGTTTGACTAATTCTTGGTGGAAAAATTTCAAGAATTGGTCGAAAGTTTGACCAATTATTGGTGAAAACTTTCAAGAATTGGTCAAAATGTTGACCAGTTCTGACCCATCCACCGACTAGCATGCCGTGGTCATGACCAAAGGATTAATTGATAATTTGACCATTCATTGGTGGAAAACCATGAGGAGATGGTAAAATTTTTGACCAAACTAAGTTCTTTAAAACTAAATAGAGCAAGTGAATCTCCCAATGAATATCTACCCATGGACTCTCTCTTAGATCACCTTCTTGGACCAACACAATTTCAGAAGAGGATTGGTAGTGTTTACCATTCTATAGTGCATTTATTCAATGATTTTGAAGTCGATCTAATGGTGAGACCTCATCTAGCATTAGGCAGTTGCTTGGCACTCTAGCAATTTGTTATGAACCTATCATGACTAATGGGAGATACTAAAATGAAAGCTCCCAACAACCCTCCAATATAATCAATGAAGGTGTTCAAGAAAGATACATTTTTTGGATTTTGAATATTGGCATTAGCATCCTTTCTATTAGAAGCTTGTGATGCATCTCGCTTTCTATGTAAGGGCTCCCTAAAGTCATCTATATGAAACTTCATTGGTATAATTTGTGGAATGGTTCAACAATTGTTGTCATTGTGGTTTTCTAGAAAGAGATTTGAAGGATGAGCCATCATGTAGATGTTGTGTTTCTTATCACGAGTGATTAGAGAGCCATTTCCAAGAATGAGCAAAGGACAAATGCAGTATCAAATTCCAAATGAAATTAATGACATCAGATCTATAAGCGCAGAATAAAGCACCCACTGCTCAATTTTTTCAGGAATAAAATGTGTAGGCTTCTCAATTGTTTATTTTATAATTTATTATTGAAAAAAAATGATTAACTCTTTTATGCAAAAATTTATCTACTATAATAATGAAGGGAAAGATTTTTATGAAGTCATTTGTCATTATTTTAAATAAGCAATGACTACTTATTTTCAGCCAAAACATAATTGCTCCGTAAATTTTTTTTTTCATGGGAACACTTTATTCCTTAATAAAACAAAAACATCATTTAAGCACCAACATAGAGACATGGTGTAAGCTTACATGATTTCCTCTCAAAGAGGTTTAAAATCTAATAAAATATCACTTATACTTTTTCTAAAACTAGAACCTCATATATTTATGCTTCGGTAAGCCAACTGAATATTCTCTTATAGGTATGGTAAATTCAAATACTAATTTTGTCTCCATATTTATTTAGGAGCTACTAGACACCGATATGAGCTAACTTGTACTAGGATCTAAAGAGCATATCTCACTTTCACTAAATGCATTGCAATCAATTAACACATGTAGTATTATATAATTGCTGACATGCAGATCAAATCATTACCTCATTGCATGCACTATAGCATCTTTTGTTAACCTATTTGAAAATATATGGAAATAATTACTGTTTGCAAGAATGAAAGCTTGAATCATAAACAAAAAGTGAAGGGTGTAGTCTCATCCCTCATTTTGGTTACTACCACTGTTTATTGGTGTTACTATGTCTACCTTTAAACAAGGTCCAAAGCAACACATTTTGACAAATATAATCACATTGTTCCATGTTTGGCTGACAAAAATTATCAAATACAAGATTTCCTACCATTACTTCGAACTAGGAAAAGAAGAAAAGCATTTTAGAAAAACTTAAAAGTAAAAGAGGAAGACAAAAATTGATACATCTACCCCCAGTTAAAAAGAAACTCATTGTGGCATTCAATTGTTATCATGCATCATGTGTGATTAAAAACATATTGTTTATTATTAGATACTAGTAACTCCTATCTTAGTCTAGGTCAGAGCACTTAATTTTCTATTTAGCATAGACTAACAATGCAAGCCACTTTTAAAAATGATTAACTAAATGCTTAACCATAATTTGAATGGGCTACACTATTGCCTTTAAGAAAAACCTTTGAGACATATTTGCCTCATGGAAATCTTGAAATTTCCAGCAATGCTAAGAAAAAATAATTTACATTATTGGTATCATTTGCACCATTTTCTAAATGTAGCTCAATAGTTTATGTAGCACTTGGACCTATATCTTTGGCTTGTTCTGCTTAAGTAATTCACAAACGAGTAGGGAATATCATCAAATGTTCAAGATATTTTAAAATCTCAACTGTTATCCTTCTATTTGATTGCTAATAAATTTGGTGTTATTGGTTCTATCAAAATGTTTTGTACTAGGATTTAGTTTCATTTGTGATGTTTTAACAATTTTTGGGTGGAGCAAAATACAACAAAAGTAGAATCCAAATGGTTGGCTTGAAATTCCATAAGACTAATCAGTGAGATAATACTCTATAAATCTACTCGATATTTTTATTTTAGTGTCACTTAAAATTTTTCATGTTTGAAATCAATCTACACAAATTTACATTTTTCTAATCATTAACAATACTTCATCACTTAACTTTCTACTAAAGAAAATTGTAAGAAAACTACTTTTTATGCTTGCATACCACCTATTGGTGGCTACATTGAGATATAAATAAAACTTTCATCATGCCATATTGCACACTTTGAAGAGTAGATAAAGTCTTCTAGGCAATATCCTTAAACATATACTTCATAATGTGGACATGTGGAGAAGAAAAAAAAGAATAAATCTTGTGTAGGAAAAAGGGAGAGAATATATCTTGTGAAGAAAACATGGTTTTGGATTCATAAAAATAGGAGTTGAACATTGTGATGTGAATTGTATAGCTCCATAAGGTTTCTATTTGTCTAAATGCCAATAACCTTGAGACAGCTTATACTCTATTCAAGTTTTAGATGTTTGCAACAACTCTAGGAGATTGTGCCTCACTTTCACATGTTGTGCCCTTCTCTCATAGCCTTGCATTAAAATTTCCTATGATTGGGAAGAGTTGGTAGAAATCAACACAGTTCTAATTAAAATCTAGCTATAATTTCATGTCTAGCATATTTCTTAAAACACTATAGATAAAATTGTAGATTGCATCTAAGCTTGTTTTTGTTTATAGTTTAAAAACAAGAACTATTCTAAATTAATGGCATCATTGTAGATTGAAACTTTGAAACAAATGAATAATACTACTAACAGTAAAAAGAATATCTATATGAAAAGTACATTACCATCTATGATAATGGGAAGACTAAGTTTCAAGATTACTAAGGTACTGTTTACTAAATGTTTCTAACTGCAAGAAAATTCTTCATCGAGGGTAATTAATAGATAGAAAGCTATCGAATAATAAATAATTGAATAAAGCATTATAACTAACCACTATCATAGACAATGCTTTTAATAGTAACAAAGTAGTTCTATTTGCGGATTGCTTCAAGATCTACAATAATGGACAAACAACAAGTTTTAGGATTATAAAAAACATCTATTGAGTTAATTTAGACCAAAACATTCAATTCATTGTTGCAATATATTTTTACATTAAAAAAAAAATCTTAAACAAAAAACTCAAACCAAAAAACTTTTGAGCAAATGTCAAACCAAAATTTAAACAGGATTTTGAACTAAAAAAATGCAGATCTATATGGAGTGGACTTTACCATCTACGATTAAAAAAGGAAAGATGTTTCAAACAAAAATATATTTGTAGCTTTGGAGAATTTTATTAAATGGCTTCTAGTTTGCCTACGCTATTGGCAGGAGTCTACTACATGGACCACATAGCTTGGGTTTGGATATAAGTCACTGTAGCATATTTCATTAACCTATTTGGATATGAATGGCAATAATTGTTGGGAAGAATAGAAAACCTAATTCTAATTACTTCCACCCTTATTGGTGTTGCTATCTCTGCCATTGTACACAAGAACAAAAGCTTCATATTGTGCAAATATTATCACATTATTCTATGTTTGGCTAATAAACATTATCAAATGCAAGCTTTCCTACCATTAGTGCCGACCAAGAAAACCAAGAAAGCATTTAAGTCAAACTTGGAAGTAATTGAGGAAGAGTAAATTGATACTTCTACCACTAGTGAACATGAAATTGATTGTGACATTCAACCATGACTGTTGTGTCATTTATTAGATAGTGGTTACCCCCATCTAAGTCTAGTTCAACACTTAATTTTCTTTTAGGCATAGACTAACAATGTAGGCAATGTAGGTAACTTAAAAATGATGAAGTAAAAAGTCCATTTGATTGTGCTAAAATATTACCTTCAAGAAGCATCTCAGACACACATTTTCGCCTCTTGGAAACCTTGAAATTTCTATAGATGCTAATAAAACTTTAAAAATTACCACCAAGAACAACTGATTTAAATTATTGGTTTCATGCACATTGTTGTCTAGACTCTAGCTAAAGCTGCACATCTTTTCCATGCATTATTTTTGGCCTATTTCTTCTTAGGCTTGCCCTAATTAAGTATCCCCTTACCACCATCTAGCTTGCACAATCACATACAAAATATCATTAGATGTTTCAAGTCAATTAAAATCTCAACAATTATCATTTAGATTAATTATTGATTGATTATATATATAAAAGCTTATTCAACATCTTAAGATGTGAATCTATATGCAAGTTTGGTGTTTACTAATTCCATCAAAAATGTGCATAGTAGGATTTAGTTTCAATATGCACTAACAAGTTTGGAGCAGAATGAAACACAATTAGAAATCTGATGGTTAGCTTGTAAGTCAAATGGTTGCCTGACTTTCATGTATTGTGCCTTCTCTCATAGCCTTGCATTAAATTTTTTGTGATTGATAAAGGTTTCTATGAGTCAACATGGTTTTAATAAGAGTCTAGCTATAATTTCACATCTACCATATCTCTCAAAACTATATAATTTAAAAACAAGAACTATTCTACAGTATTGACATCAATGCAGGTTGAATATGTCCACCAACTAAATAATAATGTTAATAGTAAAGAGCATACCTATATGGAAATTACTTTCAAGATTATAAAACATGACAAGACAAGACATTTTAGGATTATAAAACAATCACATCAAACACATCTATCCAGGGACATCAAACAAAAACAATTAATGATACATACTAATTCCATATCAAGTGAAAATCAAAGATGAAAAATCTAGTAGCAAGTACTACATTATATAATATCTAGAAAAAAATTATCCCAGTATATACTATTTCAAAACATCATAGTTGAATCAACCATTCCAAGTCATGCATAAATAGGCCTATATACTAAAATATGAAATTAAAGTTTCATCCCAAAGGACAATCTAACTGCTATCTACATCCCATCATGAAGATGAAGCACAAGATGAAGGGTGGACTCCTTCTAGATATTATAATCTGCCAAGGTATGCCCATCTTCCCATTGCTTGCCAAGAAAGATCAGCCTCTATTGGTCTAGCAAAATACCCTCCTTGTCTTGTATCTTGGCCTTGATGTTGTCAATTGTGTCCAAAATCTTTACTTCTAGGGTAATGGTCTTTCTCATTAGAGTTTTCACAAAAATTTGCATACCTCCCTTGAGATGGAGCACAAGATGCAAAGTGGATTCCTTCTGGATATTCTAGTCAACTAGAGTCCATCTGTCCTTTAGCTACTTTCCTACAAAGATCAACCTTTGTTGGTCTAAGAGAATGCCCTCTTTGTCTTGGATCTTTCCCTTAACATTATCAATTGTGTCACAGCTCTCCACTTCAAGGGTAATCATTTTTTTGATGAGGGTCTTGAAAAAATCTACATACCTCCCATCAGACATAGAACTAGCTATATAGATCTAGATTTGTACAGGGAAATGTTGAGAAAAATCTTATTACATTTAAGTACAATTCCTTTTCGAGATAGTATTTGAAGTATTCTACAATTAGCAAAATCTTTCCATAAAAGGCCTAAGAATCATCAACAACAAAAGATTACAACTCAATGATTGGAAACAGTTGATCCAACACATTTGGAGTGGAGGTAGTAAAAGACACATAAGTTTCAATATATAAGTCAATGATGGACTAGAAGAAAGGAGGAATATGAGTGGAATTGGAATTCTTTCAAAGGATGCATAGATTGAATAATTGAACCAATCAATGAATGCAATCCACATCATACAAGAGCAAAATATCTCAAATGTTATCAATCAAAGAGAAAGACAATCGGCTAGGAATTGTACATATTCCAAATTTAGGGTCAAACTTATAGATGTAGTATTGGAATTATGGGACAATAAACATATGAAAAATTGGGAATAAATAACATGAATAAATTCAAAAAAGGCATCAATCAATACTATTATTCTCAACCCAAAAAATATAAGTGTTATCTATTCTTTCATATATATTTCTCAGATTAGTTGTATTGGAGAATTGTCAATGAATGTAATCAGAAGTTCATCTCATCAATGGTAGAGGAAATAAATATATTGATAGGTATCTATTTAAAATAAAAAGTTCAGAGAGATTGATGAGCATTATATAATTATTCTATAACCCCATAAAAATAGATAAGGATAACATTGTGAACACAAAGATACTACACAAGTCAAGAAAAAATGATATAGCTTAGTTGAGTAGCATCCAATTTAATACCAAACAATTACATAATTTTGGGAGTCATACTCTCTTGATAATTTTAATTGAATATACTATGTACATTACAATCAACACATGATTCATAGTAGTCTTCTTTATATCTCATATCAAACATTGGATTTTGTCTATTAAGATTCATAGTTTCACCATCTTAAGGAAAGCTGCCACTCTTAAGGGAACTCAGTAATATGAATTAAAAGACACCATAGAGAGGAAAGGAAAGGATTATGGTTATTTAGAAATTATTTACAATTAATAGGATATCCAATTGGCATATAACCAATCAACACAACAATATTGAAAAACTATTTGAGTATTATATTGATATGAAGATAAACTTTTCATTCAGCATAACAAGGATCATTCATGGAAGCAAAATTCTTTCAAACTATTCCAAAGGCCTAATAGGCTATCTAATAACCCTACAAAAAAATTAAGATGGTAATAACTTTGGCTTCCCATTAAATAATTGACAAGATAATAACATTTCTAGACACCCTTTTCAGAGTTCTATGACATCTCAAAAACTTTCATATGCTTGTTTTGGATCAATACACCTACATATAGCTGACCGTCTATTTTCAATGCATAAAAATGACCAATTTTTTAGAGGAAGTATCAACCAAAAACCTCCTATCAACCCCAACTCTAGGATAGTATCTTCTTATGCCTTTAATTGTTTAATTTCAAAAGGAATCAACCTCGAATGCCATTTGACCAATTCTAGAAGATATTTGAAAGGAATGTTCAGTAAAAGCACAGACCTATGTCACCATTTATGATACCAAAACCTATTTTAGTCAAATCTCATTTCTCTATCAAAACTCAATTTTTTTCAAAAACTAAAAAACCCTTTTATAGATCTCAGATTCAATATCATCATTATATAAAATTTTGAGTGTTTTGATTAGTTATAATATTTTATAATCTCAAAATATTATAAGTTGATATTTCAACATGTCAGAAGATGCTCCCTAAAAAAAGGAAAAAAATAGTAAATCATATGAAAAAAATTTAAAAATTATATTTATCTCTAGAGGAGGTAATCCTCTTTATGAATATATAATTATTTTTTCAAGAAGGTATAGATTTGATAGGGAAGTTTTGACAGGAGAAAAAAATTATTGGATTTTGATAAGGTCTAACAGAAGTACTTATAACAAAGAAAATATACATCAAAAATAATTATTTTATTTTTTTGTTCACTAGCTATAAATGTCATCTGTAAGATATTTTCAAATGAGAACAAAAAAAGATGATTTTCATATACTTGTTTGATGGGAACTGCACCCTATATTTTTTACAATTACAAAAGAGATTTCAAAATAAAATTAAAAGAATAAATTCTTACTCAAAAAATTATAAAAATTATAGGCATAAAATTCATCCAATTCTACACATTTCATTAGTTTACATCATCTTCATATTTTAAACACAAATATCATATTTTTGTCATTAATGTTGAACTATCACATTCTGATATCCTGTTTCTTTATAAAAGGTGACACGGGCACTGCTATGAATATATCAACAATGTGATTATACTATTGGAGTAGTAAAAAAGAGGGATAATGATGTTTGACCAATTCTAGAAAATATTTGGAAGGAATGTTTGACAAGGATGTGATGATAGGGTCCTCCCTCAATTCCTTGATTCCAAAGGAATTTAGAGATTGTTGATATGTCAATAAATTGTTGTGTTATACTAGGCCTTTAGCTAATAAGGTAGAGAAAGATTTTTGAGTAGAGGGTGTGTTGGAATTGTGCTTTAGTTGACAAGATTGGGTAGAAATCAGAGCATGCATCCTCAATAATACAAGATCCATCATCTGTAGATTTTGGTAGCAATTCCACTTTGAAAATTGGTTGTGAATCTCATTGCATACTCTATAGGTCCACTACCTTTAACAACACTAGTTTTATTATCTATGTAACAAACACCATAATCTGCTATCTCGAGAAATGAAATCAAGAAATCTAGCATAACTCCTAGATATCAATAACTTAGTAAAAGAAAGTCCTTCTTTACTTAGCACATAACTGTAAGAAATGAACACAATATTTTCCTTCTTGATCTTTCCTAAGACAATCAAAGGACAAGAGAGGACATAAAGATGCTTTAATGATTTGCAAAAGAAAATGTTAAATCGAGGCATTTGGGAACTCTTATATGGATAGAAAGTGTGGATATACGTTGGATCATCAAAAGAGTCAGAAGTACATAACACTTAGTAGACCTAGTTAGCCTATTACACTGCTACTTGTTGAATTTTTTATTAAAACCAATAAAAAAAGAGATTTTAATACTTTCCCTTCCCATAGATGCAATAGGGAAAAATATTAGGCTACATCAACCTGCATGGATACAAGCTTGGAGCTGCTCATCATACTAGGTTAAGCGACATATTTCTTGTTTAATTCTACATTGAGCTTTTTCCTAAGTCACAGTCATAAGAACATTCAAATACATTGATGATATGCACATTCATGTTTAAATTAATGATAGCTAACTTGTACAAAGCTTTCCATTATCTCCAATTGGATTTAATATGGGAATACAGTGAATGCGATTTCCAAATACAAATGAATCACACTCCATCATGCAATAGTAAAATCTTTCTGCTGAATGTGAATTGCTTGTAGATACACAAAATTTTATGTAGCACAGTTGTTTAAAAAACAATTCAAGTTTGGAATACATACTCATGGAAGATTATGCAATAACCTTTTAAATTTTCTTCTCTAATATTTGTCTACAAACTCCTTTGAACTATTGATAATAGAGACCCAATGCATCTAGAGTTGCATGGGTAGACAATACTTCTTGTTCAGTGTTCTACAT
The DNA here is from genome assembly GCA_028749045.1 of Cupressus sempervirens. NCBI lineage: Eukaryota > Viridiplantae > Streptophyta > Pinopsida > Cupressales > Cupressaceae > Cupressus > Cupressus sempervirens. The sequence goes on along the minus strand of CM053784.1, from coordinate 87,579,504 downwards.
TGTAATCATGCTTTCTTTGTGTAGTGCTAAAATCTCTCTTCTACTCCATGATCATATCTTACAGGTAAATTATACCTTGTTTCAATTAAAAAATTTAGGTTTCAGAGAGATATGAATGGAACACTATACAACACATTGTTAATTCAATTATTAGTAGCATACATTTGTACAACACTTCTAATAATTGATAATAGTTAAACATGAGGACCCTTGAAAGGGAACACCAAAGTTGTCGTATAGTTTTGACATGTAGAACAAATTGTCATTCAACCCTATCAATTATACTATCAAGTGATTTAACAACAATAAGAGACATACTTAAAAATGAAATGCAAGCTACAAAGACAATATGAAGAAAATCCAATTTCAAGTGGAAAATAAAAAATGCAAGTAAAATGCTAAAGTTATATCTGAGATAATTTTTAAACAATTATTTTACTTTTAAAATTGATGAACATTTCTTAATAAAAATTATGAAATTGGAAGACAATTGCACTCTAGCCACTCTGTCTTATTATATATTTTTTCCTTTGCACAATGATTAGGCTTCTTGGTACAAATATTGCTAAGCATCAATTTCAATACTCATGAACAACTTTTGTATGCAAGGTAGAAACTTATTTCTATGAATTGAGTAGCCTTGCTCTTGAATATGGTGATTTTGTATCTCACAATCTAAAACTACATTTTGAGATGCTCTACACTTGGAAGTTTTAGATAGAGGATTATAATCCCATTTTGAATTAAGGGAGGAGAAACCTTGCACATGATAAAAATATATGAGTTGGTTGCTAAAATATTAGCTAATAGTGGTTTCAAATTAATAGTGATGTAAATGATTTATAAACTAAGAAAATAGATCTGAGGGTAAGATATCATATACAGATATTGGTCTAATCATAAAAGACTTGTCGTTCAATTGATTTAGTACAAGTGATAAGGGTGATAATATCTTTCTTGATTATGTCATTCACCAAGGTTCAAAACCCTAGATTATGATATAAGAAATGAGGCTAAGATCCTAACCTAGATTTACTTTGACTTAATAAATATCCCTCAATGTTTTTCTTTCATGATAAGCTTATACTCCATTACAGAATAGGAAAACAAACATGTAGATAATCAATTCCATCTCAGTCTTTGGCTTTCAACTTTAAAAAAGTCATTATAGACTTGTACTCTCATATATAGAAAAATGAACTTGGAGATGATATAAAGTCCCCCCACCCCCCCCGAAAAAAAAAACACTATGTAGAAGTATTTAACAACCCTTACAGCAAAGAAACTAGGGCTATTTGAATTTGTTTTAATATCCTAAATCATTCACTAAATTCATTCATTGAAACAACAAGAAAAGAATCTAAACACTCAAAAAAAGGGCATACAAGAAAATAACATAGGAAGAGAAGTCAAAGAACCTAAAATAATGGAATTTTGGCTCAACTCCATGCCCAGGACTCAACGTATATTGATTGATCTGCATAAAGCCAAAATGGGAAAAGCCCCAATACATAGGTGAATTTTTCCTAGTAGTACCCGACATGTGAATGAAGTCCCAATTTTGCTATTGCCCATGCTCATACCTTTAGTATTACCTATGAATGAATGAAATTTTTTATTTTTTCTCATGAATGAATACAAATTTTTATTTTTTTGTTATAACATTGAGTTGGTCAAAATTAAACTTGGGAAAACATAGGTCAGTCAAAATTTTGAATAAATCAGGCATAGGATTTTTTTTTGACCAACACAAGAATGAAAAAAAAAGGAATCATGGCTTTGGTTGAAAAATTTCATAGAAAAACAAGAGCAAATGTACTAGTGACAATAGATGCAAGATGAGACCACTGCCCAAACATGCACTTCTAATTACAAGAAGAGCTCATTGCCCAAACAAGTAATTAGACTTATCTTCTTCCTTGATTGATCTCTGATCTTCATCTCAATCTTAGATCACAAAATAGCTTGTACAAAACTTAACATTTATTGCTTTCACAGTAAGTTCACATATCATAATATTCACACAACTTACATTGCAATTACACTTCTTATCAAAAAATGTCCTTTGCATAAATACCATGCCTTTACACAAATTGTAGCTGGGTCAGCTAAGACCACAATCCACTTTTCCAAGTCAGCCCTAATTGGACAAGTAATTATTTTGTAAACGAAATAATACTTTACTTCAATTTTGCTGTCCTATTTCATCAAAACATAAATATCTCTATTTCATACAATTTTTACTGACTTCCAAGGTTATACATGTCATCATCAACATGTATACTCTCTACATCTAACTTCACTAGTGAACATATGACATTAGAAACAAGTTATAAACAAAAAAATACACTGTTGTATACCAAATTCCATACTTAGACAATTTTCTAATTACCAAAAGCTAAGTCTCTTTATTTTTGAGGTTTCCTGTAAGCATGTACATCATGTGTTTCCATAAATGACAACAATTATAAATATTTATTAGGCAATTGTCAACAATCTCCCCCTTTGGCATTGATAGCAATAAAATAGGGAAAATTGGGTAAGTGACAAAAACTTAACAAAACAAAAATAAACAACACATTACATTACATCTATTACAATTTTCCATCTTTACATAAGCTCCCCCTTACAATATGATTTACATTATGTACTTCACCCTTTGACAATTCTCTACAATAACTATTTTCCAATTTTCTTCAACTAAACCCCCTTTGACATCAATGACAAAGGTCAAGATGTCAAAAACTATCAAAAAATTGTCCAAAAATGTTGTCCTTCCTTAAGTTGATATGATCTTCCCACAATCATCAAAGTTTTCCTTCAAACTATTCATACCTTTAGTCCATGCCTTCTTGGTGGATTTAGCTAATTTGAGAATTGCACATAGAGCATATGATGCAAGCTCAACTGCATTAAGATCTGAATATAAAAATTTAGAATATGTGTCCTTTGCCTTGACACATTCCTCCAACTTTTTCTCAACAAGAGATACTTTCAAAGAAATATACTCTTTGAAATCCCATATGCTCTTCAAAATTTGATCCTTCCAAAGTTCTAGTTTCCTAATATCACTGTCAATACTAGCCACTTGTCCTTCAAAATCATCAATCTTACAAGATGGATTTTGGATCTAGTTGGATAGAGCCTCTAGCTCACTCATCTTTTCTTCTATCTAACTGTCAATGTCCTTAGTCAGTTTGTATGATAAGGTACACTTAATGTACAATAATTTCCCATCCTCTTAACATTCCTAAAGTTCCTTGATACAAGTATTAATATTTATCAAATCATTCTTAATTTTTTGACAAATGGTGCTAAACAAATTAACATCATGTGAAATCTATGCCTTTTCTTTTGCAACACTCGACAAGTTAGTAAACTCTTCAACAAATGATTTTAGTACTACTTGTGCCCTCTATTCAAGTTCTAATAATGTGTGCTGCACTACAAAAATATATGTACTCTATTAGTAACCTCCATCAAGGTCTTCTATAAGCTCTTCACTGCCCTATTTTTCTGAATAAGATTTGATAGGGATGAGATTGAATTTGTTTGGTCATCATCATTAGATGCTAAGCTGGCAAGTAAAAGTGGTTTAGATGAACTAGAAGGTCTAGTGTAATCCTTCCTTTGCTTCTTGGCTACCTCTTTTAATCTTCTCTCTCCTTCTTCTTTCTTTTCTTTGATTTTCTCTCTTCTCTTCTTCTTATCTTCCTCTATTTTCTTTCTTATTTCTTCTTCTGCTATTCTTTTCTTTTCCTCCTCTTCCTTCCTTTTCTTCTCATCCTTAAGCAATTTCTAATTGGCCTCTTCTATTTTCTTCTTTTCTTCTTCAAGTAGCCTCTTTTCCTCTAAAAACTATCTTAGTTTGTCTTCAATATCCTTGGTATTAGGTTCATTCAATTTGGAACCTTCAAATGGATTAGTATAATCAATATTAATGGTAACATTGGTTTGATCTATCTACATAGTGTCACTCACTAATACATCCAAGGTTCTAGGTGTTGGATAGGATCCTGCCTTAGATTTTGTTAACATCTGAGAGATAGTTTCCATAGTTTTACTTCTTAATTTATATTTTTCACCCACCATATATAGAAATAGTCTTACTTTATTTCTTAAGTGAGGTGTGAGATTATTCAACAATCTCTAAATCTCTCTTCATGATCAGTCTTGCAAATAGTTCTAAGCATATACTTCTAAAGTTCTAGACCTTCTTCTCTTAGTGGAGCCTTCTTTTCTATGAGTCTTTCATAGAATTTTTGGTTCACTATTCCCTCAATATCTTTCAATTTTATATTGTTTGCTATAATATATCTTATAGTGGAGATATCAATCTGGTCTTTTTAAAAATTGTTACACAAGTCATAAAATTTGTTCATATGAACAAAGTTACCATCAATAGCAATAGCTAAGTTAATCTTTTCTATCTTCAGCTTCCAGGGTTTCCAAGGTTTTCCTACTAATTGGTTTGATGATGTCATCTTCTTTGCTTTCTTAACTTCTTGTTCTTCTTTCTCTTCATCACTAGACTCAAAAATAGTCAATAATATCTTCTGCCTCTTTCCTAGTTTGGTGGCTTGTTGCATGACCCATTTTATCTTAGTGGTCACTGCTTCCACCAATCTTTTTGATTTTATTTTTGGTACACTTGGTTGCACATATGAAACTGCTACATATAGAATGCTTTGTTCCAAAGATGTTTCTACAACAGATACTAATAAAGGTTGTATATTCAGTATGCCTTGTTTCATAGTTTCCCTTACAGCCTTAGACTCACTCTTAGTCATTCTAGCCTTAGATAATCCTTTCCTCATAATAGATTCTATCTTTTTCTGAGATGCCTTCTCCACAGATGCTTGATGAGTTGATTGGGTAATCTCATCATATGTACCAAGTCTATATTATTATTTATCATTTTATAATTTCAACTATAAATCAATATTACTAATTGCTATATCATCATTCAATTCATAATCCAAGGGATCAAGGAATGTTTTTGAAGGTTCCATTGCTAGAATAAAAGTATAATTTATATCAACCATAATGCAAATGTCTTCCTTAAATCTATCTACAATTGCGAGTGCAATTTTGAATCTCTATTTCATTTCATTCTGAAATGTCTTCATTATTAGGTTGCCATTGTCTAATATCCTATCTGCAGGATGCCTTCTACATAGTTCTATGATCTTCTCCATTATATATCTATCACTACTCATTATGTCTATGGCTGATAAATAAGGAAATCTTTTAAGTACATGAAAGAATATGTGATTTGTTGGCTCTTGATCTAACAATTTTGAAAACAACCAAGAAATCAGACCAATGCATCTAAGGCTAGTAAATTCCTATGATGGATACACTCAAATATAGTCTTGGGCCAACTATGAGACATAACTCCTTCTTCACTTTAGGCTCTACAAGATCGAGGTGGGTTAACCTTAAGGTTCTGACATATGGTACCAATGCAATTAAAACATAAATCTGAACCTATTAACAGTAGATGCAACCCTTTTATCTTTTGATACTTATGCAATGACATAGAATTGAGATAGCTACAAATCATATTCTATGAACTCATAAGCTAAGTGAGCGTTAATTCTTTTCAACTCACTATAAAGCATGAAATACTGAATTAATTTGATTAAAATGATTTGTGCAAATAACCTTCATATCATCTTGCATCTAATTTAGTGATTAGTGCCCTATCCATTGCAACATAGAGTCATTACCATCAGAATGACCTAACTTGATTACCTTACAATTAAGTTTGTGAAGTGAAATCCCCAAATCCCATTCTTACAAAATATCCCCTTCATACACCCAGAAACCCTATCAGAACACTAAAGCATTTACTTAACTCCTTGAGTCAAAAGCAATAATAGATTTGACGTACAACTCATCTAAGCTACCTTAAATTGAATAAATCTTATTCATTCAATTACAAAGTCAATGGCATATGAAGAATCGGGAGATAAAATAAGAAAACCCAGATAATTCATGTAAATCCCCTTTTATATTCATCCTTGGAAAGATTAAATACATAAACTAGTAAAACTAAATGAATCTTTAGATAATTCATATGATCTAGCATTAATTTCCATTATCTTAGAATAACAACACATGAAATGAACTAAAAATCTGCACAAGAGCGGATGTGTGGCCTTCACTGCTAGAGCTCAACTCAATAGGTAGGAAGCTAAACCAAAAACAACCATGGTCTTATAGTAGAAACTAGAACCCTACTAGTCTCCCCTGAGAAATCTACCAGCCACTTCAAAAAGAGAAGAAGAAAGAAAGATATAGGAGGAAAGAAATCCTAGATTTGATTAAAACATGACAAATGTCCTCTTAGAATTATTTCCCAAGAAGCTAAAAAGCCTCTCTCTACCTTCTCTCTATAACTACAAATAAAATCCTCCATCATTTTGTCTTTCAAAATGCAAAATATCTTAGTAAAAGACAAAATTTGATAATTGAATCTGAAAATGTGCCAATTGACCAATTTGGATCTAAAACACAACAAAGCCTCAAAATAATTAGATACAAGGGTCACTAAACATGTTTTAGATGTTTCTCCACTAAATTCTCTATTTGGTAACTCAAACAACTCAATAAAATACACAAATCAATCAAAGAGACAAAACCTCCTGTAGCATGCACTAGAAAGCACCTCTGTAAAAAACAACCTCATAAATGGATAGGTCATCTTTTCCTGGTTTAGATGGTATATTGGAGCACCCATTTTAGATAAAAAATTCCCCTAGTTATGCCCCTTTGAAGTTCAGGCCTTTATTCATGGTTTTGCATAGCACTTAAAATTGCAAAAACTTATCCTTTTTCTATAGTTTTAAACTATGCAATAATTCAAACTTTATTTAAATTTTTGACAGTATGTGACTTTAGAGAAAAGCTTTAAAAATAAATTTCATGCAATATTTAATTCCCCTCTATTTTTCATCTAGGTCAAACATGTTGACTAGCTTGGTGACACATGTCAAGACCTAAATGGCTCATTGTTGCTTCGTCATCAGACCACTACCACCGAGATACTATGTGGCATCATTTGATTTGTCTTTTAGTTTTCCCATGTCATTGTTCCATGTCATCATGCCATGTCATGGTCACTATGTTGCTATCCTAGTCAGCATTTGCCATGTCATCAACGACACAGTGATAGAGAAACATGTGCCACCTTCTGCCACCTTAGCACCTCAAGAAATGTGTCATGTTAAAAACCTCCACCACATGTCAGTTTTTGATATATCCACCTCACCCATCTTCTATGTTACCAATACACTTAGTTGTCACTTGTCATGACATTATTTGCTGATGCCACCACATCATCTAAATCACCCACAACTTTCCTTACCAGATTTCTAATTTTTCAGGCCAGATTTTGAGATTTTCTGGTAGGTCACCTTGTCACTTGGTAGAAAATCTCACCATTTTCTAGTAGCAACATAGCGACCACCAAAAATCTCCACTTTTTTGATGACTTTCCTGATGATGCAAATTTTTTGGTGAACTTCTTCATTTTGCGTGCCCATCCAAAATTACCTTAGGTGACCTACCAGCTAGCATCCACATCCAAGGCCCACAACATAGCTACTGCCTTTCAAAAAGGCTATTTTCTTTAAGACAACATATTTATTGAGTCCAATAGTATTTAAAGAGCAAAAAATGCCCCCACACAGGCAATATGGGATAATTTGTTTTGATTTTTCCTCCTACTCTATTCACAACTAGAGTTGGTTTTCTCTCTTTTTGATGTAGATCTCCTCCTTGATTATTGAAATTTTTTTGTAGTCTTCAAGAATGTCTCCATCAATCATCTTATTTTACAAGTTAAAATTCTAGTTTTCACCAAAGCATGTGAAGGGAATTTTATAGTTAAAAAGAAGAGGTCTAAAGCTATAGGTAAAGCAATAGATACAATCCTTGAAGCTCCATGTGAGAGGATAGTGAAACTATACAAGAGCCTTATAGTTTAAATAAATCAAAAAATTACCAATATCCTTGCACCATCAAGGAGAGCTTCAAAATAGGCATTCACAACTTCTTGTGGAGAACCCTTTATTGGCAATGTTTTTCCTCCTTATGACTGACATCTCATTAAACTTCCCCTTGACTCAACAATTAGCACTGGTAGCAACCCATTGCTAAAAAATGGCCCCTTTTCATTGACCTACAGACTTGTTGTGTACCACAAATAATCATTAGTTGTGTCTTTTAGTGTATTAATTTGGTCTACAAGAGTGTTAGCAGTAAAAACATCATTTCCCCAAACTCCAATCTTTTCTTTGAATGTCTCCCAATGTATTGTTGTGTTTGACTCTTCCTACAAAGAATTTGCAGACATCATGTCTATAGGCTGAATTTCTACAATAGAAGTCTACACTCTAACCTTTGCTGTATTAAATGCCACATTCTTGCAAGCTGCGACCTCTATTCTCCTCTTTCACTGTGGGTGTTCTTGGTCTAATACCTTCAAACAACTTTTTTCTTTTACATGTGGCTTTCACTTGTATAGGCTTCCTTGTGTGGAATTCATTTGCTTTCACTTGTATAGGCTTCCTTTCTTGAACTAGAAATATATTAGCTTTCTTGTAATAGTTTGTAATGATTAAAATCATTATAATCATTGCCCTCCTTTTTTAAAAACAAATGCCTATAAATATTCTAAGTCCTTCATAATCTCATGACATTCAGAGCATGAATGTTTTATATTACTTCTTTTATTATATGCATCTTTCTCTTATGTAATTGTGCATAACTTTTCCCCTTCAAAAAATCCTCAATTTGCCTCAAAACTCGTCAATCTTGGAAGAATTAGTTGGGCCCCAAAGTAGGCCTGGCTAATTTTTTTTTTTCATTTTCAAACAACTGATCTGTCAAATTAACCCATTTGGACATCTCAGACTGATAGGATTCAAATTCAATCATCGAATCATTATTTAAAACTCACTTTTTAATCAATTTTGCAAATTATGAATTTGTGTTTGGAAGGCCTTAAAAACTGATTCAATCAAGTAACCAGGCCACGAAAATCGGCATGAGTGTTCAATCCTACACAATCTATCATACTAAAAATTCTCAACCCATGAGAACTTCCCAATCAAAAGATTATAATTGCCAGATATGAATTCATAATTAGGGCTTATGAAAAATAATAGGATGAATTTGGCAAATTTGCAAAAATAGACACTTGGAAATTTTAAACTGGGAAATGTGCCAAAAAGTATTTTTTGGTAAACAAAAAGACATAAGAAAGTATGTAGATGGATTTTCCATGACTTAAGAATTGACATAATCCAAGGATTTTCAAGACAAAAAATGATGGTACATTAATTTTAGGCTTACCAATCATGGGATCAAAGTTATAACGTGTCAAATAGGGGTACAAATCAATTTGGATACCTTAGTCATAACAAAACAATGTAAACTGGGTTTTTAATCATGTTTACAAATTAATCAAATGGATTTGTCATGATCTCAAAATTGGAAAATATGAAGTGCCTGACCCCTAGAACACAGTGCAAATTTTTTTTCTTCATTTGGGTCAATTGGGTCAAAGATATCATTGGTCAAACAAGGCTTGTTAGAATGTGAATAACTACACAAATGCATGAAACAGTAAATGACCAAATTTGAGGGGTTAAAAACCTAGTCAAATGGATTCAAAATGGGCTAAAAATTAGAAAAAAATTTATTTGATATGCATACTAAACATCCCCAAAGTGGCAGCTCATGACACATTCTTGGGTAAAAGATATTCAAAGACAAGCTAGGCCTCCTGTCACTATTCAACACTCAGGAAAAATTGTGAGTTTTGACAGTAGCTCAAAATGGGACTTCGCCGAATGATTCAGGATGGAAAAATAACATTGTGGATCACATGCATACATCAAAAAAAAGTTGTCAAGCCATTCAAACATGATCTAAGCCTCAAACTAAAAACCAGTTACATATGCATAAAAAGCACTTTAGGGCATTGATTCTTCAAAATTTTCAATATGTGACTGAAAAATTGAGCATGCAATTTTTAGTCCTAGCAGTGGCTCTATCTAGGGATGCATGTCCCTTGTGGGCATGGCAAGGATTCAAATCTCTAAAAGAAGCAGACTATTCCCAAAACTTCTCTCAAACAACTTTATTAAAAATAGGGAAACTACTACTATTATGTACACATGATGACCCTGGGCCACCAAACTTCAACAAAAACTTTTACCTCTATCAAATACCCAATTTTGATTTTCATCTTCTTAAGGTAAACTACAATTTTCATTCTCCTTTGTTTCACCCAACACATCAGCATCTTCAATCATTTCGTTAGGCAAAACAAAACTATCATCATAATTTTCATATTGCATGTACAAATCAACACTAACTTCCACATTATGCTCATTATGAAAATATGAATTAGTGTGATCATAATTACTGATATCAAACTAAAAATGATCATTACTAACTAACTCATGGATACCTTAAATTGAAAACACAAAAGCGTGGTACTCTACTTCATTCAATGAGTTACATGAATCAGACGGTAACTCACCTTGTGCATCTAGAGATGAAGAAAATGTAAAATCTGATTTCTCCTCATTTGCAATATCAGTACTTCATAGATCAAGCTAAACATAAGTTGCATTTTCTTCACATTCCAACAAATAATTAGAGACCAAATCACAAGAATCATCATGAAATTGCCTTCTCACAATATGTTGATCCGTATCAATATTTTCCTCAAATGACTCACTAGGATAAACCACTTGATTAGTATTACTTTCTTTATCACATGAGCAATTTGAATGTATCTTAGCTTCATGAAAACAAGAAGAAGTTGAACCAGAAATAGACCTTATCTCTACATCTTTATTCTCAACATAGAAGTCATCACATGTATTGATGTATGGAGTACCATCACATACATCTCCCGAACTTGACAAAGCATATTCTGAAACTATATCTTCTTCAACATCAAATTTAGGAGAAATGACTTCAACATATGAAAATGAAAAATGTGGCAAGGCATAAGCATCCTTGGTCTTGGTATGAATTTTCACATGATGGAAGTCCTCTGTCTAGGAATATAAATTTTTAGATTATGCCCACTAATAGATAATAGGGTTCTAGATAAATTTTTCAGATTATGCCCACTAATTTTTAGAAATTTTTATGAGAACCATGTGTCTCTTTCCATTCATAATTGTTTGGGCACAAAATGTTTGAATTAGGCAAATATTCTCTTTCCATTTATATCTTCCATGCCCCGAGATACTTTTCCTCCCAAAATTTCCTAGCCATCCGATCTAAGTAGATCCATCGTTGTCATTTCCTCACTATGAAAACATGGGCACTCTTTATGTATAGCGAGGTAGTGAGTGCTTGAGAGTGTAAAATCAGACCGCAAGATGAAGACACAACAGTCTAAAAATTATCTTCTAACTGATCATTTAGTCATTGACACCTGGCAAATGCTGTCAGAACAAGAAAAGGGACCCAGTTGGAGACAATCAGAAATCGATGCTAGAATGATGATTTTATTGATGTCTCGCTATCTCGCTATCAAAATTTTTTTCCATATCACCGTTAGTGAGGTGGCAAGGTGTCGTAAAATTAAAATCACAGTGGCCTCAAAATTTATCAGTAAATATGGTATGACCTGGTGACATGACAAGTAATAATCGTTGTCAGAAATAGTTGGCAGGAATGATAATGATTTGATGGGTTTTTGTATTTCACAGTGCCGAGTTCTATTCAAGTCATCAGAGCTCACTACCTCGATATCAAAAAAACCTGACTTCTCACCGTTAGAAAAGTAGCAAGGAACCATAAAAGCTAATAGTCAGTGGGACCTTAGGTAACGTGGATGCTTGACTAGGCTCAAAGTAAAGTTTTGTTGATTGCCAGTAGTACAGATTCTCCTAAGTAGCAATGCCTTAGACCCGTAAAAGCATTTGAGAGATCCCAATCGCTAGATCAAGTTTCAATCAATGACCCTCACCATCTCACTATAAAGAGTTGCATGATGTTTAGTCTTGGCGACATAGCGAGTGTAGGACCCACTACTCCTCAGGGTACTTGATGTAGTTTCTCCACCTTTGATTTAACCTCAGATCACTGGCCATTACTGTCTCACCATAAAAAGTTGCTTGAACAATATGTATAGTGAGATAATGAATGAGGGTAGACCACTATCTTCTAAGTAGTATAGTAACATATCATCTGCAAGATCAAGATCAAATCAATGGTTGTTGCTTCTTTGCTATAGCAAGGTGCTCGTTCTTTATGTATAGCAAAGTAGTGACCTCCTAACACATGTCCTCAATTGCCAGTAGGTCTAGACAGAAGCACCATCAAGGAAAAAGCTATGTACGTGGGAAATTTTCAATTGATTAGAGGGCCAACTTGTCGAGTGCAACACCTAGTTGTCTCTCTCTGTACCCCACAATCATATGATTTTAAGATTGACATCAAAGTTTTAAATACTGAAGGTGGTGGCACTCTGCACATTAATGAGATGTGAAAAGTTTTGCATGTGAAGTTAATAACAGAGTATAACAGGCAAGATTTTCTCGGTTTCACCTTGCATGATTAAGGATTTTGAAATCTTTTCTGAATGAAGATAATTACTACAAGGATAGAGATAAATCAGGCACAAGTGTGAACCAATTGATTCAAAGATAAATTACAGAGTTACAAAGAGCAAAAAACTCCGAGTAAGTTCTCATGCAATAGTTTCCAAAAGAAATTTAGTCTTGTATGGTTTAATCAAAGGATGGTTCTAAAGAGTTCACTAGATCCTAGGTTCTGGATAGCAGAGGGATTACTAGGTAAAAATACTTGGGCTTAGGATTGTAATATCCCACATACTAGTTCGAACTGGTTTGCAGAAAAGAAGTGTTTTGTCCCGTGTAGAAGTATATGGATTTTTGATAGAGGAAAACTAGTAATCCTGAGTGTTTTCTTAAAGTTTCATCTCTTTGAAACTATGGTAAGATGTCATAGTCAAGTATCCAAGGTTTTGAGAAGGATAATGGTAAGATAACAACCCTCTCAATAGTAAAATCATCCTTTAAACAAATTTTCAAGATATCATATCCTAATGCCAAGATAACAGGAATGTGTGGGATCTTGTGCATAGTTTTTGAGGAAGGTGAAGAAGATTTCATACTCATGAGTATGGTCTTTCTCACTTTTTGTTAGCATGCACCTTTTTTGTATCAGTGGATGGAAAATTTTGGTCAAAAGGTGGTTAAGAAAGCAGATGTGGTTGGGAATCAAAAGTTACCGATTTTGTTATATTTGACAGCCACATTGTCTCCTTGCTCAATGGTTGCACACTAAGTAATTTTTCGATTATTTATGAAGCCTGGCATGATTAGTAAAGAGTGGGAAGTAAAGATGAATTTCACAAAGCAGTTATCTTGACAAAACCCATGGGTCAAGGATAGAGTGCAATCATCAGAATAGATTTTGTTAGGGACAAGGTTAGCAGTTACATATATGACAGAATCACTATTGGAGAAAAATCAATGAAAGGAGGTGATAGATAGAAGCCCACAAGAGAATGTGTGATTGGCATAACTTCCTGTTAGTCTTTTTCTTTTTGACAGATGTCTGTGTCTTTCTCTTGTAAAGGACACCTGTCATTTTCCCTTAGCCTGAAGCTTGTTGCATCTCACACTATATAAGTGAGATTCCAGGGCTAGAGAAAGGGTCCAAATTCTATTTGTCTAAGTGATACTTAGTCTATCTTTGGTCCATTATTTTGAACGAATTGGTGGTGTATTTTCTTTATCAAATCTTGAGAATACATGAATATAGAAAGATATATGTTTCTTCTGAAGGTCGTTCTGAGTCTACTGTAAATTGGATACAATTTTCAAGGAAAATGAATACAAATTATGAACTGTCCCCATATCAGTTCTTTTTGAATTTTGTCTCCTTTTAATTACTTGGTTATCTTGATATTGTATAAGTAAAGGCTTGTGAAATTGAATGCAATCTAGTTATGTTGTATATCTATTTATCACTACTATTAATTCAATGGATTAAGTAAAAGCTTTGGTGAATGTGATAAGGTTTCTATAGTAGTGGAAAGGGTTTTGAATGATAAATTCTGATAAGAATTGCTGATAAAATTTGTTGTAAGGCAACAAATTAGATCTAAGAATTTGCTATAGACTTTGAACCCCAATGGATTAGGCACTAATCAAATTTGATCCAGCTGAAAGAGAAAAGTATCACAAATGTTTGTCAAAATGCAACATCAAATCAATTTTTACTTTTATTTCTTGAAGATTTTCAAAGTTGGCTAGTACTTGTCTGCATGGAATAGTTTAGCTTTAGTTAGCCACTATTGTTGAGAACACCTGCAGATCTATAGAAGAATTTTTGGTCATATCTATTATATGGGATGTGTTTATCAAGTTATCAAGAATTGTGTATGTATTTGAGGATTTGAGATGAGAATCAGAATGAAACTAAAAATAATCCTCATATTGTTTTTACAATCTTGAATCATCTCTGGGTATACCCACCCTAGTTTTGCAGAGCCAAAAGAGTAGAAAAACACCCTTGGTTTTGTTGAAGTTGGGCCCAAATGCTTTGCACATGCAATTGTTAATAATAATTGGCTAGTCTTTAGATTGTGTGAGTACTGTCATCTTGGTATTGAGCATTTTTTTTCTTAGTAGTTTTACAACACCAAAAAAATGGTGACTCTGCTAGGGACTGTATAGTATCAGAATAACAGTTAAACCTTGAGAATTTAAGAAGGTATTCAATACATCAAGAAGATGTGCATGGAAATGTTGCAAGAGTAAGTTCTCTGATGTGTTTTTCCATTTTTCTTACTTAGTTGTCATGCACCCAATGATGCTTTGTTTAGGATAGCAGTATCCTTGAAGGATTGAGTGTAGATTGTGTTGCTACTAAGTTTTATGTTCAATCAATTCAGTCGGTTTGGTTTTCAAAAATACTGTTATGAATTCAGTGTCAGAATTGTTGAATAAAGGTTTCTCTCTTCTAAGTGTTTTAAAGATTTGCAAATTTTACAAGTGGGAATTTCAATTTAGGTTTGCTATGTTGTAAATCATTGTTTAAAACCTTTCTCACAATTTGTGAGTGGCGACTCTCTCTAAAGGATCTCTAAATTAGTGTAGACTAATTACCTATAAATGTTTTCAAGAATTTTATGTTGAATTGAGAAGATCTGAAAGTTGTGTGAATTTTCAAGCAAGAAGAGAGATCTATATAAGTTTCCGACCAGTAAGTTTCAAAGTGTTGTTTGATTTTCTGTTAAAAGTTTTTGAAATGATAAATGTGAATCACTCTTGTGATTTCATTTCCCTCTGCAAGGAGATGGTGACTCTGTAAGGTTATGATCAGTGGTGTGAATAACTCAAATCAGTACCAGGCCAATCAGTAGATCAGTGGTTTCATGCAACAACACTAAAAGGTATTCTCATTTTCATGTATTTTCTTTTCATGAAGATTGACTGGGAAAAGTATGTTCTCCATCAAGTGAGGTTTCAGCACTAAGAAGAGGAGAATGGTTTGATAGGTTTTAAGGTTATACTTTTCATTAGATCAGTTTCAGTTGGCTATTTTTAAAGTAGTGAAGTGTTTTTCACAAGTTGAAATGGGTAGTAGTGTATAGATCCGCTGCAAAATATAAATTAGAAGTTGTTATAGGTGAATGAGGCTCAAATTTGTTAAGAATTTTAAGATTCATTTCATCTAGTATGTAGCCAGTTAATGAAATTCCTAGATCCATTTATACCAAGTGGTATATGCTAGTAAGTTTTAATGGTATTCATGGTTTCCAAAATGTCATTCCCAATGATGTTAGAAAATTTTTTCCTAAGTTCAGTGGAAACCATCTTGTTACAGCTAGTCACCATATTGAGTTGTTTGCTGATTTGATGGGTGAGTACAAAATCGCTCATGAGGACTTGCATATGAAGTTATTTGTTCAAATCTTAGAAGGTGATGCTAGAGATTGGTTTCCTTTTCTTCCAGCATGTTCTATTTCATCTTGGGGTAAATTGCATTCTGCATTCATGGAGCAATTTGGAGAAAGGGTAAGCATATCTAACTCGTATGATAAGTTCTTGAAGATTCATATTCAGAGTGATGAACTTGTCTCTCATTTTAATATCAGATTTGCAAGAGTTTTGAATGAAATCCCTGAGAATTATAGACCTAATGATCAAATGTGTTTAGTAGTGTATTTTGATGCATTTGACAAGAAAATGAATTATCTACTAAAGGATAAAGAACCACAAACATTATATTAGGCTTTTGTGACCACTAGGAATATTGAAAATATCTTGAGATACGGATTGAATAAAGGTCATTTTTCTATGTATGACTACCAGTATAATGTATTTGAAAGAAAGGATGAATATGGTGTTGGTGCTTCAGCTTCAAATAAGCATATCCATACCCCTGCTGTAGGTTTTAATCAAATGGAAAATTTTGATCAGAATATGTGTGTAGGCAAGGTTAGCTTGGTCACAAATCACAACACACATGCTCATGATGCTATAGAAATAGGATATATCTTAGACTTTGATAGAGTTCAAAAATGTGTTGATATTGAAGATCAATAATTTGATACATTAACAAGTTCTTGTGATGTTGATTGTATATATGATTCTGTTGCTAATAAAGTTGCTACACCTAGATCTTAGTTTTGTGCAAATGAGAAAACTGAGAGTTATCTTTCTGATCATGGACCTGATGTTGCTGATCCAACAAACCATGAAGAGATAACACGAGATGATAAGGTTGATTAGTAAAATGTGCATGAAAAAAACTATCTTATTGAGAGATGGCATTATGTTGTGAATGTTTTAAAAATTAAGAAAAATATGCATCCCAACATGAGGATGAATAAGTTGGAAGCCATTTTTTAAATGATGATAATGAAATTGTTGACCCAGTATGTTATCAAGATGAATTATATGAAGGAGATGATGAGAGTGGTAACTTGAATCATAGTGAGGACAATGACACAATATATTCAACTTCATATGAGTCTGATATTGAATGGGAGGAAGAGAGTAATGATGATACTGAACACTCATTTGAAGATAAGGGTATGAATTCCTCTTTTGAATTAGAAAAAGAAAGTGCATCTCAGTTTTTGTGTTACACGAATCAGTTAGCAAATGAAAAATATGAAAGTGATTTATCCACAAAGTATGAAGATAAAGAGATGGTGAGGTCAGTTGATGCTAATAACTTTGAATATGAAGATTTTAGGGAAGAGTTGTCAAGTGCTTTTATATTAGACAATAAAGATCGAGCATATAGTGGGATGTTTAGGAATGAATCACAGTCTCTTTGTAATGGTTATCCTAAACAAGCTAATAAAGAGGATGTAATTATGGAAATTATATATTTGATAGAAGAAATAGATAGGGAGTCTTCATATAGTTCTAACATTTCTTCATACAATGAAAGTTTCCATGAGGATAAAATGGGTAGTCAATTTAAAGTATATGATAACACTTTATATGATGATGCTTGTGAGGATGATCAACCAAATTTTTGTCAAAATGTTCAAAGAGGGTCATTGCATGGAGTTATCAATCCTTTGTTTGAAGAAGACTTGGAAAGTCTAGATTTAGTTGAGAATGAGTTTAATGATGATACATTATCTTACTATTGTGAGAGATCAGATTGTTCTACTTCTAGATATGATGGTGAAAGTATTGATGAGATGGCATCTTATGAAATTGATGACCAAGTGCCTGATGAAGATGTTGAAAGTCAGCATGCACCTTGTAATGAATTTTATGATGAATATTCTAATGAGGTGACTAACCCACTTGTTGATCTCAGAGAATCACTTAAAGATCTTAGATTAGTTTTAGATTTTGATGTTGATGACATATGTGAATAAAAGTCTGAGTATTCATTTGAATATCATCCAGTTATGCTTAAGGATACACAATTTGAAGGTATGAGTGATCATCTCCCTCAAGTTAAATATGAAACTTTCATATTTGAGATTGATAGCATGCATAAGTCATTAAATGAAGAGGATTTTCAGTTTGGCATGTCTGAGAATGTTGATCAGAACCTTTATAATGAGAAATGGTTGCAAGTGAATTTAGTTTTTATATGCATTATGGAGGTGAAGTTGTAGTTTCAGTTTTGTCAAGAAAGTTGATTCATAATACTAACTTGATTGGTGAAATTGATGAAAGAAATATTTTTAGTTTACTTCATGCATGTTCAGATGAGAATCAGATTTATGACAGAGGTAAAACTTTTGTTGAATTTTGATGGCCTGGGGCCATCGTTTATGCATAATCCTAGTGATAGCTTCTTGCTTTTGGTAAAGCTATCTGAGATGAAAACTTTGGGAGTCTATGTGTGGTCTGCTTCTCCAAAAAATTCTGAGCCCTCACTTGAATCCAGAGAATCCAATGTCCCTAGATAGAGCCACTATTGGTATGAATTTTCACATGCTTGAAGTCCTCTATCTAGGAATAGAAATTTTTAGATTATGTCCACAAATAGAGAATAGGGTTCTAGATAAGTTGTCCATTTGCAAGACTTTGAAAGTTTTATGAGAACCCTATGTCTCATTCCATTCATAATTGTTTGGGCACGAAATGTTTGAATTAGGTGAATATTCTTTTTCCATTTATATCTTCCGCACCCCGAGCTACTTTTCCTCCCAAAATTTCCCAGCCGTTCGATCTAAGTAGATCTACCATTGTCGTTTCCTCGCTATGAAAACATGGGCACTCTTTATGTATAGCAGGGTATGGAGTGCCTGAAAGTGTAAAATGGGACTACAAGATGAAGACGTAGCAGTTGGAAAATTGTCTTGTAACTAATCATTCAGTCATGGACACCTAGAAAATGTTGTCAAAATAGGAAAAGGGACCCAGTTGGAGACAATAAAAAATTGGCATCAGAATGATGATTTTTATGATGTCTCGCTATCTCGCTATTAGAAAAGTTTTCCATATCACCATTAGCAAAGTGGCGAGGTGTCACAAAATCAAAATCACGGTGGCCTCAAAATTTATTAGTAACTATGGTATGACCAGGTGGCACGACAAGCAATAATTGTTGTTAGAAATAGTTGGCAAGAACGATAATGATTTAATGGGTCTTTGTATTTCACAGCATTGAGTTCTATTCAAGTCATTAGAGCTCACTACCTTGCTATCAAAAAAACTTGACTTCTCATCATTAGTGAAGTAGCAAGGCACCGTAAAAACCAATAGCTGATGGTACCTGAGGTAACATGGATGGCTGACCAAGCTCAAAGTAAAGTTTTGTTGATTGCCAGCAATGCAGATTCTCCTATGTCAACAATGCCTCAGACTCGTAAAAGAATTTGAGAGATCCTAATCACCAGATCAAGTTTCAGTCAATGATCCTCGCTATCTCGCTATAAAGAGTTGCACAATGTTTAGTCTTGGTGACATAGCGAGTGTAGGACCCACTACTCCTTAGGGTACTTGATGCAGTTTCTCCACCTTTGATGTAACCTCAGATCATTGGCCATTGGTATCTTGCCATAAAAATTTGCTCGAACAATATGTATAGAGAGATAGCAAATGAGGGCCCCCTGGTATCTTCTAAGTAGTATAGTAACATATCATCTACAAGATCAAGATCAGATCGATGGTTGTCATTACTTCACTATAGCAAGGTGCTTGTTCTTTATGTATAGCAAACTAGTGACCTGTTGACACATGTCCTTAGTTGCTAGTAGGTCCAAATAGAAGCACCATCAAGGAAAGAGCTGTGTATGTGGGAAATTTTCATTGGATCAGAGGGCCAACTTGTTGAGTGTGACACCTAGTTGTATCTCTCTATACCCCATGATCATATGATTTTTAAGACTGACAATAAAGTTTTAAATACTGAACGTGGTGGCACTCTACACATTAATAAGATGTGAAAAGTTTTGCATGTGAAGTTAATAATAGAGTATAATAGGCAAGATTTTCTCAATTTCACCTTACACAAATAAAGATTTTGAAATCTTTTTTGAATGAAGATAATTATTGCAAGGATCGAGATAAATCTAGCATGAGTGTAAAGAGATTGATTCAAAGATAAATTGCAGAGTTATGAAGCACAAAAAACTCCAAGTTCTCATGCCATAGTTTCCAAAAAAATTACAGTCTTGTATGGTTTAATCAAAGGATGGTTCTAATGAGTTCACTAGATCCTAGGTTGTGGATAGCAGAGAGATTACTAGGTAAAAATACTTGGGCCTGGGATTGTAATATCCTGCATACTAGTTCGAACTAGTTTGCAGAAAAGAAGTGGTTTGTCCTGTTTAGAAGTATATGGATTTTTGATAGAGGAAAACTAGTAATCTTGAGTGTTTTCTTAAAGTTTCATCTCTTTGAAACTATGATAAGATGTCATAGTCAAGTAACCAAGGTTTTGAGAAGGATAATGAATGAACCTGGTAAGATAACAACCCTCTCAACAGTAACATCATCCTTTAAACAAAGTTTCAAGATATCATAGCCTGATGCTAGGATAACAGGAATGTGTGGGATCCTGTGCATAGATTTTGAGGAAGGTGAAGAAGATTTCATACTCACGAGTATGGTCTTTCTCACTTTTTTTTAGCATGCACCCTTTTTGTATTAGTGGATGGAAAATTTTGGTCAAAAGGTGGTTAAGAAAGCAGATGTGGTTGGGAATCAGAAGTTACCCATTTTATTATATTTGATAGCCACATTGTCTCCCTGCTCAATAATTGCACACTAAGTAATTTTTCCATTATTTATGAAGCTTGGCATGATCAGTAAAGAGTGGGAAGTGAAGATGAATTTCACAAAGTAGTTACCTTGACAAAACCCAAGAGTCAAGGATAGAGTGCAATCATCAGAATATATTTTGTCAGGAACAAGTTTAGTAGTTACATATATGATAGAATCATTGTTGGAGCAAAATCAATGAAATGAGGTGATAGACAGAAGCCCAAAAGGGAATGTGTGATTGGCATAACTTCCTATTAGTCTTTTTATTTTTGATAGATTTTTGTGTCTTTCTCTTGTAAAGGACACTTGTTATTTTCTCTTAGCCTAAAGCTTGTTGCATCTCATACTATATAAGTGAGATTCCAGGGCTAGAGAAAGGGTTCAAATTCCATATGTCTAAGTGATACTTAGTCTGTCTTTGGTCCATTATTTTGAACGAATTGGTGGTGTATTTTCTCTATCAGATCTTGAGAATACATGAATATAGAAAGATCTATGTTTCTTTTGAAGGTCATTTAGAGTCTACTATAAATTGTATACAATTTTCAAGGAAAATGAATACAAATTATGAACTATCCCCATATCATTTCTTTTTGAATTTTGTCTCCTTTTAATTACTTGGTTATCTTGATATTGTATAAGTACTTGTGCAATTGAATGCAATCTAGTTAGGTTGTATATTTCTTTATCACTACTATTAATTCAATGGATTAAGTAAAAGCTTTGGTGAATGTGATAAGGTTTCTGTAGTAGTGGAAAGGGTTTTGAATGATAAATTCTGATAAGAATTGCTGATAAATTTTTTTGTAAGGCAAGAAATTAGATCTAAGAATTTGCTATAGACTCTGAACCCCAATGGATTAGGCACTGATCAAATTTGATCCAGCTGAAAGAGAAAAGTATCACAAATGGTTGTCAAAATGCAACATCAAATCAATTTTTACTTTTATTTCTTGAAGATTTTCTAAGTTGGCCAATACTTCTCTACATGGAATAGTTTAGCTTCAGTTAGTCAGTATTGCTAAGAATACTTGCAGATATATAGAAGAATTTTTGGTCATATCTGTTATATGGGATGTGTTTATCAAGTTATCAAGAATTGTGTATGTATTTGAGGATTTGAGATGAGAATCAGAATGAAACTAAAAATAATCCTCATACAATTTTCACAGTCTTGAATTATCCTTGGGTATACCCACACTGGTTTTGTAGAGCCAAAAGAGTAGAGAACCACCCTTGGTTTTGTTGAAGTTGGGCCTAACTTATTTGCACATGCAATTGTTAATAAGAATTGGCTAGTCTTTAGATTGTGTGAGTACTATCATCTTGGTGTTGAGCATTTTAGTGCTTAGTAGTTTTAAAACACCAACACATGGATAAATTAGCATACCTTTGAAAATCATGAGCCAAAAAATCTAAAATCTCATCAATGATTAATAAGACTTCATTATTAGTTTCTTCTCCTTCGCTATGATTATTATCCGGATAGCTTGACATATTTACGACAATAGACTCATTACTAATATATTCAAAAAAAATTAGAATTCTGATTATCCCATAGATATTCTTCTTTAGACAATACCTCAACAATAGGTATCTATAAGAATCTGCATTAGGGAAGAATTTCCCCAAGACCAAGGAACTCAAAACACAAGCACAAATTAGACCAGAGTATGATCAAAATAACTGTATAGTATTCAATTCTATGTACAAGTACACTAGGAGTGCTTCAATATAAAGGCCTCTAAGATGCATCTAAAAGGCCTTAGAATTAGCATCATGATAAGTCCAACAACTAGGCACATGTCCATAGATATGGGTTATCCTCTATTATGCATAGAAGTAAGTGCGATGATGAGAGGATAAGCCTACAAAGGTGAAACACGCAAATCAGTGTTGTAGAAAACATGTGCTAAATTAAGAGTGTGAAAAACTATGTTGTCTACATGACAACTCAGTGAATGATGCAAACTCTTGTGGTGTAGACACCATGTGCATAATTAGAGTTTCATACTTCTATGTTGTCTACATGACAATTGTAGAAGATGCACAAAATCCTAAGTGTCTCATAAAGAGAAATAATAAAATAATGCACTAACCTAAGTTAACTTAAGTGTAAATAGTAAATACCTATTTACACCAATAGTATCGTAACACATTCACATTCATTACTAGAAGAAAGACTATTACTGTTGTTACATGTTTCCTCTTCTTTATACTCATCATCATAAAAAGATGAATCCACATTATGCATGTCATCAAACTGCTGATTACTATCCTCTGATTCATAAAACTGAGACTCTTCATCTTTAACATCATTTTCAATGGATTCATTGTATTCATTAACATTAGACTCATTAGCATTCAAAGCACTTTCAATCTCCATGATAAAATCTTAGATTTCATAAATCTTATCTACTCTTGACTTAGCTAACCAATCAATAGAATGTGGCATAAAAACTTCTAAGAGTACTACTGGCCATGAAGACTCCTCAAGTAAGAAAAACTCGTCAAGGTTCATAACTAGTAATTTAAAATTCATGTAAATTTTAAATCCACTAAGACCCTTGATATCACCAATTGTATTCCTTATCATTATGATGGTGTTATTATGAATCTTTCTTTCAACCTAGCAATATTTGCATGAACACTTTCAAGAGTTGGCACATCATTTTTAGACCTAGATTTTGATTCCATATTTTAAAATTTTAAACTCCTACCTTTGTTTTCTTAGTGAAGAAACACTGATGGAGGCAATTATTTTTTCCATTCAATTTTCATGAAAAATAGATACATGAAAATTATAAATACCTTTATGTGTTTCTATTTGAAACCTCAGATCTACTAATTGGCATAGGTGTAAACATGAAATCCTTCACACCACCAATAGGATCGTTGTAGAGCTGCCATTTCCTTGAAGAGGAAAATGAAATCATATTAGTGATTCACCTTTTAAAATCAATTACATTAGTAGATACAAACAACCACATAAACTATCAATCAAGAACCTAATAATTTTTTTCCCCAACAAACTAGATCTACCCACAAATACTGAAAGCTTTTGATATTTAAAATAAACCATGCACTAGCATAGTGATTTAGATCAGAGTTGCCAGTCACACTTATTGAGAAAAGATTTGAAACAATTTACCACTTGTACATTCTGGACTAGACTTTTAATATGGAAAAACTTGCAAATCACTAACACTTTGGAAAGAGAATACACTTCATTTTTAGATTCTTGACTCTAATTTTTACAACAAAAACTCAAAAAATTGATTTGATTGAAGATATACTCATTTCTCAACACAATTTACATCCAATTCAAGAATTGCTACTGTAAGAGAATAAAACTCACTAGGGAACATGAAAATATAGTAAGGAAATGGACTGACCACATCAACTTACTGCTGTATAAAAACTTTATCCATGTCTTTCCTTATGTTGTGTTGAATCCCTTTAGATTCTAAAGGTTTCTCTATCATGAATCTCAACATAACTCCCTAGTAGAGTCACCACTTTGTTGGCTTCTGATTTAATAGTTTTGAAAACAACCAAGAAATCAGACCAATGCATCTAAGGCTAGCAAATCCTTATGACAGATACACTCGACTATAGTCTTGGGCCAACTATAGCATAACTCTTTCTTCACTTTAGGCTTTGCAAGACCTAGGCAGGTTAACCTTGATGTTTTGACATATGGTACCAGTGTAATTAAAACATAAGTCTGAACCTATTAACAATAGATGCAACCCTTTTATCTTCTAATACTTATGCAATGACATAGAATTGAGATAGCTACAAATCATATCCGATGAACTCATAAGCTAAGTGAACGTGTGGATCACTACAAGTATATCTAGTACACTTTTGTCTTAGGTTACGAACATAAGGGTTGTTATGGACAAAATACTTACTGAATACTTAGCATGAGATGGATCTCTTGTGTGTTTGATGTGTCTACCATGCAAGAAACATTTTGGTCACCTTAGCATTTATGTTCTGATGCTTATGTTAACTTGCCACATTAAAAGAGACAAATTTTTTGGTCATTCTAGCTTCTTGTGGCTCGAATGCTTACATTTCATCCCAACAAAACTAGAATAGATGTTCTATTCATATTCTCATGATTGCAAATATCAGTGAGAGTTGTATGACATCTAGTGTTTTGGCTATATGCTAAGTGATGATGATTTTTGAGGCTTGGTAACTAGATCTAGGGTTGCATCTAGCTTAGGGTTGCATATAGCATAGGATTGCATTACTTGATTTAGAATATGATTTGATTGCAAATCTACTTTCATCTTCTGTGATGAGGGATTCTTAGTCTTTGCAATGTATCATGATTATTCTTGACTACACAAGAGCTTGATTCTTTGGTTCATCCTCTCACACTCCTCAATGAGATACCTATCACTATCAAGCAAAAACATGAAGCACTACATGAGATGTTAGTCCATTTACCTATGCATTTCATCCATAAATCCATTTCATCTACATGAACAACTCAAATCAAATCTGCATCCATACATTAACATCATGTTTTCGATCTCATAATCATAGCATAAAGCATCTCATGTAAATCAAATTAAAAGATAGACATTGACAATGACATGAACACAATGATACTTAGCTCCAAAATCTCACATATATATATATTGGTGTCAAAAGAATGCGTCTATACAAAAATGATTGGTAATCAAACACTATAGATAAAAAATGGTACAAAATGGTGTTGGCACACCAATCAATATATAGCCAAAATAAAAAAATCAGAGGCAAGAGCATCAATGATCTAACTCTATTCACCACCCTTCCCTCTTGGAGGAGGATGAGGAAGGGGTAACATGTCTAGCTTGGCTGGTGGGCTCGCACCTCAAGAATCTTGTGCATACTGAGAAAAATGTGGCACCTACATAGCCTCATCAGGTACCACTATGGATTATATTACAAAATAGTAGGCTGCTCAGGCTACCTAAAGTCTAAGTTCATCCTATAGCATCTTTGCCCTCTAATTAGCTAGCTACACCTACTCTCACAGCCTCTAGATCTCATGATCTCACTCGATAATCCATGTGTCCCTCACTGCCACCTATATCTGCAACTCTCCCAAATATTAGGAGGCCTATCTAATCTACTCTCTTACCCTCCTCAAGGCATCTTGGGGCCCAATAGTAGGCTACTCCTACATCTCCTCATCTAACATCTTGGGGTACTGCTCTGTAGGCGCCTGCTCCTCTATTTGTGGTCTCTATTGCTAACCCTACTCCACCCCACTGCCACCAACACCTAGATGTAACCCCATCTAGCATGTGGGAATCTGCACATATCACACTTGCTATGGTGGACCCTATGCTAGCTACTAAACTAGAGCCTATATAGGAACCTGCTGCGGTCCCTAGTTCTGCTAAACTGGAGCTATCATCCGTTATGAATCCATGAACCATGGGAAGGGATGGCTAACAAAATATGCTTGGTACACAGGTGTCATCCCTGCATCTATAATTTCTAGGAGGTTTTGCCATAGTGTTGCAACTAAGTTGCACACATCAATCATAGATCTCTTGTGATCTAACCTTGCTAACCATCCTCATCCCAAGTCTTGGGCTAACCTAGCATAGGAGCAATACTCCTATGAGATGTCCTATAGCTGCCCATACTATCACCACACCTACATGATGGGAAAACTCTCTATGATGTGTGTGGCTCAGCTTAATAGTGGCCATGAGGAGAATATCCAACCAAGTGCTCGAGGAGCATCATCCCAATCCTCTATCTCTCTCTAGGGCCACCATACTACGCAAACTAGGTCATCAAGATGGGTCCTCCAATGCTATGTCTTACCTAGGCCTCCTTGGGTAAGCTGCCCCCTATATTTGTACATGTAGGGCTCAATAAACTCTTGGGCATCCTCAAAACTTGGTCATGTCATGGGTAGGTGCTCCCATGCATAGATCTATATTACATATACCCCAAGGTCCATACTCTTTTTCTCTTGGTATACTATCACATGCATCTCATAAAACATGTGGGTAGGCATGCACTGGTCCCATCCAAATTGCTCAAGAGAATTGAGCATCCTTTGTAACATAATACCCCACCCACACTCTAATCCTTTTTGTTCTCTATCTGGTACAAGGAAGCAACTGATGAAAATGGCCAACACTGATGCCAACCTGTGAGTGGTCCAATATGTATGGATGAGCTCATCCCATGTGATGGCTTGCCCTATCACTAACTCCCACTGGAATATGGCCCTTAGTGCTTCTATGCCAGCCTAGGGCACTGTGTCATACACAACTTGCAGTCCGTGAAAGGGTATACACAAAATCTTGTAGATTTCCTTCGAGTTGTTGGTCATCCCTCCCTATGGCAAGTGGAAGGTGTTCATCTCTAAATGGAAATGCTCCACCAATATTGTCAATAGGTTGTGATTCACTAGCAGTGCTAGGATTCAACATAGATATGCTAAACTCAATTTGTCAATGTGGGCCATATCTACATCATCAAGACTTTGTAACAAAGCTCTATAGGGTGGATAATGTGACCTAAATGTGATTTCATCGAAGACAACCTGCACAAATGAGCAACAACAACATGAAAACAATCAGTACCACTTGACAAGTCAAAAAGATGGCAAAATAACTGCCAAATTAACATGAAAAATAAAAAATGCAACTTTTAAATTCATTTCATATGCCATAATTTCACATCGACATTCATGTTCTTGCAAAAAATCCTGCTTCTTTGTGTGAGAAAACAAGTCCTTGCATGAGAAAACAAGATCTTGCATTAGAAGTGACAAGACTGTAAGCGACAAGTGCCCAACAATCCCACACATCTCACACAAAAGGTGGTTATCTCCCATGTGAGATTCTCCATCGACACACGTGAAGAGAGACCTATCTTGCACAAGGATCGAAACCCCCACACGAGAACCATTGACCTCTTCTAAAAAACATGCAAAAACATCCTAAATACACCTAAATGTGAAGCAAGTTTGTCAACTACTCACTAGAGGTCCATAGTCTATCGGCCGACTATGTCATCTGGAGCACTTGAAATGGTGTGCATGTACTAGAACTGAAATCTCTCTCTTAGAGTTCTCTTCTCCACTAAAACAAAATGCACAAATGATTTGAAAATGACGCTTTGGGCCCTTATATAGGCTTTGACCTAATTTTTCAAAGTGTTCCAATTTGCGTGAAAATCACCCCTTAGTTAATTTGACCATTCTAAATCCATTATCAGGATCAAATTCAAAATCTGACACACCTAAGCAACCCAAAAACACATTTTAAAATTTTGGGATCGACACGATTGAATGCTTGTGCAGTCCAAATTTTTCTATTACTTTGAGAATCTCTGAATCTTCTCAACTCAAATTTCTTCACATTTTCAAAATTTATTCTAGAAAAACTCAACTCTAGTCAAAATTGGTCAACTTTTGGTCAAAGTTGGTCTTCTGGAACCCGAAATCATGCGAAATTGACTTTGAATTTTCTTCTGATCATTCCATATTCTGCTGATTCTTCAATTTCTTCTATATCTCTCTCTCTCTATACTACTTTATATCATATTTTTGGTGTGTCATCCTTCAATTTTACTCTCAAGGGGATAGGAAGATTACATCATTAAATCTGAATTTTGACTTAATATGAATCTTTATCACTCAAGGCATCTTGTTCCCATATTATGTCCTCATCACTTGGGGCATCTCATCAATAAGGGCATCTTTTGTCCCTGTATCTAAAATCTTTGTCATTTATTTCATCTTTTCATTAGCTGATCACATCTTATAACAATCTTTATCAAAGTTCGATGGACAAGTATTGGGATAGTCTAAATCCTGACTCTTGAGGATCAAGCCTTGTTCTAGGGATGCTTCTATAGCTCATGATTGGATTCTGTTATCTTTCAATCTTAGGTATCTAGGTGTTCTATCTGGATCCTTTAGGATTAAGCTCTATTTTAGAGATAATCCTTAAAAGCTTATCAATTTAGGTATCTAAGTGTTCTATCTAGATTCTCAAAAGGTTAGGCTCCATTCTGGAAAAAACCTTTTAAATGCTTATCAATTCAAGTATCTAGGTGTTCTATCTGGATCCTTAAAGGTTAGGTTCCATTTTGGAGAAAACCTTTTAAATGCTTATCAATTTAGGTATCTAGGTGTTCTACTTGGATTCCTTAAGATTAAACTCTATTTTGGAGATAATCTTTAAAATCTTATCAATTGGTCTCTATCTCATCAATTTCAAAACCAATCTTACTTATTGATCTTTGCATCATGCTTTAAGATTTTCTTTGAATTAAACATGTTGCTTGCATGTTCATTCAAAGAGGGACAAAATGTAATACCCAAAAAATTTCTCATTGCTATGTTAACCAATTCTGGTCTATTCTGATCAATTCTAAAGTCTTATTCTACTAGGAAATTCTTATCCTGATTTTCATTGCTTGGCCTAAGTGTTAAATGCAGAAAACCCTAAATCTGCATTAATCAGACTACATATTTAATTTCTAAGTATTGACTCATATTAATCACATTAAACCTATTTGATTAAGATTTAATTTAATTCAAAGTATTTGTACTTTAATTAAATTAAATCATATCCTAAGGCTAATCTACTAAGGAATTAAAAATATTTAATTTAATAATTATGTTTACTTTAATTAATTGAATGAGATTATTCAATTAAATGAAAGGGGCATTTATGAGGTCATATCTCATTTTATTAAATTATATAATATTTTCAAAATCTGCTCTTTAGTTCCAAAATGGAAACCTTGAGTGAACTATCTCTTGAAATTGGAATCAATTTAGTTAACTTGTTCGCACACTCATAAAAAGTTCAATAACTACTCACCACACTCAGAACTAAAATAGTTAACTTCGCTTGTATAAGGAAGTTTCTATTTTAACTGAATCTTCTTTCTAATCTTTTATTACAAAGGTTGAATTTTGATGCTATTGAATTGCTGTCGAATTGAATACTCATTTTTATAACTTTCATATGTTCTTTTGATTAGTATTTTAATGTCATCTAGTTAATAATGTATACATCTAGCTTTTTTTTTTTTATTGTTTAATATAATAAATTGCACATTATATAAATTACTTGCACAATCATAGTTTGCATAAATCCTTCATTCTAGAAAGGTCTGGTTGCATGCATCTCGATCTGAGAGAAAATAAGAAAATTCCTTCTAGATAAAAGGCAATAGGTTGCATTGTTAGACCTCTTGGATGAACTATCCCATGTTCATTCTAGGATGAATCCTCATACAATGACCATGTTAAAGTGTAGGTGAAAGATCTGCGGCCTCATTTTCATGTATACACTAATGTCATATTATGACTAGAAAAATTAGATGGAGATTATATACATGTTGATGGTTGTTGGAAATAAAAGAGGAGTAAATGAGACGGGAGGGGTGAATAAGTTACTACTAAAATAAATCCCATATCTCTTAGATGTCAGTACAAAATAATACTCTAAAAATTGAACTCTGCTGATGCTCAACAAATACACAAAAATGTTGTAACTTGGTAAACATTGAAAATGCTTGAAAAAAACTTAACGTGGAAGTATTAAGATGTTATTTGTGATTACTTAACACTTCAAATTAGTCGCAAATATATAAGAGAAATAGCATGAATGCATATAACACCAAGATTTAATGTGAAAATGCAATTTTGGATAAACCACCAATTGCAACTAGTTATAGATTTTTACTCTTTTAAAGTGAGCCCTATTAGAAGCCAAACCTATTAAAGGTTACAAAACACACTATTAGGTGTGTCCATGTTAGAGGATTTAATCATCCTATTAGGAGTGGCCTTGTTAGATGTGTTTGGACAATTCAATAGAAATGCCACCTTGTTAGAGGATTTACAAATAGCTGCTAAGCCAACTCTGCTAAGAGATTTAGATCACTACTACAATGGTTAGAGAGTAACAATGAGATGACCTAATTTATGATGCAACTAAATTGTTGATTGCAGATATCGATTTTTTCTTGTATACTTGATTCATTTTGATTGAATATATCTTTTCAGCTTGACAAGGATATTCTTCCTATCCTTCTGATTTTTTTTCCATTAGCATTCTCCAATTACCTTTCATTCATTCACACATTCTAAATCTCAACTCAACATTATACTTATATCTTTCATATTATCAAGTTGGCTAGAATATAACATAGAATAGTTAATATTCATCTTCTCAATTAGCTAGAACCAACAAATAAATAAATTAAACTAAATATGCCAAAATAAGAAAATCATTCATTAGCTGACCTTGCTTGGTAGACACTAACTCAGAAATGATTTTCTTATGTTAATCAAGTGAACTTGGTCAATGTTACATATTCACAAGGTTCTTATGGTAATGGAGTGAGCTCAATTAACACTGGTTTCATCCAACATTTCCTTCATTAATTGAGTGAGCTTGGTTAACACTCATCTTTCACAAACTTTCCTTTTCCACTTGATTGAACTCAATAGAAATTGTCTTTTGAACTAGGAAAACTCTAAAATGCTCAGTAGACACATAAAACTATCTTCAATGATTGAGACATAAAATAACTAATAAAAACATGACATTTTGTGTAACATCAAAGAAAATACACTTTTAATCAATTATTCCAATAGATTTTGACATGTATAACCTCAGAAGTTAGTACAGACTGTATGAAAAATAGATATTTGTGTTTTACCAATGAAACAGGACAACAAAATTAAAGGAAAATAATTCTTTTATTTTTAAAAAAATTACTTGTACAATTAGGGCTGATATCCTAGATGTTTAATCTAAGTTAGAAAAGTATATTATGGTCTTACCCAACCTAGTAGTAATTTGTGTAAAGGCATGGCATTTATGCAAAGGACATCTTGCAGGCTAAGATGGAGAAGTTGTGTTGAGCAATTGTATGCAAACTTTTGTGAAAGCTATATATGCAAGTTTGTGAAGCTATTCTATGATCCAATATTAAACTAAGAAATAATCTATATTCTAGAAGTCTAATTACGTGTTTTGGTAGTGAGCTCTTCTTGTAATTGGAAGTGTATGTTTAGGTAGTGGGCTCATCTTGCATCTCTTGTACTACAACTCCTAATGGGGTTGGAATCTCCTAATAGGGATTCAAAGTATCCTAATGTGGAATCTCTATATTGAATTTTCTTAATGAATCCTAATAGGGTCCATACTCTAACAAGGAACTTATATGTCAATATATTATCTAGTTGGTATCATCCCCACTAGGATTTTCCTTTGGCCAGGGTTTGCATTGTTAACAAAATATGGTGTTATGAGTTATCTTTGCACATGGTTACTATTCCTATTTAGCATTACTTTATAATTTTTTAGGTATGGTTTAAAGTATAAAATAATATCTAGTTGGAAACTAAATTTTGTAGATTACTGTTTCACCTTCCACTTCCCCCCCCCCCTCAAAGTAATTCCTACTTCTAAAAATTGATATCAGAGCACAGTTACTCAAAAGAGGCTTAACAACTTGAGTAAGATCCCTATGGATGTGGTATAGTTGATGAAAAACCTTGAAGAGGAACTTGAACAAATTGATCTCCTTAATAAAGCAAGAGATAAGCTAAAGGATAGATATGAAGACTCCAAAGCATACAATAGACAATTGAAGGATAAGATTGAACATCTAAAATCCTTGCCTAAATCTACTGAATCTAAAACTAGGATAGATATGATAGCTAAGGAAACTAGGTATGAATTTAGAGGTAAGTCTTTTTCATGTAGTGAAATAGGTCATATGAAAAGAGATTGTACAAATAAGCCATTTAATCATGTTAAGGCTTTTTATTGTCATAATTTTCATGCTATGGGTCATAAAGAAATTGATTGTAGGAAACATAAATATGATAAATGATAGAAGGAATAGTAAAATGTCTAGAAATACTAAACATATAGATAGAAGAAGATCTAATGAAAGGACATCGAGAGAAGGAAGACCTTATGAAGAAATAAGATAGATTGTGTGTTATAAGTGTAACAACTTTGGACACATAGCTCAAAATTGTCATACACCTAATGATCACTAGAATCCTAGAAGAAAAACTCTAGTATGTTAGTTATGCAACAACTTCATACATACAACAAAGTATTTCAAAATGGACATAAACTTTGAAGATAGAAGGAACAATAGAAGAAAATTTAAAAATAGAAGGAATGATGGAAGAAATGTCAGAAATGAAAAAAGGAACCATGAGAGGAACTCCAAAACTAAGAAAGACAACGAGGAACAAAGAAATTTAGTCAGTTAAATTTAGGAATAACTCAATGAGGCATTTGTAAAAGGATTAGATGTCTCAAAAGAAAAGCTAGAAGATGATGAGATAGGAAGATCGAAGTTAGTTATCAAGTTTGATATAAGTTGAATCAAGCGTGTCCACAACACCAAAATTTGTAAATTCACTCAAAGATCAAAGTATGTGTAATGAAGTTGGTAAAATGTGTATTGTGATAATTTTATACTATATCTAAGCTTGCTTGTAATTTGGAGTTATCTAAATTAGTTATGAAGGAATTAAGAGTTATTGTTATTACAGAGTAAGTCAATTTTGTAGCAGAAGATAAAAACTATGTCTTACTAAGAATTTAATGGAGTGAAGTTTTCTAGAGCATTGTCATGATGGAAGGAAGATATAGTAAACTTTGGGTAGGATTTGAAGTTTGGATAGAAAATCTTGAGTAGATATTTGATTTCAAATGTAATTGATAGCTTTTTTGTGTTTGCAAAGTAGAAAATTAATGAAAGTTCAAGTTGAAGGAGTAAAATGGAGCACAAACTTGATTACCAATTCATAGTGATTACATCATAAGCATAGAGCAGTTAGAAGTGACTTGACAAGGCAATTTCAAAGAAAAACCTATTTTTGAAAAAGTTATTCTATTGTTTATTCATAGAATTTATTCGATAAAAGTTTATATTTGATAAAAGAATGGATATGTTAGTAGTTCATAATGTTGAGAATGAGGAAAGACAAAAATTGAAGGTTATCTCTATTGAACCCATAGAGGGAAACCCTAGTTCAACATTATCCATTATGCCGAACAATGTAATTTATTTGGAAAATGTAGGAAGTTACCTTAACAACAAGTTTCAATCTATTGGGAGTGAGTATATGAACAAGGACATGGAATTAGTCTTTATTCATGATATGACTATGAATCTGGGATTTCAACATTTAAAGGAACTAGACTTGTTCAAATATCATTTCTATAGAGAATTGGATAGATGAGTGGACATAGATGATACTAAGTAGAATACATGATGGAAAACTATGGGTAGAAGATAGTGTAGTTTATATTTCAACTAACCTTATTCATGAGGTAATTCATCTTATAAATAAGGAAGTGTACCTATAGGTGAGAAATTGGTTAAGAAGAAAGTTGAGAGTTATATCAAAGTAGTTTATAATGGAAAGGACATGGTGATCAGCACCATTAAACAAGATGATGTAATATTCTTGAGTAGAATCATTGCCTACTCCTTATATGTAAGTTTTAAGATTGATGAATTGTTAGCTGAATTTATCTATGCAACCTACAAGATATGTGTTGAGAAGGAACAAGTTAACCTCAGTGAAATTCTAAGAATGCAACTACTTGATAACCTAGAGAAAATCAAGAGGACTAAGAATGGTGTGTTTAGATTTTAGTCACTGATTAATCATTTATTCTTTCATGTACTTAAGAGATTTCTATATTTGTCACTCACAAAGATTATGAGTGGTGAGGGGTGTATAATGAAGAAGATCATAGAAGTGTGTAGAAGACATCCAACAGATAAAATATTGGATAGTAGAAACTTGATAATGAAAACATTTCAAAATGCGATGAGACAAAGATTCAAAATTGCACCTACGATTTTAGATAGATTTAAAGAAGATATTTGTGTTATGGTTGATATAGATTTTACTTATATTCAAGTAGTAGAACATACAAAAAAATTTCTTGATCCGTTGGGTTATGAATTGAGTGATGAAATAGTAGTTGGATACAATGATTTATTGTTGAAATTAGAGAAGGACCAAGCTTATAACAAATTTGGAACCTATGATGAGATTACCCAATCAGCTCGTCAGGGATCTTTGGAGAAGGCATCTCATAAGAAGATTGAAACAATAATGAAGAAAGCTTTATCTGATGCTAGTATGACTAAGAGTGAGTCACAAGTAGTTAGGTAGACTATGAAATGAGGTATATTGAATGTGCAACCTTTCTCAGTGTCTATTGTAGAGACAACTTCAAAATAGAGCATTCCTTATTTAGTAGTATCAGATGTATAGACAAGTAACCCAAAGAGGAAATTAGAGAGATTAGTGAAAGCTATGACCACCAAGAGAAAAAGGGTCAAGAAACAAGCCACTAGACCAAGAAAGAGACAAAAGACATTGTTGACAATTTTTGAGTCTAGCGAAGAACAAGAACAAGAATAAGAAGTTAAATAGATAGAGAAGGTAACTACTTCTAAGCAGTTAGAACAAAAAGCTTGGCAACCCTAGAAGCCAAAGATACAGAAGATAAATTCAATTATTGCTAATGAAGATAACTTTGTTCAGATGAATAAATTTTATGACTTGTATAATCATTTTGAGAAAGATCAGATTGATATCTATACTATGACATACATAATAACCAATAATCTAAAACTTAAGGATATTAAATGCATGATAAACCAAAAAGTCTATGATATAATTATTTTAAGGAAGGTATGAGTTCACAAAGAGGACTTAGAACTCTGGAAGTCTATGATAAGAACTATATGCAAGACTAATGATGAAGAAGAAGTCAAGAGATTGTTGAACAATCTAGAACCTTACTTGAGAAACAAAGTAAGACCATTTTTGTTTATGGTGGGTGAGAAAGATAAGTTAAGAAATGAAACTATGAAAACTATAAGTGTAGTGCACCAATATTATAGTCAAAGGAACTAGCAAATATAAATATATTTTTCTTTTTCAATGAAAGCATTTTTATTTTATTTTATTTGTTTATATTTATTTTCCTTGATCTACAATATTGATGTACATTACTACAATACATTTAACAAACTTCACTAACCACTTTAGTTCCTTCCAACCAGAACATTATTTGAAATTCTAACGAAATGTCTTTATAACCAAATGTATCAATTTCAAATGGAGACACACATTTTCTCTTAGAATCATTTTAGAAACAAAAACATAACAACTTTACTCATTTCTATATACTATAGGATAGTGCATGATATATAAATTTTTTAAATCACTGAATGTAGCAACATATCAACAAGTATAGTCCACTTATACAGTCCACTTATACAATTTTTCAGCTTAAAAGCTGTCATAAAACACAATATTGGGAGTTACCCAAGGGTGACTCTACCTAATACAATAAGAATTCACTTGGAAGTATGTTTTTGCTGCAAATGAAAATAAGAAAACATCCTTCTTCTCTTCAAGTCTTCAATCAATAGATCACAACCTGCAGTACAATACACACAAACAAGCCCATGGTACTCTCCTCCAAACCTTAGGCCTTTTAAAGGCCACCCCCGAGCAGGGAGAACCTTGACTAGGTGGACATACATTATTAACAACCATTTACAACACAATGCTCACATTACAAAACTGTTCACACATTTTACAATTGACAAATGAAACCACAAAAATTCCCAACCAAGGTAGACCACTTAGGATCACATGTAGATCCATCTCAAGGGGTAAGGGTGGAAAATGAATGTTGAGGAGACTCCACCTGCAACTATGCCTTCATTAGGCTATACACTTTATACACATGCCTTCACAAGGAAACCCAACACCACATACATGCCCTCACATGGCATCTTTACAATACTTATAACTCCAGCAAGGTGGCATATGGGGCCCATAACACCCATATGGCATCCCTCTCCTACTCTAGGAGAGACTCTCACC
Organism: Cupressus sempervirens; assembly: GCA_028749045.1. NCBI lineage: Eukaryota > Viridiplantae > Streptophyta > Pinopsida > Cupressales > Cupressaceae > Cupressus > Cupressus sempervirens. Next base: position 87,542,787 of record CM053784.1, on the reverse strand, counting down.
CAACACATTCCCTATGCACCCCTTACCCTCACAAGGCTCTCTTTCCCTGCCAAGAGATGAGACTCACCTTGTCACACCCAAAACAGAAAACTGCAACAAGAACATATGAATTCACAACACAAAGTAAATCACAATACACACATACACCAAAACTAAAACATGATCCCTCAACCTTACACAACACAACATTACAACACACCATATTACAACTACATTACAGAAAACTCACATGCATAACACAATAAAAATAATCTACTTAACAACAAACTTTCATAGCAAGGGTACATAAGGTTACCAACCTAGTTTCCAAGCAAATCTGAGCTCCCACACTTGTTACCAGCAATCCTCCTCTTAAGCTATCTTCTTCTCCTTGTTTTTTTTTTCTTTTCCAAAATTTACCCCACTTAGATTCTTTTTCCAGATCTATCCAAAAATTCTGCCCCCAAGAACTCTCCCTCCAGAATGTTTTCTTTTGATGCTTAAGTTTTCAAATTCGGTCAACTTGGGAATCCACAATTTTGGGGTGCTCTTTTCAATGCCTAGGGAAGCTTATAATACTTAAAAATTCCCCTACCCCCTAGGTATATCATATGGGCTTTAAAATAAGACCTCAAACTACCCCTAGGGATGGTGTAAACCTCCTAGAAATTCACAAAAGGTGTGCATTCGACCTAGCATGGAAAGAATCCCTCTTGGACCCATAAATACACCTAGGGAAAAGAAATCCTACCAAACCACTCCTTGGTTCACTCAACCACCTACCATCCCACTAAGCATGCTACAAAGGAGAAAATGTGTCAAGTGACACGACAATACACACAACACACTTGGCAAGCCATCAAGAAAAACAAATTTACTTTTATAGAATCACAATAATACACAAAAATTGGTTTTACAAATAAAATACAAGGGTAAAAAGGTTATACCCTCCTTAGGGTTAACCTTGGTTTTTCCAAACACCTAGCAAGGTTCTCCATAAATCCATGGGCTTCTTTCCTACACACTTATTGCAAATATCAGTAGTCCAAGAATAAGGTGATAAAATGATAATGTAAATATAAATCACATAGATTCTATCATTAATGAATAACATAACTAATATGAAATATGTATTTCCATTCATATCACATTACACACTTCACATTTGTAGCAATTCTCTAATCTAGATAGTAAAACATTATGATCATTTATTCTTACAGAAAATTATGGAATTAATCTACCTTAAGCAATGCATCAAATATAATATAAGTATACAATTCTAGTTTATTCAAATGATACATGAATTATTAATGTTACTCTAAATATGCTAAGACATGATAATCTAGCACCATATGGAGACCACAATTCAAAAATCAAACATTCACTTGAGTATAACATAAGCTTTAATCATGACATATGGATCATCAAGAAGGTAAGTAAGCATATCTGAATAACATCATAAAAACTACTTAGAATATTAGTGTCCTAGTAACATCATAAGGAATCATCATATAGCCTAATGTCATAGGTATCAATGTCTCAATAACATAACATGAAATTAAATAGTCTAAGGATCAAAATATCAATGTCCATAGTGGGTAATAATGTGTCATCTAGAGTCTAACTATCAAAGTCCAAAAGAAACAAAATGTCAATAGTGCTATGATGGTCGGGGTGGGACATAACATCCTCCCCCTCTAGGCATGAGCTTCCTCTTGGAGTTCATCAAATAGATAGGGGTAGTCACATCTCATTTGCATCGTGTCCTCCCATGTAGCTGTGACCTCATCATAGCAATCCCATTGGACCTTAACCTGGTCCACTTCTCTGCCTCGAAGTTGAAGGGTCCTGTGGGCCAATATGCGAATGGGCTCTAGGGATAGCTGGCCATCTAGTGCTACCTACATAGAACCCCAATCTATAACATGAGATGCATCATAAATATACTTCCTCAAGGAAGAGACATGAAAAACATTGTGGATGCGTGATAGGCTAGGTGGCAAGGCTAAGCGATAAGCAACTGGTCCTATCCTCTCCAAAATCTCAAATGGCCCAACAAATCGAGGAGCAAGCTTAGAGCCCTTTCCAAAATGGATTGGACTCTTGTGTGGATGCACTCTTAGAAATACTCTATCTCCCACCATAAAGGCTTGATCTGTCCTATGGGCATTAGCATACTTCTTCTGTCGGTCTTGGGCTTCCCTGAGATGTTGCCTAATCAAAAAGACTTGCTGCTCCATCTCCTTGACAATCTGTGGTCCAACTATTACCCTGTCCTCAATCCTATCCCAACTTAATGGTGTCCTGCAAGGTTTTCCATATAGGGCCTGATAAGGTGGCATGCCCAAAGAAGAATGGTGCCCATTATTATAGGCAAACTCTACTAGATGCAAATACTCCTCCCATTTAACTTGATTATCCATCACATACATGCACAACATGTCCACTAATACCTGGTTAACTCTCTCAGTCTGCCCATCTATCTGAGGGTGGTATGTTGTGCTCAAGTTAAGCTTAGTCCCTAGGGCTCCCTGTAACTCTCTCCAAAAGGAGGTAAATATAGAGTCTTTATTAGAAATAATCTTGTGAGGAATGCCATGGAGTCTCACAATGTCTCACATGAATACTTGTGCTAATGTAGGAGCAGTGAAAGTGGTACGTATAGGTTAGAAGTGGGCCACCTTGGTCAATGTGTCAACTGTCACCATGATGGCATCATGACGATGAGAAGACATAGGAAGACCCACAACAAAATCTATAGAAATAACATCTCACTTCCACTCTGGAATCTCATGAGGATAACCCACAAGAATGTCCATGTTCTACCTTAACTCTCTGGCACTCTAGGCATCTAGCAACTATCCCTGCAATATGCATCCTCATGCCGGGCCAATGAAAGAGTCGTCTCAAGTCTGCATGCAACTTCCTAACCCCTGGATGTGCTGCATAAGGTGCCCTATGAGCCTCAAGAACAATAAAATCCTACAATCCTCCAGTAGAAGGTACATAAATGCACCCTCGGTGACGTAGAAGTCCATCAGACTCTAACACATAGTTGGAGAACTTCCCCTGAAGAGGCCTCTTAGATCTAATCATCTGACACACATCCCTATAAAAATCATCCTCTGGTAAGTGCTGCATTATTCTCCCCCTCAAATCTGTGCTGGTGACCATGGATGACAACTCATGGCATCTACAACCACATTCTCCTTCCCCTTGATGTAGTGTACATCAAAGTCATATTCACATAAAAACTCCATCCATCTCCTTTGCCGAGCATTAAGGTTCGGTTGAGAGAAAATATACTGAAGGCTGTGATGATCTGAGTGGAGTTCAAAATGGTGTCCCAAAAGGAAATGGCACCATCTAACCAAGGCATGTACTACTGCTACGAGCTCAAGATCATGGGTAGGATAATTGAGTTCATGAGTCTTAAGTTTCCTAGACTCATAGGCTATAACTCGCCCATTCTGCATGAGTACTGCCCCTAACCCATCCAATGACACATCAGTACACACTAAAAAGTCTGTAGAGGGATCAGGTACTACAAGAATAGGAACACTAGTGAGGGCCTTCTTCAACTCTTGAAAAGATCTCTCACATTTTTTTGTCCACTCAAATTTCTTCCCTTTTCTCTGGAGAGAAGTAATAGGATGTGCTATCCTTGAGAAACCCTCCACAAAATGCCTGTAGTAACCAGCCAACCCCATAAAGCTCCTAACTTCTATAACTATCATCGGTGCTGGCCAGTCTATAATGGCTCTAATCTTTGATGGGTCAACTGAGATCCCATCACCTGATATCACATGACCTAGGTAGCTGATCTATGTGCAAAAGAAAGAACACTTCGGCAAATTGGCGTATAATTTATTATCTCTCAAGCACTGAAGGACTTGTCTCAAATTTTCTTCATGCTCCTATTCATTCCATGAATAGACCAATATATCATCCAGGAATATCACCACAAATCTATCCAAGAATGTATGAAATACTCCATTCATAAGGCTCATGAATATAGATGGGGCATTAGTGAGACCGAAAGGAACCACTGTAAACTCATAATGCCCATATCTTGTGCGAAAAGCAGTCTTATGGATGTCACTCTCCACAATCCTCAACTAGTGATATCCTAACTTTAGATCAATCTTTGAAAACACTCGAGCACCTTGAAGCTGGTCAAATAAGTCATCAATTCTAGGAAGTGGATAACGGTTCTTAATGGATAGCTTATTAAGCTGGCGGTAGTCTATGCACAACCTCAAGGATCCATCCTTCTTCTTGACAAAGACAACTGGTTCTCCCCATGGTGACACACTAGGATGAATGTGCCCCTTCTCCAAGAGTTCTTCTAGCTGAATCTTGAGCTCATTGAGCTCATTAGTAGTCATCCTATATGGAGCTCTAGATACTGGTTGGGCCCCTGGAACCAAATCAATATGGAAATCCACTGTCCTAGGTGGAGGCATACCTGGTAATTTAGAAGGAAATACATCTCTAAACTCTTGTAAGACTAGGTAATCCTCGAGACATGGCCCATTCTCCTCTCCCTCAAGATCATTAATGGTAATAGCATATAACTGACACCCTTTTCTCATGCATCGCTTAAGCTGCATAGCGGAGATCATGCGGAGGGACACAGGTCTCTGAATGCCTGAAATCACTATAGGTGTACCATGATCATCATTACACTCCACCTCCTTCTTCCTACAATCCACCTTGGCATGGTGAGCACATAGTCAATCCATACCAAGGACTACATCATATGATCCTAAGGGGTTGATACGTAGATCTACACAAGTAGTGATATCCCCAATTTGAATAGGACAATTCCTGACCATGGATCTAACCAATACCTTAGCACTTGAGGCTAACTCTACATCCCAGCTAACATCCTACTTAACTACCACTAGCCTACAATGCTCCACAACTGAGGGTGATACAAAAGAATCAGTAGCTCCTAGATCAAACAATATAGATATACTACTACTACCAATAATACTTGTAGCCTCTATCACGGTAGCCTGATGCTCAGTCTGTCTATCATCTATTGCTGCAAATAACCTATGAGAACATCCCATGTCACCCACTGTTGGCTTGGATGCAGCTACCCTCTGTCTATGTGGAAAATCCCTAGCAATGTGACCCATGCCACCACAAGAATAAAAAGGTCCGCGGGTCTGAGTCTGTAATCCTGTAGATCGAGGCTGCTGGTGTCCCCCTATTTGAGTAGATCCACTAAAACCACCTCTAGTGGGCTGTTGAGTCCGTGCTAGAGGTGTATGAGAAGCTTGTTCTCTATGATCCTGAAAAGAACCCTGTGCCTACCTCTGCTTGGGCTTAGTGCCCTGGTATCCCTGTGGAGGCTTCTACCTCTGATCCTGCTGTGACTGGGGGCCTCTAAAAGATCCTTAAGAGTGTCGCTGATTTCCCTTCCACTGTGACCTAGGTGAAAAAAGGGTATTACCCTGACGCTGATATCTATCATGGGTATCCTGAGCCTTATTTCATACATCCTCTGCAATAAGAGCCCTCTCTACTGTAGCTCTGAAGCCTACTGGTGCTGCCATGCGAACCTGTCCTACAATAGAGGGATTAAGACCTCTAATGAAATGGTTAATCTAGAGCTTCTCATCTCTCATATAGTCAACATAAGGGAGGATCTCTAAAAACTTATTCTCATACTGTGTTACTGTCAATCCCCTCTTTTGTAAGTCATGGAACTCATCAATCTTTCACTGCCTGTAATGCTTTGATAAATATCTCTCTTTGAACCTTTGTAGGAAGGTATCCCAAGTGAGAGTGTCCATATCAATATCCCCCATAGCCTTCTCCTCATCCCACCATTTGGAGGCTAGTCCTTGCAAAAGGTGTATAGCAAAATGGGCCCTTACATTGCTCCCAAAAGGATGCAACCCATAACATCTCTCCAAACATAAGAAGAAAGATTCTACCTCTGAACCATCTATGGACCCATGAAAAGGGGGTGGCTGAAGATGAAGCAATTCTTTAATCTGATCTCCTATATCTCGAGGTGCTCTTGGTATAGGTCAAAGCTCTACCCTTGCTGGAGACTCAGGTCTGTGGACAGACTCCCCCTCGAGCTCAGCATGACTCCCAATACAACTAGGTGGAGGACTCCTTGTCCTCTCTCTGATAATAGTCCTATGCTCCTCTGACATTTGCTGACTAGGGTGAGCTACTGTTGTAGGCAACCTCTGTTGTAATAAACCAATAAGATTTTGGATAGCATCTAGAATGTCCTGGTTGGGGTTCCGGGGCTGTTCCCCCTGTCCAATCTCTATCTCTAGCCCAACCCTAGCTTCTTGTGCCATACTAGCGCCATGCTCTACACTAGCATCCTACTCTACCTATGCATCTCGTGCATGTCTACCACCTCGTCCATGCCTGTGGGCATTACAAGTGACCACTGGCATCCTACAAAAAAAAAAAGAGTTTAAGAGTCAGGGTCAAGAATCTTTAAAGTTCATTATTGGAGTCTCAAAGAACTAAGACAAAGTAATTCCTCTTTTTTTTTTGTGAGGAATCATGGCCAAAGTCAACTTAGGGTGGGTGTCCTGCCACCATAGTTGCTTAGCCAATGTCCCACATTGGTTAGATATATTAAGGTGTTATCTTCCATTGCATATGCATATATGTATATTTATTTATTTATTCATTATTTTTAATTATTATTATTTTTAAAAAATATTTTATTATTATTATTATTTTTTAATATTTTATTATTATTATTTTTTTAATATTTTTTTAAAATTTATTTATTATTATTATAATATTAAATTATCACTAATAGGTAACTTCATGGACATGAAATTATAATAGCACTTATTCATGATTACTAACACATTACCACTTAGTTGCTTCATTATCACAAACTTATTTAAATAATTATCTCTTAAGTAGTTTCAATAAAAAATAAAACTCATGTGGGCAAATAAAATAAGTGCATTTTAAATTTGTGTAAAAGAGGAAGATGGCATGGTGGGAGTGAGATTTGAACACATGACCTCTTGAATTCCACCTTTTCCACCCACCCCACTAACCAACTTTCCCTCTTTTACTTAATGTTTTGAAATAGAAAACATTTTGATAAGGGGGATCCCATTTGAATTTGGGTCAAAGAGTCAACTTATGATCAATTTGAAATTCATTTCTTTATCTTTCTCTTCCAAACCTAACCCTAATTCAAAATTAGGGCTATGAAAAAGTATAAAAGTTATTTTTCCCTCTTTCTTATGTTATTTTTCATGTTCCTTCCATAGGGTTTCAAACCCTTATGCATTTCTTTTTTTTTCCCCCTTGTTATTGTGTGTATGTTTCTGTTTTTGTTTAAATTTTTTTTGTTTTTGTTTTGTACAGGTACTTGAATGCTAATGGAGATGGAAGCAAGCTTCCATGGAGGATAAATGATGTGTATATGTTTATCTTTGATATACACACACGTATCCTTGTGTGGATATATGTTTGAGATGGATAGAGCTCAATATTTGTAGAGGGATCCATGTTCAGCCATACATGAGTTCTCTGATATATCCTATGGCATTATTATGCCCATAATTTGTTGCAAGTTTTTTTTTTTGTTTCATGGATATAAAGATAAGCATTTTATTATTAATTTCTTGTGTGAGAGGGGGTTGTCCCTGGCCTTGCCTGTACTTAGTGATGAGCACACAAGAGAAAAAAAAATTTTGTCATTTAAGAGTCAGTCATATTGCGTTAGCATTTTTAGAGGAACGAAATCGAATATTTCCAAACGCTTTCTGGGTTTTCTCCAGAAGGGGGTCTATTCAGGTCTCATGTGAGAAAAATCCACAAAAGTGAACGCACATAGAGTTACAAGTCTTTAATAAAAGCATCATTTTTAAAAAAAAATTTAGTTTATAGCATATTTTCTTTATTCATTTCAAAACTGGGTTTTGAAGGCAAGATCAAGGGCTATGCACAGCCATGCATTGATCCCTTGATACCATGGTCTGTATCAACATGCATATATGCACAACTTTCTTATTATATTATAACATGTAGTTGTTCAGATTCATGGTTATATATATATTTTTGTATTTTTTGTGTTATCACAGATTCATATTTTTAATGTCTAGTATTTGAATACAGTTGAAAAGAGTTTCAGATCTACTACTTAAATTTCCTTTTCAAACCAATAAAATACTCAAAACTAAAAAACATATTAAGTTTTCTTTTTCAACAAACAAAATACTTAAAAATGGAAACATAATTTAAAACTAGAAACATAATGAGCCTAGGTCCTAGTTTTGGAAACCTGGGCTCTGATACCAAGTGTAGTGCACCAATATTATAGTCAAAGGAACTAGCAAATATAAATATATTTTTCTTTTTTAATGAAAGCATTTTTATTTTATTTTATTTGTTTATATTTATTTTCCTTGATCTACAATATTGATGTACATTACTACAATACATTTAACTAACTTCACTAACCACTTTAGTTCCTTCCAACCAGAACATTATTTGAAATTCTAATGAAATGTCTTTATAACCAAATGTATCAATTTCAAATGGAGACACACATTTTCTCTTAGAATCATTTTAGAAACAAAAACATAACAACTTTACTCATTTCTATATACTATAGGATAGTGCATGATATATAAATTTCTTAAATCACTGAATGTAGCAACATATCAACAAGTACTGATGCAGGAGCATCCAGAGGTATAAGGGCAATCTTGTGTCACCCAAAAAAATGTACTTAGACTTAGTTTCTATTTTATGTCTTTACATTTTTGGATACCCATTTGGCTCAAATAAAGGTTCCAACTCTCATAGTTCAACTATCAGTGCATTTAAAAATCCTGAAAAAATAGGAGCATGTATTTGGGCCATCATTTCAGTAAACTAGAAGGTGTGAATTGGCCAGATGAATGTAACCATGATTTAGAGCATTCCAGAAAAAGAATCGGGTCAATAGGCCCCATGGTTTGAAAGTTATTGTAGTTTTTCAGGTTTTGGAGACCTCCTAAGAATGCTTCAAAGTCAGGTTTGGGGCATTAAATGACCTCAAAAAGGGTCAAAAAATGGGGGATGAGTGAAGCTGGTCCATAGGGCTATAGAGCGCTTCGAGAGCTTTCTGAAAATGTAAACAGTTCGTCAATCAGAGCTACGGTTCAAAAGTTATGCCTTTCGAAAGTTCGACTACCGTTTCTAGATTCTTCTAGATTTGCATCGACTTCTAACACAGCTTCTGGAACCTTCTATTTTGTCGGTGGATGCCTACTAGCACTTTCTAGAATGTACCCCTAGTCCTTAACCCTCCGGGGTCTATTTAAGGAGATTTCTAGCATTGTAAAAGGCAGTTTGGATTGGAGCTTGAGAGGAGGTGCTAAAAGGAGAAATATTCTCCAGATTTATGCTATTGTAAGCCCATAGGGCATGTTTTGAAGTTTATTTTCTTTGCACTGTTTGTACTACCTTATTTTCTCAGTTAATATAATTCCCCTTTTCTATTGTGTCTATTCTGTTGTTGGGTTGTGTCCCCATCAAGTGGTATCAGAGCGAGTTTTCCTGAGTGTGTAGACAGAGCGCCGACTGTGAGGCAGTTTGCACCAGGACTGTGTGGTTGTGGGTTCAAGTTAGAAGATGCCTCCACGAAGAGAGCATGGTGGAAGGGCTAGAGCTATTGATCCTGAGGAGGTTAGAGCCCTCCAGAGATAGGTACAAGCATTGCAAGAGGAGCTTCATAGAGGAGAAAATGTTGCCACAGATGACAATAGTGAGGATGACAATGAAGAGGAAGTAATGGAAGTTGACGGGGAAGTTCTGAATCCTGTAGAGGAAAGGCTTTTTAGGGCCATTAGTAAGTTTGGAAAAAGACCTACAATTGAAGTGGGTATATTTTTAGGAAATTTGAAACCAGATGAGTTGATCGATTGGATCAATGAACTGGAAGAATACTTTGAGTATGAGGATATAAGGGACCCAGATAGGGTTAAGTTTGCAAAGGCCAAACTGAAAGGCCATGCCAAAATCTGGTGGCAAGAGATTCAACTTGAAAAACTTAGAAGAGGAAAGGAGAAGATCACAAGATGGGATCGCATGGTGGACAAATTGAAGAAGTAGTTCATTCCTGTGGACTACGAGCTTGATCTATTTAAGAAGATGCATGGGTTAAAGCAAGCAGGAAGATCAGTCCAAGAATATACAGAAGATTTTTACCGACTCCTGATTAGAGTGGGGCATGAAGAAGCAAATAAGGAGAAGGTTGCTCATTATATCAGTGGGTTACAGCCTAGCATCCAGGAGGAATTAAGTCTGGTAAGAATGACCAGCGTTGAAGAAGCATACCAGTTCACCCTACGAGTTGAAGAGAATCTGAGTAAAAGGTTTGAAGGAAGACAAAGAGGGCGTGGTCAAGGAGGAAGGGGAAGTGGTAGATCATCTGGAGGCCGCAATGAAACTCAAAAGAAAAATGAAGATGAGGGTACTAGCAGGAACCAGAGGAATGAGGGTTTCAACCACTCCCGCAATCAAGACTTTGGAAATCAAATAGGAAGAGGTAGAGGACGTGGACAAGGAAGAGGAGGCTTCTGTGGTACCTATTTCCATTGAAATGAAGAAGGTCATTGTGCCTTTGAATGCCCTCAACGACAAGGACAGACAGATATGAGAGCTAAGGGCCAAGCTAGGGTTGTTCATGTGGATGAGGATGCAGAAAGAGGAGAGACCTTGGTAAATGAAAGAGTCCTACTAAGTGGTGAGAATGAACCAGGACAACGGAGGAGTTTGTTTCGTACCAGATGCAAGTGTGAGGATAAATGTTGTGATGTGATCATTGATGGTGGTAGCACTGATAACTTGGTATCAGAAGAGATGGTCTCTAAGCTAAAGCTCAAGAGGAAGAAACATCCCTAGCCCTATCAAATTTCTTGAGTAAAAGATGATCATAAGGTCCTGGTAAGTGAACAATGTTTAGTAAAATTCAAAATTGGGAGTTACAATGATGAAGTTCTCTGTGATGTTATTTCGATGGATGTTTGCCATCTATTGTTGGGTAGACCATGGCAGTTTGATAGACATGTAATACATGATGGACATGCAAACACATACTCTCTGACAAAGGATGGAGTTCGCCACAAATTGAAGCCCATAAAAAAGGAAGATGAAAAGGTATGTAGCAGTGCTAGGATTTGTCTTGTTCATGGAAGGAAGTTTTTAGATGGCATGAAACATCAGCGTATGTGCTATGCTTTGATTCCTAGGAAAGATAAAGAAGGTAGTAGTGAAATACCATTTGAAGTTTCAGATTTACTAGGGGAATTCGAAGATATTATCTCTGATAATGTTCCAGATGGATTGCCACCAGTAAGGCAAATCAGTCATCAGATAGATCTGATTCTAGGAGCTAGTTTGCCTAACAAGGCTGCTCACAGGATGACTCCTACTGAAACAGAGGAGCTAAATAGACAAGTTTAGGAGATGTTGAGGAAGGGCTTGATTCAAGAGAGCCCGAGTCCATGTGCAGTACCTGCAGTACTCGCACCAAAGAAGGATGGAGAGTGGAGGATGTGTACAGATTCTCGAGCTATAAATAGGATAACCATCAAGTATCAGTTTCCTTTGCCAAGGATGGATGATCTTATGGACTGCTTGAGTGGAGCTCAGTACTTCACAAAGATAGATCTGAAGAGTGGCTATCATCAGATATGGATTCGTGAAGGAGATGAGTGGAAAATAGCCTTCAAGACCAAGGAGGGTCTTTATGAGTGGTTAGTCATGCCCTTTGGATTGACGAACGCCCCAAGCACCTTCATGCGACTCATGAATGAGGTACTTAAGAAGTTCTTGGGAAAATTTGTTATTGTCTATTTGGATGATATTTTAATTTTCAACAAGACTTTGGAAGAACATTTACTGCATATTCGTAGTGTCCTTTAAAGGCTAAGGGAAGAGAAGCTGTTAATTAATCTAAAGAAGTGTGTCTTTGCAAAAAGGGAGTTAGTCTATTTGGGATTTGTTATATCACCTGAAGGTCTCAAAATGGATCCAGAGAAGGTAAAAGCCATCTTGGAATGGCCTACTCCAAGGTCTGCTACTAAGGTAAGATCATTTCATGGTCTGGTTAGTTTTTACAGGAAGTTTATTAAGAATTTTAGCAGCATATGTGCACCTCTAACTGATACAATTAGAGGGGATAGAAAAGAGTTCAAATGGACTGCAGCAGCTATGAGAAGTTTTGAATTGCTAAAGAAGAAGGTGACTGAACAGCCTGTGTTGGCACTCCTAGATTTTAGAAAAGTATTCCAAGTGGATTGTGATGCTAGTGGTAGCACTATTGGGGCTGTATTAAGCCAAGAAGGTAAGCCTATTGCATATTTTTATGAAAAATTGAATCATGCAAAGAAGAAATATTCTGTTTATGATCAAGAGTTCTATGCAATAGTTCAGGCCTTAAAGAAATGGAGGCATTATTTATTGCCAAAGGAATTTGTTTTGTATACTGATCATTAGGCATTACAGTACCTAAATTGCCAAGGTAAATTGAATCAGAGGCATATGAAGTGGGTAGAATTCTTGCAGAGTTATACATTTGTGTTGAAGAATAGAAGTGGAAAATCTAACAGGGTTGCAGATGCATTAAGTAGGAGACAACTATTGCTTACAACAATGCAGGTTGAAGTAGTTGGGTTTGATGAACTCAAGAATTTGTACCCCGAGGATCCTGATTTTGCTGAAGCATGGAAAGCTTGTAAAGAACTTGTTGCTATAGATATAACCAATTGGTTAGACTATTTGATTCAGGATGGCATGTTGTTCAAAGGTAGTCAATTGTGCATTCCAAGGAGTTCCATGAGGGGAAATCTGATTAAGGAGAAACATAGTGGAGGGATGGCAGGACATTTTGGTCGGGATAAGACCATTGCCATTCTTAGAGAACATTATTTTTGGCCTCAAATTACACAGGATGTGAAGAATTTTTTCCAGATTTGCCAGGTTTGTACAGTTGCCAAGGGGTTTAGTCAAAATACTGGCCTATATCAGCCATTACCTGTTCCATCAAGGCCATGGGAGGACATAAGTATGGATTTTGTTCTTGGATTGCCAAGGACACAAAGGGGTAGTGACTCAGTATTCATGGTGGTTGATAGGTTCTCCAAAATGGCACATTTCATTCCATGCCACAAAACTCATGATGCTGTCCATATTGCAGACTTGTTTTTCAAAGAGGTGGTAAGACTACATGGTCTTCCAAGTAGTATAGTTTCTAACCAAGATACTAAATTTGTGGGGTATTTCTGGAGGACATTGTGGAAGAAGTTGAGAACAGACTTGAAATTCAGCTCCACGCATCACCCACAGACTGATGGCCAAACAGAAGTGGTAAATAGAAGTCTGGGCAATTTGCTGAGATGTTTAGTTGAAGATAAGCCCAAGGGATGGGATTTGATTCTACCACAGGCAGAGTTTGCTTATAATAACTCTGTAAATAGGAGTACTGGAAAATCACCATTTTAAATTGTATATGGGAATAGCCCAAGGACTGCACCAAAATTGAGAAAGATAGAACAAGGGGAGAGGACAAGTGCTAAAGCTGAGGAATTTGCTGAACACATCAAGCGTCTACATGAGGAGGTTCAAGCACACATTATCAAGATGAATCAAGAGTGTAAAGCTAGGGCTGATCAAAGGAGAAGACATAAGGAATTCCAAGTAGGGGTTCTAGTCATGGTGCACTTACGAAAAGAAAGATTTCCAATTGGTACTTACAACAAGCTGAAAATGAAGAAATTTGGCCCCTGCAAAGTTTTGAAGAAACATAACTCAGGAAATGCATATTAGGTGGAGCTGCCAGATGGTATTCACATTTCTCCCATTTTCAACATTGCAGATTTAACAGAGTATCATGATGATGGTGCAGATGAGGAGCTAATTTTAGAGCCATGTCCAATTCCTGCTTCTAAGAAGGAGGAGATAGAAGACATTCTAGATCATCGTGTGGGTAGGAGTACCAGAAACAGGCAATATGAAGAGTATTTGGTCAAATGGAAAGGATGACTGATTGAGGACTCAACTTGGATTTCAGTAGCTGAGGTTTCCCATTTGGGATTTCCTCTACCATCCATAAAGTGACAGGGTCACTTTTCAATCTACCCTGGGTGTCTGATGCAGGAGCATCCAGAGGTATAAGGGCAATCCTGTGTCACCCAAAAAAATGTAGTTAGACTTAGTTTCTATTTTATGTCTTTACATTTTTGGATACCCATTTGGCTCAAATAAAGGTTCCAACTCTCATAGTTCAACTATCAGTGCGTTTGAAAACCCTAAAAAAATAGGAGCATGTATTTGGGCCATCATTTCAGTAAACTAGAAGGTGTGAATTGGCCAGATGAATGTAATCATGATTTAGAGCATTCCAGAAAAAGAATCAGGTCAATAGGCCCCACGGTTTGAAAGTCATTGCAATTTTTTGAGTTTTGGAGACCTCCTAAGAATGCTTCAAAGTCAGGGTTGGGGCATTAAATGACCTCAAAAAGGGTCGAAAAATGGGGAACAAGCAAAGCTTGTCCATAGGGCTATAGAGCACTTCGAGTGCTTTTCGAAAATGTAAATGGTTTGTCAATCAGAGCTACAGTTCAAAAGTTATGCCTTCCGAAAGTTTGACTACCATTTCTGGATTCTTCTAGATTTGCACCGACTTCTAATGCAGCTTCTGGAACCTTCTATTTTGTCGGTGGATGCCTACTAGCACTTTCTAGAATGTACCCCTAGTCCTTAACCCTCCGGGGTCTATTTAAGGAGATTTTTGGCATTGTAAAAGGTAGTTCAGACTGGAGCTTGAGAGGAGGTGCTAAAAGGAGAAATATTCTCCAGATTTATGCTATTGTAAGCCCATAGGGCATGTTTTGAAGTTTATTTTCTCTGCACTATTTGTACTAGCTTATTTTCTCAGTTAATATAATTTCCCTTTTCTATTGTGTCTATTCTATTGTTGGGTTGTGTCCCCATCAAGTACAGTCCACTTATACAGTCCACTTATACAATTTTTTAGCTTACAAGCTGTCATAAAACACAATATTGGGAGTTACCCAAGGGTGACTCTCCCTAATACAATAAGAATTCACTTGGAAGTATGTTTTTTCTGAAAATGAAAATAAGACAACATCCTTCTTCTCTTCAAGTCTTCAATCCATAGATCACAACCTGTAGTACAACACACACAAACAAGGCCATGGTACTCTCCTCCCAACCTTAGGCCTTTTAAAGGCCACCCCCGAGCAGGGAGAACCTTGACTAGGTGGACATACATTATTAACAACCATTTACAACACAATGCTCACATTACAAAACTATTCAGACATTTTACAGTTGACAAATAAAACCACAAAAATTCCCAACCAAGGTAAACCACTTAGGATCACATGTAGATCCATCTCAAGGGGTAAGGGTGGAAAATGAATGTTGAGGAGACTCCACCTGCAACTATGCCTTCATTAGGCTATACACTTTATACACATGCCTTCACAAGGCAACCCAACACCACATACATGCCCTCACATGGCATCTTTACAATACTTATAACTCCAGCAAGGTGGCATATGGGGCCCATAACACCCATATGGCATCCCTCTCCTACTCTAGGAGAGACTCTCACCCAACACATTCCCTATGCACCCATTACTCTCACAAGGCTCTCTTTTCCTGCCAAGAGATGAGACTCACCTTGTCACACCCAAAAGAGAAAACTGCAACAAGAACATATGAATTCACAACACAAAGTAAATTACAATACACACATACACCAAAACTAAAACATGATCCCTCAACCTTACACAACGCAACATTACAACACACCATATTACAACTACATTACAGAAAACTCACATGCATAACACAATAAAAATAATCTACTTAACAACAAACTTTCATAGCAAAGGTTACAAACCTAGTTTCCAAGCAAATTTGAGCTCCCACACTTTTTACTAGCAATCCTCCTCCTAAGCTATCTTCTTCTCCTTGTTTTTTTTTCTTTTCCAAAATTTACCCCACTTAGATTCTTTTTCCAGATCTATCCAAAAATTCTCCCCCCAAGAACTCTCCCTCCAGAATGTTTTCTTTTGATGCTTAAGTTTCCAAATTCGGCCAACTTGGGAATCCACAATTTTTGGGTGCTCTTTTCAATGCCTAGGGAAGCTTATAATACTTAAAAATGCCCCTACCCACTAGGTATATCATATGGGCTTTAAAATAAGACCTCAAACTACCCCTAGGGATGGTGTAAACCTCCTAGAAATTCACAAAAGGTGTGCATTCGACCTAGCATGGAAAGAATCCCTCTTGGACCCATAAATACACCTAGGGAAAAGAAATCCTACCAAACCACTCCTTGGTTCACTCAACCACCTACCATCCCACTAAGCATGCTACAAAGGAGAACATGTGTCAAGTGACACCACAATACACACAACACACTTGGCAAGCCATCAAGAAAAACAAATTTACTTTTATAGAATCACAATAATACACACAAATTGGTTTTACAAATAAAATACAAGGGTAAAAAGGTTATACCCTCCTTAGGGTTAACCTTGGTTTTTCCAAACACCTAGCAAGGTTCTCCATAAATCCATGGGCTTCTTTCCTACACACTTATTGCAAATATCAATAGTCCAAGAATAAGGTGATAAAATGATAATGTAAATATAAATCACATAGATTCTATCATCAATGAATAACATAACTAATATGAAATATGTATTTCCATTCATATCACATTACACACTTCACATTTGTAGCAATTCTCTAATCTAGATGCTACCTGCATAGAACCCTAATCTATAACATGAGATGCATCATAAATATACTTCCTCAAGGAAGAGACATGAAAAAAATTGTGGATGCGTGATAGGCTAGGTGGCAAGGCTAAGTGATAAGCAACTGGTCCTATCCTCTCCAAAATCTCAAATGGCCCAACAAATCGAGGAGCAAGCTTAGAGCCCTTTCCAAAATGGATTGGACTCTTGTGTGGACGCACTCTCAGAAATACTCTATCTCCCACCATAAAGGCTCGATCTGTCCTATGGGCATTAGCATACTTCTTCTGTCGGTCTTGAGCTTCCCTGAGATGTTGCCTAATCAAAAAGACTTGCTGCTCCATCTCCTTGACAATCTGTGGTCCAACTATTACCCTGTCCTCAATCCTATCCCAACTTAATGGTGTCCTGCAAGGTTTTCCATATAGGGCCTGATAAGGTGGCATGCCCAAAGAAGAATGGTGCCCATTATTATAGGCAAACTCTACTAGATGCAAATACTCCTCCCATTTAACTTGATTATCCATCACATACATGCACAACATGTCCACTAATACCTGGTTAACTCTCTCAGTCTGCCCATCCATCTGAGGGTGGTATGTTGTGCTCAAGTTAAGCTTAGTCCCTAGGGCTCCCTGTAACTCTCTCCAAAAGGAGGTAAATATAGAGTCTCTATTAGAAATAATCTTGCAAGGAATTCCATGGAGTCTCACAATGTCTCGCATGAATACTTGTGCTACTATAGGAGCAGTGAAAGTGGTATGTATAGGTGAGAAGTGGGCCACCTTGGTCAATGTGTCAACTGTCACCATGATGGCATCGTGACGATGAGAAGACATAGGAAGACCCACAACAAAATCTATAGAAATAACATCCCACTTGCACTCTGGAATCTCATGAGGATAACCCACAAGAATAGATAGATTATAGTACTCTAACAGTCCAACATATAGAGGTAGATCCTGAATATAGGGTATAGGAAGTGTTAAAATATTTTGATGAAGAATTCAAAAAATTGTTAAATGTTGTAGAAATATAGGCATAGATCCCACATAATGCTAACTTGTTTAGCGCTATTTCTCAAAATATTAAGAATGATTTGATAAGTCTTGATACTTGTATCAAGAAACTTCAAAAGTGTCAACAAGATGGCAAGGTATTGTATATCAAGTGTACCCTATCTCATAAGTTGAGTAAGGATCTTGACAATCAGATTGAAGGTAAGATGAGTGAGCTAGAAGCTCTATCTATCCAGTTACAACATCCTTCTAGTAAAATTTATGATTTTGAAGGACAAGTGGCCAGTATTCATTATGATATCATGAAATTGGAACTTTAGAAGGAACAAATTTTGAAGAGAATATCAGATTTCAAAGAGTCTATTGCTCTAAAAATATCTATTATTAAGAAATGGTTGGAGGAATGTGTCAAGGCCAAGGACACTTATTCTAACATTTTGTATTCAGACCTTAATGTAGTTGAGATTGCATGATATTCTTTATGTACAATTCTCACCTCTTCTAAATTAGCCAATGATACATGGACAAAAGGTATAAGCAATCTTAAGGCAAGTTTTGATGATTGCATGAAGATACTATTAGCTAAAGGTAGAAGAACAGCATTTTTGCAATTTTTGACATTCTAACCTTTCTCATTGATGTCAAAGGGGGACAAGTACATAAGAAAATTTTAAATATTTTGAAGTATGAAATCATATTGTAAGGGGGAGCATATGTAAGATGAACCAGTTGTAATGGATGTAATGTTACTTTATTATTTTTTTAAATTTTTGATACTTAGCTAATTTTCTATATTTTTTTGCTGTCAATACCAAAGGGAAAGATTGTTAAAAACTAGCTCATGAAGATATGTAATTTTTGTCATTTATGGCAATAGATTATGTACATTCTTACTAGGAACCTCATAAATAGAGATACTTAGCTTTTGGTACTCAAAAAATTGTCTAAGTATGAATTTGGTATACACCAATGTATTATTTTATATGTAACTTGTTATTGATATCATATTATGACTAGTGAAGTTAGGTAGAGATTGTATACATGTTGATGGTGACATGTATAACCTCAGAAGTTAGTATAGACTATACAAAAAAGAGATATTCTTGTTTTACCAATAAAATAGGATAGAAAAATTAGAGGAAAGGAATTATTTTGTTTAAAAAATAATTATTTGTCCCATTAGGGCTGACATCCTAGATGTTTACTCTAAGTTTGAAAAGTATATTATGGTCTTAGACAACCTAGCAACAATTTCTATAAAGGCTTGGTATTTATGCATAGGACATCTTATGAGCTAAGATGGGGAAGCTGTGTTGAGCAATTGTATGCGAACTTTTTTGAAAGCAATATATGTGAATTCTATGAAGCTATTTTGTGATCTAAGATAAAACTAAGAAAGAATTTATATTCCAAAAATCTGATTACTTGTTTGTGTAGTGAGCTCTTCTTGTAATTGGAAGTGTATGTTTGGGAAGTGGGCTCATGTTGCATCTACTATACTACAACTCCTAATAGGGATTCAAAGTCTCCTAATAGGGACTCTCTATACTAAATTTTCTCATTGACTCCTAATAGGGTCCAACCTGTGAAAAGGAACTTATATATCAATATATTATCTTGTGGGTATCACCCCCACTAGGGATTTCCCTTGGCTAGGGTTTCCCTAGTTAACAAAATATGGTGTTATGAGTTATCTTTGTGCATGGTTACTATTATTATTCAATATTACTTTATTACCTTTTTTATGTATGGTTTAAAGTAACAAATAATATTAGTAATTCCTACTTCTAATAGAAGGTATTATTGGAGTTGGTAACCATGTAGCCTATCATATAATTAGAATTGGATCCATTGCTCTTGATGGTGAAACTAACACTAATGAAGATTATTTTGTTGATGGATTGAAGCATAACTTGTTGAGTTTGGATAGTTTATGGACAAGGGTTATCTATTGTAGTTCACTAAGAAGACCTGCATTATCATAGATAGAGATGTTAAGATGATTGGAACTGACACTAGATCTAGAGGTAATGTATTTTAGTTGAATCCTACTAAAATGATATGTTTGGTAGCTAAAGTGGATAATAGTTGGTTTTTGCATAGAAGATTATCACACATAAACTTTGATAATATTATGAAATTAAGTAGCACTTTTGTAGCAGAGACTTGCTTAAGATTACAAAGCCTACTAATGTTGTGTGTAAGGATTGTATTTTGGCTAACCAAAAGAAAGTATCATTTCCAAGCAAGAAGTTCACTACCACAAAGAAGTTGGAGATCATTCACATAGAATTAAGTGGTCCCTCTAGAGTAAGAGGATTCTATAGTGAAAGATATTTTGTTATTTTTGTTGATTATTTCACTAGAAAGATGTGTGTAGCATTTCTTAAAGAGAAATTTGAAGCTTTTGAGAAGTTTAAGATATTTAAGAATAGAGTTGAGAATGAAGTTGGTGTTAAGATAAAGTGTTCAAGGTCTTATAGAGGATGATAACTCACCTCTAGAGAGTTTAACATATTTTGTGAAGAGAATGGTATCAAAAGGAAGGTATCGTCACCTAAAACACCTGAGAAAAATGGGATCTTTGAAAGAAGAAATAAATTAATAGCAAAAGAAAAAAGAGTGATGTTGTATGAGAATGATGTTTCTAAGACATTTTGGAGAGAAGCAATCAATACAATAGTATATACTTTGAATATAGTATAGATAAGAAAAGGTATGAGTGAGACACCTTATGAACTATGGTTTGGTCACTCACCATTAGTTAAGTATTTTAGAATATTTAGGAGAAATGTTACATTAAGAGAGATAATGACATTGGTAAGTTTGATTGAAGAAGTGATGAAGGTATGTTTCTTGGTTATTCATTGAAAAGAAAGGCTTATAGATGTTTCAACTATAGAATTAAGATAATAGTTGAATGCATAAATGTAAGGATTGATGAAAAGTTTGGAATTAAAGAAAAGATGGTAGATTATAATTGTTGGTACCCAATATGGACCCAGTCCTAACAAAATTTTCAATTTATGATTTTGAACCTCTTTGAACTAAGGTTCAAAGCAGTTTGTAGTGGTTCGGTAGTCCAAAGTGGTTTGAAATGCAGAATTGTTAGTTCAGAAAAGTTTAGAATCCTATCTCTGTTCATAATTCAGGTTTAGACTCTGTCAATTCAATGGTTTCAAAAAAAAAAAGTGTGAAAGTGTAGATCAAGATTGTGAAGATTCAAAGCAAGCCAAGTGTATCAAAATAATCAATCCTCAATAAATTTGAAAATTTTCTTTAGATAAGGAATCCATTGGTTTAGACTCTTGAAAATATATGAATAATGGGCAATGAGATTTGTGCAAATGTAATGGATACATTTGGATCTAAAAGGTCAAGTTCAAAATTCAAAATTCCTTGACACTCATATGGCCTATCATTCATCTAAAGGAGCCCATTACTCCTTATGGTAATCTCCATGAATATCTACCATTCATCCTCATCATAAGCCTCATTTGGTATTGACTAAATGTGTAAGAAATAGGAAGAACCTGCATAATTGTAAGGAATTCATCACCCCGGTATCTATAAAATAATAAAAGTGTTGAACAAAGCATTGCCAAGACCATGAGCATGTAGTTAGGATGCCTAAGTCTCATCTGAAAATGCCATAGAGCTTAAAGAATGAAGAAAGTGATGGCATCCAAACACAAAGTTGCATCTAAAGGATTTAATAAAAAAATTGAAAATAGATCACAAGTAAAGAAAGTCGACCATCATAGAGCCCATGAAATTCAATTCAAACCCAAGCAAAGAAAAGGGACTATTGTTCATACACCTGCACTCATATGCATTAGTATGATAATCAAAGGTGGAATATCAACCATGGTCTCAATGTGATCATTTTTCTATGGTATTTAACCAAGGAATGAACTCACTATTTCTATTTTAGCAAAAGGAAATGGACTGTAGATGCAATTAGAGTGTCAGTAGAATGTCCACACAGTCGTGAAGGATGAAATTTCAATTCCTTATTTCCTTTTCATGGAATGCCCATTCCTTGTAGATGATTCAGATACATAAAGGAGTAGTACATATGGTGAATCATCAAGGAAGTTGTCCTCTTAAGATTATATCATTTTGATCCATAATTATTTGTAATAATGTATGCTCTAACTAGTTTAGGCATGGGATACAATAAAGTCATATATATGCAAGTTGAGGCTCAACTTCTCCATATTTGAGTAATCTAATGAAGTGTTTGATTGAGAAAGTTAAATATAGCACTCGATTTGATTAATAATCACCATGCTTGGAAAGTTAATATGTGTGCCCAATATGAGCTAAAGTTGTTATTGATGCAACTTATGATGTTTTGTGTTAATAAAGACATTATAAAGACACATAGAACTCCTGAATGGGAAAAGGAAAACTTTTGAAAAGTTTAAAAGGAATGCTTTCAGGTCTAGAAGTTAGTTTTAATAACTGACATAAAACTTTATGAAGAAAAAAAAAATTGGATTGAAGTTCTAGTAGATGGTTATCATGTATGAAAAGATAAATAAGATAGAAAGATAGGTTGGTAGGGTTCTACTCTTTCTTCTCGAGACTACAGACTATATGCTACAATAGGAGGGAAAATAATTGTTCTAGATTATTTTCTTGCGAGGGAGGGAAAGTAGAGCTTGTTTCTGAACTGTGTGTTAGAGGAAAGGATAAATGTTGATGTGTTTTATGTAATGCAAGTGAAGATTTTTAGTTTTCTTTCAATAGTGACTTTGACCATAAATGTGTATAAGGATCTTTATTGTCTTTACACTTTAGAGAAGGGAAAATGGAGGATAATTACATCAAAACTTTGATTATGACGTAGTTTCTTTCCAGTGATCATCATCTTTGTATTATTTTTGATTTTCTCTAAAATACATTTTAATGTCACTATTTTTTGATTATGTTATCATTTCAAGGTATCTTTAAAAGCTCTAATTTTTCATTTTCTCAAGAGGATTGAAGATACATTCTTTAATTTTTCTTTGTAATGTAGCATCTAGTAAAATAGACTTTGTGTTGTTTGCTATTTTTTTCTTTTCATTCACTTAGTTTCCGTATCTATTTCATGTTTACAAATAGATGTTTGTAAATATTTTGTGCTTTCTAGTTAAAAGCATCCATATTTAAATTCATTATAAATCATGTATGGAGAGATGTACCTAATAAAATTCAGAGGAAGGTTATCAATCCAATGATAGCCTATCCAACTGTTAGTGCTGATTCAATCTTCCTATTTGGGCATTTAGAGTTAATTTGTATTTATTTCTTCACAGGACAATATTTTCACTAATAGATTTTTGACAACTCTACTGGGGAATAGAATGAAGATTTAAGTGCCTAATATTTGTTTCCTTAGTGTTATGATTATCTCCATGTGCAAGAGATTGATGAATCTATTGCAATGATCATGCTGACTACAAAAGTCATGAGAAGATCAAGGCTAGACCCTTCTTTCCTAGAACTTTATCAAATTGATGATAAAGTGTTGCATGGATTTGTGGACAACTTTAAAGAAAGTATTTCTTGGGGTACCCAAAATAATATAAACCTTGAACATGATGCCACATCTTGGTTACTGTGGAAATGCCCCTACATGAGATTTCACAAGTTAAAAGACTTGCAAGAGCTTGAGGAGAAAGTGGCTTGGTTAAAGAAATATTTGGAGGTGGATGATGATGAAGCTCTGGTTATCTTAGTTTCACCCATGTACTTCAATCACCTTGTCATGGATGACCAAGAGGTCTAGATGGATTTACTACAATCTCATGTTGATCCAATTTTACAAGATGAGGATAGTTATGACAACACTAGAGTAAGGGTGAGAAATAATGATGAAATCTTGCCTCAAGTTTCTTCTTCATCTCATATAGAACTTTTATAGTTGAGGATCATGATGATCATCTATTGCTTAAAGATTCCATTGGAATGCTTTCTAGAAGTGTCTCAGCAAAAAATGAATCTTTAAAAGTCATGAATGATTATGAGAATAGTGATTCTTTGTATATGAATGCTAAAAAAGATCTTATTCTAGAATCTTTTCACTTTGGAAGTAATGTAGCAACAACTCTTATTAGTAATGTTGATCTTAAAGAAGGTGCTCTTGAATAATTTTTCTCTCTGTCCTTTGAAAGTTTTAGATTTGGAAGTGATGACAACCATCTCATTTTAGAAGTTCATTATGAAAAACTTGATAACAACATCATACCAAAAATTTAATCTTTCACCTTTAACATAATGGATGAGAGTGATACTAGTCATCTTTCCTTGAAATGTTTTGTTTGCAAAAAAATTTAGAACAACATGGAGCTTGAGAGTGAACTTTCTACACATGTGGAAAATAAAGATGAGTTATCATGTTTGAACATATACAGTCAGCCCCTAAAGAGGCCTACTATGTTTAAGGATAAACTCTATCTTGGTGACAAGGTGAAAGTATGTGCAGCAAAGTTTTCTTCTCACGCTAAAAATTAGATTGAAGAAAGGGGTGCTAAAGTGATCACTTAGCCTATAGATAGCCCAATTGAAACATGGAGGGAAACACTCCTTAAGAAAGAAGAAGAAATCTTAAATGAGTTCTTGTTATTTCTTTAGCTAGAAGACCTCTCTCAAGTTAGCCCATTTGATGACGATCCAATTCTTCATAAAGATGGTGTAAAGATGCCTTTAGATGAAAGCCCTTGTCCTGATTTTCTTCTTGAAGAAAAGAGGTAAAGGGGTTCTAAAGTGATCACTTAGCCTATAGATAGCCCAATTTAAACATGGAGGGAAACACTCCTTAAGAAAGAAGAAGAAATCATAAATGAGTTCTTGTTATTTCTTTAGCTAGAAGACCTCTCTCAAGTTAGTCCATTTGATGATGATCCAATTCTTCATAAAGATGGTGTAAAGATGCCTTTAGATGAAACCCCTTGTGCTGATTTTCTTCTTGAAGAAAAGAGGTATGAAGCTGACTTCCAACCTAGTGATGACTAGGTTGACGTGTTGAAGAATACCATTTTCAATGAGGAAGAAGATATTATAGACACATTATTATCACTACTCATGCTGGATCATTCCTTTAATGATGACTCAAGTATTTGTTCAAATCAGATTGAGAATGAAGTATTCATTGATAATTTTTCTTTTCATTCATCTATATATGGTTTTTTTTATTTTGATTGTGGGATTAATTTTGAAACATGTGATGGTACTTTAGAAAAGGAAGAAGATGGAATATGTGCCATGTTTGTTGATAGTTTGTTCTTTGAAAGAGATGAAGAAAACACATATCCAATGGTTGATCTCATGTTGGATGAGGTATCTCTATGGCTACAAGTTGACCATGACATTAAGGACCATGTGCAAGAATTGAATCTTCACGAAAAAAAATCCAGGTATTGTGCATCGTCTCTTGGTGAGGTTTTTGCATTTTGTTTTTTTCCATCTTGAAGTGAAATATTAATAGATATAGAAAATATAGTTTGGATTTTAGCTAGATTTCAAGATGATCCTAATGAATATTATTTTGCAATAGTGAAGAGAATATTTAGATATTTGAAAGGGACATTTGATTATGGAATTTGGTATGACAGATTGAGTAATTTTACTCTATGTGCATATACTAATATAGATTGGGAAAGCAATATGGATGAAATAAAGAGTACCAATGGTGGAACATTCTTTCCAATAGGAAGATTGGTTTCTTGGCTAAACAATAAGAAAGATTGTATTTCACATAGTACCACTAAGGTAGAGTGTTGCAACAACAAATAATTGTAATCAAATTACGTGAATGAAGCAGATGTTGAAGGATATCATAATTGAGTTTGAAGAACCTATCATCATTTACTATGATAACACAAGTAAAATGAGTATATCTATGAATCATGTATTGCATTCTAAGACTAAGTATATATCTATCAAGTATCATGTGTTGAGAGAGAAAAAGTAGAAAAGGAGACTAGATTGGAGTATGTGAGTATTAAAGATTAGATTGCAGATATCTTTCCAAAGCCTTTTCCTAAAGATACATTTGAGTACTTGAGAGGTATGCTTGGGGTTATGCCCCTTCCTACTTCTAAGTAGATGATGTAGAGAGTGCATTAGTCTAGAGGTACATAGCATTATTTTTAGCCTAGATTGAATGTTGATGCTTCCTATATGGGGGAGTATTTGTGATGATATGAGTCATTGAGGACTCTTAGTATTTAGTATTGAATAGTGTCTATGGACACCCAAGGTGGTTGAGACTTGGTATGACATATTAGCAACTGACATTTAACAATTGGTATGTTGTAACATTGAGATTGAGGTTTTTGACATTGATGTCAAGGGAGGAGAATATGCATTAAAAAAAATCTCTTAAGGTATGGGGGAGAGATATCTTTTTAGAGAGATTTAGAAAGATTCATGTAAGAAAAGAGGAATGTGCGTATGATATATTGTTAATTATTTAGTGTGAAGTAAACAATTGATGCCAAAGAAGAAGGAGTATGCACCTATTTACATCTATTGTGTTTTAGATTCAATTTAGCATATTCCCTTGAAGCTCTTTGGGCAGTGGATCTAGCTATCTTTGATAACACCTACTAGGGTTAGAATATCCTAGCATGAATTCAAAGTTTCCTAATAGGGACTCATATGTACTGAATGTATTCATAGACCCCTAACAAGGTCCATCCTCTAACAAGGAATATTTATATTAGTACATCATCTTGTGGGTACCATCCCCAGTTGGGTTTTCCTTCTTATCAAAAGTTTCCCTAGTTAACATATCTAGTGTAATGGTGTATGAGTATCTTATTATGGTTTCAGTTTATATTACTCATATGGTTAAGTTTGTTTAAGGTTGATAATTGTGATATTAGTTGGATAACTGATTCACCTCCCCTCTAAGTTATATTAGTGGACTATATATTTTAGTACTAATAAGGGCTTTTACTAAATTGACATCCACAAATACTTTTGGAAATATAAGCTTTACTAGATTCTTTTTCTAGAGATTGCAAATATGAATTTTATCCATTCTATCATGATAGAAATACCTAAATAACTCATACCCATTGGCACTATGTCATATAGTATCTTTGTAGAATGCATAAGGGTCTATGAAATCATGGTCATCTATAGAGATGACATTCGAAGATTCTGGAAATAACTTGATCCATTCATTTACAAACCTATGTAGTTTTCTCTGAATGGTAGTTTTGCCTCCTTTGAAAGTATAAATCTTTGTAACTTCCAAATATGTAGCTTGGATTGTTAGAAATAGATAATACTAAGGGTTGGGGTTGTGGGGGGGCAGGGGCGAGGGGGGGTGGTGAATCAATATTTTCAATCTTTTAACCCACAACTGAATATTATTAATCACCTTATGATGTGCATAATAAAATAAATCAATAGTGCTAAGCAATGTAAACAACCATACACAAAGAGAGATCTTAACACCATATTTTTTTAACTAGGGAAACCCTAGCCAAGGGAAAACCCCAGTGAGGATGGAACCCACTAGATGATCTTCACTATATATAAGGATCTGGTTAAGGATATTGACCTTGTTAGGAGTCTATGAAGCATGCATAGTGTCTCAAGTCTCTATTAGGAGACTAGGCCTTATTAGAATCCTCAACCTTGTTAGGAGTTGCTTCAAACCTATTAGGACTTGGTGGATCATATAAAAATGTGTGCAAGAAGAGCCCACTTCCCTAACATGACACTATACAATAAGTTCTTCAAGAAATTAGTATGTATACAATATTGACTTGTTTGTTGTACTTTTCAAACCTTTTGATTGATGATTCTTCACACAATAGAAACTACACACATATCAGTCTACATCAAATCTTTGCATCACATATCAAAGTGTCACATTCACTTGTTACTCTCAATTCACAAGATCATATCAACTTCACATCACTGATTCATTTTCTTTTCACTTTCACAACTCACAATTCACATTTTCTCATCACATCTATTAACTTCGCAAATAAAATACTTTACTTATATGGAACATCTTAATGAATTCTTCTTTAGTTGGTTCATATAACATTGTTAGAGTCAGCTCAAAAAGAAAATATAACTTAAAACAATAAATCAAATCGTTAACCATGTTCTGTTGATATGCTCTATTCTACACTATGTCAGTACTGCATCACTATTTTCATCATAACTTGAGTTTGGTTGACTGTATATACATGTGCACTAGTATACATCATCCTTATGATGTCATGCATATCTAGTCAACTGTGCAAGAGAATATTCCAAGGGAATATTTGGTTATCATCAAAACTATCCTGCTATTGTAATAATGTCTGATACTTAGACAATTTTCTTTTTTAACTAAATGGGTTTAATCTATAAAATAAATATGTTTCCATAAATGACAACCATGAATTACTTTATCTGATTGATTGGACATATTGCTAATAATCTCCCCCTTTGGCATTGATGGCTACATTTTGGGAAAATTGGCTAAGTCCCAAACATGTTGTCATGCCCATCAAAAGAAAATAATCATAACATAAAACATTAAAGACATTTGTATTCATGTTTATGAAAGATTACATTTCATATCACTTCCTATTACAACTTATTGCTGCCCCTTACATACATATTAAAATTACAATGCAATTTTCCATATATTCTCCCCCTTTGACATTAATGACAAAGGTGTCAAAAAATATCAAAATCTAGTTGCTGCATGTCAAAATTTGGAAAGAGAATCACTAAAATTTTTCTTTAACTACTCAAATTATTTCTTCTAGCTATCCTTCAGTGCATCAAATACACTAATAAGTACACATAGAGCATATGCTACCAATTCTACTATGTTCAAGTCTGTAGCCACAAACTTGTCATATGAAGATTTTATAGATAAGCACTCTTTCAATTGGTTTTCCAATAATGTTATCTGAGGGAATAAATAGCCTCTCAAAAGAGTAAATATTTTTAGGATTTTCTCCTTTTCCTCTTGTAATTCCCTTATATTATCATGAAGTAACTATACTATAGGCTTAATGGTGTCTATTTTCTGATTCAGCTTCAAAAGTTGTTAGTGACTATCTGAAGCTTAGTTAGTTTATCCTTGATTTGGTCATCATATTGTTTTAGATGAATGTATGCTAAGTTATACTGAGCATGTGCTTGTTTTCCTTCCTCTATACACAACCTCAATGCCTTAATACATATGTTCAAGGTTTCTACATCATTTCTTATATTAGTGCACATGGTGTTGAGGAGTTTACCATCATGCTCAGTCTATGCTTGTACTGTAGCCACATTCATAAGTGTTGAGAACTCATCATCAAAGGCCTTGTAAAAAAATTATTTCATGCTATTGGATGTTTGTTCATGTGTTAATAGGGCTCACTACCTACTCCATTTTGTCCAAATCTATGGTCAAAGTCTTCTCAAGTGACTTGACTAATTTGTTATTTTCAAGAAGTTCACTTAGAGATGATATAAGATTCTTCACTTCTTCTTCTTCATCAGATTGAGCTGAAACTACTACTACTGCTGATATATGAGTAGGAGGAGTGGAAGTTGATGCTACTACTATCATTGCTGAAGTCACACTTGTGGCACCTACTATAGTATTGGTTTCCATCTTCTATGCAGTTTCTTTAGTAGTCTTTTGATCCTCTTCATTGTTAGAGTTACTATAATCTACAACATTGCCAACAATGGTAGCATCATAATTCTTAAATGGGTTCTCTGATTTGTCAATAGTCACTTTGGTATTATCTACTTGCATAGAGTTTCTACCAATAGTGATGTGAGGAGGAAAGCTTGGTGTAGCTATAGGTTCAGTACTATGAGGAGGGCTATAAGCTGCTAGACTATCCTCCTTTGTCTGTGCACTCTCCTTGGCTTCTACTAATTGCACACTTACTTTAGGCATTTGTGCACTTCCTCTAAGCATCTAGCTTGCCTCTATTGACTGCACACTATCTCCAGTCATCTATGCACTTACTCAAGGCATCTAGCTTTCCTCTACTAACTATGCATTGTCCTTAGGCATAATAGACATGAAAGAAACTATGGCTTCCTAAGTTTCTTTTTTGATTTCCTCATAATTACCTCCCATAATTAGGATCAATCTTCTCTTATGCTTCAGTATTGGTGCTATACCTTTCAAAATTACATTTATGTCTTCTTCACTATTTATAGTACATAACTTTCTTATCATGTCTACTCTTATCTGTTTGTCCTCTTCTATGACTCTATTTTTCCTATTTAGCAATCTATTGTACAAATCTTTGGGTATTTGTCCCTTTATAGTATCGAACCTTTTATCTTTCAAAATCATATTTCTAACTACAACATCTTCTATCTGTATCCTATCCATGTTATTATACAAGTCATAATATTCATTCAACTGTACAAAATTGTTATCATTAATGATTTGCATGTTAAGGTTTTCTACCTTTGGCTTCCATGCTTTGAGTCCTATTGATGTTTTGACTTCCTGATTAGCTACTTCAACTAGTATACAACTAGTTTCTTCCTTAGATTTAGATGAGATAATTTGTAGAGTTTTCCTTCTTTTTCCTGGGGCATCGATTGTCTACTTTGTTCTCCTTGTAGACTTTCTTGTTGCAAATGTTTCCTCTATCTTCATTGATTTCCTTAGTGGTTTCTATTATGCAACTTCTTCATAGGGCATAGAAGAAGTCTACACACTTGTTTTGGCAACTGTGACCTCTTTTGTAGGTCTTGCCACTATAATGGGTGTAGAGGTTAGGAGCTCTGTTTGGTCACTGGCTTTCATCTTCATGGCTATTTGATGGGGACACAACCCAAGCACATAATGGACACAATAGGAAAGGAAAAATTTTATTAACTGTGAGAAAATGCTAATATATTCAGTATAGAGAAAATAGAATTCAAAACATGCCTTAAGGGCTTACAACAATATAAGTCTGGAGATAATTTCTCCTTTTAGTACCTCTCTCAAACTCCACTCCGAACTGCCTTTTACAATGCTAGAAATGTTCTTAAATAGACCCCGAAGGGTTAAGGATTAGGAATAAATTCTAGAAAGTGCTAGTAGGCATCCACCAACCAAATATAAGGCTCTAGAAGTCACATTAGAAGTTGGTGCAAAATTAGAAGAATCTAGAAATGGTAACTGAACTTTCGAGAGGCATAACTGTTGAACCGTAGCTCCGATTGATGAACTATTTATATTTTTGGAAAGCTCTTGAAGTTCTCTATATCCCTATGGAAAAGCTTGATGCATATCCCATTTTTGGCCCTATTTGAGGTCATTTAATTCCCCTAACCTAACTTTGAAGCATTCTTAAGATGTCTCCAAAAATTAAAAACTGTGATAACTTTCAAACCATGGGGCCTTTTGACCTAATTCTTTTTCTGGAATGCTCTAAATTACAATGAAAATATTATGACCAATTTACACCTTCTAGTTCACCAAAATGATAGCTCAATTACATACTCCTATTTTTTTTAGCATTTACACATATCCCAAGGTGATTAAAAACTCTATCTTAGAACACTGATAGTGGAACTGTGAGAGTTGGAACCTTTATTTGATCCAAATGGGTATCCAAAAATGAAAACACCTAAAATAGAAACTAAGTCTAATTACTTTTTTATGGGTGACATAGGATTGCCCTTATACCTCTAGATGCTCCTGCATCAAACACCCAAGGTAAATTGAAAAGTGACCCTATCACTTTATGAATGGTAGAGGAAATCCCAAATGGGAAACCTCAGTTTCTGATATCCAAGTTGAGTCCTTGATTGGCCTTCCTTTCCACTTGACCAAATACTCTTCATATTGCCTATTTCTAGTACTCCTGCCCACACGATGATCTAGAATGTTGCCTATCTCCTCCTTCTTAGAAGCAGGAATTGGACATGGCTCTAACATTAGCTCCTCATTTGCACCATCATCATGATACTTTATTAAGTCTACAATGTTGAAAATAGGAGAAATGTGAATACCATCTGGCAACTCCACCTCATATGAATTTCTTGAGTCATGTTTCTTTAGAATTTTTTAGGGGCCAAATTTCTTCATTTTCATCTTGTTGTAAGTACTGGTTGGAAATCTTTGTTTTTGTAAGTGTACCATGACTAGATCCCCTACTTGGAATCCTTATGTCTTCTCCTTTGATCAACCCTAGCTTTATACTCTTGATTCATCTTGGTAATATGTGCTTGAACCTCCTCATGTAGATGCTTGATATGTTCAACAAATTCTTTAGCTTTAGCACTTGTCCTCTCCCCTTGTTCTATCTTCCTCAATTTTGGTGCAGTCCTTGGGCTACTTCCATATACAATTTGGAATGGTGATCTACTAGTAATCCTATTTATAAAGTTATTGTAAGCAAACTCTTCTTGTGGTAGAATCAAATCCCATCCCTTGGGCTTATCCCCAAGTAAACATCTCAAAAAATTGCCTAGACTTCTGTTTACCACTTCTGTTTGACCGTCAATCTGTAGGTGATGTGTCGAACTGAATTTCAAGTTTATTCTCAACTTTTTCCACAATGTTCTCCAAAGATACCCCAAAAATTTAGTGTCTATGTCAGAAACTATACTCCTTAGGAGACCATGTAGTCTTACCGCCTCTTTGAAAAACAAGTCTGCAATATGGACATCATCATGAGTTTTGTGGCATGGAATGAAATGTGCCATTTTGGAGAACCTATCAACCACCACAAATACTGAGTCATTACCCCTTTGTGTCCTTGGAAATCCAAGAACAAAATCCATACTTATGTCCTCCCATGGCTTTGATGGAATAGGCAATGGCTAATATAGTCCAATATTGTGACTAAATCCCTTGGCAACTTGACAAATCTAACAACTCTATACAAACTTCTTCACATCCTGTGAAATCTGAGGCCAAAAATAATGTTCTCTAAGAATGAAAATGGTCTTATCTCAACCAAAATTTCTTGCCATTCCTCCACTGTGTTTCTCCTTAATCAGATTTTCCCTCATGGAACTCCTTGGAATGCATAATTGACTACCCTTGAATAACATACCATCCTGAATTAGATAGTCTAACCACTTAGTTTTGTCTATAGAAACAGGCTCTTTACAAGCTTTCCATGGTTTAGCAAAATCAAGATCCTCAGGGTATAGTTTTCTGAGTTCATCAAACCCAACTACTTCAACCTACATTACTGTAAGAAACAACTGTCTCCTACTTAGTATATCTGCAAACCTATTAGATTTTCCACTTCTATGCTTCAACACAAATGTATAGCTCTGCAAGAACTCTACCCACTTCATATGCCTCTGATTCAATTTACCTTGGCTATTTAGGTACTGTAATGCCTGATGATCAGTATACAAAACAAATTCCTTTGGCAATAAATAATGCCTCCATTTCTTTAAGGCCTAAACTATTGCATAGAACTCTTGATCATAAACAGAATACTTCTTTTTCGCATCATTCAATTTTTCACTAAAATATGTAATAGGCTTACCTTCTTGGCTTAATACAACCCCAATAGCACTGCCACTAGCATCACAATCCACTTGGAACACCTTTCTAAAATCTGGAAGTGCCAAAACAGGTTGTTCTGTCACCTTCTTCTTAAGCAATTCAAAACTTCTCACAGCTATTGTAGTCCATTTGAACTCTTTTCTATCCCCCCTTATTGTGTCAGTCAGGGATGCACATATGCCACTGAAATTCTTAATGAACTTCCTGTAAAAACTAACCAAACCATGAAATGATCTTACCTTAGTAGCAGACCTTGGAGTAGGCCATTCCAAGATGGCTTTTACCTTCTCTGGATCCATTTTGAGACCTTCAGGTGATATAACAAACCCCAAGTAGACTAACTCCCTTTTTTCAAAGATACACTTCTTCAAATTAATTAACAGTTTCTCTTCCCTTAACCTTTCAAGGAAACTATGAATATGCAATAAATGTTCTTCCAAAGTCTTGCTGAAAATTAAAATATCATCCAAATAGACAATAACAAATTTTCCCAAGGACTTCTTAAGTACCTCATTCATAAGCCGCATGAAGGTGCTTGGGGCATTCGTCAATCCAAAGGGCATGACTAACCACTCATAAAGACCCTCCTTAGTCTTGAAGGCTATTTTCCACTCATCTCCTTCTCAAATCCGTATCTAGTGATAATCACTCTTGAGATCTATCTTTGTGAAGTACTAAGCTCCACTCAAGTAGTCCATTAGATCATCCATTCTTGGCAAACAAAACTGATACTTGATGGTTGCCCTATTTATAGCTTGAGAGTCTATACACATCCTCCACTCTCCATACTTCTGTGGTGCCAGTATTGTAGGTACTGCACATGGACTTAGGCTCTCCTGAATCAAGCCCTTTCTCAATAGCTCCTACACCTGTCTGTTTAGCTCCTCAATTTTAGTAGGAGTCATCCTGTGAGTATCCTTGTTAGGAAAACTAGCTCCTGGAATTAAATCTATCTGATAACTAATTTTCCTTAATGGTGGCAATGCTTCTGG
The DNA here is from genome assembly GCA_028749045.1 of Cupressus sempervirens. Classification (NCBI taxonomy): domain Eukaryota; kingdom Viridiplantae; phylum Streptophyta; class Pinopsida; order Cupressales; family Cupressaceae; genus Cupressus; species Cupressus sempervirens. The sequence goes on along the minus strand of CM053784.1, from coordinate 87,508,502 downwards.
AACATTATCAGAGATGATATCTCCAAACTCACATAGTAAATCTAGAACTTCAAGTGGTATTTCACTACTACCTTCTTTATCTTTCCTAGGGATCAAAGCATAGAACATAAACTGATGTTTCATGCCATCTAAAAACTTCCTTCCATCAACAAGAAAAATCCTAGCACTGCTACATACCTTTTTGCTTTCCTTTTTAATGGGCTTCAGTTTGTGCCAAACTCACTCCTTTGTTAGAGAGTATGTGTTTGCATGTTCATCATGTACTGCATGCCTATCAAACTGCCATGGTCTTCCCAACAATAGATGGCAAACATCCATTGGAATAATATCACAGAGAACTTCATCATGGTAACTCCCACTTTTGAATTTCACTAAAGATTGTTCACTTAGTAGGACCTTATGATCATCTTTCACCCAAGTAATCTGATAGGGCTGGGGGTGTTTCTCCCTCTTGAGCTTCAGCTTAGAGACCATCTCCTCTGATACCAAGTTATCAGTACTACCACCATCAATGATCACATCACAACATTTATCCTCGCACTTGCACCTGGTACATAATAAACTCCTCCTTTTTCTAGGTTCAATCTCACCACTTAGTAGGACCCTTTCATTTACCAAAGTCTCTCCTCTTTTTTCATCTTCTAAATGTGATCATTGTGCATCCTCATCCACATGAGCAACCCTAGCTTGACCCTCAGCTCTCCTATCTGTCCTTCCTTGTCATTGAGGGCATTCAAAGGCATGATGACCTTCTTCATTGCAATGGAAACAGGTACCATGGAAGCCTCCTCTTCCTTGTCCATGTCCTCTACCTCTTCCTCTCTAATTTCCAAAGTCTTGATCACGAGTGTGGTTGAAACACTCATTCCTATGGTTCTTGCTAGTACCCACATCTTCATTCTTCTTTTAGGTTTCATTTTAGCCTCTAGATGGCCTACCACTATCTCTTCCTCCTTGACCATGTTCGCTTTGTCTCCCTTCAAACCTCTTATTTAGCTTCTCTTAAACTTGTAGGGGAAACTGGTATGCCTCTTCAATGCTGGTCATTCTTACCAGACTTAATTCCTCCTAGATGCTAGGTCGCAACCCACTGATATAATGAGAAACTTTATCCTGATTTGCTTCTGCATGCCCCACTCTATTCAAAAGTTGATAAAACTCCTGTGTATATTCCTAGACTAATTTTCTTGCTTGCTTTAACCCATGCATCTTCTTAAACAAATCAATCTCATAATCAACAGGAATGAACTGCTTCTTCAATTTGTCCACCATACGATCCCACCTTGTGATCTTCTCCTTTCCTCTTCTATTTCTTTCCAATTGAACCTCTTGCCACCAGATTTTGGCATGTGCTTTTAGTTTGGCCTTTGCAAACTTAACCCTATCTGGATCCCTGATATCCTCATACTCAAAGTACTCTTCCAGTTCATTGATCCAATCAATCAATTCATCTGGTTTCAAATTTCTTGAAAATACACCCACATCAATTGTAGGTCTTTTTCCAAACTTAGTAATGGCCCTAAAAAGCCTTTCCTCTACCTAATTCAGAACTTCCCCATCAAATTCCCCTTCTAGTCCAATTTCTTCTTCGTCGTTGTCATCCTCACTTTCATCGCCTGTGGCAACATTTGTTACTCTATGGAGCTCCTCTGACAATGCTTGTACCTGCCTATGGAGGGCTCTAACCTCCTCAATATTAATAGCTCTAGCCCTTCTACCATGGTCTCTTTTTGGAGGCATCTTCTTAACTCAAACCAAAAACCACACAGTCTTGGTGCAAACTACCTCACAGTCGGTGCTCTGTCTATACACAAACTAGCTCTGATACCACTTGATGGGGAGACAACCCAAGCACAAAATGGACACAATAGGAAAGAGAAAATTTTATTAACTATGAGAGAATGATAATATATTTAGTACAAATAAAATAGACTTCAAAACATTCCCTAAGGGCTTGCAATAGTATAAGTCTAGAGATAATTTCTCCTTTTAGTACCTCTCTCAAACTCCACTCCGAACTGCCTTTTACAATGCCAGAAATGTTCTTAAATAGACCCCGAAGGGTTAAGGATTAGTAATAAATTCTAGAAAGTTCTAGTAGTCATCCACTAACGAAATAGAAGGCTCTAGAAGTCACATTAGAAGTCAGTGAAAAATTAGAAGAATCAAGAAACGATAACCAAAATTTTAGGAGGCATAACCTTTGAATCATAGCTTCGATTGACGAACCGTTTACATTTCTGGAAAGCTCTTGAAGCACTCTATAGACCTATGGAAAAGATTCACCATCCCCCATTTTTTGGCCTTGTTTGAGGTCATTTAATGCCCCTAACCTAACTTTGAAGCATTCTTAGGATGTCTCCAGAAATCAAAAAATTGTGATAACTTTCAAACTGTAGGGCCTTTTGACCTGATTCTTTTTTTGGAATGCTCTAAATTACAATAACAATCTTCCAACCAATTTAAACCTTCTAGTTCACCAAAATCATGGCTCAATTACATAATCCTATTTTTTTGGCATTTACACGTATCCCAAGGTGATTAAAAACTCTATCTTAGAACACTGATAGTGGAACTGTGAGAGTTGGAACCTTGATTTGACCCAAATGGGTATCCAAAAATGAAAAAACCTAAAATAGAAACTAAGTCTAAGTACATTTTTTTGGGTGACACAGGATTGCCCTTATACCTTTGGATGCTCCTGCATCACTATTCCCTTTACCTCATCAAACTCTTTCCTTGACATTCTAGACTCCTTCAGGCTAGAATTAATAGCTTTCTTTGCCTTCTTCTTGGAGTCATTCATGACTTGACTATTTTTTACTTCACTCATTTTCTTTGTATATGTTCCCCATCTTAGATAGTTAGAATCAACTTCAGAGTGAAGGATTATTTGCACATACCCTTTAATTAGGTCCTCACTCATTTCATAACCCATAGGTTCAATGAATTTCACTCAAGGAACTATTTCCTCCATGCATGTAAAGTTTGTTTCAATGATTAAATATATTTCATCATTGTATTTTTCTACAAGTGCTACGTTGGTCTAATGTTTACAAAATAAAACTTTCCTAGTTCTAAGTATAAAACTTAGAATAATTTCTATGTCTTGCCTTCTAGGGTTTTGTTTTTTTGTTGTTGCAATTTTAAATCTTTAAAACCCTATGAGAACCCTATTAAACCCTAAGATTTTTTCCCAGGTCTTGTGCTTTTTAAAATTTTAATAAGGTGTGAAGCTATTTTGAATTACAAATATTCCTTAAGCATCCATCTGAATTATCACTTTTCTAGTGTTTGTTTGCATCATCTGATCTCTATAAGATCTATGGCGATCATTATGTTATGTAGAGGAAGTGTGAGGTTTTTAACCAATGCGACATAGTGACTACTATGAATTGGAATGGTGGTGTCATAAAGTTGAGAGTCAAAACTAAATATCTTAATTGTTTTAAAGCTTTGGTGATGTGATTGATTTCAAAGTTATTAGTGTCAGAGAAGGGACCACTTAGAACAAGTTAAAAATGGCATCATTGGAGTTTGACTTTTTCGATGGGTTGCTATGTCATGACTAGAAAAATAATGTGCCCTACTAGTAGTGACATAGCACCTTACCTGAGAATAGAGAGGACAACATATTTTTGAAAAAGACAGTGATCATAAAGTACTCAAGTAGTAGTATCATTGTGCATCATTATTACTACGTCAGAAGCATTTATTATGGTAATCATGATGAAAATGTAGAGATCTTCCTAGTACCAAAATTTAAATAATATTAAGAGGGTCACTATGTTGCGATTGGGAAAATAAGGAATCTAGCAAGTAGTAACATATAACCTTGACAAGAAATGGGTTTGCAGTAGCAATTTAAAAGGTGGGTCCCAACAATCCTTTCATCAGCAAGCCACATCATCACTTTTCCATGTTAGCATATTTTGAGCATGTGTGTTTTTGTGCATTGGAGTTTGCAAGAACATGAGAGGTTGCTATATCATGATAAAAAAATCCTAGTGCCCTACCAGTAGCGACATAACACCTTGCCTAAAAATATCAAACATGGCAAGGCCCAATCCTATGATTTCACAAAAAGGATTAAAATATTGAATTCTTTGCCAACTTGTTAGGATTTTTTCAAGTCATAAGTGACATGGACCCACACTTGAAAGGAAATGGTAGATGGAAGTTTTTGATCGTCAGATCAAAGATGGATCAATGATCATCACTTCATCACGATGGAGAATTACTCACTTTTTACTCAAGATGATATGGTGACTAAGGTAAAGAATGTTGGGAACCACCACAGTTAAATGAAAATTAATGTAGATTCCTCACCATCAGATCAAGCTCAGGTCAATGGTCATCACTTCTTTGCTATGATGAGTTGCTCACTCTTTAAGGGTAGGGACATAGAAACTAAAGGGAACAAAGGAGGGACCCACCATAGTTTTATTGAACCATAAATCAAATTCTTGTCATTAGATTGAAATGAAATTAGGCTGTCACTATGTCGTATAGGCAACATGCTCACTTTTTATGCATAGCGATGTAGCGACTAGGTGACACATGTCCTTGAGAACTAGTGGGTCCAGTTTATAGTGCTAGCAGTGAAAGAAAAGCACATGTGGAGGATTTTCACTAGATTGACTTCTAGCATGGTGAGTGGAAAATGAGTCATTCCTATTTTCACTCCTAGATCATCAAGTTTTTTAGGATTGATGGCATAGTTTTAAAATTTGAATATGGTGCCACTCTGTTTCCCTTGTAGTTCATTAATGAGGATTGAAAGCTTCTTGTGCAAGCAGGAAACATAGTATATTGTAGAATGATTTTCCATTTTTCATGTTATGTGAACATAGTTTTAGGTGTTCAAAGAAGAAATCATTGAGAATTTGTGCTCAGCGTGATCACACGTGAAACAATTTTCCTTTGTTTGCAAGATATCACAAAATTATAGAGAAAGATAAGTAGAGAGTCAAGTAAGTTCCTACACTCCATACTCTTTGAAGTAATCTAGTTTTCTATAAATTATATTTAGTATGCCTCCAAAAAGGGTTTTCTCTAGATAGAAAGACTATTTGGCTATGAATATCCATGATGATCTTCTTGAGTTACTACCTGAACCAATAAATGAAACTGTCAAAGTAAAAAGGTTAATCTCATTAAAACCTAGAATTAAAATTTTAGATGGGTTATACGATAAGGGAATTGGGTTAGGGATGCCACAACTTCCCAAACTGGGATTTCTTTGTTCAAAAAATGATTTTCAGAAAGGAATTTGTTTGCCCCTCATGCAAATATCAAGAACTTTGATTTGAGAAAGCTAGTGGTTCCCAGTGTCTTTATGGATTATGACCTCTTAGAGGCTATTGCAAAACATTATGATCTAGTAATAAGAGTAGTGAGAAGAATTTATGGCGAGATTCTAATCACAATCAGCCTTGAGGAAATTCGAGAGGTATTTGGACTAGAGCCACTGACAAAATATCATGTACCCATTAACCTGCAAGAATTAGAAAAATAATATTTATAAAAGAAGGATGCAATTAGGTGGGGTGCACTAAGGGCACATATAGGCACAATTGGAACTTTTCTAGAAATCAAAGCATCCTCTAGGGAACCTTTGAAAAAGGGGTATTTCAATATCCGGGCTGTGGAGACATAAATGACTCTATGTAGAGTTTTTGGTGAAGATGAATAAGATATTATGCCCATAATTTTTATGTATATGAGCATTTAGATTTCTTCTTTTAGTGTTGATATTATTTTTTTATTTTGCCTCCTATTTAGTAGAAGAAATTCACACAGGCCTGGTTGGCATTGCAAAAGGCAAGGTAGAGAAAACTTTTGGTCATTATTCTTTGCTGATGCATAATTTTTTTAAAAGAAGGGAGTAACATGTTTTAATAAGGAGACAAAGTTGAATAGAGAACATCATGAAGAAGCACTACCAATTTAGTTATGGAGTGTAGATATGACATGAGATGTGAAAAAAACTAGTTTTGTGAGATTTGATAGGTACTTTTCTTAAAAATTGGGTGCCTTTTATCAAGTGACAATCCCAGAGTGCCTAAGTCACTGGTAAGTCTTATTAGGCCCATGGATAATCCTATTGGATTGAAAGTATCACACAATTGGGGGAGGACATTATCCCATACTCTATTTCAACTATTTTTAGGATTTATGGTTTCAGAGGAACTCTGCATGTATTGCCCTACTAGGTGCCATTAAAGGTAGGGATAGCTAAATTTTTATAGTAGCTAGGAGGATTGGAGGAAAATTATTTGGTGAAAAGGAAAAGAGGGTCAATTTCTCAACTTTCAATACAACTCACCAATTTGTGATCACAAAAGGTGGTTGGTTATCCCTCTATAAAATACTAGACTAGTATAAGATGGTTGTGTCTCATTCTCATTTTTGTGACACTGAGGGATTCTATGACTTGGCTTTTAGGCATAGAGCCAAGCTTGGTAAAATAAAACATGGTCCATATTAGCCTGAGGATATAATAAGAAATGAGTTCTCCTTGCAAGAGAAAGAAACCAAGAAAGAAAATTGGAGGGTTTTCTCAAGGGTTTTGGAGTTTATAAATTGTTTTGATCAAGATTATAGTTCTCTAGATAATACCAATACAGAGGTAGATAGGATCAATAAACTCATGATTACTTTTCTTGAAATAATGGAAACTATGAATGAATTTTTATTTATTTATTTTTTTAATACTTATCCAGATAAGGCCAAAGAGGTTATGAGGAGATTGGTATTCACTCCTAATGTAGGGGTAGGACAATTGATTATTCAGAAAAAGGTCAAGATATACTTTGATACAAAATAAGTAGGCCATTGTGGATAAGGGTAAAAAAATAATAGAATACACTAGTTTTGTCTTGGAAAAGAGACCTAATGAGCCCTCCCTTAAGAGGAAAAAATAATAAAAGACCAAGGTCCTCACATTGAGGAATATTCACCTACATAATTCCCTTTGTAGATTGAAGAGGAACAACTTACTGGAGAGAAAATTGAACAACTAGGGTCACAAGGAGGATTTTTTATTACCCAAGAAGAACTAGATGAAGGAAACCCCCAAGAGCCTCCTATGTCAAGCCTAGATTTGATAGTGGTAGATTTTAAAGGAAGGGAACTAGACCCTGTGATAGAGCAAGCTAGTCAACAATTTTTGTCAGATGATACTTTTGTTAAGTGTAGAGCTTTACACTAGTTTGCATGGAGAAAAAACATAGGAACGTATGAGGAAGAATGTAACAAGTTAAGAATAGAGTGTCTAGAACTAGAGGAGGAAACCTTGCTAAATCAAGTAAAAGAAGAGATGATGCATGAATTCCAAAGTATAACCCCTAAAGAGGGGAGGCAAATGGTGAAAGCATCAAATATTTTACTACTACCCAATTGGGATATAACAAATGCTCTAATTTTTAATTCTATTTCAAATAAATTGGGCCTACATGATCAAAAAAAGAAAAAATTCCAAGGTGCTACATTAAGTGAGGACCAAGCTACTTTGGTTATTTGGTCATTAAGGAAAGGATCAAGTGATATTTCATCATAGCCAAATGACTCTACATTAATGGGCAATATCATTGTAAAAAGAGTAGAAAATACCACCCATGTAGAGGCATCACATATGAATGTTGGAACATCCTACTTCATTCTGGCTACTACTCTAATGAAGAGAAGGTAATGTTTGATCTACAGAGTAAGTATGAGAGAGTTTTGGAGGCTTATAATAAAGAAGTTTAGAAAAGAACTGAACTTGAAAATAACGTAATGGGGAGATCTTCCAGGACAAGGATTATGTATCCTCATTCTCTAGTGGAACCTTTTAAATCCACTCCTCTCATAGAAATGCCAGATACTCCACAAGGGCCACAATATTACATAGCTAAATATTTTGAAGAAGAAAAGAGCAAATTGTGGATTTACATGTAGACCTGAATGTACAATATGAAGATAAATTGAGAAAGGCTCTAATGTATTTGGTTGATAAAATTGAATGGCCATTGTTTTATGAGCAATTAGCAAAAGTAATAAACATGTGGGATGAAATAAAAGAAAGTGATGTGGCCTTGAGACCTATTGTTAATAAGTAGAGTAAGAGGAGAAAGGAAATCACATTTTTTTTCTACTCCATCATAAGGTCTTTACATGATTAGATTGAAATAACTTATGATCTTGCTCATGATCTCATAGAATTTGATGATAGAAGAGTTGAGCTACAAAGAAGAATTGTAGCTATTTTCATAAGTATGAGGGTAAGAAATTTGTTTTATTCCCACTTGCTTTGGATTAGAAAAATAAAGATGAATGGGCTAAAGAATTAGATGATCTATTCTATTTAAGAATGAATGAATTCATAAATGAAAAATGACATGCATGGTGGGTAGTCACAACAGAAGAAATAGTGAAAGCCCAATTATTATTTGATTCTTTAAGGAAAGATTTTGTTAGTATTGATAAAGAGGCAGAATATGTGATAAAAAAGCAAAGAGATATTTTGCAATTTAACTAACCAGATGACAGTCTCTTTGAAAAGTGAATGGCTGATGTTGCTTCTAATAAGTAGTTGGAAGAGGTTGAGGGTGATGATGATGAAATGAATCTAGATGAGGTACATATTATTGATACACCCTTTGAAGATTAGAAGAGAGAAGAAGACAAAGAATGGAAACCATCTCATGTGGAAAGTACCTTGGGCTAGATGGATGATGTGGTAGAAATAAAACCAAATATAATTGTCACCTTGGTAGTACATGATGATGTAAGTCAAGATGCTAGAGTAGAGGTGAATTTGCAAGAATTAGAGCTTGAAACATCATTGGAAAACTTGATAGCTACATATGTCTAGGACTCAGAATAACTAAAGGCCAATCATGGTGTATACACTAATATGTTAGCAAGAAACACTAATCTATTTAAAGAAACAAAGCATTAACTAACAAGATCAATATAACATATATGAGAGACTAAAAAGGAACCGCTAATTAGGAATGTGAGCCAAATGAATGGACTCTCCCAATAGTAATTAGCTCTTTGCTTTGTAGATGAGTCTAAGCAAAAGATTGGTATTTATGCTCAAGATACTCAAACTATGCTTCAATGGAGATGGAAAATGGCAAATTGGTAGCTTTGTGAGCTCTCAATTTGGCATTATAGGGGTATGGTTAAAGGCTTTGTTTCTCAAACTAGTATTATAACTTTGGCTTAAAGGTTGTGATGAAATGGCTTGGGAGGGGATTCAATTTATAGGCTAAAGGCTTGAGGGTTTGAGGGCTAAGATGAAAGGATGGGGAAAAGCTCATGGAGGGCTCAGATTGCATGAGAGGAGAGCACATAGATTGTGCTTCCTTACAACCAATTAGTGAGTGACACATGTCACAGGGTGAGTGGATGGAGGAAAGGGCAAGGATGAGTCAACAAAGGAGGCTCAAGGGATAATATCTTCATAAAGACCCTCATAAATGGATTGTAAGAGCAATGAATGGGTTTGTAGGAGTCTTTATGGCCTTGTAAGAGCATTCATGGTTGGGTGGTTAGGATATTTTGGAGGGAGTTGAGATTGTTGACTTTGCTTGGCTTAGGAAAGTCTTAAGGTTTCTTAGGGAATGTGACAAGGTTAGGGGGGGATTAGTGGTGATTGAGGATTAGACTAAGCTTGTTAGAGATATGCAAGTGGATGACATTCAATGAGGGTGGGTGAGTTAGTAGCTAAGCTTGGTTAGTATGGGTGGATGGGGTGGATTAGGCTAAAAAGGGGGTTTAGGGATAGGCTTAGGTTTAGGATAAATAAAGTTTATTTATCTCATAGGTTTGGTTTGACGAGATATTTATTAAGAAAAATTTAATAAATATGAGAATTAATATTTAACCTTAGTTAAATATTTTGAGTTGGGATTAGGGGTAGAAAATGATGGGATTAGCCTTTAATCGAAATTAAAGAAGGATTAGAAGATTTTGGAAGAGATTAGTGATCTTAAGGAAATTGGCCAAGTTTTGGGCAAAAAATAAATTAAATATTTATTTTGGGATTTTTTTGGTCAATTTATTAATTAAATAATTAATAAATAAAGAAATAATGTTTAAATAAGATTTAAACATTTTTGGGAGGGATTCCTTAATTAAATATTTTTAATTAAGATTAAGAGATTTAGTGGCATAAAAATAAATAAATAAATAAAATAAATAATTAATTAATAAATGATGATGTCATCAGGTACTTTTTTAGAAAATAAAAATACTTTATTTTCTAAGGGATTTTAGGTGTCTACATTTTGCCCCTCTTTGATGTGATGCCGCAAGTGGCATGACATCAAAGATAAGAAAATAAGATACCCAAGGCTAGAGTAGAAGATGAGAGAAACAAGAATCTGGGATGGGATGAGCGAGGAGACTCAGATTGGCAAAGAGAAGGGCCTGAATTAGCTCAAACTCTCACTATGGGAGAATGATAAATGGAGGTCAGAGGCACAAGAGGAAGCAAGCTTAAGCCTTCAAGGAAGGTGGAGGATGAAGGAGAAAAGTGCTATAAAAAAGAATCTAGGATAGGGAGATGGATGATGGGATGATAAAGCTGATGCAACAGGATTTCAAAGAGTCAGATTGGTGGAAGATGGGTTTCAGAGATCCCTAGGACTAGTATTGTGGATCTTGAAAGATGAGGCTTGGTGGATTGATTGGATGGGTGGATCCCTAAGACTAGGATTGTGGATCCCTAAAGCTAAGAGTGATGATTGATTCAAAGAGATATAGTTGCACAAGCTGGGGTAGGAGAGACAGATGCTAAATATGGATGGGGGATAATGGAGATGAAGGGAATACATTGAAGCTTTTTGAGTAGGGGTATACTTCAAAGAGAAGTACTAGCATGTAGTTGAGCACTAGATTTGCTATAGGACTATTGGTTAATTGCCAAGATTACCAAGAACATTAAGGCCTTTTCACTAACTATCTAGAGGATTGACGAACTGACTTAAAACAAGCACACAAGGATTGCCCCAGCATCACACATGATTCCCAAAAGAAGCAGCATGGAACTGACACTCAGTAACCCACAAGAAAAAAAGAAAAACAAACAAAAGACCTGATCAAGACCTTATGCTCAGATTTCCCCATTCACAGTATACCATGATATGGAAGATCGTGGAAACCTTGAGGAGGGAACAAAAAGACTGCTTGGAAAAGATATTTCAAGACCCAAAAGGGAAGATTCCAAATCAAAAGAAAGCAAAAATCCAAAAGAGAACCATTTCCCAACAAGATGGGTAGGATGAGGTACTAATAGACCAAGATCAGACATGAGGAAAGCTATATCCTACAAGGATCTATTGGAGAGAACCTAAGCTGATGGATCTAGATGAATGATGCGTCTGGCAAGCTGAACTAAGAAGGATAACACTTTGGTGATAGGAGATCTAGCTAAAGGATGTATTGAAATAGCTAACCAAGGGTTGTACAATGTGTGCAAGATGCTAATCAAGGAGGAACTGACATGAAAGCTAGATAGATACAATAGTACTAAGCTAAATAAGATGTACAAGCTAATAGACCAAGATATGTTACAAATGTACAAGGTTGTTCATGTTTGGCTTTTGTGAGATGGAAATGTTTGTGAAGGGTGGGATGTATGCAATAGTTATTAGGCGGATAGGTAGATGGTTTGTGAAAAGCTTAAGGAAAAGTGTATTCTTTGTGTGCATGTGATAGGATACAAGCTAGGATACAAGCTTTGGCATATAATATAGGTCAGAATATGGTACAAGCTTTAGACAAGATTTGGATATACAAAGTATGGTACAAGATTTACAAGGTATAATACAAGCTTTGGTACAAGAGTTACAAGCTGAGGTACAAGATTTACAAGCTGTACAAGAGGTATTTACAAGCTTCATTAGATTTTGGATATTTGGTTGGAACACCAAGGGAAAAAGCAGGTATGTTATGGGATAGTGGGTGAATGGATGAGGGATAGGATATTGATAGACAATGGATTAGTCTTAGTACACAAGGTGCCTGAATTACCAAGTTTTCACCAAAGTACCTATCTAAGGCGTTTGAATTGCCAAGTTTTCACCATTGGATGCTTATTTCTCTTTACTTATTTTTTTGTATTTTTCAAAAGCTAGGTATACCAAGGATCTTCAAGGATAGAACGTCTTGAGATGAATGATGTTAGTAGGATCATTCAAGAGTTCTGCTTCTAGTGTAGATAGCTGATAAGCTCCGGAGCCAAAGGATGTAGTGACAACATAAGGACCAAGCCAAGTAGGTTCAAACTTGCCTTTCTTTTCTCGATCAGCTTGGACTTTCATTTTTTTTTGAGGACCATGTCGCCTAGCTGAAAGTGTCATGGAAGCACCTTCTTGTTGAAATTCCTTTTGAGACAAGTTTGATAGACTACGAGATGATCATAGGCTTGTTGTCGCTTCTCGTCTAAGAGATCTAGCTAGGTGAGCTGAGCTACTCTGTATTCTTCATCTGATATTTGCTCTTGTAAAGATATGTGCAAGGAGGAAAGTTCAACCTCTATAGGTAGTACCACTTTGACACCATAGACTAGGGAGTATGGAGTTGTTCCTATGGATGTACAAAAGGAGGTTCAATAGGCCCATAGGGCTGGATTTATTTGTAGGTGCCAATCGCAGATGAAATCATTAACAACTTTCTTTAGGATTTTGAGGAGGGTTTTGTTAGTTGCCTTTGCCTAGCTATTACCTTGTGGGAAATATGGGCTAGAAAAGCAGTGATGGATGTAGAGGGAAGTACACAATTCTTCCATGTTGAGATTTTCAAAGTTACCTCTGTGGTCGGTGAAGATGGTGGATGGGATGCCGAAGTGGCAAACAATGTGGTACAAGATGAACTTGGAGACCTGAACTCCTATAGCTGAGACTAGGGGGATTGCTTCCACCCATTTAGTGAAATAGTCTGTAGCTATTATTATCCATTTATGTCCATTAGATGAGAGAGGTGTGATAGTTCCAACTAGATCAAGGCCCCAACAAGTGAAAGGCCAAGGTGGTCCAATAGGCTATAGATCCTGTGCTGGAGCATGCATGAGATTTGCGTGTTGCTGACATGGGAGACATTTTTTGACAAAGTCATAGGAGTCTTCTTCAATGGTAGGCCAATAGTAGCTTGCTCTAAAGATTTTTCATGCTAGGACAATACCACTCGTGTAGGCACTGTAAAGTCTAGAATGTACTTCTTTTAATGCCATTGTGGCCTCATTTTCATCTAAACATCAAGAGAGAGTATCGTGATAACCCTGATGATATAGGGTATTGGCTATGATAACATAGCGGGATGATTTTTGGATGAGGTTTTGGCGTTGGGTATGTGTGAGGTGAGGGGATATGATACCATCTTTAAGGTAAGCATGAATCTCATGGTACCAAGGGGATTGAGGACCAACCAAGATACAAACATAGTTTGAGTCATCATTCACATAGGCAGGTGTGAGGAGCTGCTTGGAGAATTTACAAGAGCGAGCCAATAGTAGCCATAGCATCTGCTACTTTGTTCTACATTCAAGGCATGTGTGTAAACTGAAGCTTTGTAAAATGCTGAGTTAACTAATCAACTAGCTCTTTGTAGGGTAATAGCTTTTCATCTTTGGTTTGATATTCATTTAGGGCTTGCTTGATGATGAGCTAAGAATCGCCAAAGATTTGTAACTTAGTGATGTTCCATTTTGTAGCTATCTTTAATCCTACTATGAGAGCCTCATATTCAGCTATATTGTTGGTGCTAGGGAATTGTAGCTTGAAGGCTTTTGGAATGTAATCTCCTTGAGGTGTGACCAACAATATTCCTGCCCCTGATCCATGAGATGTGTATGAACCATCAAAATAAAGTTTTCATGGGGGCTATTCTTCAATTAGACAGATATGCTCATCTAGAAATTCTATGATCAAAGGATAAGCATCTATTAGAGGTGCATCAGCTAGGTGATCTGCTATAGCTTTCCCTTTGATTTCCTTTATGTCCACATACTAGATGTCAAATTCACTAAGGAGCATAACCCATTTGGCCAAATAGCGTATAAGTGCTGTTCTGGAGGGCATATACTTGAGAGGGTCAATCTTGGAGACTAGTTGAATGGTATGATTAGCATGCAGTGGCAAAGCTTTTGAGTTGAGAAGACAACTACCAAATAAGCTTTTTCCATAGGAGTATAATTGAGTTCATAACCAACTAGGGTTTTACTAATGTAGTAGATGGCTCTTTCTCTGTCATAGTCATCAAGTTGTGCTAGAAGTGCTCCTAGAGCAGTAGGCATTGCTGATATGTACAAGATCAAGGGATGACTAGGAAGTGGTGGAACCAAGATAGTGGGATTGGTGAGATACTGCTTGAGCTGATTGAAGTTGCACTAACATAAAGGATCCCACTTGAAGTTTTCATCCTTCTTTAGTAAATGTGCAAATGGCGTACACTCATCTACAGTCTAGGAGATGAAGCACCCGATGGATTGAAGCTTTCCCTGAAGAGAGCGAAGCTATCATAGTGTTTGGCAAGGAGGCATGTCTAAGATAGCCTTGATCTTCTTGGGGTCGATCTCTATACCTCACTTAGAAACTATAAAGCCTAGAAGCTTGCCAGATGTGACCCCAAAGACACATTTCTTTGGATTCAGCATGAGATGATATTTGGCTAACCTATCAAAGACTTTCTCTAGGTCAGCAAGATGATCCATGAAGGTGTGAGATTTAACCATGATATCATCCACATAATCCTCCAAAATTCTATGGATAAGATCATGAAAAATGGTTTTCATAGCTCTTTGATAGGTAGCCCCTGTATTCTTTAGGCCAAAAGGCATCATGTTGTAGAAAAATGTTCCCTAAGGGGTAGTGAATGTTGTCTTATGTTGATCCTCTTCTGAAATCTTGATTTGATTGTACCCAAAAAATCCATCCATGAGGGACAAAATTTCATGTCCAGCTATAAGATCTACAATCATGTCTATGTTGGGCAAGGGAAAATCATCTTTTGGATAAGCTTTGTTAAGATCTCTAAAATTAGTGCAGATTCTAATGTCACTGGAAGGTTTAGTAACGGGGACCATGTTGGAGATCCACTTTAAGTAGTTGATAGGTTAGATAACCTTAGTAGCTAACATTCTTTCTAATTCAGCTTTGACCAGTAATGCCACCTTGGGGTGCATTTTTCTAAGCTTTTGTCTGATGGGCTGGATCTTTGGATCGACCGCAAGATGATGAACTACAAGCTTTGGATCAAGTCCTAGCATGTCCTGATATGAACATGCAAATTGGCCAATGTTCTCTCTTAAGACCTCAAAGAGGAGGTCAGCTTTGTCTTGTGATAGGGATGCAACAATGTGAACAAGTCTGGGGATCTCTGAAGAACCAATGTTGACTTCTCTAGTATCCTCAATTAGAATAGAAGACACCTCTAGTCGATTATCTTGAGGAGGTAATGTTAAATCCTCATGTTCTGCTTGTGACTCTAGATTTTCTTGCTGAGGGGCTCTCTTCACTGCCTTAGCTAATCTTAGATTCACCTTAGTTCCAATTTTGGGTCTATCAGAACTAGGTTGGGGATTTTCTCCAAAATACCCCTTGGGATTTGGCTTATAGATATAGGTAGAATCTGGCTTTGTTTTCTTGTGAGGATTTTCAGCTCCGATGAATTTTAGAAGTGCTTCCTCTAATGTGAACTCATCAATGTGTATGACGCTTGGTTGGTCTCAATCTATGAGTTGTGGATGGGTGACTGGCAGGTCAATGAAATGGATGGATAGTTCTTGGAGAACAGAGTCTTTGAGGAAGATTTGGTCCAGGATATCGTCATAGGCTCTCTTTTCAACTTCCTTAGGAATGTCTTTAATTTCAACAAGGTCACGGTGAATGTTCAAAAAAGCATGACTGTTCTTATTGGTGCCCCTAGTTGTGGGTATGCCAAAGCCAAGACTGGACTTTGATTCCCACTTGTGTGCATCGATGGGGCACTACATGTCTCTTTCTTTTGGTCCTAGACCACCACCTTGATAGTTCCATTTGTCAGTGATGAGCTTATGCTCTTAGGGATACTTCTAGCTGAAGTGATCAAGGCATGCTTGATTTATTGGAGGTGCGTCCTTATGTAACCAATTGTTGATATCTAAAGTGAGCTCCTCATGAAGAGGGATTTTTGAGGATACAAAGGTTGTTGGGCCAAACTGTTTGTATTGAGGAGGTGGAATCTCCTTAGCTTTGTGATATGTTGGTCAGCCATGGGCATGTGGATCAAGTGGGAGTGTTTCGAAAACAAATGCATCTGACAGACTATACTCTTCATAGCCTTTGTTATTGATCTTTACGATAGATAGGGTGGAGGCGAGGATGGTTTCTAGGTCATTAGAAGTGTGGGATGAGCTAGCAATGGCTATGTCGATATCAATTCCAGGGAAATGGTTTGCATATGAAGCTTCAACTGCACTGCAGTAAGCAAAGGGTTCTGGATCGACATGGATGGTTACCTCAGTGTCCTAATGCAGAAATTTGATGCACTGATGATAAGTGGATGGAATGACTTTCATGGAATGAATCCATGGGCAGCCAAGGAGGATGTTCAATGGTACGTTTAGATCAATAACATGGTAGAGTGTCTCTTGGATGACTGGGCCAACTTTGATTGGCAGCAAAATAGTTCCTTCTGTGGTTCTTTCCAAGTTGTCATAAGCTTTGATGGTGATAACATCACTGATGATATCTGCCTCAGTATACCTAGCTTTTTTTTATGAATTTTAGTGTTCAAATATTCAAGGTTGATCCATTATCTATCAATACTCTTTTTACGGAAAAATTGGATACCATGATGGCTATGCGAAGCGGAAGGGTGTGATCCGGCTCGACCATGGGTATGTCGATGGGTTTGAATGATAGGGCACATGAGGAGGATAGGTTTCCAATGAGATTATGAAAATCAGTAGCATTGATATTTGAAGGGACATGGGATTCTATGAGAGCACTATTAAGGATGTTCTTGTACACTGGACTAGTGTGGAGGAGGTCTAAAATGGAGATTTTGGCTGGCATGTTCCCAAGGTGTTCCAAGATATTGTATTGGCTTTTTGATGGAGTTGATGGTACTAGTGAAACTGGTGGGCCTATGATGTTAAATCGTACTCTTTGAGTGGTGACTACACACTCATTGATTGGTCCTTAGATATTGATAACATTGACAAAAGGCTCTTTCTTGGATATACAACCTATGAGGCTACCATAATCTATATAGGATGAAGTGTGGTCATTGTTCTTCCCATGTTGTTGGTTTGGCTGGTAGTTGTTGGTGTCGTTGTTGTTGGTTTGGATAGGTGCTTTTCCAAGATTTTGGTTGTTGTGAGGAGGAAAAGCATTTTGATAGATCTATAAGCCTGCATTGGGAGAGGTTTGGGCACCAATGGTGATTTCTTTTTGATCAATGAGGTCCTACACATAATCTTTCAGTTTCATGCATCTGAGGCTAGTGTGACCTTTTACCCTAGAAAATTGGTAGTATTCATTATCTTTGTACCATGCAACTTTGGATTGGCTTGGGTCAATTTGCTGGGTAGGAGGAAATTTGATGAGGTTTTCCTTGACTAATTTCTCAAAAATGACATCCAATGGCTCACCAAGGGGTGTATAGTTTCTAGGTGTAGGTTGGAATCTGGGCTTTTGCCCTATAGCTACATTGATGGCATTAGCTTGATTGCTAGACCCTTGAAAGTTGGGTCTTGGATTGTGGCTTTGATAGCTTTGGTGATTCTACTATTGGTAGTTGATAGCTTGTTGATTGTTTGGTTGATATGGTGGGTTGGACTAGTTTTGAGAAGGACCAACAATATTCACATGTTTCGTGTCAGTGACACCATCTATTGCAACGTGCTTGTTTTTGTTCCAATACCCAGACTTGTCATTGGAATGTGATTGATTTTGGTTGGCCTCCTTGTAAATCTTGACCACACCATCTTTAATGAGTCCTTGCTCAAGGATCATTCCTTTTTCTTTGATATCTTTGTAGGTCTGCAAATAGTTCATGGTCATGTGGTGAGCCAAGCTAGGATGTGCATTATCAATAAACATTTTCACCAAATGGTACTTTGGCTAGGTGCAAGATATGTCAGTGGTAAGGGTTTGCCATCTTTGCAGATATTCGGGAAGGCTTTCTCCACCTTTTTTCTTAGTGCAGACAAGATCAACTACTGATAGCTCTGTTTCAACAAGATGGGCATATTGGGCTACAAATGCCTCTGACAATTCAACAAAGTTTTTAATTGTGCCATATGGTATTCTTTAAAACCATTCAAGAGCTGGTCCGACCAAGCTTTTGGGAAAAAGATGCAAGAGGAAGATATCATCATATGCCACTTCTTGGTAGTGCATGTAAAATTCTTTGATATGTGTGATAGGGTCTCCTTTTCCTGTAAATTTGTCAAACTTGGTTGTCTCAAAGTGTTCGGGAAATGATTTTATGGTAATGGCTCTGTCAAATGGGTAAGGACATAGATTCTGAAAGTTGAAGGTTTTTGGATCATTTCCCTCCTAGATGTTCTTCAAAACTATCTTCATGGCTTCCCATTCTAAATTAATGGGTGATGGCTGGGGTGCCCCCAATGTAGGAGTGCCCTAAGGTAGGTATGTGCTAGATGGGGCAATGGAATATGGATGGCTTTGAGGTATGGGCTGGTAGGGACTGTACATGGCTTGGGCAACTAAATGGTTGATGATGGGTTGCTGAGGTGGAGGTGGCACATATTGCTGCATATGTTGCGAGGCTTGCTGTTGATATTGGATTTGAGGTTGGGATTGAGGAACACAAGCTGACTGTGGGATAAATGGATTTCTTTGTGGAGGTAAGGTATAAGATGGTTATGAAACTTGGGGAAAGGATCGGGGAGCTTGTGGAACTTGACTTTGGATTTGAGGAGTTTGACCAATATATGTGGGTTGTGCCCCCATTTGGGAAGGTATCTACATGGAAAAAGAGGCCAAGTAATTGGTGGTTGGTGGTGGTGGATTTCCTCCTAGAAGTGGCATAGAAAAATAGTTGGTAATAGGAGGTAATGGATTAGTTGGTGGTGGAGGTGGTGGGAATTGAAAGCTTGGGAATGAAATTGGTGGGGTTTGATAGCTTGATGGCTAGATTTGAAAGCTTGGTAGGGTGGTGGCAAGAGCTTGGGTCACTTGAGAGCTTGGAAGAACATTGGTAGTAGCTTTTTGGGTCTTATAGCTTTGTGGAGTGAGGGTAGTAGCTTGTGGATTTGTGGCTGATGGCACTGAGGTCAGAGGACCTAGTGGAAATGATGGAATTGTGCTCTGAGCCGAGGTAAACAAGCTGGGGTTGATGAAAGGTTGATTACTTGGCCCCATGGGTGGCATCCCTATTGTATATTACTGAGGTTGGCCAAAGATACTAGCAATAATTTGGGAGATGGGTGGATTTGGAAGGCTGGGTTGGAGAGCAGCAGCAACAATAGTGAAGGGAGTGAATGATGAGGTGTTCTGGGTGAAGGGGGTTTGGGATGGAGTGTTATGGACCAATGGTAGAGTGGTGGTGGCTGGATTGGCTTGTGGAAGGGAGATTTCAAATTGAGTGGAGGCTGGTATGTTTGGGTCTGTTGGATCATATGGGGTGGGTTGAGGCTCTTCTTTTGGCACACATTGAGGATAATTCGAATCATAAGAGCCTATGGGTGGTGGGAGTTTCTCAAACAAGGGGTGAGATGGATTTGATAAGGGGGGAGGTCTTCCAAAGTTGAAGGCTCCAATGTTGTCCCTTCAAAAGTTAGCCATGATTGTTTCCTTGTTTTTGTCTATAATGGCATTCACCAATACTGCATTTCCTAGTTGGTTCATGAAAGCTTCAATGTCAGTAGGTGATGGTATGGTGTTCTCTGGGCTGAAGGATGGTTGACTACTCAAGGAGAGGGATGCTGTTTGGTCCAAATGATAGGGCTCCATTGTTTCCTTCTTCTTGGCTAAGCGAGTGATAGGTGGTATGAAAATGCAAAATGTTTCCTAGGGATGAGATGCAACAAATGCTGATAGATGCAAAAGGGGAAGACTTTTCCATGCAAATGATTTCTTAGGTTCAGGCTAAGCTATATGAAAAAACCTAAGGAGGATTGGGTTGGGGATTCTAAGTTCAAAGATACGTTGTCAAAGTATGAAAGGTCTACTTTGCTATGTGCAAGCTTGGTGGTGACTGTGTCAACTTAAGGATAGATGGATGACCCTTTAGGAAGAACACGAGATTGACCACTTGTGGATCCCAAACTTTAGCTCAAGGTGATGAGAGATGACAAGTGACAAAGCTAGATTACCCTAGACAAAGCTTTGTCAAAGGGATAACCTTGGTGAGGCTGGTAGATTTGGAAGATGTTAGGAATGGTAGACTCTTGGCAAGGTGACAACAATTTTGAAGGCTTGGATGTGAAGTTTTTGGATTGCTGGCTAGATGGTTTGGTTTTAAATGAGATGGATGAGCTAAAATGCTTAAGGGGATGACCAAGGATGGTTGGCTTACCTACAAGGATGACTCTAAAGTGAGACTTATGCAAGAAGATGTGGAGAAACAAGGGAGTCTAATCATAGAAATCATGCCTAGTTGGTAAGGCATAAGTAGGGTTAACTCCTAGATGTTGGTAAAGTTGGATAGTGCGATCTAATTAGGCATCTTGAAGGGCTTCATCAGCAACTTTGTCTTCTGCTTTGTGGAGTTTGGCAATTTGAGGGCTTGGTGTTATTTCCTTTCTCTTGGCTGAAACTTCTATATGGGTTTGGGTTGTTTTGACATAAATTCCTGAATTTGCTTGGCTTTAAGAGATCTTGATTGTTTTGCTTTGACTTGTTCAACTTTTGAAACAAGTAGTGACTACGCTAAGTATGCCCTAAGCTAGGATTGACCAAGTTTGGCAAACATTCATTCAATAAGTAAAAAAATCAAGCAATAGATAGGAACAACTAGATAGAAGTTTTTGATTCTTAGAATGTGATACTTGCGTCGAGGAGTGTGTATGTTTTACAAATGTTTGGATCAGTCACTTCAAACACATTAACATCCTAGATGGTTGTCTACAAGGCTGACAGTTGGTTTAGCTAGGGAGTCCTCGATATACCCAAGGTACGTGAGGTTCAAATCCATAGATGAAACCAAAATAATGCGACACAGTCAAGAGGAGCGGTAACCCACTTCTCCTCTTTCACTTCTCAAGGGTATAAAGTTCTTTGAGGCTTAGCCTGAGTGACAAAATCTTGATTCCAAGAGAGGTGTCTTTGGATTCACCTCCCGATCTTTATACTTCGTCAAAATTCTGGAGTTGAGGTCATCTAAGGGGTGATGAAATCCCCAAGTAGGCCTCCTAAAACTTAAACAAGATTTTGGATCCTAATCTTATGCACCCAAGATGGCCTCGAAATATGACAAGGGGAGAGAAGACTTGGATGATCTTGGGCTAAAAAAAATGTTTGTTCTTTTACCAACTAACTCTTATGTGTGCTGATCTAGACCTTACAAGCACTCATGTTTAAGATGTAAATGTTCAATTCCAACTTTGAAATGTGCCAACAAAGCAAAATCGATCGTAGAATGAAAACAAGAATAAGAGTTAGGGTCAACAAGAAAGTAAACCTGTGTGCTTGGAGGCCCTCCATGTCAAGTATTGATTAGTTTCCTTTAAGGTATTCAAGAGTTGGTGTGATTTTTTTTTAAGCCCAAAAAGAAAGATGTGTAAAACTCAGTTTCAAGCACGCGCCTGGAGGCCCTCCATGTCAAGATTTGTTCAATTATTACGCTCAAATGAAGTGTTAGCGAGACTAATGCTCATTCAAGAGATTTTCTAACTTAGAAAAACCACTAAAAACCCAAGTGAGTGGAGTTTGATTTGCATGGAGCACTTAACACCTTCTTAGGTAGACCCATCCCCATAGATGGTGCTAAGATTGAAACCAATGGTTAAATTGATGGGTGATTAAAGAGGCTAAGTCCAACTACAAACTCACTCAAAGTGTTTTTAATAGTTTTTATAACTTAGAAATTTTTTAAAATGTGGAGTTAGGTTCTTTTTATGCCCAAAAATTGAAGTGTGAGATATTGCAATGGTTAATTAATCTTTTGCATTCAAGATTGTGTTTGTTTTTTTTAATCATGCATTCCAAAAAAACTTTGATTTTAATCCATGGTATTCAAGATTGTGTTTGAGCAACATTCATTCAAAGAAAAATGTGTTTAAGCATGGAAGTTCATTTT
This sequence comes from Cupressus sempervirens, assembly GCA_028749045.1. Taxonomy (NCBI): domain Eukaryota; kingdom Viridiplantae; phylum Streptophyta; class Pinopsida; order Cupressales; family Cupressaceae; genus Cupressus; species Cupressus sempervirens. The sequence continues at coordinate 87,486,260 of CM053784.1, read as the reverse complement.
TCAAGCGCATTAAACCATGTAAGGAGAACCTACAAGAAACATGATTAGTGGTTTCATAGATGCTCCAACCTGCAAAGCTACAAAAGCCAATTTGATTAGTAACCCAAAAATCTCAAAAATTTGAAGCTTAACTATGGAAAAAATAAAATCAACTTTTTTTATTCTTTTTCCTAGGCATAAAAATGCTTAGAAAAACCTCTACTCTATGGAACCACAAAAGTTAAAATTTGATTTTTTTAAATAAAAAGTGTAGGAACTGAGATGCTAAAATAGAAATGCAACAATAATAGGCAGAGACAATAGTTCATTAGGCAAAGATGCCAAAGTGCGGAGATGCTAAACTGCAGAGACGATAGTTTAGGTTGGCGACAGTGGAGATGATAGTTTAGGTTGCGGAGATGACAGTTTAGGTTGGTGACGGTGGATACAATAGTTTAGGTTGCGGAGATGATAGTTTAGGTTGGCGGCAGTAGAGACAATAGTTTACCAGGCACAGATGACACATCACCAAGCACAGACACCAATCTATGGAGACGCTAAACTATGGAGACAACACTGCGTGAACGGAACTAAAATGCATGAGTTTTTCTAGAAATTTTTCATTTTTTTAATTATTTTCAGATTTTAGAGGGTATGTCTTCTTCCCAAGTGTGCCCTTCAACCTGCAAAAATAAGGAAAACACCCTACAACTCACTCAAACAACAACAAGCATTAGAGAGTTAGTTTATAAAAGAAATATGTAGATTGAAATGGATGAATAAATGACCTATAGTGAGGTCCCACCAGGTGTGCCAAAATGTATACACTAATTTGTTAGCAAGAAACACTAATCTATTTAAAGAAACAAAGCATTAACTAACAAGATCAATAGAACATATATGAAAGGCTAAAAAGGAACCCCTAATTAGGAATGTGAGCTAAATGAATGAACTCTCCCAATAGGAGTTAGCTCTTTGCTTTGTAGATGAGTCTAAGTAAAAGATTGGTATTTATGCTCAAGATACTCAAACTATGCTTCAATGGAGATGGAAAATGGAAAATTGGTAGCTTTGTGAGCTCTCAATTTGGCATTATAGGGGTATGGTTAAAGGCTTTGTTTGTCAAACTAGCATTATAACTTTGGCTTAAAGGTTGTGATGAAATGGCTTGAGAGAGGATTCAATTTATAGGCTAAGGGCTTGAGGATTTGAGGGCTAAGATGCAAGGATGGTGAAAAGCTCATAAATGGCTTGTAAGAGCAATGAATGGGTTTGTAAGAGTCTTTATGACCTTGTAAGAGCATTCATGGTTGGGTGGTTAGGATATTTTGGAGGGAGTTGAGATTGTTGACTTTGCTTGGCTTAGGAAAGTCTTAAGCTTGCTTAGGGAATGTGACAAGGTTAGGGGGGAATTAGAGGTGATTTAGGATTAGACTAAGCTTGTTAGAGATATGCAAGTGGATAACATTCAATGAGGGTGGGTGAGTTAATAGCTAAATTTTGTTAGTATGGGTGGATGGGGTGGATTAGGCTAAAAAGGGGGTTTAGGGATAAATAAAGTTTATTTATCTCATAGGTTTGGTTTGAGGAGATATTTATTTAAACATTTTTAATAAATATGAGAATTAATATTTAACCTTAGTTAAATATTTTGTGTTGGGATTAGGGGTAGAAAATGATGGGATTAGCCTTTAATCAAAATTAAAGAAGGATTAGAAGATTTTGGAAGAGGTTAGTGATCTTAAGGAAATTGGCCCAGTTTTGGGCAAAAAATAAATTAAATATTTATTTTGGGATTTTTTGGTCAATTTATTAATTAAATAATTAATAAATAAAGAAATAATGTTTAAATAAGATTTAATCATTTTTGTGAGGGATTCCTTAATTAAATATTTTAAATTAAGATAAAGAGATTTAATGGCATAAAAATAAATAAATTAATTAAATAAATAAATAATTAATAAATGATGATATCATCAGGGACTTTTCAGAAAATAAAAATACTTTATTTTCTAAGGGATTTTAGGTGTCTACAAATGGGACTTGTAGCATTTAAAAGTGTAATAGAAGAAGGACCTACCAAAAGAATAATTTGATGTATAAGTTTTTGTGTTACACATTTTTTGTCTTTTTTGTGAAAGTTAAATGTAAATATCTTTTGTATAAGTTAACACTTGTCAGTTCTCTATTCCTAAAGCTTGTTGCATCTCACTCTATTTAAGTGAGATTCCAAGGCTAGAGAAGGGTCCAATTTCATTTTTAATTTTGGTCTATACTGAATATGGTTCAGTCCAGTTTATTAGTGCAAAACTTATGATGTATTTTCCTACAAATACTTCAGAATATATTGATGTTACAGGGGTCTAATGTTTTTTCTAGAGTCATTCTAAAGTCTATTACAATTGTATACATTTTTCAAAGAAGATGAATATAAATTTGAACTATCCCTATATTTGTTCTTGCTAAATTTTGTCTCCATTAGTATTACCTAGTTATTCTAATGTTGTGTCCCCAAATCTTGTCCAATTGAATGTAATTCACTTAGATTATATGTTAATTCATTATTGCTATTGATTCGATGAATTGAGTAAATGCTCTAGTGAATTCGATAGGATTGCTAAGGTAATAGGAAGGATGTCTATAAGTATAAATTCCAATAAGAATTGTTGATAGAATTGGCTGCAATGTGATAAATTAGATCTATAAATTGAAGTAGAATTTGAATCCCAATGGATAAAGCATTGATCTAGTTAATATAGTTTGTAGATAGATAAATCATGAAGAAGCACCAATTCTAAAATAAAAATCAATTTTATTTTACCATTTGAAGAGTTTCAAAGAGGATCAGCACTTGTTTACACCTAATTTCCGAGTCTTAGATAGCTACTTTGTTCAAAAATATTTGTAAACCTAAGGAGAATTGTGACTATATCTACTTATAAGGGATCTCTATCATCTAAAAATGTCAAAAAATGGATAAAATATGTATATGCCAAAGATAGGAGATGAGAATTAGAATGGAACTAAAAGGATTCTCATACAACATCATTCTTTTGAATCATCCACTAGGTATACCCACCTTAGTTTTGTAGAGCCTAGAGAGTAGAAAACTAGTCTTGGTTTTGTTGAAGTTGGATCCAAATAATATGCATACATAATTGTTAATGGGAAGTAGCTAGTCCTTAGATTTGTGAGTATTATTATCTTGGTATTGACCTTTTGTTGTTCAATAGTTGAAAAACACCAATATTTTGGAGGTATTTTATACCTGTTCTTCATTTCCATCTGAAAAGACTTCATGATCCTATCCAATTCACTATCTTTGATTGCTTTAGGACTAGATCTGTAGATTTGAGTGATTTGTTGCATTACACACTCATTCTCATTCCAAATTGTAATGCTACGAAACTTCTTGGTAGCATAGAAGAATATATGTGTCAGAAGGGATTCGAATCTAAATACTGCACTTCTTGACTTCTTAATTCTTGAGATATTGTCCAATAATTGAGTTTTGACAATATCATACATGTTTACTTCTTCACCTCTTACAACTAGGTATGCCATGTGTAGAAATCTTGCAAGGATTGAATCAATTCTTGATCCATGGTTATACTTGTAACCCAAAATTTTGCAAATAAGTCTTACTCCATCATCTTGGATTGAGTTGACCTTCATATTCCTTCCATCAAAATATGTGTTGAGATTTTCCTCAACAAGCTTGTGCACATTCTTGATATTTACTAGATTGCTGCCCTGATTGTTTAATTCGATGACCTTATGAATTAGTTCATTATCAATGCTAACAATAGAGTCTCCCACCCATAAAAGATCATCATGAACTCTACTAAGAATTATTCTTGTCCAGTCATTATTATCAAAGTCTGTATAGAACATATTCTTAACTAGGTTAAGATGTTCCAAAAACTTATGTTCAGATTTCATTGACAAATCATTTTTGCACATCCTTTCCAATTCCTTGTAAATCTTAGATTCACCTATACTTTCAATCTTGCAATGAATGTAACCTCTAATATCTTCCACATGAAGAACATTTTCTATAATTCATGAAAATGCTTGAATGGGGTCATTGATCAAAGAAACAAATGGGTACTTCTTAAAATTGCACCTAGGTCTACTTCTTACATTATAAACTTATTGCATTTCCATTCTTGAAGGATTATGCTCAACAATTTAGAAAAATACCTCAATTATGCATAATAGGGTTTTTGGCAAATTTGTGTACTTGTAAGGTTCTTTAATTCTTCAAATCTCACTTCAATCTTGCTCATAACTTTTGAACAAACAAATGATGTGTGCAAGTCAATTTGAATGCTTTAAATCTTTTGCAATCTATACTACATAGTAAATGCATATCTACTACTAGTTCAATATACCGTCTCTGTGTAATAGAGAGTTTGATCCTTTCATATCTCCTCATCTTGATCATATTAGGAAATTCTCACTTTACTATAGACTTATCTCAATGTCTACTATTTTCTGTCAACTACACAACTCTTAATACCTTCTCTAGCATCAATTATCAATAAATGATACTCTATTCCACTCAGAATGCTTAATTATGGTGAGAAGAGTCACTAACAATAAGTGACTTCATTGTCCTTTCAGGTACATCTTCTAAAATTGTATAAGCACTTTCTAGTTCCTTTGCTTTCAAAAATGATTGCTTTGATTCATGTGTCTATTCTTTTACTTCATTTCTTCTATTGCTCCTTCTATAATTCTAATTCCTATTTAGATCTCTTCTATCCATTTTGCAAAACCTTCCTATGTGTCTAGAGTTATTACATAACTAACATACAAGTACATCCTTTTTGTGTTCATTCAACTTGTCATCAAGTGTTTTACAATTCCTTGCAATGTGTCTAGGATTGTTGCATCTATAGAAAAAAATCTGTCTTCTTTCTCCACTCTCATTACTATGAGATCTTCTTTTGTTTCCTACATGGTTAGTGTTCCTATGCATCCTACTATTTGCATTATCACTATCAAATTTAGGCTTCTTACAATCTACTACATAATGACCATATCCATGACAATTATGACAATAAAATTTTGAAATAGGTTTGAAAGAATTACCTTTGCAATTGGCTTCAGTGTCTTCAAGTTCATCATACCAAGTAAAAGATTCCTTTCTAAACATATCTTCATCAGATTCTTTGTTCTTCCCTGAGTGAGAAACATTCACTTTATCCTTAAATGTATCATCTATCTTACTTAGGTCCTTATTGACTTCAGGAGTAATAATCTCTTTTACTTCACTAGGTTTCTTGGTGGATTGACCAAGAAAGAATCCAATTCCAATCTTATCATAACTAGGTCTTTGTACACATATTTGCTCTTCAATTTTATCCCTACTAGTATACAATTTCTCAAGTTGCTGCTTGGTTTGTACCAACTCACCTTTCATAGTAGTGTTGTATTTTTCTAATTCTACATGTTCTATCTTGATGGATTATAGTTTTGATATTACCTTGCTTAACTAGGATCTCAGATCTACATTATCTACTTTTGTTTAGAATCAATCTTACCTCCATTTTTATTAGAACTCGGCTTAAGTTCAATTATCTTTAACTCATGTTTTAGGATCTCATTTTCTTTCTTTAGCTCTTTAATGTCATCATCACTAGATTGATTAGTAGGACCTTTCTATTTTAGGTCATCTATCTTGTCATTTAATTCACGAATGTAGGCTTTTGCATCCTTGTTTTTGTCTTTGAGACCATCTCTTCCATCAATAAGAAGATCAATCTATTCAAGTGCTTCTTCAAGATTTTTCTTTAGTTATTCCATATCCATAGGGATCTTATTCAAGCTATTAAGCCCTTTCTAAATAACTAAGCTCTGATACCAATTGTTAAAAATAGATAATACTAAGAAGGGGGAGTGAATTAGTATTTTTAATCTTTTAACCCACAACTAAATATTATTAATCACTTTATGATGTGCATAATGAAATAAACCAATAGTACTGAGCAATGTAAACAACTATATACAAAGAGAGATCATAACACCATATTTTGCTAACTAGGGAAACCCTAGCCAAGGGAAAACCCTAGTGGAGATGGAACCCACTAGAGGATTCACTATATATAAGGATCTGATTAAGTATATTGACTTGGTTAGGAGTGTATGAAGCATGCATAGTGTCTTGAGTCCCTATTAGGAGACTAGGCCTTGTTAGAAGCCTCAACCTTGTTAGGAGTTGCTTCAACCCTATTAGGAGTTGGTGGATCATATACAAATGTGTTCAAGAAGAGCCCAATACCCTAACATGCAACTATATAATAAGTTCTTCAAGAAATGAGTATATATAAAATATTGATTTGTTTACTATACTTTACAAACCTTCTAATTAATGATTCTTCACACAATAGCAACTGCATAGATACTAGTCTACATAAGATCTTCACATCATATATCAAAGTGTCACATTCACTTGTTACTCTCATTTCACAAGATCATATCAACTTTGCATCATTGAATCATTCGCTTTTCATTTTCACAATTCATAATTCACATTTTCTTATCACATCTATTAGCTTTGCAAATAAAATACTTTACTTATATGGAACATCTTAATGAATTCTTCTTTAGTAGGCTCATATAACATTATTAGAGTCATCTCAACAAGAAAATATAACTTAAAACAATAAATCAAATTGTTAACAATATTTTGTTCATATGCTTTGTTCTACATTGTGTCAGTACTACATCACTATTTTCATCATAACTTGATTTTGGGTGACTGTACGGACATGCAAACTGGTATACATCATCCTTATGATGTCACACATCTCTAGTCAATTGTGCAAGAGAATATTCCAAGGGAATATTCTTCTAATACTTAGACAATTTTCTTCTACAACTAAATGAGGTTAATTTGGAAAACATATATGTTTCCATAAATGACAACCATGACTTACTTTGTTTGATTGATTGGACATATTTCCAACATGGATTTTATCCACCTCTTTATCCAACATTCTAATTGAGAATTATGAATCTAAAAACTCTATAACTATCACTGAAAACTATAAGTCACTCACACTAAAAACTTTGCAACTACTAGAAAATCTCTCTTTGTACAACTAGTAATTTGTAGCAAAGAACATCCTTATCTTGTATGTACTTCACCAAGCTTCTCTGTGCATTGATTTTCTACATGCTCGAGCTTTAAATTTAGTGTTTTCTATCACCTCAATGCAGCATTGACATAAGTATCTAGCTTAGAAATCCTTGTACTTTCTTGAAATTTCATTGGTTAGGAGTCCTTTTTCATTTTCTAGCTCAGAAAAGGAATTTTGCCTTTATGATCTTTTGATTACTTCCTTCTTGCACAATTGACAATTTTTTTGAGTCTCTTATGATTAACACTTTATCTTAAGATCGACACATCAAATGAAAATGTCTTCATCTTAGCTATGATGTTATGCTCAATAGTTTATAAACCATTTTTTAGAATTGTCAACATGCATCTCAATGCATATGATCTTATGATCATAGACTTGCATAGCATCAAATCTCACCTTCTATTTCCTTATGATCTCTCAATTGTAGTCAACTGAACCTCTTTGTAACTTTGGAAGTTATCTCTTAACCACTACTTTTACCTCCCAATCATATGCCTACATTTAGTCTTTCTTCATCATAGCTTCAGAAACTTTAACTTTTACCTTTGTTTTTGTCTTCTGCTCGTACGACAACAACTTCATGTAGCATCAAGCTTTTTCTTTTCTTTTCTTACAATCTCTCAATCAAATTCAACTAACCTTTTTCATAACTTTGTAATGTTTCCTTTGAATATTATCTTTAACTCCTAACCATACATTAGCTATTAACTCATGGTTTTAGGAACCTTCACTATTTCCTCTTGCAATCTGACAATCCAATGCTCTTTGTATCTTTGGAAGATTTAGTTGGCATGTGTCTCAAATTCTTTATGCTCATGTGTTTGGCCCCACTTTATCCATGTGTCATCACATTTCTTTCCCACTTTGGTTAAACATCACAAAACTTTAGAATGTGGCAAAGTGAGAAAAAATGATCTTGCAAGATCAAAAAGTTCTTATAAAACTGAAACTTTCTTATCATAGTTAGTACCTTTGACCAACCAAAACTCACCATTTAGACAACATACTCTAACACATTTCCTTGCTTATGATCTTAGGATCCCCTCACTTTCTTAGCTTTGAAAATCTCTCTCAAAATACTTACACTTACACAATCTTCCATTTAACATAAGATCATAACCCTTCAAAAACCTCAACATCTTATGTTCTTACAATCTCATGACCCTCCTTCCTTTGTATGGTTGGGAGTCTCCTTTTTAGCCTTTACAAGCTCACACTCCCCAGTGTATTGTAACATCTTATCACTTAACTTCAACATTTACTTTCTTACAATCTTATGACATCCTTACTTTAGTAGCTTCAAAAGTCTCCTTATAAGACTTTATGCTCATACACTTTTCAACTTATCATAACATCATAACACTCACCTTTTATCATGAGATACTTATGATGAAATGATATGGGATGATCGTAAGATCAGAACCTTCATAACCTTCATGATGTTATGATTACATTGTCTATGGTAACATTAGGAGACCTAGAATTTACCTCTATGATCCTTTACTAGCCTTCACTTCAAAACATCCAGAGAGGGAAAGGTTAGGCTTATGACTAGACACTTGAAATCCTGATCATAAGATCATATCACTTGATGGAAAATATGAAAATCACATGTGATATCCTAATTAAACACAAAACCTAACATAAAGGCCACATTTAAATGAAGATTGAGGTAAATTTAATAACAAGGTAAAGGAAAAGGTCCTTAAGACATTAAAATATCATATACTAGGGCAAAACCTCAAACTAGATTAAGGAAAAATGACCAGGTTAGGGGTCTTTTTTGGTAAACTAATAATAAATAAAGAACAAATCCTAACAATAAAACATATTTCAAATTATTTTCACAATCAAATTCCAAAATTTTGGCACAGTGAAAATAAGGGATATCAAAGATTGTGAGAAGCTATGTATTTGTGGAGTCTTTAAGGACTAACACAAGATCATTTCTGACAAATGGCTTTCCCATGCCCTAGATTTTCCAAAGGCTTTCTAGGTCCAAATGGATAAAGATTGTGCTTAGCCACATTCACAACATGAAAATATTTTTAGAAGGTGGACCAATCAAGATAATTTTGGAATAAGTATTTGCAAAACAAGATACTAAGAGGGATGGAGGGGGGGGGTGGGGTTGAATCATGATCTTAAACTTTTTCACTTCAAAACCAATTACAAAAATTCACACCTAATTCATCTCATAGATCTATCATTAAAACTGAAATGTTGAAAGATAAAATAAATACATTACATCCATAAAGAGTTCAATACATAACACAATTATTTGTTTACCCAGAAATAGTTCAAGATGAAGGTAAAACTGGGGTGGGGATGAAACCACAAATCTTCACTATTGCAACAATAAAGTTAACCTATTAGGGTTACAATGTTTGATCATAAAATATGATCCACCCCATGAGGGATCTTCCATCTTAAAATATGAAGAGACTATTAGGTCTCACCTTGTTAAAGGATTTTACACTCATAATGAAGTAAGAACTCTATTAGGAGGTTTACATGGATCTATTAAGACCACTCTATTAGGAGATTTACCCTGTCTCTATTAACAATAACCGATTATTACCTCACCCTTAGTTTTCTCTATAAGATGATCTTGGGTCTCCTCCTTTCTATATCTCTAATCTAATCTCCTAATCCTATAACTTTATTTAGTCCTTCACTACTCTAATTTCTCTTTGTCATCTCTACTTTTAGACTATCTTTTTCCTTCACATATGCATAAGGATACTTTTCCTTCTCTCTCCATCATATGGTTCTATGGTTAGAATCTCCTTAAATAGATGTTCTATGAAGGTTCTAGATCTTGATCAATTACTTTCACTTCATCATCTTTTTCCACTTTTGTCTCTCCTTCTAATTAGTTGAATTATACACCTTGGGAATATTACCTTCTATAATGATGTGTGATCAACTCATTAGCTAACTCTACACATATTAAATATTATAGGAATGTTTGCTAAAATAGTTTGCATGTATGTTTGTCCATTACAAACTTATATGTCAAAACTAAATTACTTGGCACTTGAATGCTCTGATGCTTGGTCATGTTTACATCTTCATGTTGTTACTTAGTGAAGAATTTTCCTTAGGGAAAAATTCACTCAAGATCAAAGAACTCAAGCATAAGCACAATACTAGACTAGAAAGAGTATGATCAAAATATCAATATGTATTCGATTCAATATAGAAAAGTAAACTAGGAGTGCCTATATATAAAGGCCTTTTGAATACTTCTAGAATGCATAAGAATTAGCAACATGATAAGTCATACAACTAAGACCATGTCCATTGGATGTGAATTATCCTCCATTAAGCACAAAAGTAAGTGTGTTGATGAGAGGATAAGCCTACAAGGGTCTAGCATGCAAAATAATGTTGTAGACATATGTGCTAAATTAGAGTTGCTTACTTTTGTGTTTTCAACATGACAAATCATAAAAGTACACAAACTCTTAAGTTTCTTACCAAATAAATAATAAAATAATGCATTGAGCTATGTAAACTAAAGTAAAGTGTAAATAGTAAACACATATTTTCACTAACACCCCCCCTTAAGTGCAACTTAGAGGAATGCCCTTAAGATTATGGAAACTAGGATGAAATGCAAGATGGGTCCCAGCTACTAGGCCATATTAGGTACTCATGTACATAATGAAATGAAATCTCTCATAAAGTAGAGAAAGAGGGAAAACCTAATGGAAAAAACCGTCCCCCAAAAAGAGAGATGAAAAGATAAGATGCATGGATGGATGGAGTAATCAAGACCCCCCCATTACAACATGCATCAAGTATATACGAGAGTGAAGTATGAGAAGGACAAAACCCCATATGTGGAAAATGCCCCCCCCCCCCTCCCTCGCCCCTCCATAAGAAAGAAAAAGAGAGACAAGGTAGTCCTCCCAAACCCAATGAATAGTGCTAATCAGTGAGAGTTGCTCCTAGGAAGAAGATGGTCCATGAATGCTAAATAATATTCCTCCATTTTGGAAGAAACAACGCCAAAGGTACAAGTGAGATGCTTCCCCTAAGTCTAGAAAGAATCCCAATGATTAATGATGCATCTAAAACCTACTCAACTATCCCTATGTCAATGTTGATGATCACCCCTTTCAATATTTTTGAAAAGAATGACTGTAGATCTGACAAGGATGGATGTAGAACCTATCCCAAAGAACTAACTATCTCCTTAAATGATAAAGAGACCTTCTAAAACTACTATACATAAGGATCCATAATCATATCAACTTGTGAAGACTAATCATGTAGAGAATGGACATGAGGGTTAGAGTGAGCCCTTGCAACAACTGAAGAAGGATCTTCTTCATCAAAGAGAAGATGTATATCATCAATGATGTCTCCCAAGTATAGTATGTATAGCTCCACAAAAAAACTTGAAATGTCTGCTATGTAGTGATGCCCTATTGCTAAAGTTGGAAGACAAGGTGTACCTTGTTGTGCTGGACCTATCACTATGGAAATATATGCATGTTGAATATCCTGATGTTGTGACCTCTCTCTGCATTTGTCAATAGGGTCCCAAAAATCTGACTCTATTGAATCACTATCATTGGTTTCACTATTAGCTTCCATAGTGTATGAAGTGAAGAGAAAATTGGAGGATAAGCTAGGTGAACTTTCCTCAAATTTTACATCATTCTCCACAAATATCTCATGTGTCTTAGGATCTATAAGTCTATATGCCTTAACATAGGCTTCATATCTGATGAAAGTACAAGGCCTAGGTGGTGGTGCCTTGCATCCCCTAGAAGACATGTTTGCCCATGCTGGACAACTAAAGACTCTTAAGTGTTTCACAACTAGTTTTCTACCACACCATACCTCAAAAGGAGTCTTACCATCTAAGGCATTATGAGGAGACTTGTTAAGTATGTGATTGGTACTACTTATGGCTTTGACTTCAAGCATTGGATCAAGAGACTCGGCTTGTATCATACAACTTGCCATGGGCTTAAGAGTTTGTATCCTTTGTGTTGCAACATTTGTCTTGTGTGGATTGAATGCTGGTGGATTTTGAAGATCAATACCCTCATGTTTGCAAAAATCTTTAAGTCTTTTGTTCACATAACTTCTTTCATTGTCCATTTGAAGAACCTTGATGGCTTTCCTTGATTGTTGTTCAACATGAATCTTAAAGGCTTGAAACTTATCAACCACTTCATTCTTGTGATGAAGAAAGTAGACCCATGTGTAGCATGAAAAATCATCAATGAAAGTAAGTATGTAGAAACCTTGGCTGACTCATGTCACTAGAAAAGGACCTGCTAAAACCATGTGAACCAACTAAAGAACAAATGGTGCACTTTAAGACTTCCCTTTATCAAACTTCTCCTCTAGATGCATATTCACTAAACATGTTGAACATTCCCCCTTAGAAAAGTTGAGTATAGCTAGACCTTTGACCATGTATTTGAGAAAAGTTGCTAAAGATAGCAAATGGCAAAATGACCATACTACTCATGCCATAATTTGGTTTGTGGATTAGATTGATTCAACAAGGCTTGTGAAGGAGAGTTAGGAATAAGGTTGGAGAAGTAATAAAGCCTCTTATCATGATTGACTTTTCCCACTGCAACCAATGAATCATCTTTGAGACTTTGTATCATTACTAAATCTAGAAGAAACTTAACTTTGTTTCCATCTCCAAGGTGAGTGATTTGGTAAATTGAGAGGAGATGATAGCTAAGGTTAGGAACATAGAGAATGTCATTGAATTCCCTATTTTCCATTTCTACATGTCTTTTCCCTTCAACTTCCATTTTTTTATCATCTCCCACAAAGATGTGTGGTACTTGTGACTGCTTCAATGAAGAAAAGTCTCCCTTTGAAGAACCCATATGATATGAGGCACTTGAGTCAGGAAACCATTTTGATGAAGAACTTTATCCAACCATAAGTGATTTCCCTTTTCCCTTAGAAGTGGTTGGAGTTGAATCCTTGGAAGCATTTGGCACTTGAATTTTGTTCATCTTGAGTAGGTTTTCCAACTCATTGATTCTCTTAGTCTTGTAATGATGATCATCATGATTTAGCTTCTTGAAATATGTACAAATAATTTTATCCTTCTTTTCATTACTTCCCTTCTTGTTGGAAGAAGAATTGGCTTTCTATGAGGAGGATTTTTGTGTCTCAGAATGTAATTTTTGCTTCCACTTCCATTTCTTGTTGTTGCTAGAACTTTTTCTTCTTTGACTTGATTGGTTCTCTTCACTAGATACCAATACTTTGGTCTTTGATGATGTGAGAAATCCCATATCTAACTAGTGGGATTGTTCAAAAATCAAAATTTCTACAAGTGCATCAAATGTAGGCTTTTGGAATGTACTTCCCATGGTCAACCTGTGAGTATTATAACTTGAAACAAAGGAAGCTTACTTAGAAGGTAGCCTCTTCAAGATGTGATGAATCAACTTATCATCCTTTATGGGATTACCACAACCTTTAAGTAGTGCTCTAAACTCATTGGCTTTGTTGATATAATCTTGAATTGTGTCAAAATTCTTAGGATCCAAGAGAATTAGGTCATCCTCAATCTGGTATCCCTTTTCCTCATCCACCTTACCATAAAATGATTCAAGTTTGTCGCAAGTAGGTTTGGTTTGCTTGAAACTAGAAATGTGGAAGAAGAGATCTCTATGTACACAAGTTTTGATAATTCCTAAAGCCTGTTGGTCTTTAAATTTCCAATCACAAAGTGTTGTGGCATCAGTGGCTTTTGCAATTGAACCATCAACATAAAGACAAAGACCTTTTCCCATGAATCTACTCCATACAATATCTTTCCATGTAGAATAATTGTGTGAAGTTAGAAGTGGACCTTTAGGTGAACCCATGACGCAAAAAAGTAAAAGAACACAAAAGAGAGACACAAGAACACAATACACACCCCTCTTTTTCACTCAATCAAAAGACCTTTTGGTGTTTGAAAATGTTACCCGTTTCCAATTACCCTGATGAGAACAAAACATATCTAGGGGTAGCTAACTCCCATTTTCAACAATGCCCATTCAGGCACCAGGCCAACTATAAGGCATGACCCTTCTTCTTCTTCAGGCTCTGCAAAACCTAGGCGGGTGAACCTCTTTAGATCTGACTATGTGACCAGTGCAATAACCATATATAGGATCTATAAAAGTAGATGAAACCCCTAATTCTTCTATGCTTAACTAGGAGATCACAAGCATGAAATAGCTAAGGACATGACTAATGAAATTGGAAAGCTAAGTGCAGGTTATACTTTGAATACCTTTCAACAAAAAAGGGAAAATTGATTTATATTGGGAAAAGAAAGCATGTTCAATATGTAGAAAAACATTAATGATCCTACAAATGACCAGTGCCTTATCCATTAGGGCAATCCTATACTCTAGAATTATGCATCCTTGAATGTCAATCAACATATGGCATATGTTAGGACATTCATGTTCAGTCTATTCACCTTATGAATTAGACAACAATATCCAATATAACCCCATACTTTCTCACATCCTTTTTAATTGAATCTGCAACCTTGTCTGAAACCACAAGCAATTTATGACTCCTTGAGTTAAAGACAAAAAAACTTCAAACATACAACCGGGCAATTGCAAATAGGTTCAAGATCTTTGTTCTTGAACATATAGCATTACAAACTCAATAAGAAAGGAGATAGAATTATATTGAAATTCAAAACCTTCTGCACATTGTATTTATCTCCTTGAAATAAATACATTAGGAATGAATAAAACAAGATAGAAGATCACACTAGTGCATCAGAACTATCTATGAAATCCATATGCTGTTCATACAAGACATGTTGGGTATGTGGCTTTCACAGCCTGAGCAGAGCTCTAGGAACTGAAAAATAGAAAACCTGACCAACAACCCCCCTTTTCTCTAGCCTTGGGATCTCACTTAAATACTATGAGATGCAACAAGCTTCAGGCATAGGGAACTGAAAAGTGTCCCTTACAAAAGATATCACAAGTTTGTAATAGAAGAAAGAAGAAAAATGATTAACAGAACATCATGTAGATCAAATATTCTCCTGTAAGCTCCTTTTCTGTTACCACTTTTTGCTGATTCATCTCTATGACTAATTTTTTTTATGCGCAACTGCTAAGACTGCCTTATCAATGAAAAAATCAAATCTAAAAAATATGCACCAACCTAGGCCCATGGGTTTTTTCAAGATGACTACTAAATGAGAATCATCTTTACTTCCCACTCTTTACTGATCATGCTAGGCTTCAGAAATAATAGAATCATTACTTAGCATGCAGTACAAAAGCTGGAAAACAATGTGGTTATTAAAAATAATAAAATAGGGATGCTCTGATCCCCAGCCACGTCTGGTTCTTGCCAAAATTTTCCATCTACTAACACAAAAAGGGGGGACATGCACAAAAAATGAAAAATACTATACCCCAGGTTATAAAATCTTCCTCACACTCTTCCAAAACTATGCATAGGGTCTCCAATATTTCTGCTACCCTAGCATCAAACTAAGATGCTTTGAATTTTTTTTAAAAAGATGATGTTTCTACTGAAAAGGTTGTTAGCTTACAAAGTCTATTCCTTGTTCTCCTTATCACCTTGGTGACTTGACTATGACACCTAATTACTAGCTTTCCTCTATCAAAAAACCATACATGGGCATATGAAGCTAACCATTTTCCTTTTCTAAACCATCCTCTAAAAATAAATAAATCATTTTTCAAAGTATCAGTGTCCTAGAACCAACTACTCTTAACGAACAATCTTTCTGCTATCCATACCCTCAGACTTAGTGAAATCTTTAGAAATATCTTTTGAATAAATCACTAGGACTAAAAAATGCAGAGACTTTGGTATAAAAACTTACCTAAACCCTTTTCTTTTATTTTTGTAACTTCTGCATTTTATCCTTGAGCCAACTACTTGACACTTGTGCCAAATTTATCTCAATCCCAACATTAATTTTTTTGTTCAAAGATGACTCACAAATTTCTACTTCGCACAAGTTGATATTGGGAAAATCTCACTTGTTACATCCTATTCTTTACTTTCACACGTGAAGGTTCTCATGTCTCTTTAATATGCATAATGATACCACCTTCAATAGTAAAATATGCACCGTCAATCTTGAAGATCTTATAAGTTAAAACTATGAGCATGACGGCTTCGAAATCCACTAGGCAAGCTGGTCTAGAACAACCCAATCAAAAATAGCCATGTGTGCAATTTATCTTTCAGTGAGTGCTTCTTGCTTCTAAGAAATACAAACGCGTAAGAACCGTAGATCTGAATTGAATCAATGACCTGATTCCACCCACATCTCAGGCTTGCACGCTCCCGCATTTCGTATCTTGTGAGCATGTTGATATAGCAGGCCAATGCCTTCTATTGATTTAGAGAAGATCAATAGTTGATGAAGAAAATCCTGAATAACCATTGCACTGTTCCTTTATCACAAAATATGTGACACTTCAAAATGGCATGATTTGGTTAATTATGACATGGGTCCATAATCCTTTTACCCGTATTATAAAATCATATGGAGATAAAATAATGTGGGCAAACGCTAGCCCTTGATGCTGGCTTAGATCGATGGTGATTCAAAATTTCAGTAATAGGTGGCCCATCACAATGATCCTGACCAATGAGAAAATACCTTTTATTGCACGTGTTTTGACAAACTTGACCGCGACATTCAAAACTTCAGTGCCCATGATATCGTTACTTCCTCGCATTTTGGTCCCACTGTGCCATGAGTCACAAAGTGGCATGCCCATAATATTTATCTGCCTCTCATCTTGAAAATGCGAGTATGCCTCATTTGTCGATCTCACACAAATCAGCGATGTTCATAACTTGTCTTCTGTGCTCATATGAACATCTCCTGGTGTCTTCATAAGGGACAGATGTCACTTATGCACTTGCCTGCTTTATTTAAATCATGGTCATCTTCATCTTGTGAGCAAGTGGCATCTAGTGATCTCAACCAAGATCAACGGTGAGTCAATCTTTTGAAAAATCTTGGACCCACGTAATCAGACTGTGCTACATGCCCTCTTTGTGCTTCCCCACATTTTTTAATGGCCTCGCATTTTGAAAATGCAAGAATGTGTGGTCCATCGATCTGAACAAGATCTATGATCGTAGAGACTTGCATGGTAAGTTTAAAAAACAACTTTTTGGATTTAAAAATGTGTAAACCTTGATTACCTTAAACTTAAAATAGATTTAATCAAAACATTATTTCAAGTTTGGCTAAGGTTTAAAAGGGCATGCCCTGAGAAAGAAAATGAGAACAGGCTAAAGGATTTCAAAGGACATGGTGGATTTGTATAAGGAAAGGTTCTTGACTGAATTCTGCATATTAAATGGGGTGGAAAGTAGATTTTAGGATTTGTTCAAAATAAGACTTTGTCATATAACTGAGAATGACAAATTATCATCATGGAAGGCTTAGGAAAATTGAATGGAAAGTGTCAGAGACATTGAACATCTTAAGGATCTCAAATGGACAGCTGAGTGCACATTCAATTATGGGCATTCATAGGGCTTGAATTTCTCAAAATTTCAAATGGATGCTCAAAATGGGAATGCGATTTTGAGCGCCAACAGTGGCTTTGTCTAGGGAAACATGTCCCTTGTGGGCATGGTAAGATTCCAGATCTCTAGGAGAAGCAGACCACATACCTAAAACAACAAAACTTCTCTCGAACAACTTATTGAAAGCAAGGAAACAACTACTTCTACTCTTTACAAACGATGACCCCGAGCCACCGAACTTTAACAAAATTGTTTACCTCTGTCATAAACATGATTTTCATCTAAACTTTAATGACGTAAACTGACATTTCTTCTCCTATCAGTTTCACCAATCATATTATCATTATATAACAAATCTCTTGGCAAAACAAAATCATCACTCTTATTTTCATAATGCATATAAAAACTTGCTTCATCCTCAAGCATTTGCTCATTACGAAAGTTCTTATCAGCATGCTTAAACATATCAGACTAAAACTGAAAACTCTCTTTATTTAATGACTCATTCATGCTATCATTTTCGAATATGAAGGCTTCATATTCAACTTGGGGAAAAAGATCACACATACCTTCAAATTATGTATCCCTTTGCATAACTGGATAGGAATCAAATGAACAATCTGACTGATACTCACATATGTCATCAATATCAACATCTAAAACTAATCCGGGATCTTCAAATGATTCTTTGAGATCAGCAAGTGGATTAGTCATCATAGTAAAATATTCATCATAAAAATCATTGCAAGGTATAGGCAAATTTTCAATAATCATCTCATCAAACACCTTGTTATCATAATCAGATGCAACATCATGATCATATTCACTGTCAAACTCAGAAGAACATTCTGACCTCTTACTGCAGTAGGATAAAATATCATCATTAAACTCATTCTCAACTAAATCTGAATTGTCCATGTGCTCTTCAAAAAGAGGATTGATAATTCCATGCAAAGCGCCATCATAGTCATTAGGACAAGTGATGTGCTGATCAACATCAAACTCCTCACCATATAACAGATTAGTGAAAACTTTAAAACCATTTCTAACATCACTTTCATGGACACTTTCAGCATATGAAGAAGAAAAATTAGAATCATATGAAGACTCAACATCCACTCCGTCAATGAAGCATGTAGAATACAAATCAAAGTTACTTTCATCGTCTCCATATAGGTGATTCAAATGTCTTGCAAGAAAATCATCGTTTATCTTACCAATAGGTGCTGATGCATTAATCTCAAGATCAATCACATACTAATCATCACTATATGCATCTTCAAGACATTTTTCTTCACAATTAGGTAATCTATCCTTATATATAACCTCTTTGTCTTCATATCTCGTAGACACATTTTTTTCATAACTTTTAATCTCAAACTGATTTTCACAATTTTGAAATGGAAACTCATTTGTAGATTTAGAAATAGTACTCATACCTTTACTAGAAAGAGAACACTCACTTCTATCATTGCTCTCTTCTTCCCAATCAACGTCTGATTCATATGACAATGCATATGTACTATCACAATCCTCTTCTTGACCTGAGCAAAGAGTGTCACCATTATCTTCACATGATGCTTCTTCACAATATGTTAGATCAGAAATTTCATCTTTATCACTTGATGCATCACTTCCAGGTTCTTCATCCTCATACTGAGATAAATACCTTCCCTCTTCCTGATTCATTATGTTTTCAACATAATGTGAATCATCAATGGGAAAATGAATGACTAGATTTATATCTTGCCTGGATAACTCATCAAATGAATCAATTCTATCATTTGTTGAATTTAAACATTCTATATGAAATTGATTTGTTCTTTGCACCTCATCTTGCCGGCAAACATTTCTAGAGAAATGACTCTGAGTTAAGCCATATTTTATGTTATTCTCAATCTCTATTGCTATCATGAATGCCTGATGCAAAGTTCTAAGTTCCTTATCTCTCAACAGATAGTTCATCTTTTTATCAAATGCATCGAGATAAAACACTAAACACATTTGATCATCTGGCTTGTAACTTTCAGGAATTTTATTTAAAATCTTTGCAAATCTGATATTAAATTCAAGAACTAACTCACCATTCCTGATTTGAATTTTCAAAAACTTATCAAAATAATCAGAGATGCTTACTCTTTCCCTGAATTGCATCATGAAGGTTGACATTAATTCATCACAAGATGAAACTGAATATGTTGGTAAGAACAAAAACCAATCCCTAGCATTGTCTTCTAAAGTCTGAACAAACAATTTCATCTGAATGTCTTCATGAGCAATTTCAAAATCACCAACCAAGTCACTAAATAATTGAACATTTTGATTGGCTGAAATTTCATGGTTTCCACTAAACTTAGGTAAATAATTTCTGAGATCATAAGGCATAATATTTGGAAAACCATGAATACCATTAAAATTCAATGGCATATACCTCCTGGTAGAGATGGATCTAGGAATTTCACTAATAGGCTGCATACTAGATAAGATGAAACTCGACATTCTTCAACTCAAGACTCATTCATCATTAAATATTTTTACAATTCATAATTTGCAGCAGATCTTCACAACCCTCTACCAAATGAATGCTTCAAATACACTTCACAACTTTAAAACAACAATTGAAACCAAATCCAATGAAATGTATAAAACATAAAACTATTCTCCTCTTCTTAGTGCTCAAACTTCGCTTGATGGAGAATACATATGTAGAACTAACTTTCATGGGAAAGAAAATTGCATGAAAGTATAAAATACCTCAAGTGTTGCTGTATGAAACCACTGATTTTCTGATTAGCCTGGTGCTAACATGAATTCCTCACACCACTGATCATAACCTTACAGAGTTGCCATCTCATTGAAGAGAGAAAAGAACTCACAGCTGTGATTCATCTTTATCATTAAAAATTCTTGTGACAATAGATCAAAAAACACTTCCAGACTTATTTGTCAGAAACTTATAATATATCTCTCTTCTTTCTTGCAAATTCATCTAACTTTCAGACTTGCTTGATTCCCATGAAAACTTCTTGAAAACAATTTATACATCACTGATCTACAATGATTCAGAGATCCTTTAGATAGAGTCGCCACTCACTATTGTGAGAAAGATTTTAAACATGATTCATAACACTACAGATCTGTATTGAAAATTCAACTTGAAAACTTTGCAAAAATTTTAACAACATTTAAAAGAGAGAAAACATCTTTCACCAATTTTGACTCTGAACAACAACAGTATTCTGAAAATAACAACTGGTTAACATGACTGAAGATGAAGACTCTTAGCAACACAATCTATATTCAACCTTGAAAAATACTACTGTAAATGGATAAAACTTACTGGGGTGCATGATTTGGAGTAAGAAAACTTGAAAAGAACATCAGAAAACTTACTACTGAAACTTTTTAATGCACTTATGCTGGTATATTGAATCTCTTCTTTTCAAATTCTCAAGGTTTGTCTTAAATATGATTCAATACAGTCCCCAGCAGAGTCACCATTTTGTTGGCGACTCGGATGGGCAAAATCCAACTGAGAGTAGGACTGAAATTTTCAAATTATATACCAGAGATTCTTGTCCTTTTAACAGTGAATTACTTCATAGCTTCCCTAGCAGAGTTGCCATTTTGTTGGTGTTTGAAAATGTTACCCATTTCCAATTACCTTGATGAGAACAAAACATATCTAGGGGAAGCTAACTCCCATTTTCAACAATGCCCATTCAGACACCAGGCCAACTATAAGGTATGACCCTTCTTCTTCTTTAGGCTCTGCAAAACCTAGATGGGTGAACATCTTTAGATCTGACTATGTGACCAGTGTAATAACCATATTCAGGATCTATAAAAGCAGATGAAACCCCTAATTCTTCTATTCTTAACTAGGAGATCACAACAATGAAATAGCTAAGGACATGACTAATGAAATTGGAAAGCTAAGTGTAGGTTATACGTTGAATACCTTTCAATAGAAAAGGGAAAATTGATTTATATTGAGAAAAGACAACATGTTCAATATGCAGAAAAACTTTAATGATCCTACAAACAACCAGTGCCCTATCCATTAGGGCAATCCTATACTCTAGAATTATGCATCCTTGAACATCAATCAACATATGGCATACGTTAAGACATTCATGTTCAGTCTGTTCACCTTATGAATTAGACAACAATATCCAATATAACCCCATACTTTCTCACATCCTTTTTAATCAAATCTGCAACCTTGTCTGAAACCACAAGCAATTATATGACTCCTTGAGTTAAAGGCAAGCAAACTTCAAACATACAACCGAGAAATTGCAAATAGGTTCAAGATCTTTGTTCTTGAACATATAACATTACAAACTCAACAAGAAAGGAGACAGAATTATATTGAAATTCAAAACCTTCTGCATATTGTATTTATCTCCTTGAAATAAATACATTAGGAATGCATAAAACAAGATACAAGATCACACTAGTGCATCAGATCTATCTATGAAATCCATATCTTGTTTATACAAGACATGCTGGGTATGTGGCTTTCACAGCCTGAGCAGGGCTCTAGGAACTGAAAAATAGAAAACCTGACCAACAACCCCCCTTTTCTCTAGCCTTGGGATCTCACTTAAATACTGTGAGATGCAACAAGCTTCAGGAATAGAGAACTGACAAGTGTCCCTTACAAAAGATATCACAAGTTTTTAATAGAAGAAAGAAGAAAAATGATTAACAAAACATCATATAGATCAAATATTCTCCTGTAAGCTCCTTTTCTGTTACCACTTTTTGCTGATTCGACTCTACCATTGATTTTTTGTATGTGCAACTGCTAAGATTGCCTTATCAATGACAAAATCAACTCTGAAAAATACGCACCAACCTAGGCCCGTGGGTTTTGTCAAGATGACTATTGAATGAGAATCATCTTTACTTCCCACTCTTTACTGATCATGCCAGGCTTCAGGAACAATAGAATCATTACTTAGCATGTAGTACAGAAGCTAGAAAACAATGTGGTTATTAAAAGTAACAAAATAGGGATGCTCTAATCCCCAGCCACGTCTGCTTCCTTAACCAACTTCTTGCCAAAATTTTCCATCTACTGACACAAAAAGGGGGTACATGCACAAAAAATGAAAAAGACTATACCCCAAGGTATAAAATCTTCCTCACCCTCTTCCAAAACTATGCACAGGGTCTCCAATATTTCTACTACCCTGGCATCAAACTAAGATGCTTTGAAAATTTGTTTAAAAGATGATGTTTCTGCTGAAAAGGTTGTTAGCTTACAAAGTCTATTCCTTGTTCTCCTTATCACCTTGGTGACTTGACTATGACACCTGATTACTAGCTTTCCTCTATCAAGAAACCATACACAAGCATACAAAGCTAACCATTTTACTTTTCTAAACCATCCTCTAAAAATAAATAAATCATTTTTCAAAGTATCAGTGTCCTAGAACCAACTACTCTTAATGAACAATCCTTCTGCTATCCATACCCTCAGACTTAGTGAAATCTTTAGAATCATCTTTTGAATAAATCACCAGGACTGAAAAATGTAGAGACTTTGGTATACAAATTTACCTGAAGCCTTTTCTTTTATCTCTGTAACTTTTGCATTTTATCCTTGAGCCAACTACTTGACACTCATGCCAAATTTATCTCAATCCCAGAATTAATTTTTTCGTTCAAAGATGACTCATGAATTTCTACTTTGCACAAGTTGATATTGGGAAAATATCACTTGTTACATCCTATTCTTTACTTTCACACGCGAAGGTTTTCATGTCTCATTAATATGCATAATGATACCACCTTCAATAGTAAAATATGCACCATCGATCTTGAAGATCTTATAAGTTGGAACTATGAGCATGACAGCTTCAAAATCCACTAGGTAAGCTGGTTCGGAACAACCCAATCAAAAATAGCCATGTGTGCAATTTATCTTTTAGTGGGTGCTTCTTGCTTCTAAGAAATACAAACATGCAAGAACCGTAGATCTGAATTGAATCAATGACCTGAGTCTGCCCCACATGTCAGGCTTGCACACTCTCGCATTTCGTATCTTGCGAGCATGTTGATATAGCGGGCCAATGCCTTCCATTGATTTAGAGAAGATCAAGGTTGATGAAGAAAATCTTGAATAACCATTGCATTGTTCCTTTATCACAAAATATGTGACACTTCAAAATGGCATGATTTGATTAATTGCGACACGGGTCCACAATCCTTTTACCTGTATTATAAAATCATAGGGAGATAAAATAATGCGGGCAAATGCTAGCCCTTGATGCTGGCTTAGATCGACAGTGATTCAAAATTTCAATAATAGGTGGCCCATCACAATGATCCTGACCAATGAGAAAATACCTTTTATTGCACGTGCTCTGACAAACTTGACCGTAGCATTCAAAACTTCGGCACCTATGACATCGTTACTTCCTCACATTTTGGTCCCACTATGCCACATGTCACAAAGTGGCATGCCCACAATATTTATTTGCCTCTCATCTGGAAAATGTGGGTATGCCTCATTTGTCGATCTCACACAGATCGATGATGTTCATAACTTTTCTTCTGTGCTCGTACGAACATCTCCTGGTGTCTTCATAAGGGACAGATGTCACTTATGCGCTTGCCCACTTTATTTAAATCATGCTCATCTTCATCTTGCAGGAAAGTGGCATCCGGTGATCTCAACCAAGATCAACAGTGAGTCAATCTTTTGAAAAATCTTGGACCCATGTAATCAGACTGTGCTACGTGCCCTCTTTGCACTTCCCCACGTTTTGTAACGGCCTTGCATTTTGAAAATGCTAGAATGCATGGTCCGTTGATCTGAACAAAATCTATGATCCCCAAGACTTGCATGGTAAGTTTGAAAAGAAACTTTTTGGATTTAAAAATGTGTAAACCCTGATTACCTTAAACTTAAAATAGATTTAATCAAAACATTATTTCAAGTTTTCCTAAGGTTTAAAAGGGCATGCCCTAAGCAAGAAAATGAGAAGGTGCTAAAGGATTTCAAAGGACGTGGTGGATTTTTGTAAGGAAAGGTTCTTGACTAAATTCTGCATATTAAATGGGGTAGAAAGAAGATTTTAGGATTTGTTCAAAATAAGACTTTGTCATATAAGTCAGAATGACAAATTATCATCATGGAAGGCTTAGGCAAACTGAATGGAAAGTGTCAGAGACATTGAACATCTTAATGATCTCAAATGGATAGCTGAGTGCACATTCAATTATGGGCATTCATAGGGCTTGACTTTCTCAAAATTTCAAATGGATTCTCAAAATGGGAATGCAATTCTGAGCGCCAACAAGACCCTCCCCAAAAGATGCTTTTGGCACTTTATATTTAGTGCTTGTACAATATGCCACTTGTCAAAATGTAAAAAATGGACTTCTAATTTTTCTATTTACAACTACCTTTTGAAACCCAAATCTGTCACTAAGCACTATAGCTTAGATGTACAACAATTTTGTAAAATAATCAAAGCATTATAATGTAGAAAAGGCCCTAAGTCTAAAAGTGAGACTTTTGTGACACAACCCTATAATCTAAATGTAGATCTAGAAAGTAGACAAAAATAATGCACTTTCAAAAAAACAATACCTAAAAATATGTCTAGATGAGCCCATATGGGGCATTTCAAGTTTCAAAATGTAGGATTGAATGGGTATAGTCACCAAAAAATGCAATTTTTGACAAATTCTTTTACCAAAACTAGAAAAGAACACCACCACTAAAAAGATCTAAAAATTTTACCCAAAATTTAAAAAAATTGCACCTAATTTGGAGTCTGAATGACTGAATTATGGCCTCCAAAATTCAGATTGTCAAATCAAAGCTACATCTAGAGAGGGGTCTGGGCACAAAATTGCTTGCTTAAATTTGAAAATCAAATGGCCATCATAGTAGTTTAAAAATGCAAAGAAATGACATTCAGATGGCCCTCAAATTTAATATCATGAAATGTTGATGTCAGCAAAAAATAGTCCTTGTTGACATGGCAGTCTACTAGGTGAACAGATGGTATAGTTAGTATATAGATGGGTCTCTATGGTAGTACAACTATTCAATGTGGTAGTCCAACTAGAGCTAATGCGGCCCATATAGATTGTATGACTTAATCACTATGTTGTCGAGCTGTCAGTCGACTATGCACTGAGTTGGCTAGTGATGCATCACCACATAGGTGACTTAGCTAGCAGGAGGTCCATGTGCTAGGATTTTATGGTGTCATGTGGAGGAGTTCAAAGAGCCATCATTGGCACAAAAAGTGGTAGAGAAATGCACCAGCATAGCTGTAGTTGTCACTGAACATTGTCACTGGGGAGGTTTTCATAATGCCAGAGTTTGAATACATGGGTGCTAGAGGTTTGGAAGGTCATTGGCTAGAGAGTTGATAATGGATGGCAATGACAATAGCTGCCAAAAGATATTGAAACCTCTAGCATGGGTTTTATCCTGCATGCAATGTTAGAGGATCTCTATGGGTGTTTAAATGCAATGACCCATAAAGAACAAAATAATAAGAGTCTGTCGAAGGCTACTATGTGCTCACTAGGTTACAGTGGCTAGTATGGATGCTCGCTAGTTTTGAATTGAAGGTTCAACTATTGGTGCCTTGTGTAATTTAGAAAATGTCATGGATCAAAGCATAGGAATATGCCACTGATTAAACTGAATATTCCTTCAAAGGTGTAGTGTTGGGGTGTGACTGTCTAGTGCCTATAAATTTTTTTTTCTTTACAAGCTGACTTGGCCTAAAAAAATTCCAAAAATTTGTAGTAAAATGGAAATGGAAATTATAGAGAAATTAAATGAAGATCTGAATAAAAAAAAATTGTAGATCTAAAAAATCATACCCAAACTTGCAAATCAGGCCTTTGGGTGCCGATTTGTAAAACTTTTTTCCTCAATATTGACTTTGGCCTAGGGTAGGTGATTTATAGTTGATTTTCACCAAATTAACATTTTGGACACAATGGCAAGGTTTACTTTGGCTCTAGACACTCCCAAGGATTATGATACTCCAGATTTGGGTCAAGGTACAATAGCAACAATGGTCTCAAATGACTAAGTGAAGAGAAATTCTCGAAGCTCTAATACCATGTAAGAATTTTCCATAGGGAAAAGTTCACCCGAGATAAAAAAAATCAAGCACAAGCACAATAGTAGACTAGAAAGAGTATGATTAGAATATCGATATGTATTTGATTCAATATATAAAAGTACACTAGGAGTGCCTGTATATAAAGGCCTCTAGAATGCTTCTAGAATGCATAGGAATCAACAACATGATAAGTCATAAAACTAGGCACATGTCCACCAGAAGTGGATTATCATCTATTAAGCACAAAAGTGAGTGCAATGATGAGAGGATAAGCCTACAAGGGTGTAGCACACAAAATAATATTGTAGACACCATGTGCTAAATTAGGAGTGTGAATAACTATGTTGTCTACATGACAACTATGTTAATTATGCAAACTCTAGTGTTGTAGACACCATGTGATGAATTAGAGTTTCTTACTTATGTGTTGTCAACATGAAAACTCATAAAAGTACACAAAATCCTAAGTGTCTTACCAAATAAATAATAAAATATTGCAATATAATAAAATAATGCATTAACCTAAGTAAACTTAAGTAAAGTTTAAATAGTAAATACATATTTACACCAACACTTAGCTTCCATAATCTTTTTTCTTGGCACTTAATAACTTATCAATATTGTTCATCTCAACTATATTTATCGAATCTAAACATATTCCTCAGTTTGTACATCTTCTTGGTCACTACCGAATACTTAGTAATCACTATCCTACTCAATATAAGTATTATATGGTCAACCTCTACTGAATTACTCAATCATAGTGATGATATTGTAATCTTTCCTAGTGAATCTCTAAGTGTTTGGATACTAATAGAAAACATAGGCATAGAGATCAATAATCTCTCGCTTTGACATTAGTAGAAATAAAACTTTTTCATGAATAAAATAATCATTTCTATCGAAAATGAACTCTCCCTAAGACCATAATTTGATCCTATAAAAATGATATCTGATCTTTGATTTGCATGCTACTTCTCCTTGGCTTATTATATCATATCCCCTTTGTACTCTTTTAGATTCCATTTTATTTCCTATCCCCCTTCTTTTTGTCACTGATGGAACTTGGGGCGGCTGGGGCTAATTGATACTTATGAATTTTTTTTCGATGACTTGTCACAATATTGGCATAGCCTTTATTCTGTTGTTCCCATACTTGTTCCAAAATTTGAAATTGAATCTCTAGCTTGATAGCTAGATCAATGAATGCTTCAATATGTGAAAATTGTCTCTTTATTCAAAATTTCTTTAGAAATAGAGACGAACTTCTAAATAATCTCTATATGTGGCACTAACAAAAGTTGAATGAACACCATCTTATGCCTAATCTCTATATCTTTAGCCATGAGTTTGGATAACCTCTTTTGAGTGAATGTTAGTTCACTATAAGAGGATTAGCTTGAGCTTGCATTCTTTCCCAATGTATTGAAATTTTTTCTTATGTCTACATGCAATAGCTGTAATGAGCATGTAGTATCTAATGTAAAGAAATTGATATCCCTCAACTTTAAATATAAAAAAATGATAGTTTGTAGAATTATTTCTATCTTGGTGACTAATTTAGAGAGCTCAACTTGTTTATGCACAAGTTCTTCTGAGACTTTCTATAGGGCTCTATGCTTCATTCTTCTTTCAAACTATTATAATAATTTTTCATTGGTTTCTATGTTAGAATATATAGTCCACTGATATAACTGTTGAGGGGCGGCGGGGGGGGGGAGGAGAGGGGTGGGTTGGGGTGAATCATTTATCCAATTATTATCACAATTATCAACCTTAAATAAACTTAAACATATGAGTAATATAAACTAAAACCACAATAAGATACTCATACACAATAACATCATATATGTTAACTAGAGAAACTTGTGGTTAGAAGGAAAATCCCAGTGACGATGGTACCCACAAGATGATATACTAATAACAAATTCCTTGTTAGAGGATAGACCCTATTTGGAGTCTATGAATAGATTCAGTACATGTGAGTCCCTATTAGGAGACTTTGAAACTATATTAGGAGATTCCAACCTTGTTTGGAGTTGTGCTAATATTGTTAGGAGTTGTGGAAGACAACAGAACCCATTACCCAAAAAAATTCAAGGGTAAGACCAATGAACCCACTATCCAAAGGATCTCTATATTATTCCTTGTAGAGTAATAATAATAAAATGTACTTCCTTCCTCTCCTTCTATTATGTTGGCCTAACCTCTTCTCCTTCTAATTTTTTAACCAGATCTCATAAATCAATTCTAATATCCCTTAGATCGCTTACATGAATTTAGCAAACACTCTCCTCTTTTTCACACTTCATAGTTCATACAACAATCACTACTCCTTGCAAACAAGGAAAACATCTTTCCTTTATACCATATCTTCATAATAATTACTTGAGTCATCCTTGAGGCTTTCCCAATTAATTATAATAAAATATTTAATTAATTAAAATTACAATAGCACTATTAGCTCATAGTTTATACAAAAATTCTCGCATGTGATACTAGGGCTTGCACACTTATTGACATCACTAATAGACTATCCTCTATTAATACCTAACTGCACATCTTTTTACTACATATTACATGTAAGATGGCAAGAAAACATTAGGAACTACTTTCACAATACTTTGTCTCTTAATTACTCTCTATAAATTAGGTACAACTTGTTGGGACTCGAAATTGCCTTCTAAATTTGAGTACCATTCCAAGCTTTTAAGCCCTTTAAAGTGCATTTAATGCATGTGTACTGTTGTCACCTAGGTTTGCACCCTTGTCCAAGGCTTATGCATGAGGAAAACCTAGTGAAACATGGAAACAACCTCCAAGCTGTGGGACTTGAACTGCGAGGTTGAGTCTCCAGAGAAGGCCGGCTTCCTCTTAATATCAGGGCACACCTAACTACTCTTGGAAGGAAAAGGGGAAGAAGGAGATGCAGAAAACAACTCTACCCTGCCTAAACTATGGAGGTGATGCACCAAAATAGAGTGTTCAGACCCATTTCTGCCCATATATGCACTATTGAACTAGAATGAAACTAAGGATATATACATATAGGCTTGTTTTGATCTAATAACCTCATGCAGATCAAGAAACCAAATTGAATAACACAAGGAAAGAGGAATCTCACTCATATATTATCCAGTAGGAAAAAATAGATACAGCATGCAGGCTATAGATCTTAACAATACACCAATGAGAGGCAAAACGAGATGCACATACACATTAATGGTTGAAGGAGATAAAACAGAGAATCATTCAGTTCAAAGGCACAGAGAATGTTACACTAAGAGTTGTAGAGCAATATCAGAGAAATCAGAAAGAGTCGACCCTTGGAAAAGATTACAAAATTGCCTTTATAGTTTAGGCATAACTGAGGGAAATGATTCTGCATTAACTGCTCAACTACTGCCATTGAACCCCAAAATATTCGATCAAAGATCACACTCGAGCATGTCTCTGAAGTACAAAATTAGATATTTGACTGAAAGAATGCCTCAAGTAGACAGAAGTGGCGCCAATGAATGATCCTGACATAGTAGATGGATCGACTGAGACGGTGGAGTGTTTCCCTATGCCTTGCATTCATTTCAGGTAGGTCAGAATTGATCGCGAAGATCAGATCGCAAGATAACCTTGATCATTTTTGCTTCTTGGTTCATGAATCAACAGGGTTGAAGCAAGTCAAATAGGCTATATGAGCCAGCTGGGTCATGCGGGCCAATCACCCTTCTTCACTCCGCCACTTGGGGAAGTCTTTCCTGGTTGACCTTCCGTCATCGAACTAACCGTGTCACCCTTGTTGATATTCATATTAACTATGACGATTACATTAATCGCCAACCACTGACCATCCTTTCTAACTAGGCTAGCGAGACACATGTCAACAAGGCATTGTGTCGCCAACATAACCCTCGAGTGACTTACCCATAGCGAGGTGGTGATGACCATCGATCAGCCTAGATTCGACGATCGTGAAGACTTGTCATACTCCACGCTGTCCCTACCTGGGGCCCATCATAATTGGTACCACTTCTACAACCTTGTCGTATCCAATCGACACCTGGTAATACCTCAGTGACCACACCCTGGCGAGACCTAGTCCTACTAACACATGGCGACCTATCGCTACGTCACTATGGTAAGGATCGCACATCTTCACCATGGTGATATGGTGATAGTCGTTGATATTCTCTAATCTAATGGCCATGAAGACCCACCTTCCTATAACCTTCCCTCCTCATAATTCATTGGGCCCATGGTACATGTGGCACTTCCCTATTGTTCTGTCAGTCATTTGATCCCTACTGCACTGGCGGGATGAAATACAGTCCCACCAGGACATGTGGCACCCTATCACTATGTCGCTATAGTAATCCTTGCACAACTTCATCATAGCGAGATGGCGATGCCCATTGATTGACCCTAATCTGATGGCAGAGAACTTGCAAGGCGTAAAAATATCATAAGGTTCAAAACTTAGGTAATTTTGATATCTTCGTGGGTATTAAAATATTAGTAATTGGGGAGGTGACTGTTGGGTGAGGTAACATTCAAATTTTGAAACTTGGTAGGGAAAACAAAATGTGGTAACATTCTGGTGACTCACAGGGGGCATGAGCCTGCTCGTTGCATAAGACCAGTGCCTATAAATAATCCATTGGGCTATGGAGTCAAAAATGGGTCTGAAAGGTACAAATCTAAGAACTGCAAAACCCTAACCCTTTTTTGCAAGGAAATCAAAACATTAAAAAACCCTAGATATGCCCTTGTAACTGAAGCAAAACAAAACTTCCTCTGCAACCTGAGACTGTCAAAACTTCGAAAGCTAGCAACTCAAAAGGAGAACCCTGTGCACCTGCACTTCTTGAAAGGTAGGAAATAACAGAAAAGGAACTAGACTAACTATGTACATGGATTCACAATCTTCATCAAAAGCAAGCTTTAAGATAAATCCCATTGACTGGGATGGGCAGAACTTCACCGTTGGGTCTGCTCAGTTGGAATGCATTAGCCTATTTGCAACTGGCAATTAGGTAAGGGCCACTCCACAATGCATCAAACTTAGAATTTCTTCCTGGTTTTCCCCTATTAGCATCCCATTTCAAAACTAGATCCCCCTCTTTGAAAGTCCTATCCCTGGCCCTCCTGTCGAAATTCCTTTTCACTTGTTGCTGATGCAACTCCAGGGTCGTCATAACTTTATCCCTTTTTTATTCTAGCTCCATCAGCTTTGCCATTCTTACTGACATGGCACTATCTTCAATCAATTCCAACTGATGAGCCAACTCCAAGGAAGGGAATTCCAGTGAAATTGGGAGTCTAGCCTCCCTACCATATACCAGCACAAAAGGTGAATTCCCAATAGATCTCTTGGGTGTTATTCTATCAGCCCACAGAGTAGTCTTTAATTTTTTATGCCAAACCCTCTGATTATCTTCTATTGTCCTCTTCATGATTCTGATAAGATTCTTGTTGGAAGACTCAGCCAAACCATTGCCTTGGGGATAATAATTTGACGATGTGCTCAGGTAGATATTGTGATTCATTGCCCATGCACTAATTTGGGTTCCAACAAAAGATTTAGCATTATCTAAGATGATAGTAGAAGGAGCACCAAACCTAGATAGAATCCCATCAAGGAACTCAACCACTGATGGTTCTGTGGCATCCTTCAAGGCAACTGCCTCTGTCCATCTAGTGAAATAATCAGTAGTAGCCAAAATCCATTTATGACCTGCACTAGATGGAGGATTAATAGGGCCTATAAAATCCAACCCCCACTGGGTAAAGGGCTGATCCACTTGAATAGGATGAAGGGGGAGAGCTGCAAGACTTTGCTTGCCTAAAAAGAAAGCACATTTCTCACATTTCCTCACATACCTATAACAATCATGGAATAGAGATGGCCAATAATAACCAGCCCTCATGATCTTCATGGCAGTTATTCTTGTAGAGAAGTGGCCACCATCAAGGCCATCATGAAGTTCTTTAATCATCCTCTCAGCTTGATCCTCTTCAATGCATCTCAACAGGGTCCCATTAAAATCCCTCCTGAATAAGATACTATCAATCACAACATAGGGAATGGACTGCAGTCTATATTGTCTCCTTTTAGCTCTGTCCAATCCCTGAGGGTATCCATCCCCTGATAAGAAGCTCTTCATATTATTTATCCAGCTCTTTGGGCTGTTAACATTTCCTTCCTCCTGCTGCTCTGTTAATACCATAGCGGCCTCTTCATCAGAATCTTGACCTGATAACATTTCTTTGCACAATCCTCTCCCTCTTACTAGCTTGGTAATTTGAATATCAACATCATATTCCATTACCCTAGTGATCCATCCAGCTCTATTTCACTAATATCCTTGCTTAATAGAAAATCTTTTACACTGGCATGGGGCACCAACAAATGGATCCTATTGTGGGATAAGAGGTGCTTGAATTTCTTCAAGGCTCTGATGACTGCAAGGGCTTGCTTCTCAACAAAGCTATACTTATCTTCATATTCTTTGAGCCCTTCACTAAAGAAAGCTATGGGCTACTCCTCATCCTTGCCATTTTTCTGAGTCAAGATAGCAGAGATACTCGACTCACCACCTAAAGTGTAGAGGATGGAATCTTTCTCAAAATTTGGGTTCATGAGAGTAGGGGCTGAGGCTATGGCTATCTTGATCTCTTCAAAACTCTCCTTCCCCTCCTTGGTCCATAAGAAAACCATGTCTTTCTTAAGCATTGATGTAAGAGGTTTCACCATGGTAGCAAGATTAGGGATAAACCTTCTCACAAAGTTTATTCTACCAAGGAAACTTTGCAGCCCCTTCTTGTGTTTAGGAAAAGGAAGGGCAAGCATTTCCTTTGTTCTTTCTAGATCAATGGTCAGACCATCCTCAGACACAATGTGTCCCAATAATTTTCCTTGGCTTGTAGCAAAGACACACTTGGTTGGGTTGAGGGAAACCCCAAACTCTCTACATCTTAGAAATACCTACCTCAGATATTCAAAATGATCTTCTACATCTTTTGAATATACCGTTATATCATCAAGGTATACTAAGACAAACTTATCAATTAATTTTTTGAAGGTCATCTCCATTGCCTTCTGAAATGTGGCACCTGCATTTGTTAGTCCAAATGGCATCTTGTAGTAAGCATAGGTGCCCCATTTATCAGTAAATGTTGTCTTATGTCTATCAGATTCTTTAACCAGCACTTGGTTGTAACTAGAGAATCCATCAAGAAAATAGAATCTCCTTGATCCACTGACCTTGGATAGAATTTGCTCCATGGAAGGGAGAGGATGGTGATCTTTAAGAGAAGCCTGATTAAGATCCCTAAAGTCCACACACAATCTGATTTCCCCATTCTTCTTCCTTATAGGGACAAGGTTAGCTACCCATGATGAGTGTTTGATAGGAAATATTATATTGGCCTCTATCAACTTGGATAATTCTTTTCTCATTAGGGGCTCAATCTTAGGATTCACCGGTCTCTGTTTTTGCCTCACTGGTTTGGCCTTATCAACTAGATCTATAGTATGCTAAAACAAACTAGGGTCAAACCCTTTTAAGTCATCATATGTCCAAGAAAATACATCATTAAATTCTTGACATAAATGAATGAAGTTTTCTTGCTCAGTTTCAGAACATACCTTCCCCATATTTAGAGATTTTCCATCAGCAATTGTAACTGGGGCATAATCATCCTTTTCTGCAGCTAGATTTATTCCTTTTCCTCTTGTTTGATCATCAGGATTAAAAACACTCTCCAAAGTAATGAGACCCTTGGGAAACTTGTTAGAACTAAGGTGAATGATCTGATCACCATACTGATCTTGCAGCCTTGACTAGTTTTTATCTAAGAATTTTGCCTCATTCTGCAAGAAACTAACAATTTTCTCATCAGAGTCAAACACTTGCTAATGAGTGTTGTTGTCAGGGATGGCAGGCCTCACTACCACCCTAATTTGTTGCTTCTTCTCCTCCTCAAGATTCCCCGGTACATCATAAGCTGCACCCACCGCTGCAAGTCTATCAGCATGTTTATTTTCTTTCCTAGGAATGCTCTGAATATTAAATGCATTGAAACCCTCAAGAAAATCCCAGACTCTGTGTTTGTAAGACTTGAGCAGGCCATTTTTGGTGATATTCTGGCCTCTCACCTGATTCACTACCAAGTCGCTATCTCCATATACTTTCAAGACTTGGATTCCCCTCTTTTGGGCAAGTAGAAGACCTTGAATCAAGGATTCATACTCAACCACATTATTGGTGCAACTGAATTGGAGCCTAAAGGAGAAGTAGTATCTTATTTCTGTAGGGGAGACCAACATAACACCGGCCCCTGATCCATTTCTATTCCTTGAGCCATCAAAGTACATACTCCATATTCCATTTATATCATCATTAGTTCCAACAAGATCAGGAGCTTGAGCCTCTTTCTCTATTATGCAATATGTACTAAGGCCTGTCTCAAGAATTTCTGACATAGGCTCAAACTAATATGCATTTTTCCACTCATCCAAGAAGAAATCAGGAATCCCTACTATGGAAGTGACAGGCTCCTTTACTATGTCATTTTCATCCATCTCTAGAATAGGGAAATTCATATTGATGAAATTGGGGGTGTAAGATTTAGTGTGATGAAGGGCTTGAGGTTCTACTCTAATTGAGGCATTGGCTCCATATCTGGTCTTAAATGACATATATGACCAATCAACAGATATGAATCCACCAATCTAAGTAGTGAAGTCTCTTGAAAGACAGATGGCAAAATAGGGCTTGACTTCAGCAACAGATATATCTTGAATCACAGTGCAACCGGGGCATGCATGTAGGGCCATCTCCACATTCCTAAGGATACCTATGGTTTTGATAGTACTACCATCTAGTTGTAACACATCCCTAACAATGGGCTCATATTTCATCCCTAAAGCATCAGCAACACACCTAGGCATTATTGAGCTACTATCCCCTGAATCTATCATGCAATTGTGGACTAATTTGCCTCCTATAATCAAGGAAACATAGAATGGGGGAGGTCTAACCCTTTTATTTGTCTCCACATCCCCAACTGGTTGTACTAGACTTGTGGCATTCTCCATGATAGATGGCTGATCCTTGAGTTCAATCTTCTCTAATTCTTGCTGCAGCATCCTCTTCTGCATTGGTATGGTAGCAACAGCATCCCACATAGAGATATTCAAATTCATTTTCTTCATTTTCTCTACCACACTGAAAGGTGCATTAGAAACTTTGGTAGAAACTTTGGGAGCTGCACTTATAAGTGGTTGAGGTGGGGCAACATAAGGACCAGCTGCATCTTTCTTTCTTGGATCTTGCTCTTGCTATTGTGAAGTACTTGCTTGTTCATTTGTTGCTTGTATATGAGGTGTAGCACTCGAAGTTGAGGCCTGCTTAGGAGAAAGAGGGGCAGCATGTTCCATAGCTCTCTTCCTGCTCCTTGTGTTATGAGTGACGAAATCCTAGTTTATATTACAATGCTCCCCATCCTGATGATTCATGAAAGAGCAATCATCACGTCCTTGAATATATGATGCCTCCTTGGGATGATCCTCCTCATATGATTGCTTTGTTGCAGGTTCTTGGATAGTTAGGGCCATATAAGATTCTTCCTTTTGGCACATGCAATAGGTATAAGAATAGTTGTAAGAAGCGCAAAAATCTTGATCTTGGGCCAAGTTATTTTGAGGGACTATGGCTCTGTTCTAATTTGAGCTTGAAGCAGAAGCATGACTATTTTGCCTACCCTGATCAAAGGAGCTATTCCACTGATTAGGAAGCCTACCACCACTTGGAGCTTGATATTGCAGTTGGGGAGGCTTGCCACTTTGAGCTTGCTACCTTTCTAAGGCCACCACCTTGTTACTCATCTTTTGTATCATAGAGAGACTATCCTCTAATCTCTTCCCCTAGTCCTTCAACTCCCTCCCTTGCTCTTGCAATTTTTTATCCAGGGTCTTCTCTCTTTTATCTGTATTCAGCACTAGACCTTGGAGCATTTCTTTGAGCTCATCTATCCCATTTGAGGATGTAGAAGCTCAAGGGACTGGAGTAAGGGTTTGTGATGTAGAAGTTGTAGGAAGAGGGGCCATTACTGGTTGGTGATTAGGAACATCAGGAAAGAAAGGCATAGGGGGCCTTGGAGCCAATTTTCCTCCTTTTATTAGGATGTTCTCAGCTTTTATGGCTATCTCATAAGCATTAGGTAAGGTATCCCCTCCCATAGTTTGGATTGTAGTGGCAGTATCACTGTCAAAAGCTCTAAGGTAATGCAAGAAGGCATTACCAGGGGTAGGTTTCACTGCAGTAGGTATTCTATCCCATGTCTTTTGGAATCTATAATTAAAATCAGTCATACACTCATGGGGGGCTCTTTTTATTGTAGTCAACTACTCTAATAGTGACAAATGGTCACTCTTATCCTCAAAATGTTTGCATAATCCTGCTCCTAGTTCATCCCAATTAGTTATAGAACCATGAGCTAAGACTCTATACCACTGTAATGCTTTTCCTTTTAAAGATGAGGCTAGAAGTTTGACAGCAACATCATCCTCTATAATACCATGAATATTACAGATATTTGCTACTTCTTGGATATGCTCTAAAGGGGAGATAGAAGTCTCACCAGTAAAATCAGGTATGCTTTTTAGTGCAGGTACTGGTATATCATGTCTTTGGGCTAATAACAGAGGACTTCCACCATTAAAGGTGGCAAAAGCATGAAATCTTGGCTGTGCTATATAAACAAGTATTCTATTAATGAGCATTGATGGCAATCTAGGTTGAGTTCGAGTAGTAGGAGGAGTAGAGACAGACCTTATAGGTATATTAACTATTTTTTCACCCCTAACTAGTGATAATGAAATTCTAGTCCTCCTTCTTCTAGGATTTGAAAGGGAAAGCTCTTGATATTGAAATTTACCTCTAGAAGACACCCTTGTTTCAGCTCTAGGCATGAATCACTGCAACTTTGGCCTAGAACCAGGTTTGTTGATGTTCAGAGTTGCCAAGTACTTTGAAGGAGCAACCTCTCGAAGGCTTGAATACTGAAGCCAGCACTACCTCTTCAGTATTAATCTCTAAAATTCTTCCTTCTTTGACACTAGTAGACTTTAAATCTTCAATAGGATTGTCCCACCGGGCATGCCAAAAAATTTTGTCACTTAGGTTTGCACCCTTGTCCAAGGCCTATGCACGAGGACAACCTAGTGAAACATGGAAACAACCTCCAATTTGTGGGACTTGAACTGCGAGGTTGAGTCTTCGGAGAAGGCTGGCTTCCTCTTACTATCAGGACACACCTAACTACTCTTGGAAGGAAAAGGGGAAGAAGGAGATGTAGAAAACAACTCTACCCTACCTAAACTACAGAGGTGATGCACCAAAATAGAGTGTTCTGACCATTTCTGCCCATATATGCACTATTGAACCAGAATGAAACTAAGGATATATACATTCAGTTTGGTTTCTTGATCTACATGAGGTTATTAGATCAAAACAAGCCTATATGTATATATCCTTAGTTTCATTCTAGTTCAATAGTGCATATATGGGTAGAAATGGTCTGAACACTCTATTTTGGTGCATCACCTCCGTAGTTTAGGTAGGGTAGAGTTGTTTTTTGCATCTCCTTCTTCCCCTTTTCCTTTCGAGAGTAGTAAGGTGTGCCCTAATAGTAAGAGGAAGTCGGCCATCTCCAAAGACTCAACCTCACAGTTCAAGTCCCATAGCTTGGAGGTTGTTTCCATGTTTCACTAGGTTGTCCTCGCGCATAGGCCTTGGACAAGGGTGCAAACCTAAGTGACAACATGTACCAAACTAATGATTGAGGCCCAAGAGTTACTTAATGTTTCTAACACCTTACATTTAGCATATCCATGTTTTCCATGAAGATAACTTTCTATTTTGATTCATTCAGTGAAGTTTCATTTTGAACAATATTCAAATCTACATTTTTGGTTAAGTGTCAAATAGCGATAGGAGGCCTAGTTTGCATTTGAATCTCTTACACCTAGTAATGTTTCATAACTAGCCATTTGATAATGTTTAATATGCATATTAAATAACCTATGTATCAGATTTCAAGACGTTTTGATGTGATTTGAATAGGTTTTTAATCTCTTAAAGTCGGTTGTTTATTGTTGTCATGTTGATGTAAATTGTTTAGAATTCTAGGAGGCCCTATTTAACTTATTATAACTTTGACCCAATTGACCAAAATGAGAAAAATTCTTTTGCATTGTATTCTAGAGGTCAAAGAATTGTTATTTTTCTAATTTTAGCTTATGAAAAATCCATTTGATCATTTTTTGAATGCAATTCCATATGCAATTTGTAAAGTTTTATTGGTGTCAAAAAATGCAAATTGATCCCTTATTCAGGATGTCATAATTTGGAATCTGTGATATGTGAGATCAAATGGATGATAAGAATTTGCTAATGAGGATATTTAATTTTTGTCATTTATGACAACACATGATGTACATACTTATAGGAAATCTTGGAAATAAAGATACTAAGCTTTTGGCATCATAAAATTGTCTAAGTATGAATTCAGTATACAATAGTGTATTGTTTTGTTTGTAACTTGTTGTTGACATAATATTATGATTAGAAAAGTTAGATGGAGATAGTATACATGTTGATGATGATGTTTATAACCTCGAAAGTTAGTACAAGCTATAAGAAAATGAGTGTTGACATTTCAATCATGTTTGTTATTAGTGACATACACTTATTTAGATTGTAAGTATCTACCTAGAACATTGTATAGTTAAAGTGTTAACCAAGTATTTTAGTATCTACTAAGTTCTATAGTTGCTACCAAGTCCAAGGGATAGTATTCAATTTGCACTGAGTAGTTACTACCAAGGTGTTGATCAATAGTATAAACTAAGTATCTCAGTGTATGTCGAGTTTATTAGACAAACCAAGTTGTGCAGTACTTACCAAGTTCTTAGTTGGCGTGATGTCAGTCTTGTGTTAACTGAGCTACTTAGTGCTAACCAAGGGACTTAGTTTATATAGAGCTTGTAGTGATAGCATTGACCAAGCTATGTAGTGTGAATTGAGTGATTCAGTTTATATTGTGAGCTTCGCAATATTCTCTAAGTCACTAGTGTAGACCAAGTTCACGACTACTTGAAAGTGATCAGTATGGACTAAGCTTCTATGTCTATTGAGTGCATGACAATGTTGGGCATTGATAGTGGATGCTAAGTATCAGAACCACACCGAGCTAGTCTTCAAAACATGAGTTCCTATAGTTGAGCTAACATTGTAATTTGCAATTTGGATTGGTATATATGTAACATATTGATTCACATTCAATGAGTAATGTGTAAATAAAAGTAATAAGAAGAGAAGAGTAGAAGAGTAAATTACAAAGGCTACAAGAGTATAAGGAGCAAAAAAGATTTATCTATCATAGCAAGGTGATTACTATACTCAAAGGAATCTCATTCAACAAACTAAGCTATAGATTAGAGATCAACTACTACTTTATCCTAATAGGTGGATTAGTCAAATCCTTTCATAAGGTAGACTTAATAGTCTTATGTAAATCTCTTTATCAAGTGCATAGTTCATTGTAAATTTGTAAATCCTTTTGCAAGGTGGACCTAGTAGTCCTTATTACTCCTAATAGGGAAGATCATAAGAAGTGATAACAGACCGACTTTATACTATAGTACTAAAGCTTCTGGGTATCATCACCACCCTAGTTTTACTTGCTATTTCGAAGGTTTCTAGGTAACCAAAATTGTGTGTCATGGTGTTATGAATGTTTTAATGTTTTAAGTTTCTCATGCATACAATTAGATCAAAATACACATGAAGGATTAATTAATATTTAAGGATTAAGTTTTATAGGTTATTGATTCACCCCTCCCCTCTTAGTAACTTAGCCTATCATAATATTTCCAATAATTGGTATCAGAGCTTTGTGGTTCTCAGGAAAGAAATTTAATAGCTTCAGAAAAGATCAAAGGCTATGGAGGTATTTAGACTTGACAAGGCTATTGAAAATGAGAAGCTAGATTTGGAAATGGCTATTGGATAACTCAAGAAAGAAAAAGAGAAACTCTCTCAATCCCTAGAAAGAAGGAAAGAACTTGCAATCCAGATAAATGACCAACTCTACATTGAAGAAAGAATTGAAGACATCCATTCAAGAAATTCAAATGAAGCCGATAAAGCATTCAAAGAACTATTTGAAAAAAAATAAACTATTCAAGAAGAAGTAAGAAAATTGAGAAGAGAAAAATAAATTTAGTCAATAAGATTGTGTGAAGTCATGGAAGAGTAAAACAAGATAAAAGATGAGATAGAAGGAGAGAACAATGAAATTCAGCACCTATCCCTTTAGTAGACAAACTTCATAGATCATCTTACCAATAAAAATGATGCAAGAACATCTAGAGGTATAAGGGAAATCCTATGTCACCCAAAAAAATGTACTTAGACTTAGTTTCTATTTCATGTGTTTTTATTTCTAGATACCCATTTGGGTCAAATAAAGGTTCCAACTCTCATAGTTCCACTATCAATGTTCTATGTTAGAGTATTTGAACACCTTGGGATACATGTAAATGCCAAAAAAATAGGAGTATGTAATTGATACATAATTTTGGTAAATTAGAGGGTTTAAATTGGCCAAATGAATGTAATTGTAATTTAGAGAATTCCAGAAAAAGAATCAGATCAAAATCCCCCACGGTTTGAAAGTTATCACAGTTTTTCAATTTTTGGAAACCTCCTAAGAATGCTTCAAAGTTAGGTTAGGGGCATTAAATGAGCTTGAATAGGGCCAAAAAATGTGGGATGAGCACAACTAGTACACAAGGCTATAGAGAACTTTGAGACCTTTCTAGAAATGTAAATGGTTCATCAGTTGGAGCTACGGTTCAAAAGTTATGCCTCTCGAAAGTTTGATTACTGTTTCTAGATTCTTCTAATTTTGTGTGGACTTATAATGCAACTTCTAGAGCCTTCTATTTGGTTGGCGGATGCCAACTAGCACTTTCTAGAATTTATTCCTAATCCTTAACCCTCCAGGGTCTATTTAAGACCATTTCTGGCATTGTAAAAGGCAGTTCAGAGTGGAGTTTGAGAGAAGGTACTGGGAGAAGAATTTATCTCAAGATTTATGCTATTGTAAGCCCATAGGGCATGTTTTGGAGTCTATTTCTCTGCATTAAGTGTACTAGCATATTTTCACAGTTAATAAATTTTTCCCTTTCCTATTGTGTCCATTCTGTGCTTGGGTTGTGACCCCATCAGCAAATAAAGAAATCATGAGTCTAAGATTAAAGAATGAAAGACTACATAATGATATAAACACCAAAAGGCAAACCAATGAAAGGATAATGAAATCTCAAGTAGATATAAATAAATTGAATGAGAAAATCCATTATAGAAAAAAAGGGAAAAGTAGGAATTAGATATATAGAAGATGGTGAATCATCCATGCAAAGAGCTCAAAAGAATCAAAGACCTACTTGCAGTCACTATGGTAAGATAGGTCAAAAGAATCATGGAAGACTCTACCAAGCATTCAATGCAAGTCAAGTGGATGAGATTTTGTTATTTGATAAAATAATCATACCAGGTAGTTATGGAAAAAAAATATGAAAAGGGGGAAATTGAAGTAATTTCTTACCACAAATTTTTGAGAGTTATTTGTGCAAGGCAATCTTTATAGCATTCAAGTGATTTGAGTGAATTTTCATTGAAGACTATTATATTCTCTCAAACCATATCGAGTGAAGATGGCATCCACCAAAAGTAAATCAAAGAAAGGTTTAAACATGTTAGTTCAAGGCATGGACTGGAAGGTACTAGATTTCAAGTTGTGTCCTACTATTGCAAAAACCCTAGATTCAAGCAGAGCATAGTCACAAATTCCACCAAAGGTACTATTACCAATTATATGTATTTGCATTTCAAATGTGCTATTAAAGATATTGGAAAATTAGAGATGGATGAATAATTGAAATAATTATGCTTCAATGGTGTGAGGAAATTAGAACATCAACATCTTGAAACTAAAGAAACTCACATTCTGAATATGCCATGAGAATTTTAAATAAAAGGGATAACATATATACTTAGTTGTGTGCACAATGGTTAGTTGTGGTTGGAATAGCCTATTTTGATAACTCAAAAGATGATCCATAGGATCACTAGTCTTCCCATGTTGACAAAAGTGAAAATGACCAAAACCCTAAGTTAGGTTGAACTGGAGAAGAAAACTCTTGCCAAGTGGGATGGAAGGGGAATGAAGATCGATTGTATTACTGACATGGAACTTAGATTAAAGATACATGTCATCTCTCACAAGATTTATAGCTTGATCAGATTGAATATCGTGTCATGTGAAGTAGTGGATTTGGCATACAAAGTGGTCAAGAATAAATTATCACTTGACCTTGCCAAGTTGATGTTGAACCAGTTCAACAAGAACATGGAGAGTATAAGAACTTCCAAGAACAATACATGAAAGTTTGGTTCACTTTTGACTTGTTTATTTTTCTATGTGCAAAATTTTTTCCCATCTAAAGGTATAGTAGTTTGGAGAAAGGATGTACCTATTCTTTATCAGATTAATGAGTATATAGCTGAAATGGGAGAGAACTGTGCAAGTATTATTGACAACTACTTTGATGCATTCAAAGAAAAGATGAATAATAGATTTAAGATTTTGATGGGGATACAACCCAAGAATAGAATGGAAACAACAGAAAAGGGAAATTATATTAACTAAGAAAATAAGCTAGTACAACCAGTACAGGAAAATAAACTTCAAAACATGCCCTAAGGGCTTACAATAGCATAAATTTGGAGAATATTTCTCCTTTTAGCACCTCCTCTCAAACTCCACTCCGAACTGCCTTTTACAATGCCAGAAATCTCCTTAAATAGACCCTGAAGGATTAAGGACTAGGAGTACATTCTAGAAAGTGCTAGTAGGCATCCATTGACGAAATAGAAGGTTCTGGAAGCTACGTTAGAAGTCGGTGAAAATCTAGAAGAATCCAAAAATGGTAACCGAACTTCCAGGTCCCCCATTTTTTGACCCTTTTCGAGGTCATTTAATGCCCCAAACCTAACTTTGAAGCATTCTTAGGAGGTCTCCAAAACCCAAAAAACTGCAATAACTTTCAAACCGTGGGGCCTATTGACCTGATTCTTTTTCTGGAATGCTCTAAATCATGATTACATTCATTTGGCCAATTCACACTTTCTAGTTTACCGAAATGATGGCCCAAATACATGCTCCTATTTTTTTGGGATTTTCAAATGCACTGATAGTTGAACTATGAGAGTTGGAACCTTTATTTGAGCCAAATGGGTATCAAAAAATGTAAAGACATGAAACAGAAACTAAGTCTCAGTACATTTTTTTGGGTGACACAATATTGCCCTTATACCTCTGGATGCTCCTGAATTAGACACCCAGGGTAGATTGAAAGGTGACCCTGTCACTTTATGGATGGTAGAGGAAATCCCAAATGGGAAACCTCAGCTGCTGAAATCCAAGTTGAGTCCTCGATCGGTCATCCTTTCCATTTGACCAAATACTCTTCATATTGCCTGTTTTTGGTACTCCTACCCACACGATGATCTAGAATGTCTTCTATCTCCTCCTTCTTAGAAGCAGGAATTGGACATGGCTCTAAAACCAACTCCTCATTTGCATCATCATCATGATACTCTGTTAAATCTGTAATGTTGAAAATGGGAGAAATGTGAATACCATCTGGCAGCTCCACCTCATATGAATTTCTTGAGTTATGTTTCTTCAAAACTTTGTAGGGGCCAAATTTCTTCATTTTTAGCTTGTTGTAAGTACCAACTAGAAATCTTTATTTTCGTAAGTGCACCATGACTAGATCCCCTACTTGGAATTCCTTATGTCTTCTCCTTTGATCAGCCCTAGCTTTATACTCTTGATTCATCTTGATAATGTGTGCTTGAACTTCCTCATGTAGATGCTTG
This sequence comes from Cupressus sempervirens, assembly GCA_028749045.1. Taxonomy (NCBI): domain Eukaryota; kingdom Viridiplantae; phylum Streptophyta; class Pinopsida; order Cupressales; family Cupressaceae; genus Cupressus; species Cupressus sempervirens. Next base: position 87,441,452 of record CM053784.1, on the reverse strand, counting down.
ATGTGTTCAGCAAATTCCTCAGCTTCAGCACTTGTTCTCTCCCCTTGTTCTATCTTCCTCAATTCTGGTGCAGTCCTTGGGATATTCCCATATACAATTTGAAATGGTGATTTTCTAGTATTCCTATTTACAGAGTTATTATAAGAGAACTCTGCCTGTGGTAGAATCAAATCCCATCCCTTGGGCTTATCTCCAACTAAACATCTCAGCAAATTGCCCAAACTTCTATTTACCACTTCTATTTGGCCATCAGTCTGTGGGTGATGCGTGGAACTAAATTTCAAGTCTATTCTCAACTTCTTCCACAATGTCCTCCAGAAATACCCCACAAATTTAGTATCTCTATCAGAAACTATACTCCTTGGAAGACCATGTAGTCTTACCACCTCTTTGAAAACAAGTCTGCAATATGGACAGCATCATGAGTTTTGTGGCATGGAATGAAATGTGCCATTTTGGAGAAACTATCAACCACCATGAATACTGAGTCATTACCCCTTTATGTCCTTGGAAATCCAAGAACAAAATCCATACTTATGTCCTCCCATGGCCTTGATGGAACAAGAAATGGCTGATATAGGCTAGTATTTTGAATAAACCCCTTGGCAACTTGACAAACCTGGCAACTCTATACAAACTTCTTCACATCCTGTGTAATTTGAGGCCAAAAATAATGTTCTCTAAGAATGGAAATGGTCTTCTCCTGACCAAAATGTCCTACCATCCCTCCACTGTGTTTCTCCTTAATCAGATTTTCCCTCATGGAACTCCTTGGAATGCACAATTGACTACCTTTGAACAACATGCCATCCTAAATCAAATAGTCTAACCAATTGGTTCTATCTATAGCAATAGTTTCTTTACAAGCTTTCCATGCTTTAGCAAAATCAGAATCCTCGGGGTACAAATTCTTGAGTTCATCAAACCCAACTACTTCAACCTGCATTATTGTAAGCAACAACTGTCTCCTACTTAGTGCATCTGCAACCCTGTTAGATTTTCCACATCTATGCTTCAACACAAATGTATAACTCTACAAGAATTCTACCCACTTCATATGCCTCTGATTCAATTTACCTTGGCTATTTAGGTACTGTAATGCCTGATGATCAGTATACAAAACAAATTCCTTTGGCAATAAATAATGCCTCCATTTCTTTAAGGCTTGAACTATTGCATAGAACTCTTGATCATAAATAGAATACTTCTTCTCTGCATCATTCAATTTTTCACTAAAATATGCAATAGGCATACCTTCTTGGCTTAATACAGCCCCAATAGCGCTACCACTAGCATCACAATCCACCTGGAATACTTTTCTAAAATTTGGAAGTGCCAACACAAGTTGTTCAGTGACCTTCTTCTTCAGCAATTCAAAACTTCTCGCAGTTGCTGTAGTCCATTTGAACTCTTTTCTATCCCCTCTTATTGTATCAGTTAGGGGTGCACATATGCCACTGAAATTCTTAATAAACTTCCTGTAAAAACTAACCAGACCATGAAATGATCTTACCTCAGTAGCAGACCTTGGAGTAGGCCATTCCAAGATGGCTTTTACCTTCTCTAGATCCATTTTGAGACCTTTAGATGATATAACAAATCCCAAATAGACTAACTCCCTTTTTGCAAAGGCACACTTCTTTAGATTAATTAACAGTTTCTCTTCCCTTAGCCTTTCAAGGACACTACGAATATGTAGTAAATGTTCTTCCAAAGTCTTGCTGAAAATTAAAATATCATCCAAATAGACAATAACAAGTTTTCCCAAGAACTTCTTAAGTACCTCATTCATGAGCCGCATGTAGGTGCTTGGTTCATTCATCAATCCAAAGGGCATGACTAACCACTCATAAAGACCATCCTTGGTCTTGAAGGCTATTTTCCACTCATCTCCTTCTTGAATCCATATCTGATGATAGCCACTCTTTAGATCTATCTTTGTGAAGTACTGAGCTCCACTCAAGCAGTCCATAAGATCATCCATCCTTGGTAAAGGAAACCGGTACTTGATGGTTATCCTATTTATAGCTCGAGAATCTGTACACATCCTCCACTCTCTATCCTTCTTAGGTGCAAGTACTGTAGGTACTGCACATGGACTCAGGCTCTCTCGAATCAAGCCCTTCCTTAGCAACTCCTGAATCTATCTATTTAGCTCCTCTGTTTCAGTAGGAGTAATCCTGTGAGCAGCCTTGTTAGGGAAACTAGCTCCTAGAATCAGATCTATCTGATGACTAATTTGCCTTACTGGTGGCAATCCATCTGGAACATTATTAGAGATAATATCTCCAAATTCCCCTAGTAAATCTGAAACTTCAAATGGTATTTCACTACTACCTTCTTTATCTTTCCTAGGAATTAAAGCATAGCACATATGCTGATGTTTCATGCCATCTAAAAACTTCCTTCCATTAACAAGACAAATCCTAGCACTGCTACATACCTTTTCACCTTCCTTTTTCATGGGCTTCAATTTGTGGCAAACTTCATCCTTTGTCAAAGAGTATGTGTTTGCATGTCCATCATGTATTGCATGTCTATCAAACTGCCATGGTCTACCCAACAATAGATGGAAAACATCCATCGAAATAACATCATAGAGAACTTCATCATGGTAACTCCCAATTTTGAATTTTACTAAACATTGTTCACTTACTAGGACCTTATGATCATCTTTTACCCAATAAATCCAATAGGGTTGGGGATGTTTCTCCCTCTTGAGCTTTAGCTTAGAGACCATCTCTTCTGATACCAGGTTATCAGTGCTACCACCATCAATGATCACGTCACAACATTTATCCTCACACTTGCATCTGGTATGAAACAAACTCCTTCGTTGTTGTGGTTCATTCTCACCACTTAGTAGGACTCTTTCATTTACCAAAGTCTCTCCTCTTTCTACATCATCTAAATGTAATGATTGTGCATCCTCATCCACATGAGCAACCCTAGCTTGGCCCTCAGCTCTCCTATCTATCCTTCCTTGTCGTTGAGGGCATTCAAAGGCATGATGACCTTCTTCATTGCAATGGAAATAGGTAACACGAAAGCCTCCTCTTCCTTGTCCATGTCCTCTACCTCTTCCTCTTTTATTTCCAAAGTCTTGATCATGGGAGCGGTTGAAACCCTCATTCCTCTGGTTTCTGCTAGTACCCACATCTTCATTTTTCTTTTGGGTTTCATTGCGGCCTCCAGATGATCTACCGCTTCCCCTTCCTCCTTGACCATGCCCTCTTTGTCTTCCTTCAAACCTTTTATTCAGCTTCTCTTCAACTCATAGGGAAAACTGGTATGCCTCTTCAATGCTGGTCATTCTTTCCAGACTTAATTCCTCCTGGATGCTAGGTGGCAACCCACTGATATAACAAGCAACCTTCTCCTTATTTTCTTCTGCATGCCCCGCTCTAATCAAGAGTCGATAAAACTCATCTATATATTCTTGGACTGATCTTCCTACTTTCTTTAACCCATGCATCTTCTTAAACAGATCAAGCTCGTAGTCCATAGGAATGAATTGCTTCTTCAATTTGTCCACCATGCGATCGCATCTTGTGATCTTCTCCTTTCCTCTTCTAAGTCTTTCTAGTTGAAACTCTTGCCACCAGATTTTGGCATGGCCTTTCAGTTTGGCCTTTGCAAACTTAACCCTATCTGAGTCCCTTATATCCTCATACTCAAAGTATTCTTCCAGTTCATTGATCCAATCAATCAACTCATCTAGTTTCAGATTTCCTAAAAATATACCCACTTCAATTGTAGGTCTTTTCCCAAACTTAGTAATGGCCCTAAAAAGCTTTTCCTCTATAGGATTCAGAACTTCCCCGTCAACTTCCTCTTCTGGTCTCATTACTTCCTCTTCATTGTCATCCTCACTATTGTCACCTGCGGCAACATTTTCTCCTCTACGAAGCTCCTCTTGCAATACTTGTAGCTGCCTTTGGAGGGCTCTAACCTCCTCAAGATCAATAGCTCTGGCCCTTCCGCCACGCTCTCTTCGTGGAGGCATCTTCTAACTCGAACCCACAACCACATAGTCCTAGTGCAAACTACCTCACAATCGGTGCTTTGTCTACACACTCAGGAAAACCTGCTCTTATACCACTTGATGGGGACACAACCCAAGAACAGAATGGAAACAACAGAAAAGGGAAATTCTATTAACTGAGAAAATAAGCTAGTACAACCAGTACAGGAAAATAAACTTCAAAACATGCCCTAAGGGCTTACAATAGCATAAATCTGGAGAATATTTCTCCTTTTAGCACCTTCTCTCAAACTCCACTCTGAACTGCCTTTTACAATGCCAGAAATCTCCTTAAATAGACCTCGGAGGGTTAAGGACTAGGAGTACATTCTAGAAAGTGCTAGTAGGCATCCACTGACGAAATAGAAGGCTCCAGAAGCTGCGTTAGAAGTCGGTGCAAATCTAGAAGAATCCAGAAATGGTAATCGAACTTCTAGGTCCCCCATTTTTTGACCCTTTTCAAGGTCATTTAATGCCCCAAACCTGACTTTGAAGCATTCTTAAGAGGTCTCCAAAACCCGAAAAATTGCAATAACTTTCAAACCGTGGGGCCTATTGACCTGATTCTTTTTTTGGAATACTCTAAATCATGATTACAAACATCTGGCCAATTCAAACCTTTTAGTTTATCGAAATGATGGCCCAAATACATGCTCCTATTTTTTTGGGATTTTCAAACACACTGATAGTTGAACTATGAGAGTTGGAACCTTTATTTGAGCCAAATGGGTATCCAAAAATGTAAAGACATGAAATAGAAACTAAGTCTCAGTACATTTTTTTGGGTGACACAGGATTGCCCTTATACCTCTAGATGCTCCTGCATCAGATTCCCAAGAAACTAGTTGATGATTACAAAAATGATGTTTGTTTCGTGGTTGATACAGACAAAGTATATATTTAAAAAGTTAGACCAAGGATAGTATAGGTAAAACCTCTTGGCTATGAGGTAAACATAGATGAAACAAAAGAAATTATTGAGGCATTGATTAATGAGCTTTTTGATCCTAAAGTTGCATACTTTGGCACTTATGATGAGGGAAAGGCTAGAATAGAACTTAAAATCAAACTACATCAAGTAGTCAATAAAGGAAAGAAGAGAATTGCCAAACTAAAAATGAGTTACACTCTTCTATCAATTGAAGGAAAAGGAGATGACATTGAGGATGAAAAACTAGAAGATGAAGAGAAATCAAAGGATGAAGAGCCACTAAAGAAGAAAGGTAAGGTAATTATTATCGAGCCTACCAAGACATCTATTGTTGTGTTTACAAGAATATCATCTAGGAAGAAAGTAGGTAAAGAAGGAGAAGATGTAATTTTTAAGAGGTCTCCACCTACTTTTGAGGAAAGGATGAAAGAATTAGAATCAAGATTTGGCATAAAAAATTTCAAGGTACTAAAGTATGAAACTAGGACTACAAAAGGGAAAAGTAAAATAGAAGATGTGTTAATATCAAAAATGGGTAAATGGAAGTATTTTCTAGACTAGCTTGTTTAGCAGATTTCAAGTGATCTAATGGAGAAGATCAAGCCAAGATGGGAGAATGCCATGAAAACTAAATTAAATATATGAGTAGACCATAAGGTAACTCATGCATGGATGACAAGGAGGTAAAGGAATCTCTAAAAAAAATATGAAGAAAATCTTAGTTTGAGATTCAACACTTGTCTTATATTGTTGAACGACATTGAAAATGTGGTAAGGAATGCTACAAAGACCTTGGAGAACATTTATCTTCTTCACAAGCCAAGTGATTTTGTTGTCAATGTTAGTGACAAGGATGAAGGTGATGATGAACAAGAAAATGATGAGGAAATTGATAATGAAGAAGTGACACATTTTGGCAATGTAGATGATGATGAAGAGGAACAGGGGTAGGAAGCTACCGAGGAAGATTTGATAGATGTAAAAGATACTAAGGAGATCAACTTAGTGAAATTTTTTGCAATGGTCATCGCCTTACTTCTCATTCTCCAAGAAAAACACTAAAAAATTAAGCCTAGAGAAAGCTTTAGCATGATTAATTGTGACGAGCATTGAAAACACAAGCACTTAATCAATCTTTGCACCCATCCAACTCAATACTTCATTGATTAGAGTGACACACACTTCATCTGATGAGTAGCCAACACTTCCCTCTACATAAGTTTTGGTAAATATAGGTATTTCTACTATAGGTATTTTGGTAGTAAGTATAGTATCTATAGCTAGTCCTATTATTTCTACAAATTTTTCCATTCCTAGCATGAAATTAATAAGTGCAAAGATAGTTGAGACCAAGTCTCAACTGAGCACAAGATTTTTGGGTTAGGGAAAAGAGAAGGAAGAAGAAATCGATCTTGATGAGGATATTTCTTAGAACATCTCTACTCTTAATCCTAATCAGATGCATTTTTCTGGAGAAATTCTTTAGAAGAAAGGAATAAGCAATTTCAAATCATAGAAGATGCAAAGAATATACTTGTAGAGGCATTAAATATAGAGGTTGATACTTCTCAACCAATTTTGAACTAGTTAGCAAAGGTAGTCCAAAAATTGAATAATGATTTGAATGGAAAAGAGAAATTATTGTAGAGAGCTAAGAAGAAGTTTGAGAATAAAGTTTTGGAGGTTATTGCTCAACAAATTGCTATCCATTAAGTAGAATTATCTACTATTCTAGGCTCACTAGAGACCACTTGCAACAATGTGTCTTCTCTATTTGGTAAACTCTATGATATCTCAAATTTCACTAAGGAAATAAAAGATAAACTATTGAAGATTGATGAAGATCTAAAGGCAAGTGCACAATAGCTACAACTTGACCCAAGCTATAGCTCTACCAATTATGCCAAGATCAAATTCTTGACTGATATGCAAGAAAAAATGCTAAGAGAAGAGGCAAGAATAAGAGCTACATTGATAGATATATAGGGCATGATTGTCCCAAACATGGATGCATTATAGAAAATACTCAAACACTCATCCATGAAAAAAATTTCTCCATTGCAAACCACATGATCGAACTATTAGTAGAAGTGCAAATTGCATTGTACACATGAAAGGTGCTACAAGAGAATTGGGACAAGAAATTGGCATTAATTTTGAAGGTACATTTAGATTTTTTGTCAAATTTTGGCATTATTATATAGTATATATAGCATACATCTTTTTCATTAATGTCAAAAAGGGGGAGAAGATGTATATTGTGTGAAAGGGAGAAGATGTACAAAAAGAGGAGAAAATGTATCTATCAGATGTAAAAAAGATGTATAGTATATTGTATACTATATGGGGGAGCATTATAATATTATTCATGTATGGATACTTAGAGGTACATCTCTTACAAAACCAAATTTGAAAAATCTGAAAATAAAAAGTATACTATACTGAGTTAGAGACATAAGGTGATGGATAAAAGATTTTTGAATTTAGTTTTGATTGATAAGTGTTTTTGTCACTAATGCCAAATGGGGAGATTGTTGACATTTCAACCATGTTTTTTATTAGTGACATACACTTATTCAAATTGTAAGTACCTATCAAGAACATTATACAGTTAACAATGTTAACCAAGCATTTTAGTATCTATTGAGTTCTACAGTTGCTACTGAGTCCAAGGGACAATATTTAGTTTGTGTCGACCAGTTACTACCAAGGTGTTGATTAGTAGTATAAACCAAACACCTTAGTGTATTTCAAGTTTATTAGTGCAAACTGAGTTATGCATTTATTACTAAGTTTGTAGTTAATGTGATGTGAGTCTAGTGTTAACTGAGCTACTTAGTGTTAACCAAGTGACTCAATTTATACTGAGCTCATAGTGATAACATTGACTAAGCTATGTAGTGTGAATCGAGTGATTCAATTTATATCTCAAGTTTCACAATATCTGTTGAGTCAGCAGTGCAGACCGAGTTCAAGACTACTTGAAAGTGTTCACTATGGACTAAGCTTCTATGTCTACCAAGTCTATGAAGATGTTGAGCATTGATAGTGGATGTTGAGTATCAAAACCTCACCGAGCTAGTTTTTAGAACCCAAGTTTCTATAGTTGAGCTAACTTTGTGGCTTTTTATGTAAACTTATATTGTAGCCAACTTTGTAATTTGGAAATTGGATTGGTATATATGTAATATATTGTTTCAAATCCAATGAGTAATGTTTAAAGAAAAGTAATAAGTAGAGAAGAGAAAAAGAGAAAATTACAAAGGCCATAGTAGTATAAGGAGCAACAAAGATTTATCTATCACAACAAAGGAATCTGATTCAGCAAACCAAGTTGCAAATCAAAGATCAGCTACCGCTTCATCCTAATAGGTAGATCAATCAAATCCTTTCATAAGGTAGACTTAATTATCTTATGTAAATCTCTTTATTGAGTGCATACTTTGTTGTATGTTTGTAAATCCTTTTGCAAGGTGGACCTAGCAGTCCTTATTGCTCCTAAAAGGGAAGATCATCAGAAGTGATCATTGTAAGCCTTAAAAAGCCAACTTTATATTGTAGTATTAAAGCTTGTGGGTATCATCCCCACCCTAATTTTACTTTCTATTTGGAAGGTTTCTGGTTCACCAAAACTAAGTGTCATAGTGTTATGAATGTTTTAATGTTTTAATGTTTTAAGTGGCATGCAATTAGATCAGAATACACATGAAGGATTAATTTTTAATTAAGGATTAAGTTTTATAGGTTACTGATTCATCCCTCCCCTCTCAGTAACTTAGCCTATCATAATATTTCCAAAAAATATATATTTGTGTTTTAATGAAATAGGACAACAAAATTAAAGGAAAGGAATTACTTTTTTTATAAAATAATTACTTGTTCAATTAGGGCCAACATCATAGATGTTTACTCTAAGTTGGAAAAGTGTATTATGGACTTAGCTAACCTACCAAAAATTTGTGTAAAGGCATGGTATTTGTGCAAAGGATATCTTGTGATAAGAAGTGTAACTATGATGTAGGTTATGCTATTATTATGATACGTGAACTTATCGTGAAAGCGATATATGCAAAGTTTGTGAAGCTATTTTGTGATTTGAGATCAAACTAAGAAAGAATCTATATTCCTAAAGTTTCATTACTTGTTTGGGTTGTGACCTCTTCTTGTAATTGGAAGTGCATGTTTGTGTAGTGGGCTCATCTTGCATCTACTATGCTACAATTCCTAATAGGGTTGGCACAACTCCTAATAGGGTTGGAATCTCCTAATAAGGATTCAAAGTATCCTAATAGGGACTCCTTATACTTAATTTTATCATTGAATCCTAATAGGGTCCATCCTCTAACAAGGAAATTATATATTAGTATATTATCTAGTGGGCATCATCCCCACCGAGGTTTTCCCTAGTTAACAAAATATGGTGTTATGAGTTATCTTTGTGCATGGTTACTATTATTATTCAATATTACTTTATGACTTTTTTATGTATGGTTTAAAGTAAGAAATAATATCCAATTGGTGACTAAAGTTTGTAGATTACTAATTCACCCCCCCCCCCCTAGTAATTCCTATTTCTAACAATTGGTCTTAGAGAATAGTTACTTAGAAGAGGGTTACCAACTTGAGTAAGATCACTTTGGATATGGAATAGTTCATAAAGAACTTTGAAGAAGCACTTGAACAAATTGATCTCCTTACTAAAGAAAGATATAAGATGAAGGACAAATATGAAGACTCCAAAGTATATATTGGATAGTTGAAGGTGAAGATTGAACATCTCAAATCCAAGCTTGAATCTACTAAATCTAAAACTAGTGATGATGATTATTCAAAACTGAAGACATAGTACAAGGTCTTGAAGCATGAATTAAAGATTACAAATATGAAGTTAACTTTGAGGAGTGATCCTAGAAAATTTGAAACTGATTTGAAGACTGAGAATGTAAATCTTAGAGTAAGTCTAGAAAAGAAGACATTTGAGTTTGAAACATTGAACAAAGATCATGAAGAACTTCATAAATACAATATTATTGTGAAAGGTGGATTAACTCAGTGCAAGAAACAACTTCAAAAGCTTTATTCTAGTAGAGAAATTCCTGATAATTGAATGTTAATACAAAGATCTACTTATGATAAGATTTTTCTTAGTTATCTATTTAACATGTCTACAAAGAAACTTGAGATTAGATCAAATCCAAAAGAAAGAGATAAATCTAATGATAAGATTGAATCCAATCAATCTAGTAATAAACCTAAAGAAGTTAGATAAGACAAGGAAATTGAAATTTTGGATGAACCAAAGCAAGTTTAATCTCCTAAGGAAACCGGGTTATGAATTTAGAGGTAAGTGTTTTTCAAGTAGTGAAATAGGTCATATAAAAAGAGATTGCACAAATAAGTCATTTAATCATGGTAAGGATTTTTATTATCATAATTGTCATTGTATGGGTCGTAAAGAAATTGAATGTTGGAAACCTAAGTACGATAATGATAGAAGGAATAGAAGAATGTCTAGAAATACTCATCCTATAGATATAAGTAGATCTATTAAAAGGACATGAAGAGTAAAAAGAACTTATGAGGAAAGAAGATAGATCATTTGTTATAAGTGTAACAACTTTGGACACATAGCTCAGAATTGTCATGCACCTAATAATCAGCAGAATCCTAGAAGCAAAATTCTAGTATGTTAGTTATGCAACAACTTTGGACATACAACAAAGTATTGTAGAATGGATAGAAACTTAAGAGATAGAACGAAGGATGGAATAAAATTTTGAAATAGAAAGAATGATGGAAGAAATAATAAAAATGATAGAAGGAACCATGAGAGGAACTCTAGAACTAAGAAGGATAATGAGAAACAAAGAAATATAGGTAGTGAGCTTCAAGAAGAATTCAATGTGGCATTTGTAAAAGGATTAGACATATCTAAAGAAAAAATAAAAGATGATGAGATAGAAAGAATGAAGTCAGTTGTCAAGTTTGATTCAATTAAGTTGAATTAAGCTTCTTCACAGCATCATAATTTGAAAAATTCATCTAGAGATTTAGGTATGGGTAGAGAATTTGGGAAAAGGTGTATTGACATAAGTTTAGATTTTATGTAATCTTGCTTATAATTTGGAGCTTATTTAGACTATTTATGAAGCAATTAAGAGTTATTGTTATGATAGAGAAAGTTATTTTTTTAGAATAAGATGAAAACTATGTTTTTATATAGAATTTTGTGAAGCAAAGTTTTGTGGAGCATTGTCATGATGAAAGGAAGCTATGGAAAACCTTATGTAGCATTCAAAGATTGGATAGAAGATGTTGAGTAGATATTTGATTTCAAATATAATTGATAAATTTTATTTTTTTTCAAAGTACACATTTAATGCAAGTTGAAGTTGAAGGAATAAATGGAGTACAAATTTGATTACTACTTCATTGTGATTAAATCTGAAGCAAAGAGTACTTAGAAGCAAATTGTTAATGCAATTTTGAAGCAAACCCTATTTTTTGAAAGAGGTATTTTATCATTTATCTACAAAATTTATTTGATAAAAGTTCATATTTGTTAGAAGCATGGATATGTGTATAGTTCATAATGTTGAGAACAAGGAACAACCTATGTTGAAGGTTGTTTCTATGAAGCCTATAGAAGGGAACACTAATTCAAAATTATCCATTACACTGAACAATGTAGTTTATTTGGAAGATATAGGAAGTTATTTTAAGAAAAAGTTTGAATCTATTGGAAGTGAATATATGAACAAGGATATGGAATTAGTCTTTAACCACGATATGACTATGAAGCCTAGATTTGAACATCTGAAGGAACTAAACCTATTCAAATATCATTGTTACCATGAATTGGACACATATGAGTGGATATAGATCATATTAAGTAGGATACATGATGGAAAACTATGGATGAAAGATAGTGTAGTTGATATCTCAACCAACCTTATTCATGAGTTAATTGGTCTTAGTAAACAAGGTAGTGTACCCATACATGAGAAATTGGTTAAGAAGAAAGTTGAGAGCTCTACAAAAGTAGTGCATAATGTAAAGGCCATGGTGATTAGAACCATTATGCAAGATGATGCAAGATTATTGAGTAGAATCATTGCATACTCCTTATGTGCAAGTTCTTGGATTGATGAATTGTCAGTCAGATTCATCTATATAGCCTACAAGATTTGTGTAGAGAAGGAACAAGTTAGCCTCCGTGAAATTCTAAGAATGCAACTATTGGCCAAATTTTCCTTCCCACCAAAATTGCCACATTTGAATTCAAATGATAAATGACTACTTCCCTTTTAAATATTTGAATTCTATGTAAATAAAAAATAAATAAAATAAGGAACATTATAATATTTCCATATTCTCTTGAGTTTTCTTCTAGGCTCCCACAACTTTCTAGACCATTAGATCTTGCATAGATCTATGGTGAGCACTTTCCTTCTTTCTCAAAATGGATGACTTTAAATAAAGTAGGCAAGTGCCTTGCTACCATATGGCATATGGGTTCTATTTCTCATGGGCCATAGATGAAGTAAGGTATCATGTTGAAACAATGATGTGAGTTGCAATACAACTAAGATTCTATTGGCAGTCACTTTCCTGCATTCTGTCTTTTGTTAGATTTTCTGATAATGTAGGTAAGCAACATTGTGACATATGGACTAGTGGGTCCATCCTTTCATGTAGGCTACTAGGGTTAAAAAGTAGTGTGATTTGGATGCCAGGTCATGTTGGGGTGGATGCTAAGTGGTTTGTGGGCCTAAAAGATAAAAGGATAGGTGTAGTAATAATAAAAGTTTTCAATGATCATCAATCTCCCATAGATCGATGATTAGTACTTTCCCACATCATGGAATTATGAGGACTTTAAGTAATATGGGTAAGTGCCTGAAGGGAATGTATTCTTGTAGGTCCAAGTAGTAACAATGGTGGTAACATCATGGTTGGGTTGTAGTTCCTTGGGCAATCACAGTTAGGGATGGTATAATTATGACAGATAAGTGGGTCAAAACACAAGGACTTTGTAGGGTGGAAGAAAGATAAAGATCTATTGGCTCATGTGGCTAATCCTAGTCATAGAACTTGATTGACCTATTGGATTTTGCTGATTTCTCAGGCCAACTATGGGAAAGGGATGGTTTTCTTGTATGATCCAATCTTTATGATTGATTCCAACTACTATCAAATGAATGCCATTTCTGTAAACTAAGGAGACACTCCACCACCTCTAGTTTTATGCATCTACCTAGTCAAAGTGAAATAATGGTGTCATTCTATCTTCCCAAGGCACTATTTTGGAAAATTATTGGATTTAATTGTATCTAAATCTATACCGAGATTAGATTTTCTCTAAAGTTGTATGATTATTCTTGGAGCATTTAATGACAATAGTTGTGGAGTAACTCGATTAGAAATATCTCAGTTATGCTTGAGCTATAAAGGTAGATTTTGTGATCTTTTCTCTAATTCTCTAGTATTGCTCCTATGTGTACTACCATAATTTCTCATGCCTCTAAACCATTGTAACCTACTATTGAGTCTCTTTTAGCCATTAACACACAATAAAAGATTTATTTTCCTCTGGTTAACATTTTTTTCTATATTTTGCAATTTGCATGTTTGTATCTACTTTTGACATTTAAATGGTATTAAGTGAAATTTCTTCCTATAGAATTCTTTTGTTGTCTAATCTACATGTAGTTGTTGGATTAAGGAAAGTTTGAATCTGTACTCTTTGAGGGTATAATTGATTAACTGTGAATTTATGGTAAAAGATTGGTTTGAACACTCTATTTTGGTGCATTAACCCCATAGCTTAAAGTAGGTAAATTTATTTTCATGCATTCCTTCTCCCATTTCCCCTCCAAGAGTAGTTAGGTGCACCATGATAGAAAAGGAAGTTGGCCTTCTCTAGAGAATCAACCTTGTAGTTCAAGTCCCATAGCTTGGAGGTTGTTTTCATGTTTCATAAAGTTGTCCTTAGGTAGAAAATTTGGACAAGGGTGTAACATTTTGTGACAGAAATTTTTGGCACACCCAGTGGGAGATATCCAAGAAGATTTCAAGTATACTAGTGTCAAAAGAAGAATTTAAAGTTGATGCTGAGAAGATAGTCTTTCTCACAATAGTCTAGGCCTTTAAGAGGTTCATTCCACAAAGCACCTGGCAACTCTAGACCCTTCATATTTGGTTTTAGACCATAGTTGATGTGATTCACACCCAAAGATGAAACAAGGGCATCTTCTAGAGGTAAGTTTCAATATCAAGAGTTTTCATTTTCTAATCCTAGAGGATATCACTAGTTAGGAGTATAGAAGGAATACATACCCCTGCAAGATCAATCTCCACTCCTCCTACTGTTAGATCTCAACCTAGGTTTCCATTAGCTTATATCAATAGACCATTTTCTTATATGGATAGAGCTCATTCTTTTTCCACCTTTAATGGTAGAATTCCCCTTCTATTAGCCTAGAGACATGACAAACCAATAGCTGCACTTAAAAGCATACCTTTATTTATTGGTGAAACTTATATCTCTCCCCTAGAACACATTCAAGAGATTGCAAACATCTACAAAATCTACAGTGTTATAGAAGATGATGTGGTTATTAGGCTATTATCTTCATTCTTAAAAGGGAAAGCTTTAAAATGATACAAAGGCTTATCACATGGTTCTATAAAGGATTGGGATGGATTAGGAGGACTACGTAATCACTTTGAAGAAAAAAGTGACTACTTGTCACTTTTAGAATAGCTAACCACTATAAAAAGGAGTCCCCAAGAATGTATGAATGATTTCAACTACAAATTTTAGAAGACATGGGATAGAATGCCTACTTTAGTTAAGCCTACCATTGGTAATGTCTTATTACATTACCTCAGAACTTTTAATAGTGATATTACTACTACAATCCAAACCATGGGAGGAGATACCTTCCTCAAAGCTTATGAAATATCAATAAGGGTAGAAAACATATTGATACAAGGAGGAAAGTTAGCTTGAAGGCCTCCTATGCCTTTCTTCTTTGATGTCCCAAATCACCAACTAGCAATGGCCCCTATTCCCACAACTTGCACACCACAACCCCTTGCTCTAGTCCCTCAAGCTTCTACATCTTCAAATGGAATGGATGCAATCAAGGAGATGATGTAGTCTATGATGTTTAACATAGATAAATGATTCTAGGGTCAAGAAAAGAAGCTAGAAGATAGCTACTCTATAATGCCAAAAATGAGCAACAGAGTGGTGACTTTGGAAAGGTAGCAAGCTCAAGGTAATAAGGGTCATCAATTACAATATCAAACTCTAAACAATGGTAGGCCTCCCAATCTTAATTATGGGAATAATTTTTTTGATCAAAGATAGAATAGTCATGCTTCTATTTCAAATGAAAATCAGAGTAGGGCCATAGTCCCTCAAAACAATATGGCTCAAGATCAAGACTTTTGTCCCTCTTGCAACTACTTCTATGCCTATTGCATGTGTCAAAAGGCTGAATCTTATTTTTCTTTGACCACTCAAGAGCCTACAGGAAGATAGTCATATAATCATAGCCAACCCAAAGATTCCTCACATATGCAAAGATAGGATGATTTTTCCTTAATGAATCATTAGGTGGAGGAATATAATATAAACCAGGATTCCATTACTCACAATGCTAGGATCAAAAGAAGAGCTATAGAAGATGCTATCCCCTCCTCCTAATGAAGCTTCAACATCAAATGTAGTACCTCATTCACAAGAAACAAATAAAGAGCCTAATACTCCTCAACAACAATGAAAGAGTAATTCTAGACAAGATATGAATGGCCCCCAAGTTATTCCAACTCAAACCCCTACACCTACAGCTCCCAAGGCTTCTACCAAAACACCTAATGCTTCATTCAGTGTGGTAGAGTAGATAAAGAAGATAAATGAAAATATTTTCATGTGGGATGTTGTTACTACTATACCCATGCAAAAGAGGTTATTGCAGTAAGAATTGGAAAATATTGAACCAAAAGGTTAGCCACCTAATATGGAAAGTACCACAAGCCTAGTGCAACCATCAAGGGAGATGGAAACAAGTAAAATGGTCAAACCTCCTCTATTTTATGTTTCTCTAATCATGGGGGATAAACTAGTCCACAATTGCATGATTGTTTTAGGGGCTAGTAGTTTAGTAATACCTAAGTGTGTTGCTAATGCTTTCTAAATGAAATATAAACCCATTGATAGGGATGTATTATAGTTGAATGGTAGTACTACCAGGACTATAGGGATCCTTATAAATGTGTAAATAACCTTACATGCATGCCCTAGTTGTACCATAACTCAAGATATATTAGTTGTGGAAGTCAAGCCACACTTTGCCATTTGTTTGTCAAGAGACTTCACTACCCAAATAGGTGGTTACATATCTTCTAATTGTTCATATATGTTTTTTAGAACAAGATATGGGACCAAGGCTTCAATCAAAGTAGAGCATCTAGCCCTCCATCATATTGAACCCTATACCCCTAATCTCATCAACATGAATTGTAGTATCTTAGAAATGCATTAGAATGACATAGTGAATGAGCCTACCACTTCTCTATCATAGATACCTAGTTTTCTCTTAGATGAATGGACTAATGCATATCAATTTGATCCCATATCAGAAACCCTTGAGATAGGTTTTGGTACATACCATGTGTCAGAAAATGATGTTCTTGTCCCTGACCTTGTGAAAACCAAAGAATATACGAGTGGGATATGGAGTATGTATTTTGATGAATCAAAGAATAAGAATGAATTAGGGGTGGGTATGATGTTGACTTCTCTTGCACAAGTAAGGTACTACTTCTCCTTTAGGCTCCAATTTAGTTTTACAAATAATGTGGCCAAGTATGAATCCTTGATTCAAGAACTCCTACTTGCTCAAAAAAGAGGAATTCAAGTATTAAGTGTATATGGAGATAGTTAATTGGTGTTTAATCAAGTGAGAAATTAGAATATCACTATGAATGGATTGCTCAAGTTTTATAAACATAGAGTATGGTATTTTCTTGAAAGTTTCAATGCATTTAATATTTAGAGCATTCCTAGAAAAGAAAATAGACACATTGATAGGCTTGCAGTAGTAGGTGCATCTTATGGTGTACCAAGGAATCTTGAGGAACAAAAGAAGCAACAAATTACATTGGTAGTAAGGCCTAATATTCCAAAAACCAACACCAATTTGAAAGTTTTTGAATCTAATGCACAAATTGTAAGTTTCTTGCAGAATGAGGTAGAATTATTAGAGAGAAATAGTATGGAGATCAGATCATCAATCTTAGTTGTAAAAGTTTCCTAATGGTCTCATTACCTTAGAGAGTATCTTCAAGCTTGATGACCAATAAAGAAATAGAAATATAAACCTAACCACTAACAAAGATCATTATACACTAGTTATAGTTGCTGATGGAAGGTCTTTAAACATGGGAAAGGTATGTTTTGAAATTAAGAAAAAAAAATTCATTCATCTATGTCAAGAATTTAATGATATATTTTCTTGTACATATGATTATTTAAAGGGTTTTGACCCAAGGTTGTTTTAGCATACCATATACCTACAAGAAAATGTCAAACTAGTAAGGTACAAATAGAGGCCAGTGAATTTTAGGATTCAACCATTTATGAGAAAAGAGCTTTCCAAGCTAATTGAGGCTAATATATTTTTTTCCTATCAATCACTCATCATGGGTAGCAAACATTGTCCCTATTAGGCAGAAGAATGGAGAGATTAGATTATGTGTGGATTTTAGGGATCTTAACCAAGATTTCATCAATTATCACCATTCCCTTCCCTCCATGGAGTAATGGTTAATGGTTCAGAGAGGTTCTCATTCCTTGATGGATTCTTTGGTTACAATCAAGTGTTGGTCAAAGATTTGGATAGGTACAAGACTACATTCACCACCAAGTGGGGCACCTCTTCTTATAGTAAAATACCTTTTGGGCTAACAAATGCAAGTGCCACATTTCAAAAGGAAAATGGAGATGGCCTTAAAAAACATAATTGAAAGGTTTGTATTGGTTTACCTTGATGATATCATAGTGTATTCAAAGAATATGGTAAATAATTTTGGTCATCTTAGGCAAGTGTTGGTAAGGTGTAGAGAGTTTGGGGTATCCCTTAATCCAAGCAGGTGTGTCTTTGCCACCAATCAAGGAAAATTATTAGGACACATTATTTCAAAGGATAGTTTAACCATTGATCTAGATAAAATGAAGGCAATACTTGCACTTTCCCTTCCTAGTCATAAGAAGGGTCTACATAGTTTTCTAGGTAGAATAAAATTTGTGAGGAGATTTATCCCTAATTTGGCTACCATGGTGAAACCTCTTACAACCATGCTTAAAAATAATATAGTGTTTACATGGACTAGGGAAGAGAAGGTAATTTTTTAATAGAGCAAAGCAACAATAGCCTCAACCCCTACTCTCATCAATCCAAACTTTGAGAAGGATTTCATTCTTTATACTTTAGGTGGTGATTCAAGTATCTCTACTATCTTGACTCAAACAAATGATAAGAATGAAGAACAATATATTGCATTCTTTAGTGAAGGGCTTAAGGAATATGAAGACAAATATAGTTTTGTAGAAAAGAAAGTCCTTGTCATCGTAAGATCTTTGAAGAAATTTAGATACTTATCGTCTCATAATAAAATACATCTGCTTGTACCCCATGCAAGTTTAAAGGACTTTCTTTTAAGAAAAGACATTAGTGAGAAGAGATTTAGGTGGATTAATAAGGTAATGGAGTATGATGTTGACATCTAGGTTACCAAGTTGGTAAGAGGAAGGGGATTGTGAAAATAGATGATTTTGTCTCAAGAGTCAGATAAGGAAGTTGTATTGGTAGTAACAAAACAATAGTAAGCAAGAAATAATAATCCAAAAAGTTGGATAGATGAAATGATGACCTTCTTGTCAGGAAAAACATATCCTCAAGGGTTGGATAGAGCTAAAAAAGACAATATAGGTTACAACCAATTCCTTATGCCATAATTGATGGTATCCTTTGTAGGAAGGAATTCAATGAAACCCTATTGTGATGCATTGATACAAACCAAGTTGAAAGAATGATCAAAGAGCTTCATGATAGTCCTAATGGTGGCCACTTTTTAGCAAGGACAACTATAATGAAGATCATGAGATTTGGTTACTACTATCCATCCTTGTTCCATGATTGTCATAAGTATAATAGGAAGTGTGAGAAATGTTTCTTCTAATTTGGTGATGCAAGATGGTGACTACTTTGGAGTTCATGGGAGGAGGCTTAGTAGTTACTTTGGAGGGTACTTGGATTGGTACTTGGTCAAAGAAGGACTAGAGCTTGGCATGGTCTATGGAGCTCAACATGGTCTATGGAGATCAGCATGGCCTTGGAGCTTGGCATGGTCTTTGGAGGTCTACATGGTCTTGGTTGCTCAGTACGGTCTTTGGTTGCTCAACGTGATCTATGGAGCTTGGCATTTCTTAAGAATTTGGTGCCTATTATTAGTTGTGTAAGTAATTTTTCACAATGAGTTAGGGAATGAAAATTTCAAGGATTGAAGAGGGCTAGGAGATATCACAATTTTACTCAAATATCAATTTTGGGAATTTAATTATTGTTGTTGGCTGACTTGTGGCTTAGATTGGTATAAGTAGGGGTTGTGGGGAAGTCTTTAGTCATTATTCATCCATTGTAGAGGAAAGGAGGAGAATGGAAGAGTGAATTTGGAGAAGAGAAAGTAATTGCAGCTTGGAAAACAAGGGGATTGCTTGGTGGGCTTGCAAGCACAAGTTGAGATTTTCCTTGGGGTTTTCTACCAGAGTGTAGAACTAGACTAGCTAGTGTTTGGATTGGGTCTTGAGGGATCTTGTAGAACTATTAATTGCTTTATATTTGGTTGTAATCAAGAAGGCCTTACAACCCAACACATTGCATGTAATCAGTTATATTTTATGAATATATTATTGTGATTTGGTATTAGATCTTACATTATTGTTTCTTGTTGTTGTGTTTCCACTGCATGGTTATATAGCCAGGGGATAGGACATCTCCTTTGGGGATACTCCTACCTTGCACTACATTAGGTGGTATTAGATCATAGTTGTTCTTGATTGTGTAGATAGATTGTTGAAGCTGAGGTAGTTTGTACTAGGACTTGGGTAGAGAAGTAGATCTAATTTAATCTTGAGCTGGAGGTGGATTTTTCTTTCTAGAGTCCTCACTCTCTTGGTTGTGAGGTGGAAGATCATGTTCTAACTTGTAATCTTAGAGGGCTTGTAGATGGGTCAATGGATGCAAAGATGGAAGATTGATCTTATTGAGGCATGATCATAGAGAGTATGTTGATAGCAGATCCATGGTCCTAGACTTGTGATTTGGTTCCTGATTGTTCATGCAAGGTGGCAGGTTGCAATCTGAATTGCAAACAATTCAAGATTGTCACAAGGAGCATGGGAAGAATTTGTTGTAGAGGCTTTATGAAGATCTTGGAAGATGGCTTCAAGAGGATTAGACCCTGGCATTATTGTGAATATCCATGATGTGGTGGAGAGGAATTTTTCTAAGATGTTTGCTTGGTTTGAAGCTAGTTTGGTTGATCAAACTAAGAAAGGTGGTTGCCCAGTTTGAAGCTAGCTTGGTTGATCAAGTTAAGGATGAGGTGAGGAAGGAATTTTGTGAATTTTTGTGGAGTTGGAGTCTACTGATTTGGAAGAGAGTTATTTGGCCAGTTAAAAGACTTGTTCATGAGAGAAGATGGCATAGTTAGATTAAGTTTAGTTTTGTTGATTAGATTGTGATGTCTAATACAGAACTTGCAGAGCATCTGGAGGTTGTTGCTGAAGATATTCCTAACCTTGTTCATGCTAGGATAGAGGTTAGTTTTCATGATCAATTGTTGGATCTGACATTGAAATGACGAAGCACTTGGTCATAAATGATTTGGTTACTATTGGTGATGAGTTGTGTGTTGCAAGCATCTTGTTGTGAGCAATGAGATTGCTAGTGTTGTGAGTTTTCCATATGTTTATGGAGATCTACATGTTTTTGCTAATGTGGAGTTTGTTTTTGTTGGTGTGGATTCACTAGTTGTTGATGTGGATGAGGGTTTTTTGATGAAGCATTATGTTTAGTTTGTTCCTAAGAGTGAGCATGCTAATTGGATGGTTGATATTCTAGTGTTTGAAAGAGTGATGCATATGTGGATGATGTATAGATTGGTTTTATTGTTCTTGTTGAGGTGGAAACCTTTGGTGAAGATGAAGTTGGTTATTAATCTTTCTTTGGGCATCAAAGTGTGCGACACACTTTTCTATTTACCTAGGGAGTCTGATGTAGGAGCATATTGAGTTTTCTTGGTGACTACTTTGGAGTTCATGGGAGGAGGCTTAATAGTTACTTTTGAGGGTTCTTGGATTGGTATTAGGTCAAAGAAGTGTAAGGAAACTCAGGTGCAAAAATAGATTCCTACACTAATCTCTTAAGAGAAGTATGGTGCAAATCCTATTAAAATCTTTAACACTTACAAATTCAATATCATGAAAACAACAATATTTTAGCCAAGCAAGCATAAAGAAAATAGAAAATGAAGGAAACACATAACACAAAGATTTTTTGGTGGGGAAAAACCTTTCGATAAAACAACCCCACCCCTCTAGAACCTGCACAATGTATTATCTTCAACACAAGGTTATAATACACTTGCAATGCAAGTTCAACAACGACAATAGAAGACTCAAGTAGCAACTCATAGTTACAACAATACATGTTTTCTCATACACCTCTTCACAACACTAAAAATACTTATAACATGCACTTCATAACATATCTCTTACATGTCATAGGAATCTGTCATAACCAATTTAGCTATGATCTTCTTATACACAATTCAAGATGCTGACACATCAACATTATTTGCAAGAAAAACAAATAATAAGAATAGGAATTATCCAAGGTTGAGACACCTTATTCCTAACAAGAAGGACTAGAGCTTGACATGGTCTATGGAGCTCAGCATGGTCTTTGGAGGTCTACATGGTCTTGGAACTTGGCATGGTCTTGGTTGCTCGACATGGTCTTTGGTTGTTTAGCATGATCTATGGAGCTCGACATTTCTTAGGAATTTGGTTACTATTGTTAGCCATATAAGTAATTTTACACAATGATTTAGGGGATGAAAATTTCAAGGAATGAAGAGGGCTTAGATTAATAACTACAATATGAATCATGAGTTCTAACTCCATTGGATCTAGGAGATATCATGATTTTACTCATAGATCAATTTTGGTAATTTAATTGTTGTTGTTGGCCGACTTGTGGCATTTAAATTATGTATTTTCATTTCATTTTTGTTCTGGGACAACTTGTAGCTTAGATTGCTATAAGTAGGGGTTGTGGAGAATCCTTTAGTCATTATTCATCCATCATGGAAGGAAGGAGGAGCTTGGAAGAGTGAATTTGGAGACGAGCTAGTAGTTGCAGCTTGGAAAACAAGGGATTGTTTGGTGGGCTTGCAAGCACAAGTTGAGATCTTCCTTGGGGTTTTCTACCAGAGTGTGGAACTACAATAGCTAGTGTTTGGATTAGGTCTTGAGGGATCTTGTTTGCTTTGTATTTGGTCATAATAGAGAATGTCTTACAACCTGATACATTGCATGTAATCAGTTATATTTTATGAATATATTATTGTGATTTGGTATCAGATCTTGCATTATTATTTCTTGTTGTTGTGTTTCCACTATGTGGTTATATAGCTTGGGGCTAGGACATCTCCTTTGTGGATGCTCCTACCTTGCACTATGTCATCTAGTAAGAAAAGACTTGCAACCCGGCCTCTTCATCTAGTTCAGGTGAACCAACCCTTTGCTCAATGGGGATTGGATTTCATAGGCCCTATCAATCCTCCTTCTAGCTCTAGTCATAAATAGATCCTAGTTGTTGTAGATTATTTCATTGAATGAAAAAAGGAAATTTCATTCAAGGATGCCACAAAATATTTAGTTTTTGAATTCCTTGATGGAATTACTACTAGGTTTGGTGTCCTTTCAAAAATTATTTTAGATAATGCAAAATATTTTGTAGGATCTTAGATGTGTGCATGGGTAGTTGATCATAATATCTAATTGAGCATGTCCTCAAAATATTATCCTCAAGGAAATGGATTTTCTAAGTCATCTAACAAGAACCTAATTAGGATTATGAAGAGGAATGTAGAGGAAAATCTAAGATATTGGCATCAAAAGTTGAAGACATCACTATGGGTTGATAGAATAACACCTAAGAGAGCTCTAGGAAATTCACCCTTTATATTGGTATATGGAAGGGAGGCAAGGCTTCCAATTTCATTAGAATTCCATCTCTAGAACTACCTCATCAGCTGGAGCTAATGTAAAATGATGCCATGATAGTTAGAATGATAGAGCTAATGGAGTTGGAAGAGAAAAGGAAATAGACCATGTAGACCCTAGAAACACATCAGCAATAGGTAAAAAAAAGGTTTGATAGGAAGGCCATGTTTGAATCTTTAGAGAAGGTAATTTGGTACTAAAATGGGATGTAGATAGGGAAAAACTAGGGAGGCACTCAAAATTTGATGCACTATGGAGTGGTCCCTATGTGGTTATTAGTTGCAAATAGGCTAACACTTTTCAATTAAGCAGGCTTAATGGTGAAATTCTGCCTATTCTATTTAGTGGAATATATCTTAAGTCTTGATTCTAATAAAGATAAGTTTTTATGTCTGTAATTAGGTTAGTTTCCTTCTTCTAGTTCCCTATTTTACAAGAAGTGCACAAGCACATGTGTTTTGCAGAGGTTGTATAGGATTTTGGTTCCTAGTTGCAATTGTACAGAGGCAGTTTTGAGGTTTCTTGTGTATGTCTTCTACAATTTTAGGATTTTTATGGGAAGATTATCAAATTTTCTATGACTCTATTGCTAATTGGATACACAATCTACTAGTCTATGCATAGCTAGCTTGCATCCCCCTTGAGTCACCAGAATTGATGGCCAAATTTTCCTTCCTGTGAAAATTTCCACATTTGAATTCAAATTCCCTATTTAAATATTTGAATACCATTGAAATATGAAATAAATTAAATAAGAAACGTTATAATATTTTCATATTTTGTTAAGTTTTCTTTTGGGCTTTTGCAACTTTCTAGACCATCGAATCTTGCATAGATCTACAACGGGCACTTTCTTGCTTTCTCAAAATGACCAAATTCTAAATAAAGTGGGCAAGGGCCTCACTGCTATGTGGTGTATGGGTCCCATTTCTTGTGGGCCATAAATGAATTATGGTATCATGCTGACATGTCAATGTGAGTTAGAATCTAGCTAAGATTCTATTGGCAGTTCCTTTCCTACATTCTGTCTTTTGTCAAATTTTTTGACAATGCGGGCAAGCAACATTGTGACATATGTGTTGGTGGGTCCATCCTTTCATGTGGTCCACCATGGTTAAAAATTAGTGTTAGTTGGATGCCAAGTCATGCTGGGGTGGATGTGGAGTGGTCTATGGGCCTAAAAAAAAAAAGGATAGGTTTAGTAATAATAAAGGTTTTCAACGTTCTTTGATCTTCCATAGATTGATGATCAACACTTTCTTGTGTCATGGAATTGTGAGGACTTTAAGCAATATGGGGAAGCACCTAAAGGAAACATATCCTTGTGGGCTTAGGTAGTAATAATAGTGGTAACATCACAGTTGGGTCACACTTCCTTGGGTAGTCATGGTTAAGGATGACATAGTTATGATGGATAAGAGGGTCAAACCACAACGACTTTATTGAGTGGTAGAAAGATAAATAACTATTGGCCCACATGGCTTATCCTACTTATAGAACTTAGTTGACCTATTATCTTTTATTTATTTGTTGGGATAACTATGGGAAAGAGATAGTTTTCTTGCATGATCCAATCTTCATGATTGATTCTAACCACTCTCAAATGAATACCATGCCTAGCAAACAAAGGAAACACTCCACCACCTTTGCTTCTATGCAACTACCTAGTTAGAGTGACTTAATGGCATCATTTTGTATTCTCAAGGCTCTGTTTTGGCAAAAAAGAGAAAATGAAAGGAACAAAAGAGATGAAAGAGAGGAAGAAGAGAGAAGAGTCAAAGAGGTAACCAAGAAGCAAAGGGAAGATGACACTAAAAAATTTTAGTTCATATACTCTACTTTCACTTGCTAGCCTAACTGTTGATGATGATGATCAAACTGACTTGATCTCATCTTTATCAAAACTCATTCAAAAGAATAGAATAATAAAAAACCTACACAAAACCTTGATAGAGGTTACTAACAAACTGCATAGTACTTTGGTAGTGTAGCACACAAAGGAAAATCCATAATAAAGGGTACAAGCAGTGCTAAAGTCTTTTGATGAAGAATTTACTAATTTGTTGAGTGTTGTAGAAACAAAGGCATAGATCTCACATGATGCTAACTTGTTTAGCATTATTTGTTAGAATATTAAGAATGATTTGATAAGTCTTGATACTTGTATCAAGGAACTTTACAAGTGTCAATAGGATGGTAAGATATTGTACATTAAGTGTACCCTATCTTATAAACTAACAAAGGATATTGACTATCAAATTGGAGGAAAGTTGACTGAGTTAGAGGCTCTATCTAGCCAATTAACTAGTAAAATTGATGATTTTCAAGGACAAGTGGCCAATATTCATAATGATATCAAGAAACTAACTTCAAAAGGAACAAATTTTGAAGTGAGTATTAGATTTCAGAGATTCTATTGCTCTAAAAATATCTTTTGTTGAGAAACAGTTGGAGTACTGTGTCAAGGCCAAGGACACTTATTCTAACTTTCTATATTTAGAACTTAATGTAGTTGAGATTGCATCATATACCCTATGTGAAATTCTCACTTCTACTGAATCAACAAAGGATATATGAACAAAAGGTATGATCAATCTTAAGGCAGATTTTTATGATTCAAAGAAGATTCTACCAGTTTAAGGTAGAGGTACATATTTTTATAGGAGATGGATAGTTTTTTGGAAAATTTTTGACATCTTAACCTTTGTCATTGATTTCAAAGAAGGAGAAGTGCATAAGAAAAGTGTAAAGGGGAGCAGTACATGAGAAAATTGTAAATCAGGTAGAAGAGAAAAGTATGAAATCATATTGTAAGGGAGAGCATATGCAAAATGGACAAGTTATAATAGATGTAATGTTACTATATTATTTTTTAAAAGTTTTTATCACTTAGCCAATTTTCCCTATTTTGTTGTAATCAATGCCAAAGGGGGAGATTTTTGACATTTGGATAATGAGGATATGTAATTCTTGTCATTTATGGCAACACATGATGTACATGCTTATAGAAAACCTCAAAAATAATGATACTTATCTTTTGGCAATAGAAAATTGTCTAAGTATGAATTTGGTATACAATATTGTATTATTATTTTTGTAACTTGTTGCTGACATCATATTATGACTAGCAAAGTTATATGGAGATAGTATACATGTCAAAAATGACATGTATAACCTGAGAAGTTAGTACAAACTGTACAAAAAAGAGATATTTGTGTTTTAATGAAGAAAGATAGCGGAATTAAAGGAAAGGAATTATTTTGTTTACAAAATAATTACTTGACCAATTAGGGCTGACATCCTAGATGTTTACTCTAAGTTGGAAAAGTATATTATGGTCTTAGCCAACCTAGCAGCAATTTGTTTAAAGGCATGATATTTATGAAAAGGTTATTTAGTAATAAGAAGTGTAATTATGATGTAAGTTGTGCGAGTATTGTGATATACAAACTTATTATGAAAGTGATATATGCAAATTTTGTCAGGCTATTTCAAGATTTGATATTGAATTGAGAAAGAATCTATATTCTGTAAGTTTGATTACTTGTTTGAGTAGTAAGCTCTTCTTTTAATTGGATGTGCATGTTTGAGTAGTGAGCTCATCTTGCATCTACTCTACTACAACTCCTAACAAGGTTGGCACAACTCCTAATAGGGTTGGAATCTCCTAAGAGGGATTCAAAGTCTCCTAACAAGGACTCCTTATACTTAATTTTCTCATTGACTCCTAACAAGGTCCATCCTCTAACAAGGGACTTATATATTAGTATATTATCTAGTGGGTATCATCCCCACCAAGGTTTTCAATTGGCCAAGGTTTCCCTAGTTAACAAAATATGGTATTATGAGTTATCTTTGTGCATGGTTACTATTATTGTTTAGCATTACTTTATTACTTTGTTATGTATGGTTTAAAGTAAGAAATAATATCTAGTTGGTGACTAAAGTTTGTAGATTATTGATTTACCCCCCCTCCTAGTAATTCCTATTTCTAAAAATGGATTGTACCATTCCATTCTGCTCTAAAAATTCTTTAAGTGTGCTTGCTTGCAAGTTTTGAGAAATCCGTTTGCACATTTTCCCAGGCTCATTCTATTTGGAAAAATCACTTTTCTACCATTGTTCCCAGTTATACAAATCCAAGTAGCCCACTTTGACCACTTTCCAAATACACCCTATTATTTTTCATGATCCCAACTCATAGATTTATACTCTCCCTATGATAGTGAACTAATGCCCCAATTTTTCTGCCCCCGAGTATCAATTTTCCCTATTTTCAAAGCCAAATCCAAACATGTTTTATGATTTCCTAGCATGTTTTCTTGTAGGCTATTCTGAGAAGTTAACTATGATCATCAATATCTTTTGATTGAATGATCATCATGAGATGAGATCTAGTAGGGTAAAAGATTACAAACAAAAAGTACAAGTATGTCAGTTTTAGAGCCTAAGTATTTGTTTCAGTCAATTGTTAAAGCTAACTCATAGGCCTTCCAGATAGAAAATAAAAAGTTTGTAGGAAAGGCTAAAATTGGGTTTTAAAAGGTTAAATAAATGCTTTTAATTGATTTTAGTCAGTGAGGTAATCTTGTTGGATCAATCTGACAAATTATGTGTTTTAGTTTGAAATTTTTCAGTCAAACCCACTTTGGGCCAGACCAATTTCAATAGATTGATAAGATGTTGGGGATTGGAAATATCAAAGCGATGTTATAATGATTCTAAATCATTTAGGATGCATAGCCATATCAAAAAAATATTGTATAAAACTGTATACCTAATGATAAATAGAAGAGTTGAACATGCTAAATATTTCAAGTTTCACACAATGAGTATTATTTTGAAATGTGGCTAGTTCTTTGAAATTGTTGTCTAAGAGTCATCCAATGAAACAAATAGTTATAACTCTTTTCACCATTAACATCATTGACATTGAAGGAATGCAAGACATCCATAATGATTGAAAGGGGACTATTAGGAGAAATGATGACATCAAGGAGGTTGAGGTAGAGCATCCATGGTATGATGCATAGATCCACATAGATGGAAGATGATTGGTGCCCACAACATGATAAGGAAGGAAATTGGCATTGAGGAATCCATAGATCATGGTGGGCAGAGCTCCATGTACAAGAAAAAGATAGAGAATAGTTAGTTGGAGGGTGGCAATTTAGATTGCAGAGATCCATGACTAAAGAGAAACATGAGTGAAATAGAGGACAAAGAAGCTCCATCACAATCAACATGAACCAAAAAACTAGTGATTAGAAAGGCATGAGTTGTAAAAATGGAGTTCGTGATTCTAATCCTACATTGGATGTGAGAGAAAATTTCTTCATGTTTTTAAGCTTGAATGCATAATATCCAATAATCTTTAAGACATGATGCATTTTATAAGCTACTCATCCATGGATGGGGTCCACCTTGGCTAGGTGGCAATGGGGTCAACCAAATTTTGACCAAACTCCCACAATAGAAAATTGACAAGTGGCATATCCAGGGTACTCTGTAAGATCACAAAGGGGAAGTTGATGTGATAAGATATTATGATATTGTGAAGTCTTACGATGTTATGAAGTTGGTATGAGATTGGAAGGAAAAAACAAGAGGTCTACAATGCTACAGTGATCACAAGTATTTCATGAATTATAAGATTGCAACAAGGTAATTACTAGGGTAAGATGTTACAGTGAATTCAATTTCATAATATTTAAAGGCTTGTATGGTTGAGAGTCAAAATTCTCATGGTTCCAATCTTATGCTTGAGGAATATGTGGGGCCCACCCAAGTGAGGTTATCAAATAAGAATTTGACACATGGTGCCTAGTGTTTCAAGAGATAAGGCAAGGATAAAATGAGATATTTGAATCAAATGTTTCCCATGCTCACATTTAGAGTTGAAGATTTAAATAAAAGCTGTCATAATATATAATTCTAACTATATAGATTATTTAAATTTTTCAATTTTATTGTCTAGTTCATGGCTTTGGGCCTAGTTTTTCAAATGCACCTTAGAGGCACCATTTTCATTAGAAATATATAGTGTAATATATTGCCAGAACTAGGAGAAAACAAATTTTCAATTTTTGGAGTTTTTTTTCACATAAGAAGCCACTGGTTTAAGTTAATAAAAGTTTTGTTTTAGGTATTCATTTTTTAGTTTCATTTAGTTGGGGCACTTCAAATTTGATGTATGATGAAATGGTGAACTAGATGAACATAAGAGGTAGTATGAATATAGTTAGGGGTGGATTTTGTCATCTCCAAGTTAGTTCAATGGATGGATTATTAGGATTTCAAATGCATTCCAGATATTTTTGAAAAACAAGGGTTTTTCATCATTGAGGAAGAGATATTTTTAGTTTGATTACACAATAATGCTAAGATTCCTATCTGATTTTAGTTTTAGAAAGATGAGAAACATTTTGCAACAACGGGGAAGGAAGATTCAAGTGGACACATGTCACTTCTAGATTAGATCTAGGATTTCATTATTTTCCTATATCTTTCTCTCTCTCTCATTCATTGTAAGGGTTCCAGTTCTAAAAACATTTCTCATTATTGGGATACCAGGTTAGTAGTTTTCACTGTGAGACCAAAAGGGTTCCAATTCTAGAGAAAACTTATCATTTCTATGATACTATGTAGGTTCCAATTTTGGACATTTTCACTACTATAATACCATTCTCTTCAGAATATTTTTCTTATATGAACAACAATAGCTAAGATAATATATAAAGTTCTGATCTATTTAGTGGTTCAAGAGTTATTTATATGCATCTGGAATGTATAGTTTCAAAGAAATGAATACAAATGAGCAAGAATGTTCTTAGTTTAATTTTGATTCTTATCTCCTATATCTATAATCTACATTTTTTTAAGGCTTAGGAATAGATAACTTAAACACTTTTGCATCCCCTTAAGGTTGTATGTCTATTATGTTTTGTTTTTGGAATGAAGAGCCAAGTAAATGCTTGATATATTTGATAGGGTTGCTAGTTATTTGAGAAGGATACTTCATGAGAATGAGGTCTTTATGAACATCGATGTCTGATTCACAAAGTGATGAAATGAATATGATATTTTGATGTATGGAATATGTCAATGGTATTATAGATATATGTGTGTGATTTATAGAATTGCTCAATAGATAAGGCACTGATCAACTACAAGATCAATGTGTTCCTACTGTTGTAGATTTGGAGATTTGTTGAAATCAAAATTTTAATCATCCATTTCCCTTTCCATTTAAGAGTTGAAAGGATTCCATCACTTAGCTTATCAATTTCTTAGGTCATTTCATTATCTATTTCATGTCTATGATCTTTACATAAGTATAGAATATATAAGGGTTATAATTTACTTTGATTTAGATTCAGTTGTATGCTTTTTGGAACACTCATACCATATGAAGAATCTAATAGGTCTACTTGCCTAGATTTTGCAGAGCCTAAAATAGAAGAAGTGTATAGCCTTATAGTTGTCCTAGTGCATGTATAAAATTATATGTTACAGATGGAAACTAGCTACCCCTAAATGTATTTTGTTCTCATAAGGGTAATTTGAAACTGTAACATTTTAAAACACCAAAAAAATGGCAACTTTGTTGGGGAATCTATGAAGAAATTCATTGTTTTTTATTTTGAAAATAGGTTTTATAGGGGTCCTGAAACCCAAATTTTTATAGCATTAATCAACTTAAAGCATAAAAAGTCAAAAAAAACATAAACAACATCAAAAGGCCAGAATCAAAAAGGCTCAAAGCCAAGGAAACAAAGGCTAGGAAACAAGCCTGGCGGGTAGACTAGTGTCCCTTCTTCTCCATTGCCTGCAGGATTTCTGCAGCGTCACTTTCCTTTTGGATGGCCTCCTCCTCCTGGGTTACGGGGGGGGAAATGCAACTGATCCCCCTAGCTTTCCTAGATTCTAGTCTCTTCTTGAAGAAATTCATTGTTAAAAGTACCTGAATCTCAGGTATAAATTAATTTTTTTAAATCTGTATGATAGACAAACCTTGATAATTTCAATATAGTAGGAATAATTTTCTACAACAACAAGGTTGTGAGGTGTTTTCTATTTCTTTTCTAATGCTTCATGTCTCCCAATTATGCCTTATTCCTGATAGCAGTAGTTTTGAAAGAATTGCAATGATTGTTACATTGAGGTCATTTAAAAGTGTTGGTGTAATTAAGTATTTA
The DNA here is from genome assembly GCA_028749045.1 of Cupressus sempervirens. NCBI lineage: Eukaryota > Viridiplantae > Streptophyta > Pinopsida > Cupressales > Cupressaceae > Cupressus > Cupressus sempervirens. The sequence continues at coordinate 87,409,935 of CM053784.1, read as the reverse complement.
CTAATTATACTTTACTTAAGTTTACTTAGGTTAATGCATTAGAATATTAGTTTCCATGTAGACACCTAGGGATTTGCATATTCATATGAGTTGTCTTGTAAACAACATAGTAGTTTGCACACAAATTGAGTACATGTTGTCTACTACATCTCTTTATGAGATACACCTTTGCATTCTTATCCTCTCATTATTTCATGTACATTCATGCACTATGGAGGATAATTCACTCTTGGTGGACATGTGCTTAGTTGTTATGCTTATCTGTTTGCTAACTCCTAGTCATATTGGTTGCCTTTATATACAAGGAACTTCTATAATGTAGTCATCCAATTATCCAATTAATCCAATTATCTAATATCCATTCTCATTTGATCACTATTTGTCTCTCTTGTGCTACCTACTGACCTTCTTGATCTTGGCATTGAATTATTGTCTCAGGCCAATTCTTACATGGCATTAGAGCTATACCAAATTCTTACATGTTATTAGAGCTATACCAAATTCTTATATGGTATCATAGCTATACCAAATTTTTACATGGTACCAGAGCCATAGGAGTTTCATTGCATAAGCATTTGAGATTATTTTTTTGCAGGTCAATATTAGAGCTTGCTAATGCAAATTAGATATTGGTATCACATTCAGAAGTTCAAAATCTCCCAAATTGACTATTGTTTCATCAAAATTGGAGATTTGAGGTGAAATCTAGAGTCATTTGATTTTTGGAGGTGTGACGGCGACGATTTAGGAAAAATGATTACAAAAGTGATTTTCAAACAACAATATCTCCCTCATACAGACTCCTTTTTTTGAGCAATTTTTTTTTTAATTTTAGGGTAGAATTTCATGATCTACACATTAGTGCAGGTTGTTTGTGATATTTGTTCCTAATTTTTTTAAAACTTGCCAATCCTAACTTTTACAACTTCAAAGGCTTCATTTGGGCTCATATTTACACATTTTTATGTGCTATTTTTTTGAAAGTGCATATTTTTTTTGTCTACATTCTAGATCTAGTATCAGTTTGGAGTAATTTTGAGTGGACATAGTACTTTTAGAATTTGGTCATTTTTGGCCTATTTTGGCACTTGTAATTAATTAGATCCTTAAGAGGTCTTGTGTCTTATCTTGTTGAGTCAAATATAGCTTCATATTTTTAGTTTTAAATATCAAAGATCAGAGTTCCACTTTGGCCCAAAATTGGTAAGTGGCTATTGTACCCACACTAAATACAAAGTGCCAAATCATCTTTTTTGGTGTGGGGATTCTTTGATTGAGTGAAAAGAGGGGGTGTGTCTTGTGTTCTTGTGTCTCTCTTTATCTATTGTGCTCTTTTTTGCATTATGGGTTCACCTAAAACTCCACTTTTAATTTCACACAATTATACTACATGGAAATATATTATATGGAGTAGACTAATGGAAAAAGGGTTTAAATCTATATGTCAATGGTACAATTGTAAAACTCACTGATGCTAATGCACAAGTTGATTGGAAAATTAAAGACAACCAAGCTTTAGGAATTATTAGGGTTGTGTTCATAAAGATCTTTTCTTCCACATTTCCAACTTTAAGAATGCCAAGGGTGCTTGGGAGAAACTTGTAGGGTTGTTGTTGGAAATGTAGATGGAGTAACTGAGAGAGGAGGGGGAGTTAATTATTTACCACAAAAACAAAATCACAGATCCCTTAGATGTTTGATAGAACTATTTACTACTGTCACTTAGTAAACATACATAAAATGTTGTAACTCGGTAGATGTAGTGTATATGATACTTTAATAGATCTTAAACATGCATAATGATTAACATGTAAGCATAAAAGAAATAACATGAACACATGAGACACCAGATTCAATGTGCAAATCCAATATGGAAAAAACCACCAAGTAACTAGCTATTGATTTTCACTCTTCTCAAGTGAGCCCTATTAGGAGCCAACCTAGTTAAAGGTTACAAAACACATTGTTAGGTGTGACCTTGTTAGAGGATTTAATCACCCTATTAGGAGTGGTCTTGCAAGAGGTCTTTAGAAAAATTTAATCAAATTGTCACCTTGTTAGAGGATTTACAATTGGCTGTTAAACCAACTCTGCTAAGAGATTTTGGAATCACTACTACAATGGTAAGAAAGTAACAATGAAATGACTTGAATGAGATGCAACTAAATTTGATGATTACAAATCTCTATTCTTATTTACACTAGATCCTTCCTAATCGAATATAACTTTGTAGTTCCTCAAGGATATTTGACCATCCTTCAAATTTTCTCACACTTTCCTCTTCAAACAATCAATACACTTGCATACTCATTCATAATTTAGAATCTCAACTTGACCTTAAATTTATACCAATTAGATTATCAATTCAACTTATTTACAAGTTACAATGCCCAATAAATACTACCATAGTTAGATGTAATTGATACTTGAAAAAATTAAACTTCATATCCCAAATTAACAAAATCCTTCATTGGTCAACATTGCTCGATAAACATTGATCCTAAAATGATTTCCTATGTTAACGTATATATGCTTGGTTAACACTATAAACTTGCAAAATCCTCTGGCGACTGAGTGAACTTGGTAAACATTAACTCTGACCAACTTTTCTTCATTAACCATGAGAGCTCGATTAACACTATTTTTTGCCACACTTTGCTTTGATGCCCGAGTGAGCTTGCTAAAGACTAAATTTATAGAGTAATTTCTAGGAATGCTTGGTAGATATAGAAAATTAAGTTGTTGACCAAGTGAGCTCAGTAAGCACTGACTCCCAATAGTTATTGTAGACAGCTAAATTTGATTACACTGCTTTGGTAATCCTATTTAGTTATATCTAAAGGCATCATTAATTAAATACTTATTTAATTAATCCTTTTCCATCCCCTAGCTAATTAATTTAATTTATCATCTATAGTCCTAATTGATAAATCAAATAACTTATTATTTATCAATTAAATCCTTTTCTCCTATCTAATTCCAAAAATCTCCATTTATTAAATAAGTCTATTTGATAAATAAAATTCTCAAATCCAAAAACCCTTAACTTATCCCTAATCCTCCATTTAGCCTAATCCACCCCATCCACCCATACTAACCAAGCTTAGCCACTAACTCACCCACCCTCATTAAATCCATCCACTTGTAGATCTCTAACATCCCTAATCTAATCCTAAACCCAAGCCTAATTGACTCCCTAATGTTGTCACATTCCCTAAGCAAGTTTAAGACTTTCCTAAACCAAACCAAAATCTCCCCTCAAAAATCCCAACCACCAAGTCATGAGTGCTCTTACAAACCATAAAAGACTCTTACAAGCCCACTCATTACTCTTACATCCATCTTCCACACTCTTCCCTCTTCCACACTCATTCCTCTTACATCTCTCTTACATACTCAACCCCACTCATCATGCCTTTAACCAACCCTTTACCCTACCCCCTCACACTCATCCTCCTTGTGACAAGTGTCACCTTCCCATTGGTGCTAAATAAGCACAATCCATGTGCTCCCCTTTGAGTCCATCTTAGCCCTCCTTAATCATCTCCCCATCCTTGCATCTAGGCCCTCCATCACTCTACCCCTTGGCCTATAAATTGAATCCCCTCCCAAGACATTTCAATCACAACCATTTGAATAAAGTGATCATGCCCTTTTGAGAGCCAAAATTCATATCCATACCCTTATAATGTCAAATTGAGAGCTCACAAAGCTACCAATTTGCCATTACCCATCTCCATTGAAGCCACTTTGAGCACTTGAGCATACATCCCCAATCCATGAATAGACACATCCCAAAAACAAGAGAAAAATCTCATTGAGAGAGCCTATCCATGGCTCACATTCTCATTTGAGTTTATCTTCTCTTTGTCTCTCTTATATGTTATGTTATTTTAATGTGTAAATGCTCTCATTGAATTAGTATTTCTAGCATATTAGATTAGTGTATACATTTTGGCATGCCCGGTGGGACCCCGCTATGGGTCATTTTTTTCATCCATTTCAATCTACAATTTTCTTTTACAAACTAACAATCTAATGGTTTGTTGTTGTTTGAGTGGGTGCAAGGTTTTTTTTCTTGTTTTTGCAGGTTGAAGGATGCACTAGAGAGAAAGATATACCCTTTAAAATCCAAAAATAACTAAGAAAATAAAAAATTCTAGAAAAAACCTGTGTCTGTTAGTTCACTTCATGTAGTGTCATCTCCATAGATTGGCATCTCTTCCTATCATCTCTGAAGACTGGCATCTCTTCTTGTCATCTCTGCAGAACATGATCTGCGAAAGCTCAATTGTCATCTCCATCAACGCAAACTATCATCTGCAAATTTCAGCATCTCTACCCATTTCCCGACAGCCTGGGCCATCAAACTCAAACTATCGTCTATGTATTTCGACATCTGCGCAGACCAACGTCTATGAGTTTCAGCGTCTCTACCTGGCTTCTGTCATCTGCGTCACCTCCAAAGCTCAAACTGTCGTCTCTGCTACCTCCAGAGCTAAAATTGTCATCTTCACCGTCATCGGCAGTCAAACTGTCATCTCTGCCACCAAAATCTACCAACTGTCATCTCTGACACCGCCAGCTGCCCTCTTCATCAGATTGTCATCTATGAATTTTGACATCTGCACAGATTAGTGTCTATGCAAATTGGCATCTCTGCCTATTGTATTATTTTCTTAGATTTTTTGCCTACTTTTTGGCTATCTTGTCCAAGTCATTGTCTTTGCATGTTTTCAAAACTCTAACAAATGAACTTGTATGTTTAAAAACACAAAACAATGAAAACAAACAATCAAACACTTCATTTGGAGCTTTTAAAATTGAACAAAACAAATCTCTTTTCCACATGCAATTTAGGCAAAGTTTGATTTTTGGACAATTAAGAAACTTTGTTAAGTTAAACACAAATTTGAAAAAATCAATTTGAGTAGTTCCTTGGATTCACCTCTTTTCTAATCACCCATCAATTCAACCATTGGTTGCAATCTCAACGCCATTTATGGGGATGGGTCTACTTGAAAAAAAGTGTTAAATGTTCCACAATCTAACTAACTCACTTGGTCTTTAAACATTTTCTTTAACTTTATCAAAATTCTTAAATGACCAAGACTCTAGACTAAATCAATCACATTTCAAAATTTGGATGTTAAAATTAAACAACTCTTGACATGGAGGGCTTCCAGGCGCGCACTTGAAATCAAATCTCACACATGTTTGTTTTGAGTTTAAAAGGAACACACACTCAATCTTGAATGCCTTAAAGAAAATCAATCGATGCTTGACATGGAGGGCCTTTGAGCGCGTGAGTTTTCTTTTGTTGACCCTAACTCTTCTTCTTATTTGCATTCTTTGATCAATTTACTTTTGTTGGCACTTCAAGTTGGAATTGAACATTCGCATCTTAAAAATGAGTGCTTGCAAAGTCTAGATCAAAAAACATAAGCATCAGTTGGAAAAGAATTATGTCTTTTAGCCCAAGATCATCCAAGTCTTCTCTCCCCTTGTCATCTTTTAAGGCCAACTTGGGTGCATAAGATTAGGATCCAAAATCTTGTTTAAATTTTTAGGAGGCCTGCTTGGGGATTTTATCACCTCTTGGGATGACCTCAACTCCAGCATTCTCGTAGAGTATAAGAATTGGGAGGTGAATCAAAAGACACCTCTCTTGGGATCAAGATTTTGTCACTCGGGCTAAACCTCAAGGAACTTTATACCCTTGAGAAGTGAAAGAGGAGAAGTGGGTTATCGCTCCTCTCATCTGTGTGACATCTTCTTGGTCTCATCTACGGATTTAGGCCTCATGTACCTTGGGTATATTGAGGACTCCCTAGCTAAACCAAATGTCAGCCTTGCAGACAACCATCTAGGATGTTAATGTGTTTGAAGTGACTGATTGAAACATTTGTAGAATATACACACTCCTTGGTGCAAGTATCACATTCTGAGAACCACAAACTTCTATCTGGGTGTTCCTATCTATTCTTTGATTTTATTTTATTTGTTGAATGAATGTTTGCCAAACTTGGTCAATCCTAGCTTAGGGCACACTTAGCGTAGTCACTGCCTATTTTAGAAGTTGAAAAAGTTGAAGTAAAACAACCATAATCTCCCAAAGCTAAGTAGATTCAAGAATTTATGTCGAAAAAAACAAAACCCAAATAGAAGTTTCACAAAGTCAAACTCAAGCCATCTCTGGCATACCAAGAACTTTCAGCCAAGAGAAAAGAAATAACACCAAGCCTGGGAATTGCCAAACTCCACAAAGTAGAGGAAAAAGCTATCGACGAAGCACTTCAAGAGGCCTAGTTAGAGCACACCATCAAATTTAGCCAACATCCAAGAGTTAATCCTACTTATGCCTTACCAACTAGGTATAATTTCTATGATTAGACACCCTTGTTTCTCCACATCTTCTTGGATAAGCTTCACTTTAGAGTCATCTTTGTAGAAAATCCAACCATCTTAGGTTATCCCCTTAAGCATTATAGCTCATCCATCTCATTTAAAACCAAACCATCTAGCCGACAATCCAAAAACTCACACCCAAGCCTTTAGATTTGTTGTCACCTTGCCAAAAGTTTGCCATTCCTAAAATCTTCCAAATCCACCAATCTCACCAAGGTTATCCCTTTGACAAAGCTTTGTCTAGGGTAATATAGCTTTGTCACTTGCTATCCCTCATCACCTTGAGCTAAAGGTTAGGATCCACAAGTGGTCAATCTTGTGTTCTTCCTAAAGGATCATCAGTCTATCCTTAAGTTGACACAATCACCACTAAGCTTGCACATAGGATAGCAGACCTTTCGTGCTTTGGCATACAATCTTTGAAGTTAGAATCCCCAACCCAATCCTCCTTAGGTTTTTTTCATATAGCTTTTCCTCAACCTAGGAAATCATTTGCATAGAGAAGCCTTCCCCCTTTGCATCCATCAACATTATTGCATCTCATCCCTAGGAACATTCTGCATCTTCATGCCACCCATCACTTGCTTAGCCAAGAAGAAAGAAACAATGGAGCCCTATCATTTGGATCGAACAGCATCACCCCCCTTGAGCACTCAGCCATCCTTCAACCTAGAGAAAGCTATGCCATCACCTACTGACATTGAAGCTTTCATGAACCAACCAGGAAATGCAGTACTAGTAAACACCATTATAGACAAGAACAAAGAGACAATCATGGCTAATTTTTGAAGGGACAATGTAGGAACCTTTGACTTTGGAAGACCCCCTCCATTATCAGATCCATCTCACCCATTTTTTGGGCAACTTCCACCACCTATAGGCTCTTATGATCCAAATTATCCTCAATATGTGCCCAAAGAAGAGCCTCAAGCCAATCCTTTTGATCCAATAGACCCAAACATACCATCCTCCACCCAAGTCAAAATCTCCATTCCATAAGCCAATCCAGCCACTACCACTCCATCCTTGGTTCATACCACTCCATCCCAAACCCCCTTCACCCAAAATGCCTCACCATTCACTCCCTTCACTATTGTTGATGTTGCTCTCCAACCTAGCCTTCCAAATCCACCCATCTCCTAGATCAATACTAGCATCTTTGGCCAACCTCAGCAATATACAACAGGGATGCCACCCATGGGGCCAAGTAATCAACCTTTCATCACCCCCAGCTTGTTCACCACAGCGCAAAGCACAATTCCATCATTTCCACTAGGTCTTGGGAGCTCAGTACCATCAGCCACAAATCCACAAGCTACTACCTCCACTCCACAAAGCTATCAAATCCCCCAAGCTACTACCAATTTTATGCCAAGCTCCCAAGTGACCCCAGCTCTCGCCACCACTCTACTGAGCTTTCAAATACAGCCACCAAGCTATCAAACCCCATCAGTTCCATTCCCAAGCTTTCAGTTCATGCCACCTCCACCACCAACTAATCCATTACCTCCTATTACCAACTACTTTTCAGTGCCACTTCTAGGAGGTACTCCACCACCCTAGCCAACTACCAATTATTTGTAGATACCATCCCAAGTAGGGGAATAGCCCACATACTTTGGTCAAACCCCACAAGCCCCCCGATCCTTTCCCCAAGCCTCACAACCATCTTATACCTTACCTCCACAAAGCAATCCATTTATCCCATAGCCAGCTTATGTTCTTCAATCCCAACCTCAAATCCCATATCAATAGTGAGCCTCGCAGCACATGCAACAATATGTGCCACCTTCACCTCAGCAACATGTCATCCAGCATGTAGCTGCCTAAACAATGTACAATCCCTATTAGCAAATCCCTCATAACCATCCATATTCAGTGGCCCCATCTAGCGCATACCTACCTAAAGGCACTCCTACATTAGGGGCACCCCAACCATCACCTATCAATTCAGAATGGGAACAAATGAAGATAGCTCTGAAAGCCATCCAAGAAGGAAATGATCCAAAAACCTTCAAGTTTGAGAATGTGTATCCTTACCCATTTGACAGAGTCATTACCATGACACCATTTCCCAAACACTTTTAGGTACCCAAATTTGACAAATTCAGAGAAAAAGGAGACCCTATCAAACATATCAAGGAATTTTACATCCACTACCAAGAAGTGGCATACAGTGATGTCTTCCTCTTAGGCCCCTTTCCCAAAAGCTTGGCCGAGCCAACTCTTGAATGGTTTTATAGAATCCCATATGGCACAAATAAAAACTTTGGTGAATTATCTGAGGCATTTGTAGCCCAATATGCCCATCTTGTTGAAACAGAGTTATCAATAGTTGACCTTGTCCATACCAAGCAAAAAGGTGGAGAAAGCCTTACCGAATACTTGCAAAGATGGCAAACCCTTACCACTCGCATATTTGCACCTTGCCAGAACGCTATGTGGTGAAAATGTTTATTGATAATGCCCATCCCAACTTGGCTCACCACATGACCATGAACTATTTGCAGACCTATAAGGATATCAAAGAGAAAGAAATGATCCTTGAGCAAGGACTCATCAAAGATGGTGTGGTCAATATTTACAAGGAAACCAACCAAAATCAATCACATCCCAATGACAAGTCTAGGTATTGGAACAAAAACAAGCACATTGCAATGGATGGTGTCACCAACACCAGACATGTAAATATTGTTGGTCCTTCTTAAAATCAGTCTAACCCACCATATCAACCAAACAATCAACAAGCTATCAACTACCCACAACAGAATCACCAAAGCTACTAAGGCCACAATCCAAGACCCAACTTTCAAGAGTCTAACAATCAAGCTAATGCCATCAATGTAGCTGCAAGACCAAAGCCCAAGTTCCAACTTGCACCTAGAAACTATACACCCCTTGGTGAGCCATTGGATGTCATTTTTGAGAAATTAGTCAAGGAAAACCTCATCCAATTTCCTCCTACCTAGCAAATTGATACAGACCAATCCAAAGCTGCATGGTACAAAGACAATGAGTACTGCAAATTTCATAGGGTAAAAGGTCACACCACCCTCAAATGAATGAAACTGAAGGATTATGTGCAGGACCTCATTGATTAGAAAGAAATCATAGTTGGAGTGCAAACCTCTCCCAATGCAGGCTTACAAATTTATCAAAATGCTTTTCCTCCACACAACAACCAAAATCTTGGAAAAGCACCTATCCAAAACAACAACACCAACAACCGCTAGCCAAACCAACAACATGGGAAGAACAATGACCACACTTCATTCTATATAGACTATGGTAGCCTTATAGGTTGTATATCCAAGAAAGAGCCTTCCGTCAATGTCATCAATATCCAAGGACTAGACAATGAGTGTGCTATCACCACTTGAAGAGCACAATTTAACATCGCAGGCCCACCAATTTCATCAGCACCATCAGCTCCATCAAAAAGCCAGTACAATATCTTGGAACACCTTGCGAACATGCTAGACCAAATCTCCATTTTAGACCTTCTCTGCACTAGTCCTGTGTACAAAAGCATCCTTGACAGTGCTCTCATAGAATCCCGTGTCCCTTTAGATATCAATGCTATTGAATTTTTCAATCTCATCGGACACCTATCCTCCTCATGTGCCCTATCATTCAAACCCACTGACATACCCACGGTCGAGCAAGATCACACCCTTCTGCTTTGCATAGCCATCATGGTATCCAATTTTTCTGTGAAAAGAGTAATGATAGATAATGGATCAGCCTTGAACATTTGTACTCTAAAATTCATAAAGAAAAGTTGGGTATACTAAGGTAGATATGATTAGTGAGGTTATCACCATCAAAGCTTATGACAACTTAGAAAGAACCACAGAAGGAACTATTTTGCTGCCAATCAAGGTTGGGCCAATTATGCAAGAGACGGTTTGCCATGTTATTGATCTAAACCTACCATTCAATATCCTCTTTAGTTGCCCATGGATTCATGCCATGAAAGCCATTCCATCCACTTACCATCAGTGTATCAAATTTTTGCATCAGGGCACTGAGGTAACCATCCATGCCAATCTAGAACCCTTTGGTGATTGCAATTTGGTTGAAGCTTCATATACAAACCATTTCTCTGGAATTGATATCGGCACATCCATTGCTAGCTTATTCCACACTTGTAATGACCCAGAAACCATCCTCGCCTCCACCCTATCTACCGCGAAGATCAATAACAAAGGCTATGGAGAGTATAGTCTGTCAGATGCATTTGTTGTTAGAGCACTCCCACTTAATCCACATGCCCATGGACGACTAACATATCACAAAGCTAAGGAGATTCCACCTCCTTGATACAAACAGTTTGGCCCCACAACCTTTGTATCTTCAAAAATCCCTCTTCATGAGGAGCTCACTCTAGATATCAACAATTGGTTACATAAGGATGCACCTCAAAGAAATCAAGCATGCCTTGATCACTTCAGCTAGAAGTATCCCCAAGAACATAAGCTCATCACTAAAAAATGGAACTATCGAGGAGGTGGTCTAAGACCAGAAGAAAGGGGCATGCAATGTCCCATCAAAGTGCATAAGGGGGAAACGAAGTCAGGTCTTGGCTTTGGCATACCCATAATTGAGGGCACCAACGAGAATGGTCACGCTTTTTCAAACATCCACTACGACCTTGTCAAAATTGAAGACATTCCTGAGGAAGTTGAAAAGAGAGCCTACGATGATATCCGAGACCAAATCTTCCTAGGAGACTCTTTTTTTCAAGAACTATCCATCCATTTCATTGACCTACCACTCGCTCATCCACAACTCATAGATTGGGACCAACCAAGCATCATACACATTGATGAGTTCACATCAGAGGAATCACTTCTAAGATTCATGGGAGTTGATACACCTCACAAGAAGACAAAGCCAGATTCTGCCTATATCTATAAGCTAGATCCCAAGGGGTATTTTGGAGAAAATCCCCAACCTAGTTCCAATGCACCCAAAACTGGGACTAAGGTGAATCTAGGACTAGCCAAGGCAACAAAGAGAACCCCTCAGCAAGAAAATCCAGAGCCACAAGAAGAACATGAGGATTTAGTATTGCCTCCTCAAGATAATTGACTAGAGGTATCTTCTATTTTAATTGAGGATACTTGAGAAGTCAACATCGGTTCTTTAGAGATCCCTAGACTTGTTCACATTGTTGCATCCCTATCAAAAGACCAAGCTGACCTCCTCTTTGAGGTCTTAAGAGAGAACATTGGCTGATTTGCATGGTCATATTAGGACATGCCAGGGTTGGATCTAAAGCTTGTAGTTCACCATCTTGTAGTCGATCCAAAGATCAAGCCCGTCAGACAAAAGCTTAGAAAAATGCACCCCAAGGTGGCATTACTGGTCAAAGCTAAATTAGAAAGAATGTTAACTACTAAGGTTATTTGACCTATCGACTACTCAAAGTGGATCTCCAACATGGTCCCTGTCACTAAGCCTTCCGGTGACATCAGAATCTGCACTAATTTTAGAGATCTAAACAAAGCTTGTCCAAAGGATGATGTTCCCTTTCCCAACATAGATATGATTGTAGATCTTACAACTGGACATGAAATTTTGTCCCTTATGGATGGATTTTTTGGGTATAATCAGATCAAGTTTACAGAAGAGGATCAGCATAAGATAGCATTCACTACCCCTTGGGGAACCTTTTGCTACACCATGATGCCTTTTGGCCTAAAGAATGCCAGGGCTACCTATCAAAGAACTATGACAGCCATTTTCCATGATCTTATCCATAGCATTTTGGAGGATTATGTGGATGATATCCTAGTCAAATCTCACACCTTCATGGATCATCTCGTTGACTTGGAGAAAGTCTTTGATAGGTTAGCCCAATATCATCTCATGCTAAATCCCAAGAAGTGTGTCTTTGGGGTTTTATCTGGCAAGCTTATAGGCTTTATAGTTTCTAAATGAGGTATAGAGATCGACCCCAAGAAGGTCAAGGCTATCTTAGACATGCCTCCTCCCCAGACACTGCGACAACTTCACTCTCTTCAGGGAAAGCTTCAATCCATTTGGCGCTTCATCTCCCAGCTTGCAGATAAGTGCACACCATTTTCACATTTACTGAAGAAAGATGAAAACTTCAAGTGGGATCCTTTATGTCAGCACAGCTTCAACCAGCTCAAGCAGTATCTCACCAATCCCCCTATCTTGGTTCCACCAGTTCTTGGTCATCCCCTGATTTTGTACATATCAGCAATGCCTACTGCTCTAGGGGCACTTCTAGCATAGCTTGATGACTACGGCAGAGAAAGAGCCATCTACTATATCAGTAGAACCCTAGTTGGTTATGAACTCAATTACACTCCTATGGAAAAAGCTTGTTTGGCAGTTGTTTTCTCAACTCAAAAGCTTCGCCACTACATGCTAAGTCATACCATCCAACTAGTATCCAAAATTGATCCTCTCAAGTATATGCTCTCTAGAACAACACTCATAGGTCAGCTAGCAAAATGGGTTATGCTCCTTAGCGAATTTGACATCCAATATGTGGACAGAAAGGCAATCAAAGGGAAAGCTATAACAGATCACCTAGCTGATGCACCTCTAGTAGATGCATATCCTTTGCTCACCAAATTTCTAGACAAGCATATCTACCTAATTGAAGAACAACCCCCATGGAAGCTTTATTTTGATGGCTCATACACATCTCATGGATCAGGGGTAGGAATATTGCTGGTCACGCCTCAAGGAGATTATATTCCAAAAGCCTTCAAGCTACAATTCCCTAGTACCAACAATATAGCAGAATATGAAGCTCTTGTAGCAGGATTAAAAATAGCAGTAGAATGGAATATCACTGAGTTACAAATCTGTGGTGATTCTCAGCTCATCATCAAGCAAGCCCTAAATGAATATCAAACCAAAGATGAAAAGCTATTACCCTACAAAGAGCTAGTTGATCAGTTGACCTAGCATTTTACAAAGCTTCAGTTTACACAAGTGCCTCGAATTTAGAACAAGGTAGCAGATGCTATGGCTGCTATTGGCTCACTCTTGGAAATTCCCCAAGCAGCTACACAGTATGAGTTTTTAGTCGAGCAACTTCTCACACTCGCCTATATGAATGAGGATTCAAATCGTGTTTGTATCTTGGTTGGTCCCTAATCCCCTTGGTACCATGAGATTCACGCGTACCTTATTGATGGTATCATATCACCTCACCTCACATGTACCCAATGCCAAAACCTCATCCAAAAATCATCTCGCTATGTTATCATAGCCAATACCCTATATTGTCGGGGTTATCACAATACTCTCTCTTGATGTTTAGATGAAAATGACGCTATGATGGCGTTAAAAGAAGTACATTCTGGACTTTGCAATGCCCACACAAGTGGTATTGTCCTAGCATGAAAAATCCTTAAAGCAGGCTACTAATGGCCTACCATTGAAGAAGACTCCTGTGATTTTTTTAGAAAGTGTCTCCCATATCAGCAGCATGCAAATCTCGTGCACACTCCAACACAAGATCTATAGCCTATTGCACCACCTTGGCCTTTCTCTTGTTGGGGCCTTGATCTAGTTGGAACTATCACACCTCTCTCATCTGATGGACATAAATGGATAATAACAGCTACAAACTATTTCACTAAATGGGTGGAAGCAGTCCCCCTAGTCTCAGCTATAGGAGTTCAGGTCTCCAAGTTCATCTTGTACCACATTGTTTGTCACTTCAGCATCCCATCCACCATCTTCACCGACCATGGAGGTAACTTTGAAAATCTCAACATGGAAAAATTACTCACTTTCCTCTGCATTCACCACCACTTTTCTAGCCCATATTTCCCACAAGGTAACGGCCAGGCAGAGGCAACTAATAAAACCCTCCTCAAAATCCTAAAGAAAGTTGTCAATGATTCTGGCCATGATTGGCACCTTCAAATAAATTCGGCTCTATGGGCCTATCGAACCTCCTTTCATACATCCACAGGAACAACTCCATACTCCTTAGTCTATGGTGCTAAAGCAGTACTATCCATAGAGGTTGAACTTCCCTCATTGCACATATCTTTGCGAGGGAAAATATCAGATGAAGAATACAGAGTAGCTCGGCTCACCTAGCTGGATCGCTTAGACAAGAAGCGACAACAAGCCTATGACCATCTCACAATCTACCAAACTCATCTAAAAAAGAATTTCAACAAGAAAGTGCTTCCACGACACTTTCAACCCGGTGACATGGTCCTCAAAGAAAACATGAAAGTCCAAGGAAATCAAGAAAAGAAAGGCAAGTTTGAACCCACATGGCTTGGCCCCTATGTAGTTACTGCCTCCTTTGGCTCCAGAGCCTATCAGTTATCTACACCAGAAGGAGAACTCTTGAATGATCCTACTAACATCATTCATCTCAAGAAGTTCTATGCTTGAAGATCCTTGGTATACCCAACTTTTAAAAAATACAAAAAAATAGTAAAGAAAAATAAGCGTCCAATGGTGAAAACTTGGCAATTCAAGCACCTTGGATAGGTACCTTGGTGAAAACTTGGTAATTCAAGCACCTTGTGTACTAAGACTAATCCATTATCTATCACTATCCTATCCCTCATTCATCCACCCACCATCCCATAACACACCTGCTTGTTCCACTGGTGTTCCAACCAAATATCCAAAATCTGATGAAGCCTGTAAATACCTCTTGTATAGCTTTTAAATCTTGTATCATCCCTTTTATCATAGCCTATATATCCAAAATCTTGTCCAAATCTTGTACCATATTCTAGCTTGTATTATGTGCCAAATCTTGTATCCTATCACATGCACACAAAGAACCCCATTTTCACTTAAGCTTTTCGCAAACCATCTACCTATCCACCTATCAACTATTATAGACATCCCATCCTTCACAAACATTTCCATCTCACAAAAACCAAAACATGAAAAAACTTTTACATTTGTAACATATCTTGGTCTATCAGCTTGTACATCCTCTTTAGCCTAGTACCATTGTATCTATCCAGCTTTCATGTCAGTTCCTCCTTG
The DNA here is from genome assembly GCA_028749045.1 of Cupressus sempervirens. Taxonomy (NCBI): domain Eukaryota; kingdom Viridiplantae; phylum Streptophyta; class Pinopsida; order Cupressales; family Cupressaceae; genus Cupressus; species Cupressus sempervirens. The sequence continues at coordinate 87,394,509 of CM053784.1, read as the reverse complement.
GTTAGCATCTTGCACACATCACACATCTTGGTTAGCTATTCCAATTCATCCTTTAGCTAGATTTCCTATCATGTAAGTGTTATCCTTCTTAGTTCAGCTTGCCAAACACATCACTCATCCAAATCCACCAGCTTAGGTACTCTTTGATAGGTCCTTGTAGGATATAGCTTTTCTCATGTCTAATCTTGGTCCATTAGTACCTCATCCTACCCATCTCATTGACAAATGGTTCTCTTTTGGATTTTTGCTTTCTTTTGATTTGGGATCTTCCCTCTTGGGTCTTGAAAATATCTTTTTCAAGCAATCTCCTTGTTCCCTCCTCAAGGTTTCCATGATCTTCCATATCATGGTATGTTGCGAATGGGGCAATCAGAGCATAAGGTCTTAATCATGTCTTCTATTTGTTTTCTTTTCTGCCTGTGGGTTACCTAGTGTCATTTCCACACTGCTTCCTCTAGGATTCATGTTTGATGCTAGGGCAACCCTTGCATGTTTGTTTTGAGTCAGTTTGTCAGTCCTCTAGATGGTTGGTGAAAAGGCCTTGATGTTCTTGGTAACCTTGGCAATTAACCAACAGTCCTATAGCAAATCTAGTGCTCCACTACATGGTGTTACTTCTCTTTGAAGTATCCCCTTTCTCAAAAGGCTTCAATGGATTTCCTTCATCTCCATTATCCCCCATCCATATCTTGCATTTTTTGTTCCTACCCCAGATTATGCATTAGTATCTCTTTGAATCACTCCTCATGCTTAGCTTTAGGGATGCACAATCCTAGTCTTAGGGATCCACCAATCAAATCAATCCACCAAGCCTCATCTTTCGAGATCCGCAATCCTAGTCCTATAGATCTTTGAAACCCATCTTCTGCCAATCTGACTCTTGGAAATCTTATTGCATTAGCTTTATCATTCCATCATCCATCTCCCTACCATGGATTTCTTTTATAGTTCTCCGCTCCTCCATCCTCCCCCCAATCCTGGAAAGTCATAAGCTTGCTTCATCTTGTGCCTCTAATTCTCCCTTTATCATTCTCCCATGGTGAGAGTTTGAGCTAATTCAGCCCCTTCTCTTTACCAACCTGTGTCTCAGCTCATCTCAATTTCTTGTACTTTTCAAGAAGTCATCGAGCGTCATTTCTCTCCTCATAGCCTTCTTGAGGGGGCATCATCTAAGTCTAGTCTCTCCTCTTCTTATTCGAGACTGGGGCAACCTTGTTGCTAAAACATCTTCCTCGTGTCTTCTTCATTCAAACTTCTTTGAAATAGTGTTGTCTCAACACTATGTCAAAGAGGGGCAAAATGTAGACACCTAAATTTCATTACACCACTTTGGTAATCCTATTTAGTTATCTCTAAAGATATCATTAATTAAATTCTTATTTAATTAATCTTTTGCCATCCCCTAGCTGATTAATTTAATTAATCATCTATAGTCCTAATTGATAAATAAAATAACCTATTATTTATCAATTAAATCCTTTTCTCCTATCTAATTCTAAAAATCCCCATTTATTAAATAAATCTATTTGATAAATAAAATCCTCAAATCCTCAAATCCTTAACTTATTCCTAATCCTCCATTTAGCCTAATCCACCCCATCCACCCATACTAACCAAGCTTAGCCACTAACTCACCCACCCTCATTAAATCCATCCACTTGCACATCTCTAACATCCCTAATCTAATCCTAAATCCAAGCCTAATCCACCCCTTAATGTTGTCACATTCCCTAAGCAAGTTTAAGACTTTCCTAAACCAAACCAAAATCTCCCCTCAAAAATCCCAACCACCAAGTCATGAGTGCTCTTACAACCATAAAAGACTCTTACAAGCCCACTCATGACTCTTATATCCATCTTCCACACTCTTCCCTCTTCCACACTCATTCCTCTTACATCTCTCTTACATACTCAACCCGACTCATCATGCCTTTAACCAATCCCTTCCCCTACCCTCTCACACTCATCCTCCTTGTGACAAGTGTCACCTTCCCATTGGTGCTAAACAAGCACAATCCATGTGCTCCCCTTTGAGTGCATCTTAGCCCTCCTTAACCATCTCCCCATCCTTGAATCTAAGCCCTCCATCCCTCTACCCCTTGGCCTATAAATTGAATCCCCTCCCAAGCCATTTTAATCACAACCATTTGAGTAAAGTGATCATGCCCTTTTGAGAGCCAAAATCCATATCCATACCCTTATAATGCCAAATTGAGAGCTCACAAAGCTACCAATTTGCCATTACCCATCTCCATTGAAGCCACTTTGAGCACTTGAGCATACATCCACAATCCATAAATAGACACATCCCAAAAACAAGGGAACAATCTCATTGAGAGAGCCTATCCATGGCTCACATTGTCATTTGAGTTTGTCTTCTCTTTGTCTCTCTTATATGTTATGTTAGTTTAATGTGTAAATGCTTTCATTGAATTAGTATTTCTAGCATATTAGATTAGTGTATACAGTTATGAAATTTGTGTAACATCAAAGACAACACACAAGTAGACAATTGTATCCAACAATCTTCCTTTTTGGCATTAATGGCAACTCAACATGTCATAGCACAATGAAATTTGAAAACAAGTCTTTCTCTGATAAAAAGTTTCTCCCTCTTAGATTTTATGCCACAAACTTTTCTAATGTAGTAATCTCCCTCTATGAAGGAATTACACAACTTCTTCTCCAAAATAGTAAACTCTTCCTTAAACAAATTTTAGAAACATATGACAATAAACTCTCCCTCTTTGACAACACATGCCAAAGACAACACATACCAAGTGAGTATCGATGAACATTGAGTACTGATTCATATGCAATGTCCCCTTGACTATGTTGCATCAAGTGATAGATCTTCAAATTGGTTCCTATTGATGCATCACTAAAACTTTATTTTAGTGAGCTTTAGATAGGGGAATGACCCCAAGCTTACCTCTTATATACAAGAATGTATCCTTAGGTAATGGCTTAGTCAATATGTCTAAAATCTATTCTTTTGTATGGACATATTCCAATCTAATTTTCTTATCCTGCATCAATTCTCTAACAAATTTATATTTTATAGCAATATGCTTGGTTTTAGAATGCATCATTGGATTCTTTGATATGTTAATTTCACTTATATTATCACAAAACATGACAACTACTTCTTTGATCTCAACCTTCATGCCTTCCAACAATTATTTAATTCTAACAACTATTTAAACCAAACAATATTAGAACAATTTACTACTGTAGCAACATATTCTACTTCTATTGTGGATTGGGATGTGCAATTTTTCTTTTTTCTTTTCCAAGATACCAACCTTTTTCAAAGAAAGAATGCTCCACCACTCATACTCTTTCTATCATCAATGTTTCCTACCTAATCAGCATCAGTAAACACTTTTAAGTCTATATTTCCTTCAATTTTATACCATAAGCCATAATATTTAGTACCTTTCAAGTATCTCAAGATTCTTTTGATTGCCATCATATGATTTTCTTTGGGAATTTTTGAGAATCTTGCCACTATACCAACTGCAAGAGCAATATCAAGCCTTGTGTGAACTACATATTGTAATTTTTCAATCATTGATCTATATAAGGTTTGATCTACCTCTTTTGAATCATCATCTTTGGTAAGCTTTATTCTAGTGCACATGGGGGTTCCAACTGGTTTTGAGTTTTCCATACCAAACTTCTTGACTATCTCCTTGATATATTTAGACTGAGTGATGTAAATACCATTCTTGTTCTATTGTATTTGAAGACCAACAAAGAACTTATCTCACCAAACATAGACATTTCAAACTCTTTGTTCATTTTATTTGAAAATTCTTTGCATGGATCATCGTTCCCTATAAATAAAGTATCATCCAAAAATATTTCTACCAAAACAATCTTGTTGTTTAGTCCTTCCTTAATGTACAAACTACTATTATCATTAGTTCTCTAGAAACCAATCTGAATAAGGTAGTTATGCAATCTCTCATACCATGCTCTAGGTGCTTGTTTTAGACCATACAATGCTGTGTGTAATTTGGAAACCATGTCCCTTTTCTCTAGATCAACAAAACCTTTAGGTTGTTTAATGTAGACTTCTTCATCAAGAATACCATTGAGAAATGTAGATTTAACATCCATCTGATATGCCTTAAATCCTTTATGTGCTGCATATGCAAGTAAGGTTTTGAAACCTTCCAATATTGCAATAGGAGAAAAATTTTCACCATAATCAATGCCTTCTTCTTGAGAATATTTGTTACAAACTAATCTAGCTTTGTTTCTTAATACCTTACCATCTTCATTCAACTTATTCCTGAATACCCATTTTGTTCCAATCACATTTTTGTCTTTGGACCTAGGTACACGAGTCTAAGTTTTGTTCATCTTTATTTTCTCTATCTCTTCTTTCATAGCCTCAATCCAATTTTCATTTTCTAATGCATCTTTGATATTTGTAGGTTCAAAATTAGTAAGTAAACATGTACCTTTTAGCTTACTTCTTGTCATAGTACCTTTTGATTTATCTCCAATAATTTGATCTAGTGCATGATGCCTCCTAATGTACTTGGCCAATATAGGTTCCTTGCCTTTTGAATGAATTGCATTGTCATTCTCTTGAACTCCAACTTTAGGTTCTGGTTGCTCAAACTCAGTAGGCATTGGCTCAATAGCTTTAGACTATGACTTGGGTCCTTGTGACTTGGTTTGAACTTCTTGCAACATAGTAACTGAGGAAGACTCAGTAGCAGAAGTCTCTTGATTGATAGATGTGTCTAGAAATGTATTAGGTTCAATGTAAAGAAATCTCCTATAATCCTCTAGTTCCTTTTTTCTTTCTTCTTCAGTTCTTTCTATAAACTCATCAATTCTCACATGTGCACTTTCTATTATTTTATGAGTAGACAAATTTAAACATCTATATGTCTTACTCTTGCAAGAATATCTTGAAAATATACCTTCATCACCTTTCACATCAAATTTTCCTTTTCTAGATTCTTTCAACATATAACATTTACTTCCAAATATTGTCAAGTAGCTTACATTGGGTTTATAGCCATACCATAACTCATGAGGGTTTTAAATGAGTCCTTCAACTATACTCAATTTAAGGTATGAACTACAATGTTGATAGCTCCCTTCTAGTATTTGATAGCAATGTTCTTTTTAATCATCAGAGTCCTTGTACAATCCATGATAGATATGTTCCTCCTTTCAGCTATTTCATTGTGCTTGGGAGTTCCAAGGGCTAATACATGTCTTTTGATTCCTCTTTTAATACAAAAGTTATTGAATTCATTGGAGATGAATTCACCACCTCTATCTGACCTCAAGCATTTTAGTCTTTTCCCTATTTCCTTCTCCGCTCTTGCCAAATACCATTTGAATTTCTCAAATGCTTTTGACTTCTCTCTTAAATACATAACAATCATTATTCTAGAGTAATCATCAATAAAAAGAAAAAAAAAAATTCTCAAGTAAAGCTTTCTATAGCAATAGGTCCACATAAATCAGTATGCACAATTTCTAAGATATCTTTAGACTGATAGTTTTTGCTTTTAAAACGAGTCTTTCCCATTTTACCAATCTGATAATTCTTGCATAAACCAAGATCAAGTTTCTTCAAACTAGGAATGCCTCTTACTTTGTTGAATTTTCTTATTTTCACCATGTTTTCAAAAGTTACATGACATAACCTTCTGTGCAAATTTCTTCGACTTGAGCAATAAAACACGAGCATCCACCAAGATCAAGATAAAATAAGTTACCTTTTTTTTGTTTGCTTGATGTAATCAGTTTTCCTTTGTCATCCAGTAGTCTTACCTTGCCATGCAAGAATTCCACCTTGAATCCAATGTTGATTAGTTGTACCACACTAAATGGATTATGTTTTAATCCTTCAGCCCAATAGGCATTATCACATACAAGTTCTTTGGTTAATGAGATTCATCCTCTCCCTTTTATGCAACAAGGTTCATTATTTTCAAACCTCAACAAGGTTCATTGTTTTCAAACCTTACACTACCACCATCATAGTATTCAAAGTGTTCAAACTTTGTTTTGTCACTAGTCATATGATGTGAAAATCCACTATCTATGATCCATGTATCATTTTTTCTCACTTGAGAGATAAGTTCCATCTTATCTCCTTCATCATCATCAAATTCATCTTTCACAACAATGTAAACTATTTCATCTTCACTACTATCAAAATCCTTAGCCATAAAACATGTCTTCTTACCTTTGTCCTTGAATGATTTGAAATCCTTCTTGCCATTACATTTATGACTTTTCTTCTCATCATTTCTTGCTTTGTTTAGGCACCTGGTAGCAATATGAACAATTTTTTCACATGAAAAATATATTAGGGAAACTTTACCTTTGTACTTTCCTCTACCTCTAGAATATTTCCTTGCAAGTAGAGCTTCAACAACTTCAAGATCATTGTCAAAACTTTCATTTGATTCTACTTCACTTTTTGACAAAGTGTCCTTTATGTCCTTGCCTTTCTCCTTAAGTGAGAGCTTAGCCTTAAATGAAAATTCAATATCCTTGGAAGATGGAACATAATTTTCATAGTTATTTAGCTCAAAGGCTATCAATTTTCCTACTAAGGTATCCAAAGTTATCTTATGATTTGTCTCACATCTTCTTTTTTGAAATGTAGATACTCTAATTGCATAAATGGGAACCAATGTTCTAAGAACTTTAGTTACAATTGTTTCTTCCTTGATTTCTCCTCCAAAAGCTTTGATTGCACTGACACTTGCTTTGATCCTTTCAATATATTTGGAAATTTTTCCATCCTCTCTCATTCTCATCTGATCAAATTATCCTCTAAGGCTTTCTTCTTTGGCTCTTCTCACATTGCCATTACCACCATAGATGTCTTTTAGCTTTTTCCACATTTCAAACACAATTTTACAATCCTTGATATCATAAAATTCTTCATAGCTAGGAGAAGATGCAATGTCTATCATCATGGTGTTATGAGTCTTTTTCTTAGCAATGTCACCAATAGATAATGTACCTGAAGGAGTTGTGTATTCATCATCAAGGTATTTCAATCTTTAATCACCAATGGAAAAATGATGAAGTCTCATGAGACCCTACCATGCTGAAAAGTTATCTCTATTGAGCCTTGGAATTTCTCTCTTGTAAGACATCCTGAACTTTAGCTTAGGTCCTTAAAACCTTTCTTGCAAGCACCAAAATCTCTAATACCAATTGTTGGAAATGTAGATGAAGTAACTGAGAGGATTGGTGAATTAGTTAACACAAAAATAAAACCACAAATCACTTAGATGTCTGATAGAAGTATTTGCTAGTATCACTCAATAAACATACAGAAAATGTTGTAATTTGGTAGATGCAATGTATGCTATACTTTAATAGATCTTAAACATTCATAGTGATTAAAATGCAAGAATAAAAGAAATAACATGAATACATTAGAAACTAGATTTAATATGGAAACCCAATATGGGAAAAACCATCAAGTAACTAGCTACTAATTTTCACTCTTCTGAAGTGACCACTATTAGGAGCCAACCTAGTTAAATGTTATAAAACACATTGTTAGGTGTGACCTTGTTAAAGGATTTAATTACCCTATTAGGAGTGGCCTTGCAAGAGGTCTTTAGAAAAATTCAATGGAATTATCACCTTGTTAGAGGATTTACAACTAGCTATTAAACCAAATTTGCTAAGAGATTTTGGAATCATTGCTACAATGGTAAGAAAGTAATAATGAAATGACTTGAATGAGATGCAACTAAATTTTTTGATTACAGATCTCTCTTCTACTTTATACTACATCCTTCCTAATCAAATATAACTTTGCAACTCCTCAAAGATATCTAACCATCCTTCAAATTCTCTCACATTTTCTTTTTCAAACAATCAATACACTTGCATAGTTGTTCATACTTTAGAATCTCAACTTGACCTTAAATTTATACTGATTAGATTATCAAGTTAGCTCTTTTACAAGTTACAATGACTAATAAATATTAGCACAATTGGCTGGAATTAATACTTGAAACAATTAAACTTCATATCCAAAATTAACAAAATCTTTCATTGGCCAACCCTGCTTGATAAACACTAATACTAAAATGATTTCCTTTGTTAACCAATAGATGCTTGGTTAACACTTCAAACTTGCAAAATCCTTTGGCAACCAAGTCAACTAGGTAAACTCTAACTCTGACCAACTTTCCTTTCTAAAGCATGAGAGCTTGTTAAAATTTCTTTCTACCACACTTTCTTTTGATGCTTGAGTGAGCTTGGTAGACACTAAATTCATAGAGTAATTTCTAGGAATGCTTAGTAGACATAGAAAATTTCCTTTTTGACCAAGTGAGCTCAGTAAGCACTGACTGCCAACTAATATGAAATTTGTGTGACATTAAAGACAACACACAATTAGACAATTGTATCCAACAGTTGTATGGTAAGATGGATGAGGACAAGGGATTCCAAATTGAGGATGATCTACTTCTCTTAGATTCTAAGAATTTTGACACAATTTAAGACAATGCCAACAAAGCTAATGAGTTGAGAGAACTACTTAAGGATTGTGGTAATCCCATCAAAGATGATAGATTGATTTATCACATCTTGAAGAGGTTACCTTAAGAGTATGCATCTTTTGTTTTGAGTTACAACACTCACAAGTTGACCATGGGAAGTTCCTTTACTAAGCCTTCATTTGACACATTTGTAGAAATGTTGATGTTGGAACAATCCAAGTTGATAGATATGGGAATTCTCAAGTCATCAAGGTGTTAATCATTGGTGGCTAGTAATGAGAACAAAACAAATCAAGGCAGCAAAAGTTTCACCAACAACAACAAACAATGGTGAAAGCTAAAATCAAAACCAAACCAAAGACAATACAATATTCCTCCTTGCAACAAGAGAATTCTTCTTCCAACAAGAAGGAAAACAACAACAACAAGGATGAACTATTTTGTGTATATTGTAAGAAACCAAATCATGATGAGCATCATTACAAGACTAAGAGAATAGATGAGTTGGAACACTTACTTAGGAAGAAAAAAATCAATGTCCCAAATGCTTCTAAGGATTCTAATCCATCCAATTCAAAGGGAAAATGGCAAGCACTTATGGCAAGTTCAAGTTCTTCAGGGGAATGGATTCTTGACTCAGGTGCCTCACATCATATGGGTTCTTCAAAAGGACATTTTTCTTCAATGGAGCAATCTAAGGTACCTTACATCTTTGTAAAGAATGATACACAAGTGTACGTCGAAGGGAAAGGAAAAGATGAGATGGAAAATGGAGATCTATGTTCCTACCTTAGCACTAATCTCCTTTTAGTTTACCAAATCACTCACTGTTAGGGTGGAAATAAAGTTGAGTTCCTTCTTGATTCAGTAATGGTGCAAAATCTTAAGGATGATTCATTAGTTGTAGTGGGTAATGTTAATCATTACACAAGGCTTTATTCTTTCTCCCACTTTGTGCCTATGTATCCTTCACATGCCTTGTTGACACATTCACAATCACAAAGTAAATTATGGCATGAGTGGTATGGACATCTTGCCTTCCGCTATCTTTATCAACTTAGCTCAAAAAATATGGTCAAAGGTCTTCCTATAATCAACTTTTCTAAGGGTGACTATTCAACTTGTTCAATGGATATGCATCTAGAAGAGAAGTTTGACAAAGGCAAGTCCTAAAGAGAATTATTTGTTCTTGAGATAGTTCACACTGTTCTAGTAGGCCCTTTCTCAGTGACATTAGTTAACAAGAGTTGCTATGTCCTCACTTTCATCAATGTCTTTTCACACTACACATGGGTCTACTTTCTTGATCACAAGAATGAATTTTTTGATAAGTTTCTAGCTTTCAAGAGTCATGTTGAGAAGCAATCAAGTAAAGCCATCAAGCTTCTTCATATGGACAATGTAAGTAGATATGTGAACTCAAGTCTTAGAGACTTTTGTGAACTCGATGGTATTGATCTTCAAAATCCTATAGCATTTAGTCCACAAAAGACAAGTGTTGTAACAATGAGGATTAGAATTCTTAAGTCAATGTAAAGTTATATGTTTCAAGCTAAGTCTCTTGATCCAATCACTTGAGGTAGAAGCTATAAGTAGTGCCAATCAAATCCTTAATAGGTCTCCTCATAATTTTTGAGATTGAATTTTTCCTTTTGAGGCATGGTGGGAAAGAAAGCCAGTTGTGAAACACTTCAATGTTTTTGGTTGTCCAACATGGGTACATATATCTTCAAGGAAATGCAAGGTACCACCACCAATGCCTTTTACTCTTATTGGATATGAAGAAAGTGTTAAGGCATATAGACTTATGGATCGTGAGACTCATGAGATATTCATAGAGAGGAATGTTCACTTTGAGGAAATTTCACTGAGCTTATTCTCTAATCCTCTCCATGGTTCATACATTGTGTAAACTAATAGTGACAATAGTGATAGTGATTCAAAATTTTCACTTGTGGAGGATCCTTTTGATAGATGTAGGATGAGGTCACAACATTAGCAAATTCAACATGCATACATTACTACAGTGATAGGTCCATAAAATTTAGTATAGTTGGGTACACCTTGTCTTCTAATTCTAGCATTAGGGGATGACTACTTGAAAAATATTTCAAGTTTGTTTGTGGAGTCCTACATAGCCAATTTGGGAGACATTATTGATGATATACATCTTCTCTTTGATGAATATTATCCTTCTTTAGTTGTTGCTAGGGAACACTCTGATCATCTTGTCCATTGTCTATATGATCAATCTTACAAGGTTGATATGATTGTGCATTCTTATGTATAGTAGTTGTAGGAGGTCTCTTTATCATTCAAGGAGACAATTGGTTCTTTAAGATATTTTCTACATCCATCCTTTCTATATATGAACCTATTCTTTTCAGTAGTGTTGGAAGGGGTGACTATCAATATCGACACAGGGATAGTTGAGCAATTTTTAGAGATGCCATTCATCTTTGGGATTCTTTCTACACATTGGGGAAGCATCTCATTTGTACCTATGACATTGTTTCTTCCTAAGGGGAGGAACATTATTTAGTAGTCATGGATCAACTTCTACATTCATCTTGGAGTATCTATCACTGATGGGCATTTTTTATTGAGGGGGGGATAACCTTGTCTCCTTTCTTCTTCTTCTTCTTCTTCTACTACTTCTTCTCTCTTATGGGGTGGACCTTTTCCTCTTATGGGGTTTTTTTCCTTCTCATTATTCTCTCATGATGTATGTCATAATGGGGGATCTTAATTACTCCATGCATCCATGCATCTTATTTTTTCATCTCTATTTGTGGGAGGGTTTTTCCCATGATTTTTTCTCTCTTTCTCCACTTTATGAAATCTTTAATTTTTAAAAAAAAATTGTACATGGGTACCTAACATGGCCTAGTAGCCAGGACCCATATTGCATTTCCATCTAGCTTTTGTGAGCTTAAGTGTATTCCCCTTAGTTTCACTTAAGGGGGTGTGTTGGTGTAATTAATTATTTACCAATTACACTTTACTTAAATTTACTTAGGTTAATGCATTAGCATATTAGTTGTCATGTAGACACCTAGGAGTTTGCATATTCATATGAGTTTTCATATAAGATAACATAGTAGTTTGCACTTGAATTGAGCACATATTGTCTACTAAATCTCTTTATGAGATACACCTTTGTATTCTTATCCTATGATTGTTGCATGTACATTCATGCACAATGGAGGATAATCCACTTTTGGTGGACATGTTCTTAGTTATTATGCTTATCTCTGATGCAGAGCTCTCTGTATTTATCTTCAAGGAATCTTAATTCAAATCAAAGGATTCGCAATAGGCTGGTACACCCTCAAGGAACCAAGAACATCTCAAAGATTACAACAAAGAACCCTGACATTATACACTGATAAAGACAACATCTTCACTCACACAATCAGATTGCTATGTCTGATTGCATTGTTCATAACTCCAGTTCTAAATATTTAATTGAAAAAAAATTTGGAGGAATTGTTCTAAATTAGTAATTATAAAACATATCCAAATATGAGACCAATATAATAAGCAGATTATAAATTATGTAATCTGAACCAAGACCCATATTTTCTGTCATAAACCAGAATCAAAACTGGTAACCCTGCCTAGGGCATCATATATCTTTCTTAAAATAAATCTAAATTAAACCAAACCAATTCCATATTATCCATATATGATTCTAATTTCCAAATCTATAAGCTATTTATTTTTTCCATTCATATATAATTTTTCAAGCACAAATCCTTGCCTTCATCTTGAATGGATATCTTTAAAAACCAGTTTCCACTGAAATGCTCATAACTTTCACAAATTTAAATTAAAATGATCCAAACCAGTTGAAAATGAAAGTTAGTTAACATATATTTCCAATTAATATCATTAGAGATCTTGAGTCTCCAAAATATGTCTGCATCACACGCTGCAACATGACTGTATTCAGCGAATCTCAAATCTGCAAACATCCACTTTCACCAAAATACCCATAACTTATTCATTTCTTCATAAAATTGAACCAAACCAAAAGAATGAGAAGAAGGATTCATCATAATATATATCCATTACTATATTACATGGTTTTCAAGCTGTACATGTCCGTACAAGTCCTAGAAACTACTCTAAAACTAAAAAAAACCAATCAAAACCACAACAATAAAATGCACCAAAAATGTATCAAAGTATTTCCTCTTCTCCAAATTGATTTGGTTCGACCATACAATGGTTTTTATATCCATTTGACAGTTATAAACCTTCCTAACTACCCCCAAGACCAACCATATACATTTTTACATCATTTTTCTATTATTAACAACTTTCTCAAAGTTGCATTTTACAACTTTTTACCCAACTTTTACATTTTTGACAAAAAAATGGCTTCATAGCCGTTACAACTTGACCCAAATACAATAAAAATGACTCAAATGACTTTAGATGGATGTCAATAGACCCATTCACCAATTAAATAAACATTTTTACATTATTTGCCATATTAAGACCTCCTTTGACAACTAATTACAAATGGCTTCTCTAGCTTTTATATCTTTGTCTTCTTGAAATTTAGGTGCCTCTGCACCAATCTCTTTGTTGACTCCTAGTAATATTATTTTCTTTTATATACAAGTTACTTCTATAATGTATTCATCTAATTATTTGATATCCAATTATTTGATTAATCCAATCATTTGATATTCATTCTCATTTGATCACTATTTGTCTCTCTTGTGCTATCTACTAAGCTTCTTGATCTTGGCATTGAATTATTACCTTAAGAAAATTCTTACATGGTATCAAAGCTATACCATATTCTTACATGGTATCAAAGCTATACCATATTATTACATGGTATCATAGGTATACCAAATTCTTACAAAAAGTTTTGCAAAGTTTCTATTAGAATTCAAAGTTAATGTTAAGTTCTTTCACTTTTTCAAGAGTTTGAAATTCTAAAGTTGTTGTATAAAGTTTTTTAAGTACTTTTTGTAAATTTTGGACCAGCTTGTTATGTTTTGCAAGTTAGGAAAATATCTTCTCACTAAGTGAGTGGCAACTCAAAGTTATATCTCTATACTAGTGCATTGTAAAGTTGAAGGTATTGTGAAGGATAAAATAGTTGGAATGCAAATTTGACAAAGTGATCTCAAGTTCTTGACAATGGTTGAAATGATTATGTGAGATTCTTTACAAAAGTTACAAAATCAAGATTAGACCGGAATCTACTATTATTTGCAGCATTGAGGTGGTTTGTAGGAATCAACATTAAAGGTTAGTTTCCATTTTCATGAAAGTAAGATCTAAAAAAGCTTCTTCATCAAGTGGTATTTTCAGTACTAAATAGGAGATTTGTATGATGCATCTCAACATACTTTTTGAAAGATAGATTTAGTAGATGTGATTACATGTTGAAGTATGTTAGAGATTGAAAGTGGTAGAAGTGTTTTTAGATCTATTGTAAGTTACAAATTCTAAAAGTAATTTTGGTGAATTAAATGTAAGTTTGTTAGAAATGGAAAATTTCTTTTCACCTAGTATGCAGTTCATGAATAAAGATTGTAGATCTATTTCTACCAAGAGGTACATGCCATTACTTTTTGATGGCATTCATAGTTTCCCAAACACTATGCCATATGTGTTGGAAATACTCAAGACTATGCTAAGTTACTAAGAGGGGATGGGTGAATCAATAACTTCTAAAACTTCTAGCAATTTCAATTCTTAATCCAATAAACCATTTAGCATTTAATTCATCAGATCTGATCTAATTGAATGCATGAGAAACTAAAAATATAAAAGCATCCACAACACTTGAACACAATAATTTGGGGACCTAAAAACCTTCTAAATAGAAAGTAAAATTGGGGTGGGGATGATATCCACAAACTTTAGTATTGTAGTATAAAGTTGGCTTGTTAGGGCTTACATTGATCACTTCCAATGATCTACCCCATTAGGAGCAAATAGGATTGATAGGTTCACCTTGTGAGAGGATTTACAAACATACAATGAAGTATGCACTCAGTAAAGAGATTTAGAAAAGATTGTTAGGTCTACCTTGTTAAAGGATTTTGATTGGTTTACCTATTAGGATGAAGTAGTAGATCTCTAATATGCAACTAATTTTTTTGATAGAGATTCCTTGATGTATTAATCACCTTTCTATGATAGATTTGTCATTTCTACTTCTTATCTTGATAAGGTCTCCATAAATATTTATCCATTTCTTACATTCACATTCTTGCACTTTTATTACACATTCATTACATTCCATAACACATTTGATATGATACAATACATCACATATATATACCAATCCAATTTACAATATTACAAATTTGGCCATGACACAAGTTAACACAAATATTATAAAGTCATCCCATTTGAAGATACTCGGGTTTTAAAGACTGACTCATTGAGGTTTTGATACTTGGCATCCATTGTCACTACTTGGCATCATCATGCTCTTGGTAACATAGAAGCACGATCCATACTAATAACTTTCAAGTAGTCTTGAACTTGGTCTACACTGGTGACTTGGTAGATATTGTGCACCTTGGCAAACATTGAATCACTTGGTTACCATGGAGTGGCTCAATCAACACTACCTTCACATAGCATTAATTGAGTACTCAATAGACATTGTAATGCTTGATAACAACTAATAAACTTAGTATACACTAAATTGCTTGGTTTGCACTGTTGAACTTCACACTAATTGATCTTGCTCGATAACCATTTGAGTTGGTCCAAAGGACTTGGAAGCAATTGTAGAAGCTCAATAGCTACTGAATTACATGGAAAACACTGTAAACTATTCAAAGTACTTGATAGCTATAAAGAATCTGAATAAGTGTGTGTCACTAATAAAAAACTTGACTAATATGTCAACAATCTCCCCCTTTGGCATTAGTGACAAAAACACTTATTAGCCCAAAACTAAATACCTTGTATTCATCACCATGTGATACTGGCTTGGTCTATTTTTGAGATTTTTCAAAATTGATCTTTGTAAGATATATATAGACTATATCTACATCATAGTATATATCTCCCCTATACTATGTAATCTACTATATACATGAAACTTTTCTCTTATATACATAACTCCCTCTGTAACTCTACTCTTCTCCCTATTTAACTTTTATCCCATATCTTATCTCTTCTCATTTCTCCCATATCACCATATCTTATCTCTTCTCCCCCTTTTTGACAGTAATGCCAATTATTTATTTAACATATTTAGATAGAGACACAAAAATGAGATAAGAATTTAGAGTGTACCTTGAGGGTAATTGCCAATTTTTTTATCCTAGTTCTCTTGCAATACCTTGTATGTATGGATAGCAATTTCTAATTTTGTTGAGAGTTCAATCATGTGATTAGCAACAGAGAAGTTGTTATCATGAATCAATTTTTTTTAATAAGCAATGTGTTTCTACATAGAATCCATGATAGGAAGGATCGTATTTTGGATATTAACCAATGTGGAATGGATCCCTACTTCTTCTTTTAATAGCTCTACTTGCATATCTAAAAAAAATTTGATCTTCTTAAAATGTGCACAGCTTGAACTAGGATCATGCTACAATTGCTGAACACTTGCCTTAAGATCAATATCAATTTTGGACAATTTTTCCTTAACTTCTTTGGTATACTCAGTGACATCACATAGCTTAACAAAAAGTGATGACACATTAGAATAGGATGCCTCAAGATTGATAAAAAATGTTGATAATTCAACTTGATTGATAGAAATTTCCTATGCAATGTGCTCCAACACTTTATTATTGAACTTCTTTTTTTCCTTTTTCAATCAATTTCTCTTGTCCCCTCATGTCATCTTTAAACTTTTGAACTACCTCTTCAAGCTGAAACAAAATAGGTTGAGAAGAATCAACCTCAACTCTAATAGCCTCATTCAAGATGTTCTTAGCATCATCTAATATCTTATATTCTCTGTCTCTTTCTTCTCTCAATTTTTGTTGCTTGGCCTTTTTCTAAAGTTTACCAACCATGTGCATTTGATTTGTAGAAAGATTGTAGAAATCCCATTTGGGAATTTCTATTTCCTCATCTAGATCTATATCTTCTTGTATTTCCTTTCCTTTCAAAAACTTTGTACTCAGTTGAAGCTTAGGTTCAACTATCCTTGTACTTATTGCCTTAGTACCCAAAATGGAAACAATGGTAGACATACTCAAGCTTGTGGTAAAAACTATTTTATCACTAATTGGTAGAATATTGATAGAAATGCTAGAAGAATCCAAAATTTATGAAGCCCAAATTATAGAATCCAAAATTGGAGCACTTACCATAGATGAGCTCAAAACTAAAGAAGTCAAAATTGGAGAGGTGATGATGGAAGAACTTAACTTGGTAGATGAAAGATTAACCTTCAACATAATTAATGAAGTGGAAGTCACTTCTATCATTGATGTGCTAAGCTATGTAGGGGCAAAGGGTGATTGGACATTTGATGTATCTGTAGTAGTTACAACCACACTTGCAGGAGCTACCTCCATACTTTATGTTGTCAAGGGTTTGCTTAGGGAGTGAGAAAGTGAGGCAATTACTATAGCTTCTATCTTTACTAGGCTATTCTCCTCATCATCTTTCTTATCTTCTTTGATAGCTTCTAGACCTTGCTTCTCTTCATCTTCCTTTTCTTTAGCTTCTTACTCATTATACTCTTCATAATTAGTAATAACATAATGAGTTGATCCCTTGTCATCCTCTTCATCATCCTTTACATCCACTAGGAAGTCACTTGGTTTATGAAGATGATAAGTTTTCTTCCACATATTTGTAGCATTCTTAACTACATGCTCTATATCTTTGATCAAAATTAAACATATATTAAACCTTAGAGTCATTTTATCTTCATTTTTCTTTAAACACTCTTTTACCTTAGCATTTTTCATGCTCCATAGTAACTTTCTTAGGGTTTGTGCGTATATATCTTTTTTTTTTTGCATTTTAAAGTCTCATCTTGACTTTATTTTATCTAATAATTCATTAGAGATTTGAGAGGTGATTTGATCTATTGAGTACTTCCATTTACCCATTTTTGTCAACACTAGTTCTTCAACTTGATTCTACTCTGCCTCTATTCTTGTCTCATACTTCAAAGATTTGAAGTTTGTTATACCAGCATCTTCTTCCATTTTTTTTAAAATTTTCTTGAAAGGTGGGAGGAGGTCTGCTAAGAACAATATCACTTCCTTTCTTCTTGGACCTCCTTGTGAAGACTGTAGTGGATGCCTTTGGAGGCTTGGTGATGATTACCTTTCCCTTTTTCTTCAAAGGTTCTTCTTCCTCTTTTCTTTCTTCCTCATCCTCTACCTACTCTTCATCTTCACCTTTACCCTTGGTTAACATGAGAGATGCACTAGATTTCAGTTTGGCTATCTTCCTCTTTCCTTTGTTAACCCCTAAGGTAGCTTTATTTCCAACTCTATTCTTGCCTTTGCCTCATCGTAAGTGCCAAAATAAGGGGCCTTGGGATCTATAGATTCCTTGGTCTCATTGATGTTTACTTCATAGCCAAGAGGCTTGACCCACACAATTCTAGGCTTGACTACCTAGATGTATACCTTGTCACAATCAACCATAATACACACATCATCCTTATAGTCCTCAACTATCTTCTTAGGTATCCTAAACCTACTGTTCATTTTGTCTTTAACCACATCAAAGTAGTTTTCCATGATGCTACCATAGTTTTCTCCCATTTCTATAATGTATCCATTTATTTGGTACAATACTAGCACATCCTTTCTCCAGACCACAATGCCTTTGGAAGGGAAAAAATTTTGCACATAAAAGATAAGCATGTTATCGGAGAACAAAATTTGTGTGAGTTATCTTTGGAGGCTCTAATGCTTTCCATATTTTTGTTGAATTGCCTCAACAACAACTTGATGAGGTCATAAGACAAGTTATTCTTCATTACTTTATATGCCAAGTCCATAGCTTCACATGATACACTTTTGAGACAACTTGAAGTATATACCTTGTGTGCTATAAGATGAATACCAAACTTGAGTTTTGCATATGTGACACAACATATTTTCATGCCTCTCCCATCCCACTCAGCTAGGGTTTTCTTTTCTAACTCACTAACCAAAGGTTTTGGTAGTTTTGGCTTTGGAAAGCATGGGAAGACTAGTGATTTGATTAATCATCTTTTGTGTTATCAATATGGGCTACTCCAACCAAAATTGACCACTATGCACCTGACTAAGAATATACCTAATCCATTTGACTTGAAACTCTTGGGGCATATGGGGAATGTGAGTTAAACCTTTTGTTTCCAAATATTGATGCTTGGGTTTTAGGGTTCCATCAATGCACAACTGAGCTAGGGCATCATCCATCTCAAAATTACCAATTTCTTGAATTGCACATTTAAAATGAGTTCTAATGTCATTAACAAGAAGTACCTTGCAAGGGATTTTTGATTGAGCTCCGTTGGGGTCTATGGTTTCTACAACCATGGGCACAAGCTTGAAGTTTGGTGTCTTCCACTCAACACCTTGAACCAACATATTAGAACATTTCTTTACCTTGTTGCTATTGCTATGTGCCATTTTCACTTGATAGCTTGAGAGAACTTGGAAGACAATTGTAGGAAATTAACTCAAGTTGCTTGATCACACAAAAATAGCTCTCTGCAATAGCTCTTCAAAAATTCACGGTGAAAAACAAATTCACTTCCATGCTTTTTGTCAAAATTTTGTCATTAATGCTCAGTATGGTGCTAGATGAGTTAGCACAATGCTTGATAGGCTATTATCCACTACTTTGTGTAGACACCTAAAAATCCTTTAGAAAATAAAATATTTTTATTTTCTAAAAAAAGTCCCTGATGACATCATCACTTATTAATTAATTAATTATTTAATTAATTAATTTGTTTTTATGCCATTAAATCCCTTTATCTTAGTTAAAAATATTTAATTAAGGAATCCCTCCCAAAAATGTTTAAATCTTATTTAAACATTATTTCCTTATTTATTAATTATTTAATTAATAAATTGACCAAAAATCCCAAAATAAATAAATAATTTATTTTTTGCCCAAAACTTTGCCAATTTCCTTAAGACCACTAACCTCTTCCAAAATCTTCTAATCCTTCTTTAATTTTTATTAAAGGCTAATCCCATCATTTCCTACCCCTAATCCCAACTCAAAATATTTAATTAAGATTAAATATTAATCCTCATGTTTATTAAAAAAGTTTTAATAAATATCTCCTCAACCCAAACCCTTGAAATAAATAAAACTTTATTTATTTCCTAAAAATCTAATTTATCCTCATCCTAAGAAGTTCTAGACTCTTCTAGAAAGTCTTCATCCTCATCCTAGGAAGTTCTAGACTATTCTAGAAAGTCTTTATCCTCATCCAAAGTCTAGACTCTTTTAGAAGATGTCTTTAAACCTAATCCTAATCCCCTTCTAACCTTGTCACATTCTCTAAACATGGGTTAAGACTTACTAACTCAAGCCAAAGTTAACAAATATCTCCTCCTTCACCCACCCTCATTAAATGCCATCCACTTGCCTATCCCTAAGCTAATCCTAAACCATCCTAATCCATCCTCTAATCATTTGCACAATCCTAAGCAATCTTAAAATCTTCCTAATCAAGCCCAAGTCGAAATTCCTCTCATCTCCCTCAAAATATCCCAACCATAAAACTTTATGAAGCCCACAAGGCCATAAATGACTCTTCCAAGCCCTTTCATTGCTCTTACAAGCCATTATGAGGGTCTTTATGAAGATTTTATCCCTTGAGCCTCCTTTGTTGACTCATCCTTACCCTTTCCTCCATCCTCTCACCTTGTGACATGTGTCACTCCCTAATTGGCTGTAAAGAAGCACAATCCATGTGCTCTCCTCTCATGCAATTTGAGCCCTCCATGAGCTTTTCCCCATCCTTGCATCTTAGCCCTCAATCCTTGAAGCCTCTTGCCTATAAATTGGATCCTTCCCCTTTGCAAAAAAACACAATCCATGAAGTAAAGTCATAATGCCATTTTAAGAAGCCATTTTACATCAAAACCATACACTCACACCCAAATTCCAACTCCATTTGAAGTCCTTTTTGAAGCATAAGCTTGAGCATACATCCTATCTATTTAGACAAAGCCACTCAACAAGAGAGCTTCCCATTGTGAGAGCCCATTAATGGCTCATATTCTCAATTGAGAGCTCATCTTAGTCTATTATGAAGTTTATGAATTTTGTTTAGTTTGTAGAAGCTTTATTTAAATTTGGTTTCTATTAGCATACTAACATTGCTCATATACACTTTGAATTCATCACTCAGTAACCATAAGTGCCTATGTTACTTCCAACCTTACTCAGTAGAGGAGGTAACTCAGTAGTGACTATTATAGATTTTTCTTATTGACCCCTTTGTATCTAGCATTTAGATTTGGATCTTTGTCACCTTTCCAATTGGAATTGATTATGATGTCTTCTTTGATAGCCTAGTTCTAGTTCTTCCTTAAGAACTTAATTAGAAGTGGTAGAGTCACCCAATTCTTGAGTGACTTGACCATTATTACTCAGATTAGTATCCTTGGTAGACTTAGGAATCCATTGCCATCTCATCTACTTTTGAATGTTATCATCTTTTGCCTTCTCATCTTCAATCTTACTAGTATTCATACAATTCTTAGCAATATGACCAAGTTTTGTACAAATGTAAGATCTTATAGTGGTATCTCTTTTCCTCATATGATTTTTAATACAATTCATACCAATGTATCCATATTCTCCACAGTAATGACATCTACACCAAGTATTGTAATCCCAGCCAAATATCGCTTTCACAATTTGTTCTATAGGATTCATTGTTTTTGTTTTGCATTATGATGCCTTGTGTCCATGTTTCTTGCATTGATTGTAGTTTTCTTCAAATTTTGGTTTCTCTTTACATTCATTAGCCTTGTGACTGCGTTGACTGTAGTTGTAGCATTTTCCATTGAATTTTGTCTTTCCACTATTCCAACATTTGTTAGATGTATGACCTATCTTACCATAGTGATTGCACATAGCTCTTTGATTCCTTTGAGCATCTTGTTTGGAGGATTCACCTTCTTCTTTGTATCCAATTCCTACTTTTCCATTTTTTTTATAGAAGTTTTGCTCATTTAGTTGAACCATGTCTGCTTGAGATTTCATCATTCTTTCATTGATTTGCTTCTTAGTGTTTAGGTAATTTTTCAATTTTTTACTAATTTTTTTTTTTAGATCTCAACTTATTTCTTATTCTTTCATTGATTTTTCTTTCAAAATTTAGATCATTCC
This sequence comes from Cupressus sempervirens, assembly GCA_028749045.1. Taxonomy (NCBI): domain Eukaryota; kingdom Viridiplantae; phylum Streptophyta; class Pinopsida; order Cupressales; family Cupressaceae; genus Cupressus; species Cupressus sempervirens. The sequence goes on along the minus strand of CM053784.1, from coordinate 87,372,667 downwards.
TTAATCTTTCATTGATCTATCTTTGGCTCATGATTTCCTCATTTACATTGGAGAGTTGATCCATAAGGTCTACATGTTGAAGGGATTGATTCTAGATCTCATCATTCCTTCCATCAATTTCTTCTTTTATCTTGTTCCTCTATTCAGAGATTTCACATAACCTTATTGATTGAATTTCTTATTCTTGTTTTAACTTTCTTAGTTTTTCTTGTAGGGAACCATTCTTCTCTAGGAGTTCTTTGATTGCATCATTTTCTTCATTTGAGCTGCTTGAAGGGAAAAAATATTTAATTTTTTCTTTAATGTACAGATGATCATTTATTTGATTTGCAAGTTCCCTTCTTCTTTTTAGGAATTGGGAAAGTTTCTCATTAGCATTCTTGAGGTGTGCAATGGCCATTTCCAGATCCAACTTTTCATTGTCAATAGCCATATCAAGTCTGAATATCTCTATATCCTTGATCTTTGCTCAAGTTGTTAAACTTTCTCTTGAGAACCATAATGTTCTGATACCAATTGTTGGAAATATTCAAGACTATGCTAAGTTACTAAGAGGGGAGGGTTGAATTATTAACTTCTAAAACTTCTATCAATTTCAATTCTTAATCCAATAAAATATTTAGCATTTAATTCATCACATCTAATCTAATTGCATGCATGAAAAACTAAAAATATAAAAGCATCCACAACACTTGAACACAATGATTTGGTGACCCAAAAACTTTTCAAATAGAAAGTAAAACTGGGGAGGTGATGATACCCATAAACTTTAGTACTGTAGTATAATGTTGGCCTATTAAGGCTTACATTGATCACTTCTAATGATCTTCCTTGTTAAGAGAAAATAGGACTTTTAGGTCCACCTTGTGAGAGGATTTAAAAACATAAAATGAAGTATGCACTAAGTAAAAAGATTTAGAAAAGACTGTTAGGTCTACCTTGTGAAAAGATTTTGACTAGTTCACTTATTAAGATGAAGTAGTAAATCTCTAATTTGCAATTGAGTTTTTTGATAGAGATTCCTTGATGTACTAATCACCTTTTTGTGACAGATTTTTCAATGCTACTCCTTATGCTTATATGGCCTTCATAAATATTTATTTTTTACTTACATTTGCATTCTTGCACTTGTATTACACATTCATTGCTTTCCATACTAAATTGGAAATGATACAATACATCACATATATTGATGTAGGGGACTCCCCTTAATTCCATAAATAGAAACAAAGAAAAAAAACAAATGTGAAAACAAAATATGAACTTCTTATTATTGTTGCAAATGCAAAACTATAGAATTCTCAATTACAATATGCTAACCCAAATGGGTGCCTTCATTATAGTAATCTATAATACAGTGCTACGAACTATCACCCAGAGCTATCCTAGACAATGTTTGGGCCTTTCTTATATAGGTAGTTTTATGCTGCTCGGGAAGTATCTAGATGCTCAAACTTTATACCTAGGGCTGGCAAACCCTAATAATACACATAGAGTTAGCCAAATACATCTTTGACAAATTATTTTAGAAATTTTGGTAGCCCAAATTTTGAAGGCCATAACTCACAAACCATTGCTCTAATTGGCTATTATAACCACTTTAAAAATGCTAGCTCTTGATCTATAGGCTTTGAATTGCACTAATGCCCTTCCATTGATTTTTTGGACCTTATCTAGACACTCTAAGGCCTCCAATGGTGAGCCTGAAGATTTTTTCTACAAATTTTTCCATTGAAAATATATAATAACTTCTCTGATACTTAAGCTAGAGCAATGAGATTTTTATGGTAGGCTTATATCTCTAAAATGAACCTTCCTATAGAAAATGAGAATATTATGAGCTCATACGAAAAACTTACTAAAAATAGCAAGTTCTCATAAATAGTAACCACCCTGTCTACTAGTCCTTATTAAAATAGAAAAGGTTGATAGTAAAATATTTTTGGGTGATGCAAGATTTCTCTTACACTCAAGATGCTCCTACATCAGACACCTGGGGTAATTTGAGAAGTGACCCCATCACGTCTCAGGTGTTCAGAGGAAAACCAAGATGGTTGACCTTCTCCTTTGCTAGCTACGATGAATCATCAACTAGTCTCCTTTTCCATTTGAATAGATATTCCTCATAACTTCTATTTCTGGTACTTTTTCCAATATGACTATCTAGTATCTCCTTAATCTCCTTAGTATCTGAACTAGCTATTGGAATGCTCCACTGTGCTTTTGTAACTTCATCTACATCACCTCCTTCATAATACTCTATCAAATCTAAAATATTAAATACTAGTGAAATATTCAATTCAGTAGGCAACTCGACTTCATATGCATTTCTAAAATCATGCCTCTTCACTATCTTGCACGGTCTAAACTTTTTCATCTTCAACTTATTATATGTACCTACTAGAAAATGCTCCTTTCTCAAATGAACCATGACTTCATCTCCAATCTAAAATTCCTTATATCTCCTTTTCAAATTTTCCTTATCCTTATAATATGTATTCATCTTTATGGTGTGCTTCCTCACCTCCTCATGGATGTTCTTCAAATGTTCAACAAAATCTTCTACTTTAGCACTACTTATCTCTACCTCATCCAACTTCCTCAATTCATAAAATTTTTTGGGACTACTCCCATATACAATCGAGAATGGTGATTTACCAGTACTCTTATTGAAAGAAGTATTATATGCAAATTCTTCTTGTGGTAAAATCATATCCCATCCATTTGGTTTATCTCCATCCAAGCATCTCAACAAGTTTCCCAAATTGTGATTCACAGCTTCTATCTACCCATTAGTCTATGGATGATGTGATGAACTAAACTTCAAATTTTCTTTCAACATCTTCCACAATGTATGCCAGAAATACCCATCAAGTTTGGTATCTCTATCTGAAACTATACTCTTTGGAAGACTATGCAATCTCACCACTTCTCTAAAAAATAACTCTGCTACATGAATGACATCACTACTCTTCTTGCAAGGAATAAATGTGTCATCTTTGAAAACCTATCAATGACCACAAATATAATCATGCCCACATTGTGTCCTCAACAATCCAAGAAAAAAATCCATGCTAACATCCTCCCAATGCTTCTCTAGTATAGGTAATGGCTGATACAACCCTATATTCTGCTTCACTCCTTTTTCCATCTGACATACTCGGCAACTTTGTACAAAAATTGTCACATCTTGCTTTAACTATGGCTAGTAATAATTTTCAAAAACCAAACCCATAGTTTTATCTTTTCCAAAGTGCCCAGCCAATCCTCCATTATGCTTATCATTGATGATGTTATCTCTCATTTAAATTGTTGGAATGCACAACTAGCTTCCTTTGAACAACATATTATCTTGGATCATAAAATTTGACTACTTTGTCCTATCAAGTGTAACAGGTTCTGTACAAGCTTTCCATGCTTCACCAAAATCAAAATCATTTGGATACAATGTACTAAGTTCTTTGAACCCAACCATCTCTATCTACATTTCTTCCAGCAAAATTTTTCTTCTACTAAGAGCATTTGTAACTTTGTTAGACTTCCCACTTCTGTGTTTCAAAAAAAATGTATAACTTTGCAAAAATTCAACCCATTTTAAATGCCTTTGGTTCAATTTTCTTTGACTATTCAAATATTGCAAAGCTTGATGATTAGTATACAAAGAAAACTCCTTGGGAAGAAAATATTGTCTCCACTTCTTCAATGCTTGAACTATGGCATAAAATTCATGATCATAAACAAAATAGTTTCTTTTTGCATCATTCAACTTCTAACTAAAATAAGCAATAGGTCTACCCTCTTGGCTCAAAAAAACTCTACTTATAACATCATGTTAAAATTAGGAAGTGCTAAAATAGGTTGCTCAATAGCTTTCTATTTCAATAGATTGAAAATCTTATTTTCTCCTATAGTCCACTTAAACTCTTTCCTATCTCCTCTCATTGTTTCAGTCAAGGGTCCACAAATATTGCTAAAACTTCTTATGAAACTTTTGTAAAATGTAGCTATTCCATGAAAAGATCTTATCTCTATTGCACTCTTTGGAGTAGGCCATTCAAGGATAACCTTCACTTTCTCTATGTCCATTTTCAGACCTTCTACTGAGACCACAAATCTCAAGTACACCAAATCCTTCTTTACAAAACTACACTTCTTCAGGCTTATCAACAACTTTTCTTCCCTCAACTTTTCAAAAACCTTGTGAATATGAATCAAATGCTCCTCCAATTTCTTACTAAAGATCAATGTATCATCTAGGTAAAAAAATGAAAAACTTACCTAGAAACTTCTTCAGTACCTCATTCATGAGCCTCAATAAAGTTCTTGGTGCATTGGTTAGCCCAAAAGACATGACTAACCACTTATATAGTCCTTCCCTTGTCTTGAAAGAAGTTTTCCACTCATCACCTTCTTTTCCATGAATCTGATAGTACCCACTCTTAAGATCTATCTTTGTGAAATACTACGCTCCACTCAAATAATCTATAATATCATCCATCCTTGGCAAAGGAAATCTATATTTGATGGTGATTTTATTGATAGCACAAGAATCTGTACACATCCTCCATTCTCCATTCTTCTTTGGTGCTAACACTACTGGTACAACACATTGACTTAAACTCTCTTGAATCAACCCCTTCTACAAAAACTCATGAACTTTCCTATTCAAATCTTCACTTCATATTGGTGTCATTCTATGTGTGACCTTGTTTGGAAAAGTGGCTCCTTGAACCAAATCCATCTGGTGACTGATCTTCCTCATTAAGGGAAATCCATCAAGTACATTATTTGATACAATAACAAAAAAATCTTCCAACATATTTGCAACTTTTGTAGGTACCTCGTCTACTTCTTCTTTACCATCTTTAGGAATTATAAAAAAACACATATGCTCATGTTTCATACCTTTAAGAAACTCTTTTCCATCAATAAAACATATTTTGGTAGCACTACATACCTTTTCTTCTTTATCCTTCAATGGCTTCAACTTATCTTTCACTCCATCCTTAGTGAGAATGTAGGTATTTACTTGCTCGCATGCCTATCAAACTACCATGGCCTATGAAACAACATATGACATATTTCTATACATATAATATCTCATAGTACCTCATCTTGGTAGCTCCCAATCTTGAACTTCACTAAGCACTGCTCATTGATCATCACCTTGTGGTCATCTTACACCCAAGTGATATGGTATGGATGCAGGTGTTTTTGTCTCTTTAGCTTCAACTTGGTGACCATCATTTTTGACACCAAATTGTTAGTACTACCACCATCAATGATCGCATCACAAGACTTATCTTCACATCTACACCTTCTTAAAAATAAACTCCTTCTTTGATCAGGTTCATTCTCACCACATAGTAGGAATCTTCTATTAACTAGGACTTCTCCTCTTTAAGAATCTTTAAAATGTGAGGATCTGGCATCTTCATCAACATGTGTAACTCTCACCTAACCTTCTATTATTTGATCTATCCTTCCTTGGCACTAGGTACAAGGTGATCACAAATTTGGATTTTCCATTGATCTAAATTTCATGGCATACTTTAGTGAGTCAACTCCATCTTCCAATCACAATATTGAGAAAATTACAAAAGAAGACACAAGTAGGTCTCTTGGTGAAAATTGAAAGGTGCCACTAGACCATGAAAAAGTAAAAATAAAGGACATAACCGAAGGTGAAAACCTCTCTGAGGCACCTGAGGATGGAAGATTGGATGCACCCCCATTGAAGGAAAGATCAACATTACTCATGGAAACGATAGAAGAAATTAATTTGGGGACTCCCAAAAACCCTAAGGTCATACATTTTAAAGCCTCATTATCACCAAAAGAAAAAGATAAATTTGTCATATTCTTTCTAGAGAGGTAGATCAACTTTTTCTGGTCTTATGCAAACATGCCTAGATTAGATCTTGAACCAGTCCTTCATCACTTGCCACTCAAACCAAGAAAGAAACTAGTAAAGAAAAATTTGAAAAAAATGCATCCTCAAGTTTCCCTCCTTGTCAAAGCTGAATTGGAGAAATTATTGGATGTCAGCTTTATAAGAAAGTAAAATAAATACTTGACATGCCTCCTCCAACAAATCTAAAAATGTTAAGAAGACTACAAGGAAGATTATAATCTATCTGTAGATTCATTGTGCAACTAGCAGATAAGTGTCACTCCTTTCAACACCTCTTATATAAGGGAATATCCTTTCAATGGAACAAGTAGTGCAAAGAATCTTTCCAATATCTCAAGGATTATCTTCTACATCCACTAGTTTTAATGGCTCCTATTCTTGGAAAACCATTCCTTCTATACATATCTGCTACAGATACAACATTAGGAGCTCTCTTAGTGCAAACTGATGAACAAGGAAGAGAGAAAGCCATATATTACATCAATAGAACACTAGTGGGCCATGAACTAAATTATTCACTCATTGAATGAGCTTGTGTTGTTCTTTTCTTTGCAGCCTAAAAGCTGAGACATTACATGATCCATAAGAAAATAATGCTCATCTTTAAGATTGACCCACTAAAGTATCTCCTAATTAGGGCTTCTCTCACTTGATGTGTAATGCCCTGCCCGGAGATCCTTGGAAATAAGGATTCAAATCAAGCCAAGATATTTTTTTTTTACAAGTATGAATGCACAAGACAACATCATACAAGGATCACAAAGATCGCAACGGAAGACTTCAACACAATCTCGGCAACCAACGAATCTCTGAACGCCACTACCAAACTGACACACACAAAAAAAGCCAACAACGACAACACACATGATGAGGGCTCAAGAAATTACCACTCATCAAGAAAACACCAAGCTGGGGTAATATGCAGAATCCCAAAATTTGGCTAAGCCTGAAATCCTAAAGCCCTGAAAATTGGCTAAGTCTGGATTTCTGAAGCCCTGAAATTTCTTAGAATCCATAACTTATCTCTGAGAGGTCTGAAACCTATCTCAAATGATTTGTCGCATATATTAAAATATATCTTAAGTATAAGGAATTAAATATACATCAACTTATACTTAAACGATATATTTTAAACCCCAAGAGACTAAAACAAAAACACGAATACTCGATTTCAAGAGAAGCCAACATAAATCAAAATGCAACAGCATAGGGTCGAAAAACGCCCAAAAGGGTATCCAAAACCACTCTCAAAAAGATCAGATCACGAAGAAAAGTGCCCGTTGATGGCACGCGCAGGTTTTCCACAAAAATCGTGCGACACTTTTTACTATGGGAGAGCGATACTTCTCCTTAAGGTGTGCGACACTCTTCCAGTGTCGTACGACATTTATCAAGAAGGCATGCGACACTTTTCAGAATCATACGACATTTCTCAAGAAGGCATGCGAAACTCTTCCAGTGTCGTACGACATTTCTCAAGAAGCCGTGCGATACTTTACAGTGTCGTACGACATAGTTTGCATGGGCGTGCGATACTTTTTAAAGTGTCGCACCATGCTGAACAAATGTCACCCATAGAAACACGAAAACACTCCCAGAAGGAAAAAGGACCAAAATAGAGCAAAGAACCTCCACACCAGGGAGTACCAGATCCACAAAGGCTCAAGGAATGAACACTCAAGTGCAAGAACAACACAAAATGGAGAACATCAACCATCTAAACTACAACAACATAGAACACACTGAATATAAACATCGCAGAGAACAAAAGAAACATTGCAATGTACATAAATACATCTCAGGAACAAAACAACCAAACTAAGTACGTGGTTCCTCCCAATCGTCAATAGCATCATAAGACCATCGTGGGTCCTAGCCATCCCCCGTGCGTAACATCCCAAGCCACCGACCAGATCGTTAGTACTATCGTAATAGGGATGTTACTACTAAAATATGCAACAATATAGGCATAAGGAAATCTAACATGCTAGTAGTAAAGCATAAAGATAATCCTACAATAGATAACATCACCTATCAGATCCTAAACAGCAGTAAGCAACAGATATACTACTAAATCAAATAACATCATATAATCATATGCTAAACATCATGATAAGGGAATGCGTCAAGTAAACTAACATCATCTAAACATGATATACAAGCATCCCAATGAAAGCATAAATCACAAGAAAGCATACTCTGAAACCCGAAGTACCAAGTGAAGACATCCAACAACGATCACACTAGGAAAAAAGATCGTCTCTATACACCAATCCCTAGCAGTGGTGAAGGTAGCTACGCCTCCCAACCACGTGGCACCCATAGGTCCACACCCACCATGCTGATGGAGATAATGATCCAACCGCAAACACACAAAAGCACAACATCCAAGGCTAACACTCACGCCAGACAGTATGATGGCTGAACCAAGAACCTAAGACAATGCAAGGAGTAAAGGTCCTGGTCAGACACTCAAAAGGCTACTAAGTAGGGGCTAACATCATGGAGAGTCGCTTGGCATCGAAAAGCCCAAGCTCAGATCTGTGTAGCTCAACTCCCTCAATGGAAGGCCAATCCACTGTATAGCTCAACTCCCTCAACGGAAGGCCAATACACAAGAGTACCATTTTATTATCTTAAGTTTTATTACCAATCACACATTTTATTTAGTTATCACTTATATAAAACTTCCTCTGCCAACCGAGAAGTACTCACCAGGTTACAGGATAGAAGCCCCCTCCATATGCTACCCTACCCTACCCATGCTCATCCTACAACAAGTGCCCGTGGGCATGCATACTCCCATCCCAACCCCAATGATCATAACTTCCGGCAAATCCATGGAAGATCGGACCTCGCAAGTCACCCAACAAATGTATGCGTACGTACTCGTGTGTGGCGCACCACCATCATGAAGATCATAACACAAGGATAGGAATGAGAACACAATGCAAAGAAAACACCCAACTGAACGCAACACGGGAAGGATGGATTCTACACGAATCCCAAAGCCAATAAAACCGTACATCATAAAATCACTCAATCGGCCTCAATTTGAGAGTATAGATTCTACACGAATCTCAATGATGTAACAAGACCAAACATCATGAACTCACTCAATCGGCCTCAATCCGAGAGTATGGATTCTACATGAATCCCAATGATGTAACAAGACCAAACATTATGAACTCACTCAATCGGCCTCAATTCGAGAGTATGGATTCTACACGAATCTCAATGATGTAACAAGACCAAACATCATGAACTCACTCAATCGGCGTCAATTTGAGAGTATGGATTTTACACGAATCCTAGCATTCACAAAACAAAAGCAAAGGTCCAACAAAACATAACAAATATAAAATCGCTCAACCGAACACAATGTCGAGAGTACGGATGTGACACGCATCCCAATGCAACATAAAAGTTCTAAAGTGGACTGACTGATATCCAAATGAATCATCAAGGTCCACGACCCACATTGTGCCAAGAAAACCTGAGAAAATAGGGTGGCACGCAAAACGAGGTAAAAACCCCAAAAATTTAGAAAACTTTAAAATTAAAACCCATCTGGCCTTTGGGTTCAAAAACCTCAAAAATCCAAAAATAAATGAAATCGAACACCGTATGCAAAAACGGCCAGCATAACAGCGTAAAATCCCAAACCCTCTTCTCAAAAAATAGAGAAACGTTCATACCCGCCCAATCGGGTAGAACTAGCATACAGAAACGAAGGGGAATGCTAGTTCTCAGCCTCCAAACAAATGGCTACCAAAAATAGAAGCAGAAATAGAGCAGAACCAATAAAACGGGAAAGCCCTACCTCACAGCCAAAAGGGCAAAACGGGAATTTGAACCATAAAATAAATATCTCACAGAAGTAGCTGAAAATCACGGCAATCCAAGGTTTCTCCGAGCTAGATCCAACGATCCCACGCCCGTAGCTCCCACAACGAACAAAACAGTAAATCCTCATGAAGAGGATTTTGGGTTTTACTCTCCAACTTTCCAATTCAAAAGTGAGAAGTGAGAAATTAAATTCCTTTTTGGATATTTATTCACTTTTTGGGTGAATAATTGATTAGGGCATTTAACCATCCAATCCAATTAAACCCCAAATCGACCCAAACGAAAATAGGCTATTCCTATAAATAGGAATTCATCTATGGAAGAGCTGCCAAAAATTAAAATAAATCAATTTAAAAAGCCCGAAAATCAAAAAACACACAAACCTCCTTAATAACTTTTCGCAACAATGCGAACCTCTAAATGCACAGACACGCTTATTGGTCTAATCACATAATGCAAATGAGTTCAGATTTAATAATCATCGAAAGGTTTAAATTAAACATTTTAATAAAGGATACGTCGACCATACAAGGACAACATTGGTAAAATATGAAAGGTTGAATCACTAACTCCATGTGCCACTGCTAGGGATATAATCCTGCACACTAAACAACACGATCAAGTGCAATTGCATATAATAACATAGCTGAAGCAATAAATGCATTAAATCTCCTAATTTAACCATTTATTTAATTATATTAAAATAATCTATTTACATCACTCATGTTCGCATAAAGCATAACAACGTAGGAATGAAGTAAATAACCATAGCATTAAATCCATCACATAACATAATCAGAGGTATGTCCAAATACCAGATAACCAGATATCATCATAAAACATACTATCATCTCAAAATGGCATCATCATGCAATATGATTAATTGAACAGCATAGTAGGCTAATATCTATGATACTAGAATCAAAGAGTAATATTTGACCCTCAGGTCATCTCAAATGTAAAACATAACGAGTAACAAATATCTCTCTAATCAGAAATATAACAAGGTAAATGCCCGCAACACACAACCAAAAAAATCCAACTAGAATAATCCATTTCTAATCATTAATGCATTTAATAAGGCACTTAAAACACATAAACGAACACAGTCATAAACATGACTAACCACTGCTATAGGAACCTAGTCCAGTGTAGCATGGTAATAGTACATAGTGCAATCTCTGCACACATCTCAGGGTAATCACGGAACAACCTCATGATACCACATCGGTCCTGGTAACCACTGGCACAAACCTCAGTGAACCAAAAATCACATCATAATCTCAAAGATTATTCAAAATCATAATCAAAGCAACTGATACAGAAACATAAATCCAAACACCTCAATGGTGTAGATCACTCAGGGTCACAATCATGATCTCATCACAACAAAAGATCAGCAAGGTTGCATCCATCAGGATGACTTACAAAAGTCAAATGGGAGAGGCACTACACAATGCCTAGCCAAATGGGTCATGATTCTTAGTGAATTTTACATAGATTACATAGATAGAAAGGTAATCAAAGAGAAAGTGATAATAGTTCAATTAGTAGAAGCACCTACGATAGATGATCATCCCATGTTCATAGACTTTCCAAATGAAGCCATATTTAACATGGATGTAGCTAATGAATGTAAACTTTACTTTGATTGATCACATACATGAAATGGTTTAGGAGCTCGCATTATGTTTATCACTCCCCAAGGAGACATAATCCCCAAATCATATAGGATAGCATTCCATTATACAAACAACATAGTAGAATATGAGGCACTAATCACAGGACTCAAGATAGCTATCCAATGGAACATTCAACATGTACAAGTCTTTGATGATTTCCAGTTAGTCATCCACCAAGTCAATGATGACTATGAAATCAAAGATGATACATTAATGCCTTTCAAGAAGATGGTAGACTTCCTTAAGTCTAAATTTTTCACTATCTCTTTTTGTTAGCTACTAAGAATACACAACAAGCAAGCTGATGCTAAGGCCACCATTGCTTCTATGATTGATATGCCTCAAAATGTGGAATGCTATGAATTCCTTGTGGAGAAACATTTGATTCTAGCATTTGATCTCCCTTAATTAGAGTTTGTGTGCGAACTTGTTGGTCCCAATTCTCCTTGGTATCAAGACATTTATGATTAACTACATGCTCAAATCCTACCACCCAACTTATCCAAAAATGACCGTTGAGCCTTTATCCATCAAGCCACTAGATACATCATCATTGGTGACATTCTTTACAAGAGATCCTTTGACCAAACCCTTCTCAGATGCCTTGACTTGCAAGAAACTGAAACTGCCATACATGAGGTTCATGAAGGTATATGTGGAAGCCATTTCAATGGTTTGAGTCTAGCCAAGAAACTTCTTAGAGCTGGATATTATTGGCCAACCATGGAACAATATTCTTATGATTTTGCCAAAACATGTTATAAGTGTCAGATACATAGCGATATGATCCATGCACTAGCACAAGAATTGTAACTAGTCATATCTCCATGGCCCTTTTCACAATGGAATTTGATCTTATTGGAGCTATTTCTCCTCCATCCTTTGATGGTAATAAGTTCATTATCATAGCAACAAAATATTTTACCAAGTGGGTTGAATTTGTCCCTCTAACCTTCATTACTAGAAAGTAGATTTCAAGGTTTATTCTAAACTACATCATATGTTAGTATAGAGTACCCTTGGCTATTATTACTGACCATGGTAGTTCATTTCGAAAAAAGGATGTGGACAAGCTTTATGATAAGTACAAAATATACCATGTATATTCTAGTATTTACCATCCAGAGGGAAATGGGCAAGTAGAAGCATCTAACAAGACCATTGTTAAGATTCTCCAAAAGAATGTCACTGATTCGGGTCAAGACTTGCACCTATAACTAAATCTAGCTCTTTGGGCCTACCAAACAAGTGTGTGTGCTCCTACTAGTGAAAAACCATACCCTCTTGTCTATGGCACCGAGGCCATACTTCCCATTAAAGTTGAAATTCCATCTTTGATAGTGTCTCTATAGGATGTTGTTGATGATGAAACTTAACACATATCTAGACTCCATGAGCTAGAAATGGTTGATGAATGGAGATGAGATACCTTGACACATTTGCAAGCTTACCAAAACTAACTCAAATAGAGCTATAACAAGAAACTCTAAGGTCATCATTTTGAGATTCGTGATCTAGTACTGAAGATGAACTACAAGACTCAACATCATAGAGAAAAATGAGGCAAATTTGAGCCAAATTGGGAAGGACCTTATGTAGTTATTGCATCATTTGGGTTGAAAGTATATTATCTTGTGACTCTATAGGTTGAACCATTTCCCATGTCCATCAACAACATGCATCTTCACAAGTATTACACTTGATTCTGTCTTAAAGTCTTGACAAAATATCAAAAAAAGGGAAAGAAATCCTTTTAAAATATCAAAAAAATGGCTAAAAGTCCTAAAAAAAGAAATTTTCTTTTTGAAAAAAGTCATGAAAAAGTGGATGCCTTGATGAAAATATGGGAACCAAAATCTTGGCATGAAAATTTGAGTCAACAAAAAACTTCTGTCCAAAAGTGAAAACTTGGCAAACAGGTGCTTTGGGCAAGTACCATGGTGAAAACCTTACAAACAGGCACCATGTGTAATTGGTTGTTGCTCCTCCATCTATCGGAATTCCATCTAGTATTTTCCCCCTCTTTTTTTCATTCTTTGATCATATCCATCATATTGCAAGACATCCCTAGTCCCTTACCATGGCTCACAAATTGGTTAATATCCATTGCTATCTTACCTAAAGCATCACCAATCTCTGAATACCTTGTCATTAGCCTTTGTACAAAGTTTGCATCTTGTTTAGGTCATACTACCTACATAATGCATGAGTTTGAACTTGAATTGGGGGCATATCCCTAAGCACTTTTTATCCATTGGACTTATCACGTAATAGATTGGAGCTAACACTTGTATATGCTTATATGATCTTGAAAAAAAATCCCTAAAAATTCAAATATGATCCTGAAAAAATCCTAAAAATTCAAATATGTCTTGAAAAAATCACTAAAAATCGTATAATGTCTTGAAAAAAGCACTAAAAGTCATAAAATGTCCTAAAAAAAGCACTAAAAATCATAAAATGTCCTTAAAAAAAACTAAAAATCATAAAATATCCTGAAGTAAATCCTAAAAATCATAAAATGTCCTGAAGAAACGAGTCACACCAAAAACATCAAATATCCTCAAGACCCCTAGAAATCAAAAAACCCACAAAAAACTTGTAATAAACCTTGAAAATAGTCACTATTGATAATTACCCCTTTTGTGTGAACACTTGCATTTTGCAGACTAAAACTCAAAGCTCAACACTTCAATGACAATCACAATATCTAAGCAATGTGAACCAACATGTCACCATGAACCTATCAACTGAATCCACAATCACATGATCAACCTATCAAACACTATCTAAAGACCTCAAACACTAAAAAGAAACTAATAATGGACAAGAATAGCTATTGGCTCACATTGTTTAGTGAGTGATATAATTTTTGCTTTTTTTTTCTTTGATCATGTTCCTATGCCACTCGATGATATAAATTGATCTATGAGAATGGCTAGGATGGTTCATGGTTATCTTTTATTTTTTGTCTCTTACAATGTACTTTTAAACATCTGGGGCATGTATATATGCCTTAGGAAGGACAAGGTCATTTTATGTCTACATTGTGCTTGTTTATGCAAAAAGGTCTACATTTTACACTTTGGCCCTTTATGCCATGATGCATTGCATTCCATTTGCCATATCAAAATAAAGCTTCATTTGACATATAGTGCACTTTACAAAACCAAAAGTCTTCTCATCATTCTAACAATTCCTCATCTCATCTCCTCCATCTTCCATGTCTTCTTCATCTGCTACCTTGGTCTCATAGTTTGATACATCAAAAGCATTGTTGTCTTGCATTCCTACATATGTCAAAAGTCCAAAATGATCCAAAGTAATACATCTTTGCATAAACATAGCATTTATATCATCTTCACACTTCATTTTCATTTCATTTTACACATCATTTGCATTTCATTTGCATATCATTTTACATTTCATTAATATTCATTCCATATCCTTTACATTGAATTAAGCATGTATTCATGAGAAAAACATGTGGCAAAAATAAAACATGGCATTTCCTACAAATAACATGTGATCAATCAACACATGATGTCATCATATCAAAGTCCACATAAAAAAGCATAAATACATCCATATAAAATATCTAAAGCATATGCATAATCCATCTCATATAGTCATCATAACATAGGTCCATCTCATAAATGTCTGACAATAGTATTAGAGTACATGACCATGGTTTACATCAGTACTAACTACTCTTAGGAGTGAACCATGAAAGAGCATAACATAAACCAAAAAGAAAAATAGAGAGACCCCTCTATACATGAGCCTATCAATGTCATCCCATGCTATCATTGGGCTCATGGCCTCTGTCCAGCCTTAAGGATGATCCTTCTACTCTTTGTGGTTTCTCATAGGCTCCATCACCCCTGCATTACTCTATCTCCTCTAGATTTGATGGGAGTAAGATCTCAATGCACAAAAATTCTCTACTCTCTACCCTGGTGACACCACTCTCTCATATTGGTTCAACCAGTACTATGCTTCTATGTGTGCCCTGCTCATCATTGTCACCATCTCCTAGAAATTTGTGTCTTTAATGCTATTGATGAACTTGTGAGACTCATGTACTACCATCTCTACCTTGTGCACCACAACATCTCTCTTAGCTATAGCTCAATCTCTCTATGCTACAACTACATCTCTCTCTCTCTCTCTCTCTCTCTCTCTCTCTCTCTCTCTCTCATTTCATAGCATCCCTCTCTACCACAACTTGATCCAGTTGACTCCATAGACCTCTAATCACCTCCATCAGATCTAACTAACTAGGCCCTTCCTATATTGGTACTAGTGCCCTATCGACATAGTCCATTGGATCCCCCTCCACATCCATCACATCTATATCCCTAGCCTCCCAATAGTCATCCTCATCCTCTCCCTCATCACCACCTCCAACACTATCCCCACCCCCACTATCTGCACCCTCCTCATCATCTCCCTTATCCTCTCACTCAACATCCTCCTCTCCTCCCTCCTCATCCTCTCCCTCATCCTCCCCCTCAGCATCATCCTCTCCCCCATCCTCCTCCTCCTCAGCCTCATCCTCTCCCCCATCCTCCTCATCCAACTCTACCTAAGACCTTACTCATGATACTAGTGCATCTATCAAAGGCCTAGGGCGATGCTATGCAAACCATCTATCATATGCTAATCTCATGCCTACATCCTCTACATTTGCTCATACCCCCCATCTCCTTAGTTGTAACTTTTCTAGCTATGCATATGCCACTCATGTCCTGATAGGTGCTCCCCACTCTTGGACCTCTGCTCTAGACTATGCAAATAGTGCTAGACTGGTCAGTACATCTCGTGTCTCCCCAAACTATCTCCCTACCTACTCTAGTAGGTACATCTCTATCACCAAATACCAAATCAATGTGCACTTTATGAGATAAAACTCCTTCCTATAGTATGGTAGGCGAATATCATCATCATCCCATCTGGGGAAATCTCTATAAGGTCTCCAAATAAACTGTGTTATCATATCTTTCTGATGCTGAAAGTACCTCATATACCCTAGTGGTCATCGTGCCAGCACACCTCTATAGCTATATGCATAAGCCATGTCCTCCATCAACTCTCACTCTATAAGAGGCCTAAATACTACAATGTGCTCATAGGCTAAATACAAGAGGCCTAAATACTACAATTTCTAGATCTATAACAATGTACTGCCGGTGCTAAATGATAGCCTACATCTGTATGTCACCTGATGTAGATAGTAATACAACATCACCAGCATGCATGGGCCCCAAGACAACATAGTACCCTTCATAATAACTTTCTCTAGAACTTGACCCCATCTGATAGGGAATCCATGTCCCAACCTATAAGGAATCAATAATCCACTGATACCCCAGCAAATCATAGTTGTCAACTACTCATGGCATGCCACCAATAGGTCCTACCTAATCTCATAATCTCAAATCCCATATTTTTCATCTCCACATCTAAATAAGTGGTGTAATGTTGCTCGTCCTATAGTTGGGTCATACACCACTAATTCTCCATGAATAGGGATCCTAAGGATGTGCCATACATCCTCTAATTTCATAGTTACTTCCCTTATCAAGACATGGAATGAACCAATCTTTGAGTGCCATCTCTCTATCAAATTTGTTATTAGTGCCTTGTTCCCCCTCACCTCTAGCAATAATGTAACATGGTATAAACCAAGAGTAGCAAAGATTCCTCACTCATTAGCTGTCATCTGGTGACATAATGCAAGACTCTATGGCCTATGTCCCTATGTCTATAACATGGGCAACTCCTCCTGCATAATCATATAGCCTATGTCAACCTCCTATGGTTTTGCATCTAGTTTACCCTACTTTTGACCCAATTTTGACTTAATTTAACTCTAGTTTGACTAAGTTTGACATTTTCTAAGCATTTTTGACTATGCTGACTTATGTTTTGAACTCTTTTGAGGGTTTTGAACATGTTTTACAAGTTTTGAGTCATTTTGAGCTCATTTTCATCATTTTGACCATATCCCTATCCATCTATCAACCTTTTTCCTCCATCTCAGCTATGTTTGACTAGGTTTAACTTTTTTCTAACCACCCTAACTTAGTTAAACTATGTTTTCAAACTCTTCCTAGGGTTTTGAACATGTCCCCCAAGTTTTGGGTCATTCTGAGTCTATTTGCACCCTTTCATGCCCTTTGCACTATTCTTTGTCATCATTTACCCAAGTTTGACCTACATCTACCCTAACTTTGACCACATGTTGACCACTTAGACAACCTTTGACAGCATTTTAACATATTTCTAACATTCCCCTAGGGTTATGCTTCTCTACCCCAAGTTTCAAGTCAATCCAGGACGTCTAGATCTCGTTCAGACTCCTAGAGCATCCTTGGGTGTACGTGGGGCTCCCAACTGCACCCAAGGCATAGTTAGTCATACCAAGTCTGCCTAGGGTGGACATAGTTATGCTAAGTGTGCCTAAGGTGCACTTGGATGTGTTTTGAGTGTAGTTGGGGCATTTGGATGCCCTAAACTGGCTCTAGAACCCTATTTGACCTTGTTTGACCCCAACAGACTCCTAGGTGCCTAAAAAGTAGGAAAAAGAATGGAAAATAATGGAAAATAATGAAAAAGAATTAAAAGTAAAAATATGGCCTCAATGTACTCACTGGAGGTCTAGTGTTTGTGAACCATCAGAAGGTTTGCACTTGTTCACCAGGGTGTTGCTCCTTGGGTAGTTGATCCATTCTCCTTGCCCCAAAGCTCTTTTCTTCCTAAAGTGAAGGTGAAAATGACTTTCCAAACCCCCTCCAAGCCCTTTTATAGTGTGTTTTTTCCTATATGGATGTGCATGAGGTCTTTCCTATGTTGGTCATGATGCCATTTTTCACTCTAGAGCCCATAACTTTCACATTTTATCTCTGATTTTTTATCCTTCAGTTTCTATGGTTTTGTTTTCTTGTTGTTGATGAAATAAACTTATCATGTGCCTATGTTGCTCAATTTATTGAGGGGGCATAAATATATACCACATTTTTGGGGCATGCTTTTATTGCTTTTTCATTAGCATTCTTTGACACAATGCTATAAATCACATTATATCAAAGAGGGGCAAAATTTTGACACTAGAAAATGGTTCACATCTATCGTTTCATCACTTCCTCATACTATTTCATCCCATTTTATCTTTCTACCAATTCCAATCTTTTGGAAAACTTGATCATATCTCAATAGTGTTTGTCATCATTCATATCCTCTTTCACATTGATTGCATGTCATTTCAAAACTATTTCAAATAAACTCAAAACCATTTCATATCAACTCAAAATCATCCCAAATCAACTCAAAATCACTTGGAATTAGTCCTATTCAACCAAGAACTTATTAAACATCCCAAATCAATCATCATTTGTCTAATCCTAGGTATTGGTGTGGCTTTTAGTGCCTTGGAAACATATTAATCTATCAAATCTTATCAATTTGGCCTTAGTACTGTCATGGCTCTCAGTGCTAGGTCAAACTATCATTCTTGTCATTCGATCATGGACATTATCAAATCCCTCAATGTTGGACAATGGCATTATCAACCATTTTAATAACATTGATAGTCTATGTCAATGTTATTATGATTAACCATATCAATCAATCTTGATCTTGTATCATTTACAATATCGATTAAATGTTATGTATCTTTAATTCATGTCATGTGTCCTTGGAATATTATCAATTTAAATCAATCATCAATTTTACCATGGCTTTAGTCTACCTACCATCATCCTACTCAATCTGTATCATCACCACATTTTCATGATAGGATACTATTACATTTATTTAATCAATTTGGCCAATTATTTACTAATTTTCTCTATCAGATTATGTAACCTATAATTTAATCCTAACATTCTTACTAATTATTCTTCCTAATTGTCATCCTCAATCAATTAATTATTTTTATTAATTTATTTATTTATCATTCACAAACCATGGAAATTCACAATTTCCTAAATCATATTTTCCTCCATTAATTCCATTTTACTAGTTTTTATTTTGTGGAATAAAGGATTTTTTATTTCAAATATTTCACAAAATATTGACATCATCATGAAACATGGGTGTGACACCTCATGGATTATCCTTTAACACTTGGCTAAGATATGTCATAATCCAATATTCTTATTCTCTTATGCACATCCATATTTGGCTTCCATTGTCATAGATTCCTGGCTTTATGTGGGTTGTAGGTGTCATATGATGCATCATAGATTCTCTTCCATCTTTAGCCAAGTTTGACTTCCAAGCATCATATAATCCTACACTTGGCATCTTGTGTCATATGTCTCATGGATTCTCAAAGGAATCTCTTGCCATGTTGCATATCCAAGGTGACAAATCCATGCTCTTACCTTGTGTGTTGATTAAAAAATGAGCATTCTTTCTCAAATTTTTTGTTCTAATTCTTGAGTTCTTGAGTCCCTAGTTTTCTCACATTTTTTCACTTCATTTCTCATACTAAAATCAAAACTTCAAGTATTCTCATAACACCATCATTATCATATACTTTTGCTTCAAGATTGTGTGCACTATAGACAATTTGGAGCTACATTATATGGAAAAGAAAGAAGGACATGGGAGCTACAAATGAAAGAGGGAGTTTTAAACATTGTTATGCTTTCTTTTGATTCATTTGGATTTCATGGTAGACTAGAGGGTGTTAATATATGATTATTGATTTTATGATTTTCTCATAGTATGTTAGACATTAGCCCATTTTCTAGGTCCTACAATTGGTGAACCCGACATGAACATGCTTATCTAACTTGGGTTTTCTTGCTTTGTGCTTGTAGGTGGAAGGAAGGAGCTCACTTGGAAGGGTATAACAACTATTTACACTTTTTTATCACACCTAGATTAATTAGGGGGTATATTAATATGGTTATATACTTTCATTCTATGCATTTTGTTAGCTTTCTTCCCTAGGGTGCACTCTGCTCTATCAGGGTGCACTTGGGACCTCTAGGAGCAATTTTAGGGGTCTAGGAGACACCATAACCCCTATTTTCTTTTCCTATTTGATCAACTATGCCTAGAAACTACCAATTGTGCCCTTTTGAGCCCCAACTACATTGTGGGTGTAGTTTGCACTATCTAGGTGCACTTGGTAGTATAGGTGTCAAAAATTTTAGTTTCTAGGTCTTGTTTAAGCACCATTTCCCCACAACTTGACACTGATCTCCCAACTATGCTAAAAAAATACCAACTATGCCCTACTAAGCTTCAAGTACACAATGGGAATAATTAGCACTCTTTGAGTGCACTTAGGGGCATTTTGACCCATTTTGGCCTTCTAGGGTGTATTTTTCTTTGTTAGAGTGCACCTACTTCACAGAGAGCACACATATCACTTAGAATATGCATTTAGGACTTCTATTTGCTTCTAGGACATAATTTAGAGGTTTTTGTGTTACTAATGGCTTGTTTGCAGCATGTGGTGATCATTGGATGAAGACTAATCATTGAAAACTACTAATGTTTGTTTGCAGGATGATATTGAAGACCATTGTGTGTTTATCAAAACCATGTGTGTGGATTTACTAGATTAGATAACACTTTTTTCAGTGCTTAAAATAAACATTTTATTTTCTACTTGGCATGTCTATGATGTTTAAATCCCTAGGAGTTGCATGGACATATCCTCTCCCCTTGCCATTCTTAGATCTTGGGTGTAAGAGAAATCTGTGTAACTTCTATAAGAAGCCTACCTTGGACAAAGATACTCAATATTGAGTATGCCAAGGGATGAATTCAGAGTGATAATAGGCCAAAAGCCATGTCACCATTCTAGCCGCTATATAAAACTCAATTATGGTGAAAGTTGTGTTAGTGGTATTGCTGAGTGATAGCTCTCCTCCATTACCCTTGTGGTGTGTTGAACCCCTTTTCTTGGGGTTGAGAGACCTTCTGAGGAAGATTATCATTCACTTGCTGAATGGAATGCCCTTACTAAAAACCATTTTTTAGTGGCTAATTTTTTTTTATCCACTAGCTCAAGGGGTCACCCATGCCCATGAAGACATCCTACATTCTCGCAATCCTTAGTAGAGGCAAAAATCCCTTGGGAATGTAAGGAAACTCAGGTGTGCAAACAGCTTCCTACACTAATCTCATAAGGAAAGTATGATGCAAATCCTATTCAAATCTTCTACACTTATAGATTCAATATCATGTAAACAATAATATTGCAATCAACCATACATACAGAAAATAGATAGAGAAAGGAACACATAACACAAGAATTTGCTGATGGGGAAAAACCTTTTAGTAAAACAACCCCACCCCTTCAGAACCTGCACAATGTATTATCTTCAACACAAGATTACAATACACTTGCAATGCAATTTCAACATCAACAACAGAAGACTCTAGTAGCTACACGCAGTACCAACAATACATCTTTTTGCATCACATCTCTTTGCAACCCTAAAAAATGCTTATAACATGCACTTCACTTTAGGGCTACTCCCAAAGGTAAACCATATTAGGTTTTTACCATTCTCTGAGAAAGTAGGAACCCCAAACCCCACTATTGGGGTAGAGTGTACAGTACTCAAATATCTTAGTTGCCACATGTCTTCACCTATCATTGAATCTTCCTAACATAGCTCTTATGTGTTGTAGGAATTCATCATAACCATTTTAGTCATGATCTCCTTACACACAATTCAAGATTTCGACACATCAACATTATTTGCAAGAATTACAATTTACAAAAAAAATAATAAGAATAGGAATTATACAAGGTTGAGGCACCTTATTCCTAACATTCTCCCACTTTTCGAATTCCTTGTAAGAGCAACAGGAACATAACAGGAACTAACCGCTATAGGCCAAAAGGCCCATAGACTCTAAACACCATCTGAACTTCTCAGTGCCCAATGGTTTCATTAATGCATCTGCAACATTCTTCACAGTATCTACCTTTTCCAAATTTACCTTTCCATCTTCCACCATATCTCTCACAAAGTGATACTACACATCAATGTGCTTCATTCTAGCATGGAAAGTTGGATTCTTTGCAAGGCAAATAGCACTCTGACTGTCACACGAAATAGTAATTTGTTTTGCATCAACACCAACATCAGAACACAATATCTTAAGCCAAATGGCTTCCTTACAAGCATGAGTAGAAGCCATGTACTTAGCTTCTGTAGTGGACAAAGCAACCACAGGTTGTCACTTGCTCATCCAAGTGATGGCACCACCAAACATAGTGAACACATAAGCACTGGTGGATCTCCTACGATCAATATCACCTGCCCAATCTGAATCCACAAACCCATGAATACAAACTAAATGCAGAGATCCAAAAGAGTTACCATGATAACATATGGAGTAATCTGATGTACCCCTCAAATATCTAAATACTCACTTAACTGCATCCCAATGTATCCATCTAGGATTAGCCATAAATTGAGTCAGGACTCCCACTACTTGGGCAATGTCTGGTCTAGTACAGACCATAGCATACATAAGACTGCCAACTGCACTAGCATAAGGTACTCTACTCATGTCCTCCACCTCACTAGGAGATTTTGGACAATCAACTATAAATAACTTTGTTCCCACAGGAATAGGAACACATAGTGGTCTACAATCTGCCATGCTGAACCTGTCCAACATAGACTTCACATACTTACTCTAACTTAACCAAAGTTTTCTGTTAGACCTATCTCTACTGATTTCCATACCCAAGATGTACCTAGCTGCCCCAGGATCTTTCATCTCAAAATGTGCTGACAACTGAGATTTAAAATGAGAAATCATACCCTTACCCTTCCCAAACAACAACATATCATCAACATATAATGCAACAATAAGAAGGCGATCATTTTCAACTCTGAAATAAACACAATGATCTAATTTCAATCTTACAAATCTAATTGAGAACACAAAGGCATCAAACTTAAGGTACCACATCCTAGGAGATTGCTTCAAACCATATAGAGACTTCTTTAATCTGCAAATAAATCTCTTCATCCAAATCACCATGAAGGAAAGCTGTCTTCACATCATACTGTTCTATCTCTAAATCATATGATGCAGCAAGAGATAATAGAAATCTAATGGATGTCAACTTTGCAACAGGAGAGAATATTTCACCATAATCTATTCCCTCTACCTGTGAATACCCCTTTGCAACCAATCTAGCTTTGTACCTTTCAACACTGCCATCTACATAGAATTTCTTCTTGAACACCCATTTATAGCCAATGAATTTTCTCCCTTTAGGCAAAGGTACAAGGTCCCATGTTTTATTTTTCTCTAATGAAGCCATCTCATCATCCATAGCCTCAATCTAGGAACCTGCATCTTCCATGCCCAAAGCCTCTTTCACAGATCTAGGCTCATTAGTGTTAGTAATCAAAGCAAAAGCACTACTGGAATCTAACATAGAATAACCAAACCTTTTTGGTTGCTTTCTTTCTCTCATGGATCTCCTCAAGGGCTGAGGTTGAGGTTGTTCTTCCTCTTCTTCTAAACTATCAGAGCTGCTAGAGCTCTCCTCATCATTAGACCCAACATGGTCTCTCTATTCAGTCTTCTTAGGGGTAGGAGGCAACTAAACAACATCTTTTTCCTTTTCTTTTTCATCTGGTTGTAGCACAATAGGAGAAGATGTTAGCTCTCTAAAAATAATATTTCTACTATATAACACCTTACTAGTCACAGGATCCCAAAGCTTGTATCCTTTCACACCAGCACTGTACCTGATGAAAATACATTTAACAACTTTGTTTTCCAACTTAGGTCTTTTCTCAATTGGAACATGTGCATAAGCTTCACAACCAAAAACATGAAGATGTCTAATTGAAGGCTTCTTACTAGACCACACCTCCATGGGTGTCTTCCCAAAAAGAGCTGATGTAGGAGATCTGTTAACCAGATAGCAAGCAGTGGCCATAGCTTTGGCCCAAAACCTTTGTTCTAAACTAGCTCCACTAAGCATACTCCTAGCCTTCTCCATCAGTGTCTTGTTCATTCTCTCTGCAACTCCATTTTTCTCCAGGGTATAAGGAGTTGTCTTATGCCTCTTGATACCTTTTTCTTTAGAGAACTGTTCAAACTTTGCTGAGCAAAACTCACCACCATTGTCAGTTCTCACACACTTAATCTTCTGACTAGTCCGATTCTTTACAAGGGCTTTAAATTCCTTGAATTGACTAAAGACTTGTGTCTTACTTTTAAGGAAATAAATCCATGTCCTTCTACTATAATCATCTATGAAAGATACAAAAAATATAGACTTGGAGATTGAAGGAACTTTTACAGGACCAAATACATTAGAATGAATAAGATCCAAAACATCAGAAGATTTGTGAGAACTAGAGTAAAACTGAACATGATTTTGTTTACCATATACACAGTGTTCATAGAAGTCAAACTTGAGATTGCAATCATTTAACCCCTCAACAAGATTTTTATTTTTCAAGGTTCTGAGACCCTTCTCACTAATGTGGAAAAATCTCATATGCCACGACATTGTCTTTTCTGCAGGAAGCTTTCCTTCCAAAGCGTTTGCACCCTTAGGTACACTTGTTGCACTACCACCATCAGATCCACTAACCATAGTCTTCTTTACTTCTCCTTCAGATGGTGGTGATGAAGTGATAGCTGCTCTCTTCTTTGAAACAGAAAAACTATTACACTAAGAAATGTATGCATCAAGCTGAAACAAAGTACCTCTCCTAGTACCCTTAGCAAGCACCATAGCTCCTCTCATCATCTTACATCCATCTTTAGAAAAAACAACTTGCACACCTACATCATTCAGCATACTTACAGATAATAGGTTTCATGCCAAACTTGGAATGTGCACAACTCCATTGATTCCCTTTACTCATCCATCAGGAAATTTAATAGTGACCCTTTCATGTCCAACTATCTTTAGGTGAGAATCATCACCGAAGTACACCTTTCCACCATCGAACTCTTCATATTTTGAGAACTATTTTTGATAAGAGGTCATGTGAAAAGATGCACCCAAGTCAACCAACCACACATCATCAGATGCATGGGCTTCCAAAGCTATGATGAATGCATCGCCATCTTCTTGAGATTTTTAAAAACCAGAATCTGAGGGTTTCTTCTTCTTCTTAGGCTCTTTACAGTCTTTATGAAAGTGCCCAATCTTATTATAGTTCCAACATTTTTCCTTGAACTTATTGGAAGTATTTGACTTCCCACAGGATTTGGATCTACCCTTATTGTCAAACTTATTGTCATTTTTCTTTCCTCTTTCCATGGATCTCCCACGAATAGTAAGGGCTTCTTTTTCCAAAATAGAAGCCTTTCTCTACATCTCCTCTGATAGCAGCAAAGACACCACATTATCTATTTTGAAAGTGACTAACGTGCTTCCAAGAGCCATCACAAGATGGTCCCATGAATCCGGTAAAGAACACAAAAGTGTGTAGCAATGATCCTCCTCCTCTAACTTGACACTAGCTGATGTCAACTATGCAGCCAACAGATTAAATGCATTTAAATGATCTGTTAAGGATCCACCTTCCTCCATTCATAGAGAATACAACTTCTTCCTCAGGAACAACTTGTTCACCAAATATTTGGCCTGATACACGGCCCCAAGTCTCTCCCACAAATTATATGAGGTTTTCTCATCTAGAACATTTAGAAGGACTACATTGGTTGAATAGAGTCTTATGAGACCCTTAGCTTTATGGTCTTTGATATCCCAATCTTCTTGAGCTATAGTTGCTGGTCTTGTAGCACTTGTAGTCACTTCCCATAGGTCACGATCTTCCAACATGTCTTCCATCTTGAGTTTCCACAACTCAAAATTAGTGCCATTAAATTTCTCCACCTCCATTCTTCCATATGATGAACTCGCCATCTCAATCTGCAAATAAGATTCAGGATGCTCTGCACAAGACTCCCACTCAACTTGAGATTAGCTCAAAAAACCCTACCCAACAACTAGGATCAAAAGTTGATCAAGCTCTGATACCACTTGTAAGGAAACTTAGGTGCAGAAATAGCTTCCTACACTAATCTCATAAGGAAAGTATAATGCAAATCCTATTAAAATCTTCTACACTTATAGATTCAATATCATGTAAACAACAATATTGCAATCAACCATGCATACAAAAAATAGACAGAGAAATGAACACATAACACAAGGATTTTTAGGTGCAGAAAAACCTTTTAGTAAAATAACCCCACCCCTTCAGAACCTACATAATGCATTATCTTCAACACAAGATTAAAATACACTTGCAATGCAAGTTCAACATCAACAACAGAAGACTCCAGTAGCTACACGCAATACCAAAAATACACCTTTTTGCATCACATCTCTTCGCAACCCTAAAAAATGCTTATAACATGCGATTCACTTTAAGGCTACTCCCAAAGGTAAACTGTATTAGGGTTTTACTATTGGGGTAGAGTGTACAGTACTCAAATATCTTAGTTGCCACATGTCTTCACCTATCATTGAATCTTCCTAACATAGCTCTTACATGTCATAGGAATCCGTCATAACCATTTTATTTATGATCTCCTTACACACAATTCAAGATGTCGACACATCAACATTATTTGCAAGAAATACAATTTACAAAACAAATAATAAGAATAGGAATTATACAAGGTTGAGACACCTTATTCCTAACAAGGAAGTCATGCCCCTTGGGAAGAAAATCATGGTAGCCTCGAGAAGTGAGTCAGCTATAAGGAGGAGCCTATGGTGCCAAGATCCTAGGTTGTTTGCTCTAGATGAGCACAGTTGAACTTTGATTGAAGTAGGAATTCAGTGGATACAATCCTAAAGCCTAGGTTGTGGTGTGCTTATTCACTTTTAACAACAACTATTGTTATCTTAATGTGTCTTGTGTGTGTGTAAAACATTAATCAAGATAAAGCCAAAATTCAAATTTACACCTTGGATAATATCAAACAATATGAAATTGTTGCAACTTTTGTCAAATCTTTGCAAACTTTTCTCAAATATGTTTAGGAGTTGCAAAATATGGCCATTTGTGATCCTAAATGTGCTTGGCATAACATAGGTTTCATCCTTGCATAGAACTACTTACATTCACCATAGTTTAGGCCTCATACTTGCATCATATGGGCTTCATTTTGCATCTTTTAGTCCTCACTTAGTATCCCTCATCTTTCACATTATATTCATTAGGGTTTAGTTTGCATCCTTCATTCTTTGCATTTCAACCCCCAAACTTGCATCTTGCATCTCCCACCTTGCATCTTTGCATGCCAAAGCTTTATATTTCACAATTTAACCATAATTTTTGGTGTCCTAAACATAATTTTGAACCTCCATCCTAGTCTTAACATTTTCCTCTATTGTTTAGCTTACTGTGACATCAATTTGGAAACCCCAACACCTAAAATTGTCTTAGTTTCAGCCTAGCTTCCCAACTGCGCTCTAAAACTACCAACTATTCTCAAACTAGCCCCAATTTCACCATAGGCATATTTGGTACTATTTTGTCACACTTGGTAGTCTAAAAACCTAGTTTGGGCTTCCAAATAGCATTTGGAGGCTTCAACAGTGTCCTTAGGTACCTGGATAGGCCCCTATCTCAACATGCCATAATTTGCATCTTGTATCTCCTAGCCATTATTTTCATCAGTTATGACACTATCTCTTACATTTTGACCCCCATTCTGCACCTCCTAACCCATCCTAACATCAGCCCTTGCATCCTAGCTTCCTAGCATAGCAATTTGGCAACCACCTGTCTTAGATTTAGCAGATATTCAACCTAGCTTCCCAACTATGCCATGAAACTACCAACTATGCCCAAACTAGCCCCAACTACACCATAGGCATAGTTGGTACTATTAGAGCACACTTGGTGCTGTCATGGTATAGTTTGACACCTGTATGACCATTTTGGGCCTCCAAACTGCATGTTAGGACCCCAAAACTACATCTAGGAGCCTATGTACCTCCCCATTCTACATTTGACCCAAAATCACATCTTGGACCCAAAATCTCTTTTTTCACCTTAGGATCTTTGTATATTTCATTTACAATCAGCATAACCATCATTTCAAGTCACCTAAATGTCATTTTGAATCCCAAAGCCTTTGAATTTAGTCTTAACAAAGTATGAGTCTTAGAGTATCTCCTAGTGTTGATGGATAATGGATCTTGACTAGTCCTTTTATCTTTTCTTATCATTTTCTTTGGTCAAACTCTATCTATTTCTTGATAGATTTGATCTTTTTCATCTTTATCATTTTGATGATTTTGTCTTTTATCACTTTTTGGTCAATATGCAAAGTCCATTATCACAACGTTAAACTCCTAGACAAAATACTTTCTAAAGATTTCATCTATGTTCAAAACTTTGCATATACCTTTATCATTAGAATCATCATAATCCTAGCATCCCTAAATGTCATTTTGACTTACCCTAGTGGTATATCCCCCCTTATATTAGATTGTTCAAAACCTTAGCATCATTCTCACTATCAAACCTTATCAAATTTCCCATCAATCAAATTGTCTTCTTGATCACTTATCTCATTTTGCATCTTCCAAATGTCATTATCAAACCTAGGACACCATCTCTTTCATATTCCACCTTGCATACATCAACCCCTACCATCATTACCAAGTCCAAAATCCAACCCTAACCTTCATTTTTCATACTATAGGGTCATTTTCATCTCCTTTAGTCAACCTCCAAAATGTCACTTTGCATTTCCATTTGCATAGTTTCACTAGGACATTTTCACCTTTCATATCAAAACCCCACTTCATTTGGCATTTTCCTAGGTTGAAAAACATCCTTAAACACCTAAAAATCTAAAAAAACTCATATCTTGCATACCCACATCCTGATTATCAAGTTTTGCCCTATTTTACCAGTTACACCCCTGTTTTACCAACTGCACACTTCAAGGGCACAATTGGTAGTTTCAGAGCATAGTTGGTAGTTTTAGAGTGCACTTGATAATTAGGGACTTCATTCTAGGTTCTACAACCCTAATCTACACTTCCATAGGCTTCATTGCATCCCAAAACCTTGCAAAACAATCTAAATCACTCAAAACATTCACATTTTGCATTTAGGCACCCTAACACCTATGTTTACCCATTGCATACCTCCTACTTACCAACTACTTACCTTTAGGGCCCCAAGTGCACCAAGGGTTCACATGGTATTTTCTAAGTTTAGTTGGTAGTTTAGGTGCACACTTGGGAGGTAGAAAGTCCATTTAGGCTTTCCTCCACTTTATATGCATCCTTAGGTATCATGTCAACACTTACTAGGACACAATCAGCTCAAAAGCTTGAAGAACTTTATCAACCCTTGTTTTTTGAGACACCAAAACAACCAAAACCTCATCCAAGACAAAATAAGAGCAAGAAAACCCAAAAAAACTTTGATGAAGACCAAATCAAGGCATCACAATAGTTACCTACTTACCCCTTAAACATGTATCCGCAAGATCACCATGACCAAGAGATGATGTAACAAACCCTAAAAAATGAACCTACCATGAGGTTTCCTTCAAAAACTTCCCCTCCACATGGGATAGTCCAATGGAGTCCTAACTTTGACCCTATATTCATGTCAATACCACCTAGAGGTGGGAGCATACCAACCACGCCCGAGGATGAACAAACACACTCCTTTGAATTCAGAAAACCCAATGTAAGTACCTTCAACTATAATAAATCAAACACACAACAAGGTATTATGCACCTAAGTAATGACTTTGACATGGACTATGGAATCACTGATGAAGAAATGGCTAGGGCATGTCAAGACAATTTTTTTTGCAAGAACTTCAAACTTTTGGCAGCCCAAGAAATTGTCAAATTCAACCCAAATGTGGAGGGACCTAAGTCCAAAAATCAAACCAACACAATAATTGAAAACATACAACCCATGATCAATTTGGACTTAGATAAGGGAAAACAACTTTTGGATTTTTCAAACACAATGATGGCATGTATAAGATCCCATCAAGAACCAAAAACTGAAATCCTCCAAAGTACATTTGAACACATCAACATTAATCCCTTGTTTGATGAACCACAACCAATGAAGGGAAACAAGACTCTCCCTAAATATCCAAAGAGCACATTAAGACTTTATTTTAGTCACATGATGCATCAACAAGATGCACCTAAAGGGAATTTTACTCTAGGGATGCCAGACACGCCTCCTTTAGAGACAAATCAATAAAGTGCACCTTTTCTCCTAACCCTACCAAGTGTTATGACATAAAATATTAGGGGGCCTCCCACAAGTACACTATGTGAAAAATCAACTACAAAAATCCCTATTGATGTACAAAGGAAAAGTCTTACTAACATTACACCTATTCCCAAAAGGAATGCACTTCATTGTGAAGTCAATATTATGTCCCAAAGAGAAACCTCTAACATACAAAGGTGCCAAAGAAATAATACCAAGATGACGATCACTTCTCAAGGACATAACCAACTACCCTAACAATATAATGTGAAATAGTCCAAGGACTTAATGTTTCCAACACACATGTGACATATCAACAACAATATCAACCACAACAACAACAACCAAAAGTGGTACAAGCATCCAACATCCCTAACACACAATCCAATGTAAACCCACTTGACTTACAACCAATTTATCAACAAAAATTCTAACAACAACAAGTCTTTTTTGCTAAACAACAAGAGCAACTCAAGCAACATTTGGAATATCAAAAATGACTTGAGCAAAAAATTTCATACCAACAAAATTTATTACAACAATAACATGTGCCACAACAACCTTAAAAGATACCTCTACAACAATAATCACATACATGGTCTTACATATAACCAATAGAGGTATCCCAACAACAACCACAACAAATGGCACAAAAAAAACATATGGTACATCAATCACAATCAATACTACAACAATTGCCACATCAAATACCACAACAAGTACTCCAACATGTGTCACAACATGGCCCCTTTTTTCTTCAAGGTACTAATATACCTCCACCACCTAGTGACACATCACTAGACTCATCAGATAAAGAAATGTCAGAACTAAGTAGACATAGCTCCTACCATAGCAAATGGTCTACTCATAGGTACAATGACTTGAAGGGAAAGGTATCATGCAAAACCCTAATGAAGAACTATTACAACAATTCAAACAACTTTCAAAACAAGTCGAAGCATTGGGAGTCCAAAAGAAATAGGCTCTCTATATAGAAAGGGACCTACGTCCTAATCCATTTGAAAAAATTCTGTATATGCCTCCATTTCCAAAACACTTTGAGGCTCAAAGGTTTGAAAAATACCAAGGAAAAAGTAGCCCTATTGATCACATCCAAGAATTATGTGCCTCTTGTATTGAACTCAGTGATGAGCCCACTTACCTCATGAGATTGTTCCCTTGTTCTCGAGGTGGACCCACACTTGAATGGTACTCCAAACTTACTAGTACTATCAAATCTTGGTTAGACCTAGCAGACAAGTTTAACTCCCACTTTTCCTTTAACATCACAAATGGGGTGACACTTTTTGATTTGTGCTCAACTAAAAAAAAGATGAGAGAATTGTTCATCACATTCTTACTTCACTAGAGAAGCTTAGTCAATCAATGCTCACTAGAAATTCTTGAAGAACAACAAGTTAACTTGTGTATTGAAAACTTAGTCCCAGACTTAATGTATGAACTCAAAATCAAGAGTCCAAGCACTATTTCTAAACTGATGAAAAAAGGGGCTAGTATTGATAATGCTTTTATCCATAAGGGAATCCTCAAGATAAACAAGAAAAACACAAACACCAAATCATCTAATTAGAAGGAAAAAAATTTCTCCAAAAACAAGAATGTGACCAATGATGGCATTGTGGATGCCCACATGATTAGTACAACACAACCTCAATTGACTTTGAAAGGTGCAAACCCTATGAATTCACATACCCCCAATCAAACATCAGCTCCACAACAAAAGACTAAGACTTCCATGTAGGATGAACCTCAAATACATCCTAGAACCAAGGACAAAAAATTCACTCCATTGGGCATACCTCTTGAGATTGCATGACAATAGTTACTTAGTAATAACTTCCTATAGTTACCCTCAATCAAGGATGAACCATTAGCTAAAGTAGATTGGTGGGATGACAAAAAATCCTATGATTACCACTGCACCAAATGACATAAAACCTTATCATGTTTACAACTAAAACATGCAATACAAGATCTTATTGATGATGGTATAATTAAGGTTGATCCATCACTACTAGCATCAAACTCTAATCACACTATTTTCAAAGATCCTTTGGGTAGTCATGACAAACAAAAACCTTCTAGTTCAAACTCAAACTCACAAGGTAATGTGAATTACACACACACTGGATATGGCTATACTATCAACTATTTCAATGAGTAAAATTCCAACATATCCACATTTACCTTAAAAGCTGAAGACCCTTGTTGTACTATCACTACACGTCATACCAAGATCACTTTTCTTGGAGCCCCATCTAGACCTATTGCTTCTACTAGACCTATACCCCCTAGTAGACCTGCTACTGCTACTTCATCTAATTATAGCCTTGTTGAATAGCTTGGCAAGACCCCTACACAAATATTCATCTTGGACCTACTCATCCATCTCCCTAACATTAAAAGATATTGGATCAAGCCCTTAAAGAGTTAGTGGTCCTAGATAACATTGATGTTGCCTAGTTCCAAGCCATGGTTGGTAACCTATCTACATCATAGCATATCACCTTTTCCCCTCAAGATATTACCAAAGATAGAACAAACCATAATGATCCCCTTCACCTTGAAGTCTTTGTCCATAATGTTAAATTCAAATGTGTCTTGATAGATGGAGGAGCAAGATTGAATATATGTACACTTAAAGTGGTCAAAGGTTTGGATTATTCTAAAAATGGTGTGGATCCCTCTCGAAGGATCACAATCAAAGCCTATGATGATGGTGAATGCTTCTCTATGGGGGTCATCATCTTACCTATCAAATTGTTAGATTGTGGTGACTGATCAAGAAAGTACTGTACATACATGGTAGCCGACATATTATGGCCGACATATGGCCGACATGTTATAACCCTAAAGTGGTTTAATACTTGTATAAAAGGGCTTAGGGTTGGGTATTTTTTATAATGTAGTGATGCAAAATTGGTTCTTGCGGCAGTATTGAGCTGTAAGGGATTACGGATTGTAATCAGGTTGTAATCACTAGATTGTAATAAGATTAGACTTGCTGTTTGGTGGACGTAGCCCAGGGATTGGGTGAACCACATTAAATCTTGGTGCCTTGTGTTCATTTTTGTGTGTTCTATTATTGGTTATATTTGCATGTAGTTTTTTTATTTCTGTCTGTGGTTTATCCTAACAAGTGGTATCAGAGCCTAGTTGTCTTTCAGTTATCCTCTGTAGGAAAGTCTCACGGTTAAGTGGGAGTCTCATAGTTGAGTGGGAGAGATGGAAGATGAGGGTAAGTTGAGGGTTGACAGGTTTAATGGGTAAAACTTCCAATTATGGAAGATGCAAATGGAAGACTATTTATATCAGAAGGATTTATGGAAGCTGTTGGAAGGAAAAGCCAAGAATCAGGGAACTACGTCAGAGGCTGAATGGGATCTTTTGGACAGAAAGGCACTTAGAAGCATTTAGTTATGCTTGGCACCATTAGTGGCATTTAATATTACAAAAGAAAAGATGACAAAAGATTTGATGAAAACCCTAGCGACACTGTATGAAAAGCCCTCCGCTTCAAATAAGGTATTTCTCATGAAGCGTTTATTTAATATGAAAATGGCAGAAGGTGGATCTGTTGCAGATCATTTAAATGAGTTTAATACTATTACTAGTCAATTATCTTCTGTGGGTATCAATTTTGATGAAGAAATTAGGGCTCTCTTGATTTTGTGTTCTTTGCCTGAAAGCTGGAATGGCTTGGTAATGGTGGTGAGTAATTCTGTTCCTGGATCTAGTACCCTAAAATATGATGATGTGATCAGTGTTATTTTAAGTGAGGAAACTCGTAGAAAATCCATAGGTGGATCTACATCAGGAAGTGCTTTAAATGCACAAAGCAGGGGTAGAATGACTGAAAGAGGAAGTAACTCTGGAAATTGTGGGAAATTAAGAGGAAAGTCAAAGGGGAGCAGGTCTAAATCGAGAGGACCAAATGATTGCTGGTACTGTGGGAAACTAGGGCACAAAAAGAAAGATTGCTAGAATCGAAAGAAAAATGAAGGAGATAAATTAGATGGAGACAAGGAGGCAAATGTGGTAAGTAACAAATCCAAAGAGGATGTTTTGCTTCTGTCTTTAGAGAGTGCTGATGATTCATGGGTTTTAGATTCTAGTGCTTCATTTCATGCTACACCTCATAGAGGTTATTTCATTGATTATGTCCAAGGGGATTTTGGGCTTGTTTATTTGGGGGATAATGAACCCTGTCAAATTGTTGGAAAGGGAAAAATTAAGATTAAGTTGCAGAATGGGAATCATTGGCTACTACATGAGGTAAGACATGTTCCAAAACTAAGTAGAAATTTAATTTCAGTAGGGCAACTCGGTGATGAGGGTTGTGTAGTTACTTTTAATGATAAAAATTGGAAGGTTTCAAAAGGTTCCCTTGTAGTAGCAAAAGGTGTGAAAGTAGGCACCTTATATCTTTGTACAGGTCATATTGTTCCTTCTACTTTGATTGTTTCAGAGAAAAATGAATATTCAGGAACAATTACTACAGTTGAGCAGGGAGAACAAATAGCTGTTGTAGATTCTGATACAGTGCTGTGGCACAATAGACTTGGGCACATGAGTGAGAAAAGTATGAAAGTACTTCATTCAAGGAAAGTTTTACCAGGTCTAAAATGTGTGAATATGGATTTCTGTGAAAGTTGTGTGTATGGAAAACAAAAGAGAGTGAGTTTTGTAAAGACAAGGAAGGAAAACAAAAAGGAGAAATTTATTATGTTACATTTATTGATGATGCAACTAGAAAAGTATGGGTTTATTTCCTTAGACAAAAATCTGATGTATTTCAAACTTTTAAGAATTGGAAATGCTTGGTTGAAAATGAGACTGGTAAGAAATTAAAATGTCTTAGATCTGATAATGGTGGTGAGTATTGTAGTCATGAATTTGAATATTATTGCTCTACTAATGGTATTCGTAGACAAAAAACTATTCCAAGGACTCCACAGGAAAATGGAGTGGCTGAACGCATGAACAGGACTATAATGGAGCGTGCAAGGAGCATGAGGTAGCATGCTGGGTTGCCCTTACACATGTAGGCGAAGGCTGTTAATACTGTAGAATGTTTGATTAATAGAGGTCCCTCTACTCCTTTGGGCTGTGGTATTCTAGAGGAAGCATGGACTGGTAAGAAGGTGAGTTATTCTTTTCTCAAGACCTTCGGTTGTGAAGCTTTTGCTCATATAGACTCTGAAAATAGAACCAAGCTAGAAGCTAAATCAAAGAAATGTGTCTTTGTTGGATATGGCATTAATGAATTTGGTTATATGCTTTGGGATTTTGAAAATCTTAAAATTATTAGAAGTCAGGATGTCATATTCATGAGAAAGTGTTGTACAAAGATCTGTTGCAGCAACATGAGAAGAAAGAAGATGATTATGTAGTGCTGGATGATACTCCAAAAGCTGATGTTCCAGCGATTCATCATGATGTGCAACAACTGCAACAAAAAATACCACACACACTAGTGAATGTTAGACGGTCAACAAGGAAAATTAGACCTCCACAAAGGTTTTCTCCCTCTTTGTATTCTATTTTACTTACTGATGCTGGTGAACCTGAAAGTTATGATGAAGCTGTGCAGGTGGATACTAAGATTCAGTGGGAGTCTGCAATGAAAGATGAAATGGACTCTTTGCTGAAAAATAAGACATGGGATTTGTGCAAGTTGCCTGCAAGTAAAAAGGCTTTACAGAATAAATGGGTTTACAAGTTGAAAGAAGAGGAAGGAGGTAAGAAAAGATTTAAGGCCAGGTTAGTTGTAAAAGGATTTGCACAGAAAAAGGGAATTGATTTTGATGAGATATTTTCTCCTGTTGTTAAAATGACTTCTATTCATACTGTTTTAAGTCTTGTGGCTATTGAAGATTTGAATTTAGAGCAGATGGATGCTAAAACAACCTTTCTTCATGGTGATTTGGATGAAGAAATATATATGGCTCAGCCATAGGGTTTTGAGGTCAAAGGTAAGGAGAACTTAGTGTGCAAATTGAAGAAAACTTTATATGGCTTAAAGCAAGCACCTTGGCAATGGTATCTAAAATTTGACAGTTTTATGCATGAGCATGGATATAATAGGTGTCATTTACATTACTGTGTTTATTTTAAGAGGTTGGATGATGATAACTACATTATTTTATGTTTATATGTTGATGATATGCTTGTAGCTGGGTCTAACATGGATCATATTAAGGGGCTAAAACACCAATTAGCACATGCATTTTCTATGAAGGATTTGGGGGCAGCAAAAGAAATCCTTGGTATGAAGATTTGCAGAGATAGGAAGAACATAACATTGATGCTATCTCAAGCTGATTATGTTGAGAAGGTGTTGCAACGTTTTTCTATGGAGAATGCTAAAGCTGTCAGCACACCTTTACCTAGTCATTTGAAATTGACTAAGGAGATGTGTCCCAAGACATAGGAAGAGAAGGATAAGATGTCCAAGGTATCCTATGCTTCAGCTGTAGGAAGTTTGATGTATGCTATGGTATGCACTAGGCCCGATATTGCACATGCAGTGGGAGTCGTTAGCAAGTATATGAGTCATCCAGGATTTGAGCATTGGAATGCTGTCAAGTAGATTCTCAGATATTTGAGAGGAACATCCAATAAGTGTTTACACTTTGGGGGCTCTATTACTGATTTACAGGGCTATGTTGACTCAGATTTGGCTGGGGATATTGATACCAGGCGGAGTACTACAAGTTATGTCTTTACTGTTGGTGGGGCAGCCATGAGCTGGGTTTCTAGGTTATAGAAGATTAATGCTCTCTCCACTACAGAGGCAGAGTATGTTGCTGCTACAGAGGCAGCCAAAGAGATGATATGGCTTCAGTTCTTCTTGGAAGAATTGGGACATCCTCAGAAGGATAATTATTTGTTTACAAATAGTCAAAGTTCCATTCATCTTGCTAGGAATTTAGCTCTACATTCTAAGACCAAACACATACAGTTGAGATACCATTTCATTCGATCAGTTTTGGAGGATGGACAGTTAAAGCTAAAGAAGATACATATCAATGACAATCCAGCAGATATGTTGACAAAGGTTGTAACAAGGGAGAAGTTGAACTCCTCTTCAGCTTTGGTTGGTCTTTTAGACTAAACATGAATAAAAGAACAAGTAGAGTCCAGGATGGTTTGATCCAATGGGAGCCCCATGTGGTAGTGGTATTGCTACAAGATCAGTCTCCAAGTGGGAGATTGTTTTTTAGTGTGGAGTCTGATCAGTCCCCAAGTGGGAGATTGTTAGATTGTGGTGACTAATCAGGAAAGTACCGTACATACTTCATAAATAGTGGGGCAGTAGCCAACATGGTAGCCGACATATTATGGCCAACATATGGTTAACATGTTATAACCCTAAAGTGGTTTAATACTTGTATAAAAGGGCTTAGGGTTGGGTATTTTATATAATGTAGTGACGTGAAATTGGTTCTTGCGGCGGTATTGAGCTATAAGGGATTACAGATTGTAATCAAGTTGTAATCACTAGATTGTAATAAGATCAGACTTGTTGTTTGGTGGACGTAGCCCAGGGATTGGGTGAACCACGTTAAATCTTGTTGCCTTGTGTTCATTTTTGTGTGTTCTATTATTTTTCTATTATTGGTTATATTTGCATGTAGTTTTTTTATTTCTGTCCATGGTTTATCCTAACACAGATTTGGTCCAGCTGCTAAGAACACTTTATTATAGGTCCTAGATATAGAAATGAACTACAACATGATACTAGGCCACCCATGGATCCATGCTATGAAAGTAGTTCCTTCTACATACCACCAATGCTTGAAATTCTCTTATAATAATATGGAAGTCACCATTCTAGGTGATCTAGATCCCTTCCAATTGTATGCTAATCTTAGAGGAACCACTACATATTAGTTCTCGACAAACCATGTATCAAATCCACTTGAGTCCTCCAACTACATTGATCCTTCCACTCTCACACCCACATTCAAAGGAAAGCTCAAAATCAAAAAAAAAGGTTGCATTGAGTACTCCATGTCACATGCCTTTCACATTGGGAAACTTCATTTATCCCCTAAGTCATATTATAAAGCTCATCTTATATACAACAAGCCCAAGTTCACATTTCAAAAGAAACCTTCTATGGCTTTCACTAGTGAAGGTGGCCTACACGAAGAAAATTTCTATGAGAATACCTCTACATGGATTGAAAAAGTTAAAGTAGAACAAGAACTTACTCCCATATCCCCTAACAAGTATGGACCTAGATTCACCATCATTCAAAAAAAGTTGTACGATGGATGTAGTAGCCTGAGACCTCAAAAGCAAGGCATTGTTCAACCTATCACTGTATTAGGACAATCTCACAGCTTGGGACTTGGATTCAAACCATTTGTTTTGGGTCTTCCTAATACTGAGTCATCCTAGTCTAAGGATGTGAATGCTTCAAATGATAAAAAGGCATCTAAGAACACCCAACCCAAACACACCCAATCTATATCCAAAAATGATGATCCTAATACCTCCCTTGGTCTTGATCATATGTTTTCTGACCCAAATTGCCTACCTATGGAAGATAAACATGTAAATCCTCGTATCCCTCAAAATAATTCTTCACCTTGGATCGAAACATTTTAGGATCCAAGCCCTCCTACTTCTGAACATGATCATGATGATATCACTGAAGTGGATATCCACATATATGCCTTGACCAAAGCTTATTCAACACTGATGATGGCATTTCCCTAGTTTTCCTTGAACTTATTGATTGGGACCAACAAGGACCACCAATGTTTGACCAATTTGAAAATGATGACACCGTCACAAAATTCTTTGAACTTTGTGAAAATTTACCACAAGGTGATCACAAATCTAGATTTTCCATTGATCTAAATGTCATGGCATATTTTGGGGAGTCAACTCCATCTTCCAATCACAAAATTGAGAAAATAATGAAAAAAGACACAACTAAGTCTCTTGGTGAAAATCAAAAGGCACCACTAGAGCATGAAAAAGAAAAAATAAAGGATGTATCCGAAGGTGAAAACCTCTCTGAGGCACCTGAGGATGGAAGATTGGACACACCCCCATTGAAGGAAAGATCAACATTACTTGTGGAAATGATAGAAGAAATTAATTTGGGGTCTCCTAATAACCCCAAGGTCATACATTTTGCAACCTCATTATCACTAGAAGAAAAAGATGAATTTGTTAGATTCATTTTAGAGAGGTAGATCAACTTTTCCTGGTCTTATGTAGACATGCCTAGATTAGATCTTGAACTAGTCCTTCATCACTTGCCACTCAAACCAAGAATGAAACCAATAAAGTGAAAGTTGAGAAAAATGCATCTTCAAGTTGCCCTCCTTGTCAAAGCTAAACTAAAGAAATTATGGGATGGTAGCTTCATCAGACCCATTAATTATGTAGAGTGGATATCTAATCTAGTACTAGTAAGAAAACACTCTGGGGGCATCCAGATATGCACTAATTTTTGTGATCTTAACAAGGAATTTCCTAGGGATTATTTTCCTTTACCAAATATAGATATCATTGTAGACATGACAGCTGCATATGAGATTTTATCACTAATGGATGGCTTTTCTAAATACAATTAGATAAGAATAGCCCCTGAAGATCAACACAAAACAACTTTTAGATGCCCTTAGGCAACATACTGCCAGAATGTAATTCCATTTGATCTTTAAAATGCTAGGGAAACATATCAAAGGGCAATGACTATAATCTTCCATGATTTCATGCACATCCTCATGGAAGACTATGTTGATAACTTACTTTGCAAATACTATAAAAGAAAAGATCATTTAGGCATACTAGATCATATATTCAATAGAATGGAAACCTATAAGCTCCATCTAAATCCAAAAAAGTGTGTATTTGGGGTTGTATCTAGAAAGCTCTTGGGATACATTATTTCTCAATGAGACATTGAAGTGGATCCCAAGAAAGTAAAAGAAATACTTGACATGCCTCCTCCAACAAATCTAAAAACCTTAAGAGGACTATAAGGAAGATTATAGTCTATCCATAGATTCACTATGTAACTGGAAGATAAGTGTCAATCCTTTCAACCCCTCTTATGTAAGGGAGTATCCTTTTAATGGAACAAGTGTTGACAAGAATCTTTCCAATAGATGGAGCATTATTTTCTACATCCACCAATTTTAATGGATCCTATTCCTATCAAACCATTCATTCTATACCTATCTGCTACATATACAACATTAGAAGCTCTCTTAGTACAAAATGATGAACAAGGAAGAGAGAAAGCCATATATTACATTGGTAGAACACTTGTGTGCTATGAACTAAATTATTCACTCGTTCAATGATCTTGTCTTACTTTTGTCTTTGTAGCCCAAAATTTGAGACATTACATGCTCCATCAGACAAAAAATGTTCATCTATAAGATTGACCCACTGAAGTATCTCCTAAGTAGGGCTGCTCTCATCAAACTCTTAGCCAAATGGGTCATGATCCTTAGTGAATTTGACATAGAATATGTAGACATAAAGTAAATGAAAGGGCAAGTGATAGTAGATCAGTTAGTAGAAGTTTTATACCAAGGATTTATTTTGCTACCCCCAAATATTTCATAGAAAATGCATGTGCTAATTGGCTTTTTAGCCCCTTAATGTGATCCATGTTAGACCCAACTACAAGCATATCATCAACATATAAAAATAAAATAATGTAGCTATCATCATCCAACCTCTTAAAGTAGACACAATAATCTGAATGACACCTACTATAACCATGCTCATGCATAAAACTATCAAATTTTAGATACCATTGCTGAGGTGCTTGCTTCAAGCCATATAAACTTTTCTTCAATTTGCACACTAAGTTCTCCTTACCTTTGACCACAAATCCCTATGGCTAAGCCATATATATCTCTTCATCCAAATCACTATGAAGGAAGGCTATTTTAACATCTAGTTGCTCTAAATGCAAATTTTCAGTAGCCACTAGACTTAAAATAGTATGGATAGAAGTCACTTTAACAATAAGAAAAAATATCTCATCAAAATCAATTCTCTTTTTCTGTGCAAATCTTTTTACAACTAGCCTGACTTTAAATATTTTCTTACCTCCATCCTCTTCTTTTAACTTGTAAACCAACTTATTCTGTGAAGCCTTTTTACCTGTAGGCAACTTGCACAAATCCCATGTCTTATTCCTTAGCAAAGAGTCCATTTCATATTTCATTGTAGACTCCCACTGAATCTTAGTATCCACATGCATAGCTTCATCATAACTTTCAAGTTCACTAGCATCAATAAGTAAAATAGAATACAAAGAGGGAGAAAGTCTTTGTGGAGGTCTAATTTTCCTTGTTGACCATCTAACATTCACTAGTGTGTGTGATATTTTTTGTTGCGATTATTGCACATCATGAGGAATGACTAGAACATTAGCTTTTGGAGCATCATCTAGCACTACATAATCATCTTCTTTCTTCTCATGTTGCTGCAAAAATTCTTTGTACAACACTTTTTCATTGAATATGACATCCTTGCTTCTTACAATTTTATGATTTTCAAAATCCCAAAGCCTATAACCAAACTCATTAATGCCATATCCAAAAAATACACATTTCTTTGACTTAGCTTCTAGCTTGGTTCTATTTTAAGAATCTATGTGAGAAAATGCTTCACAATCAAATATTTTAAGAAAAGAATAAGTCACCTTCTTACCAGTACATGAATCCTCTAGAATACCATAGCCCACAGGAGTAGAGGGACCTCTATTAATCAAATATATAACAGTATTACAGCCTCCACCCGCATGTGTAAGGGCAACCAAGCATGCAACCTCATGCTCCTTGCATGTTCCATTATAGAATTGTTCATGCATTTAGCCACTCCATTTTCTTATGGAGTCCTTGGAACAATTTTCTTTATATGAATACCATTAGTGGAGAAATAATCTTCAAATTCATGACTGCAATACTCACCACCATTATCAGATCTAAGACATTTTAATTTTTTACCAATCTCATTTTCAACCAAGCATTTCCATTTCTTAAAAGTTTGAAATACATTAGATTTTTGTCTAAGAAAATAAACCCATACTTTTCTAGTTGTATCATAAATAAGTGTAACATAGTAATGAGAGCCACCAAGGGAAGATACTTGAGCCAGTATGCATACATCAGTATGCACAAGATCTAATTTCTC
This sequence comes from Cupressus sempervirens, assembly GCA_028749045.1. Lineage (NCBI taxonomy): Eukaryota > Viridiplantae > Streptophyta > Pinopsida > Cupressales > Cupressaceae > Cupressus > Cupressus sempervirens. The sequence goes on along the minus strand of CM053784.1, from coordinate 87,329,768 downwards.
CCTTTTATTTTCCTTCCCAGTCTTTGCAAAACTCACTCTCTTTTGTTTTCCATACACAACTTTCACAAAAATTCATATTAACACATTTTAAACCTGGTAAAAATTTCTTTGAATGAAATACTTTCATACCTTTCCCACTCATGTGCCCAAGTTTGTTGTGCCATAGAGTTGTATCAAAATCTATAGCAACTATTTGTTCTCCCTACCCAACTATAGCAATTTTTCCTAAACAGTCATTTTTCTTTGAAAAAATTAAAGTAGAAGGAACAATATGACTTGTACAAAGATATAAGGTGCCTACTTTCACACCTTTTTCTACTACAAGAGAACCTTTTGAAACCTTCCAATTTTTATCATTAAAAGTAACTACACAACCCTCATAACTGAGTTTCCCTTCTAAAATTAAATTCCTACTCATCCTTGAAACTTGTCTTACCTCATGTAGTAGCCAATGATTCTCATTCTACAACTTAATCTTAATTTTTCCCTTTCCAAAAATATAACAAGGTCCATTATCCCCCAAATAAACAAGCCCAAAATATCCTTGGACATAATCTATGAAATGACCTCTATGAGTTGTAGCATGAAATGAAGCACTAGAATCTAAAACCCATGAATCATCAACACTTTCGAAAGATAGAAGCAAAGCATCCTCTTTGGATTTTTTACTTACCACATTTTCCTTCTTATCTCCATCTAATTTATCTTCTTCATTTTTCATTCGATTCTAACAATTTTTCTTTTTTTTTCCCTAGTTTCCCATAGTACCAATAGTCATTTGGTCTTCTTGATTGAAACCCCCTCCCCTATGACTTTCCTCTTGATTTCCCATGATTTCCAATATTACTTCTTCTATCAGTTGTTCTGCCCCTGCTTTGTGCATTCAAAGCACTTCTTGATGTAGATCCACCTAAGGTTTTCCTATGAGTTTCCTCACTCAAAATAACACCGATCACATCATCACATTTTAGGGTACTAGATCTAGGAACAAAATTACTCACAACCATTATCAAGCCATTCCAACTTTTAGGCAAAGAACAAAAAATCAAGAGAGCCCTAATTTTTTTCTTCAAAATTGATACCCATAGAAAATAATTGACTAGTAATAGTATTAAACTCATTTAAATGATCTATAATAGATCCACCTTCTACCATTTTCATATTAAATAAATGCTTCAAGAGAAATACCTTGTTTGAAGCAAAGGGCTTTTCATACAGTGTTGCTAGGGTTTTCATCAATTCTTCTATCATCTTTGCTTTTGTAATATTAAATGCCACTGATGGTGCCAAGAATAATCAATTGCTTCCAAGTGCCTTTCTATCCAAAAGATCCCATTCATCATTTGACATAGATCCCTAATTCTTGGCTTTGCCTTCCAAAAGCTTCCTTAAATCCTTCTGATACAGATAGTCTTCCATTTGCATCTTCCATAACTAGAAGTTTTTCCCATTAAACCTATAACCCCTAAGCTTACCCTCATCTACCATTGCTCCCACTCAATTGTGAAACTTTCCTATAGATGATAACTGTAAAACAACTAGGCTCTAATACCACTTGTTAGGATTAAACCACAGATAGAAATAAAAATTACATGCAAATATAGCCAATAACAAAAAATAATAGATCACATAGAAAAGAACACAAGGCACCAAGATTTAACATGGCTCACCCAATCCTTGGACTACGTCCACCAAATAAAAAGTCCAATATTTTTATGATCTAGTGATTGCAATCTGATTACAATTCGTAATCCCTTACAGCTCAATACCATCACAACAAACAATTTTGCATCACACCTTGTGAAAACAATCCATAACCCTAAATCCTTTTATACAAATATTTTAACTGCTTTAGAGTTATAATTAATAATTACATGTTAGCCCAAAATCCCAATAAAATAGGGCCTGATAAGTACTTTCCTAATCAGTGACCACAATCTCACAATGTTAGTATGGAGTACCCTTGGCTATTATTACTGACCATGGTAGTTCATTTCAAAACAAGGATATGGACAAGCTTTGTGAGAAGTACAACATATACCATGGATATTATAGTATTTACAATCCATAGGGAAATGACCAAGCAAAAGCATCTAACAAGACCATTGTTAAGATTCTCCAAAAGATTGTCAATGATTTTGGTCAGGACTGACACCTACAACTAAATCCAACTCTTTGGGCCTACCAAACAAGTGTGCGTGCTCCTACTGGTCCAACACCATAATCTCTTGTCTATGGCACTGAGGCCATACTTCCCATTGAAGTTGAAATTCCATCTTTGAGAGTATCTCTACAAGATCTTGTTGATGATGAAACCTACCACATATCTAAACTCCATGAGCAGGAAATATTTAATGAATGGAGATGAGCTACCTTGACACATTTGTAGGCTTACCAAAATTGACTCAAATGGAGCTATAGCAAGAAAGTCTGAGGTTGTCATTTTGAGATCAGTGATCTAGTACTAAAGATGAACTACAAGACTCAGCAGCATAGAGAAAAAAATGCAAATTCGGGTCAAATTGGGAAGGATCTTATGTAGTTACTACATCATTTTGGTTTGGAGTATATCAGCTTGCAACTCTAGAGGGTGAACCATTGCCCATGTCCATCAATAGCATGCATCTTCACAAGTATTACACTTGATTATGTCTTAAAGTCCTGAAAAAAATCAAGAAATGGAAAAAAGTCCTAAAAAAATATCAAAAAAATGGCAAAAAGTCCTAAAAAAAATTTAAAAAATAACAAAAAGTCTTGAAAAAGAAAAAGAAATTTGGAAAGAGTCATGAAAAAATTGGATGCCTTGATGAAAACCTAGCAACCAACATGTTGCCATGAAAATTTAAGTCAAGAAATATTCTATCCAAAAGTGAAAACCTAGCAAATAGACGGTTTAGGCTAGTACCATGGTGAAAACCTGGGAAATAGGAGTCATGTGTAATTGGTTTTTGCTCCTCCATCTATCGGGATTCCATTTGCTTTTTCCCCCTTCTTTATGTCATTCCTTGATCATACCCATTGTACTGTAAGACATCCCTAGTCCCTTACCATGGCTCACGAACTAGTTAATATCCATTGTTGTCTTACCTAACACATCACTAGTCTCTACATACCTCCTCATTAGCCTTTGTACATAGTTTGTGTCTTGTATGGGGGCATATTACCTACACAATGCATGAGTTTGAACTTGAACTAGGGGCATATCCCTAAGAATTTTTTATCCATTGGACTTATCATGTAATGGATTGGAGCTAACACTTGTATATGCTTATATGATCTTGAATTTTTTTTCTAAAAATTCAAATACAATCCTGAAAAAATCCTAAAAATTTAAATGTCTTGAAAAAATCACTAAAACTCATATAATGTCCTGAAAAAAGCACTAAAAATCATAAAAAAAATCTTGAAAAAAGCACTAAAAATCATTAAATGTCGTAAAAAATACTAAAAATCATAAAATATCCTGAAGTAAATCCTAAAAATTGTAAAATGTCCTAAAGAAACTAATCACACCAAAAACATCAAATATCCTCAAAACCCCTAAAAATCACAAAACCCACCAAAGACTTGTAATAAACCTTGTAAATAGTCACTATGGATAATCACCCCTTTTGTGTGAACACTTGCATTTTGCAGACTAAAACTCAAAGCACAACACTTCAATGAGAATCACAATATCTAAGTAATGTGAACCAACAATCAATCCAACATGTCACCATGAACCTATCAATTGAATCCAAAATCACATGATCAACCTATCAAACACTATCTAAAGACCTCAAACACTAAAAAGCAAGTAATAATGGACAAGAACAGCTGTTGGCTCATACTATTTAGTGAGTGATTTATTTTTTGCTTATTTTTTCTTTGATCATGTTCTTATGCTACTCGATGTTATAAACTAATCTATGAGAGTGGCCAAGATGGTTCATGGTCATCTTTTATTTTTTGTCTATTACAATGTACCTTTGAATGTCTAGGGCATGTATATATGCCTTAGGAATGACAAGGTCATTTTCTTTTTGCATCATGCTTGTTTACAATAAAAGGTCTACATTTTGCTCTCTAACCATTTATGCCATGATGCATTGCATTCCATTTGCCATATCAAAATAAAGCTCCATTTGACATATAGTGAAATTTACAAAAGAAAAAGTATTCTCATCATACTAACAATTACTCATCTCATCTCCTCTATCTTTTGTGTCTTCTTCATCTGCTACCTTGGTCTCATACTTTGATACATCAAAAGAATTGTTGTCATGCATTCTTGCATATTTCAAAAGTCCAAAATGATCCAAAGTAATACATCTTTGCATAAAAATAGCATTTATATCATCTTAACATTTCATTTTCATTTCATTTGCATATCATTTTACATTTCATTAACATTCATTCATGAGAAAAACATGTGGCAAAAATAAAACATGGCATTTCCTACACATAACATGTGATCAATCTATGCATGATGTCATCATATAAAAGTCCACATAAAAAAGCATAAATACATCCGTATAAAACATCTAAAGAATATGCATAATCCATCTCATAAATGTCTGACAATAGTATTAGAGTACATGACCATGGTCTACATCAATACTAACTGCCCGTAGGAGTGAACCATGATAGAGCATAACAAAAACCAAAAACAAAAATAGATAGGCCCCTCTATACATGTGCTTGTTAGTGTCATCCTGTGTTGTCCCTAACCTTGTGGCCTTTGTCCATCCTTGAGGATGATCTCCCTACTCTCTGTGGTGGCCTCACAGGCCCCATCACCCCTATGCTACTCTATCTCCTCTAGGTCCAATGGGAGTGAGATCTTGATGCCCAAAAAATCTTTACGCTCTACCCTAGTATCACCACTCTCTCATACTAATTCCACCAGTATTGTGCTTCCATGTGTTCCCTGCTCATCATCATCACCATCTTCTAGAATTTTGCATCTCTAATATTGTTGATGAACTCATGAGACTCTTGCACTGCCATCTCTACCCTATGCACCACGACATCTCTCTGAACCATAGCTCAATCTCTCTTTGCTACAATTGCATCTCTCTCTCTCTCTCTCTCTCTCTCTCTCTCTCTCTCTCTCATCATAGCATCTCTCTTTGCCACAACCTAATCTAATTGACTTCATAGACCTCTAATCACCTCCATCAAATCTAACTGACTAAGCCTTTCTTGTACTAGTACTAGTGCACTATTAGCATAGTCCATTAGATCCCCCTCCACATCCATCACAGTTGCATCCCTAGCCTCCCAATAGTCATCCTCATCCTCTCCCATGTCACCACCTCCAACACTATCCCCACCCCCACTATCTCCACCCTCCTCATCATCTCCTTCATCTTCTCCCTAAGCATCCTCCTCATCCTCCCCCTTAGTATCCCCATCATCACCTGCTACATCACCCTCAGCATCCTCATCTCCCTCCTCCTCCTCCTCCTCTCCTCCCTCCTCATCCTCTCCCTCAACATCATCCTCTCCCCCATCCTCCTCCTCCTCCTCAACCTCATCCTCTCCCCCATCCTCCTCCTCATCTAGCTCTACCTGAGACCTTACTCATGGTACTAGTACAATTGGATCTATCAAAGGCCTAGGGTGATGTTGTGAAAACCATCTATCATATGCTACCATCATGCCTGCATCCACTACATCTACTCCTATCCCCATCTCCTTAGTTGTAACTTTTCCATCTATGCATATGCCACTTGTGTCCTAATAGGTGCTCCCCACTCTCAAACCTCTACTCTAGATGGTGCAAATAATGTTAGACTAGTTGGTACATCTTCTGTCTCCCAAAACTATCTTTGTACCCACTCTGGTAGGTACATCCCTATCACCAAATGCCCAATCACTATGTACCCTATGAGATTGCGCTCCTTCCTGTAGTATGGTAGGTGAATATCATCCTCATCCCATCCAAGGAAATCTTTGTAAGGTCTCTAGATAAACTATATCATCATATCTATCTGATGCTGGAAGTACCTGATGTACCCTAGTAGTCCTCATGCTAGCACACCTTTATAACTATATGCATAAGGCATGTCCTCCACCAACTCTTGCTCTATAAGAGGCCTAAATACTACAATGTGCTCATAGGTCTAGATCTATAACAATGTACCACCAGTGCTAAATGATAGCCCACCTCTGTATGCCAACTAATGCAGATAGTAATACAACATTGCCAACATGCATGGGCCCCAGGAAAACATAGTAGCCTCCATAATCATCTGCTCTAGAACTCAACATGATCTAAGAGGGAATCCATGTCCCTACCTATTCAGAATCAATAACCCACTGATCACCTAGTAGATCATAGTTGTCAACCACTCGTGACATGCGACCAATAGCTCCTAGCCAATCTCATAATCTCGAATCCCTAACTCTGCATCTCTACATCTAAATAAGTGGTGTAGAATTGCTTGTCCTATAGTTGGGTCATAAACCACTAACTCTCCATGAATAAGGATCCTAAGGATGCACCATACATCCTCTAAAGTCATAATTGCCTCCCCTATTGAGAGGTGGAACGGACCAGTCTTTGAGTGCCATCTTTCTATCAAATCTATCAGTAGCACCCTATTCCCCCTCACCTCTGGCATGAATGTAACATGGTATAAACCAAGACTAGCCAAGATTCCTTTCTCACTAGTTGTCATCTAGTGACATAAATCAAGACTTTGTGGCCTATGTCCCTTTGTCCATAATAGGGGCAACTCCTCCTGCATAATCCTATAGCCTATGTCAACCTCCTATGGTTTTGCATCTCATTTAACATACTTTTGACCCAAGTTTGACTTTTTCTAATCATGTTTGACTATTTTGACTTATTTTTTGAACTCTTTTGAGGGTTTTGAACATGTTTTACAAGTTTTGAGTCATTTCAAGCTCATTTGCATCATTTTGACCCTATCCCTATCCATCTATCAACCTCTTTCCTTCATCTGAGCTAAGTTTGAATTTTTTCTAACCACCCTAACCTTAGCCAAACTATGTTTTCAAACTCTTTCTATGGTGTTGAACATGTGCCCCAAGTTTTGGGTCATTAAAAGTCTATTTGTACCCTTTCATGCCCTTTGCACTATTCTTTGTCAGCATTTAGCCAAGTTTGACCTACATCTACCCTAATTTTGACCATGTTTTGACCAATTAGACCACCTTTGACTAAATTTTAACATATTTCTAATATTTCCCTAGGGTTATTCTTGTCTACCCCAAGTTTTAGGTCGATCTAGGACCATTTGGACCTCGTTCAGACTCTTGGAGCATCCTGGGGCATAGTTGGGGCTCCCAACTATGCGTAGGGAACACTTGGTCATACCAATTGTGCCTAGGGTGCACTTGGGCATGCCAAGTGCACCCATGGTAGACTTGGATGCATTTTGAGTGTAGTTGGATGCCCTAAACTCGCCCTAGAAGCCCATTTGACCCTTGTTTGACCTCATTTGACTTGGATAGACTCTTAGGTGCCTAAAAAGTAGGAAAAAGCATGGAAAACCATAAAATAGAATTAAAAGTACAAACATGGCCTCAATTTACTCATAAGAGGTCCAACATCTGCCCATCATCGGAAGGTTTAGACTCATTCACCATGGTGTTTCTCCCTGGGGAACCGATCCATTCTCCTTGCTCCAAAGCTCTTTTCTTCCAAAAGTGAAGGTGAAAATGACTTTCCAAAACCTCTCCAAGCCATTTTATAGTGTGTTTCTACCTAGATGGATGTGCATGAGCTCTTTTCTTTTTTGGTCGCGATGCCATTTTTCACTCAAGAGCCCATAACTTTCATGTTTTAGCTCTGATTTTTTATCTGTTTGTTGCTATGGTTTTGTTTTCTCATTGTTGATGAAATCAACCTATAATATGCCTATGTTGGTCAATTTATTGAGGGGGCATAAATATATAACATGTTTTTGGTGCATGCTTTTATGGCTTTTTTGTTAGCATTCTTTGACACCATGCTCTAAATCACATTGTATCAAAGAGGGGAAAAATGTAGATGCTCAAAAATGGTTCGCATTTACGATTTCATCACTTCCTCATACTATTTCATCCTATTTTCTCATTCTACTAATTCTAATCTTTTGGCCAACTTGATCATATCTCAACAATGTCTATCATCATTCATATCCTCTTTCACATTGATTGCATGTCATTTCAAAATTGTTTCAAATCAACTCAAAACAATTTCATATCAACTCAAAATCACCTCAAATCAACTCAAAATCACTTGAAATTACTCCTAATCAACCTAGAATATATTAAAAATCCCATATCAATCATCATCTATCCAATCTTAGGCATTGTTATGGCTTTCAGTACCATTGAAACCTATCAATCTATCAATCTAGCCTTAGTACTATTATGGCTCTTAGTGCTAGGTCAAACTATCATTCTCATCATTTGATCGTGGACATTTTTGAATCCCTAAATGTTGGATCATCTCATTATCAACCATTTTAATAACATTTATAATGTTCATTGCTGTTATTATGATCAACCATATCAATCAATCTTGATCTTGTAGCATTTAAAATATCCATTAAATGTTACATATCTCAAATTCATGTCATGTGTCCTTGGCATGTTATCAATTTTGATCAATCAATCAATTTGACCATGGCTTTGGTTTACCTATCATCATCATATTTTCATCAAAGGATACTATCACACTTATTTAATCAATTTGGCCAATCATTTACTAATTTTCTCTATAGGATTAAGTAACCTATAATTTAATCCTATCATTCTTACTAATTATTCTTCCTAATTTTCATCCTCATTCAATTAATCGATTTATCATTCACAAACCATGGAAATTCATAATTTCATAAGTCATATTTTTCTCCATTAATTCCATTTTACTAATTTTTATTTTGTGAAATAAAAGATTTTTTAATTCAAATATTCCACAAAATATTGAAATCATCATGACACATGGGTGTGACACCTTGTGGATTCTCTTTTGGAACTTGGCTAAGATATGTCATAATTCAATATTCTTCTTCTCTTATGCACATTCATATTTGGCTTCCATTGTCATAGATTCTTGGCTTTAAGTGGGCTTGAGGTGTCATATGATGCATCATAGATTCTCTTCCATCTTTAGCCAAATTTGACTTCCAAGCATCATAGAATCCTACACTTGGCATCTTGTTTCATACGTGTCATGGATTCTCAAAGGAATCTCTTGACATGTTGCATATCTAGGGTGACAAATCCAATGCTCTCATTCTGTGTGTTGATTATAAAATGAGCATTCTTTCTCTCATTTTCGGTGCTAATTCTTGAGTTCTTGAGTCCCCAATTTTCTCACATTTTTTCACTTCATTTCTCATACTAAAATCACAACTTCAAGTATTCTCATAGCACCATCATTATCATAGACTTTTGCTTCAATATTGTGTGCACTATAGGCAATTTGGAGCTACATTACATGGAGAAGAAAGAAGGACATGGGAGCTATGAATGAAAGCTATTTCAAATCTAGCTAGATCTCTAGACTATCTCAGATCTACTTCTATAGATTCTAATCTTCCAAGCAAAATTTCCACTGTGAAATATTTAGTGCAAGGTATTACTAGCTAATCATTTGAGAAACTTGCTTGAATAATGGCATCAAGATTTTCAAGATCTTCCATATTACTTCAGCATGTCCCTTGGTTCCACCAAAAGATTAGATTCCTACAAAAATTTCTAATATTCTATCAATATAGCTTCTTACAAATTCATCTTCCATCATCTTAGCATCTTGATATACACATATCCAATTTTTCAATCCCATCCTTTTTGCATGTGAATCACCATCAAAAGTATGTTATAATGCTTTCCAAATGTCATGAGATGTTTGAAATAACTTTATCTAACTATATTAATTCTCTAGAAGAGCTAATAGTAGATCTTCTTTGACTCTCATGTTACACATGAATAGACCAATCTTTGCTTCAATGCATTGCTCAAGTTCTTCTTCTTCCACAATAATCTTCCCACTCTTTGTCAAGATCCAATAACCTAAACCCATGTTTAGTAGACAATTCTTCATCTTCTCCTTCCAACTATCATAGTTGGGCCTATCAAATCTAGGACTATGCTTTCTAAAAATATTCACCATCAATCTCCCAAATTTGTTAAACTTATCCTTCAAGGACCTCATACTCTGATGCTAATTGTTAGAATATATAGTCCACTGATATAACTTAGAGGGGAGTGTGTGTGTGTGTGGGGGGGGGGGGGTGAATCAATTGTTGTCCAACTATTATCACAATTATCAAACTTAAGAAAAATTAACCATATGAGTAATATAAACTAAAACAACAACAAGATACTCATACACAATAACACGCAAACCCTTGATCAAAGGGAAAACCCTAGTAGAGATGGTACCCACAAGATGATGTACTGATATAAATGGTCCTTGTTAGAGGATGGACCTTGTTAGGAGCCTATGAATACATTCAATACATATGAGTTCCTATTAGGAGACTTTGAATCCCTATTAGGAGTTGTGGAAGATGGTTGGACCCACTACCAAATAGCTTCAAGGGCAAGACCAATGAACCTGCTATCCAAATGATCTTTGTTTTATTCCTTGCAGAATAAAAGAAATGAAATGTACTTCCTTCCTCTTCTTCTATCATGTCAATTTAACCTTTTCTCCTTCTAATCTTGTACTGGATAACATAACTCACATCCAATAATCCCTTGGATCACTTACATTCATTTACCAAATACTTTGTTCCTTTTCACACTTCACATTTCATATAATGATTACTGCTACTTACAAAAAAGGAAAACATCTTTCCTTTATACCATATCTTCATAATAATTCCTTGAGGCTTTCCCAATTAATTATAATAAGATAATTAATTAATTACAATTACAATAGCACTGTCAATTCATAGGATATACAAAACTTTACACATATGATATTAGGGCTTGCACACTCATTGATATCACCAATAGACTATTCTATTTCACTATCTTACAAAATATCTTCTTATGGCATCTTAGATGTAATAAAGAGAACAAACATTAGGAACTACTTTCCCAATACTTTTTCTTTAAACTACTCTTTGTCAATTAGGTACAACTTTTGTATGTCTTTGGCTTAGACTCTACACACTTGACCATGTCATCAAGACATAGTGTAGAACATGTCCATGGTTGCACATCACTAGACAATCAAACCATTTTCAATACCATTAAGATCTATGTCTTCTACTCAACCATTCTTTACAAAAACCATGTTGTGTTGACATTAATGACAAACACAATCATGAATGCAACATATCAATACTCTCCAATTCTTTGGATACTCCCCCAAAGTAGTATCATAACATTCATGATAATAGTCCATGTCTTATATCTAAATTTTATGAACTAGATGTACTAGTTGATCCAAAATTGTATGATTGTTAATCAAATCTATGATCCTGAATGTATATATAAAAATATGTTTGATTGTATATAATACTTGTCTTCTCCTCTTCTCTCTTCGTAGCTTCACTTGTTTTTCCTTATAGCTCAGCAATGTTTATATCTCTTGCATCTTCTCTAGTGGAAGATTATTCAAATCATACATAGGTAATGTGATTACCTCATTAAGGCTCACTGACTCATCATCTTCCTCTCCTTAATGAGAGACAACTTGAGATCATGAGGTTGTATCACTTGGTAGTGATAATTGCAATTGTTTTCCCTTTTGCTTTGATCTCGAGTTTGGATACTACACTTGTGTAGAAATCACCTATTACATAGGTGTAAGATTTGTTGGTTCTGCAACCTTTGCACCCATTTTTTGAATAAGATCTTGAGTAGCCTCTTTCTCTTTTTTTTTTACTTCATCCTCTACCAATTTTATTCATGAATCTTTATCAAAAATTGCCTCCTTTTTCAAAAATAAGCATACAAGTCAATGATATATATATATATGCAATTAAAGCCTTACCAAGTTGTTAACACTTGTATCCTCTATAACTAATTTGACATTAACATCATCAGTCTTCTTATTTTCAAGATTTAGAATTTCAACTATTTGTAGCAAAATTGGATTAATACAAAGTTTTCTTGAATCATTTATTAAGCCTTGAATTTCTTCTTCAATTAGTATATTTGGATTAGGTGGAGAAGTGTGTTGGTGTTTTAAACTATCAAGCAATAAAACACCTAATACCAATATGGTAAATAGAAAATTATTCTAAGGATTAGCTATTTTCTCTACTCAACTAAGAAGTCCTCAGATCTAGACCCATCTTTAGTAAAATCATAAAGAGTTTCTACTCTTTAGGCTCTGCAAAATTGAGGTAGGTGCACTTGAGAGATAAAAGGGTTCAAAACTAAATATCATCTTTACACTTCACTCTCTTAAATATATTCATTCATAGTATTTATCCCTTGCAATAGATATTTGGTCATAAATCTTCTTAGATTTACATATAATCTGGGTAACAATAGCTAACCAAAACATAGAAATTAGATGTTACCAAGTACTCACCAACTATGATACTCTTCATAGATTAAAGTAAAATTGGTTTGGTTTTTGAGATTTTTCTTGATGCTTATTCATAATCTCTTCATATGTAAACTAAAATAATTGATTGACACCTCATTCATTGGGATTCAAAGTCTATCCAACTATTTTGTCCTAATTGATTGCATTACAAAAAATACTATCAACAATTCACCCTAAATCTCATTCTTATGAATATCCTTCTTACTGCCTAGAAATCCTATCATATCACCAAAGCATTTACTTAATTCATTGAACTAAAAGCAATAGAAAACTAATATACAACCTATCCTAGTTGCATTAAATTGAATAAGCTTTGCCCATACAACCTCAAGATAACCAGTCAATAAAAATGGAAAAAAAGATTCAGAGAAAATTGATATGGTGGTAATTCATCTTTATATTAATTTTCATTAAAAATCATATAACATTGGAATAAAGCTAAGAACAAATCAAGACAAGATAGCATGTTCCTTAAATGTTAATGTATCTTCAGATTTGTAGAGAAAATACATCACAAAATTGGCATCAAGGAAACTGGACCGAATGTAAACCTAGCAAAAACTAAAAGTTACATAATAGTTCGAACCCTTTCTCTAGCCTTGGGATCTCATTTATATAGCATGAGATGCAATAAGCTTCAGGCCTAGAGAACAATGATAGTTTTCCTTAAGACAAAAAGATATTTACAAAAGTTATTGTCACAAAAGACAAAATTTGGTGCAACATAATGATTTACATTATGAATAGTCCTTTTGTAGGGACCACTTATGTTGTGCTTCTTTGCTACTAAGGAGCAAGGTATTTTTTTAGTGGCTAATATTTGTAAGTTGGCTAATTTTATATTTTTTAGCTAGGAATTTGGCTGATAATTTAAGATTTGATATAACCTAAATTGCCATAGTTTTATAAAATTTAGTTCTAGAATATATAAGATCGCTCAATAATTTATTTTATTGAAAAATTTAAACTCAAATATTCACCACAATATTCATTACATTATTAGATTTGAGTCACCTAAATATAATATATTTGTGGAGAAATCAAATTGAACTAACCAATAATTATCATAATTTTTAGTTACTTTAGGGATAAATCACCAATACTTAGTCTTAACTATTGATTTAAAGTATATGTAATGATCGTCATAATATTCCACGAGGTAAAAAAAAATTAATTTTGATTTGTAATATTCCATGGTGATTAATGAACTTCCTATTATCATTGAGATTCATCAATATTTTATACATAAAAATTATGATTCAAAAATAATTACCAATATTAACCATATTTAGAATAAAAAATTGAGAGATTCACCAATATAATTAAATAAATTTTTTTTCAAAATAATGAAAGATTCACCAATATTTTATATAATTTTTTGGAGGTGGCTTTCTTAAAGTTTACCCTATTGAGGAGTTTGCAATTGGCACTAATATGATTATCATTCCTCAGAGTGTGTGACCATTGAACTTGCTTGTGATGGACCTAGTTCTGATATTTGACAACTAAGTTTAACTTGTGGTTCTCAGTCCAAGTCATCATGTACTAAAAAATAGACGGTTACACTTGATTCTCTTACTACCAAGCCATCAGTTTGAACTTTTCTATCGATTACTGCAGTTGATTTTTTATCTTTCTCTTCTTTTGCTTTGACTAATGCATCAATTGTTTGCAACTTATCTTGGTCCATCTCATCTTGATCTATTTCACCAAGCACTAACTATTTTGAATGTACAAAATTTGCCATCCACTTGTCAAAAATTGTGTCATCTAGCCAATTAAAACTCAATAGTTCGTGTTGCTTCTTCAAAAAAAAATCTCCTAGCTTACTTATGTCAACAAGTTCTTCCATAAGAGAATCATAAAATATTTAAACTCTAACAAATTTCTCAGTTATTTTTTCCCACCATATATGCCCATTTTCATTTATGACCTCATTAATTTTAAGGCATAAAAATCATCTAATTATTTGGCCCATTCTTCCTTGTCTTTTAATTTATCTATTTTCTTGAGTGTATGGGGGGAAGTTCAATTTTTTTAGTAAGATACTTTGAGAAACAAATTAAGGTTCTCTTTTGCATTGCAAACCTCTTATCATCAAAATCAGAGAGATCACTACTCTGTCATAGGTTTTTCTATGTATTCTAATGCAAGGTGCTCCCCTTAATATCATAAACTCATAACAGAAACATAGAAACAATAGAAAATGTGAGAACAAAATATCGACTTATTATTTGCACCGCAAATGTAGAATTAAAGAATTCATAAGTACAATATACCCACATGGGCACCTTCATTACAACAATTTTCAAGACAAGCTACCAACTATAACCTAGAGTTGTCCTAGACAATGTTTCAACCTTTCTTAAATAAGCAATTTTATGCCACCTGAGAAGGTTCTAGATGCTCAAAATTAATACCTAGGGCTGACATACCCTAACAATACACATAGAGTTGGCCAAATACATCTTTGACTAATTATTTTATAAATTTTGGTAGCCCATTTTTTGAAGGCCATAACTCACGAATTGTTGCTCTAAATGGCTATTATAGCCACTTTTCAAAAATGCTAGCTCCTGATTTATAGGCTCAAAATTATGTTAGCACCCTTCCGTTGAGTTTTCCAACCTCATCTGGGCACTCTAAGGCCTTAAATGATGAGCCTAAAGATTTTTTAGCAAATCTCTCCATCAAAAACTTGCAATAACTTCTCCGATACTTATGCTTGGGAAAAATGAGATTTTTTATTGTAGGCTTACACTTCTAAAATGAACCTTCCTATAGAAAATGAGAACATTCCAAGCTCATATGAAAAACTTACTAAAAATAGCAAGTTCCCATAAATAGTAACCACCTTGTCTACTAGTCCTTATTAAAATAGAAAAGACTAAAATACAAATATTTTTGGGTGATGCAAGATTTCTCTTATACCTAGGATGCTCTTGCATCAGACACCCAAGAGAATTTGAGAAGTGACCCTGGTACGTCTCAAGTGTTTAGAGGAATACCAAGACAATTAACCTCCTTCTTTGCTATCCATGATAAATCCTCAACTAGTCTCCCTTTCAATTTGACTAGATATTCCACATTTTCTATTTTTGGTACTTTTTCCAACACAATTGTCTAGTATTTTCTCAATATCCTTTTTAGCTAAACTAGTTGTTGGAATGCTCCACTATACTTCTACAACTTTGTCTCCATCACCTCCTTCATAATACTCTACCAAATCTAAAATATTAAATATTGGTCAAATATTCAATCCAGTAGGTAACTCCACTTTATACGCATTTCCAAAATCATGCCTCTTCACTATCTTCCATGGTCCAAACTTCTTCATCTTCAACTTGTTATATGTGCCCACTGGAAAATGCTCCTTTCCCAAAAGAACCATGACTTCATCTCCAATCTAAAATTCTTTATATCTCCTTTTCACATCTATCTTAGCCTTATACTATGTATTCATCTTTATGATGTGTTGCCTCACCTCTAGTGGTCTAATTTTTCACATTGTAGAGAAATTCTAGAATATGTGTGAAAAATCATATAATCCTTGTGTCATGTAGATTAACATTTCTCTTCTTATCCTTTTTTCAAAATCTTGTGTTACCTTAGTTATGTCTTGATTTCTATGTTTTTTGAATTTTATTAAACTCTCAAGGTTATTCATAAACATGGTCTTCAAAATTTCCTAAGTATGTTAAAATCCTAGGTTTATCTTGAATTTTTCAAAAGGGTTTCCAAGATTCCTAAGTTCTTCTCTTTTATGGTTTTATGGTGTTCAAGCTTCCCATAGGAGTAATGTGCTTTTGTACCTTTGTCTCTGTGGTTACATTTCATTGTTATAGCATAAGAGCATAAAGGAATTCTTGGTTTATAGGTGTATAGTTATGTATCTCATAACAACAAAGCAGTGCACTTTGGAGCTTTCCAATCATACGATTGATCCTTTAGAAAAGGTACATAAAAAAATTTCATACTTTGTAAGTTTGTCTTATGGTTCCACGATGATGAGTTAGCCCAAATGAACAAAAGCCTTTCATTAAGATACCTCTAGCTATATGTTTTCCTTTAAAGTATATGAGTGTAATAAGGTTTGAAGTGGTCATGTTTACTGACTTACAGGGGTACGAGTGACAAATTTGAGTGGATGGGTGGAAGAGTGAATCACTTTGGTTCATATGCTTACATTTTTCTCAATGATGTAAGGATGTAAAGACCCATCACAATGTAAAAGGTGTATCATGGAAATATCAAATGGGTTTTATGGTTCTACATGCAAGGGAAGCTCATAAGAATGAAGCAAGGTTTCATTTCATCTACATGATTCCACTATTTTGGTTAGTAGACAATCATAAAATGGTGTCATACAGAGGAATATATCGTGTGAGACCTGACATATTGTCACTTGGGCCTTAAGAAGAGTGAATCAAGTTGTGACACACCACATGTGTCAGATGGGTCTGGCCTGCATGTAAGATAACTTAAATCATCCATTTTTCATGTACTTAAATCGATGGTGATATTTTTTCTAAAATATAATCTGGTCCATTGATATTCTAAGAGAAAATTTTTCCTTTATGTTCTTATGTTTACAAGTGTAGCATGAGGACATATAGGTGTTTCATGTCTCTTTCAGTGGATACGAGGTGGGTTTGGCATGTGAACATAAGGAAACTTTTTTAAAAAGGGCAAGGTCATTCATTTTAGTGTAGGGGCATAAAGGATGAAACGAAAGGTGAAATGGGTGTTTATGTTGTTACAAAATGCATTAGAGCATAAATATGTAAGGAAATGTGGAGAGGGTTTGAGATCTTATGATAGAAGGGGCCATGTAGGAGCGTCAAAAGAATTGGAAGGCCATTATTAAAGAGGGCTAATGCTTCTATGCTTGAAGTTTACTAAAGGTTTTCCATACAAGCCTAAGGGTTTGAGAGTTGCATCTACGTAGTTATGAAGGTTGAAGTATCTAGGCTCAGCATATAAGTGGAAGACCAAATTTGAAAAAAGATATTAGCTAAGGTGTCATGGAAATTAAGAAAAAAGGACAAATTCACCATATCTAAGTAAAATAAAAAATGAAAAGGTATTTCAAGATCATATTACACGGTTAACATTCTTTGCTGACACCTTACAAGGATGGTATTAAAACTCATGCATGCATAATTTATTAAAGTTGCTAGATTACATGATTAAAGTATGAAGATTTGATCAAAAGTTTAGAGTATTTTCCATTTCTAAGAGCTTGTGTCTTGCATTTTGAAAATTGTTTAGGTGTCCATAGCTTTGTGACTTTCTATGCCATTGTTGTAGGAGTTTGAGATATAGATTTGTAGAAAACAATGGCTGACATGGATGTTGAAGAGATTCTTAATAATGAAGTAGAGGTTGAAGAGGAAGGAGAAGATGTTGTTAAAGTAACAATAGAGGGAAAAAAGAAGGGGCCAGCCAAGGCTAAAAATAAAACTCAGCTCAAAAAGCCAAATAAACATGCAGAAGAATGGATAAAGATACTCCTAGGGTCATCCAATGCAATTTGAGCTAATGACCATGTTTTTAAAGACCCTTACTTCTTATGCAAAGATGCAATGTGCCCTAAGGTCGATGGGTTTAGTTTTTTCATATATTTTTACCAGAATAGAATTGAAAATGCATCAGTATGCAACCCATGGAACAAGAATATGGAAAAATAAATATTTCCTAAGGTATTTTTTGATGTGGATATGTTGAAGGCACTAATAAACTCTTATAATCTAGTCATGAGGTCATTTCATAGACATAATGGGAGCATTTTATGCATAATTGATGGGACTTCTTTCATAGAAGCTTTCAATTTGGAGGGGCAGATGGATGTGCCCATATATATTAAGGATTTACAGGGCAACTTTGGGAGAGATAAAACCCATTATTTAAATAATGTGATGCTACCCCATATCCCCTACAATGTTAAAAAGGTAGGGCAGATACTGAAGAAAGTAGAAGATCATTTGCCACTAAGTAGATTCAAAAACTTATTTAAGAATACAGTGTATAGATTGAACAAGGTTCTGGGAAGTGATAGGGCAAAAGATTATGTATATGCTTCATTATTTTTAATAGCACATGACATACAAGAAACTTTTCACAATAGGGAATATGATTATGTGGGATTCATTATTGAAAGCATGCACCATCAGATTATGAATGCTAAGAAAGGAGAGACAAAGGACTTCAAATTTCATCATTACTCATTACTAATGCACCTGATCCTGTACAAGAACATTGGTTATATTAGTCAGGATTTCATTGATCAAATGTCTAATGAATTTGGTGAGTTGCTTGTGCAATTATGGACTCGTATTTGGGATTAAAAAATGTATTATTCAAATGAAATTGTATTTTCAATTCATTTAGTGCTATGATCATGTGAATGGTAGATCATACCTTTTTTAGGGTCCCTAATGTTTTGAAAACATTATTGAGACCTTCCTTTTTGGAGGAAAAAATGAAACTAGACCATAATTGGGGTGATATATTTTTATTTAAGGAGTGTAACTTGATGAGAGTTTATGCATGTCCATAGCCACCTCATATATTACCCAAATATTTGCATCCTAGGCTAGCTATTATTGAATTCTTTTGGCAATTTTTATTGATGAACAAAGAGATGATTCCTTCTTCTCTACATAAATCTACATTTTGATATAGATGATTTAAATTAGGAGATTTTATAATTGGGAAGAATGCTTATGAGGATCTTAGTGAATATTGAAGCCTATATAAATTTTCCACTGGACCCTACAGAATGTATGAACCAGACAATTATGTAACCAATGAGGTCAAAGCCATTATGGGTTATATTCTGCCTCCTAGCAAACCCATCCCTGTAGAAGATTTAATTCATAATATAGTAGCAATAGGGGAGTCTGATGAGTTACTAGAAAAGTATGCTGAAATCAGAGAGGTGGAGGATGCCTTGAGAAGGACCAACCCAAACTTCAAGGGTTTTTACATAGTGATCCCATATCCTAGGAATTTGAGGAAAATGGTTGAGAATTTTGATCATATCATGGCCCAAATGCCAAGTGCGCTAGTAGGAGATGAGGCAACATTGAATAGAGAATCCCTTGAGCCTAATGTCTAGTTAGAAATTGATGTTGAGGAGGAGGAAAAACCATCATCTTCTACATGGGTAGCTAAAGGAAATCAGAGACAGAAAATCATGCATATCCTAGAGAGGGTGGTGAGTAGAGCCCTACAAGTCATACCAGGCAATGATTAGTATTTTTTTGATATTAGGAAAAATTATTTATATGAGAGGGCAATAGAGGTAGGCAAAGTTTTAATTGATTTACAAATTACAGCCTCCAGATTGGATGATAGACTCATCTAGTCTGAGAAATTCATTGAAGATGATAATTTCATTAAATCATTTGAATGTAAATTTTTTTTATATAAAATTAAGGAAAATGATCTCACATTGAGCCTTATGCTAGGAGAATATTTCTAAGAAGAATAAAGAATTAGTGTATAAAATGCTAGCATATGATCCGGATAGTGAAACAATGACCCTTGCAGAAGCTAGGGTGTTGGTACATAGAAGTGGCATTAGTTTAGTGCTAGGATGGGACATTGAAAGGGCCTTTGTAATTGACTAGATTAGGAGGTAGGACAAGGCAATCAATTATGAGGCCAGCAAAAGTGAAGGTTTAAAGAGAGGGACAAGTTTTAGTATAGATACTAAGACCCTAGCTGTATGGAGTGTTGCCCCTGACACTAACAAACCTAAAATGATGAACATAGAGGAGACTGCTCAGGGAAATATAATTTTTTGGACATTGGATAATACCACAGGCAAAGATATTTCTAGCATGGTTAAACACTTTGCATTCATGAATGAGGCAAAGATGGATTAGATTGAGGATAGGCTTGTTGCTTCCTATAATGAATGCATGGATGTTAAAAAGTTGTATGAAGAAGAGGTTAAACAAGCTATGTGCAAAAATAGAGAATAGAAGAGTTGGAGGGAAAAGTTTAGAGCCTAGAAGAGGAAGTTACATATTTGAAGGACCAACACAAAACTGCAACAAAGGTAGAATGTTCACAATGGAGTGTGGAAGAGGTTAGGCACACTATTGAAATAGAAGTCCAAATAGATGATATACTCATAGGGGTAATAATGCTAGTGCTAGTACCAGTGGTAAATGTGGAAGGTGAGGTTCCTTAATCTGATAGTGCACAAAAAAGGGGTGTAATGTTGAGTATGCTAAATCACAGGGTAGTCATCTTGAAGAGAAACTCTAAAGATGCATATAATGTATTCACCAACTTGCAAGCTACTGAGCAATTGTGCAAAGAAGTAGTAATTTATCTTGACCCCATTTTCTAGCAGTGGGGACTATACATGCAATTTTTAATAGATTGATACCTCTGTTGGGTAAAAAGCTAGACCTTCCTAAAAAGGTCATTTTTGTTATAGAGGGTACAGATAAAATAAAGGATTTGGTACAATTTTTTATAGGAAAATTGGCAATCATTCAGAATAAGGTGAAAGTATTGATCAATGGTTTTTATTCCTTAATCCTTTCAATCCTTAATTCTAATAGCCAAATAAAAGATTGGAATGAATGGTCTAATTCTTTTGACTATATTGAAAATTTTCCATTGGTGGTATCCATTTTTGAAGGTGACACTAATGAGTTTTCTTTCAATGAGCTCATTAATACTCTGTTCAAGATTGAAACTAAAATGAATAGATTCATAACATAGGGAAAGGCAGTAACAGATACTAGGTGGCAAAAGTTTGTTGGTGAATTAAAAACCATCAAAGCATGTGAGTGGCCAACAAAAAGAGAAGTCATTGTATGGGAGGCTATCATGGAAATAAATGCTCTACCAACAAGGGGCAATTGAAGATGAGGAAAAAAATTGAAGATTTGATGCTCTAGTTATCATATGCAATTGTTTCTATTGTTTCATTTTGTGATTAAGGCTACAAAGATATTTTGATCATTTGTTGTATTCCTTGTTGTAAAATGACACCTATCAGTCACATTTTTCCCTTTGCTTGTTGCAACTCATGCTTATATAAATGAGTTTTCAAGGCAATGTGATGGGTTCGAAGGCTTGTATAAATTTTGCTTCTCTCAAGAAAAGTTAGGTCAATCCAGTTCTATGTAGTTTTTTTGGGTTTACTTTCAATTATGTACTCTCTGATAATATATAGAAATGACATAATCAACAAGATATTATGGACTTTTCATTGAGTTTTTATTGGTCATTGTATCAATCTTCTAAAGGATAATACAAAGGGGTACTTACAATATATCTATGTCACCAATTTTTGTATCTGATTTTTTTTACTTTGAGGTCATTTAAATAAATTTTAATTGACTAAATGCAATCTGGATGGGTTGTATATTGGTTTTATTATTTCTTTTAATTCAAGGAGTTATGGAAATGCTTCAATAAATTAGTAGATTTTATGAGTTTATAAAAGGGATATTTCATAAGAATGGAAATGGGTGATTACAATTGATAGACTCATTTACAAGTTATTTGAATGAGATCTCCTACCTTTAGTTAACCTTTTTCCAAATGGATAAGGCACTGGTCACATAAATCAAAAGTGAGTAAGAGTAAATTCTACCACTACATATCAAATCAATTATAAAATCAAAATCATTTTCATTCCATTTTGTTCAAGGTTATAAATGCTGGTCACCAGTCATTTATATCTAATTTCTAAGTCTTAGGTAGTTTCTATTTCAAGAAATATTTGTGAACCCTAGGAGGATTGTGACTAAATCTGCTTATGAGGGATGTATATAGATCTGAAAATGTCAAGAATTGGATAAACTGTGTATGTGTTAGGGACAAAAGATGAGAATTAAAATGAAACTAATATAATTCTCATACAATAGTAATCATTTGAATTATCCCCTAGGTATACCCACCTTGGTTCTATAGAGCTTAAAGAGTAGGAAACCATCCTTGGTTTTGTTGAAGTTGGATCCAAGTGGTTTGCACATGTAATTGTTAATAGGAAGTGACTAATCCTTAGATTATGTGAGTATTACCACTTTGGTATTGAGAATTTTGTTGTTTAGTAGTTTTTAAACACCAAAAAAATGGTGACTCTATTGGGGATATAACACTTTATGTTGTCATAAACTAGTATATCATTCAAGATCTATGTTTCCCTTAGGTGGAGTCTGAGGTAGGCATTTCACGTGAACTTTTCTATGGTTTTGAGAGCTGTTTGCAGATTTTTTTGAGATTATTAGTGAAGTAATTGTGATTTATTCAACAATTATTCCCATTCTAATGGGGTGGGTGGTGACTCAGAAGGTTTAACCAGTGTCAATATTTAGAAATGTGTTGTCTCAAATTATGGAGAATAAGAACACATGAGAAAATGTGAAGAAAAACCAAAGAATTAAATTATAAAATGATCTCCCTCCTAGGGGAAGATAGAATTGGGCTATGAAAAGGCCTCAGATGCATAGAGTAGACCACTCCCAAGAACAAGTAATAAGGGGAGAGAATGTTCATTTTTTTGCTATGGAAAGGGAATCATCTTGTCAAAGTTCTAGATCCCATCCCATATTATTTGGTGATGACTTTTTTAGCACTCCCAAAGTAATATGTCAGGAAACTACTAGGCAACAAAATTCACCCAGTTTAGACAAAAAAATAATAATAATATTTTTCAACAAAGTATGAACCCTTTCCTATTTGGATTGTTCTCAAGAAGAAATAAGACCAAAACACTTAGATCTTGATGATTTTAATGATGAAAAAACTGTTAGTTTTGGGTTTACTATCCTGGATCTTGATGAGACTGAGATCCTGAGAATGCAACTTTTTGAGCAAGAAGCCATAAATAATAAATTTCAAAAGGAGAGGGAAGAAATGATTATGAAAGCTTTTAAAGAAAAGTAGACAATACTTAGGTGAATTCCTGCCCTAAAGAAGAAAAATGAAATAGCAACTAGTGCTTGGCAAAGAAAAATTATAGGTTAAGTTAAATAACTTAAGACGCAAGAGAAAAAGTTGTTGGAAACTCAAAATAGGAATCTAGAAGGACTTGTAATACAATAGATTAAGAACTATAGTGCTCTAAAAGTTAACAACAATAAAGAAAAAGATGTAGAGCATTCTATTGATGCTAAGGATGAAGGAAAACATAAGGAGATTGGTGTTAAGATTAAGGAACCAATAAATATTGTTCATGTCCATGATTCCATTTCACCTTATGATATTGGGTTGGAAAAGAAAAGGAAAGAAAAGGATGCTTTGGTTAAGAGATTGAGAATTGCAAAAAATAAAGTAGCTGTAGCTGAGATGAACAACAAGATTAAATTCTTGGAAAATGCTAGGAAGTAGTCTACAACTATGCCCAAAGATGATGGTGGATCTAATGATGCAAATCAAATTATTACTAAGGTACTTGCTTCTTTTTTATCTTCATTTTTGCAGAAAGTAGATCTTAACAAATCTGTTGGTGATGCTAACACTAGCAATACTATGGATAATACTAAGAGAGATATTGCCCATCATCCTAAGATTGATTTACAAAGGAGACCTATCCAGATAGAGGGTTAGAGGAAAATATATTTTGATGGAATCCATAGTTTCCCTAACCCCATCCCATAGGAAATGAGGAAAAGGTTGCCTAAATTTGCTAGGAATGATGCTATCACTTGTGAGGACCATTTGAGGAGTTTTCTTGATATGATGAGTGATTATGAGGTTGAGGCTAAAGATGTTATTATGAAATTTTTTGTTCAATCACTAACTAAAGATGCTAGAGAATGGTTCAAGAGACTTCTTGAATTATCCATTATCGATTGGAAGGATATTGAGTACTATTTCAAAGAGAAATATGGTGACAAGTAGAATCAAAGCTATATCCTAAGTGAATTTAGTAACATTAAGAGGCTACCTAATGAGTCTGTCACTGAATTCAATAATAGATTTCAAAAAATGATGCATAAGCTCATGCAAGCCATGCAAGTTGATGACAAGATATGTTTGGTTACCTACTTGAATGTTTTTGATGGTAAAATGGCATACCAACTTAGGGACAAAGAACCTAGGACTTTAAGAGATGCTTTCAGAATTGCTCTAAATATAGAAAACAATTTGAGAATTTTAGGGAGATTAGAAAGTAAAAGAGATGACCCTAGGTTGTTTGGGAGTAAGAAAAATATAAAGGAGGATAAAAAAGTTGTGGGTGGAAAAAAGAAAGAGCCTAGTGAGATAAGTCAAGTTTTAAAAGCTATAAAGGGTCTAAACTTTCCTCAGGTTAAGAATTAAAATTGCACTAAAAATAGGGTCCATGAAAAATCATATTTCAATAGATAGAATAGGTTGTAAAATTTTCTCTATAACACCACTTGGAAAGATGGTCAGCCTAGTGTCCCTCCCCCCAAGAACACCAACCACAAGGTGACCCCTGATCCCTTATCCAAAAATTCTATAAATTTGGTGGATGGTCTTGAATTTATTGTTGAACCTACATGGTGCTTTGTGTGCCAATTACCTCATGCCCCTAAATCTTGTGCAGTAGCCTTGACCTTCCCTAGAAATTAAATAGCAGTAGAATAATGTCACAAACATGAAGAAAACAATGATGATGTAGGATGTAATATATTTGAGTCACATTATGATTATTTTGATTGTAAAGATTATGATAGAGATGTAAACGAGAAAAGGCAGTTTCAGAATGAAATGCAGTAGAAAGGTTTTTTTGATGAGGATGATGGTGAAGATAATGTGTGTAATATGGTAAATGCCAAAGAAGAAGTGATTTTAAGGAAGCCTTCTAGGGAAGAGATTGATTAAATTACTACCAACATGATATCTCAAGTGTAGACTAGAAATATGGCTCATAAATAGGGTAATGACAAGGTGGTTGGTATGTTTATAAAAGGAGTTAATCTATAAAAAGAGGAAATTGTAAAGGCTAAAGAAATCCCTATTGTGAAGGTTAAAATTAGCAATAAAAAATGGGAACCAAAGAAGGTGGATAGTCCCAAAGTTTCTAAGCCCCAAAATAATGCTCCTAAGAAGTTAGATGAGAAGATACCAAAAGTAATCACTATAAGTGACAAGAATCACCAAGGTGCTATAATTTTTTTGGGTAAATATCATGACAAAAAGAGTATGGTTATTGATAGCCCATTTGATTCTTCTATAGATATGACTACCGTGTTATCAAAAATCAATGTCAAGGTCCCTTTGTCTAAATTATTAATAATCCCTGAACACCAAAATAAAGCCATAGCATGGTTGGGAGATACTGATATAAAGGTAAGACATGATTGTAATGATAATCGTAATCCCAATGAAAACAATAAAGAAAAGGTGAAAGACAAAGAAGTTGAAGTAGTTGTGTCTCAAATTCCTCAAATGTTTTTGGATAGCTCTATAAATTAATGTTTAGGAAATGTTGAGCCATTTTTCTTGAGTGTTTTAGTAAATGGTAAAACATTAAAAAATTGCATGATTGTCTTTTGTGCTTCCAATACTATGATGCCTTTTGAAATAATGAAGGAATTAGGCCTGAAGGTTGATACTACTCAAGGAAGATGTTGTGCTATGGATAAAAGAGAAGTGATAGTCATAGGCATTATTAATGCTTTACCATATAGACTGACAGTCTATCTTGACAAAGAGCTTACTATGAGTGTGGTTGTTTTTGATATTCCACCCCAGCATGGTATGTTGTTATCTAGAAAGTGGAGTGTTGGCATGGGAGGGAGTCTACAATGTGATTTATCATTTGCTACTTTCAACATTGAGGGGAATTTGGTAGAAATAAATGCAGAGTCTAAGAGTATATATATGATAGAAGAGGAGATAGAGGATGATATGAAAAAATTTGTGGATATAGATATCAATGCATTCCAAGGTGAGGTTCTGACTTTGAAAAAAGCCAAGCATAAATCTTAGATGGAAATAGATGCTAACACAAAGAAAGACAAAGATGATCTATGGGCTATGTTTCTTGATGGTGCTTGCTACAAGGATGGACTTGGTGTAGGTATTTTGTTGATATCACCTATAGGGGTAACATACAAATTCTCTTTTACATTAAGTTTCCCTTGTACCAAAAATATAGTAGAATATAAGGATTTGTTATTAGGACTTATATTAGCTCACAAGCATGAGATAAAATTTTGCATGTTATAGCAGATTTTGAATTGGTTGTATCCCAAGTAAGAAATTCTTATGTGTCAAAAAACAAAAGATTAAAATAATATAGGAATGTTGTATGGGATATGATTGAATATTTTGATGCATTTGGGACAATTTGGAAATATAGGACTTATAACAAGATGGCAGACTTGTCAAAAAATATAGCAATAAAGCCTAATGATATTACATTTGCTAGTATATCCAAAGTGAGATTCAAACTAGGCCTTCTATTTCTGATAATATCTAGAATTGGTAAGTATTTGAGGATGATAAAGATATTCTGAGATTTTTGAATTGTGAAAATTTTTTGTCAGGACAAGAAATTTATTGTGTAGCCTATGTAGAAAATATAAATGGGAAAGATACTATTTTTGGGCAGGAAGTTGTGCAATTGAAGACAAACAAAATCCCAAAGGGTTTAGTTGTTTTAGAAATTGTTTTTGATAACCAAGACATGTCACAAGTTGATGCTAGTAAATATGATGCTAAAGATCTAGAGGAGGTAAATTTAGGAACTATGGAAACACCTAAGAAGGTATATATTGGTAAGAAATTGTCTCCTAAAATTAGGCAAGACCTGATAGATTTGTTAAGGAAATATAGACATGTGTTTGCATGGTCATGTGATGACTTAAAAGATTATAGAGAAGATATTTTTTAGCATGAAATCCCTTTGAAACTAGATAGTAAACCTTTCAAGTAGAAATAGAGGCCAATAAATCTAACTTTGGCTTCTAAAATGCAAGAGGAACTAATCAAGTTAAGAGATGCAGGGATCATAAAGCCTATTAGACACTTCTCTTTGGTGTCCAATTTAGTCCTTGTTAGGAAGAAAAATGGAGACATAAGATTGTGTGTTGACTTCAAAAATCTTAATATATCTTCATTAAAGGATAATTATGGATTGCCAAATATGGTAGCTATGTTGCAAAGGGTTACTGAATCTAAACTTATGTCCATGATGGATGGATTTTTACGTTATAATCAAGTGGTTGTTAAGGAATTAGAATAGTTTAAGACTGATTTTACTACTCCATGGGGTACTTATGTGTATGTCAAGATGCCTTTTGGGCTTACTATTGTTGGGGCTACTTTTCAACGAGCTATGAATATGGCTTTTGCTGATATTATTGATGATTTTTTGGTTGTCTATCAAGATGATCTAACTACTTATTCCAAGGATGAGAATGATCATTGCATGCATCTAGAAATGGTATTTATCAGAGCCCTTAATTATGGTATCTCTTTAAATCCAAGGAAGTGCAAATTTGGTGTTACTGAAGGAAAGTTGTTAGGGCATCTAGTTGGTAAGCATGGAGTGAGGATTAACCCTGAAAGGGTAGAAGCAATAGTCAAAACTCAAAAACCTAAAAGTGTTAAGGGATTTCAATCATTTTTTGGGAAGACTAAATTTCTCAGAAGATTTTTGACTAATTTTGCAAAAATTAGTAGGCCTATTTCAAGGATGTTAAAGAAAGGATCTAAGATAAAATGGGATGATGAGCCTGGCATTGCATTCTAGAAGATCAAATAAGCTATTAAAGATTCTCCTATTCTTAGTGTACCTAATTATGATAAGCCAATGCATATATTTTCTTTTGCTTCATTTCACACTGTTGCTACAATATTGTTACAGAAAAATGAGAAAGGTTATGAATAGTCCATTGCATTTTTTATTAAATCATTATAGGCAATAGAACTCAAGTATGATATAAATGAACAATAGGCATATGCATTGGTGAAAGGGGTGAAGGCTTTTAGGTGTTAGCTAATGGGAGCCACTATCATTGCATTTGTCCTTACTACTACTGTAAAGAATATCTTTTCACAACAAGAGGTATCTGGTAGAAGATGTAGGTGGATTAATAGAATATAAGAATTTAACATTGATATTCAAATCACCAAACTAGTTAGAGGTCAAGGTTTGGCCAAATTGATGAAAGAAGCCAATTTAGAGGCAAACCAAATCAATCAATTTGATGATAGTTGCAGGGATAATCTTTGCAATATGGATACTTCTAACTAGTATAGAGATGTGATTTACTACTTGCAAAACATGAAATTCCCAGCAAGATTAATAGACAACTAGAAAAGATCTCTGAAGTTGCAGGCTATAAGATATATTATAGTATAGGGGCAATTGTGGTGGAGGAATATAGAAGGGGTCCTTTTAAAATGTGTAGATGAAATTAAGTCTAAAAGGATTTTAAGAGATATGCATGAAGGTGTATGTGGTGGCCATTATATGGCTAAAACTACTGCTCATAAAGTTTTGAGGGCTAGCTTTTGGTGGCCAACACTTTTTAGAGATGCTCATGAGTTTGTGAAATCATGTGATGCTTGTCAAAATTTTAGTGGAAAGTTAATTTTTTTTTAGAACTCACCGTTACGACCTATTGAAGTGTAGGCATCATTTTAACAATGGGGAATTGACTTCATCAGTGAGATTTCAAACAAATATAGTGGTGGACATTCTTGGATCCTAATGGTTATTGATTAATTCATTAAACAGGTTGAAGTAATTCCTACTAAGAATGCAACAAGTAAAGTAGTGATTAATTTCATTCTAAATAACATTGTGACTAGTTTTGGATTCCCACAAAAGATTGTAACTGATAATGCTATGTGTTTCAGATCTGATGAATACAATTTTTTTGTAAGAAATACAACATTATAGTATACAAATCATCACCTTATCATCTCCAAGGAAATGGTCAAGCATAATCAAGAAATAAAAGTATATTGAAAATTATCAAGAGGATTTTAGGAGAGAACAAGAAGGTCTGGGATTCAAAATTGTCATTAGCTCTATGGGCTGATAAGGTTACTATGAAAAAGGCCATTGGGTGTGGTCCTTTTGATTTGGTCTATGGCATACAAGCTAGACTTCAATAGAATAATTTAAAGGAAATGTATAAATTTGTTAAATTTTATGAAGATGATATCATTAATGATATGTAGCTTAGGATGGATGATATCTTGCAACTAGAAGAAACAAGAAGAGATTCTTCTATTTAAAATGCCAAGTTATAGTCATAGATGAAGCATTTATATGACAAGAGGGTCATTGAGAGGAAATTTGAAGTAGGTGATATGGTATTGATGTGGAATGCTAGGATGGAAGATAAAGGAAAACATGGTAAATTTGATCCTATCTGGCTTGGCCCATACAACATTTGTGATACAAATGGTGAAGACTTATATTTTCTGAGGGATCTAATTAGAGATATTCTTGATTTTCTAGTTCATGGACAATTCTTGAAGAGATAATTTTCCTAAAATATTTGTGTTCCTTGAATAGTAGTTTTAGGATTTCTTGTGTCCTTGTACATTATGTATATTTTGTAAACCCCTATTTTTTTTTTTGTACAATGTGGTCTCCTATTTCTATTGTTTTGTTTCTGTGCTCTCTGAGGAAGTTGTCATTTCTTGTGTCAAGTGTGTAGTCTTCTCCACCATAGATTTTGAATTCTTGCATAGACTCAGGTAGTCTATCATCCCTAGATAGAGCCACTAGTGCTCTAATTTTTCATAGTGCAGAGAAATTCTAGAATATGTGTGAAAAATCATGTAATCCTTGTGTCCTACAAATTAGGGTACCTCTTCTTATCATTTTTTCAGAATGTTGTGTTACTCTAGTTATGCCTTGATTTCTATGTTGTTTGAATTCTTATTAAATTCTCAAGGTTTTTTCATCAATATAGTCTTCTAAATGTCTTAAGCATGTTAAAACCCTAGGTTTATCTTGAATTTTTTGAAAGGGTTTGCAAGATTTCTAAATTCTTCTCTTTTAAAGTTTTATGGTGTTCGAGCTTCTCATAGGAGTGTTGTTCTTTTGTTCCTTTGTCTCCTTGGTTACATTTTGTTGTTATGGCATAAGGGAATAAAGGAATTCTTGGTTTATAGGTGTATAGTTGTATATCTCGTAACAAAAAAGTAGTACACTTTGGAGCTTTCCAATCATGCGATTGATCCTTTAGTGAAGGTGTGTAAATGGTTTTCCTACTTTATAAGTTTGTCTTATGGTTCCATGGTGATGAGTTAGCTTGAATGACTGAAAGCCTTTAATTAAGGTACCTCCAGCTATACAATTTCCTTTTAAGCATATAAGCATAATAATGTTTAAAGTGATCATGTTTATTGACTTACAAGGGTATGAGTGACAAAGTTAAGTAGACAAGAAAAAGAGTGAATTTCTTTGGTTCACATGATTACATTTTGTTGAATGGCATAAGGAAATAAAGACTCGTTGTGGCATAAAAGGTGAATCATGGAAATATCAAATGGGTTTTATGGTCCTACACACAATGGAAGCTCATAAGAGTGAATCAAGGTTTGATTACATCTATGTGCTTCCATTGTTTTGGATTATAGACAATTGTAAAATGGTGTCATATGGAGGAATGTGTCATGTAGGACTTGACAAATTACCACTTGGGCCTTGAGAAGAGTGAATCAAGTTGTGACATCTCACATGTGTCAGATGGGCCTAGCCCACATGTAGGATAACTTAAATCATCCATTTTGCATGTGCTTAAATCAACGGTGATGTTTTTTCTAAAATATAATCTAGGTCATTGATATTTTGAGAGAAAAGTTTTCCTTTACATTCTTCTGTTTGTAAGCATAGTGTGAGGATGTAGAAGTGTTTCATGTCTCTTTCCATGGATACGAAGTGGGTTTGGCATGTGAATGTAAGGAAACTTTTTTAAAAAAGGGCAAAAGATCATTTGTTTCAGCATAGGGGTGTAAAGGATGAAATGAAAGGTGAAATCGATGTTTATATTGTTATGAAATGCATTAGAGCATAAATACATATGGACTTTTGGAGAGGGTTTGAGATCTTGTGATAAAAGGGGCCATGTAGGAGCATAAAATGAATTGAAAGGCCATGCTCAAATAGGGCTAACACTTCAAGGCTTGAAGTTTTTTGAAGCTTTTCCAAAAAAGCATATGGGTTTGATAGTTGCATCTCTGGTGTTACAAAGGTTGAACGATCTGGGCTTAGCATATAAGTGGAAGACAAAATTTGAAAAAAGAGATTGGCTTAGGTGTCATTCTTGTTAAAAAAAAGGACAAATTCACCATAGCCAAGTAAAATAAAAAGTAGAAAGGTACTTTAGGATCATATTACACGGTTGACATTCTTTTCTAACACCCTACAAGGATGGTAATAAAGCACATGCATGCAAAAAAAATTTAAGCTGGTAGATTACATAATTAAATTATAAAGATTTAATCAAAATTTCAGAGTATTTTCCATTTCTGAGAGCTTATGTAATCCATTCTAAAAATTCTTTAGGTGTTTATAGCTTTTTGACTTTCTGTGCCATTTTGTAGGAGTTTAAGATATAGATTTGTAGAAAAAAATGGTTGATATGGATGTCGAAGAGATTCCTACTAATGAAGTAGAGGTTGAAGAGGAAGGAGAAGATGTTGTTGAAGTAACAATAGAGGGAAAAAAGAAGAAGGGGGCAGCCAAGGCTGAAAAGAAAACTCGAGTCAAAAAGCCAAACAAACATGCAGAAGAATGGATGAAGATACTCCTAGGGTCATCCTATTCTATTCTTTTTGGTTGCCAAGTTGTTATCTTGTTGTGCAAAACTAGAGATTTATAGGATTATTTTAAGCATTATCATGCTTAAATCCCTAGTCAAAGCTATCTATTGCCATGATTTCAATCCCCCTATATTTTTTGAAATTATAAGACTGGGGTTGAGTTAATGTATTGTGATGTTTGTGTCTAGATTTCCCTTAAGACTCCTCCATCCCTTTGTGTGCACCTAGGTGTAAACTCAAAATTCAATATAATGTATTGTTCATATTAGGTGTTTAGGAAAGAGAGGGTAAGTTTATGAATTTCCCAAATGAGAAGGAAGTTGTTCAAAAAACCTAACTCTATGATCAAGTGTTTCATTAATGGCATAATATAAGTAGAATGGAGAAATTAATGGCATATTCAAAGAAAATGGCAGAAAAAAATATGAGGACCAAGGCTAAAGGATTGATATCTAAATCATAAGAATAATATAGAAATAAGATTGGTTTAGTTTGATATAGAGTGAGCACTGATAGATGTAGAAATGGAGAAGAATATAGTCAAAGGTGGTAAAAACTAAAGTTGTTATTGAATCAATGGTCCAAAAAACATTTGAACATTCATGTCATCAAGTTGAATAGTCAAGACACCTTGGAAATTAGTCATGACCATTAGATGAAGGCTAGATTGACAGATGGTATTTTAAGATGGAATTATTAAGTGTCCAATGATGTATCTCCTTAGCCATTAGATCTTAAAAGATCTATGCTTGTTGTTATGTCACTTTATAAAATTTCATGAGGAATAGTCATGGTGAGATAACAACAAGGTGATGATTTTCTATGGGACCAAGCTAAGGTGGGACCTTCTTTTAGTTATATGTAGTAGTTAAAGAATATAATGAAGATCATCAATCTTAGGAAAGATTTATGACTATCATTTTATTGCCATGTAAAGTTTCTTGATTTTTAAGTATGGTGACATAGCAATAGAGAAACATGTGTCTCAATGGGCCCATCACATTTTTTAGTTGTCAGTTTCCCCAGGCAATGAAATAGTGCCACTTGTCTACCACAATGTACATAGTTGGAAGGTGGAGCCATGTTGCAAGGAAAACAAGAGAATTAAGGTCATTTTTGCAACTGTCAAATCTTGAGAAACTCAATTCTTATCTTTATGTCACTTCCAAAAGATGCAAGTGAAATAATCATAGTGACATAATGATGAATCGACACATTTACATTGGTGGACCCACAAAAAAAATCATAAAGGGAAATTGTTAGGTTTTAATAGTAATCATTAGTTTAAGATCAACTACCAAAATTCAAAATTGCTATGGCCATTGAGATACAAATTATATGGATTTGGTGCCAATAGTAGAATATGAATAAAATGAAGATTTTAATAGGGTTTTCTAAAGCTACCTGAAGATAAATTCACCAAGTGTTCTTGGAGGTATCGTGGGATCATTCATACCATGTTATAAATTAGATATTTTCTTGTTTTGTTCATATTTTCTTCCTATTGTGTGACTATATCTCTGCTAGAACTAAGGAATAATAGAAAACTATAAATGTAATTTCTTCTAATAATAAAATGGTCAAAAAACTTGATAGTAAATTGGCTCTGTAATTCCATTTACCCTAGTTGCTTATCATGTTTTGTTGCCCATTCAATAGATTAGTTTTGCATTGAGAGTTGAAGGATAATTACATGTGAATCTATGAGAACCATGTGGATTCCATTTTATTATGCTATTTATAGTATTGGTAATTCTATTTATCTTTTCATAAGTGGTCCTACTTCTCCCCTTATTTTTTATATGGCATGTTAAAGGTAGTTTCATTGGGAATTAAAGAATAAATGTGGATGAATCTATTAGTAACTTATTGGATTTTATTTCATCTAAGTCTAATAGTTAAAGAAATTCCATTTTCCCTTTTGTGTGCCTGTTCTTCCTTTCTTTTTTACATTTAGATAATTAATCTACATTTAGAATAGAAGTAAGAGTTAGAAAATCTCAAGATAATCTACTACAGTCATTCCATTGGGTATGATAGGTTTACCCGTTCCATTTTTCCTAAATTATTTGTGTCTACAAGAAATTTGGTTAGCCTTTACTGCTCTTAAGGTAAGAGCTTATTCTTTCAAACTTCTAATCTAAGAAAGACATATTTATTGCATGCCATTGCAAGTCCTAAGGGAGTTGTACCTCATAATTAAGAGGCCAATGATAGAATACATACACTAACCCATTTGTTGGTGGCATCCTTTTATTTCTCCAAAACATTGAGCATTAAAAGAATCACATTGTAAAATCAAATAGGAGAACAAATTGTTAACCAACAGTATAGTAATATTGGTAGATTGCAGTTGGAAAATGTAGTAGTTAGGCATATGATTTTGTCTTACAAGAGGTTTAAAGATGTACATAAATAGATTCCAAAATATCTATATGATAGATTGATAGATACAAAGAAAAGAGTAACTGAATAAGATAAGAAGATAAGGTAGAACATGATACATAAGCTATAAGAATTTAATAATGATAGACATCTTGAAACAATCAATAAAGGTATTGAGCCCTTCTAGAGAAATAAGAGAAGCAAAATAATAATAATGGGAAGAAATTATGAGGAAGTTAATGAGGAAACCAAAAAAGCAATTATAACATTTTTGACCTTAGAGAAACCCATTCAAGAAAAGAAAAGAAAGGGCATACAGGGAGAAATCCCTATAGAAGATAAATAATACATTTTTCCATCAAAAATAACAACAATATTAAAGTAATGAAAGATTTATTAATGACTCCAAAGATAACTATTGCTCTTGATAATATGCACATAGACAATACAAGAATTGCTTTGGACATAGAAGAAAACCCATTCAAGGAATGCATACCATTCATTGTTGGAAATTTGGTAGGTTATGTCAATTATGAGGATGAGGAAGAGGAAAAGGAGAAAAGAGAAGAGAAAGAGAGAAGGTAAAGAAACAGAGAAGAAAAAGAGGTCAGAATAAAAAATGAAGAAGAAGAGAGCAGGAAGGAAGATGGAAAGGAGAAGGAGAAACATGTAGAGGAGAAGAGGAAATAGAAAGAAGAGAAGATGAAAGAAGAAGAGGAGAAGAAGAAGAAAGATGAGGAGAAGGAAGAAGAGGAGGAAATAGAGGATCAAAAGCAAGAATTTTTTTTTAGAAATAGTTGGATGATACTGATGTAGGAGTCAACATTTATGCCCCAACTAAAACACATAGAAATTGGAGTTGATAGAGTCATATTTCAGCATGAGGTTGATATTCTCTAACAAACTCATGAGAAGTCCAAATATCCATTGGAATCTACATTAGAAATTGTTAGAAATTTATTCAGTGCTCCCCTCGATATTCATGACAAGAGATAAACTTCCTTCTATGTACTATAAGTTTAGTAATTGTATTGGTCATTAATAGATCATTCTTTTGGTACAATGGGAACCCCACTCTAACAAGTGGTCTTAGAGATTAGTCTTAGGTTTGAATGCTCAAACCCTTAGGTAATGCTAAGGGGTTGATTGTTAGAATTTTTTTAGTGCTCCCCTTGGGATTTATGACAAAGGCTTAACCACCTATTGTGTACAATAAGTTCAGTGCTTGTATAGGACATTGATAGATCAGTCTTTTGTGCTCACAAATTTCTAGATTTGACTGTGTACAGTTTTTTACATCCAAAAATTTGTGAGCACATTAGCATGGATTGTGGAAATATAATAGATCTCAGATCAGACTTTTGTTGTAACAAAAACCCCTTTGTAATAAAATTTCCATCAAAAAATAGAATAAAATACTTATCTTGACAATAACTTTGAACATCAATGGGTCCACATAGGTTAGTATGAACTAGTTCCAAAATAGCATAAGAAGTTTATGTTTTTCTCTTAAAACTAGACTTGGTCATTTTTTTGAATTAATATTGTTTACACATGGTATTTTCATGCTTCTTTAGTTTAGTCAATCCTCTTACTTTATTTATCTTACTAATATCCACTCAGTTGTCAAATTTAACATGACATAACCTCTTGTGCCATAACCAAACATCTTCTTGTTGTGCAAACAAACATGTCTCATTAGATAATTCTAGATAGAATAAATTACCTCTTGTTTGATTAGCACTTCCAAGCATTTTATAATCAACAACATGTATCTTGGCTATCCTATTATAAAATTCAACTCTATAACCTGACTTGTTCAGCTATGAAACACTCAAAAAATTATTGTTAAGTCCTTAAACCTAATAAATATTGTCAATGTCAATTAGTTGAATTGTTTCTTTACCTTTTACAAAACATGGGATATCATTACTATATTTAACACATCCACCTTTGTATGAACCAATATCATTAAATTTATCTTTATCACTAGTTATATGACTAGAGCATCCATTATCAATTATCCATCTGTCATTTTTGTTTACATATGAAATCAATGCAATTTTCTCATCTTCATCAGAATCTTCTTTCATAGCAACATAGATAACTTCATCATCATTACTTTTAGATTCATTATCAGTTTCTTCTTCCTTATTATAACATGATTTCTTACTTTTTTTATCCTTGTTTCTCTTGAAGTCTTAGTCATCTCTTCTTCCTTTGTTCTTTCTTTCCTTATGTTCATCCTTTCCTTCTTTGTCAAGACACCTACTAGCAATATGACCTACTTTGTTGCATGAAAAAGAGTTAATAGCCAATTTACCTTAGTATTTACCTTTTCCTCTTCTAGTTTTTTTTTAATAAGGGCTTCAAGTTCATCAATCTCATCATCAGAACTATCACTATCACTCTTCATATGCTTTCCTTTTCTTTTCCTAAGAACCAATTGTGACTTAAGGGAAGATTCAATAGTAGTAGGTGTGTAGTTAGATCAAAGTTAAACATTTCAAATGAAGCAAGTCTACCAATTAAAAATTCTAAGGTCAAAGTGTTATGATGTAGGAGCATCCTATTTTGCATTACTATCCTGCATGTTTTCAATTATTATCTTGTTGCTGAAATTGTGTTTTGTTGAAATTGTATTTTCTAGTTTCTAGGTGTCTGTTGTAGATTGTGTACCTAATTTTCCATAATGAATGAAGGGTGCATACTTTAGGGATTGAATAGGTCCTATATTACTATATATGGTCCAAGGTGCAAGTTCTAACTCCTCATGAGTTAGGAGATATGGAAATTCTTCTGGAGTGTCAATTTCTAGCAGTTATGTGTGACAATTTGCTGTGCTCAACTTTCGAAATGGATGCACACTTTTCCTTGATGAATTAGACTTGTGTACTTAAGGGGTTGTAGAGGATTTAGATATCTATCCACATTTTGAAGTGTGAGTTCTAACTCAATAAGAGCTAGGAGATATCTCAATTTTTCTCGAACATCAATTTTAGGATAGTTAATTGTTGATGCAAGCCAACTTGTGTATTTAATGTTAGGTTTATTTTCATTTAATATTTGCTAAGATCTAACTTGTGGGTTATCCATGGTCCAGAATGATCTATACACCATTTTGGCTAGTATAAATAGAGTTTTTAGGATAGGAGCTAGGGAATTTAAGAGTTTTTAGGGAGTTTCGAAGAGGATTGCATAGTAGAACTGGAAAGTGCAAATTTGTTGTTGATCTTTGTGTATGAATTTATTTTGTATCTAGAAGTTACCTAGAAGGCCTTATAGTTGGGCATGTATGTTGAATATTTAAAGAATTAATGAAACTATTTTACTCTTCTTCCTCCTTCAGTTGTTGTTCTTTGTGTTTTCTTCTATTGTGTTAACTCTTGTATGGTGGCTCCGAGAGTTGGGTGTACCATTGGCCCTAGTTTTCCCTATCCTTCCTTGCATCATGTTACCTAATATGTATATTAGTTCTTGAATTGTAGAGAGTCAAATGGAATAAATAGGGTGTAGATTCCTCAATACCTTTCTCATCATAGTTTCATCTTTGATTTCTCCATTTGCACCATGAATAGCGTTAACAACTTCTTTAACTCTTTTGGAGTATTGTACTATATTCTCACTTTCCATAATTCTCATGTCATCAAATTTACCTCTTAGGCTCTCTGATTTGGCTCTCAAGGTAATTTCATCACCTCTATATATGGTCTTCAATTTGTCAAAAATTTTCTTTGCACTATCACAATATTTTAAGTGATCAAACTTGACATAACTAAGCCCTAATGAAATCTCCAATATTTCCTTATTGTGTTCTTTCTTCTGCTTTAGTTTTTCATTTTTCAAAGGAGTAGTTGTAATATTTCTATCATGATTTAACTGTGTGATTTTGAGTCAAATTCATTGACCCAATTTTCATGAGTAGTGATTCAACATGAATCCATATCTCATGAGAATAAATGGAACACTTAGCACTTATTGGATCTAGATGATGCTCACAAGGGTGAAGCACTAGGACTTCTTGGGAGGTCACCCATCCTAGTACTACTCCAACCTGAGCATGCTTAACTATAGAGTTTCCTCCATGGTTAAAGAAAAATCTTGCAACCCCATTTGCAAAACCTTCACATATTCATTGTCAAAAAAGTTGATAGTAGCATCATTAATACTAGATATGTGTAACCTCATCAAGGTTTTCCATGTAGGAAAGTTCTCCTTTTTAAGGTTTGGTAGATCTCTCTTGTGAGTCATGATCTTTGGCTTTAAGTACTTTTAAAATTTTCCCTGTAAGAACTCAACTCTGATACTAATTGTTAGAAATGTTTAGAATAACTAAGAGGGGGGTAAATTAGTTACTTAAGGTCTTATAGTACCATTTGAACAATTAAACATAAAAACTCACTATTCTATTTATCCTAATGTTGCTTGGTTTTTAATGCAAAAAATATTGTCTTAAACATAACTTGCTTTTCTTAGTGAAAACAATATCAAATGTCAAAAA
This sequence comes from Cupressus sempervirens, assembly GCA_028749045.1. Classification (NCBI taxonomy): domain Eukaryota; kingdom Viridiplantae; phylum Streptophyta; class Pinopsida; order Cupressales; family Cupressaceae; genus Cupressus; species Cupressus sempervirens. Next base: position 87,290,628 of record CM053784.1, on the reverse strand, counting down.
TATAAAGAATTCAGCACAGATTTGACACTAGCATTTTATATGGAAACCTAATTTGGGAAAAACCACCAATAACATGTGACCACTTTTTCACTCTTACAAATTGAGCTTTGTTAGGACCCAACACTATTAGAGGTTTACAATATATACTATTAAATGTGACATGGTTAGATAATTTAATCACCCTATTAGGAGTGGCATTGTCAGAGGACTTTGATCATTCCATCAAAAATGTCACCTATTTAAAGGATTTACACAGACTATTAGGTCAACCTCTGTCAAAAGGTTTTGAATAAAAAATTGTTTTTCAATTATTATAAAGAAAATAGTAGGGTTTTAAACTATGTGATTATAACTCACTTTGAAAATTCAAATCTCTGTTTGATCCATGTGTTTCCTTAACAATAAGTTCTCCATTGTCATCTTTGATCTTGATTTTGTTGAAAACTCTTCAAGAAATCAACTTTCTCTTCTCATCAACACTTAAGCCTTCTTTTCACTTATTAACATCAATATCTTTGTAAGTAATCTCCTTTAGCTTTGTATTCACTCTCACACTTGTGTGTATCTAATAAAAATTATTCTATATGCATCTCTTACATAGAATTACACCCACACTTTACCATTGATTTAGATTTTTACCTCTTTAAAAGGAAATTCTTTCTTTACTAGGTTCCATGATCATTGTAGATCTTAGGTTTTATGATCAACTTCAACATGATTCATTATCTTTGCCCATCTTCTTGATCGTCTAGAAACTTCTTTGGAATCTGTCTATTAGGTCTTTACCTAATCCTTTCCTTGAATTTAATGAACCAACTAATTAATATTATCTTCAACACAATTTACATCTCCCAACTAAGTTGGCTAGAAATCACGATTTCCTCAAAATTCTCCTCAATAGTGTTTCTCAGCATTTATTAAGCTTTGATACTCAACCATCACTTAACACTCAATGGTGTAGAGGCACCTAAGACACTCCTAAAATAAAATGACAACTAGAGGACTCCAAGCATGAAGATGAATCATCCATACCATGGTGGAATCAACTATGAAATCTTGAAACCCATCATGTCATTAAAATGCAAAATTATGTAAATCCTAGGTCTTGAAGGCACAAAAAGAGGCAAAATGGTCATAAGGATGTAAAAGGGATCATATTGGGATAGCTTGGTCTTTAGGAATGATTAATAAGACCATCTAAGTCTTTTGGCAAGATTGGTTTAGTCAAAATCCTCTTTAAAATCAAAATTTGTCATGTTGTAAATTAAATTTTTTGAATTACAATGGTTAGTTGGATTTAGAAGGGAAAATTCTTTTCATAATGTTTTCAGATTCTAATCATCCCTATACCAACCAAGGCTTGTTAAGAAATTTATTTAGAGGGTTATATATTGTGGAGAATTAATTAGTACATATATAGAAGTGATTTGTACAGATTGCACACAAAATTAGGAAGGAAAATCTCCATTTTTACAATTTTTAATGAGTTGGTTCATTTATTTGGGTGTTTTTTGAAAACTTGTGGATCTTTGATGAATAAATAACATCATTATATGTTTTTACATTCATTTTAATACTTTTTTTGAAGGATTCTAGTAGTTTTACATTTATTTTTTTGCTGACTGCCATAACACAGTTCTGTTTTGCTTGACAATTTTGCCATTTTCTTATTATGGAATGGTCATTCCATGAATGTAAGTTATAGTTTTCATGGAATTAAAATTTTTAGGATTTTATAATAATATAATCACAAGTTAATCTATAGTTGTGAAAGAGGAGATAAGCTCTTGGTGATCACCATGTTGATTTGAGGGATTTTTGCATTGAATTTGTTAGGTATGCTACAATAGTAGAATTTTGGCCTTAAGAAGGGGTGGATTTTATATTGAATTCTAGTTACATATATTGAGGACAAGGTATTACATCCTTTAGATCTTGGAGAAACGTTTGAGAGAGTGTAGATTGAGAAATCCCTAGTTTTTGAGGGTTTGATGGCATAAATTGGGGTTTTTTTACTTGCAATGACCACAAACTAGAATTGGTTGTATATCCCTATAATTAAATCCATTTTATGAGACTTTTGAGAGTCATAAAGTTTGGGAGTAATTTTGATTCATAGTTGCTTCATAAATCCATCTTTTTAGAAGCCTAATTTGTTGAACAAGTGTTGAAACAAGGATTATTTTCCAAAGTAACCCCATCTACCTTTTGGATATGTTGAAGTACTCAATAAAGGTTATTTGAAAAGATAATTTTTTTTATTGATGTTTTGGAAGTTTTAAGTGTTATGCAATTTAGAAGCTTGTTGGAGACCTAATAGGTAGGGCTACTAGGCCTATCTTATGAATTTCCTAGTTTATGACCAAAATGAGTTTAGGGAAGGGTAAGACTAGTTGATTCATTTGCTAATTGATGCTTTAAGACTATTCAAACTACCTTGGATCATTGTATAGGTCTTGAACAATCACTTAGGTGTTGGAGGCATTGTAGGTCATTGCACTGCTTTGAAACTTGAACATTTAACCATTTTCCTTACTCTTGCTGATTGGACCTTCATCCCACCATAACCCTATACATCAAGTGGTATCAGAGCATCAGTTAGTAGGTCTTTGAGTAGGGAGAAGAAATAGTTTTCAAACATTCCTCCTAAGAGACACATGGCTAGGGAGATGGAAGATTTGAGACAAGAATTGGAAAGGGAAAGAAAAGAGAAAAGGGATCTAGAAGCATCTAATGAAAGGGAAGAGAGATAGTTAAGAAGAGAAAGATTACAACTAATTGCAAGGATTGAAGCCTTGGAGAAGGATATATAAGAACCTATGAGGTAAGTGATCCATGAATAAGAACATTGAGAGGACAATGATGAATAAGGGAACCATAATGCAAGACAAGAGAAAGAGGATCATGAAGTAGCAAATTATCCTAATGAAAGAAAATTTTTGAAGTTGATAAAGGAAGTAAAATGGTATTGGACTAAATACAAGAGTGGATTCACCCATCTATCAAGGCAAGATGGAGAGTGAAGAAGTGTTTGGATGGATAGAGGTAGTTGAAAACTATTTTGATTTAGAGGACATAGAAGAGGACAAGAAGGTGAAAGTGGCAAAGAAAAAGTTAAGGGGGACAACCATTACTTGGTGGAGAAGTTCACAAAATGAGAGGATGGCTAGAGGCCTAAACAAGATTTCAAATTGGGATAGGATGAAGACAATGATAAAAACTTATTTTCTACCATTAGATTTGGATATAAAAATGAAGATAAGGAGGAATAAATTAAAGTAGAGAGACATGGATGTCGTGTCCTATGCTAAGAAATTTCATACCCTAAGAATAAAGGGAGGAGTAAAAGAAGAAGATGAAAAAATTTCTAGGTACATGAGTGGACTAAAGTTCAATATTCAAGATGAGAATGGTTTAAACATTCCTAGGACCATTGGGGAGTTTTTCCAATTAGCAATCAAGGTAGAGAAGTTGAAAAGAAAGAAAGAGAGGCAAAATAGTAGAGGAGGATCTTCCATGCGAGGAAGTGGTGGAAGAAATCAATATGATAATACAAGAAATCAAGATAAAGACAAAGGATCTACATCTAAGACAAGAGGAGGATCTAGAGGAGGAACATTTGGAGGTGGAAGAGGAATTGGAGTGTTCACAGGGAGATGATTCCATTGCAATGAAGTGGGTCATCAATAATTTAGGTGTCCTAAATGGATTGATTTAGATAGAGGTAAAGAAAGGATAGTAAACCCAATAGAGGAAGAAGAAAAAAGAGATCCCATCCTAATACTACCTAAGGAAGAAGAATGTCTTCCTATGAGGAATGGAGGATCAACATTACCATCAGTACAAGAAGGTATATCCAAATCTATATGCTTAGTAAAAGGTAAAGTATATACTTTCACCACTAATTCAGGGGCTCATAATAATATAGTTTTAGTTGATATGGTTTCTAAGTTGGGGTTGGAATTATTAGAACATTCTAATCCTTATAGTGCCACTTGGATAAACCAAGAGTTGAATGTAAAGGTTGGTCAAACAACTATTTTCAATTTTTTAGTTGGTCCATATCATGATCAGGTTTGATGTGATGTCATGTCAATGAATTATGGGCATATGATATTAGGTAGTCCTTGGAAAATTTCTAGGAGAACCTTACATGATGGTTACCATAACACATACATTATGCATAAAGGAAAGGAGATGTATAAATTACAAGAATCCACTTGCAAAATTTAGGAAGCCATTATTATGTATTTTTGTGAGAAGATACCATTGCAAGGTTAACATAGAGACAAGAAGGACAATTGTTGGAAATGGATCAAAACCTTGGGGAAAACTGTCCTAGAAATTGGAACACTTTGGGAATGATAAAAAAATATATTTGAAGGTCAGAAGTACATAAAAGTGGGTACTATCCATTTTCTTATCCTTGGGCATAGTGATACTGGTTAGGAGAAGAAGTTACATATGTTTGGAGGGCAAAAGAAATCACACAAATATAAGGCATGGACACAAATAACAATTGTAGTAGTTACACACTCCATTGGTCCAAGGATGAACACTAGACATAACCATGTTGATTTTTATTCTAATAAGTTGGATGCATGCTAGAGGAAGTAGTTTATGACTTAGGGAGATTTCATGTAGCCATCAACAAAACAATATTATGGAAGGCAACATAAGTTTGACAAGTCTCATTATTGGGACAAGAGTCTTTTTTAAAGTGCAGAGTATGGTGTAGGGGTACCTAAACCACTCCAAGAATACAATGACAAATAGAGGACTCCAAGGATGAAGATGAATCATCCATACCATGGTGGAATCAACTATGCAATCTTGAAACCCATCATGTCATTAAAATGCAAAACTATGTAAATCCTAGGTCCTAAAGGCCCAAAAAGAGGCTAAATGGTCATAAGGATGTAAAAGGGATCATATTGGGATAGATTAGTCTTTAGGAATGATTAATAAGACCATCTAAGTCATTTGGAAAGATTGGTTTAGTCAGAATGCTCTTTAAAATCAAAATTTGTAATGTTGTAAATTTAAATCTTTGAATTACAACTATTAGTTTGATTTAGGAGGGAAAAGTACTTTCATAGTTTTTTAGGCTTTGAATCATCCCTATATTGACCAAGTTTGGTTAGGAACGTTATTTAGAAGGTTATATATTATGGAGAATCCATTAGTAGATATATAGAAGTGATTTGTATGGATTGTACACATAATTAGGAAGGAAAATCTCCATTTTTACAAATTTTCATGAGTTGATTCATTGATTTGTGTGTTGTTTGAAAAATTGTGGATCTTGGATGAATCAAGAACATCATCATATGTCTTTACATTCCATTTCATACTTGGTTTGAAGGATTCTAGTAGTTTTACATTCATTTTTGTGTTGACTACCCTAACATAGTTCTATTTTGTTTGACAGTTTTGGCATTTTCTTATTATGGAATTGTCATTCCATGAATGTAAGGTCTAGTTCTCATGGAATGAAACTTTCTAGGATTGTATCATAATCTAAAAGTTAATATGTAGTTGTGAAAGAGGAGATAAGTTCTTGGTGATCACCATGCTAATTTGAGGGTTTTTGCATTGAATTTGCTAGGTACGGTACAATGGTAGCATATTGACCTTAAAAAGGGGAATATTTTATGTTCAATTCTATTTACATATGTTGAAGAGAAGGTATTCCATCATTTAGATCTTGGAGAAATAATTGAGAGAGTGTAGATTGGGAAAGCCCTAGTTCTTGAGGGTTTGGTGGCATAAATTGGGGTTTTTGTACTTGCAGTGACCACAAACTAGAATTTGTTGTAGATTCCTCTAATTCAATCCATTATATGAGATTTTTAGGAGTCTTGAAGTATGAGAGTAATTTTGAGGCATATTTACTTTGTAAATCCATCTTTTCGGAAGCCTAATTTGTTGAACAAGCATTGAAACAAGGATTGTTTTCCAAAGTAACCCATCTTCATTTTGGATATGTTCAAGCACTCAATAAATGGTATTTGAAAAGGTGATTGGTTTGCTTGATTTTTTATAAGTTTTAAGTGTTATCAATTTAGAAGCTTACTAGAGACCTAATTGGTAGGGCTACTAGGCCTATCTTATGCATTTCCTAGCTTATAACCAAAGTGAATTTGGGAAAGGGTAAAGACAATTGAGTCATCTTGTAATTGATGCTTTAAGACTATTCAAATTACCTTGGATCATTGTATAGGTCTTGAACAATCACTTAGGTGTTGGAGGCATTGTAGGTCATTGCACTACTTTAAAACTTGAGCATTTAACCATCTTCCTTACTTTTTTTTATTGGAGCTTCATCCCACCATAACCCTTTGCATCACTTAGCCATTGTAAAACTTTTGGCCCGACATAAAAAGTATTGGTTGATTGATACTAACGCTCTATCAACACTAGATTTTCTTGGCACTAACTATGGCTTAGTTGACACTGGCATCATTGGCATTGCTTAATATTTTATTTACTTTATTTTTTGGCTTGGCTTTAACTTTCTTGATTTAAATAATTACTTTGTCTCATCAAAATCTAACTAGTTTAAATGTCCATTGTATCTTCCTTTTCATAACTCGACCTTTCCTCTAGGTGCCATTGTTATGAGCAATTTCTGAAATCCTCTTCATCAATCAAATAGATAAGACATTTATATTAGCTAGAAATATGTCTTATCAATAGATTTTATATCAATGAAAAACATCAATTGTTCCAATTATAAGTTTCCAAACCTTTTTCATTGATGTTAATGGGGGATAAATGCACATGAAAAATAGCCTTATTAATATGAGAGAGAAGATATACATGAAGAAAATTCTTTTGTATTGATTAATGGAGAGAGTTATTGGCAATATGGCTAAGTAGAATACATTGGTATGATGACATAGTTGTTACTAATGGAAAAATATACCCTATGTTAAGAAGGCACTATGTACAGATGAAGATTCCACAGTTAGACATGGAAAATTGTCAAAGTATTAGATAGTTATCTAGCACAAAATAGATAGTTTTGATGTGTCAAGATGAAAAAGACATTATTGGAACATTTTCTTTTAGGTAATGATAGTACACAATGATAGGATGATTTATGTAAGTACGCAAGTTAGTATAGATACTAGAGAATGAGTTAAGAATTAAATACCAGTAAAATGTAGTATACAGGGAAGAAGAGAGTATAATAGAAAAGTGTAAATTATAGGTTAATAAATTATTCTGGTCACAAAATAATTACTTAACTAATTAGGGAAAACATTTTAGATGTTAACACTAAGAGGGGAAGAATTAATTTTTTATTTTGCCAAGCATATGAAAGATTGTAGGCTGACTAGACAATTTTGTAAATTGAAAAAGGTATAAAGGAAAGATTGTATTATGTGAAGGAGTTGTTGATTTATTGAGGAGTAAACTAGATACTGAGGGGGGGTGAATTAGAATATATAGCAATTCATAATTTTTCACAAATTCATTCATATCCAATAATAACTTTTGTATGTAATACAATAAAGGTAAACTTATTGTAACATGTAAATCACTTCAATCACATGCATGAAAGTAACAACACATAACACAATACTTGTTACCCAGAAATACTCCAAGGTGAAGGTAAAATTGGGGTGGGGATGACACCCACAAATATTTAGTACTATAGTAATAAAGTTAACTAGTTAAGGTTACAAGTTTTGACCATAATATATGATCTACTCTATGAGGAGTCTATCATGTTAAAGACTTAAGAAAGTGTTAGGTTTAACCTAGTTAGAGGATTTGAAACTTACAACTAAGTAAGGACTCTATTAGGAGATTTACAAAGATCTATTGAGACTACTTGGTTAAGAGATTTACTCTAATTCAAGTCTATTAAAATTGACTTAGTGCCTGACTTTCAGTTTAATCTACAAGCTAATTTTGAGCCTTCTCCTTACTAACTGACCTTCTTCTCTGATTTGATACTCTTGTCTTTCCCTTCCACTTTCTTATAAATAAGTTACTTGTTCTATTATTTAACAACATAACCCTTGAAAACACTTATTATCATCCTTTTATGTTTTAACTATTGGGTTTTAGGTTCCCTGTAAAACTTGTGTATCTAATTAAAAACAACATAACCCTTGAATGAATCTTGATTTCCTTCTTTACTCTTCACATGCATGCATATGACCACTTTCTCATCTCTCAAATCCTCTCAATCTAGTTTAAGATCATTGCTTTATAAAGATTCCATGAAGAGTCTTCTAGATGTTTCCAGGCTTTTCCTCTTCATCTTGATTGTTGAACATATGTTGGAATTCTTTAGAATAACTAAGAGGAGGGGGGTGAATTAGTTATCCAAGGTCTAGATGTACAAATAAAACTTTTCATAGCTTATTGAACTCATATCCATAAAAACTTAATATGCATGCATCCCTTAGATCATACAATGCTTAAACTTTATAGATTACTGTCCTAGGTGAAAATAATTTTGCATAAATGTAAACATGAAACATAATAGATTCAATAATACATTTGACACATGGATTTTATGTGGAACCCTGATTTGGGAAAAACTATCAGTAATATGCTACTAATTCTCACTCTTTTGAAGTAATGCCCTGTGAAAGGCTAACCTTATTAAAGGTTACAATACACACTATCAAATGTGGCTTGGTTAGAGGATTTCAATCACCCTATTAGGAGTGAGCCTTGTTAAAGGACTTTAGATCATTCACTTGGAATGTCACCTTGTTAAATAATTCAAAAGTGAATATTAGTCAACCTTAATCCAAAGGATTTATCCTAGACTAATATAATGATTAGAGAATAATAATAAGGCTTGATCTAATAACAAATTACAACTCACTTGCAGATTATAGATCTCTATTTCAGTCCTCCATTCTACTTGGATTTCCACACTTAAACTCTAATAGCTTGTTCATCCTTCAAGAATTCATACTCTTAAGCCTTCTTATTTTTCTTTCCCATAATAGTCTCTTCTATTTGGCCAATTAGAGAAGAAATACACTTGAATCCTTTTCTTCCTTAGGTTTTCACACATGATAACCCTTGTTTCTGACCAGATCTCTCTATAAATAGACATTTAAGATATTTTTCTATTCAACCCCAATCATCAATTTTAGGGTTAGGTAAGATTAGGTAGGATACAATGAATCTACCCACTTTTCCATTTGATTCATCTAGAAAATTCTTCTTTAATCCTCTTTGAATTCACCTTGAAATAGTTTACCTTGAATTTTGTGCCACCAACTCATCATAGTTATCTTTCACACACTTCATAAAATTCAAGAAAATAAAATAGTCAGCTCAAATTCATCAAACCTATGATTTAACATGAATATTAGTACTCGACATCAATATACTATTACTTAGCTTCTATATTGTTCTTCCACTCATCTTCAACTAGATAACTTGGCAAACATTAAAGTCTATTGGTGCTTGGCATCAACTAAACTTTACTTAGCTTACACTAAGTTCACTTAGCATACACTAAAAATTCACATTCTTAAGCTCCAACAAATTTTATGCTTGAGTTGCACTAACTTTTCTCGACATATACTACCCACTCAGTCAAGCTTGGTAGACTCTATTCTTCTTACGTGTTCTTCTAGACTTAATCAATGTATCCAACCTTTGTAGCCTTAAGTAGATAATCAATACACTATATCATCACTATCTTAATAGATCTTTGTACTTCTTTTTCATACCATAACTCGGTCTTTCCTCTAGGTGTTCTTTTTATCTTAGTTGATCAAATCCTCCTCATCTATCAAACAAATGATATACACAAATCAACTAAGCAATTGTCTTACTAGCAAGTAACATGTTTGATATCAATGACAAAAAAATGATTGAAAAATGACAACCTCATATCAAAAATCTCCCTCTTTAGTATTGATGGAACACCATACCAATAACAATACCAAAAAGAAAATAATTCCTTCTATTGAAATCTCTCCCTCTATCAACATCTTTCATCTTCTATATAAGCTAAAAAATTCTATTCTTGTCAACAAACAATCAACTCATCCTTATGACTCCCTCTTGATCACTCCCTCTTTCTAATATTTAGGTATCTCTATACTGTTCTTCTAAGAAATAGGGAATATTGAGAGGGGGGGGGGGGGGGGGGGGAGGGGTGAATCAGTATTCTACAAACTTTTGTCACCAACTTCATATTATTAATTACTCTGAACCATGCATAATAAAGTAAACAAGTTATGCTAAACAATACTATTAACCATGCATAAAGAGAACTCACAACACCATATTTTGTTAACTAGGGAAACCCTAGCAAAGCGAAAACCCCTGTGGGATGATACCCACTAGATAATATACTAATATGTGTGTGTGTGTGTTTGTGTGTGTGTTCCTTGTTAGAGGATGGACTCTATTAGGAGACAATGAGAAAAAATAGTATAGAGAGTCCCTATTAGGAGACTTTGAATCCCTGTTAGGAGATTCCAACCCTGTTAGGAGTTGTATTACAATAGATGCAAGAAGAGCTCACTGCCCAAAAAGAAAAATTAGTTTTTAGGTATATAAGTGTTGTATCTTCTTTCTTGACTAATTTTTGACCTCAACTTGATCTTAGATCACAAAATTAGGTTCTCAAAACTTTTCATATATCGCTTCACAAAAAGTTTGCATATCACTTATTACAATACAATTTCACACTTATTTTCATAGGATGTCCTTTGTATAAATACCATGCCTTCTCTCAAAATGCTACTAGATTGTCTAAGAACATAATATAGTCTTTCAACTTAGAGCAAACATCTAAGATGTCAACCATAATTGGTCAAGTAATTATTTTGTAAAAAAAATAATTCCTTTCCTTTAATTCCATTATTTTGTTTCACTAGTAAAATGTGAATATCTCTTTTCCATATTGTTTGTGCTAATGTTTGATGTTATAAACATCATCATAAACATATATACTATCTCTGTCTAAATTTTTTAGTCATAATATGATGTTAGAAATATTTTTCATATAAAACAATGTACTAATGTAAACTAATTTCATAATTAGACAATTTTTTTAGTACCAAAAGCTAAGTATCTTTGTTTTTGAGGTTTACTACAAGTATTTACATCATGTGTTGCCATAAATGACAATAATTATTTCACTACATATAGCCAATTTTCAAAAATCTCCCCCTTTAGCATTACTGGCAATAAAGTAAGGAAAATTTGGCTAAGTCACAAAACCTTAACAAAAGCTTACAATACGTATCATCTATTACATTACATATACTTCATGTTATAAATTCTCAATTTCTTAATTGCCCCCCCTTATTATATGATTGCTACATCCATAACTTAATTCAAAAATTTCTTTAGTAACTTCTCCCCCTTTGACATCAATGACAAAGGTCAAAAAGTTCAAAAACTATCAAAAAAGGTTGTCTGACTACTGCCAAAACACTATCTCGCTACCTTAAGCTATTAAAATCTTCATACAATCATCAATTTTTTTCTTTAAACTATTCATAACTTTCTCCCATGTGTCCTTTTCTACTTTGGTAGTAGTGAGCATTGTACATAAGGCATATGATGCAATCTTAATTGCATTAAGGTCGGAGTAGGTGAAGTTTGCATGTCTTTCAATGGCTGATATCTTCAGAGTAATAGACTCTCTAAGTTCAAATAGTCTTCTCAAAATTAGGTCTTTTTCAAGTTCTAGTTTCCTGATGTTTGGGTGAATACTAACAACTTGTCCTTCCAATTGATCAACTCTGCAAGAGGATTTTTTTTATCTTATAGGTTAGAGCTTCTAACTTAGTTAGCTTCCCTTGAATCTTTTTATCCACATCTTTGGTCAACATATGAGATAAAGTGCATTTGATGTATAGTACCTTGCCACTTTATTGACATCATTTGGGTCCTTTGATACAAGTATCAAGACTTAGCAAAATGTTCTGACAAATGGTGCTAAAAAGATTAACATCATGTAAAGTTTGAGCCTTAGACTCAACAACATTCAAAAAAATTGTAAATTCATCATCAAATGATTTCACTACTACTATGCCCTCTGTTTGGGATTTGCATTAGTCTATTTGACTATGAGGGTGTTGTGTAATCTATCAGTCACCTCCATTAGTGCTCTCTATAGAATTTTCACCTTTTTGATCTTCTCAAATAGTTTTATCAAGGATAAGATAAAATTAGACTCATCGTCATCATCACCTGTAAGGTTTGCAAGGGATATAGGAGAGGATTAGCTAGATGTTTTCATCTCATATTCCTTTTGTTTCTCCTTTGTTGCCTTCTTTGATATTCTCTTTTCTTCTTCCTTCTCTTCTCTTACTTTCTTTTCTCTTTCTTCCTTTTCTCTTTCTTTCTTTTCTCTTTCTTTCTTTTCTTCTTCTCCACTTTTTTCATCTTCTTTTTGCTTTTTTTCTTCTTCAAGCAATTTTAGCTTGGCTTCTACAATATGTTTCTTTTCTTCATCTATCTATCTTTTCTCTTCTTCAATTAGTCTCAATTGATCCTAAATATCTTTAGAATGGGGCTCAGGCTAATTAAACATGTCTTCATCGATGTTAACAATAACATTTGTCTTATCAATCTACATAGTATCACCACTTACTAATACTTTAGAGGTTTTCTTTGTAGTAGTAGGTTCTTCCTTTAACTCACTCATCATTTGATTGATAGTTTCTATGGTTTCACTTCTTATAACATTATTTTCTCCTCCCATGAACAAAAATGGTCTCATCTTACTTCACAAGTAAGGTGCTAGTTTCTTTATAAATTTCTTGATTTCATCTTCATCATCTATCTTACTCATAGTTCTTAGCATTGACTTCCAAAGTTCCATGTATTATTTTCTATAAGTGTGTCATAGACTTTTTAATTTAAAAAGCCTTTAATATTCTCAAGTTTCAATTTATTTAGAATTATATATCTCATAGTGGAGATATCAATATGTTCCTTCTCAATATCATTGTACAAATCATAGAACTTGTTCATCTGTACAAAGTTTTCTTCATTGACAATGGTTGTGTTGATTTTCTCTATCTTAGGTTTCCAAGGTTTCCTTGTTTTACATAAAAGCTTCTTAGAAATAGTGACTTTTTTAGGTTTTTTTTCTTCTAGTTCCTCTTCTTCTTCTTCATCAATGGAGTCGTCAATTGTCAACAATGTTTTCTTTCTCTTTTCTAGTCTAGTAGCTTGTTGCTTGACTCTCTTTGATTGTCTTTTGGATCCACTTGGTTGTTCAACTAATACAACAATGTATGCAATGCTCTATTCTATAGGAGTTTCTACAATGGATGCTTGGCCAACTGATAGAGGTGTCATTAACATTACACCTTGTTCATCAATTTGTTTCATTCTAGAGATAGTTTATCTAACTTCTTGTGGTTATTCTTCTGACACACTAGACTCCAATAGTGCTTTCTTCATTATAGATACAATCTTCTTATGAGATGCCCTTTCTAATGATGCCTAATAGGCTGACTAGGTTATCTCTTCATACATTCCAAATCTATATGATGCTTGATATATATCAGATTTCAACAATAAATCAATATAACTAATAGCTATATTGTTGATCAATTCATAACCTAGTGGCTGAAGAAATATTTCCTAAGGTTCTACTACTTCAATGTAGGTTAAGATAGTATCCACCATAAAACATATATCATTATTAAAGCTATCAACAATTTTAGGGGCAATTCTATATCTCTATTTCATCTCATTATGAAATTTTCTCATGATCAAATTTGCATTGTCCAAGATTTTCTTTGTTGGATGCCTTCTGTATACATCTATTATCTTGTCCATAGTACATCTTTCACTGCTCATAATATTAGTAACTAATAAAAATGGAAATCTTTTAAGTACATGAAAGAAAATATGATTAATCAAAGAATGGAATCTAAATATACCATTCTTAGTTCTCTTAATCTTCTCTAAGTTCTCAATAAATTTTACTCTTAGAATCCCATTTAAAATCACTTGTTCTTTCTCAACACATATCTTATAGGCTATATAAATAAATCCTACTAACAACTCATCATTTTTAGAACTTGTACAAATAGATAATGCAATGATTTTACTCAATAATCTTACATCATGTTGTTTGATGGTGTTGATCACCATTGCTTTACCATTGTAGACTTCCTTAGTATAACTTTCAACCTTCTTCTTAACTATTTTATCACAAATAGGTACACCACCTTGTTTGCTAAGACTACTGACCTCATGAATAAGGTTAGAATAGATGTCAACTATATTGTCTCCCATCCAAATCTTTCTATTATGAATTCTACTTAATATGATCTATGTCCATTCTTTAGTATCAAGTTCATGGTAAACAAGATATCTAACTAATTCTAAGTCTTTCAAATGCTCATATCTAGGCTTAATAGTCATATTGTAAGAATTTTCCTTTGGTAAAAACCACCCAAGATCAAGAACCTCAAGCACTAGCATAATATGGACCAATAAAATATGATCAAAATAACAATATGAAATTTAATTGATGTACATACACACTAGAAGTGCCTATATATAAAGGCCTCTAAAATGACAAGGAGTCAACAAAATGATAAGACTCACAACTAAGCACATATATACTAAGAGTGGGTTATCCTCCATTAAGCACAAAGGTTAGTGTGATGATGAGATGATAAGCTTAACATGGGCGTCTCACATAAAAATATGTTGTAGGCACCATGTGCTAAAAGGAGATGCTAACTCATGTGTTGTTAACAAGATAACTCGTATGAATATGCATACTCATAGGTGTCAAATCTAATAAATAATAAAATAATGCATTAACCTAAGTAAACATAAGTAAAGTGTAATAATAAAAAATTATTTAAACTAACACCCCCCCTTAAGTGCTACTTAGGAGAATGCACTTAAGCTTATGAAAGCTATAATGAAAATTCATGATGGGTCTCGACTACTAAGCCATATTAGGTAACCATATACAAATGAAATGCAATCTCTTTGAAAATGGAGAAATAAGGAAAACCTCATGGGAAAAACCATCCCCAAAAAAGAGAGATAAAAAAACAAGATGCATGGATGGATGGAGTAATTAAGACCCCCCATTACACCATACATCATGTATGTGCAATAGTGAAGTATGAGAAGGACAAAACTACCAAAGAGGAAAAGGTCCCCCCCATAAGAGAGAAGAAGAAGAAGAAAGGAGACAAGGTATTCTCCACAAATGTAGAATGTCGATCAGTGACAGCTACTCCAAGATGAATGTAGAAGCTGATCGATGACTACTGAATAATTTTCCTCCCCTTAGGAAGAAACAATGTCATAAGTACATATGAGATGCTTTCCTAATGTGTAGAAAGAATCCTAAAGATGAATGGTGTCTCTAAAAATTGCTCAACTATACTTGTATCGATACTGATGGTTACCCCTTCCAACACTACTAAAAAGAACATGGTCAGATCTAGCAAGGATGGATGTAGAACATATCCCAAAGAACCAAATTTCTGGTCAAATGATAAAGAGACCTCCTACAACTGCTATACATAAGGATCCACAATCATATCAACTTCCAGTAAGATTGATCATGTAGAGAATGGACAAGATGGTTAGAGTGGGCTCTCACAACAACTAAAGAAGGATCTTCTTCATCAAAGAGAAGATGTATACCATCAATGATGTCTCCCAAATCTTCTATGTAAGACTTCACAAAAAAACCTAAAATATTTTTTATGTAGTCATCCCTTGATTCTATAACTAGAAGATAAGGTGTACCCAACTATACTAAATTGCATGGACCTATCACTGTAGCAATGTATGCATGTGGAATGTGCTAATGCGGTGATCTTGTTTTGCATCTATCTATAGGATCCCCCATATCTGAACTTGTTGAATTACTATCATTGTTGTCACTATCAGTTTCCACAATGTATGAAGTATGGAGAGGATTAGAGGATAAGCTAGGTGAAATTTTCTCAAAGTGAACACTCCTCTCTATGAATATAGCATGAGTCTTAGAATCCATAAGTCTATATGCCTTAACACTTTCATCATATCCAATAAACATACAAGGCCTTGGTTGGGGTGCTTTGCATTCCCTTGATGATATGTATGCCCATATTGGACAACCAAAAACTATGAAGTATTTCACAACTAGTTTTCTTCCACACCATACCTCAAAAGGAGACATTTCATCTAAGAAATTATGAGGAATTAAGGATGTGTTTGGCACTGCTTATAGCTTCGACTTCAAGTGATGGATCAAGAGGCTTAGCTTGAATCATGAAAATTTCCATTGACTTAAGAGTTCTAATACTCATTGCTAAAAAACTTTTCGTTTGTGGACTAAATGCTACTATATTCCAAAGATCAATACCCTCACGTTCAAAAAATTCTCTAAATCTTGATTTCACATATCTAATTTCATTGTACATATGAAGAACCTTGACGTATTTTATTGATTGCTTCTCAACATTACTCTTCAAGGCTAGAAACTTATCAAACACTCCATTTTTGTGATTAGGAAAGTAGAACCATGTGTAGCATAAAAAGTCAGCAATGAAAGTGGGGACATAGTGACCCTTGATAACTGATGTCATTGAAAAAGGACCTACTAGAATCATGTGAACCAAGTCAAGAACAATTGATGCTCTCCAAGACTTCCCTTTGTCATACTTTTCTTCTAGATGCATATCCATTGGATAAGTTGATTGTAGGTAGACCTTTGACCATATTTTGAGAGCTAAGTTGATGAAGATAGTAGAAGACAAGATGACCATATGACTGATGACATAATTTACTTTGTGATTGTGAATGTGCATAGAAGGCATGTGAAGGAGACTTAGGCACAAAGTGGGAGAAAGAATAAAGCCTTGTGTCATGATTGACTTTACCCACTACAACTAATGAATCATCTTTAATATTGTGCACCATTACTAAATTTGGAAGGAACTCAACTTTATTACCACCTCCATAGTGAGTGATTTGGTAAATTGAAAGGAGATTAGTGCTAAGGTTAGGAACATAGAGAATGTCTTTGAACTCTCCATTTTTTGCCTCAACTTGTCCTTTCTCTTCAACTTCCATGCATGTATAATTCCTTACAAAGATGTGAGGTACCTTAGACTGCTTCAATGAATACAAGTGTCCTTCTAAAGAACCCATA
This sequence comes from Cupressus sempervirens, assembly GCA_028749045.1. Taxonomy (NCBI): domain Eukaryota; kingdom Viridiplantae; phylum Streptophyta; class Pinopsida; order Cupressales; family Cupressaceae; genus Cupressus; species Cupressus sempervirens. Next base: position 87,273,491 of record CM053784.1, on the reverse strand, counting down.
TGATATGAGACACCTAAGTCAAGAATCCATTCCCCTAAAGAGCTTGAACTTGCCATAAATTCCTACCCTTTTCCCTATGAAGTGGATGAATTTAAATCTTGGAAGCATTTGGCACATTGATTTTTTTCTTCGTAAGTAAGCTTTCCAACTCATCGATTCTCTTAGTCTTGCAATGATACTCATCATTATTTGGTTTCTTGCAATATGAACAAAATAGTTTATCCTTCTAGTTTTTGTTTCCCTTCTTGTTGGAAGAAGAATTGCCTTGTTTTGAGGAGGAAGATTGTTGTGTCTCTGATTGTGATTTTTTCTTCCACTGCTTTTTCTTGCTATCAATAGAACTTTTTCCACCTTGATTTGATTGGTTCTCATTACTAGGCACCAATGTTGTAGACTTGGATGACTTGAGAATTACCATATCTATCAACTTGGATTGTTCAAACATAAACATTTCTATAAATGCATTAAATGAAGTCTTAGTGAAGGCACTTTCCATGGTCAACCCGTGAGTGTTGTAACTCAAAACAAAAGATGCATACTCCATAGGTAGCCTCTTCAAGATGTGATGAATCAAGCTATCATCCTTCATGGTATTATCACAATCCTTAAGTAATGCTCTCAATTCATTGACTTTGTTGACATAGTCTTGAAAATTCTTAGGATCCATTAGAACTAGATCATCCTCAATTTGGAATCCCTTTTCCTCATCCACCTTACCATACAACCCTTCAAGTTTTTTCCAAGCACCCTTGGCATCCTTAGAGATGGAAATATGGATGAAGAGATCTCTCTGAACACAATGCCTAATAATTCCTAAAGCCTGGCTATCTTTAACTTGCCAATTAAATTGTGCATCAACATCAGTGGGTTTTACAATTTCACCATCAACATATAGATTTAAATCTTTTTTCATTAGTCTACTCTAGATAATATCTTTCCATGTAGTATAATTGTGTGAAGTTAGAAGTGGAGTTTTAGGTGAACCCATCATGCAAAGAATCAAAAAAGCACAAGAGAGAAAGAGAGAGATAAGAACACAAGACACACCCCCCTATTTACTCAATCAAAGAACCCCCCCAAAAATGATGCTTTTGGCACTTTATATGTAGTGCATTTACAATAGACCACTTGTCAAAATGGACAAAAGATCATACCAATTTCATAAATTGAACCTTTGGGTACCAGTTTGCAAAAAACAAATTTCCCTCAAATTTGACTATAGCCTAGGGTAGGAAAATTTATAGTCAAAATTCACCAAATTGACACTTTTGATGCAATGGTAAGGTCCACTTTGGCTTTAGATTCTCCCATTGACTGTGATACTTTGGATCAGAATTAAGGTCCTTTGCGAGGTGAAGCAAAAAAATGGTCTCCAATGGCTATGTGAAGAGAAACTCCCTGAACTCTGATACCATGTAAGAATTTTCCTTAGGAAAAATCACCCAAGATCAAGAAGCTCAAGCACTAGCACAATATGGACCAATAAAGTATGATCAAAATAACAATATGAAATTGAATTGATGTACATACAGACTAGGATTACTTGTATATAAAGGCCTCTAGAATGACTAGGAGTCAGTAAAATGATAACACTCACAACTAAGCACATGTCCACTAAGAGTAGATTATCCTCCATTGAGCACAAATTTTAGTATGATGATGAGATGATAAGCTTAACATGGGTGTGTCATGTAAAACGATGTTGTAGACACTATGTGCTAAAATGAGATGCTAACTCATGTGTTGCCAACAAGACAACTCATATGAGTATGTATACACCTATGTGTCAAGTCTAATAAATAATAAAATAATGCATTAACCTACGTAAACATAAGTAAATTTTAATAATAATTAATTATTTACACTAACACATATCATGATTGAAAATAATTTCCATATCTCTATTCATAGACTCACTTCCAATGGTTTGAAACTTACTACACAGATAACCTCCTGCATCTTCCAATAACACTATGTTGTTCAGAGTAATTGATAAGGTTGAATTAGGGTTTTCCTCTAGGGATTTCACAAGAACAACCTTTAATTTGGGTGTCTTAATATTCTTAACATTCTAAACAATTGACATATCCATGATTACACTAAAAATAAATTTATCAAAGAATTTGTGTACAGAGAATGATAAAAAATGCCTTCTTCGGAGTAGGGTATAGCTTGATATCACTTGTGTCAAATTTATTTTGGGTGCTCTAACCTTTTGATATGATCGCAATGTAGAAATAATAAAGTTTGTACTCTTTTTAATCATTTGGAACTTGCATTAATTATGTGCTTTCCTCAATAGAAAAAGTTGTTTATTTTTCTCTAAAATCAAATATCTACTCAAGATCAATTGTCCAATTTTTGAATGCTACCTAAGGTTCACCATAGCTTCCTTTCATCATGAAAATGCTCCACAAAACTTTTCTTCATGAAATTTTCTATAGAAACATAGATTTCATCTTTTGTTGTAGAGTAAACTTTCCTTGTTATAATAGTAACACTTATTTCCTTCGTAACTTGTTCTAGTAAGCTCCAAATTTCAAGAAAGCTTAACTGTAGTCCAAACTCATCAAGATACATCTTCCCTTGACCTTGCTATGAGTAGCTTGATCTCTAAATGAAATTTCCAATTCTAGTGCTGTGAACAAGCTTAATTCAACTTGGTTGAATAAAACTTGATTTCTAACTTCAATTTTGCTATCTCAACATCATCTAACTTTTCTTCTAAAATATCTAATCCCTTTACAAATGCCTTATTGAGTTCTTGAAGTTCATTGACTAAATTTTTTTGTTCTTCATTGTCTTTCTTAGTTCTAAAGTTACTTTCATGATTCCTATATCACTGTTGAGGTTCCTACCATTGTTGCTTCTATTTCTGAAGTTCCTTCCATGATTCCTTCTATCATTTATGAAGTTCCTTCCATTATTTATTTTGTCCATTCTATAGTATTTTGTTGTATGTTTGAAGTTGTTTCCTAACTGACATACTAGGGTTTTGCTTCTAGGATTCTACTGATCAATAGGTGCTTGCCAATTATGGGTAATGTGTCCAAAGTTTTTACACTTATAACACATGATCTGCTTCATTTCTTCATATTTCCTTTCATTATATCTTTTTCTATTTGTAGGGTTAGTGTTTCTAGAAATTCTAGTATTTCTTCTATCATTATCATATTTAGGATTCCTACAATCAATTGCATTATGACCAATACCATGAAAATTATGATAGTAAATTTTTTTAACATGATTAAATGATTTATTTGTCCAATCTCTTTTCAGATGACCTATTCCATTACATGAAAAACATTTACCTCTAAAGTCATACCTATTTTCCTTAGGAGATTCCACTTTCTTATATTCATCCAATGTCATAATTTTCTTCCCTTGTCCAACTTCTTTGGATTTATCAAAAAATTAATTGGATTCAATCTTATCATCTAATTTGTGTTTTGGATCTAATTTAATTTTAGGTTTCTTTGCAGACATGTTAAATAGATAACCAAGACCTATTTTATCATAGGTAGTTCTTTGTATTTACATATGTTCATTAAGATTTTCTCTACTAGTGTAAAGCTTTTCAAGTTGTTTCTTGCATTGAGTTAGTTCACCTTTCACAATAGTGTTGTACTTATGAAGTTCTTCATGATCTTCTTTCGATGTTTCAAATTGAGATGTCTTCTTTTTTAGACATGCTCTAAGATCTAAATTTTTAGTCTTTAAATCAAATTCAATTTTTCTAGAATCATTCCTTAGACTCAACTTTAAATTGGTAATCTTCAATTCACGCTTCAAGATCTTGTACTCTATTTTTAGTTTTAAATACTTATCATCACTAGTTTCAAATTTAGTAGATTCAGGCTTCGATTTGACATGTTCAATCTTGTCCTTCAGTTTTCCAATGTCTACTTTGGAGTCTTCATATCTATGTTTTAACTTATCTCTTCCTTTAGTAAGGAGATCAATTTGTTCAAGTGTCTCTTCAAGGTCTTCATCAACTACTCCATATCCATATGGATTTTACTCAAGATGTTAACCCTCCTCTAAGTAACTATGCTCTGATACCAATAGTTAGAAATAGGGAATATTGAGAGGGGGGGGAGGGGGGGGGGGGGGGGGGGTGAATAAATATTCTACAAACTTTTCTCACAAACTAGATATTAAATTAATTACTTTGAACCATGCATAACAAAGTAAACAAGTAATGTTAAATAGTACTATTAACCATGCATAAAGAGAACTCATAACACCATATTTTGTTAACTAGGGAAACCCTAGCCAAGAGAAAACCCTGATGGGGATGATACCCACTAGATAATATACTAACATATATGTTCCTTGTTAGAGGATGGACTCTATTAGGAGTTAATGATAAAACTTAGTATAAAGAGTCCACATTAGGAGACTTTGAATCCCTGTTAGGAGATTACAACCCTATTAGGAGTTGTAGTATAGTAGATGCAAGAAGATCTCACTACCCAAACATGCACTTCCAATTAAAAGAAGAGCTCACTACCCAAACAAATAGTTAGTCTTCAAGTACATAGGTGTTTTATCTTCTCCCTTGACTAATCTCTGACCTCAGCTTGATCTTTGATCACAAAATAAGGTTCTTAAAACTTTGCATATATCACTTCATAAAAAGTTTGCATGTCACTTATTAGAATACAATTTCACACTTCGTTTCACAAGATATCTTTTGCATAAATACCATGTCTTTTCACAAACTCCTGCTATGTCAGCTAAGGGTATAATATACTTTTCCAACTTAGAGTAAACATCTAGGATATTAGACCTAATTGGTCAAGTAATTATTTTGAAAATAAAATAATTCCTTTCCTTTAATTCCATTGTTCTATTTCACTAATCAAACATGAATATCTCTTTTTTGCATTATCCGTATTGATGTCTGAGGTTATAAACATCATCATAAACATGTATACTATCTCCATCTAACTTTTCTAGTCATAATACGATGTCAAGAACATTTTACATATAAAAAATGTACTACTATAAACCAATTTCATACTTAGACAATTTTCTAAGTACCAAAAGCTAAGTATCTTTATTTCTGAGGTTTACTACAAATATGTGTTGGAAATATATTTGATAGGTTAAGTTATTGAGAGGGAAAGGGTGAATTAGTAACCAATAATACTTAATCCTTAATTAGCAATTAATCCTTCATGAGAAACTAAAAACATGAAAGCATTCATAACACTTTAACACACAATTTATTGACCTAGAAACCTTCCAAATAGAATGTAAAATTGGGGTAGGGATGATACCCACAAGCTTTAGTACTATAGTATAAAGTTGACCTATTGAGGCTTAAAATGATCTCTTTTAATGATCTTCCTTGTTAGGAGCAATAAGGACTGCTAGGTCCACCTTGCAAAAGGATTTACAAACATACAATGAAGTATGCACTTAGAAAAGAGATTTACAAAAGACTGTTAGGTATACCTTGTGAAAGAATTTACTTGATTCACCTGTTAGGATGAAATAGTAGATGATCTTTGATCTACAACTTGGTTTCCTAAATGAGATTCCTTTTAGTGTAATGATCACCTTGCTATGATAGATAAATATTTGCTACTCCATATACTACTATAGCCTTTGTAATTCACTCTTCTACTCTTCTCTAATTGTTACATTACTTCATACTTCACATTGAATGTGATAAAAATACATTACATATATACCAATCCAAATTATGAATTGCAAAGTCAGGCACAGTACAAGTTTACATAAAATACACAAAGTTAGCCCAACTATAAGAACTTAGGTTTTGAAGACTAGCTCAGTGAGGTTTTAATACTCAACATCCATTGTCAATGCTTGGCATCATCATGCACTCAGTAGATGTAGAAGCTTGGTCCATACTAATCACTTCCAAGTAGTCTTGAACTCAATCTGTACTAGTGACTCAGTGAATATTGTGAAACTCGACATATAAACTAAGTCACTTAATTTTAACTACATATCTTGGAAAATGCTATCATGATGAGCTCAATATAAACTAAGTCACTTGGTTAACACTATATGGCTCAGCCAATACTAGACTTAGATTTCTAAAACTATGAGCTCGATAAGCACTGCACAACTTAGTTTGCACCAACAAACTCAATAAACCTTATGAAGCATTCAGTTTACACTATTGATGACCAACTTTGTAGTAACTACTTGACACAAACTAAATATTATCCCTTGGACTTAGTACCAACTATAGAACTCAGTAGAGTTTGAAATTCTTGGTTAACACTATTAACTATACAATGTGCTCAGTGGATACAATCTAAATAAGTGTGTCACTAATAACAAACATGACTAGAATGTCAACAATCTCCCCCTCTGGCATTAGTGAAAAAAACAATTATCAGTCAAAACTAAATTCAAAATAAATGTCCTTTTATTCATGATCTTGTGTGTCCAACTTGGTAGAGTATTCTATTTTTGAGATTTTTCAAAAAAAAAATTGTAAGATATGTATCCTTGAGTATCTGTACGTGCATTTAATGATAATTCTCCCCCATGTATAATATAGAGTATACATCATTTCACATTTGATATATACATTTTCTCCCCCTTTATGTATACTTCCTCTTATAATATATAACTTCTTTATAGTATACAATCTTCTCCCCCTTTTTGGCATTAATGTCAAAGATGTATGCTATCTAAACTATATAGTAATGCCAAAATGTGACAAGAAATCTGCATGTACCTTCAATATTAGTGTTATTGTCTTGTCCCAATTCTCTTGCAACACCTTGCATGTGTGGAATGTAATCTGCACTTTTGCTGATAGTTCTATCATGTGGTCTACAATAGAGAAGTTATTGTCATGGATGAGTGTTTTGGCATGTGCAATATGTTTTTGCAATGCATCCATGTGTGGGAGAATCATGCTCTAATTGGCTATCAATGTAGCACTTATTTTGGCTTCTTTTCTAAGCAATCATGCATGTATATCAGTCAAGAATTTGATATTTTTGTAGTGGGTAGAGCTATAACTTGGGTCAAGTTACAACTATTATTAACTTGCCTTTAGATCCTCATCAATCTTTAAAAGTTTATCTATTATTTCCTTGGTGAAAATTGAAATGTCACAGAGTTTACTCAATATTGAAGACACATTATTTCAAGAGGTCTCCAATGAGCCTAGAATAGTAGATAGTTCTACTTGATGAATAGTGATTTCTTAAGCAATAAGGTCCAAAACTTTATTTTCAAACTTCTTCTTAGTTCTCTACAAAAAAGTCTCTTGTCCATTCAAATCATAATTGAATTTCTGGACTACCTTTGCTAACTAATTAAAAACTGGTTGAGAAGTATCAACATCTATGTTTAGTTCCTTAGTTAGGATATTCTTTGCATCTTCAATTATTTGGAATTCCTTATTTCTTTCTTCTCCAAGCCTTTGGTGCTTAGCTTTCTTCTAAAGAAGATCTTCAAAAATATGCATCTAATCAGGATTGAGATTTGAGATGTCCCATTTTGGAATAATAATCTCTTCATCAAGATTAATATCCTCTTCTTTCTCTTTTCCTTTAACCAAAAATTTTGTACTTGGTTGAAACTTGGTCTCAACTATCCTTGCACTTATTATTTGCATGCTAAGAATGGAAACAATAGCAAAAATGGTACAACTTCTCAAAAAAGTAGATACCATACTTATTGTTGAAATGCCAATTATAGAAATACCTGGAGTAAGAAAAATTAATGTAGAGGGAAGTGTTGGTTACTCAGTAGATGAAGTACTTGACACTTTTGTCAATTAAGTACTAAGCTAGATAGGTGAAAAAATTGATTGAGTGCATGTACTTATAGTGTTTGGAACAATCAATCTTGTTGTAGCTTTCTTTGGGCTTGATGTGTTTAGTGCTTTTCTTGAGAGTGAGGAAGTAAGGCTATGACCATAGCAATTTTCTCTAGCTTAGTCTCCTTAGTGTTCTACACTTCTTCCTCGGTAGCTTTTTGTCCTTGTTCCTCTTCATCATCATCTACATTGTCATAATGAGTAACTTCTTCATCAATTTCCTCATCTTTTTCATGCTCATCATGATCATCCTTGTCACTAACATGAAAAAAAAAAATCACTTTTCTTTTGAAGAACATAAATATTCTTCCATGTGTTTGTAGAATTCCTTACCACATGTTCAATGTCATTCAACAATATAAGGCAAGTTTTGAATCTCTAGGTAACTTTTCCTTCATTCTTCTTTAGAAATTATTTTCTCTCCTTGTCATTCACACTCAAAATGAGTTTCCTTAGGGTTTTCTCATATGTGTCTTTTGTATTTTTCATGGAATTCTCCCATCTTGGCTTGATCTTCTCCATTAGATCACTTAGAAGCTGTTGAAAAAGCTACTTTGAGGAATACTTCCATTTACCCATTTTAGACATTAATAAATCTTCTATTTTCTTTTTCTCCTTTATAGTCCTAGTCTCATACTTTAGTACTTTGAGATTTGGTATACCTAATTCTGACTTTATATCTTTTAACCTTTCCTAGAAGGTGTGTGAAGGCCTTTCAAAGATTACATCTCCTCCTTACTTGTCTAGATTCTTCCTAGATGATCTTCTTGTAAACACAAAAGTAGATTTCTTGGTAGGGTTCATTATAATAACCTTACCTTTGTTCTTCACATGCTCTTCATCCTCTGACTTCTCTTCATCTTCTTCTTTTTCATCTTCAATGTCATCTCCTTTTTCTTCAATCAACAAAAGAGTGGAGCTAAATTTTAGTTTTGCAATGCTCTTCTTCCCTTTGTTGAATGCTTGAGGGAGTTTGGCTTCCAATTCAATTCTTACCTTAGCTTCATCATAAGTGCCAAAATATGAAGCATTTGGGTCAACATGATCATTAACTAGTGCTTCAATAATGTACTTAGTTTCATCAATGTTAACCTCATATCCAAAGGACTTAACCCAAACAATTCTTTCTCTAACTGGCTGAATATATACTTTGTCACTATCAACCATAAAATAAACATCATCTTTGTAATCATCAACAAGATTCTTGGGTATCTTGAATCTGTTATTCATCTTGCCTTTGAATGCATCAAATAAATTGTCCATAATACTCACATATTTTTCTCTCATTTCATCTATATATTCAATAATCTGATAAAGGATACGTACTTCCTTCCTCCATACTACTGTATCTTTATATGGGAAACAATTTTGCACATAGAAGAATAGACAAGTCAAAAGTGAACCAAACTTACAAGGATTGTTCTTAGAATTTCTTATACTCTCCATATCCTTGTTGAACTAGTTCAACGTTAACCCAGCAAGATCAATTGATATGCTATTTTTGACCACCTTATATGTGAGATCCACTACTTCGCATGACACACTGTTGAGCCTGCTCAAACTATAAATCTTGTGAGAGATAAAAATCTATCCAAAATTTCAATTCCATGTCTATGACACAACTGATCTTCATTCCCCTTGCATCCCATTGGGAAAGGGTTTTCTTCTCTAGTTAGACCCAACATATGGTTTTGGTTGTTTTTGCTATTGCTAACATAGGAAAACCAGTGATCCTATGGATAATCTTCTTGGTTATCAAAATAGGTTGTTCCAACCATATTTGATCTTTGTGCACATGACTAAGAATTAATCTTATCAATTTTATTTGAAAATCCCATTTCATATGTGAAATATGAGTTAAACCTTTTTCTTCAAAATGTTGATGTTCTAGTTTCAACACACCATTCACACATAACTCCTTCAAAGATTCATCCATTTACAAAGTTCCAATATATTGAATAGCACATTTAAAATGTGAATGAATATCATTGATCAATAGTAAATTTGGTGGAATTTGAGATTGAGCTCCACTGAGATCTAGGGTTTTCACAATAGCAGGACTCAACTTACAGTTTAGCACCTTCCATTCCATGCCTCAAAATAAAACATATCTAATACTTTCTTTGATTTTCTTCTAGAGGATGCCATTAATTCTTAGTATGGTTTGAGTGAACATATAAATATTCAATAGTAATTTTCTTAAATCGCTTGAATGCCCTAAAATCACTCTGTATAGATAGCTCTCAAAAATTTAGGATGAGAAATGACTTCGATTTCATCCTTTTAAAAAAATTATCCTTTTGATCACCATAAATGCCCTGGTATAATTTTTTGGTCAAACTTCTTCCTCTCTTCTTAGTTTTCATACTTCTTCTTGAAGTGAGCTAGTGTTTTCCAATAGTTCTTTGATTGCAACATTAACTTCATATAAATTTCTCTCTAAATGGATGTCTTCAATTCTTTCTTCAATGTAGAGTTAATAATTCATCCAAATTGCAAGATATTTTCTTCTTTCTAGGGATTAAGAGAGTTTCTCCTTTTCTTTCTTGAGTTTCCCAATAGCCAATTCAAAATCTAGCTTCTCATTGTTAATAGCCTTTTCAAGTTTGAATACCTCCATAGCCTTTGATCTTTGCTCAAGCTATTAAACTTCTTTCCTAAGAGCCACAAAGCTTTGATACCAATTGTTGGAAATATATGTGATAGGATAGGTTACTAAGAGGAGAGGGGTGAATTATTAACCAATAAAACTTAATCCTTAATTAACAATTAATCCTTCATGAGTATTCTGATCTAATTGCATGCATGAGAAACTAAAAACATAAAAGCATTCATAACACTTTGACACACAATTTGGTGACCCAAAAACTTTCCAAATAGAAAGTAAAATTATGGTGGAGATGATACCCGCAAGCTTTAATACTGCACTATAAATTTGGCCTATTGAGGCTTACAATGATCACTTCTAATGATCTACCTTATTAGAAGCAATAAAGATTGCTAGGTCAACCTTGCAAAATGATGAACAAATATACAATGAAGTATGCACTCGGTAAAGATATTTGCAAAAGACTATTAGGTCTACCTTGTGAAAGGATATAACTAATTCACCTTTTTGGATGAAATAGTAGCTGATCTCTGATCTACAACTTGATTTGTTGAATGAGATTCCTTTGAGTGCAATGGTCACCTTACCATGATAGATAAATTTTTGCTGCTCCTTATGCTACTATAGCCTTTGTAATTTAATCTTCTTCTCTTTTGATCTTGTCACATTACTTCATACTTCACATTGGATGCAATACAAATAGATTACATATATACCAATCCAAACTATAAATTACAAAGTCAGCCATAATACAAGTTTATGAAAAATACACAAAGTTAGCCCAACTGTAGGAACTCGGGTTCTGAAGACTAGCTTGGTGAGTTTCTAATACTTGGCATCCACTACCAATGCTAGCCATCATCATGCACTCAATAGACATAGAAGCTTAGTCCATATTGATCACGTCCAAGTAGTCTTGAACTTGTTCTACACTTGTGACTTGGTGAATACTATAAAACTTGGCATATAAATTGAGTGACTTGATTCTAACTGCATATCTCGATAAATGCTATCACTATGAGCTTAGTATAAAATAAGTCACATGGTTAACATTAAGTGGCTTGTTCAACACTACACTCACATTATTGTAACTATAAGCTTAGTAAGCATTGTACAACTCAATTTGCACTAAGGAACTCGGTAAACCTTATGAAGCTTGATTTACATTGTCGATCACCAACTTGGTAGTAACTGCTCAGTGCAAATTGAATACTATCCCTTGGACTCAATAGCAAATATAGAACTTTGTAGAGTCTAAAATGCTTGGTTAACATTTCTAAGTGTACAATGTGCTCAATAGATACTTACAATCTAAATAATTGTATGTCACTAATAATAAACATGACTAAAATGTCAACAATCTCCCCCTTTGGCATTAGTGACAAAAACACTTGTAAGTCAAAATTGAATTCAAAATAAATGTTCTTTTATTCATCACCTTGTGTGTCCAACTAGGTAGAGTATTCTATTTTTGATATTTTTTAAAGTTGCTTTTGTAAGAGATGTATCTCTAAGTATCTGTACATGCATTGTATGATAATGCTCCCCCATACATTATATACAGTATAATTTAACTTATTTCACATCTAATATATACATTTTCTCCCCATTTATGTATACTTCCTCTTATAATTTACATCTTCTTTACAATATACAATCTTCTCCCAATTCTTAACATTAATTCCAAAGATGTAAGCTATCTAAACTATATAGTAAATGCCAAAATGTGACAATAAATCTGCATGTACCTTCAATATTAGTGCCATTTTCTTGTCCCAATTCTCTTCCAACAACTTGCATGTGTGCAATGTAATCTATACTTATGTTGATAGTTCTATCATGTGGTCTACAATAGAGAAGTTATTAACATGGATCAGTGTTTTGGCATGTGCAATATGTTTTTGCAATGCATCCATGTGTTAGAGAACCATGCTCTGAATGTCTATCAATGTAGCTCTTATTTTGGCTTCTTCTTTAAGCAATTATGCCTGCATATTAGTCAAGAATCTAATCTTTTTTGTAGTGGGCAAAGCTCTAACTTGATTGAAGTTACAACTATTGTGCACTTGCATTCATATTCTCATCAATCTTTAATAGTTTATCTCTTATTTCCTTGGTGAAAATTGAAATGTCATAGAGTTTACCAAATAGTGAAGACACATTGTTGCAAGAGGTCTTTGGTGAGCCTAGAATAGTTGATTATTCTAACTTGATGAATAGAAATTTGCTGAGCAATAAGTTCCAAAAATTTATTTTCAAACTAATTCTCAACTCTCTGTAACAATTTCTCTCGTCCATTCAAATCATCATTGAATTTCTCGATTACCTCTACTAACTAATTCGAAATTGGTTGAGAAGTGTCAACCTTTGTATTTAGTGCCTTGGCTAGGATATTCCTTTCATCTTCAATTATTTGGAATTCCTTATTTCTTTCTTCTCTAAGCCTCTACTAATTATCTTTATTCTAAAGAATAAAATGAAAAATATGCATCTATTCAGGATTGAGATTTGATATGTATCATTTTGGAATAAAAATCTCTTCATCAAGATCAATATCCTCTTCTTTTTCTTTGCCTTACCAATTTTTTTGTACTCAATTGAAACTTGGTCTCAACTATCCTTGAACTTATTATTTGCATGGTAGGAATGGAAACATTAGTAGAAATGGTAGGACTTGCTGAAAAGGTAGGTACTACACTTATTGCCAAAATACCAATTGTAGAAATACTTGAAATAACCAAAACTAATGTAGAGGGAAGTGCTAGTTGCTTAGTAGATGAAGTGTTTTCCACTTTTTTCAATGAAGTACTGAGCTAAACATGTGTAAAAATTGATTGAGTGCATGTACTTATAGTGTTTAGCACAATCAATCCTATTGTATCTTTCTTTGGGCTTGACATTTTTAGTGCTCTACATAGAGAATGAGGAAGTGAGGCTATCACCACTACAAAAAAAATGCTAGGTTAGTCTCCTTAGTGTTCTGCACTTCTTCCATGGCACCTTTCTGTCCCTTTTCCTCTTCATCATCATCAACATTCTCATAATGAGTAACTTCTTCATCATCAATTTCCTCATCTTTTTCATGCTCACCATCATCCTTGTCACTAACATTGACAAAAATTCACTCTACTTGTGAATAACATAAATGTTCTTCCATGTCTTTATAGCATTCCTTACCACATGTTCAATGTCATTCAACAATATAAGACAAGTGTTGAATCTTAAGGTAAGTTTTTCTTCAGTCTTCTTCAAAGATTAATTTAAATCTTTTTTATTCAAACTCAACATGAGTTGCCTCAGGTTCTGATCATATATGTCTTTTTTAGTTTTCATGGCATTCTCCCATCTTGGCTTGATCTTCTCCATTAGATCACTCAAAAGTTGCTAAGCAAGGTAGAATGGGGAATACTTCCACTTACTGATGGGGACACGACCCAAGCATAGAATGGACACAACAAGAAAGGGAAAATTGTATTAACTATGTAAATATGCTATTACATTCTATACAGAGAAAATAAACTTCAAAACATGCCCTAAGGGCTTACAATATCATAAATATGGGGTTAAATTCTTCTCCCAGTACATTCTCTCAAACTCCACTCCAAACTGCCTTTTACAATGCTAGAAATGTTCTTAAATAGACCTTGGAGGGTTAAGGATTAGGAATAAATTCTAGAAAGTGCTAGTAGGCATCCACTAATCAAATAGAAGGCTCTAGAAGTCACATTAGAAATCAGCACAAAATTAGAAGAATTCAAAAACGGTAACCGAACTTTCGAGAGGCATAACTTTTGAACCTTAGCTCCAATTGACGAACCGTTTACATTTTCAAAAAGCTCTCAAAGCACTCTATAGCCCTATGGACCAGCTCTTCTTATCCCCCATTTTTCAATTCTTTTTGAGGTCATTTAATGCCCCTAACTTGACTTTGAAGCATTCTTAGGATGTCTCTAGAAATTGAAAAATTGCGATAACTTTCAAACCATGGGGCCTTTTGACCTAATTCTTTTTCTAGAATGCTCTAAATTACAATTACAATCTTTCAACCAATTTACACCTTCTAGTTCACCAAAATTATGTCTCAATTACATACCCCTATTTTGCTAGCATTTACACGCATCTCAAGGTGTTCAAATACTCTATCCTAGAACACTAATAGTGGAACTGTGAGAGTTGGAACCTTTATTTGACCCAAATGGGTATCCAGAAATGAAAACACATGAAAAATAAACTAAGTCTAAGTACATTTTTTTTTTTGGATGACACAAGATTGCCCTTATACCTCTGGATGCTCTTGCATCACTTACCCATTTTAGACATTAATACATCTTCTATTTTATTTTGCTCCTACAGTCCCAATCTCATTCTTTAGTTCTTTCAAGTTTGGTATACCTAATCCTAATTCTATATGTTTTAGCCTTTCTTGGAAGTTGGGTGGAGGCCTTTTAAAGATTACATATCCTTCTTCTTTGTCCAATTTATTCCTAGATGACCTTCTTGTAAAAACAATAGTAGATTGCTTGACAGGCTTGCTTATAATAACCTTACCTTTATTCTTCATAGGCTCTTCATCCTCTGACTTCTCTTCATCTTCTACTTCTTCATTTTCAATGTCATCTCCTTTTCCTTTAGTTAATAGAAGAGTGGAGCTAGTTTTTCGTTTTGCAATCCTCTTCTTCCCTTTGTTGTCTGCCTAAGGTTATTTGATTTCCAATTCAATTCTCGCCTTAGCTTCATCATAAGTGCCAAAATATGTAGCCTTTGAGTCAATAGGCTCATTAATTAGACCTTCAATAATGTGCTTGATTTCATCAATATTTACATCATATCCAAGAGGCTTAACCCAAAAAATTCTTGCTCTAATTGGCTGAATATATACTTTGTCACTATCAACCATGAAAAAAATCATCTTTGTAAACATCAACAAGTTTCTTGGGTATCTTGAATATGTTATTCATCTTGTCTTTGAATGCATCAAAGTAATTATCCATAATACTCACATAGTTTTCT
Organism: Cupressus sempervirens; assembly: GCA_028749045.1. Classification (NCBI taxonomy): domain Eukaryota; kingdom Viridiplantae; phylum Streptophyta; class Pinopsida; order Cupressales; family Cupressaceae; genus Cupressus; species Cupressus sempervirens. The sequence continues at coordinate 87,258,054 of CM053784.1, read as the reverse complement.
CCCATTTCAGCTATGTATTCATTAATCTGATAAAGAATAGGTACATCCTTCCTCCATACTACTGTACCTTTAGATGAGAAAAAATTTTACACACAGAAGAATAGAAAAGTCAAAAGTGAACAAAAAATACAAGGATTGTTCTTGAAAGATTTTATACTTTCCATATTCTTGTTGAACTGGTTCAACATTAACTCAACAAGATCAAGTGATATGTTGTTTTTGACCACCTTGTATGAGAGATCCATTGCTTCACATGACATACAATTAATTTTTCTCAAATTTTAAATCTTGTGAGTGATGACATATATCCCAAATTTCAATTCCATGTCAATGACATAGCTGATCTTTATTCCCCTTCCATCCCATTCAGCAATGGTTTTCTTCTCTAGTTCAACCAAATATATGGGTTTAGTTGTTTTTTCTTTTGCCAACAAAGGAAGACTAGTGATCCTATGGTTTATCTTCTTGGTTATCAAAATAGGTTGTTCCAACCATAGATGACCATCATTCACATGACTAAGAATTAATCTTATCCATTTTATTTTAGAATTTGGTGGCATATGCAAAATATGAGTTAAACCTTTTGCTTCAAGATGTTGATGTTCCAATGTCAACACACCATTCACAAATAACTCCTTCAAAGATTCATCAATTTCCAAAGTTACAATGTCTTGAATAGCACATTTAAAATGTGAACAAATATCTTTGATCAACAATACCTTTGGTGAAATTTAAGATTGAGCTTTGCTCAGATCTAGGGTTTCTACAATGATAGAACTCAACTTAAAATTTGGCACCTTCCATTCCACACCTTACAATAATATATCCAATCCTTTTTTCAATTTACTACTAGAGGATGCCATTGATGCTCAATAGGGTTTGAGAAAACATGGAAATCTTCAATAGTAATTCACTCAAATCACTTAAATGCATTAAAATCACTCTGCACAGATAGCTCTTAAAAATTTACGATGTGAAATGACTTCAATTTCCTCCTTTTAACAAAATTTTCCTTTTGATAATCATAAATGCCTTGGTATGATTTTTCACTCAAATGATAGACTATCATCCACTTTGCTTTCATTGAATACTTGAGAGAGTCATCCATGAATCGGTAATCACAAAAAGCTTAGTTGTTCCTGACCTTTCTTGACATGGTCTTATAACCCAAACTCCCTTGGTATGGTTTGTAACTTGAATTTACTTAGTAAAGATTGGAATTATTTGAGTACTTGGTGATCTCTTTGCATCTTGTATGCTAATATGGATTTTTCATTTTTTTGACCATAACTAATGTGAGATGTCTTCTTTAGAATCCTAGTTCTAATTCTCCTTGCAAGAGATCAAGTGGAAATGCTAGAGTCACCCAATTCTTGAGTGACATGTTCTTCATTACTCAAACTTGCATTCTCAGAAGATTTTGGAACTCATTGTTGTCTCATAATATTTTTGATGTTATCAACTTCTACCTTCTTTTCATCTTCAACTCTTCCATTATTCATACAGTTCTTGGCAAGATGACCAAGTTCTATACAAATGAAATATCTTCTAGTAGTATCCCTTGTCCTCATGTGATGCTTTACACAATTTTTTCCAATGTGTCTAAATTCACCACAATAATGACATCTGCACCAAGTGTTATAGTCCCAACCCAATATAGCTTTTACAATCTATTCGAATGGGTTCAATATCTTAGCTTTACATTCAAAATATTTGTGCCCATGCTTCTTACATTTGTGATATTTTCCTTCAAATCTAGGTTTTTTCTTGCATTCATTAGCCCTATGGTCATGTTGATTGCAATTGTAGCATTTTCCATTGAATTTAGCTTTCTCATTGCTCCAACATTTGTTTGATCTATGACCTATTTTACCACAATGACTACAATTAGGTCTTTGATTCTTTTGAGCTCCTTGCTTTGATGATTCTCCTTCTTCTATACACCTAGTTTTTGCTTTTCTATTTTATTTATAATGAATTTTATCATTCAATTGATTCATTTCTACTTGAGATTTCATCATCCTTTCATTGGTTTTATTTTCAATGTTTAGATCATTCTAAAAAAAATTCATTCTCTAATCTTAGATTCATGATTTCTTTATTTGCATTGGTGAACTGATGAATGGAGTTTGCTTGTTGAAGGGATAAGTGTTGAATTTCATTATCCTTTCTTTCTATCTCTTCTTTTATATTGTTTTTCTCTTCCATGACTTCACACAATCTTATTGACTAAATTTCTTGCTCTCTTCTTAGTTTTCTTACTTCTTCTTGAGGTGAGCTATTCTTTTCCAATAGTTCCTTGATTGCATCATTAGCTTCATCTGAATTGCTTTCTAAATGGATGTCTTCAATTATTTCTTCAATGTAGAGTCGATCATTCATCTAAATTGCAAGATATTTTCTTCTTTTTATGGATTAAGAGAGTTGTTTCTTTACTTTATTAAGTTTCCCAATCGCCAATTCCAAATCTAGCTTCACATTGTCAAGAGCCTTGTCATGTCTGAATACATCCATAGCCTTTGATCTTTGCTCAAGCTATTAAACTTATTTCCTAAGAACCACAAAGCTCTAATACCAATTGTTGGAAATATATGTGATAGGCTAAGTTACTAAGAGGGGAGGGGTAAATTAATAACCAATAAAACTTAATCCTTAATTAGCAATTAATCCTTCATGAGTATTCTAATCTAATTGCATGCATGAGTAACTAAAAACATAAAAGCATGCATAACACTTTGACACACAATTTGGTGACCCAGAAACCTTCCAAATATAAAGTAAAACTAGGGTGAGGATGATACCCACAAGCTTTAGTATTGCATTATAAAGTTGGCCTATTAAGGCTTACAGTGATCACTTCTAATGATCTTCCCTATTAGGAGCAATAAAGACTTCTAGGTCCACCTTGCAAAAGAATTTACAAACATACAATGAAGTATGCACTCATAAAAGAGATTTACAAAAGATTATTATGTCCACCTTGTGAAAGGGTTTAACTGATTGACTTATTAGGATGAAAGAGTAGCTCATCTCTAATCTGCAACTTGGTTTGCCAAATGAGATTCCTTTGAGTGTAATGATTACCTTACTATGATAGATAAATCTTTGTTGCTTCTTATACTACTGTAGCCTTTGTAATTTGATCTTTTACTATTCTCTTCTTATTAAATTACTTCATACTTTGCATTGGATGTGATACAAATACATTACATTTATACCAATCCAAATTATAAATTACAAAGTTGGCCATAATATAAGTTTACACAAAATACACAAAGTTGGCCCAACTATAGGAACTTGGGTTTTAAAGACTAGCTCAGTAAGGTTCTGATACTTGAAATCCATTCTCAATGCTTGACATCATCATGCACTTGGTAGAGATAGAATTTTAATCCATACTAATCACCTCGAAGTATTCTTGAACTTGGTCTGCACTAGTGACTTGGTGAATACTATGAAGCTCAGCATATAAATTGAGTCACTTCTAATTGTATAGCTTGGTAACTACTATCACTACAAACTCGTTATAAACTAAGTCACTTAAAAAATATTAGTGGCTCAATAGACACTAGACTCACATCACTATAATTGTGAGCTTGGTAAGTATTGAGGAACTTGGTAAACCTTATGAAGCTCAATTTACAGTGTTGATCTACAACTTGGTAGTAACTGCTTGGTGCAAACTAAATACTATCCCTTGGATTCGATAGCAATTGTAGAATTTAGTAGAGTCTAAAATGCTTGGTTAACAATGCTAACTATACAATGTGCTTGGTAGACACTTACAATTTGAATATGTGTATGTCACTAATAACAAACATGACTTAAAATGTCAATAATATGTACATCATGTGTTAACAAAAATGACAATAATTACATAACTACATGTAGCCAGTTGTCAATAGTTCTTATATCTTCCTCAACACTATCTTCCTCTTACTAGGTTGATGTTATTTTTGTCCTCTTTATTAGGTACACTATATCTCTCTGAGTAGATATTATTCATCTCTCCCTCTATCTATTTCTCCCTATTTGACAAAAATGCCAAATACTTGTCATCTCAACATGTAGATGTTAACAATTTTAGTTTCTTCCTCTGTCACCTTTGATATCACTAATCTTCTTTTTAGTTCCTTTATTACTTTGGGCAGCTCCTAAGGTAATATCCACTACATCAAGTTGTAAGATACACCATTCAACTTTAGTTTATGTAGAGCACTACTCATGCTTCTCAAGAAGCTTTGGATAGGGGTATCACCCCTATTTTACCTCTTAGATACTCATGAACATCCTTAGGTAATGCTTTGGTGAAGTGATGGGGAAACGAACCAAGCATAGAATGGACACAATAGAAAAGGGAAAATTTTATTAACTGTGAAAATATGCTAGTACACTTAGAGCAGAGAAACAGACTCCAAAATAGGACCTATGGGCTTACAATAGCATAAAACTGGAGATAATTTCTTCTCCTAGTACCTTCTCTCAAACTCCTCTCTAACTGCCTTTTATAATGCCAAAAATGTTCTTAAATAGACCCCAGAGGGTTAAGGATTAGGAATACATTATAGAAAGTGCCAGTAGGCATCCATCGACCAAATAGAAGGCTCTAGAAGTCACATTAGAAGTCGGCACAAATTTAGAAGAATCCAAAAATGGTAACCAAACTTCTAAGAGGCATAACTTTTGAACCATAGCTCCGATTGACGAACCGTTTACATTTTTGGAAAGCTCTTGAAGTGCTCTATAGCCCTATGGAATAGTTGTGCTCATCGCCCATTTCTTGGCCTTGTTTGAGGTCATTTAATGCCCCTAACCTAACTTTGAAGCATTCTTAGGATGTCTTCAAAAATTGAAAAACTGCGATAACTTTCAAATCGTGGGGCCTTTTGACCTGATTCTTTTTTTGGAATGCTCTAAATTAAAATTACATTCATTTGGCCAATTTACACCTTCTAGTTCACAAAAATGATGGCTCAATTACATACTCCTATTTTTTTGACATTTACATGTATCCCAAGGTGATTAAAAACTCTATCTTAGAACACTGATAGTGGAACTATGAGAGTTGGAACCTTTATTTGACCCAAATGGGTATCTAGAAATGAAAACACATGAAACCGAAACTAAATCTAAGTACATTTTTTTTTAGTGACACAGGATTTCCCTTATACCTCTGGATGCTCCTGCATCAGACACCCAGGGTAGATTGAAAAGTGACCCTGTCACTTTATGAATGGTAGAGGAAATCCCAAATGAGAAACCTTAGCTGCTGATATCCAAGTTGAGTCCTCAATTGACCACCCTTTCCACTTGACCAAATACTCCTCATACTACCTATTTTTGGTACTCTTGCCTACATGATGATCTAGAATTTCTTCTATCTTCTCCTTCTTAGAAGTAGGAATTGGACATGGCTCTAACATCAGCTCCTCACCTGCACCATCATCATGATACTCTGTTAAGTCTGCAATGTTGAAAATAGGAGAAATGTGAATACCATCTAGCAACTCCACCTCATATGCATTTCCTGAGTCATGTTTCTTTAGAATTTTGCAAGGGCCAAATTTCTTCATTTTTCAACTTGTTGTAAGTACTGGCTAGAAATCTTTCTTTTCTTAAGTGTACCATGAATAGATCCCCTACTTGGAATTCCTTATGTCTTCTCCTTTGATCAGCCCTAGCTTTATACTCTTGATTCATCTTGGTAATGTGTGCCTGAACCTCCTCATATAGATGCTTGATATGTTCAAAAAATTCTTTAGCTTCAACACTTATCCTCTCCCCTTGCTCCATCTTCCTCAATTTTGCTGCAATCCTTGGGCTACTTCCATATATAATTTGGAATGGTGATCTTCTAGTACTACTATTTATAGAGTTATTGTAAGAAAACTCTGCTTGTGGTAGAATCAAATCCCACCCCTTGGGCTTATCCCTAACTAAACATCTCAGCAAATTGCCGAGACTTCTATTTACCACTTCTATTTGGCCATCAGTCTGCGAGTGATGTGTGGAACTAAATTTAAAGTCTATTCTCAACTTCTTCCACAATGTCCTCCAGAAATACCCCACAAATTTAGTATCTCTGTCAGAAACTATACTCCTTGGGAGGCCATGTAGTCTTACCACCTCTTTGAAAAACAAGTCCCTTTGTGTCCTTAGCAATCCAAGAACAAAATCCATACTTATGTCCTCCCGTGGCTTTGATGGAATAGGCAATGGCTGATATAGTCTAGTATTATGACTAAATCCCTTGGTAACTTGACAAATCTGACAACTCTATACAAACTTCTTCATATCTTATGAAATCCAAGGCCAAAAATAATGTTCTCTAAGAATGGAAATGGTCTTATCTCAACCAAAATGTCCTACCATCCCTCCACTGTGTTTCTCCTTAATCAGATTTTCCCTCATGGAACTCCTTGGAATGCATAATTAGCTACCCTTGAATAACATACCATCTTAAATTAGATAGTCTAACCACTTAGTTCTGTCTACAGCAACAGGCTCTTTACAAGATTTCCATGCTTTAGCAAAATCAGGATCCTCAGGGTACAGAATCTTGAGTTCATCAAACCCAACTACTTTAACCTTCATTACTGTAACCAACAATTGTCTCCTACTTAGTGCATCTGCAACCCTATTAGATTTTCCACTTCTATGCTTCAACACAAATGTATAGCTCTGCGAGAACTCTACCCACTTCATATGCCTCTGCTTCAATTTACCTTGGCTATTTAGGTACTGTAATGCTTGACGATTAGTATACAAAAAAAATTCCTTTGGCAACAAATAATGCCTCCATTTATTTAAGGCTTGAACTATTGCATAGAACTCTTGATCATAAACAGAATACTTTTTTTTCACATCATTCAATTTTTCACTAAAATATGCAATAGGCTTACCTTCTTGGCTTAATACAGCCCCAATAGCATTGCCACTAGAATCACAATCCACTTGGAACACCTTTCTAAAATCTAGAAGTGCCAACATAGGTTGTTCTATCACGTTCTTCTTTAGAAATTCAAAACTTCTCGTAGCTGCCACAGTCCATTTGAACTCTTTTCTATCCCCTCTTATTGTGTCAATTAGGGGTGCACATATGCCACTAAAGTTCTTAATGAACTTCCTATAAAAAAATAACTAGACCATGAAATGATCTTACCTCAGTAGAAGACCTTGGAGTAGGCTATTCCAAGATGGCTTTTACCTTCTCTGGATCCATTTTGAGACCTTTAGGTGATATAACAAACTCCAAGTAGACTAACTCCCTTTTTGCAAAGATACACTTCTTCAAATTAATTAATAGTTTCTCTTCCCTTAACCTTTCAAGGACAATATGAATATGCAATAAATGTTCTTCCAAATTCTTGTTGAAAATTAAAATATCATCCAAATAGACAATAACAAATTTTCCCAAGAACTTCTTAAGTACCTCATTCATAAGCCGCATGAAGGTGGTTGGGGTGTTCATCAATCCAAAGGGCATGACTAACCACTCATAAAGACCCTCCTTGTTCTTGAAGGCTATTTTCCACTCATCTCCTTCTTGTATCCATATCTGATGATAGCCACTCTTGAGATCTATCTTTTTGAAGTATTGAGCTCCACTCAAGTAGTCCATGAGATCATCCATTCTTGGTAAAGGAAACTAATTCTTGATGGTTATCCTATTTATAGCTCAAGAGTCTGTACACATAATCCACTCTCCATCCTTCTTTGGTGCTAGTACTACAGGTACTGCACATGGACTCAAGCTCTCTTGAATCAAGCCCTTCCTCAATAGCTCCTGAACCTATCTATTTAGCTCTTTAGTTTCAGTAGGAATCATCCTATGAGTAGCCTTATTAGGCAAACTAACTCCTAGAATTAAATCTATCTAATGACTGATTTGCCTTACTGGTGAAAATCCTTCTGAAACATTATTAGAGATAATATCTCCAAACTCACCTAGTAAATCTGAAACTTCAAGTGGTATTTCACTACTACGTTCTTTATCTTTCCTAGGAATCAAAGCGTAGCACATATGCTGATGTTTCATGCCATCTAAAAACTTCCTTCCATCAACAAGACAAATCCTAGCACTGCTACATACCTTTTCACCTTCCTTTTTCATGGGCTTCAATTTGTGGTGAACTCCATCCTTTGTTAGAGAGTATGTGTTTGCATGACCATCATGTACTGCATGCCTATCAAACTACCATGGTCTTCCCAATAATAGATGGCAAACATCCATTGGAATAACAACATAGAGAACTTCATCATGGTAACTCCTAATTTTGAATTTCACTAAACATTGTTCACTTACTAGGACCTTATGATCATCTTTCACCCAAGCAATCTAATAGGGTTGGGGGTATTTCTCCCTCTTGAGCTTCAGCTCAGAGACCATCTCCTCTGACATGAAGTTATCAGTGCTACCACCATCAATGATCACATCACAACATTTATTCTCACACTTGTGCCTGGTACAAAATAAAATACTTCTTCGTCTTGGTTCAATCTCACCACTTAGTAGGACCCTTTCATTTACCAAAGTCTCTCCTCTTTTTGCATCTTCTAAATGTGATGATTGTGCATCATCATCCACACGAGCAACCCTATCTTGACCCTCAGCTCTCCTATCTATCCTTCCTTGTCATTGAGGGCATTCAAAGGCACAATGACCTTCTTCATTGCAATGGAAATAGGTACCATGGAATCCTCCTCTTCCTTGTCCATGTCCTCTACCTCTTCCTCTCTAATTTCCAAAGTCTTGATCATGGGAGTGGTTGAAACCCTCATTCCTCTGGTTCCTGCTAGTACCCACATCTTCATTTTTCTTTTGGGTTTTAGTTCGGCCTCTAGATGACCTACCACTACCCCTTCCTCCTTGACCATGCCCTCTTTTTCTCCCTTCAAACCTTTTATTTAGCTTTTCTTCAACTCATAGGGAAAACTGGTATGCCTCCTCAATGCTGGTCATTCTTACCAGACTTAATTCCTCCTAGATGCTAGGTCGCAACCCACTGATATAATGAGAAACCTTCTCCTTATTTTCTTTTGCATGCCCTAACCTAATCAAAAGTTGGTAAAACTTATTTGTATATTCTTGGACTAATTTTTCTTCTTGCTTTAACCCATGCCTCTTCTCAAACAAATCAAGCTCGTAGTCAATAGGAATGAACTGCTTCTTTAGTTTGTCCACCATGCAATCCCACCTTATGATCTTATCCTTTCCTCTTCTATTTCTTTCCAATTGAACCTCTTGCCACTAGATTTTGGCATGCCCTTTTAGTTTTGCCTTTGCAAACTTAACCCTATCTAGATCCCTGATATCCTCATACTCAAAGTATTCTTCTAGTTCATTGATCCAATCGATCAACTCATCTGGTTTTAAATTTCTTGAAAATAAACCCACATCAATTGTAGGTCTTTTACCAAACTTAGTATTGGCCCTAAAAAGCTTTTCCTCTTCTTGATTTAGAACTTCCCAGTCAAATTCCCCTTTTGGTCCAATTTCTTCTTCTTCATTGTCATCCTCACTTTTGTCATCTGCAGTCTTCACTTTTGTCACCTGTAGTAACATTTGTTCCTCTATGGAGCTCCTCCTACAATGCTTGTACCTACCTTTGGAGGGCTCAAACCTCCTTAGGATTAATAGCTCTGGCCCTCCCACCACACTCTCTTTGTGGAGGCATCTTCTTAACTCAAACCCACAACCACACAGTCCTGGTGCAAACTGCCTCATAGTCGGTGCTCTATCTACACAGTCAAGAAAACTAGCTCTGATACCACTTGATGAGGACATGACCCAAGCATAGAATGGACACAACATAAAAGGGAAAATTTTATTAACTATGAAAATATGCTAGTAAACTTAGTGCAGAGAAATAGACTCCAAAACAGGCCCTATGGGCTTACAATATCATAAAACTGGAGATAATTTCTTCTCCCAATACCTTCTCTCAAACTCCTCTCTAACTACCTTTTACAATGCCAGAAATGTTCTTAAATAGACCCCAAAGGGTTAAGAATTAGGAATACATTGTAGAAAGTGCTAGTAGGCATCCATCGACCAAATAGAAGGCTCTAGAAGTTGCATTAGAAGTCGGTGCAAAATTAGAAGAAAATCCAAAAATGGTAACCGAACTTTCAGGAGGCATAACTTTTGAACCATAGCTCCAATTGACAAATCGTTTACATTTTTGGAAAGATCTCAAAGTATTCTATAGCCCTAAGGACTAGTTTTGCTCATCCCCTATTTTTAAGCCCTATTCAAGGTCATTTAATGCCCCTAACCTAACTTTGAAGCATTCTTAGGAGGTCTCCAAAAATTGAAAAACTGCGATAACTTTCAAACCGTAGGGCCTTTTGACCTGATTCTTTTCTTGGAATGCTCTAAATTACAATTACATTCATCCAACCAATTTAAACCCTCTAATTTACCAAAATTATGGCCCAATTTCATACTCCTATTTTTTTGACATTTACATGTATCCTAAGGTGTTCAAATACTCTAACCTAGAACACTGATAGTGGAACTATGAGAGTTGGAACCTTTATTTGACCCAAATGGGTATCTAGAAATGAAAACACATGAAACAAAAACTAAGTCTAAGTACATTTTTTTTTGGTGACACAGGATTGTCCTTATACCTCTGGATGCTCCTGCATCATGAAGATATCATCTATTTGCTCTTTTCTATTCACATATCCCATCTTCACCTCTTTTTCTTGAACTAACTCTCTCAAGTAATTATACTTGATTACAATGTGCTTATTCTTTGTGTGAATTACAAGGATCTTTGATATATTTATAACACTTATATTATCACAAAAAAGTATCACAGGTTCAGTGATTTTTTCCTTTATACCTTTGAGTAGATGTTTGATCTATACAATATTTGTACAATTTACTACATCAACAACATATTTAGCTTCAATAGTAGATTGAGATATGCAATTTTGTTTCTTTTTGGTCTAGGTGACCAACCTCTTTCGTAGGAAAAATTCTCCTCCACTAGTGCTCTTTCCATCATCAATGTTTCCAGCCCAATCAACATCAATGTACTCTCTCAACCCAAACTTCTCATTTTTCTTATAGTATAGACCATAGTCTTCTACTCCTTTCAAAAATCTCATTATTCTTTTATGAACCATCAAACTATTATCCTTATGATTAGTAGAGAATCTTCTAACTATCCTAATCAATAATGCAATGTCAAGTTTTCTATGTACTACATATTGCAATTTTCCAATCAGAGACCCGTGTAATGTTTCATTCACATCAACTAAATCATCATTCTTTGACAACATGTGTCCTATCACCATAGGTGTGGTAATTGATTTTGAATCTTCCAATCAAAAAAATTTCAATATTTCCTTCACACATTTAGACAAAGTGATGTATATGACATATTTCATCTAATATACTTGCAAACCAACAAAGAATTTGATCTCTCCAAACATAGAAATTTAAAATTCTTTCTTCATTTCATTTCCAAATGCCCTACATAATACATTTTAACCTCCAAATATGATATCATCAACAAAAAATTTAGCTAGTAAAATTCCTTTACCTCCTTCTGTCTTCAAGTATAGATCACTTTTATCATCAGTCTTTCAAATCCAATTTTCACAAGATAGTTGTGAAGCCTTTCACACCATGATCTTTGTGCTTGCTTCAAACCATATAAATCTTTGTGTAGTCTAAATACCATGTTCTTGTTGTTAGCATCAACAAATCCTTCTGGCTATTCAATATAGACCTCTTCTTCCAATATGCCATTCAAAAATGTAGATTTCATGTCCATTTGATAAACTTTGAAACCTTTTTATGTAGAGTAAGCAAGAAAAATTCTTACTCCTTCCAATCTTGCAATAGGGGGAAATGTTTCTCCATAATATATTCCTTCTTCTTATGCTTACCCTTTTCAAACTAACCTTACACTATTCCTTATGAATTCACCATTCTCATCTAACTTGTTTCTATACACCCACTTGGTTCTAATCATATTTTTATCTTCTAGTATGGGAACTATAGTCCATGCCTTGTTCTTCTCAATTTGTTCAATCTCTTCCTTCATAGCTTTACTCTTATTCATATTGTCTAAGGCATATTTCACTAACTTAGGTTCATGCATGTTTAGCAAACATGAATCATTTCTTAGCTTATTCTTTTTCATTGGTCTAGGATTTCTATCTCCAATAATTTGTTCAACAAGATGATGTCTCTTGACATACTTTGACAATCTTGGTTTTCCTCTACCTTCCTCATTAGTCTTGTCAACTTCTAAATCACTGTGTACATTTCTATTAGGTAATTCAACATCTCTTTCATATACACTAGTCTCAGAATCAGAATGTGTCTTAGCTTTAGTCTGCAACATGACACCTAATTGTAGCTCAGTACTTGAATGCAACTTGACATTCATTGTATGTCAATCGGTAGCCACTGAAACTTGTTGATTTGTAACTTAATTTACAACATCTTCATCCGTAGGAATACATTCATAAAACTATACAAAAAAAAGTTACTCCCTTGGTTCCTTCGTAGGTTCAACATCATGTACCTTTGTGTATTGAACAAACTTCACATTTGCACTTTCCACAGCTTTGTTAGTGTTAGTATTTAAACACTTATAATCTTTACTTCTTGTGGAATAGCCAAGGAATATACCTTCTTTACTTTTAGCATCTAATTTACCATTCCTAAAATCTTTAAGAATATAGCACTTGCTTGCAAATACCTTAAGATATTTTACATTAGGTGAGTATCCATACCATAATTCAAAAGGTGTTTAATAAGTACCTTTCTTGACTTGCACATGGTTCAAGGTATAGATAGATGTACTTATAGCCTCTCCAGAGTATCTCAAAGAAACATTCTTATCCATCATGAGTTTCCTAGCATAGTCCATTACAAATCTGTTCTTTCTTTTAGCAATTTCTTTTTGTGGAGGGGTCCTAGGTGTAGATGTCTATGTTTTGATTCCTCTATCATTATAAAACATCTCAAACTCATTTGATGTAAATTCTCCACCATTGTCAAATCTTAGACATTTCTAGCTTTTTCCTATTTCATTCTCAACTCTTGATAAATACCACTTAAACATTTTGAATGCATCAAATTTTAGTCTCAGAAACATAATTATCATCATCCTAGAATAATTATCAACAAAGAACATAATGTACTTATCACCTTTTTATCTTTGCACATTAATTGGTCCACACAAGTTAATATTAGAAATCTCCAAAATTCCTTTAGAGGTGTGAGTCTTACTCTTAAAACTACATTTTTTCATCTTTCCTAACTAACATTGTTTGAAAATTATATTGTAAAGTTTCATTAACTTAGCTAGATCTCTAACTCTTCTCATGTTACTGATACTAACCAAGTTATCAAAATTAACATGACATAACCTCTTGTTCCATAAACACACATCATCAAATTCTACAAAAAGACAAGTAACATCATCCATATCAAGATAAAATAGATTACCTCCAGTTTGATCACCTTTCCCAATTAGTTTTCCATCAGTATCATATATCTTGACTATCTTGTTTTCAAACTCAACCTTGCAACCTAAACTATTCAGTTGGGACACACTCAACAAATTATAATTAAGTTCTTCAACATAATAATAATTATCACACAAAATATTATTTTTGAGTTTGATATATCCTTTTCCTTTTACCAGATAGCATGCACCATTACAATACCTTACATTATATCCATCATAATAATTTAGGGTAATGAACTTACTTTTATCTCTAGTCATGTGATGTTAACACCCATTGTCAATGATCCATCTATTACTCTTGTTCACATAAGACACTAGTGTAGTTCCCTCATCCTTAGAAGATTCATCCTTCATTACAACATACACCACTTTATCATCATCATCATTAGATCCATGTTTGATTTACTCTTCTACAATGTAGCAAGACTTCTTGCCTTTGTCTTTGTGAAATCTCCTTGCTAGTAGTGTTTTAAGTTGTTCTACATCCTTGTCATCTATGTCACTATCACTAGAAACATATTTGACCTTTTTCTTCTTCTCTTTATGTTATTTTAATGACATCTTAGCTTTGAAATAAGATCCAATACTTTTAGGTTTGAAATTATCAAAATTAGAGAGCTCAAAGCCAATGAGCCTACCTACCAAACCTTCAAGAGTCAGATTAGAACATGGTATACATTGTAGTTCTTGTATGGTAGAAACTCTAATAGCATAGATGCAAAATATTTTTCTTAGTACTTTACTTAATACAATATCATCATCAATAATACTAGTAGCTTCTCTTATAGCATTAACATCATCTTTTATTCTAGAGTAGTATTGAGCAACATTTTCACCTTCTTCCATTCTCATATCATCGAGTTTACCTCTAAGACTTTTAGATTTGGATCTTAGAGCATTTATGTCTCCTCCATAAATGATGTGAAGAGAATCCCACATCATCTTTACACTATCACAACCCTTGATATCATCAAATTCAAAATAATTTAGGGCAGAGGCAATCCCCAACATTTCCTAATTATGTTCTTTCTTCTTTTTTAAATCTTTAGTAGTTAGGGCTCTAGCAAGCTTGACATGTTTTTTTGATGATGGTAGATTATGCATGATCTCCAAGACCTCCTAAGTGTATCTTCATCATACTTTTCCATGTAGAGAATTTTTCCTTGTTATGCTTGGGTACCTCTCGTTTTGACATCTTGATCTTTTTCTTCTAGTACCTTCAAACTAGTCCTCTTAAGTAGATGGCTTTGATACCAATTGTCAGAATTCTTTAGAATAACTAAGAGTAGGGGGGGTGAATCAGTTATCCAATCTCTAGATGTACAAATAAAACTTTTCATAGCTTAGTGAACCCATATCCATAAAAGCTTAATATGCATGCATCCATTAGATCATACAATGCTTAAACTTTGTAGGTTACTATCCTAGGTCAAAATAACTTTGTAGAAATGTAAACATTAAACATAACAGATTTAATAACACATTTGACACATGGATTTTTTTGGTGTTTTAAAAACTACTAGCCAACAAAAGCCTAATACTAGGATGTTGAGGACACAACGTAGTCTAAGGGTTAGCTATCTCCTATACTCAATTAAGAACTCTTCAAATCTAGATCCAACTTTAATAGAATTTTAGGGATTCTCTACTCTTTAAGCTTTGCAAGGCTTAGGACAATGTACCTTAGGGATAAAAGAATTGGTACTTGATATTTTCTTCACACTTCACTCATTCATTGATATTTTTTCTTCATATTTATGCCTTACAATAGATAATGGTCACAATTCTTCTTAGTTTTATAGATAATTCTTGGTTACAACAGCTAACTATAACATATAGAGATTAATTACAAACAAGTTTTGATCAACAATTTAAATTCTTCATACAATAAAGTAAAAATTGATTTGACTTTAATGTTTTTCTTCATGAAACTCCATGATTTCTTCAACATGCAACTGAATAAATGATTAGTGTCCTATCTATTGGCATTGAGAATCTACCCAAAAGAACTTGACCTAATTAAATTTCCTTACAATCAATTATATCAGAAATTAACCCTAAATAGCATTCTTATGAATATCCTTCGTATATAATTAGAAATACTATCAATTTAATGAAGCATTTACTTAATTCCTTGAATCAACAAAAACAAAACATTGATATACAATCTATCCTAGTTGCATTAAATTGCATAAGCATTACTCATACAATCTCAACATAACCAACTCATAACAATAGAGATATAATTTAGATAAAACAAATATGGTAGAACATTCCCTTTGTATTAATTCTCCTTGAAAATTATACAACACTAATGTAAAATAAAAAATACTTCAAGGTATGAAAATTTCTCATTCAATATGTTCCTATATACTTATATTTGCAGATGAATACATCACAAAATTAACACTAAAAGATTGACTAGACCAAATGCAAAACTAGCGTAATACTAAAAATTACATAAATTTTGGACCTCAACTCCACATCTTGGAAATTATTTTATAGAAAGGATTGCAACAAGCTTCAGATGGGAAGGCACTTGTCAAAAAATATTCAAAAATAAATACAAATATATTTATATTCTATTACAATACAAAACATTCTATGTACTTCAATCAAAACTTTGGATGTAGTTACAAAAACTGGTAGGTGACCTTTGTCAGCAAATATCTCTTTAGCACATTTAGTTTGTCCTAAGCCCTTGTAACCATCCATGCCTTTTCTTTTTCCTTTATGCCTCTAACTATATCCTAACTGCACCCTTTTGTTACACTAGTCACTATCACTAGATGGTAGGGCTTTGATGTTTACAATATGTTCCTAGATGGTAATATTTGTATCCACATCTGGCCAAGTGACATCTTTGACTGCCTCTAATTCATCTAAGAATTTGGTCCACTTGGCATTTGTTACTTCTTTGACTTTAGTAGTTACTTTATACATCCCAATCTCTATCTTGTAAAGCATATCGATCATATCATATAGTATTGTAGCACTTGCTTCATTATTGCAATATGAAAAAAACCTGAGATGATAAAGAATTTCATCAAGAGAAGATGCCCATTCTACCTAGTCTTTCATTTTACCCTCACTATCCAAAATTGTGGGTACAAAATTAGGTGTACTTGTAGCAGTTGAATTCATCTTATTTTGGATCAGCTACATCTTGCCACCAAATAAACCATTTAAATCTTTTATTTTATGGATCATCTTCTTGGTGTTTATAATGGTCAATTTTGGAAAATATTTTTTCTAAGGGAGCAAAGGAACTAAACTATAAAAAAATTGTATGTAATGGTCCCATGTATTAAAAAGTGGAGATAGTAGGGAAACAGCCTCTAAATATCTATATTCTTCTCCTTCCAATGCAAGGTAACTACTATGCACATTCTAAGAGGTTACCTTTAGTGCATTTATCTTTCATTGTTCTAATTTTTGTATCCATGCTTACATGGCCTGATGCCTCCCCTATTTTAGGGGCTTGGCCTTCTATCTGCACACCTTTGTCACGAATTTTTGTAGCAGATCTAGCATTTTTCTTTAATGATGCTACTTACATTTCTAGTTTAACAGTTTTTTTCTGCAAAACATATGTCGTTTCATTTCCTCTTCCTAGATTCTTCTTGTCTTGATAAATCTTTCATATGTTCTTTCTAGCTAGGCCAAAGGAGTATCCATCTTATTTTATCCCATTAATTCTATTGAAGTGTGCATCACATATACTTGGTCACTAGAAGTAGACTATGCATGCCAAAAAATGGCATTCCCCATAGGGGATTCTTTGATCTCCATGAGGGTAGGCTTATCATGATCTGGAGCTAAACTTCATATTGCCATTGTTTGAGAATCTATGATATATTCTGACCCTCTTAGCTCTCCATACCAATTTTTTTCCTCAAATGAAATTGATCTTTAATATCTACTCATTTGATACAGCATAAAAGATGAGCTAATATCCCATCCTAGGAATAAAATCATACCACTCCTTGTCACCAAATCTCTTGACTCTTCAACAGTGAGGGTTTCACTAGTAGGATCATATTCCTACAATTTCTACACTAACTTAATAACTACTTCATTAGAATCATTGGGTTTTATTTGAAGAGCTAGTTCATTCCACTTTATTTTAAACAAGAAAATTTTGAATTTATTAGATTTGATGAAATTGTAATCACTTATAAACTCATGAGCTTTAATGATCCTATCATCAGCCATTTGTGTCTTCAGCTGCAATTTCTTCATTCTTTATTCATCCTCTAATGCTATAGATATTAGGAACCTCCTCCTAATACCATCAAAATATTTACCACCCCTTTGTTGAATCTAGAGGGACTTTGGATGTGCCTCTTTTAGAAATACTACCATCATTTCCCTTTTGTTTCCCTATTTTTCCCATTCAAAACTCTCTAGGATATCTTCCTCAAGCTAATCTTCTTGAGGTTGGTCCTCATCATTAGAGACTTTAACCATAATCTCATCATCTAAGTACTTAGGGTCAATCATTTTTTTTATTTCCTCAGGGACCTAAGATACCAATTCATTAAATTCTCCACACATTTGTCTAATTTCGACAAGTAGCCTTCATTAGGATTAAGCCCTTTAAATGATGGATTTTATTTTTTCTTTTTGTATTCAAAACTAAGAATATATCTATACTTAAGACATGTTATCATAACATTAAGGTTTACTATTCGAGGCTAGATGGGCGCTCTCACATTTTTTGAATTAGTTGGTTCATAGGAAGGTGGGAAACTAGTTGGGGAGAATTTGGTAGGAGGTACAGATCTTGGAGGAAATGGAAGGGGTACTGAGAAGAATCTACCAAAGAATGATGGGACAAAAAGTATCTTTATGGCCAATGTTGACAATGATAAGTCTATGTGTGATTTAGGCACATGTTGAGGGGTCTGAGACTCTCTCTTGGATTCTCCTTCTATAGTTCACATGCCAAGGTAGGTTTACGAGAAGGATAAATCCCCTTTGGTTATTGTTGAGACCAATAAGGAAAAGTTTTTTGATAGGCTAAAGGTAAGGATTTCAAAGCAAAGGACTTGGTCTTCTCTTTTTGGTAAAAAACCTAATGGTAAATCATCCTTTCCACTGGTGACTACTAAATCTTGTTGGGAGAAAGGTGAGTTTCTTTATCCTAGATCCTTTGGTTGATTTTTCCATGTCTTCCATAGATTTCACCCTAGTGGGAAAATTTTTCGGGGTTAGACTAGATTTAGATTCTCTAAGGAAAATGGTCAAACAAAAATGTGTTATTAAAGGGGATGTGGATATTGCTCCCATGTTGAATGACTTTTTCTTGTTTATTTTCAACTGTAATGAAGATATGAATCTAGTTCTCTATGGAGGCTCATGGTCATTTTGGAAAAGTTCTCTCACTATTAAAAAATGGGAGCCTAATATGGATTTATCAGACACTTTTTTCTTAACCACTTTAATTTGGGCTAGACTCCCTGGCCTCCCTTTAGAATTTTGGCATGAAGATATTTTTAAAGGCATTGCTAGTTCATTTGGTGAATTGGTGGCTTTGGATAATGCTACAGCTACCAGAACCAAACTTCATAGTGCTAGACTTTATGATAAGGTGGCAGACCTGAATCATCTTCTAGAAAAGGTGGAATTAATTTCCAAGCTTGGAAAGAAAACATAAGAAATTATTTTTGAAGATCTTCCAAATTCCATCTATGCCTATAAAAAATAGGGTCATTTGGTTAAAAATTGTCCCAATAAAAGTAAGAATCATTCAAGAACTAAAAAGGAAGTGAAGAAGGCTAATGTTTAGGAGAAAGTGTGGAAACCTAAAGTTTCTCACCTGAAAGAGAAGGAGGAGATCATTGATTCAAAAGCCCAAGACAAAGCCACTGATAAAGATTTTGAGAATAGTCAAAAGGAAAGGAATAGATCTATGGGGAATAAACTTGTGCTACAACCTGAGAAAGAGAACTCTAATAATTATGATAATGGATCTATGTTTCAATCTGTGAGGCCAGAACAAAATATAGATGACTTGGCCAATTTAACAAAAGAAATTGTTATTTATCAAAAGATGGAAGATTGATGGGGATATTTAGATGAGAAGGAGATTCTTGAGGAAGGGAAAATTCAAGCTGACTTTGGAGTTCTATTAGAGGAGACATATATTATTGAGTGTAAAGATATTATTCCTTTTAGGAATGATCTTTTCCTAGAAGTTTCAAAGGAGGAAGCAAAAGACTCAAAGCATAAGCCAAATCAAAGGAAAAAGGCTAAAAAAAGACCAATACAGTTTCTAAGGGGGTAGAGACAAGAAGCAGTAAAGTGGATCACCAAGTTAAGGTGAAACCAATTGATTGTACCCTAGAAAAATCTAGAAGTAGAGTGGATTAGAAAACAAAGGTGAAACTAGATGTTGGTATCCCAGATAAACCTAGAAGAAGATCCTCTAGGAAAACTAGAGAATTAGAGAGTAAGTAGAATATTGCTAATGGAAGACAAGCAACTATTCTGGATTTTACCCCTAAAAAATAGTAATGAAAATTATAACTTGGAATATTAGGGGGTTGAATAGAATTCATAAACTTGATGTTGTCAGGAATTTTGTTAGAGAGAAAAAGCCATATTTTCTTTTATTGCAAGAAACAAAGATGGATAAAGAGAAAGCTGAATAGATTAAATCCTTTAAAAATTACCTAATAAATGCTAGTAGTTTAGAAGGTGCTTCAGGGGGAACTCTAATGTTATGGAAGAAAAATTGTTATTCGGGAATCACTTTGAATGCTAGTAAATATCTAATGGTAGCCAAAATTACTAGCATTGATCATAAGGAAGATTGGTATATGTCAATATATATGCTCCCAACAATAAGAACCTTAGGAAGAAAGGTCTGGGATACCCTCTCCAATATAAAAAGTAAGGATTATCTTGGTCGATGGATCATTATGGATGATTTTAATGTTCCTCTCTATGACCATGAGAAAAAGGGAGGAAATGTGAGTCAATTGGAAGGTAGACTAGATCTTATGGATTTCATTAACAAGGAGGGTTTAATGGATATGGATCTCGATGCTATCCAATTTACTTGGAGTAATAAGAGAGTTGCCAATGAATGTATTCAAGCTCATCTTGACCATGCTCTTATCTCTCCCAACTAGACAAAAAAATTTATTTGTAAGTTGGAAGCCTATTAGAAAATTGGGTTGGATCACTTTCCTCTGATCTTTACTGCTACAAAGATAAACTTCAAGAAAAACTTTCCTTTTAGATTTGAAAAGATGTGGTTGTAGCATCCACAGTTTGAAAGAAAATTAGCTAAATGGTGGAATATAGACATTGAAGGTACTTCTCTCTATAGAGTAGCTTCTAAGCTCAAAAATGTTAAAAAAGAAGTTAAAATATGGAACAAAAACTATTTTGGTAATATTTTTGAGAACAACTCTGCTATCAAGGAAGACATCCAAAAAAATTAGGATAAAATTCAGAAGGAAGGATACACTCCTAACCTTATTACAGAAGAAAATGAAAAGTTGGCCCAATATCATGACATCATTACTGAAGAAGAAATCTATTGGAGACAAAGATCAAGATTGATATGGTTGAGTGAAGGAGACCAAAAAACTAGATTCTTTCATCTCTCTACCCTCAAGCACAGAGCTAAAATTCACATTTCACATCTAAAAAAGGGGGATCTAAAGATTACTAAGGATAAAAACATTATGGAAGAAATGGTTTCCTTTTTCTCTTCTTTAATGATTGTTAATCCCAATATTAATTTGGACCACCAGGTTGATTTTCTCAGAGTAATTCCACCTTTGGTTTTGAAGGAATAGAATAAATAGATAAGCTCTATTCCCAAAGATGAAGAAATTTTCAAAGCTATTTGTTCTCTAGGAAGGGACAAAGCACCTGGTCCAGATGGTTTTCCCATGTTTTTCTTCTAGAAATTATGGAAACTTGTTGGAAAAGATGTTTTTGATGCTATGAAGGAACTTTTTGGAGCAAAAAAAATGCTAAAGGAAATCAATTCCACTTTCCTTTGTCTAATTCCCAAGAAGATAGGAGTTGATTCTCCATATTAGGTTAGACAGATTAGCCTTTGCAATTCTTTCGATAAGATTATTTCCAAAGTCCTTACTTCTAGATTACTTTTGATGATTCCTTCAATTATTGTTGATCAGCAAAATGGCTTTATCCTAGGTAGACAAATTCTTAATTCTGTTATCTTAGCCCATGAGAATATTCATTCTCTGTCCTATTCCAATAATCAGAGGTTTATTATGAAAGTGGACATTGCTAAGGCCTATGATAGAGTTGAATGGGTATTCGTATCTAAAATTTTACATGCTTTTGGTTTTGACCATAAGGTTGTTGGAGCTATTTATTAGTTGATTTCAACCTCTTCTATAGTTGTCTTGGTCAATGGTAGCTCTTCTCATTTTTTCAATCCTTCTCATGACCTAAGACAAGGAGACCCTTTATCCCCCATTCTTTTTGTTATTATGGATGATTGTCTGGGGAGATACATAGAGGATTTGATTCAAAAAGGTGGTATTAAAGGTTTGTAGCCTTCTTCCCAACCTCTTATTTGCTCTCATGATCAGTTTTTTGATGATACTATCTTCATGGGTAAATTTGAAGTTAATGAAGCTAGAAACTTGAAACAAGCTCTAAATTTGTATTCTTCAGCTTTGGGTCAATTGATTAATCGAAACAAAAAGTATTATCCTTTTTTTTAACACCCCTATTCCTAGACAGAATAAAATTGCTAATATCCTTGGGTGTTCTATAGGATCTTTCCCTTCAATCTATTTGGATCTACCTTTAGGTTTGAAAGTCCCCGATTCCTTCTAGGAATATCTCATAAATAAATTCAATAAGAATTTGGTGGGCTAGAAAGGAAATCTTTTAAGTTAGGCAAGTAAATTAACTCTTCTCAAAGCTTGTCTTCATAGTATACCAACTTATGCTTTGAGACTTTTTAGAATTCTAGTGAAATTTGCAGATACTATTAAAAAAATTTAGAGGAATTTTTTATGGACTAGGACTAAGGAAAAAAAGAGACTACATATGATTGCCTGGGACCAAGTCTGTAAGCCTATCAGAGAAGGTGGACTGGGAATCAAGACAATTAGAAGCATGCATAGAGCTCTTTTGGCTAAACAAGGATGGAGAACTTATCCTAATGACAAAGAATGGAGTACTATATGGAAACATAATTACCTTTTCAATGTTAATACTTTAGCTGATTTACTTTCTTCTCCTGATGTCCTTCATCCATCTGCCATATGGGGAGTAGTTCAGGGGACAAAGAATACTCTTGGAAAGGGTTGTTCCTGGAAAATTGGAAATGGGAAAAAGGTGACATTTTGGGAAGATGTTTGGTTAATGGATCATCATCTACTAGAAGACTTTCAAGATACTATTCAAGTTGACATATGTAAGCAAAGGTATGGCATTTTAGTGAGTCATTTTTGGCATAACAATTCTTGGGTGAAATTGACTGATATTGATCAAGGTTTCAATAACATATAATTAAGTTTCAATGCTTTTTCTCTATATCCTACCTTATGTAAGAATCAGAGTAAATAAATGTACCTCATGTAAGAATAGATTTGAAGACAGAGACCATTTATCCTTGAACTATTCTTATAGTCAACAAATTTGGGTTGAGATTCTTAATTACTAGAATATAACTTGGGTTCATCAAAACAATGTTGAACTTTGTTTTAAAAGTTGGAAGTGCCCTTCTAGGGATCCTAATGTTGAATTTCTATGGAAAATAACTCTTCCCCATCTCTGGTGGGGCATTTGGAAAGAAATAAATAATAGAATCTTTAGAAATAAAGATTTTCCAAGATGGGTGCTTGGACAAAACATTGTTATAGAAATAAAGGAAAATTTTTAATCTCAGAGGAAAGTTGTTAAAACTTTTCAAATTGACAATCCTTTGCAATCATAAGGTCCTAATTTGAAAATTGATAACCCAAGATTAACTTCTAGATAGAATACTCCTCCTAATGGATGGATTAAAGGGAACTTTGATGGTGCTACAAAGGGAAATCTAGGAAGAGCAGGATATGGAGGGGTCTTAAGAGATCATGCTAGCAATATAATTGATTTCATTGCAGTTCTTATATGTAATTCTAATAGCCACATTTTTGAAGCTATTTCTGCTCTATACACTATGAATTTAGTAGCTAATACGAGTTACCCTAAACTATGGTTGGAAGGTGACTCATTAAATATTATTAACATGCTTAATAACAAAAATTCAATTACTTGGTCGATTGAGGCAATAGTCATGGAGATTAAATCTCTTATTAATAAATTTGAAAAAGTCATAATATCCCACACTTACCATGAGGCTAATGGGGTAGCTAACTGGGTTGACAATTCTACAGTCTAGATGGGTTATAAAATGACATGGATTGGTGAGCTAAACAAGCACATTTATTGTAAAGATCTCATTAATAATGATGTTACTCATGCAAAGGTGGGAAAGATTTGCCAAGATTATAAATTTAATGATTTTTGGTAGTGGGCCTATGGTTTTCAGTGTTCCTTCCCCAAGGAAGTACATTTATCTAATTACAAGGTAGGATTTGCACATATCATCTCTAAAGTGGGTTTTGTGTGATGTGATGAAAATTTGGTATCTATTGAACTTGTTTGCTTTTGGCTTTCAAATGCTTCTGGTTTTAGCCATTCTCTATAATTATCTAAAAATTGGAGGTGAGCCACATAAACAAGAACCCAAAAATTGCAATGAATGGAAGGCTAGGAAGGATGTTTAAAAGATTTTGTAGAAGGGGAAGGTGACCGTTTATTTGGAACACCTTCATAGGTTCAAACCGCATGTCACCATAGCCTTTTTCAAAAAATGGACGGCTGATAGGGTCTCTTTACATGGTGTTACTATGAAATTGATGGAGGACTTCATAGCTGAGATCATTGGTTTACCCATAGAAGGCATAAAGTTTAGTAAATAAACCAACATTTTAAATGTTACTTTCAAAAAAATTTCTAAAACGGATACTGAGGAGAAAAATATGGAAAAAAGTGGAGATTTCTATGATTTGGAGTAGATAAACGAAATTTGGCGGGATGTGCTCTCCTATACTCATGAGTATTTCATTCTACATGGTAGAAATAAAAGAGTTCATAAATTTCATTTTGTCTTCCTCAATCATTTCAAAGATAAGGATAGAATTTCTTTTCCTTTCTATTTGCAATTTTCTTTGCTTCAAAGTTTGCATGGTCATAGGAAGGAGTTGTGTCCTATCTTACATGAAAGTTTAATTCTCCTTATTAAGGGTTGCTATAAAAGAAAGTCTATTGTTTCCACTCCTTCAGTAGAACAAAATAAGGGTTTTGTTACTGATTCTCATTCTAAAAAGAATAAGAATGAAGAGAATGTTAAGGGTAAGAAGAGGATTCTCAGACAAAAATCCTCACATTCTCAAAAGCACAAGGTGGAAGAGAACACTAAGTTTGAGAATTCTGAAAGGAAAGAGGATGAAACTCTAGAGGAAGAGGACAACATGGATGTTAGAGATTTTAATTCTAACCTGGAAGGTTACTCAAAGAGTAAAGGAAAAAGTGGGAAAGAGGATGAGGGAGAAAACACTAAAGAAAACATAGAACAAGGTAATACTGGAGATGAGGGTAATCAGAGTGATATTGATGCTAGTGAAGAAGAGATGGAAAAGGTTAAAGAGGACCCTATTACTATGGGGGAGGAGGGTTAGACTGTTAAGATTGCTTAACCCACTAGAGAGGTTGTGGAATAGGACAAAAATGAGGACCCTATTACTATAAGGCAGGAGGAATAGACAAATAAGACTACTTCACCCACTAGAGAGGTTGTGGAAGAGGACAAGAATGATTCTTCGTAAAGGGAAATTATTCTTTCCTTTTTGCATTCTGCTAAGCAAAAAGTTGATTCCATACTTCAAGTTGATTCATGGATATATAATGAAATAATGTGTTTGAAAAAAAATGGACATTGTGCAACAAAACCAAGATATTGACCATGTGAAAATTAGGCAGTTGGAAGTGTAGGTGGGAAACATCCCAAACAAACTCAAGGATTATGAACAAAACCTCTAAATGCTTATTAAGGAAAGTGGTAATAAAATGGAATAGGTGACTTCTAGTATCTATATTGCTACTACTAGTCTTAGAAAATGCACAAATGAAGAGATTATATCACCAGGGGGTCCAAGCAAGAGAACTAGGCAGAGTTCTAGGAAGAAAGCATAGGAGGTTGCTAGTGTTTTGGCTACTAATTCCATTCAAGACACTATAGAGATTGGAAAAAGAGGTTGTCAAAATGATCAAAGAGATGTAGTAGCAACTCTCACTAGGTTTTGATCTCTAGTTTTTGTCTCAACTTTTGGTAATTTTTGTTGGTTGTAGTTATTGGTTTATGTTTTTGGTCCTGTTTACTGGTTTTTGTCTAGTCTTTAAACTAGGTTCTAGGTCCTTGTAAAACCTAGGTACTTTTATTGGATACTTTATGTGGTTTCAAGCCCCCATAAAACCTAATTTTGATGTTGTTTCTCAGTAGGTTTTAGGTCCTTGTAAAACTTGGTGGTCTTTAATGCTTTATCTTTTCTATTTTTTTTAAAGGGTTTTGGGGGCCCTTCAAAACCTATTTTTACTATAATCTAAAACAATATATCTATACTTGACCATCATTTCCCTATATATGTCTTTATTTAACCTATGATTAATAATATCTTCTTCCCATATAGTTTTTGTGGGAGGCAAATTATACCCTCTCATGTTCTTGAAAGTATGTTTGACTACATTGAAATGATCATAAGTTCTGGCTGGCCCAGTTGGCAGCTTAAAATTTCTCAAAAATGCATTAGTTTCCTCAATGGAATCTTTAGCTATTTCAAAATCTCCCACCTTAGTGCATCTACATAAAAAGGTTCAATTGTTGACAGCTCTGCCCAAGTATTCTTTATTCAAAGATATCAGTTTCCAAAACATTTCCACAAACCCCAAACTCTTAGGGACATACTTGGGTAGGATATGGGGTCACTGAGGGCATCCAAATATTCTTATAATAGTATACTCATCAAACAACTCCCCAATCATGTGTTAATTTCTTTCTAGGATCAAAGAACATTTTAGGTTTAACAACCTTTATGACACTCCCAGGGATTCTTTCAATTAATAATCCTATCATTTTTGAAATTGGATAAAAAATCATTATAAAAAGAAATGAGATTAGAATATGGGTAAAACATTTTCCATACCTTTGTCCACCTTTGTACTAGCAACCCTTCTCCCCATTCTTATGTAGACTCTAAGAAGCTCTGATCAAATGTATCATCATTCTTGAATAGGATCAAATGCATGATTAGGGAACAATGATAGAATTTAAAATCCTTTAATTCTCCTTTCCAGAAAGTAGTGATCACCTTATGGATACTATCAATAATATATTCCACAAAATCATACCCAATATTATGTTTTAGATCTTGGATATTCAAAGCTATGACATAGTGTGCTCCTAAAGCACTCATGGTTCCATATGAACCTAAGGCTTTGTCGATCCCAAACATAGTATTTTTATAGTATCTTTGGAAGAATTCCAAGGGTATAATATTTTTAGTATCTTTCTTCTTTAGAATATCTCATACATTCTTCTTTACCAAAATAATATATGTCTATTCATATTCTCGCCCATGTAGAAACTCTTATAATTTTTGAAATTTTTATTCAATTTCTCTATCTCAATCAATAGTGACATAGGTCCACATAAATCAAATGCCTCTATGAATGTTTCCTTATCCAAAGATAGGAAAATGCTTCTATCCCTTCTTTGGAATGACTTATCAAAAGGATTGTAGCATTTGATTAATGCTTTCACCAAGTCCATGTCTACAAACAATTTTGGCATAACTAATTTTCCTAGGTTCCTCACCCAACAGTTACATACTGGAGTCTTTGCTACTCTATTCTTGTAGAAATTCTAGAAAAATTCATACCCATTTCTATTAGGAAACTTTGTGTCTCTACATGATGTATATGGGTCTTTGAAAGCAAGTCCATTTGCATTTTGGACATTGGTGGAAGTCAAAAAAATATGTATCCACTCTTCTACAAATGTGTTTGGAGATTTTGGTGGTGTAGTTGGGTCTTCAATCATTACTTGTGCAATTAGTTCTCCTTCTCTTTGAGCCTTTTCTATAAGTAATTCTATCAACTTTGTATGTTGGATACTAAAAGGTAACTAGAAATCACTCTACAACTCAAACTTCACTTTGGAAACTTAAGAAATTATGAAAATAGTAATGAAAATTTCCTTATCTTTTAGGTTTTATTTTTTTCTACAATGGGAGTGTGGCATTAATGGAATTTAAGATCACCATACTTGAAAAACTATCAATTCTTGAAAAGTTGAAAAATCTATGCTTTTTCATATCTTTGTACATCCAGCTCATGTTCTTTTTATCTAGCTCAAATGTGGCCATTAAAACTACTTTCATGGCTTCAAACTAATAGTTGTAATGATGTGAAAACAAACTCATCACTCCTTCACCACAATTTTTATGTTCTTCTTGATTTTGGCTATGACCGTGTGACTAGGGTTATCTTTCTAATGTTTCACACCCTCACATCTTATTTTTCTAATTATTGAGTTTGGCTTGTGATGTTGTGAACACCCTTATTCACTCCTTCACAACTTTGTTTTACTTTACCCTTTAGACTGCAATAATTTGGTGATGAATGCTTGTTAGAAATAGATAATACTAAGAGGGGGGTGATCAAAACAGGTCTAGGAAGATGCAAAGGATGTTGAAACAAGGAAAGATGGGAAAATATTAAGATCCATTTTTAAAGTATTTTCTATGTTCTAGTATTTTTCATTATTGGAGGCTTTTGGGGCATTTCTAGGCTTCTTTAGGGCTTAAGACTTTAGAAAATAAATGTAGAACTCTAAAAGATCTTTCTAGAAATTTTGATAGTTAGTGATTTAGAGATACAAGTAGAAAGTTATGGCTTCTACAAATAGAAGTAAATTTTAATATAGATTTTTATAGTTTTTATAAGTTATTAGTGTTTATTTTTCAATTAATTAGCTTATGGGCTTTTCATTTTCATATACAAGGGATAATGGTGACCCTTACGATCCATCAAATCCATCAAACTTGTATAAAATCTATTTTTTGAAATGAATGGGTCAATCTTTTTTGCTTGCAAAACATCTACTATTACATTTTAATTGTTTTCAATTTAGTCACAATACCATAGGTTCTACACTAGGTATTGTAACCTAAATTCATAATTCACATTAGTGGTATCAGAGCTTGTTTTCTCTTGTATGTCCCATCATATGTGGTCAACTTAGTGAAGCTTGGGATTGGCCATGAGAGATCTCTCATATTATCTTCCTTTGAGATGCACATGATTGTAGATGTCAAAAAGATCATTGGAAAGGATGGATGAATCCTTCAAAACACTAGTAGAAGAGGCATTAAGTAAACAATGTGAAGAAATGATGCATCAATTTTTATAGATGCTTGAAAAATGATAGTTACATGCCAGTCCAAGCAATTCAAAATTTGGGAGGAAAATCCCATTCAAGGTGTAGGTAAATTTTGACAATCTAACTATTCAATAAAAAATTGATGTAGATGTTATTAATGAATAGTTGTCCAAATTGGAGAGGATTTTATTTTGTTAATAATTTCTTAGATATTGAAAAGATAACCTTCACCCTCCTTAAAGCTGAGAATCATGTGAAGTTGGCATGGGAGGTATACTTAACAACTGAAGAAAATCAAGAATCTCAAGATGGACATGAATTTTGTATGTTATTTGATGGTAAACCCACATGGGAAGAATTTGTAGAGCAGATAAAACAAGAATATTACCCCAAGGATACCCATGAACAAAAATATATGCAATAGCAA
Source organism: Cupressus sempervirens (assembly GCA_028749045.1). NCBI lineage: Eukaryota > Viridiplantae > Streptophyta > Pinopsida > Cupressales > Cupressaceae > Cupressus > Cupressus sempervirens. Next base: position 87,228,635 of record CM053784.1, on the reverse strand, counting down.
TTACTTCAACAGAGGAAAGACCAATTAGTTTAGGAGTACACCAACATTTTTCATGCTCTCTTTGCAAAGCTTGTCATCAAAGACTTAGAAAAAAAATAAGTCCTAAATTATAAGATTGGTCTTCATAGATAAATTCATACTCAAATGGATTTCTTGAATATAGAACCATTACCTAGTGCTTTAAGATATGCATAAAAAATTGAGGAGAAGTTCAAACAAAGAGGGAGGAAGGAAAATCCAATGAACGAAAAATGGAAAGGTGAAGGTAATAAGCCAATGGGAAAAAAAATAGGCAAGGAACCATCTCCAAATTTACAAGTAAAGAGGACATGGGGGGTAAAGAAAATAGGGAAAGAATCAGGTATGTGGTGTGAAGTCCATAAAAATCCCTCTCATAACACTAAAGATTGTAGAACTATAAATAATTTAATGATGGAAACCCATAAAGAAGCTATTGTATTTGGGATGATAGAAGTTGGAAGAAAAGAGGATGAACAAATCATTGAGCCTGGCCTATATGCCACTATGGCCACTACAAAAATATTTTCTTGTGATGATGAAGATAGATTATTCCATTCACAAATGTGGGTAGGAGGAAAAGATTTACATCTTATTGTTGATACTAGTAGTCAAAAGAATTTGATATCTTCTAAGACTGTAAAGAGATTGAATTTGAAGACAACATCACATCATCAACCATATTCTATGGGGTGGGTGAGCCAAGCATGAGACATTCAAGTAAACAAGCAATATCATCTTTCATATTATGTAAAACTACTCAAAGATGATGTGATATGTGATGTAGCTCCTCTTCATGTGTGTGATATAATGTTGGGGAAGCCATACATGTATCAACATCATGGAGTGTATGAGTCAAGGCCATGAAGCATGAAAATCAAATTAGGTAGACAAAAGTACTAGATTCCAGAGGTAAGTCCTACACACTCTACATCTTTGATTAGTGTAAAATAGTGTAGAAGGTTAAAAGCCCAAATTGGTACATTTGTGTTATTAATTATCCATCCAAAGGAACAAAAGAAAAATGTGTGTAATTTCATTCTGTGGTGTCCATCACAAAAAACAAAAAAAGATTAATGGATCAAATTTTAACAAAATATCATAATGTGTTTGAGTTACCAACATGGGTGCCCTCACATTTCCAAGTTAGGCACTCTATTGATTTGATACCAGGAACCCTGTTGCCTAATGAAACAATATATAAGAGATTAGTTCTAGAGAACGATGAGATAAGAAAGGCAGATACAAGAATTAATTCCAAAAGGACATATATGCCCAAGTGCATCTCCCTGTGGTAGCCTAATTGGTCTTGCAAAGAAAATGGATGGTATATGGAGGCTTTGTATTGATTACATATCATCTAATAAGATCACTATAGAAAATAGATACCCAATTCCTCAGATAGATGATGTCTTAGACTAACTTAGAGGGGAAAAATTCTTCTTTAAAATTGACTTGAGATCTAGGTACCATCAAGAACCAATTGATCCAACAGATGTATGGAAGATTGCCTTTAAATCTAAAGAGGGGTTATTTGAATGGTTGGTGATTCCTTTTGGTCTCACAAATGCCCTAGCCACATTTATGAGGATGATGAATGATATTATTAGGCCATTCACTGACTCCTTTGTAGTTTTATATATGGATGATATTTTATTTTTTAGTAAAACTTGGGAAGAACATCTACAACATGTGGAACAAATACTTTCTACATTACAAAACCATGGATTCTATGAAAATAAAGAAAAATGTTTTTTTTTTATGCAAACTATTAAGTACTTGGGATATATTATTGATAGTGAAGGTGTTCATGTTGATCTTGAAAAGATCTAGGCAATTAAAGATTGACCTACTCCAAGGAATCTCACATAGTTGCATACCTTCTTGGGTTAGCTAACTTTTATTGTAGATTGGTGTTTGGATTTTCACATTTGTCTTGGCCTTTGAATCATTCATTATGAGGATGTATGAAAGTGAAATTTAGGTGGATAGGTGCTCAAAAACATGCATTTGAGGAGTTAAAACAAAGGTTATGTTCTGCACTAGTTTTATCTCTTCCTAATTTACAACAATCTTTTGAAATACAAACTGATGCATCAAAATATGCATTGGGAGCAATCCTCATCCAACATGGACATCCAATTACCTACTATAGTGAGAATTTTTCTAATATAGTGTGTACGTATCCCACCTATGACAAAGAATTATATGCTATTGTTCAATATTGAAAGCAATGAAAACATTATATATTGGGAAAGGAGGCTATCATCCACATAGATCAAAAACCCCTTCAACTTTTGTAAATACAACATAAATTATAGAATGATAGGCATCAAAGATGGTTAGCGTATCTTCAAAAATATCATCTCAACATTTGTCATAAGAAAGGAAGTGCCAATAGTGTAGCAAAGACTCATGTGGTCACATAACAAAAAGTTGGGCCCACTTGTATGGACATGATAATGAATTTTATAATGTTTATGCTCAGCTAGTGGAAGGTAAGCATGTGAATGATTTTAACTTGTAGGATGGAATACTCTATCACTTAGGCCAAATATATTTTCCTAAGGAAGGATGTAAGAAGTTAATATGGTAAGCTCACTATACTAAGATTTTTGGTCATTTTCGAATAGGTAAGACTACTGCTATACTACAAAGATATTTCTACTAGCCAAAAATGAAAAATGATGTGATGAAATACATTCAAGCATGTGCCATTACAAAGCCTACAAATTGTAAGCAAGGTTTATATTAACCACTTCCTATTCCAGATAAACCTTGGCATTCAATTTTAGTGGATTTTATGTCTTATTTTCCTACCACAAAACATGGGCATGATTTTGTATATGTTTTAATTGACAGATTTTCAAAAATGGCAATCTTGGTAGCTTGTAGAAAGGCAATCTCTACTAAAGAAACTACAAAACTCTTTTTTGAGCATGTTTAGGTTCATTTTGGGCCACTAAAAAGCATTATTTCAAATAGGTATAGTCACTTTTTTAGTAAATTTTTGTCCTCATTATGGGCAATGATGGACACAAAACTAACAAAGTCTACTACATTCCACCCTCGAAGAGATGCTCAAACAGAGGTTGTCAATCAAATGATTATTCAAATCCTATGTATGTATCACTCCAAACATCCTCATATATGGGATGAGAGTCTTCCCTATGTACAACATAGCTACAATAGGGAAATTCATAGTTCAATTGGCCATAGCCCATTTGAAGTTTGTCTCAGATATAAGTTGTTAGCATCAATAAATGTTTCTACTCTTGTTATGAAATTTGACTTGGTACCATTCTTGGATAAGGAGAGGGACAAAGAAATGAATTTTATTCATAGAATTCATCATTTGTAGTAGCAAGTTCATGAAATTTTGGAGCACACCACTAATAAGTATAAATAGAGGCATGATGCACATCGAACTCCTCATAATTTTTAGGTTGGGGATAAGGTATGGTTGTAATTCCAAATAGAATTCTTACAAGGCCCTCATATGAAGCTTTGTCCTCTTCACTATGGTACCTATAAGATTATAAATAAAGTTGGTGAAAATGCATTTGAACTCAACTTGCCTCCATTTTTGGGTATTCACCTAGTCTTCAATGTAGAATTGTTGAAGCCATATTTCCCTCCTTTACTAGATATTGCAAATGTAACTGAAGAAATCAGTCATACAAAGCTAAATCCAAAAGATATCAATCAACTTCAAAGTGATCAAATTGCGGAAGTTTTCATTAAGAATTTGAGAAACCAAAAAATCTATCTATACCATGTGGTAAAAGTGGGACAATTTGTTCAAGAGGGTAAATGGCTTAAACATGAACAAATCTAGCTTCATTTTCCACATTTGATGTAGAGTGTGGATGAAATGGGGCTCATTTCCTTCAAGGATGAAGGAATGATAAAAATATAGTCTAAGAATATGTAGAGAATATCAGCACAAGAAAAAATGGGAAAATATCAAAATCCATTTTTTTGATATTTTCTATGTTCTAGTATTTTGCATTTTCAGAGGCCTCTAGGGTATTTCTAGGCTTTGGTAGGGCTTAAGACTTTGAACAGAACTCTGGGAGATCTTTCCAAAAAATTTGATGGTTTTTTATTTCAAGCTATGACTTCTACAAGGAGACATAAATTTTAATATAGATTTTTATAGTTTTTATAAGTTGTTAGAGTTTATTTTGTAATTAATTAGCTTATGGACTTTTTATTTTCATATCCAAGGGATAATGGTGACCCTTAGGATCCATAAAAACTATAAAAACTCTATTTTTTGAAATGAATGGATCACTTTTTATGGCTTGCAGAACCTCTACTATTGCATTTTAATTGTTTTCAATTCCGTCACAATACCATAGGTTCTACACTAGTTATTATAACCTAAATTTGTAATTTAGATTAGAGGATGAATTAGTATTCTACAAACTTTTCCCCATAACTAAATATTGTTAATTACTTTAAAACGTGCATATGAAAGTAAACCAAATCATGAACATAAAATATATCCATGCACATAAATAACTCATAGCACCATTATTTGTTAACTAGGGAAACCCTAGCCAAGGGAAAACCTTGGTGGGGATGATACCCACTAGATGATTCACTGAACAATAAGATCTTGTTAAGGATATTGATCCAGTTAGGAGTCTATGAAGTGCATATAGTTTCTCAATTCCTTGTTAGGTGATTAGGCCTCGTTAGAAGCCTCAACCCTATTAGGAGTTGGTACAACAATTATAATTTATGCAAGAAGAGCCCACTTTCGTAACATGCAATTATACAATTCAATTCCTTTACAAGATAGGTATACATATAATACTTGCTTTGCTACTATAACTCACACTTGCTACAATCTTACATCAGTTTTTACATCACATAAGACTCACAGATATTTCTCACAATAGTTCACATGTCACGTCTAATCACACAACTTCTCCATTATCTTGGCAAGATAAGATCTTTACTTATACATCACACAATCATAAAACTCTGCACTGTCAGCCTTCATGTCTTTAGACACTTGGCATAATATAAAATAACTTATGAAATCTATCCACATAGTTGATTCAACATAAATTAGTAATTATTTTGTAACCAAAATAATTCCTAAAGTTGTACAACTTTGTTTACTGTCATGCTTTGTTCTACAATATTAAATGCCCACACTGTTAATCATAGTATAACTTGCATCATATTGTATATACACACATGTGCATTGGTACATGCCATCATGAAAATGTCACAAACCATTCCTCGAATGAGCATAAGCTAACTCTTTGTGCATCGTCTATATTCTTAAGGTTTGTACTCTGTGTTGCTGCAAAATGTGTAATACTTAGACAATTTTCTATCTCTAATGCATAAATGAAATGCTAAATATATGTTTTCATAAATGATAATCATGAAGAAATCTAACTAACCATATTGCCAATAATCTCCCCCTTTGGCATTGATTGCAAATTTTGAAAAAATTGGCTAAGTCCCAAAATGATGTCATACATAACAAAAATAAAGAAAAGTAACTACACAAAAACTACCTTCTAAACATAACAATTTTATTCATGTTTTGATGGATCATTACATTCCTTATCACTCCTTTACATTGATACATACATAAGCTCCCCCTTTGACATCAATGACAAAGGTGCCAAAACTGTATCATAAAACTTGTTGCCTACTATTGATTAGCTTGTCATTCTAGATATGCAGTTTGAAAAATCAATCTTTAGTATGTTGAATTCTTTCTTCTAGTTTTCTTTGATTGTATTTTATATACTGATGAGTGCACAAAGTGCATAAGGTGCTACTTTAGTTGCACTTAGGTCAGTATAGGAAAAATTTTCATAGGAATTCTTTGCTACGAGATATTCCTTCAATTGCCTCTGCAAAATTACAACTTTAGGTGCCAAATATTACCTTCTCCTTGCCACATTGCTGCTTTTGATAGCATTGTGGATCTTCTCAATGTCATTCTTAAAAATCTTCATTTATAATCTCAAGTTGTTGCAATCTTATAGTGAGTGTCTAAAGCTCACTCATATGGCCTTTTATCTTTGCATCAAAATCTAATAGGTAAGTGTAAGACATTGCACACTATCCATACAAATTCTTATCTTTAGAAATACATTTTCTTAATTCATTGATTTTTCCATCAAGTTCCTTTAAATCATTGCATACATTAGTGCACATTGTGATAAATAGGGCTACTTCATGATTTTTCTACACTTGCATTGCTACTACTTTAGCCAAAGTTGTGCATTCCCCATCAAAGGTGTTCACCAACTCTTTTTCCTTGGCTTGCCAATCTAGATTTTCTATAGTTGTGGAAACTATCTTTTGCATGCTCTCCAAGACTTCAACAAGAGTCTTCTCTAAAGACTTAATAGTTTTTTTCTTCTCGAATAACTTTCTCAAGGTGCCCATTAATTCCTTCTGATCTTAATCATCATATGGAATAGGTGTTGCTGTTGATGTCCTAGCTACTGACACTACTAGAAGTATAATAGCCTTTACCTTTTATTTCTTTTCTCTCTTCTTTTCTTTAGCCTCTTTCTTTGCATCTTCTTCATTCTATTTTTCTTCTTCTTCTTCTTTCTTTCCCTTTTCCTCTTCTTCTTTTCTTTTCTTTACCTGTTGTTCTCTCTTCTTCTTTTCTCTTCCTTACTTCTACTTCATGTTCCCTCTTTTCTTTTTCTTCCTTTTTCTTTTTCTCTTCTTCCTCATCATCAAAACTAAAATAATTAGTGATATTGTTGATATTACCAACAATATTTTCTCCATACCCTATAAATGGGTTCTCCTTAGTATCTATAATTATGTGTGTGCTATCCACTTGCATGGATTTAGTGCCCGTAACAATATGAGGTGGTGATAGTACTTTTTGTGTTTCATCTATTTCTTCCTCTTCACTAGATGGTGTACAGACTGCCACATACACTAGACTATCATCTTCAGCTTGTGCACTCTCCTTAGGCACTGAGGACATGTACTTTACTATTGCCTCCTCTATTTCTTTCCTAACCTCTTCATAATTGCCTCCCATCAGAAGAATTTCTCTTCTTTTGTTCCTCAGCAAGGGCTCCATACCCTTCAAAAAAAATTCAAATTCTTCTTTTGATCCAACATCACATAACTTGTTTATGGATGTGATCTTCATGTCTAAATCTTATTCTTCTACTCTTCTCTTCCTATTAATTCATCTATTTTATAGGTCTTCAGGAATTTTATTCTAAATGCTATCAAATCTCTTATTCCTTAGTATCATGTTTCCTATCCATACTACTATGCATGTTATAAAATCTATTTAATCACACAAAATTATCATCATTTATAGTCTACATATTTAGATTCTCTACCTTTGATTTCCATGCCATTTTACCTATAGTTGTCTGATCTTCACACACATCTTGTTCAACAATTCTATCTTCAATATCATCTTCTAAGCTTTCATAACTACTCACTTGCATGATTTTTCTTCTCTTTCCTGGTCTGTTGGTTGTATGTTTGACCCTTTTCATTTTAGGTTCTTTTTTAACCTTTACTAGTCTTCCTAACTTCCTCTACATAGTAGGTACTTCCACCTTTGGTTAACTCCTTGATTGTTCATAGCTAGCTCTAGCTGGTTACATTATCACAACTACTACATACAATGCAATAGGAGCTTTTGCACATGGTTGTGCCACCATTACTTCTTCTGAAGGTCCTGTCACTGCAATAGGTGTTGCTACTAACAATTTAGACCACTCACTGGCCTTCATTTCCAGTTCAATTTCCTTTATATCATTGAATTCCTTCCTTGACATACTAGATTCCTTAAGGATAGAATCTATCTCTTTCTCTACTTTCTTCTTTATCTCTTTTCTATGGAACTCAAATTCTACTATCCTTAATCTTTCATCATATGTTCCCCATCTAGGACATTTTGTTTCTTTCTTAGGCTCAAGTATAATCTATGCATACCCTTCTATCAATTTTGTGCTAATCCATAGCCCATAGGCTCAATGAACTTTACTCTACATATCACTACTTCCATGTAGGTGTTATTAGTCTCCATCATGAAACACAAATCATCCTTACATTATTCCACCATAGAGGGAGGTATCCTATGCCTTATTTTCATCTTAGACTAAAACTTCTTCATCATTCTATCAATATCAATGTCTTTAACATTCTCAGGATTGGATCTATAGCATTGAGATGTCATCTTCATTGCACACTGACCACTATCCCAATTGATTATTCCCAAAAAGTTTCATGTAACAAAGAAGAACAAATGAGTCAATAGGGACTCAAAGCTAAATATTGTGATTTTTTTTTAATCTATCCAATAGTTGCAATCTGATAATGTCACACAAATTCACTTTCCTCCTTTCTACAACCATCACATATGTTGCATGAAGAAATCTAGCTAGTACATAGTTAACCCTTGATCCATGGTTCAACTTGTACCCTAAGATCTTGTCAATAATTTAACTATTTTATCCTAAATAGGATTAACCTTCATATTTCTTTCATCAAACTTGGTTTTCAGGTTTGTCTCCACCATTTTCCTAACATTTCCCTCATTGAAAGGATTGTACCCTCCATTTCTTCATCCTATTACTTTGTGAATTAGGTCATTGTCAATGATAATCTGTGTATCACCCAACCAAAACATATCATCATGTATTCTGTTCAAAAATGATTCGGGTCCACTCATGATTATTGAATTCTGTATAAAACATATACTTCACCAAATTCAAATCTTCAATGTGCCATACATAGACTTTAGGGATAAGTCATTGTTTCACATCTTTCCTAAATCTTTGTGAATCTCCTCATCTCCTATGATCTAATTTTTTAATGTATATAACTCTAGTTAAAAGTGCAAAGTTGTGTCACCTTTCAAGATGACTTATCAAAACGACTAAATTTGAGTATTTCTATCTTAAAACCATTTTTTTTCAAACATATAATCTAGATAAATTCATTCTAGCTAAGTTATATATGGTCTCACACTTTTCCAATTGGAAATGTCCATTAAATGCATGTTTTATAATAGTTTGTATCTAATTACTAAATAAATAAAAGTATTTCAAAAAAGTAGCATTTCAATAACTCTTACTATTTTTTATGATATTTTTAAATAATATATAAACACGATTTTATAGAATTCAAAGTCAAGAACACTCTCATATAGATTTTATAGTGTTTTAATTAGGCATAGTATAATGTAATTAAAAAATTCTACAATCATGTATTTTAACACTCAAAAAGATGTCAATTTTGAGAAAGAAAAATATTAAATCATATTAAAAAAATTAAAAATTATATGACATTCTATAGGAGAGAGTCCTCTTTGAGAATGTATATCTTCTTTAGGTTAGAATAGATTTGTTTTGAAAACTTGGTGGGAGATGAAAGCTATCAATTTTAGGAGAGTTGAAATTTGAATCATTATAGAAAAGAAAATATAGGTCTAAAGCAAATTTTTGTTTTTGATTGTTCTACCTATATATGTTATCTAAAACATAGCCTAATATCAAAGGGAAATAAGTTAATTTCCATATAGTTTTATGGTAGGAACTAGACCCCTAATTTTCAACACTTTTTAGCAGCAAAAAAATTAGGAAAATATATCAATTCTTATTCCAAATAATTATTAAAAATTATAATCCTAAACTTCATCATTTTCTACACATTTCATTAGTTTACTTCATTTTCAAATTCAAAATAATAATACTAGTTTTATATCATTGAGGGTGAAAAGTTATACTTTTGTAAGCCTTTTCCTTTACAAAAGGGTGACATGGGTTTGTGCTTTTACCCTCCTTATATCCTCTATGTGTAACACATTTTCTTGAACTTGTGAAAATATGCCTATAGGATCATCTAATAAAGAAACAAATGGGTGTTTCTTGAACTCATACCTTGGTCTATCACTAACATCATGCACTTTTTGACTAGCCATTTTTCAATAGCTATAAATACTACAATGAACAGGATCAATACTTCATAAAATGCCTCAAATTTGTGGTTTTAATGCTTTCACAACTTTTGCTTCATAGACTTTACTGTGCACTTTAGTTTCTATTAAATCACTCTTCAATTCACTCAAGTCACTTTGCATAAACAAATGGTACACTAAATATCACTTGTGATCCATAAATCATTTCAAATCACACTGTGCATTAAATGTGTAATACCAAAAACTTAGAATATTGTCTCTATCTACCAATAACCTTGTTCTTACAATTATTTCTTACTATGATCATATCAAGACTTGCACACTAAACCATAGCTTTCTCTCTATGTCTTCTACCTTTTGGTAATTGTGTAATCTCTAACTCACTCTTAAACATCAATTCTGGCCACTGATGCTCTGTTGCTTTTATAATAGCTTAATCTAGATAGGTTAAGCTACAAATAATCTATCACTTCAACTTTCCATCATGTGCACCAAATAATTTCTCTTCCAATACTGTATGTGAACTCTCTAGATTACAAGCTTTCACAAATGATTCTTTCAAGTCCTCAACATGTTCTTTGACTACTTTCTGATTATTGTTACCTCCATTTTCATTCCTCCTATCATTCTTGTTGTTATTCCTTCTATGACTAGGGTTCTTGTTAAATTTTCCTCTATCTATTCTATAGAAACTTTTTGTGTGTCCAAAGTTATTAAATAACTAACATACAGGTGCATTTTTCCTCTGATTATTTCCATTCTAATTTTCAGGTACTCTAAAATTTCTTGCAATGTGTCTAGGATGGCTACATTTGTATCAAACAAAGTACTTTTTCTCACCATTAGGTTTCCCTCCATCATTAGATCTTCTCTAAGATCTACTTCTTCTATTACTTGTAGGAATATTATTCCTAAACATTGTAATATTCTTATTATCATCTATAAACTTAGGTTTCCTACATTCTACTTCCTTATGTCCAATTCTATGACAATTATAACAATAGAAATTAGTAATAGGCTTAAAATACTTACCCATGAAATCTTTCTTCATATGTCTAGCTTCATTACATATGTAGCATCTACCTCTAAATTCATGCCTTACCTCTTTAGGTAAATCATCTTTCTTAGGTTCTTCAACTTGCTCTATTGTTATAGGTTCATCAAATTTCTCTATCAATTTAATTTTCTCAACTTCATCAGACCACTTGAACTTTTCTTTAAGGATTTTAGTTATAGAATATGATTTTATCATAATCTCATCTTTCTTTGTTGACTTATCTCCAAGAAGATATCTAAGGCCTATCTTTTCATAATAAGGTCTTTGATGAAATATTTGTTCATCAATTTTCTCAGAACTTGTGTGAAGTTTCTCTGACTATTGTTTTGCTTGTGTCAACTCTCTTTTCACAATGATGTTTTATTTTTCTAACATTGCATGCTTTATCTTAATAGAATCTAATTTAGATGTCACTCGACTCAACTAGGATCTAAGGTCTACATTCTTAGATTTTAGACCAGGTTCACTCTTACTAACATTAATCTTAAGACTCAACTTTAGCTCAACAATTTTCAACTCATGTTTCAAGATCTCATTCTCTTTCTTGAGATTTTATGTATCATCATTAGCACTAATCTACACAAAATGTTCCTTTCTAGATTTTATACTTTCATCAATTTCATCTTTCAGTTTGCCAATGTAAACTTTTCCATACATATACATATATATACATATATACATACACACACACACAGAGACATATATATATATAGTAAGAAGGTCAATCTATTCAAGAGATTCTTCAAGATTCTTCTTCAACTATTCCATATTCATTAGGATCTTACTTAAGCTATTAAGCCTCTTCAAAGTAACTAAGCTTTGATACCAATTGTTAGAAATAAATAATATTGAGGGGGGGGGGGCGGGCATGTGAATCAATATTTCCCATAACTAAATATTGTTAATTACTTTAAAACTTACATATGAAAGTAAACCAATAATGTTGAATAGTAAATATATCCATGCACATAGAGAACTAATAAAACCATTATTTTTTAACTAGAAATACACTGACCAAGGGAAAACACCTAGTGGGCATGATACCCACTAGATGATTCATAAATAATAGGATCATGTTAAGGATATTGACCATGTTAGGAGTCTATGAAGTACATATAGTGTCTCAAGTCCTTGTTAGAATCCTTAACACTATTAGGAGTTTCTACAACCCTATTAGGAGTTGGTAGAATAATTAAAATGTATGCTAGAAGAGCTCACTACCCTAAAATGCAATTCCTTCACAAGATAGGTATACATACAATACTTGCATTTTTGTTGTAACTCATACTTTCTCTAATTTTACATTAGTTTTTGTATCACATAAGACTCATAGATAGTTCTCACAATAGTTTGCATGTCACATCTAATCACACAACTTCCCCATTATCTACGTAAGATAAGATCTTTACTTATACCTTGCACTATTGGCCTTCATGTCTTTACATGCTTGACATAATACAAAATAACTTATGGAATAATATCCATATAGTGGACTCAACATAACTTTAACCAAAATAATTCCCAAAGCTGTACAACTCTATTTAGTGCCATATTGTCTGTACACACATGTGCACTGTACACATCATCATGAAAATGTTACAAACCTATCCTCAAATGTGCATAAGAAAAATCTTTGTGTATCATCCATACTCTTAAGATCTGTACTTTTTACTACTGTAAATTGTCTGATACCCAAAAAAAATTCTATCTCTAATGCATAAATGAAATGTTGAATGTATGTTTCCATAAATGACAATCATCAAGATATCTAACTAACCATATTAACAACAATTCCTTGTTTACCATTTCACACTTTCATTGTCATTTATACCCTAGCATCTTTTATCCTTGCAATGACGTGATGCTTTATATTCTTACCTCATTGCACCTTCACCATCATCAAACAAGATGTTCACTCTAACCATGTGATGTTGTGCCAAACATTTTCCTTTAACACTTTCATCATCCCACAACATTGCAACTTAATGCCATGACTATCTATGGAACCATGCAAGAGTGTGAAAAACATTCTTAACTACAACAATTCCTTTGTTTGCAACTTTATATCATTATTTATTTACCTTTACTCTTAAATTGTGAAGATTTGCTCCATTGTTTTGTTTGATTGTTATCTTCTTCTTTTAGTTTCACCAGTTTAGTCTTAACTATTATGTGAACCCTTGTGAACTTGTGCTAGTCTTTAACCTTGTCCATTCTCAACTTATCATCGCATGTTCACAACATCAATTTGGAAACAATAGTTTAACATTATAAAGGCACAATCCATATAATTTTCCATCTCATAGCCTTTAGTTTGAGTTATTCATTAACATTAGTGATGGTGTGATAGTATTAAATCTTAATCACAGTGATCAATGAATCACTTTGTTGTAACTTAACATATTACCTTGCATTAAACCTTTGCAATCTAGCAATAAGAAATTCTTATAATTGTAGGGCATCATTCATGGTTTCACATCCTAGACATCACCTTCATATTTCAACCACATGATCATGCAAATAGGGCTTGATTTGACTTCCTTCTTTTCTTTGATACTTTGTAGCTTAAAACTCTAACTCAACAAGTAACCCCATGAAGGCGCAACCAGAAGCTTTCATTGCTTCACATCATTAACCTAAGGTTTCTTTAATTCACTTCTGAAGGTGTGCTTCCTTATAATTCTTAACCATCAATGCCTTTTTTCATCCTCATGGATTAGTCTTCACATTTTATCTAATCCCCCACGATGTTGCATTGACATCTTTGTTGATTTCTTCTTTTCATTTCTACAATCGCAACTAAAGCATCCTTAATAATTTATGACCTACAACCTTACAATGATGGTTTAGACCTAACCCTTTTCCTTTTATTGTAGCATCACCACTTGAAATACCTTAAGTCAAAAATACATTTTGATCACGTTCTCTTCCTTGTTTCACTCATTCGCATCCCCAACCTTAATGTTATCACTGACCGTTGTGAAGCCACTTTGAGCTTAGAATAGAAATTTTTCCCTTTCACCACTTTAAAAATGGTTAATAAGAAAAGCTAAGAGATCTTTTGTTTATTGATACTTCACAACATCACGACTTAAAAGATCAGAGATCATGAAATATAAAGATAAAAAACCTATGGATATAAATGTATAAAAAGGTTTTTCACATATTTCCTTTTAAAAGGAAAATGTATTTAGAATGAATTCCAATGACATAACAAGAAAAATGTTTTACCTAGGGTTTTTCATGAGGGCTGACATAACTTTTTAGAAACCCTAAGCTTTTATCATAATTCTTCCTAATTTTCAAAAAATTGAACAAGACTGCAAGCAAGCGAAAAATTAGGCCAACAGATTTTACATGGAAATCCAATTTCAAAAAAAACACCAGTAACATGCTATTAATTCTCACTCTTTTGAATTGATGCCTTGTGGAAGGCCAACATTTTTAAAGGTTACAATACACACTATTAAATGTGACCCAGTTGGAGGATTTCAATCACCCTGTTAGGAGTGAGCCTTGTTAGAGGAATTTATATCATTTACTTGGAATGTCACCTAGTTAAAGGATTTAAAAATGAATATTAGGTCAACCTTAATCCAAAGGGTTTACCCTAGACTAATACAATGATTAGAAAGTAACAGTAAGGCTTGATTTGATAACAAATTACAACTCACTTACAAATTACAGATGTTTATTTAAGTTCTCCATTCCACTTAGCTTTCACACACTTCAAATTTGATAGCTTATTCACCCTTCAAGCATTCATACTCTTAAGCCTTCTTTCTTTTCTTGCCAACAGTAGTATCTTCTATTTTGCCACTGAATAAAGAATTATTATAGACTTCTTTTCTTCCTTAGGTTCCCATACATGACAACCTTTTCTTCTGACTAGCTCTCCTTATAAATAAAGATTTAAGATATTTTCAATTCAACCTCAATAATCTATTTTAGGGTAAGATAGGATTAGGTGGAATACAGTGAATTTACCCACTTTTCCATTTGATTCCTCTAGAAAATTCTTCCCCAATCCTCTTTGAATTCACCTCAAAATGGTTTACCTTGAATTCTATGTTGCCAGCTCATCATAATTATCTTCTACACGCTTCACACAATTCATGAAAACAAAATAGTTGGCTCAAATTCTTCAAATCTACAATTTAACATGAATACTAGTACTTGACATTAATATGTTGTTACTCAACTTCTATATTCTTCTTCCACTCATATTCAACTAGATAACTTAACAAATACTAAATTTTACTGGTGCTTATCATCAACTAAACTTTACTCGCCTTACACTAAGTTCACTTAGCATAGACTAAAACTTCACTTTTCTTGGCTCCAACTGATTTTTTGGTCATCTTGCACTAACTTTTCTTAGCACCTACACTATCCACTTGGTCAAGTTTGGTAGACTCAATTCTTCTTACTTGTTCTTTTATACTTAATCAGTGTATCCAACCTTTGTAGCCTTAGGTAGATAATCAATATACTATATCATCACTATCTTAACTGATCTTTGTACTTTTTCTTCATACCATAACTCAAACTTTCCTTTCGGTGTTCTTGTTATCTTATTTGATCAAATCCTCCTCATCATTCAAACAAATGATATTACTCAAATCAACTAAGCAATTATCTTACCATTAAGTAGTAGGTTTGACATCCACAACAAAACAATGATTAAGACATTACAATCTCATATCAACAACATATACATGGGGATATATGATACATGCCATGTAAATGTTTTGTAAAAACCTCTTAAAAAATTAAATATACCTTCCAACTCAGCCTAATAATCATTTTTCCTAAAACTTTGTTCCATTCCTGACTTTTATATAGACTCTATATTTCTTGGTCTCTATTATTATTGGTGCTTGGCATTATTGTTGCTCAATCTTTATAGACTTCATGATGCTTAGCATATACTATAATCAACACATACTATATCATTTAGTACAAATGCAAGGAAGGATAGGGAAAACTAGGGCCAATGGCACACCCAACTCTCTGAACCACCTTGCAAGAGTTAGCACAATGGAAGCAAACAAAAAGAACAAACAAAGGAGGAAGAAGAGTAAAATACTTTCATTGATTCTTCAAATATTCAACATATATGCCTAGCTATAAGGCCTTCTAGGTTATAGCCAGATAAAAATACATTCATACACAATGATCTAGTAGGAATTTGCACTTTCCAGTTCCACTCTGCAATCCTATTCAAAATTTCCTTAAAACTCTATTTATACTAGCCAAAATGGCTTATGGATCATTCTAGAACATGGAGAAGCCACAAGTTTCCTCTTAGAAAATATTAAATGAAAATAAACCTAACATTACATATAAATCGATGTCCAAGAAAAACTGTGATATCTCCTAGCTCCAATTAAATTAGAACTCACACTTTGAACTATGGGTAGATGTTTAGGTCCTCTAGAACCCTTAAGTTTTCAAATTTTGATTCATCAAGGACAAGTGTGCATCCATTGTAAAATTTGAGTGCATAAAACTATCACACAGAACTACCAAAAATTGATGTTCTAGGAGAATTTCTATATCTCCTAACTCATAAGGAGTTAGAACTTGTGCTCTAGATAATAGATATTAATCTAGGCCTTCTTCAATCCCTAAAGTTAAAATCCATTAATTCATTATGGAAAATTAGTTACATGGTCTACAACAAGAACCTAAAAACCAAAAAATGTAGTTTTAGCAAAACACAATTTTAGTAGTAGGATAAGAACTGAAAAAATGCATGATAGTAGTACAAGCCAAGATGCTCCTACATTAAGTAACTAGGGTTGGAAGAAATTATTCTCTTGAATCATTGATATTTCACAACCTGAGCTGAGTCCAAATTAGATTGAGAAATCCATGAAGCATCTTACATAGGTCTATTCTTCCACTTCACCAGGTATTCATAATAATTCTTTCCCCTTGTGCTCTTACCAATTATCTAATCCAATATTTGTTCAACTTCTTCAATCTACTTCTTAGGAGAGTCATTTGATACAATAACTTCATCATCTAACTTGTGATACCTATATAAATTAGTAACATTGAATATAGGAGATATATCGATGTCATCAGGTAACTCAATTTCATAAGCATCTCCACTATAAAAATTCTTCAAGATCTTACAAGGTCCAAACTTCTTCATCTTTAGCTTATTGTATGTTCCAATAGGAAATCTTCCTTTCTTCAAATGAACCATTACCTCATCACCAACTTTAAAATCATGACGTCTCCTAGACTGATTAGCATTCTCCTTATACTTCTTATTACTTTGTTCTAACTTCAACTTCACTTTCTTATGCAAAGACTCCATAAAATTAGCAAATTATTCTCCTACAACACTAATATCTCTCAAATATGATACTCCTCTAGGCTTTATTCCAGTAGAAATCTCAAAAGGTTTCTTCCCTAAACTCCTATTCATAGAACTATTATACACAAATCCAGGTTGTGCTAATACCATCTCCCAATTAATTAGCTTATTCCCAACTAGACATTTCAAAAAGTTGCCCAAGCTTCTATTCACAACCTTTGTCTATCCATCAATCTATGTATGGAATGTAGAACTAAAATTTAATTCAATATCCATCTTCTTTCACAAAGTCTTCCAAAAATAACCAACAAACTTACTATCTTTGTCAGAGATAATACTTCTTGGTAATCCATGCAATTTCACAATTTCTTAGAAGAAAATTTCAGCAACATGCTCAACATTTGATGTCTTCTTACATGGTATGAAATGAGACATCTTAGAAAATCTATCTACAAGAACAAATATGGAATCATACCCCTTTGGTGTCTTAGGTAATCCAATAACAAAATTCATACTGATGTCACTCCAAGGTTTCTTGGGAATAGTAATAGGTGTATACAAACTAGTATTTTGACTCACTCCTTTAGCAACTTGACAAACTCCACAACTCTTTTCAAATTTCTAAACATCCTTATATATTTGTGGCCAATAATAATTCTCTTTCAGAAAACTCATTGTCTTATTAGTTCCAAAATGTCCAACCAATCCACCACTATGTTTTTCTTTAATCAGATTCAACATCATATAACTCCTAGAAATACACATCTAAATACCTTTGAACAACATACCTTCTTGAATGAAATACTCATCATACTTACTTATGTGATTGGTCAGATTTGGTGCTCTACAATCTCTCCATGCCTTAGAAAATTAGGATCAACATCATACAACTCCTTCATTTCATCAAAACCAAGAGCATCTTCTACTCAATGCATCAACAACTCTATTAGTAACTCCACTCTTATGCTTAATTAAAAATGTAAAATTTTGCAAGTACTCAACCCATTTCATATGTCTCTGATTCAATTTATGTTGACTTCCTAAGTATTGTAAACCTTTATGATTAGTATACAACACAAACTCCTTAGGAATCAAATAATGTATCCACTTCTTTGATGCTTAAAAAATAGCATAAAACTCTTGATCATACACAAAATACTTCCTTTTAGCATCATTCAACTTTTTACTAAAGAAAGCAACATGCTTACCTTCTTGACTTAATATAGCTCCTATTGCATTACCACTTGCATCACATTCAACTTGAAATACTTTATTGAAATCAGTAAAAGCCAATATAGGTAATTCAACAACCTTTATTTTTAAAGTCTCAAAACTCTTATTAGCTCCATGTGTCCACTTGAATTCCTTTTTATCTTCCCTCATTGTCTCAGTCGTAGAATTAAAAACAACACTAAAATTATTTATAAGCTTTCTATAAAAACTAGCCAAACCATGAAATGGTCTTACCTCACCCACATTCCTAGGTGTAGGCCAGTCTAAAATTTCTTTAACCATTTCAAGATCCATCTTCAATCCATCAGCTGAAATCACAAATCCAAAATAAACAATCTCCTCTTGCATACAAGAATACTTTTTTAGATTAATCAACATTTTTTTCTCTTTCAACCTCTGCAATACTTGTCGAATATGCTCAAGATGTTCTTCCTTATTCTTACTAAATATTAGAATGTCATCCAAATAAATAATCACAAACTTACCCAAGAATATTTTTACAACTTCATTCATCAACATCATGAAAAAACTAGGTGCATTAGTCAAACAAAAAGGCATAACCAACCATTCATACAAGGCATCTTTTGTCTTGAATGAATTCTTCCATTTATCACCTTCCTTGGCATAGGAAACTTGTATTTCACTATGATTTTGTTAATAGCTTTGGAATCAGTACACATTCTCCATTCTCCATTCTTTTTAGATGCTAATACAGTAGGTACAACACATAGACTCAAACTTTCTTAGATCAAGCTTTTATGTAACAACTCATCCACTTGTCTATTAAATTCTTCATTCTCTATAGGAGTCAACCTAGATGGTGTTGTGTTCAAAAAACTAGCTCCAAGAATCGGATGCATACATTGACTTATACTTCTTACTAGAGGTAAACCATCAAGAATATCATCAGCAACAATATCTTTATACTCATTCAGCAATTCAACAATTTCTGATGTCATTGTATAATTACCAACTTCTTCTTCTTTTTCATTACTATCAACACTTGATCCTTTAGGAACTATAGCAAAACAAACTTGATTCGTCTTTACTTCCTTTTCAAATTGCTTTCCATTAACCATGCAAACTTTTATTGCAGTACAATTGACCTCATCTTGAATTTCAATCAAAGGCAGAAATGTTTGTTTCTTCCCATTTACCTAAAGAGTATAATGATTCAATCTTCCATCATGCACAACATATCTATCATATTTCCAAGGTCTACCCAACAAAATATGATGACAATCCATGGGCATAATACCACACAAAACTTCATCAAAGTAATGTCCAATTTTGAACTTCAAAATACATTGCTCACTTACCAATATCTTATGTTCATCTTTGATCCATGAAACATGATAAGGTTTGGGATGTTTTAGCCTCTACAACTGAAACTTTGTAACTAGCTTTTCTGATACCAACTTTTTAAAACTTCCACCATCAATAATTATCTTGCAGCATTTTCCATTCATCTTACATCTGGTCTTGAAAATACTTTTTCTACGGACAGGTTCCTCATTGCTTCCCTTATTACATAAGGTTCTTCTCACCATTAAATTTTATATAACTTTAGGTCCACTTGGTGAACTCTCAACATCTTCTTGAATCAAAACATTTATATTATTCTGCCCACTTTCAAAGGATCTATGCCCTTCCTTACCGCATCTAAAATAATTACCACAAAAATCACCTCTAGGATAAGAATTACCTCTTCCTTGGTAAGATCTAGTACCTCCTCGATATGAGCTACCACCTTTCCACTAAATCTTGTCTTTGTCATCATTCTTCCATTCAAATTCACCTTTATCTTGCACAAAACTTTTAGATCTTCCACCTTTACCATAAGATCTACTTCTGCCTCTCTAGAATCTACTACCTCTACCTCTTTGTATTTGTTCATGTTTCTTTGCTAAGATCTCCTCAACTTTTAAGTCATATTGATATGCTTCTTTAACACTTTCTAGCTTCACAAAACTTATTTCATCTTGAATTCTAGATCTCAAACCATTTATGTACCTTGCAATTTTCTCAACATCATCATCCACATGTCCAGATCTGATGTCTAGTCTATAAAATTCCTTGGTATACTCTTTTATAGTCATGTCCTTTTGTTTTAAATTTTGCATCATTCTCAACAAGATAAATTGGTAATTAGTAGGAAGGAATTTTTTCTTTACCTTGCTCACCATCTTTGGTGAAGTTTTGATCTTCTACTTTCCTTTGTCTATCAGTTTGTAAGTGCTCCCATCATATTGATGCAAGATCTTTCAGCCTAGTAACTAAAATCTTCATCTTTCTATTATCAAGAGTGTTTTCATACTCAAAGAACTTCTCCATATCTAAGATCAAATCTAACACAAAATTGGTATCCAAATTTCCATCATAAGGAACAACTTCTACAATAGGCTTTTAATTTTCCCTAGACACCACTCACAATAATCTTTCATCTTGATCTTTTTCAAGTTCTAGATTATGGTTTGGTGTTGCTGCTTCATCATCACTTTTATCATCAAGATGTGCTCCTCTCTTCTAGGCTATCTCCATATCATCTAATCTAGCTACAATTTGTCTCAACTGATCCAATATAGCATTATCAATATTTCCTCTACCACAAACCATCTTTACAAATCAAGTTCCTGAAAGATTGTAACCACTGCAAGTTATAGGTAAAATCCACAAATTTTCCACCCTACAACCAAATAAAAATTAAGGTTCTACACAATCCAATCTTCACAAGGATGAACCTCAAGCTCTGATACCACTTGACACAAGGAAGTATAGTGAAAGCTAGAGCCAATGACACACCCAACTCTCCAAACCACCCTACAAGAGTTAATACAATGGAAGCAAACACAAAGAACAACAACCAAAGGAGGAGGATGAGTAAAATGATTTCATTGATTCTTCAAATATTCAACATAATTGCCCAGCTATAAGGCCTTCTAAGTTATGGCTAGATGCAAAATACATTCATACACAAAGATCCAACAACAATTCATACTTTCCAGTTCTGCTCTGCAATCCTCTTCAAAATGGCCTAAAAACTCTTCTAGTTGTAAGCCTAAACACTTTATTTATACTAGAAAAAGTGGATTATGGATCATTCTAGAACATGGAAATGCCACAAGTCATCTTTTAGAAAATATTAAATGAATATAAACCTAACATTAAATACACAAGTTGGCCTACATCAACAATTAATTGTCCTAAAATCAATCTCCAAGAAAAATTGTGATATTTCCTAGTTCTGAATGAGTTAGAACTTATACTTTAAATTGTGGGTAGATATTTAGGTCTTATATAACCACTTAAGTGCATGAAGTCTAATTCATCAAGGAAAAGTGCACATCCATTATAAGCACAGAAAACTATTGCATAGAACTACCAAAAATTGATGTTCTAGGAGAATTTCCATATCTCCTAACTCATAAGGACTTAGAACTTTCTCTCTAGATCATAGATATGAATCTAGGCCTTCTTCAATCCCTAAAGTTTTCATCCCTTTATTTGTTATAAAAATAGTTACATGGTCTACAACAGGCACCCAAAAAGTAGAAAAGGTAGTTTTAGTAGAGCACAGTTTGAGTAGCAGGATAAGAACTAAAAACATGCAGGATAGTAGTACAACCTAGGATCCTCCTGCACCAACTAGTAATACACTTGGAATTATACTTGGTCACTAATAGCTTTCTCAATTGCTAAATGAGCTTGATCCATATACCATACTTTACTAAGCTTCTTTACAATTGCTCAGTACATACTAGTTTATGTACATGACTCAACCTATGTAGAGTACCTCAGTTTTAGTGATGAGCATCTAACTCTTCCTTGTAAATGACTAAGTGATTGTCACTAATAGACTATAGAGAGTAGAGATACCAACAATATCCCCCTTTAACATTAGTGGGAAAAACACTTTGTGATATTTACACTTTGTCATATCAATACAAAAATGAATGAGGTTTCCAAAAATAAGTTGTCTCCCTAAGTCTTATGACATGAAAAATAAATACAATAATTCATTACAGCCTTTATTCAATACCTATTCATGATGCTTCTTCTATATACCCTTCTCCCTTGTATACATTTCCCCCTTATTTTTGAATACATGATGTTGCTGCTACTAAGGTTGAAAGAGTTGAAGTACTCCATATATTTAAATGAATTCCTTGTGAAATCTAGTAATCATGGCTAGTGCATGATTCCAAGTGGTCATTTTTGCCTCCAAAATTTTAGTTTGTAGTTGTAATATTGTAGCTAAATCAATCAAACTCTCAACCACTGATATATTATGATCTTTAGTAATAAGCTCCTAGGTTGTTTTCAGTTCTCTCTACATTACCTCCAAAAGAGTGATCAATATTGCATGAATTGAGATCAACTTGGATCTCATGTTCTTGTTAGCTACCTAAAGCTCACTCATTTTACCTTGAGCATTTAGTAGGGCATTATATTGATCTATGCTATGTCCTACTGACTATGAGATAACACTACTAGATACCTTCATCTCATTTTGAGTCTTATGTACCTATACCTAAATATCATCTATGAGTCTTCACACATCTAACAAAATTATGTATACCTTTTGTACCCTTTGTACAATATCCATCATTACTTTTACTTTTTCCTATAATAACACCTTCTTCTCTACTATAGTTATGAAAACTTTATCTATAACCTATTAGCATGACTGATGATGATACTAAATTGGGGGAGTATCCTAAACATTGGAGAGTATTAACATATTGCATTCATGATTGTGTTTGTCATTGTTGTCAACATAGCAGTAAGTTTGTGAAGACTAGAAAAGTAGTAGACATCTATCTTAGTTGTACAAACACAGTTTTGAGTGTTTCGTGATGTGTGTTCATGGACATGTTTAGTACAATGTCCTTATGATGAGGCTTAATATGTAGAGCATAAGTCAAAGATGTAAAATAAATTGTATTTGATTTACTAAGAGTAGTATAGAGAAAAAGTGCTTGAAAATTAGTTTCTAATTTTTGTATTATATCTTTCATCTAAGGTGTAATAAGAAGATGTACACTCAACTAGTGATAGAGGATGGTTTGATTGTTAGGATAAAATATGGATGGAAATAAAAATTAAATGTAAATATAAAAGATGTTAGAAAATAATAAATCACACATAAAAGAACACAAGACACTAAGATTTAACATAGTTCAACCAATTCTTGGGCTATGTCCACCAAATAGAAAGTCTAATATTATTACAATCTAGTGATTACAACCATATTAAAATTTGTAATCCCTTATAGCTCAATACCACTACAAGACACAATTATCACATCACACACTATGAAAATCCCTAACCCTAAGCCCTTTTATATAGGTATCTTTTCCACTTTAGGGTTAAAATTATTTACAACATGTCATCCCAAAAATGTCAACCAATTATGAGTATGTATAATACTTCCCTGATCATTCACCAAAGACTAATAATCTCCCACTTGGGGACTAATTAGGCTGCACACTAGACAAAAATCTCCCACTTGGAGACTAATCTTTTTATCTATGTCATTGCGCCATGAGGCTCCCACTTGATCAAACCACCCTGGACTCTATTCTTCTTTTATGATGTTCAGTCTAGAAGACCAAACAAAGTTGAAAAGGAGTTCATCTTTTCCTTGTCACTACCTTTGTAAACATATCCATTGGATTATCATTTGTATGTATTTTGTCCATCTTTAACTATCCATCATCCAAAACTAGCCGAATGAAATGGTACCATAGCTATATGTGTTTGGTCTTTGAATGCAAAACATAATTCTTTGCAAGATGAATGACACTTTGACCTAATTCTTCCATGAATAACTGAAGACATATCATCTCCTTGGATACCTCTATAGTAGCAACATACTCTACCTATGTAGTTGATAAATTGTTCACCTTCTGTAACCTAGAAACCCAACTCAGTTCTATCCCACCAATAGTAGTTACATAACCTATAGTACTCTGCCTGATATTAGTATCCCCTACCAAATATGAGTCAAAATAGCCCTATAAATTAGTAATAGAGCCCCCAAAATATAAACACTTATTGGATGTTCCTCTAAAATATATAAGAATCTATTTAACTGCATTCTAATGCTCAAGCCCTAGATGACTCATATACCAACTAATAACTTCCACTGCATGTGCAATATTTGACCTTGTACATACCATAGCATAGATCAAGCTTCCTATAGCTAAAGAATAAGGTACCTTAAGCATCTTTTCCTCCTCTTCTTATGTCTTTGGACACGTCTCCTTAGTCAACTTCAAAAGACTAGTTAAAGATGTTCTAATAGCTTTAGCATTCTCCATAGAGAAACATTGCAAGACCTTCACAATATAATCATGTGAGATAAATTCAATTTTTTGTTCTTCCTATCTTCACAAATTTCTCTACCAATGATTTTTTTTCTGCTCACAAATCTTTCATAAAAAATGAATGTGCTAACTAGTGTTTCAATCCCTTAATGAGATCCATATGAGACCTATGTTTGACCTCAAATCCTTGTGCTTGTGCCATATATATCTCTTCATCCAAATCATCATGAAGGAAGGTTGTTTTATCATCAAGTTTCTCCAAATAAAAATCTTCAATAGCCACAACACTTAAAATAGTGCAAATAGAAGTCATTTTAACAACATGAGAGAATATCTCTTTTTCTATGCAAATCCTTTTACAAATAGCCTAGCTTTAAATCATTTTTTGCCTCCATCGTCTTCTTTCAACCTATAAACCCATTTATTTTATAAATCTCATTTACCTATACGAAACTTGCATAAATCCCAATCCTTACTTTTCAACAAGGAGTCCATTCTATCTACCATTATAGACTCCCACTAAGTCTAGTATCCACATATACCGCTTCATCATATCATTTAGGTTCACTAGCTTTTGTAAGTAAAATAGAGTAGAAGGAGGGGGAGAATATTTCTAGAGGTCTACGTAGCCTTATTGACCATTTAACATTCATTAGGGTGTGTGGTATTTTTTCTTGCAATTGTTGGAGATTATGAGGTATTACTAGAGCATCACCTTTTGGAGTATCATCTAGCACTACATAATTATCTTCTTTCTTATCATGTTTCTGCAGTAGATCTTTACATGACACTTTCTCATTGAATATGACATCCCTAATTCTTACAATTTAATGATTTTCAAAATCACAAAGCCTATAAAAAAATTCATCAATGTCATATCCAACAAATCTACATTTCTTTGACTTAGTTTCCATCTTGGTTCAATTTTTAGAATCTATATGTGCAAATGCTTCACAACCGAAGGTTTTAAGAAAAGAATAACTAACCTTCTTACTAGTCCATGTTTCCTCTAGAATACCATAGCCCAAAGGAGTAGAAGGACCTCTATTAACCAAATATACAATAATATTAGTAGCCTTTTCCCACATGTTTAAGGGAAACCCTACTTGTAACGTCATGCTCCTTGCACACTCTATTATAGTCCTGTTTATGTGTTTAGTCACTCCATTTTTCTTTGGAGTCCTTAGAATAGTTTTTTCTCTATGAATATCATTAGTGGATAAATAATCTTCAAATTCACAACTGCAATTCTCACCACTATTATCAAATCTTAGACATTTCCATTTCCTAAAAGTTTGAAATACATAAGATTTATTTCTAAGGAAATAAACCCATAATTTTCTAGTTTCATCATCAATAAATGTAACATAATAATTATAGCCACCAAGGGAAGATACCTGAGCTGGTCTCCATATATCTATATGCACAAGCTCTAATCTCTTAATTTTCCTTTCCTTCACACTCTTCACAAAACTCACTCAACTTTTTTTTTCAAAAAAAAATTCATAGAAATCCATATTGACACATTTTAGACTTGGTAATAATTTCTTTAAATGAAGTAATTCTATACATTTCTCACTCATGTTCCCAAGTCTATTGTGCCATAGTGTTGAATCTAAATCTACAACAACTATTTTTTCTCCCTGCTCAATTGTAGCAATTGTTCTTGAACATTTATTTTTCTCTGAAACAATCAAAGTAGAAGGAACCGTATGACCTATACAAATTTATAAGGTGTCTAATTTCAAACCTTTCTACTACAAGGAAATCTTTTGAAACCATCCATTTTTTATTGTTAAAATTAACTATACAACCCTCATCACTTAGTTACCCTACTAAAATTATATTCCTACATAGCCTTTGAACATGTTTTATCTCATGTAGTAGCCAATAATTCTCATTTTGCAACTTAATCTTAACATTTCTATTTCCAACAATTTGATAGGGTTCATTATCTCCCAAATAAATAAGGCCAAAATCTCCTTGAACATAATCAATAAAATAACTTCTATGGGGTGTAGCATGAAATGAAGCACCAAAACCTAAAACCTATGAATCATCAACAATTTCTAAAGAAAGAAGTGAATCATCCAAAAATCTTTCTTCTTATGCCCCAACTTACCATAGTACAACCAATCTCTTGCTCCTCTAGATTGAGACCTTTTTCCCTTTGACTTTCCTCTTGATTTTTCATGATTTCCAAAATTATTTTCCCTCTCAATTGCTCCTCCTTTGCTTTGTGTGTTCAAAGAACTTCTTGATGTCAATCCACCTAAGGTTTTCCTATGAGTTTCTTTATTTAGAATAACACCAATCATGTCATCTAATTTTAGGGAATTAGATCCAAAAACATAATTACTCACTACCATTACAAAGCTATTCCAACTTTTAGGAAAATAAGACAAAATCAAGAGAACCCAAATTTCTTCATCAAAATTGACATTCACAGAAGATAACTAACTTGTAGCAATATTAAAATCGTTTAAATAATCTACAAAAAATTTACCTTCCTCCATCTTCATATTAAATAAATGCTTCATGAGAAATACCTTATCTAAAGTGGAAGGCTTTTCGTATAGTTTCTCTAGGTTTCCATCATCTTTGTTTTTGTAATGTTAAATGTCACTAATGGTGTCAGGCATAATCTTATGCTTCCAAATTCTTTTGTATCTAAAATCTCCCAATCCTCATCTGTCATAGTTCCCTATTTCTTGACTTTTCCTTCCAATGGCTTCCATAAATTATTCTAATAAAGATAGTCCTCCATTTACATCTTCCATAATTAAAATTTTTTCCCATTAAACTTCTCAATCTTCATCTTACCCTCATCTATCATTTCTCCAACTCAACCATGAGACTTTCCTATAGAGGATAGCTAATAAAAAACTTTATTCTGATACCACTTGTTAGGATAAACCATAGACAAAAATAAAAATTACATGCAAATATAAACAATATCAGAATATAATAAATCACACAAAAAAGAGCACAAGACACTAATATTTAATGTGGTTCACCCAATTCCTAGGCTACATCCACCAAATACCAAGTCCAATATTATTATGATCTAATGATTACAATATGCTTACAATCTATAATCCCTTATAGCTTAATACCACTACAAGAAGCAATTATCACATAACACATTGTGAAAATCCCTAACCCTAAGCCCTTTTGTACAAGTATTTTCTCCAGTTTAGGGATAAAATTAGTTACAATATGTAGGCCCAAAAATACTAATAAAATAGCCCCCAAATTTTTTTTTCGTGTGCTACCACCCCCAAACCCCTGCTCTAGTTGGGAATTTTTTTATGAAAATAGAATATTTGTGAAAGTTCAAAAGGACTTTGCACCCAAGCTTTCAAAAGGAATGAGACACAGGGTTTGAAAATTTTTAAAAAGGAAAACAAAAATCTAAAAGACTAAACCATAAGCTTTATCCACCAATGATGGATTCAATCTAATTTTTGTACCTAGGCAAGGGAAATTTCATCATGAAAAAAATTAGACCAATAGTGGCTCTTCTTGGGGATGATAGACTACTTGAGTCTATGCAAGAATTCAAAATCTTTGGGAGAGTAGACCACAAACTTGATACAACAATGACAACTTCTTCAGAAAGCACAAGATAGAACACTGAAAAAAGGGAAAATCCACTACACAAGGATATTCACATGGATTTACAATATTAAAAAAAAAAAAAAGAACACAAGGAAACCTAAAACTTACATTCATGGAAAAATAGATACCTTAAGAAAATTATATCTTCAAGAACTGTGCATGAACTGGTAGTTCTAGAATATTTTCTAATAAATCCTTGATGATAGGAACCTTCTCCCCATGAACTTTCAATTAAATAGGGACCTAGCTAGATAGGATCAAATTTACCATGTTTTGCTTTATCCTCTATTCTAGCATTCCACATAAGGACTAGATCTCCATTTTTAAAACTTTTACTCACCGTCCTTTTATCATATAATGTCTTAACTTGTAGTTGTAGCTTTTGATTCCTAAGAGATGCTTCTTTTCTAGTTTTTGCCAGCCCTACAAGCTCATCCAACCTTTCTTGCATATTGTATGTAATATCTTTATCATACAATTGGATGTAATTATAGAGTCCCACTAAGTTATTCTAAGGCATCCTTGCCTAAATTCCATATGCTAGATCAAAAGGAGCTACTCCAATGGCCTTCTTTACTATTACTCTATCAGCCCATATTGCAAGTTGTAACTTAAACTCCCATGCCTTCTTTATTATCATCCAAGGTCCTCTTAATGACTTTTAGCAAGCTTTTATTTGTGGATTTAGCCTATCCATTCCCTTGCAGATGATATGGGGATGATGTTGATTTGGTTATTCCATATTTTTCACAAAACTTTATAAACTCCTCAGACCTAAAACACATGGCATTATCTATCACAATTCTCTGAGGGCAACCAAATTTGGAAATAACATTACTAAGCAAGAAATTTTTAACAACTTTACTTGTTGCATTTCTTATGGAGATAGCTTCTACCCATTTTATAAAGTAGTCAGTAGCATCTAGAATCCAAGAATAGCCATTACTATATTTAGGAGAAATCTCACCTATGAAATCCATACCCCACTACTGAAATGGTGTTTGCACCTCAACTAGATTGAAACGAGTATATTTTGGGAATTTAAGTTTTCCAACAAACCTTTGACAAGCATCACATTTCTTAACAATGATTTGAGCATCCTTGAATAGGGATGGCCACTAGAATCTAGCTATCGTTACCTTGTGTGTAGTGGTTTTAGCCATATAATGTCCCCCACACACTCCAGTATGTATCTCACTTAGAATTTCCTGGGCCTTTTCTTGATCCACACATTTTAGTAATATCCCTTCAAAATTTCTCCACCACAGGCTACCTTGGATAATTATGTACCTCATAGTCTATAATTTAGTGCTTCTTTTCTCATTTTTAGTTAAGTGAGATGGAACCTCTAAGTGTTGCAGATAGTAAATAACATTGGTATACCTCTCACAATGATTCATATCACATGAATCAGTTTTAAGGTCATTTGTCACCATATTAATCTAGTTAGCATCCAAATTAGATTAAGCCATGAGTTTGGCTAAATATTGACCTCTTACCAAGTTTTTTATTTGTATCTAAATATTAAATTCATGGATCCTATTGATCCACCTACATCTTCTTCCTGACACTTTTTGTTGAGAAAATATATCTTTCATAGTAGCACTAGGCACAAATGCAATGACAATAGCACCTACCAAGTAGCATCAAAAAGCCTTTACAACTTTCACTAGAGCATATGCTTGTTTTTCATTTATTTCATACTTCAACTCAACTATTTGCAGTGACTTAGTAAAAAATACAATTGGTTGTTCATATCCCTCCTCATTCTTTTGCAACAAAACTGCAACTAGAGTATGAAAAGAAGCAAAAGAAAATATGTGCATGGGCTTAGTGTACTTAGGAGTTCTCAGCACTAGAGCATTTTTTATTGTAGTTTTAATATCTTGGAATGCTTGTGAAGGCTCACCATTCCAATCTATAATAGCTCCCTTTTTGAGCATCTTTGAAATAGGTCTACTAATTTCAGCAAAGTTAGTAACAAACCTTCTCAGAAAATTAACTTGCCTAAAGAAAGATTGAATTCATTTTACATTATTTAGCTTGGGGACTTTATCAATGGCTACTACTCTTTCAAGGTCTATCTTTACCCCATCCTTTGATAATATATGTCCCAATAACTTGCCTTCAATTACCCCAAATATACATTTATTAGGGTTTAATGACACTCCATATTCCAATGCTTTGATAAAAATCTTTTCCAAATGCCTACAATGGTCTTCAACCTTCTTGGAATAAGCTATGAGGTCATCTTGATATACCATCATAAAATTATTGATATATTCATGAAAAGCCACATCCATGGGTCTTTGGAATGTACCACTAGCATTAATCAATCCAAAAGGAATTATTACATATACATAAGTCCCCTAAGGAGTTGTAAATGTTGTCTTGAATTGTTTTGATTCTTTTACCAAGACCTGGTTATATCTTGAGAATCCATCCATCATTGACATAAGTTCAGACCCTGTTACTTGTTGTAACATGGCTTCCATGTTTGGTAACCCATAATTATCTTTTAAGGAAGCAATGTTTAGATTTATGAAATCTACACAAAGTTTGATATCTCCATTCTTTTTTCTAACAGGAACTAAGTTTGAAACCTAGGTGGAATGTCTAATAGGCTTGATTATTCCCCCATCCCTTAACTTCATTAGTCCCTCTTGCATTTTGGGGGATAGGGTGGGGTTGATTGGCCTCTGCTTTTGCCTAAAAGGTTTTACATTGTCTTTCAATGGTATAACATGTTGAAAAAGATCTTCTATGTAGGCTTTCAAGTCATCATATGACCAAGCAAAAACATATTTGTACTTTCTTAATAGGTCAATCAAAGGCTTCCTAATTTTAGTTGATAAATTTTGACCAATATAGACCTTCTTTGGGGCCTCACTAGTACCCATATTTATCTCTTCTAACTCTTGAGGTTTACAATCCTTAGTTCCATGTCTTACCCTATTCTAGTTATCAAACATATTCTCCAAGATGACTAGACTTTAGGTACTTTGTTAGTCTTTAGCTATATAACTACATGGCCAAAAATTGTTTCCTTCCCATCTATGGTCTCAACCAAATCACTGCAATCCATCTCTTAACCATGATACTTATCTTCATTTAGTTAGAAATTCACAATGTATTTGTCATCTTCAAAGACTTGCCAATGTTCAACATTGTTAGGTATTGATGGCCTATTTTGAACTTCAATTTGTGATATCCCTGCAAATGATACATCCTAGGGTTTAATGGTTACATTTTCT
This sequence comes from Cupressus sempervirens, assembly GCA_028749045.1. Classification (NCBI taxonomy): domain Eukaryota; kingdom Viridiplantae; phylum Streptophyta; class Pinopsida; order Cupressales; family Cupressaceae; genus Cupressus; species Cupressus sempervirens. Next base: position 87,196,840 of record CM053784.1, on the reverse strand, counting down.
AATAATTCGGCCATCTTATTTTGAGTTCTATCCCTCCGTGATATACCAAATGCTTCAAAGAATTCAATCTGATCCCACACAACATTTCTATACTATTTCAACCTTCTATTCTTAGAAGCATATATTCCCCTTATTTGTGAGATAATCAATTCAAAATCACCTATAACATTTAATTTCTTGATCCCATGATGGGTAGCCACTTTCAATCCTAACATCAAGGCTTTATACTGAACTATATTGTTGGTGCATGAGAAAATTAAGGTAAAAGAATATCTAAAACTATTTTTCTAAAGAGAGACAAAAACTACCCCTGCCCCCACAGCTTCCTTAGAACTGGCCCTGTCAAAGAACATTTTCCATAACTTTGGTGAATTCATATAACACTCAACTTCATGTTCAATTACAATAGGAAAATTCTCAACTTCTTGGATAATCAATTCAGCTTTGAATGCATTCACACCAATATCTAAAAAGTAAGTACCATCTTTGTCAATTTCTTCACCTAAGATGTGACTAACCCTTGGCTCTCTATCTACTTTTACAGCCTTATCACCTATGTCAAAAGTTGCATAAGTTAAGTCACATTATAGGCTACCTCCCATAGCAACACTCCATTTTCTAGAAAGCAATATTTTGTAGTGTGGAGGTATATCAACTACAAGGATTGACATGGTCAACTCTGCCTTAGGATATGTAGCTAGTTTAAATGGCAAAGCATTTATAGTACCTATGACTAGGACTTCCCTAGCATCCATACCTCTACATCTACCCTGCTTAGTGTCTACTTTCAACCCTAAGGCTTCCATTACTTTGAAAGGCATTATGATGTTAAAGGCTCCTGAGTCTATCATGCAATTTTTTAGGGTCTTCCCTTTTATAATTAGACTGAGAAAGAATGAGTCAATATCTTCTATGTATTCTATTGATGAGTCATCCAAGAACATTTGGGGAATTTGGGACATGATACCACTATCCTCTATTACTAAGGGAGTCTACGGAATAACACTTTGTTCTAAATTGTTATTGCTAGTTCCTATCCCTCCCAACCATGACAAGGCTTTATTCTTATGCTCTTCAATTTGAAAGATTTTAGACAAAGGTAACTTAACAGTGATTTGGGAAACATAGATATCATATCAATTGGCTTAGACATAGTGGGTTTAACAATCATACCTAGAGTAGGAGCCTTTTGAGTAGCAGGGATTACTATTTGCTTCAAATTATCAAATCTTGATCCCTTCTCTTGCAAAGTTTCTTTTTCTATCTCATTAGCTTGGAATTTCACTTTCTTCTTGGGTTCACACTTTTTAGTTTTAACATCTTTAACTTTGACAGTCTCTGTACTAGTCCTTTTGTCTTCATCTTTCATCTTGTGGGTGATATCTATTATGAATATACTAGAAGGCTTCCCAATTTCATTGTTAACTCTTTTGTTTCTCAAATTATAATTGCTATGCACTTGGGAAATAATTTCTATAGTGATACTATCAATTTATTCTTTGGAAGGCATTCTTAAACTTACATGACCCACTTTAGAAGATGTAACACATATCTAATCTTTAGCATAGCTTTCATTATCCGAGAAAACTTGTTAATGGTGTAATTGATAAGAAATTTTCTTATTCTCTAGATAAGTTTCTATTTCTTCAAAATCATAATCAACATAGTCACTACATATGCTTACCATATTACAACTCACATCATCATGAGTCTTTGCTTTTTCTTCCTCCTCAATTTGTAAACTGTGATAAAAAAACAAATGACTAAGCAATTGCACAATATTCTTCTAGGTGGGGTGATTGACAAATAATGCACCATGGCACATTATCATTCATATTTACTAAACTTCTTTACAGATGGTCTGGTGTACTCTTGTCCTTTACATTTTGAGTCTGGTTAGGGATTGGCTTGGTATCCTTCCATTGGGTAGTATAACCTTGGGTAATTTTGCATTCTAGGTTGTCTATTGAAGTTGCTATTATTCACAAGGCTTTTCTCAGCAACATTTGGCTTATTGAAACTAGTGGGATTCATATTTTTAAGCAATTCCAACACCTGGCCTATTGTAGGTTCTTTTGGCTTCTTTCCTATAGGAGTTATATCAACCTCCCTTTTGTTGTTATTCTTGGGATTAAAAAGATTTGGATCATCTCTCCTACCCATTTTTCCAGATGCCTTCGTAATTATTCTCAATATTTACTGCAACTTTGTATGCATCCCTTAAAGTTTTAGGGTCCTTATCCCTCAATTGGTAAGCCATTTTTCTATCAAAAGCATTAAAATATGTTGTGAGACAAACACCCTCATTCAATCTCATAACCTAAAACAATTTGTACACACCTTTTTGGAATCATACATTGAAATCAAATGCAGATTCATTAGGATTCTCCTTGATATTGTTGAATTCATTTAACATGAATTTGGCATTAGTGTTGTCTCCATATTGTTCTTTGAATAACTTATCCAAATCACTCCATGAGATAATACTGTCATTAGGTAGACTTCTGAACCAATCCCTTGCATCCTCAGTTAGTGAATGTACAAACAACTTCATGACCACATCTTCATGTTCAACTTCATAGTCATTTAACATGTCTATGAAAATTCTCAAATGTTCTTCACCAGTGACAACATTATTTCCAAAAAACTTAACCACTTTGTCTCTTAAATCAAAAGATATGTGATGTAAAGCACCAGGAATACTTGCAAATGATATTTGTCTATACTTTTCCATGTATACATGTTTCTTTTGAAAACTAGGAACATTTGAGGTTCTTGCTATATTTTCTTGGTTTATAGGAACACTTTGGGATTGTTGAGGTTGGATGACATGGGCTTGAATATAAGTGGTGGATGATGAAGTAGGAAAATATTGAAATATTCCTTGAACTGAAACTACTGGTCCACAAGGAGGTACAAAAAATAAAGTTGGGATGGATAAATTTTGCCATGAGGCTAATGCTGAATTAGTCTTAATGAACTGATTTTTTCTCCTAGTTTCTACATCTTAAGCTTCATTTTCTTCCTTTTCAAGCTCTTTTGCAAGATCTTCTTTCTCCTTTCTAGCCTTCTCCAGATCTAAATCTTATTTGGACATGAAAGGTTTTAAGGATTTGTTGGGTTGAGCTTGAGGTTCATTTATCTAGACTCTGATAGCTTTACCCTTTCCTTTGTCTACAACTTTCACAATGGGTTTTGTAGGATTTACTTGTATAGTTTTATAGTCTTGGACTTGAGCAATAACTAGTTCTTGCTTTTGATTCAAGCGTTGTTCTTGCTCTTGAACTTTAGCTTTTAGACTATCTACATCTCTAAAAACATCAGTATGGAGAGTAGTAATTTTCTCTTCTAACTTTTTATTTTGTTCCTTCAAGGTAACTATCCTTCTTAGCAGAGCATCTCTTTCTATTATGACATCCAAGGTGGCTTGCTCTTTTTCTTTTTCAAGGTGAATGCACTTAACTTCTCCTCAGCAACCCATTTCTTCAAAAATCCTATCTCTGATTGTACTTCTATAGGATTTGTAGAAGTAGCTTTTGAATCAATAGGGTCATCCAGATCTATAAGATTTGGTTCTATGTATGGGACTATTTTAGGATTAGAGGGATCTCCAAAAGAATTCTTGAGTCTTAATGTACGATGCATTTCAGCTATGGGATCTAGTCTAGGGGATATATTCCCTACTGGTGACATATCCTTATCTTGATATGCTCTTTCATATAGTACTAGGGTAGTAAATATCCCTCCTAAGAGTCTTGTGGTTTCTGATTTAGAGTTGAGTGAAGATGACTCTCTCCCTATCACTAGTTTATACTAGGAATTGATGGATATACTACCTCTGGGTTTCTATGTGGGATTTGGATTTATCCTTATCTTATTTAGGTTCTTCCTACCACCTTTAGGAAAATCAATAGACATTGGTTCATCAGAATGAGCTCTTGTGTAAGCTCTTGTGTTTTTCTTTTGTCAGCCATTTCACTAAATAAGCACTAACTTCAAAACCTTGACTGAGTCACCACCCTTTTCTTGGAAAAATACAAAAATAAAATTATTTTTGACTTTAAGAAAATCCAACCACAAATGGAAATGGAAATATCTAACACAGATGGAGCAATTATTGATATTATAAGACTGCAACTCTTGCTTGTTAGATAAGACACCTGGAAAGGTTGGATATGTCAGTATAGCTTTGTGGTATTTTGGATTTTCTTTATTTCTTTTTTAAATTCTCAAGGTTTTTCACTAAACATCCCCTTATAACAACAAGAAAAATGTACACAGTCCAACACACGTGTACATAGCAAGACCAAAGAAACTATAGTACTTTTCACAAATGTGTTGGACAACTCCCTAGTAGAGTCACCATTTTGTTGGAGTTTTAAAACTAGTGAGCAATAGAGAACCTCAATACCAAAATGATAATACTTATACAACCTAAGGATTAGCTATTTCCTATTTTCAATTACACATACAAACCATTTAGATCCAACATTAACAAAACAAAGAATGGTTTTCTTCTCTTTAGGCTCTGCAAAACCAAGGTGGGTATACCTAAGGGATGACTCAATCTGGTTGTTGTTGTATGAAAACTGTCTTAGTTTCATTTTGATTCTCATCCTCAATCCATAAACACACAGCTAATTGTGACATTTAAATACAATACATCCCATATAATAGATTTGGTCATAAAGTTTTCTATAGATCTGCAAGTATTCTTTGCAACAGTGGCTAACTAAAGCTAGAATATTTCATGCAAACAAGTATTGACCAACTTTGAAGATCTTTAGGTTATACTAGTGCCTAATCCATTGGGGTTCAGAGTCTACTGCAATCCCATAGATCTGATTTGTTGCCTTACAACAAATATCATCAGTAATTCTTACTAGACTTTATCATTCAAAACATTCTCCCCATTACTAGAAAAATATTATCAAATTCATCAAAGATTTTACTTAATTCACTGAACTAATAGCAATGATGAGAAGGTATACAACCTAAGTGCATTGCATTTAATTGCAGAAGCCTTTACTCACACAACATCAAGATAACTAAGCAATCAAAAGGAGACAAAGTTAAAAAAAAGAACTGATATGGGGACAATTCATAATTTGTATTCATTTTCTTTTGAAATTTGTATACATTTGTAGTGAACTTGGAATGAACTTAGAATAAAACACAAAGATCATTCTATATTTTTGTATATCTGGAAAAATTGTAGAGAACATACATCACAAATTTTTGCTCAAATTATGGGACCGAATACATCATAAGTGTACTACTAAAATGTATTAGAAAATGGCCTTCCTCTCAGCCCTAGAATCTCACTTATATAATGTGAGATGCAACAAGCTTTAGGCTAAGAGATTTGATAGGTGTCTTTGACAAGAGGTATTTACATACACCTATCACAAAATGATAAAAAGTGAGTAACAGAAAGATTTCTAAATCAAACATTCCTTTTGGTACTTTCTTTCTTGTTACATCCTCTGATGTTGTTGATCTAGCTACTATTCTAATTCCTCTGTATATACAACTACTAAGCTAGCCAATGATGAAGTTTTCTTTGATGATTGTAGGTTATCCTCCACTTGTGGGTTTTCACCATCTTTTTCTTGTACTTTGGGAGTAACTTCTGTCATTTCCTCTTGTTTGATCGTGTTAGCATTCCTTGGGTCTGGGCTTGCAACTAAAATTCACTAATCATTCTTATCTTCTTCCTCTTGTGGGACTTTTGTACTAGTAGTGTCAATGATCTGGATCTCATCCTTGCACCCTATCACTGTCAGTTTCAACTTCCTCAAACTATTCATCAGGGTCTATTTCTACCATCCACTTATTAAATAGTGAGTCATCTGTCCAATCAAACTACATAATATCTTGTTTCTTTTGGATAACAAACTCAGCCTTATTATTAATATTAATGAATTCTTGTTTCAAAGAATAAAAAATTAGTTGAACCTTTACCATTTCTTTAGTAGTTATTGCCCAACATGCATGCCCTTTTTCATTGATAACTTTATTTAGTCTAAGACAAAATATACCATCTAATTGCTTCATCCATTCATCTTTACTTTTCAATTTATTTTTTCTATCTAGGGCATGAGAGAATAAGATAAACTTTTGGCTTTTATATTTATCTAAATAGCACAAAATTATTTTCTATAAATGAATTCTCTTTTCATCAAACTCTAGGAGATCAACAACCATATCATAGGTTTTCTCAATCATATCGTGTGATGACCTTATAATAGAGTAACACAAGAAGGTCACCTCTCTCTTCCTCCATTTCTTTCCCCATTTGTTCACAATAGGCTTTAAAACCTCATCATTTTTTTTTAATTCATTCCAAACATTTACCACCCTATCCAATTGGTCATAAACTAATGGCCACTCAATTTTATTTTCCAAGTATGTAAGAACTTTCCTCAATTTATCTTCATATCTTGACTCCAAATCCACATATAATGCCCATAGCTTACTTTTTCCTTCCTCAAAATCCTTTGTTGTGTAGTACTTTGGCCTTTGGGGTGTATCTGGTACTTCTATGAGGGGAGTGGATTTGAAAGGTTCAACTGGGGGGGTGAGGGTATGTTATTCTTGGCCTTGTGGACCTCCCCAATAACTTGTTCTCAAGTTCAATTCTCCTCTTTACCTCTTTATTGTAGGCATCCAAAACTGCCTCATACTTTCTCTACAACTCAATCATTTCTTTTTCCTCCCTTTTTGTAGTAGCCAAGGAAAATTGAGAGTAATCTGCATTCATCTAGGCTAACTGTACATGTGAGGTGTCAGCAACTCTCCTTGTAATGATATTCCTTGTCAGTCCTAAATCATCAAGCTATGATGGAATAGCCTTGGATCCTCTTCTTAGTGACCACATGACAAGAGAAGCTTTTTCATTACTAAATGTAGTTCCCAAGAACTCTTTTTTATTTAGATCTTGCAATCCCAAATTATTTTACACTAAATTGAAAAGTAATGCATCAGCAATGTCCCAGTTGGGTAATAATAAAATATTTATGAATTTTACCATATGTCTCCCCTCTTCGGGGGTTATATTTTGGAATTCTTGAATCATTTTTTCCTTTATTTGACTTTGAATGGAGGCTTCATCCATTTTTGGATGCTCTATTTGCAAATTCTTACATCTCTCATCAAAATAATCATATTTTCCCTCCAAGAAAATTAATAGAAAGCCCTAGACTTTACAAAACTATCATCAAACAAAAATTGCTGACTAGCCTATTCCAAAATAGTGTCCAGTTCCCTTCCTCTATAATTGGCAATAGTTAATTCAAAACTTGGCAAAGGAGGCTCCTAGAGGTTACCTTCATCAATCTCTGCTTGAGTAACACGAACTCCCCCTTATGATTCAATTTTCTTAACTTGCTCATCAGTGAGCTGCTCCTCCTCAATTCTCATAGGAGTTTCAAAAGGTGAGTACTCCTCAACCTAATGTTCTTCTTTCCTTATTATCTCTCTGCTTTTAGGGGAAGGTTCAGGAGGCCTTTCTTCAAGAATAGGACTAGTAGATTCAACTACCTATTTTTCTTTATCTATAATGGGCCTTTGATTCTGAATCACATTATATCCTGGCCTCCTTTGAACAAATAATGGACCTACTCCTATATTGGGAGTGAAACCCAATCTCATTATTTCCCTAGCCTTATCTAGAGAAGAATTAATGAAATATTGCTTCTTCTCATTCATTGCCTCCATTATTTCAGTGAATGTATTCATAAGCTTTTAATTTTATCTATAATAGTTACAGTGTTACTTAGGGGGTTGTAATCTTTATCAAAACAATTAATAAAACTCAAAACTTTTGAGTAGACTCTCCATTTTCTTTCTTTGTCTCTTACTCTTGTAGAGAGTATTCAATCCTTATTATGTCTTTAGGAAAATAAAATTCATGTTCAACTGGACCAAGCTTGATCCTATGCCTAAGAGCCAAATGATAGAAACCCTCCATATCATAGAAATGAGGGTGAGAGATAGCCATCTAATATTGATCCAAACACTTGTAAAGGAAAACTCACCCTTCCTTGGTTATTACAAATTGGTGGGCTATTGTGCAAGTGGGAAAAATTTATCCCATCCCATTCTTGTGCAAAAATGTTTCTTCTACTCCTCCCAACTACCACAAGAATTCAACTACTCCTACTTTTAAATGCACTTGGTAAGGTAGCATATTGGGTGTTCCTTTGAACCCGTAAATTCTAATAATAGTTGAAACTTAATATGTGATGATGTCTCCCCAATTGTCTGAAGATTTCAAATTATGGGGTCTATCCATAGGCCTAACAAGGTGCATTAGTTTCTTAGGGATCCTAGGATTATCACTCAATACAAGGCATCTCATCTCAGAGGGAAAATACCTATCAAATCTAACAAAACTGGCATTTTTTGCTTCACCAGTCATGTCTGCAGTCCACAACTAAACTGGCAATGCTTTCCCTTCTTGTTTTCTATTCAAAACCATTTCTTTACAAAAGTATGTCACCCCTTTAAATAGAAACATGTGCATCAAAAGAGAGTAGTGGCCCCAAATCTTCTCCACCTCGCCCTTAGCAATCCCAACCAATCCATTATGAATCTCATTGGCAAAGTAAGAAGCAAAATCAAAAATTATTTCTACACTAAAAGTGAAGATTTTAGTAATCATACACATGAAACTCATAGGCATAAAGTCTTCTTCATCCTCTCTGAAAACTTTGCACAGGGTCCTATATATCTTGACTACCCTGGCATTGAAGTATGCTTTCTTAAAAGGTTCTTTAGAAGATAATGGTATTGCTAGTAGGGTTCCAATTTTTCCAATATGGGCCTTCATTTCACCTTGTCTAACTACGTCCTTCTTAGACATATATTACTTTTTTAAATCATTCAAATTAATAGGCACATGATACCTAGTGAGAGGTCCCAAATGAAAAACTTCTCTAATTTCTTCTGGGATGATGGTGATTAGAATTTCACCATCTATTCTCCTTTGTACCCTAGTGGCTTGATCATAGATTTTTTCCACATTCTCAAGGAGATCATAATCCATAAGAACATTGGGGACCACTAGCTTTCCTAGATCAAAATTCCATATATTGGCATGTGGGGCAAACAATTTCCTTTCGGCAAACCATTTCTTGAACAAACTTAAACCAATTTGCGAGGTACAAGCATCTCAAACCCAGTTTCCTTTATCAAACAATCCATCTGCTATCCTCAACCTATGGTTTGATGAGGTCAATTTCTTAACCTATGCTATCTCAACAGTAGACTTAGGAAGCAACTCAAGAAAATCATCATGTACATTTCTATCCAAATAATTTTTGTGACCTAAAAATTCCTTCTTTGGAGGCTTCTTTGCTTATGGTTTGTAGAACTAAAAACACCTATAGAGATAACAATGTAATTACTTGAATTCCATTCTCGTTCCTTTCTATACTTCCATAATTTATTTATGAACAAGATGCTTCACAATCTCACCAACTTTAGCATGATCTTCTCAATGATTGCTTCTAATCAGAAAAGGCTCGAAATATTTATTCATGTAAGGTGAAGCTGAGGAAATATTCTATTTTATACTATATTTTTTTCACATGCAAAGCTTTCATGTGTAACTAATACATAGAGTGGCACTACCTTCTTTTTTTAAATCTACACTGTTGATATTTTAAAAATCCTACGATCAAGGGATGCAAATAAAAGGTGACTAGCATTCCACTTGACAAGTTGGCCAGTCAATCCAAAGAGAACTAACCATGTATACAACTCCTTCCCTAATGAAATCCTTGTCTAGACCCACTGGAATTTGAGGACACATGTTGACAGGTCGGTACCTTCCTATACATAAAGAAAAAACACCTTGCCAATAGTGAAGTAGCAACAACCATTGATTTGATCTTGATCATGTGGATGACATGAAACTACATTGCTTACAAGAATAGTTGTGGACCCCATATTCACTATATTTTTGTACATATCCTATGAGAAAATCTTCATAGAGAGATAGCAATGACCATTGATCTAAGATCAATCCAAGGGTAAAGAAACTACACAAACATCTTAAGATGAGGTGGGTCCCATATTCACTATCTCGCATGGAGTAAACCATGCACATCTTTTTTATTGCGAGATAGTGAGAATCATTGATCTTAGCTTGATCTGATGATCAAAATTCCTCCTACATTTTATGAATGGGGGGTGGGTCTAGAAGACTGATGATGTGATAAATTTTGCATAACTAGTGAAAGAAAAACAATATTTTAATCCTAGTCATCTCTCCACGTTGCTTGGGTTCCACTGTATGCTCATTTCATGACCACTCACTCTAATGATTTAACAAAACATGAAATCGAAAAGTACAAGCATGTTAAACCACAATTACCCACTTCGTGGTCCTGATAAGGTAATAATATCATCATTTATTATGCCACTTGGAACTCTTAATGACCATCAAGAAATTTGACAGTTGCCGTGTAATACATTCTTCAGCCACTTGTTATATCGCTAACAGTGAGATGCTTAGTTTTTCCAATTAAAAAAGTGGTGAATCATCAAAAAAACAATATTCTGGTGATATTCTATGCTCACCTTTTACCAGGTTTCTTTTCCTATTCTAATCATTCTAACAAAACACATGTGACTAAAAATCTGATGGCAGCATATTTTTTGACTATTGCATTTCCATTTTTTGGTGTCGTTCTTTAGTTTTGTAGTGTTCACTACCTCACTATACATAAAGAAATGCACAACTCACCATAGTGAAGTAGTGATAGCTGTAGATTTTGTCAGAATCAAATGGTGAGAGATAATAGCTTGGGGGCATGGGAATTTTTTTATGAAAACAGGATATTTACGAAAGTTCAAAGGGACTTCATGCCCAAGCTTTCAAAAGGAACAAGATACAGGGTTTACAAATTTTTCAAAAAGACAAACAAAAATCTGGAAGACTAAACTAGAAGCTCTATCCACCAATGATGGATTCAATCTGATTTTTGCACCTAGGCAAGGGAAATTTAATCATGCAAAAAATCAAACCAACAGGCTCCTTTCTACTTTCTATAGGCTTCACACACTATCATTCTGATCTTATTGTTTACATTTAATGTCTTGAGGATGAGGTTTTAATCCTTGTTCTATGTGTTGATGATCTTCTCCTCATAGGTAGCTCATCCTCTCTAATTTAGGATGTCCAGTGTGCATTGATGGAATAGTTTGAGATGGCTGATCTTGGTCTATTACACTAATTTCTTGGTCTACAGATTGTTTAATCCCCTACTAGGATCTTTTTTTACCAGCAGAAGTATGCTCTTGACATGCTTTGATGCTTTGACATGCTTGATTGCAAGCCTACTCCCACACCTTTTTAGTCAAGTGTTACCTTGTCTACCTCTTGCACTTTACCTTTAGTGGATCCTAGACTATATCAATAGTTGGTTGGCAGCTTGTTGCACCTAACACATGCTCATCCTGATCATTCCTTTGTAGTTGGTCTTATCTCTTGGTTTTTACATGAGCCTCATGAGAGTCATTGGCACACTACCAAGCATATTTTGAGATACTTTCAGCATACACTTATGTATGGAATTTATTACACATCAAGGACTCCTTGTATTGTTGGCTTCACTAACTTAGATTGGGTTGGTGATGTTGATGATCAGAAGTCTACTTCTATAATTGTCTTTTGTCTTGGATTTGGTTCTATCACCAAGTCATGCAAGAAGTAGAATGCTCATGCACTTTCATCTATAGAGGTTGAGTCTAGAGAAGTAGTGCATGCTAGTCAAGAGATTTTGTGTCTTCAATAGTTGATGAATGAGTTTGGTTTTCCTCTTGATTGTCCCACTATTTTTTGGTGTGATAATCAGAGTTCTATTCACATTTCCCACAACCCAGTAAAGCAGCAGTGCACTAAACACATTGAGCTTCATATGCATTTCATTGTTCAATAGATTTAGGATGGTGTTCTCTCTTTGGATTATATTCCCACTAATGTGCAAGTTTCTGACATCTTCACCAAACCTTTTGCATTGCCACACTATCTTTAGTTGTGTTTTATGCTTGGGGTAATGGAAGTTGTCCTTGGGGGGTCTTGTTGAGGCCTTCCTTCCTTCATGTTTTTTTAGCATGTTTGTTCTATCTCTTTTTGGAGAGGAGTTTTTCCCAATGGGTTTTCTCCTTTATCTCTAGTTTATAAAAATTTCCTTGGTTTGGGTACCTAATCTGGCCTTGTTGGTAGGACCCATTTTCCTACTTTCATAGCTAAGTTAGGTTAGCTTACCTCCTGAGCTTCACTTAAGGGGGGGTGTTAGAGTAATTATTTGTTCACACTTATTAATTAGCCCACTTTGATTTAATTAATTAAGTTTTTTATTACTCTAGTTTACTTAAGCTATCTCTTAGGTGCATATAGGTGACCGCAAGAAGTTGGGTCACAATTTCACAGAAGTCAGATATGTGGAATTGTACTTCTCAAAAATGGGTACCCAATTTTTTAAAAATCAGGTACCCATTTCTAAAATTACGCTTTGGGCACCCAAGCCAAATTTTAAAAATTGGGTACTCGATATTTAAAATGGATTGGGTGCCTGAGCTGCTTAATGATCAGCCACCCAAGCCGCTTAATGATCGAGCGCCTACCTTTTTAAGAATCGATACCCGAGTTTTAAAAAATCAGGTACCCAATTGCTTAAAAATTAGGTACCCATTTTTTTACAAATCGAGTACCTGATTTGTAAAAGTTTTATATAGCACTTTTTTGGCATTTTTGAGGTCATTTTCATGACCTCAAAAATGGGAGCCCGATTAGAGACGCATACAAGAGCCCCTTTTTCAGCCCTACAGACTACCGCCTTGCTGCTAGTTTTCGATACATAGGTATTTTAATATGTTTTATACTATTTTACTTTATTTTTTCAATTTTCAATTTAATATGTATGTTAATTTATTGTTTTTTCACTTTTAATATGTACATAAAATTATAAATTTACATTGTTAATGAACTTAAATGTTTAAATTTTTGTATTTGTTAATTAAAATATAGTTTCGTAAATGTTTATTTAAAAAATTATTATTTTAGATGTTTTGAAATGTATTTAATTTATGTATTTATTACAATGTTGAATGACTAGATTAGATGTAAATTTATTGTTTAAACATGTAATTTTACAAATAAATATAACCTCGACCTTATTTTAACTATAACCTCGACCTTGTTTTAATTATAGCCTCTAGCTAAAACCACATAAGCTCAACCTAAATTCATTGTTTAAACTATAATCTTGACCTAACCATATAAATAAAACCCCAAAAATATATAAAATACTTAATCACATAATAGCCAGCCAAGGGATCTAAACAAAAAACTTATAGTATTTAAAATGATTTTACTTAAATTGTATTGTACTTTGTTTCATGAATAAAAAATGGATGATGTAAACTATTTTATAAATGTATATTCTTTCAGCCTTTCATACCCTATGACATGTATAGTGGATGATTGTGCATTCCGAATTAACTTGCCAAGTGGCATTTGAAACAAATGTATATAAATTATTTAAATGGATTGAACTGAAGTAGTTAATATGAACTTTCATGTGGATGTGCTATTTATTTTACTTTTAGTAGTTTATAATTATTTTAAAATGAAATGTAAATGTGCTCGTTAAGGAATGCAATCTCTTATGTTTTTTATAAATGTAAATTATTGTATGTATGTTATTGCTTGCTTAGTAAAACTTTTGATTAGTTCTTTGGATCCCTTGGTTGGGCGTCATTTAGGATTAGTTCTATAATGTCAATTTGTATTGAATTTAACTCTAATCATAACCCTTACTATCATCTTAACCTAAGTAATCTTAATTTGCTAAAACCTACACTAGGTAATATATAAATAATTAAATAACTTTCCTATCTTACCTTGAGTACTAATTTTATAAATGTCAAACCCTAAGATTGAAAGGTAACCCTGGCCCTTAACTAATTAATATTATACTTATAAACCAAATTGAATTAAACCATGATCATAAACCTAATTATATATCCCAACTTAAGAGTAGAAACCTTGAATTTAACCTTAAAAATCCTTTCCCCAACCATTAACCAAATTGAACCATTACCCTAGAAGATTGAACCAAGTTAAACGTTGACCTTGAGACTAAACCAAATCACCCTAAACTAGAACTCAATAATATATTGAACACTTTAAAACAAAATTCAAACCTAACTTTTGTGAATTAATGTTGGTTTTTAATCTAAAAGCTCTAGCTATAATTCTATATCTAAAACCAAATTTAGCACTTTAAAACTTAATTCAATTTATTAACTCTTGTCCTAATTGAAACCTAAGCATGTAAATCTAATCAAACAATACAAACTAAATTGAACCCTAATCCTAAGACTAATTAAACATTGATATCAAGGTCTCAAAATGATACATTATAAAAAAATTAGAAGAGACTTGAATGAATCAAGCATCTAATTAACCCTCCCTGACCATCAAGAGGTGGAGGTGTCCACAACAGTGCAAGTAGGAGCCCAAACTAGACCCTTGGATGGGTAGCCTAAATGTTTATTACATTTGCAGAATGGAAGGCCACATAACAAAATATTGCCTTATTCTATAAAAAGAAATACCCACCCCCTAGTGATATATAGTAAGATCTTTTTCCTAATTTTACTATCAATTTTTTTGGTTAGAAGATGATGATAGTTCAAAATGATTTAGAAGATAGGGATAAAATGAGAACCATCATTCCTAGAATGAAGATGCATTATTCCAAGTGATAAACCCATTTCTATCATAAATCAACTCCTCCATCCAAAAAATTAGTAATGAGAAATCCCTACATCAAGTAATCAATGGAGAGCTCATAAAATTGATCAAGTGATCAATAGAGGGCTCATAAAATCCTTAGGTCAAGTAATCAATTGATCCCCAAGGGGAGATAAGAATCTCATTAAAAATTAGAGACAGGACACTCATAAATGCATATCATACAAAATAATTATTGCCAAGGTCTAGGCCTCTAGACTAGAAGATATCCTACCCAAGATCATTAACCCTACACAAAAGTGTTTTATTAAGGATATTTATGCATATTGGAGAACTTGATAACCTATTGGAAGACTTTGGATTGAGAAACATTTCTAGGATAGAGTGTAGGCATGCTCAAGTAATTAATTATGAAAATGTCTACAAAAGGGTGGAATGGTGTTTCACTATGATGATGTTGCAAGTCCTCCATCCAATATTAAATTTCAAATGGTGTCCTCTCTTATGATTGGTGTCAAGGTTTTAGTAAAGAAATTAATGGGGTTAGATCATAATTTTTAGGACTCTCTAGATCAATTATGAAAGGGTGTCCTCTTGCATCCTCTTTATTTTTTATTGTTGAACATTGACTCATTACATTATCTCCTTAAAGATAACCAATTGTCTCTAAAATTTAGAGGATCTACTCTCCAAATAATTAATAAGTATCTAATGTACATAGTTTGTTGATAATATATTTGTATTCCTTTTAAGCTAGAAGAGTGCAACACGAGTCATTTAATGATCAAATTGGACCTCTTTTCTTTGTATTGGGTAGTAAGATTTATGTCTCTACATCTATCTTATTGGGGCTAAATATTGAGTTCCCTACCTTGTGTAGTAAATATGGTATTGGATGGAGATTTCATAATTAAGTGGTTAGGTACCTAGGGATTCCATCTGTAGTAAACCCTAACATATAAATGAAATGTGTCTTTATATCAACAAGAAAATCTTTGGAAAACTCAAGAACTGGACGTACCTACATCATCATTTGAGGTCAGTATTGTGATTTATGTACATAATGTATAGTTCATTATGATCTAAAATCAAATTAAAAAAATGTATGTATTGTAAATTATAAGACCTCACCACTGCTGCATTTGGTAGTTTTGACAGTGCACCTCCTCCCGTTACTAAGGGACACCCATCTCATGTCGTATAATTTATTTTATTATGTAGTGAATATTTAATTTATTTTCAAGCTAGATTTTGAGACCCATTTCAACTAAGCAAGTACATGATGAGACGTGCTTCCTATTACACAGGGTGATACATCTACCTCACAGGGTGTCTGACATGACGAGACGACTCATATTACACATGATGATCCATCTAAGTCCTCTTCATGTGGAGCAAAGAGGACATTTGATTAGATAGATTAGGTCTTGTTGGCACCTATAGATTGTGTTTTTATGATGTATATATATATTATTTATGATATATGTACACTTTGTGTTAGGATAGTTAAAATTGTATGTTAGACCATGTATTTTTTCACTTCATAGATCATGTTATGATGTATGTTAGACCATCTACTATTTTTTTACAATTTCTTATTATGCTAGTGTATGTAGTACATATATTACTATGTTTCACCATGTTTTAAGTATATTCAAACCATTTTCTTTATTCTAACATATTTTATTCATGAACATATGACACATTTTGTAAGTATATATGCAAGATGAACAATAATTTTAACTATCTATAGAGCATTATTGGATAAATATCACATCAAATTTATGCATTGAGATAATTCATACAAATAAAATTGACCTACTCGATTAAAAAATGTATTGATAATGTACCTAACAATGTATCATAAGTGATCTTAATGTGTTTTTTGGTAATGTAAGACTCATTATCACCTAATAAGACCTATTATGTGGTAGTAAACATATGAATACCTATCATAACATATAACAAACATAATGACTTATTACAACTCCCATGTCCCCTTAAGACACACATGTATGGATAACGTACCTAACAATGTACATCATAAGTGATCTTAATGTGTTGTTTGGTAATGAAAGATATAATCAATACAATGAATACAATGAGTGATGATCTTTAAATTATCATGTGCAAGTGACTTGTTTTTAATATTACAATCAATAGTAATTTGAAACTTCAAACAAACATTAATTTAAACATGCTTGAATATAAAAGTAATAGAACAAAATAAGAGGTCATTACTTAAATTGACAATTAATTTATAATAATTTATCAAGTGCACATAACTTTAACTTTCAAATAGAAGTAAACTCTCATTTTTGAATTAGTTTGTACAACATATTTCACAATATGTGTAAGACAATGTCAATGATATATTTATAGTTCACTGAAATCATTTGAAACATAAAATTGGTTGAATGCATCTCTTCAAATGAGGTCCTGTAAAACAAAAATGTAAAACAAAAACACACATGTTAATAAACACATAAATTAATATTCAAGGTATCTAAACTATGTAAATATATATGTGTAATTTGTATATACTTACTATGTGAAATTGCACAAGATGTTGATGTTCGATCCACTTTAACATTTAAATTTTCATAAATTGTAATTAAGACCTGAATAAGAGGTATATAAGTTCTCTAAATTGGTATTGACAACACAAACATACATGTAATTAAATTATATAAGTACATATATATAAAAATAATACAATAATGAAAAAACTTACATGTGTTTGATTTAAATGTAGTCATCCCACTATACCATCTACATCCTCTCCCTTTTGCAATGCATCTATGATTGTCTCATGCTCATCCATTGAAATTGTCCATAATACCTTATTGGAAGGTCTCCCTTTGTATCTTTCTAATTTGATATTTTTTGCCACAACCAAATGAGAATAGTGTAAAATCTTCATTTCGGTTTGGTAGTCTTCAAATGCTGGCAAACCATTTCTTCTTGTTAGGTATCTACGTAGCCAGTGCTAGCTACAACAACAAATCTGATTGGATACTCAAAACCATCATTGTCTACTTGATTACATGTCATTTTTTTTCTTAGGTTCCACAAATCTAGCTAGCCAATACTCAGTCTATTCATCATTATCACTAGATGCAGTAGCATCATAAACATGTCCTACAAGATAAGATAAAGTATAGAAACACTTTAATCACTCATGTACATATGCAAATTATATAAATTGAAGCATGAGATCGCAAAAAGATCTAATTAAATTGTGTATACCAGGTTCTATGAGGTCTGAAATATCATCATGGTCTTCTGATGCAAAAGTAACATTCTGGCCTTCATTTACTATATCATCTTCAAAATGCGTGTTAGTAGGTGCTAATGATCTTTGTTGCCAATCTTCAACCCATTCTATATTCTCACATTCTTTCCATTCACCTGCAAGACAAAATTGACAACAACAAGAAAGCTCCCCAATCCATATAGTCCAAGTGTTAGAATCTGAACTCCTAAATGAATGCCATTTAGCTGAACCACTAATTGTATCACAATCATATCTTGAAGGGATATTATTTTCTTCGACTAGGTGGAAGAAACATTTGATTGTAGAGTTTTGACTTGATCCCGTGTATAAATATTTGTTACACCATTCGACAATCTCATGTGCATTTTTGAATTTAGCTCTTTCCTCAAATTTTAATTGCTCTTTACTAAGGGCTCTCTTCACACATGCACCAGCACCATCATGTTCTCCTTTACCATGTCCACCCTCAAAAAAACTCTACACATGTTGGATGATAGTTTGCTTATGTGTCCTACTCAATCAATAGAACATTCTAGCATTCTTGAATTGTCTTGTACAATTATCTGACCATATCCAATATTGTGTCATTTCAATTTGTCTCTCTTTTAAATTATCATGAAAGACCTTGAAACAATATTGGACAAACCCAAATGAATGGAGTTTATTATCATTTAAATAAAAATGGTACTCTCTCAATATTTTTTGATCCTCCTCTGTACTATCAGGTGCATGCTTATAAACTATATGAACATAAATTGTTACTTGCACTAAATTATAATATTGTTTTTGTACCTCTTCTTGCAGTGCAAGCATGTAGTTATCTGCAAAGTCAACAACTGAAAGTATAGTACCAATTGGAAATGTATTCTTACATATGCAAAATTGTCCATCAAGCCATCTAGAATATTGAGAGTGTTTAACATATTTTGGTATGATCACACTCTTAAACTCATCCATAAATGCATGACAACTAGCTTTATCTATAACTAGATCACACCTTCTTCCAAACTTCCCATCCTTCAATGGATATTCAATAGTTTTGAATCCTTTTACCTCAACTAATTGTTGTCCAAAATTAGTCAAAGCATTTTCATGCAAACATTCATCTAACAAAGAAAGATTGCCACACATATCACATGTACTAGAAAGACATGCATTGAAAAGAAAGTATTGATCATTAGGTGGCTTACAAAACAAACTTGATATGAAATCTTTTATAGTTTGAGGTGGTATTTTTATACCACATTCTTGCAACATTTCTTTACTATGCATGGTACCACGTATAGATTGAAATACATTATAATGGTAATGAAATTGAATATGAGTTTTACAACAACATGTGATTCTTTCCTTGTTAATCCTTACATACCATGGTTTACACTTTTCAAAAGATCTTTGACTAATGGTAATATTTAATACCTTACCATGTACAAATTTTTTAAACAATTCAGTTTAAGTCATGTCCAAAAGGTGTTTAGGATGCAGATCACGTATTTTTGAACCAATTCTCAATTTAAGAACATCTCTTGAATTAGGTGATACTCTTGTATTATCATACCAAAAATTTTCAATCAAACTTTTGATTTCACTAGTAAGTTTCATAGCACATCTCGAGAGTCTACCACTAGAAGTCCATAAAATATTTGCTGGATCACATTCAAAGTTAACCCTTCTCTTTACAGCTCTTTCTAAAGTCTTACGATTCACATTAAGATATCCACTTATGTTGGTAATCAATCTTTTGTCAGATGTTGATTTGTTAACTAAAGCTGTTGTTATTGCTCGTCGTGCTACATTCTTATCTTTAGAACAAATTCTCTTTCTGATAACATCAAAGGCCCTAGCAACAGTGGATACAACTTGTTTTAAAGACTCATTTTTATTCTTGGGATTTGCATACATTCCCAACCTTCTCATTACTTTTCACATTTTAGACATTTTAATTAGTTGTAACATTAGCTAACATTGAAACCCAAATTTCTTATTATAAAAAAAATGCCTATACAATCTATTAGCATGTGTCCTAATTTGTCTCCATGAAACCAATCCCTCAAGATTATCCAACACATCATTAGGAATATGAAAATTATGTTCAGAAATTTTACTATCATCCTAACATGTTTGTTCAGTAGTTGGTGTTTCTATGTCTACATTCATGCAATTTTTATTTTTAGACACTTTACTATTTTTACTGTTATTTGGGATTTGAATATCATTTTCAAATTTTCTTGGCATTTCTTTTGGGGCAGGTATTTCAATTGGAGTGTTTTGTGCATGATCGTTTGACAATTGCTTCTCATGAAGAAAATCTAATTCACTTAAATCATAACCTGCTTCTAAAAAATCACCAATTTCATCATGAGAGAAAATTTGAGGGTTTGGAGACACACCTGTATTGAATGCATAATTAGAATGTGCACCTGAATTTTCTTGTATTGGGTTCTCTTCTTTGACTTCTTCATCCATTGTGGTATCTTCAATGTCTTTCTCCTTTGAAACATTGTTCAAGTCTCTAATTCTCTATCTTCTCTCTCGTTGACGTTGTGCTTCATTCTCTTTATTTGCTGCAATCTCCTCATCTGTCAGAACTCTTGCTTTCTTCTTTCTTCATTGTTTTGATCCCATGTTTGCACCAGTTTTGAATTTGAATCAGTAGCTACAAATTGTATAAGAGGACAAGAAAATAGAATAAGCATGACGAGATTTGGTGTTGCAGGTCGAAACTGTTGTTCAATCGTTTCAATCATTGAAATTGGGTCAGTGGGGCAGCTTTTGGGACCCAACGGGTACATCAAAAATGGGTACCCAATTTCTTAAAAATTGGGCACCTAATTTTTTAAAAAATCAGGTACCGATTTACAAATCGGGTGCCTGATTTTTAAAAAATCAGGTGCCTGATTTTATAAAAGTCGGTATAACGGTTTAAAGAAATTGGGCACCCAATTTGTGAATTACAAATCGGGTGCTCGATTTGTAAGACATGATCGGGAATTTGGCATGGCTCTCAACTTTTGCATGGGGTTTTTCCTTGGGGAAAGGCATGGCATAGGCTTGGTCCCACCAAGCCATGCCTTTGTACTCCTTTTTTTTTCTAAGGCATTTAATCGATAATTTTTGGTACTGTCATAATTTTTTTATAGTCATTCCTATTGAATTTTTCAACAAGACAAAAACCCATTATAGGTCCTGCTGTTTTAATTTCAAAAATGTAAATTTTATAGTGTTATTAGTTTATTTTCTATTTTTCCATTATTTATTAATCAAAACCATCTCCTAAACGCTAAAAAGTAACATTCACTAAAACTTTAATATTTTTTTTATTTTATAATTTTTCTTAACTTAATTTATATGTCATCAATCTAAATACAATTCTTTTGATGTTAAAAAAAAAAGTGAGATTTTGATCAAATTATGTGGTCCATACATGAGAGGTTTTAAAATTTACCTTTATAGCCAATTGATAATTAATAATAAAAAAATTATTCAATAAAAAATAAAGAAAAATTATTGTCATCAATCTTGGGTGTATTAGGTAACTCCCTTTAAAAAGATTTGCAAAATTTCATTTATTTGTGTCAAATTATGGTGTCTGTACATGAGCATGGTATGGTCCTGAAATAGGCATTTTGAAAAAGTGGTTTTTAAAGATCCATACCAAAAAAATAATCTATCATATGGGTGCACAAATAAATTACATATTCAAAAACTAGATTCCAAACACTAAAAAATTTATTTGTAGAGTTTTTCAATATTCAATATCTAAATACCTCAAATTTTGACATCAATTGACAAAAAATTTCAAAAACAGGAAAGACACTTCCACTTTTTGGCCAAAAGTGAGACCCAACTTCTTGCACTGACCCTATAATTGATATTTTATATTACTTATAATGTGCAAGCTAGTTTTTTTTTCTTTTTTAGGGTTTCATTCACCTTTAAAGTTGAACTCTTGTAATTATTGTTTTTTACATCTTGGAATACAAATTTGATCTCACTCCACTAAGATTTCCAAGCTTCACTTTTTCCTCTTTGGTTTTCATTCAAAAACACATTATTTGCATGCAGATGTTCTTGGTGAACTGTGAAGTTGGTTTTCTCAACTTCTATAAAATGCATGGGAAATCTCTACTTTATTAGGGAGATTTAGAAAGATTCATGTTAAGAAGGAGGAATATCTTGATGGGGGAGATATGTCGCATGAAGAAACTTGGTGTATGGTAAGTTGTTTACTGTAAACAATTGTTTCCAATAATAAATAAGAAGAGGAATAGAACAGTGTTCTATAGGATTTTAGATTTGATTGATGAAGAGGATTTGAGAAGATGAGAACAAAAACAACAAGAGCAATGTACTATCTTGGTATTCATGGAACTTAGATATTTTTCAACTATTTTTCCATCGATGCTAAATGGGGAGATTGTTAGCATGAATGCTAAAGATACTATATTGGGGAGTGTCCTAAACATTAGAGAATATTGACATCTTGCATTCATGACTATGTTTGTAATTGATGTCAATGTAGCAGTTAGTCAGTGAAGATTGGCAAAGTAGAAAACATAGATCTTAGTTGTACAGATGTGGTTTTGAGTGTCTTGTGATGTGTGTTCATAGACATGTACAATACAAATTTATTATGATGAGGCTTAGTATGCAACATGTAATTCAAAGACATACAAAATTTGTACTTGATTTATTGAGAGTAGCATCGAGATAGACTGCTTGGAAAGTAGTTTCTAATGTTTGTATTATATCTTTGATATGAGATGTCATAAGAAGATGCACTTTAAGCTAGTGATAGAGGATCATGTAATGGTGATGTCAACAAGTGTGTAGGTTTTTAAGTTGCATGCTTAAATTTTTGTATATATTGTAAGCTAACAATATTATTGAAATTGTAATTAATTAATTATCTTCTTATAATTAATTGGGAAATCCTCAAGGCTGGTTCAAGTAATTATTTTGAACATATGGTATAATGAAAAGATGTTTTCCTTCTTTATAATGTGTTGTGATCATTGCATAAAGTGCAAAGTGTGAAAAGGAGCTGAGTGTTTACTAAATGTGAATAAGCGATCTAAAGGATTATTCGATGTAAGCTTTGTGATCTGGCTACAAGATCAGGAGTAGAAGTCTAGTTGATAGGATAAAGAAATATGAAGTACATTTCAATTCTATTATTTTGAAAGAAATAATATAGAGATTTTTTGGATAGTGGGATCATTGGTCTTGCCCTTGAAGTTGTTTGGGCATTTGGTTTAACTATCTTTCACATCTCCTAACATGGTTGGCACAAATCTAAATAGGGTTGGAATCTCCTAACAAGGATCAAAAGTCTCTTAACAAGGACTAATATGTACTAGATGTATTCGTAGACTCCTAATAGGGTCCATCCTTTAACAAGGAACTTTTATATTAGTACATCATCTTGTGGGTACCATCCCCATTGGGGTTTTCCCTCTAATCAAGGGTTTCCCTAGTTAGCATATGTGGTGTTATTGATCATGAGTATCTTGTTGTGGTTTCTAATTATATTTTTCATATGGTTAAAGTTTAATAAGGTTGATAATTGTGTTATTAGTTGGATAATTGATTCACCCCCCACCCTAACCCTCTCAACTATATTGGTGGACTATATATTTGAACATAATGTTGGTCTCAATTCTTCTTGCTGACTAATCCATCAACTTATCATTGGATTCAAAATTTCCTACACTAACTTGATCAATGATATAAATAATTTGATAAATAATAGATTTCTCTTCATCTACATCATGTATGTCAAAAGCTTCAAGAAAAATATGTTTTACATCTTGGAGTATTTGTTTCTACTTTATCTCTTCTTGTCTCTTTTTCGTTTTCAAAATTTCTTGTAGCAAAATGTTTTGCTAGAAGGTGAGATTTTTGAAATCAAATTATGGCATCTCAATATGCTCATCTAGACTAACTTTAATATCTGGTGACATGTCTTTTATTTATCTTCTCCTCCTTTTTAATGAGGAAGTGTTTTTTTCTCAACAATGCCTTGGGATTTGGTAAAGGGGTTTCACCAGTTAATCTTGTGCATCTATACTCAAGAAAAAAATAATAGAACTTGGTTCAACCTTATTTGATTCTATTTTTACATCAATTTGACATGTTCAAATAGTATTGTCATTTTTATCAGCTTCTTTATCTTCACAATCTTCTTTTTTATTAGTAAGCCTTGACTTCTCAACTTCTAGAGTGTTAGGGGTGTTGGCATGTATAGTAGACATGCTTTCTTGTAGACTTGAAATACCTGAGCATTCTCCTCTACTATGTTCATCATCAATATTCACAATTTCTACCTCATTTGTTGTAAGCCCAAAAATGCTTTTCCACAATAGTTCATTCTATTTTTGTGTAACTTCCTCTTTATTTTGTAAAATCAAGAACATTCTATATTTAGGAAAAAATCTTCTCCTATGTTGTTTCATAAATTTATCCTTTTTATTCTTGAGACAAATTAGACATAACACTGACTAGTGTGTTAGTTCTTATCTAGTTTTCTATTACTTTAGCCTGCTACAATTTCCTCTCTAATCTATCAAATAGATGCTTGGGTATCTTTTCCTCTATTTCACTAGGAGTTAGTCTTTGATTTGAAATATTTTCTACCATAGCTTCCTCCACTTTATTTTTATCATCATTGTCTAATGTATCATATTTGACATGTTTGAAACTAATTTGACCTACAGATCTTCTCAAGCTGTCACATGCCTTCCTTGGCTTTACTACCTACCCAAATGTGTTTTCTGTATCAACAAGGAAACAAATGTCACTATAATATCTTGTGACTAATTCCTATAGAAATCTCATTCTCCTTTTTATTCTCAGCTTGAATTCATCAAATATGTATTCATTACATTATCAAAATTGTCTCCCAATTGAGTAATAAACTCATTAATTTTCCTTGTTGTTGGTTTGTCTTGTTCCCATGTACACCATTTACTATTTGAGGAAAATACTTTTGAATATAAAAGAATGTACAAACAATTAGGGAGCTGAAATTACACATTGAATCTTTTTCCTTTCTTATTAATGATAGGTTTTCTACCAGTTGTATCATTTGCAACTCAACAAGATCATACTCATGATCTTTCATCACAATATTCCATGCTTGGTCCATAGCCATACTCGACACACTATTTAATCTACTACATTGATAGAATTTGTGAGAAATGACTCTCACTAAAAATTCTATAAGTGTATCAAAGATGTTTGTAATGGACAAACAACATCCATTCCACTTGGCTCTTGTATTAGCCTCAACTTCTCCTCAGCTCAAGTATCACATGGTTTTATTTATATCTAGGGTTGGATAGCCAGTAACCCTATGCATCATCATCTACATGATTTCTACTAGTCCATCTTGTAGCTAGTACTTCATATCATAAATTCTTCTCAAGATGAATTATGCTTCAGCAAATATTGGCTATATGACTAATCTTCCCATAATAATGACATGTAGGTTTTAATTTTTATTTTACACTCCTTTTTTCTCCACTCTTAGATGATTCTCCTTCTTCATTAGATGAATATTTCTTGTTGTATCCAAGTCTAGAGGTGTCTTTTGTTCTAGGTGACTTTGCCATGTCTTCAAAGTGCTTGATTGCTTCATTTGGGTTTTTTCATTCTTTCCATGAGTTCCTTTGCATGCCTTAACTCATTTTTTAGTTGTTCATTTTGTAGCTTCATAGTTGTGATCTCCACTTTTTTTTTTTTTCTTCCTGATTTGTAATTATTAATTGGTGTATAAGGTCCAACTGGTTGTTTGTAATCTTATGTACTTCAAATGATATTTCTTCAAGTCAAATGGTCATCTACCCTTTGTCTTCTTCATCCATGAGCTTGTCTTACATTGCTTCCTTTTTTTGTTTAATTTCTTCACAAAGTGTAACTAATTGAATTTTTTGTTTTATCTTGAGATCTTTTACTTCTTTCACTAGGGCACTATTCTTCTCTAGCAATTATGTCATCACTTCATTATTGTTACCAGTCTTTCAATTGTCTAGTAGTCCTTTAGTGTCAACTTCTATGTATTAACTATCATTTAGTTTAATAGTTATCTCTCTTCTTCTCTTTAGGGTTTTCCTTAACTCTTCTTTTTTTCTCTCTAATTGTTGTAACATAGTCTAGATTTCAATCATTTGATTCTCAATGATCTTTCCCATCTTGTAAACTTCCATCTCCATGATATTTTACTCTCAAGCTATTAGACTTCCTAAAGAGAGAATTGAGCTCTAATACCAATTTTTGGAATAAGTGTATGGGAAACAAGATACTCAGGGCAGGAGGGTCAATTAGGATCTTAAACATTTATCTTCAAAATGAATATTATAAATTTACACCTAATTCATCTCACATATCTACCATTAAAACTGAGATGTTATAACATAACTAAAACACATCACACCCATAAATAGTTCAACACATAATACAATGGTTTGGTAACCTACAAACATTCCAAGATGAAAGTAAAACTGGGGTGGGGATGAAACCCATAAATCTTCACTGTTGAAACAATAAAGTTAACCTATTATGGTTAAAATGTTTGATCATAAAATATGATCTACCCTATGAGGGGTCTACTCTATTAAAATCTTAAGAGACTATTAGGCCTCACCTTGTTAAAGGTTTTTACACTCACAATGAAGTAAGGACTCAATTAGGAGATTTACATAGGCTTGTTAGGACCACTCTCTTAAGAGATTTAGCCAGTCTTAATTAACAATAAATAATTTAGTACCTATCCCTTTGTATTCTTTGCAAGATAATACTAGGTCTCCTCCTTGTTTTATCATTGATCTAATTCTCCTAGTTTGATAACATTGTTTAGTCCTTAACTGCTCTGACTACTCTTTATCTACTCTTCTCTCAAACTTCACCTTCTTCATATGCTAACAATCTCTCTCTCTCTCTCTCTCTCTCTCTCTCTCTCTCTCTCTATCTCTCTCTCTCTCTCTCTCTCTCTCTCTCTCTCTCTCACTCTCTCTCTCATAATTTTTTTATTTTAGGGTTAGAATCCTCCTTAAATAGAAATTCTACAAAGTTTCTAGATCTTGATCAATGGTTTACACTTCACCATTTTTTGTCATTTACATCTCTTTTCCTGATTGGTTGAATTGCTTGCCTTGGGATCATTATCTCCTAAAATTACATGTAATCAAAATCTTAGTTTTCTCTTAAAATTTTTAATTTCATAGAAAAGTCAACCAAAATGGTATACATATGAATTTGTGCCATTATAGACTAGTTCCTTGGTGCTCTGACACTTGGTCATGCATAAACCTTTGTGTTGTTACTTGGTGCAGAGCACCAAGGAACTTGGTTTATATTTTGGTTTTCATTTTTTTTTACCTACTTAAGGTACAATAAAAAAACCTTGGATGAAAATTCTATGGTTGTCAAAGAAAGACACCATTTTGTATGCTTAAGGAACTTTATGCAATTTATAAGAAAAAGTTGCTCATTAGAAAAATTTGGGTCTTTTAATGTTTTTGGTCAAGAAACCATATGAGTAGGTGGTTATAGTTAGTTTTAGGTATGTTGGAACCTTTTCCAAGTCCTAGAAGTGGAATCAAGTGAAAAATGTAACAATTCCACTTTTTGTGCAAAGTTGCATTGTTGAAAGTTGTAAAAGTTGCTCAAAATTGCAACTTAGTGGGAAAAGGGTTATAACTATTAAAATCTTGGTTGTAACCATCAAACTAGACATAAGAGAGGTATATACCTAATTTTTGAGATTTGGAGGGCATTAATGTATAGAGTGGAAGGAGTTGCAAAGAAGAAAATTTAGTTTTGTAGTCATTTTTATTGTTGTTTACACACTACATGAATTGTACAAACTGTAAGACTAGATCTAATGGTTTCTTGAGATAAATATTTGAATCAGCTTTCATTTTCTTTTGGTCTAATTGTTTGAAGTGTTTTCTTGTTCAAGTTATTACATTTTTCGTAAAACTAGGTTGTTAGGACAACATTTTGGTGCACTCAGCAAAGATGGGCTTCTAACTGCACATTCCTTGGTTGGAATTTCATGGACACTTGGGAAATGGTAGTTAGTAGGGTCCTTTTATAGATTCTAGGGTTCCAAAACTAGAGGATGTGTTTTGTGATTTTTCCAACCAAGCCCTAGTTCAAGTGCCATGAATGATTTGACCTCTTATAATGTGTTGATTTGTGAATGGCAAGAGTTTGGGACGGTGAAGGGCTGAGCATTTGGAAATAAGTTATTTCATTTCTTTCAATCATTCCTAGGTGCTAAATTCATTTCCATGACCCCATTTCTTGCTGGTTGCTTTGTAAACCAAGCCTAACTTGATCACTTAGGTTTGTGTTGCTTTGTGAAGGAAAGGGAATGTTGGAGTGGGGCTAGAGCATGGTGCTTTGGGGTATGAAGAAAATTTGAAAAGGGTATTCAAAAATATAATTTTCTTTGGGTCTTTTTATTAGAAACAATAGTCCACCAAGATAACTTAGGGGGTGAATCAATTTTCTAATAGTTAAAAAATTTATCAACTTTAAAAAATCTTATCCATTCATCCAAAGTAAACAGTAACCATAACATAATGCACATAAACAATTACACCATATATTTTAAGTAGGGAAACTCTTGATCAGAGGGAAAACCCTAGTGGGAATGATGACCAAAAGATGATGTACTAATATAAATATTCCTTGTTAGAGGATGGACCCTATTAGGAGTCTATTACAATATTTACTACATAGAGTCCCTACTAGGAGACTTTGAATCCTTGTTAGGAGATTCCAACCCTATTGGGAGTTGTAATACAAAGTATGCAAGAAGAGCCCACTACCCAAACATGTAATGTCAATTATAATAAGAGATCATTGCTCAAATAAGTAGTTTACTATTAAGTTCCTCTTTCCTCTATTCTATCAACCAAACCAATCTCTATTAGACCTTATAGACTAGGTCATAAACCTTGGATCCAAATATCAAACCTCAGATCACACAATAAAACATCGACAATGAATTTTTCTTCACTTTGGCTCTACTCTTCTCAACTTCACATTCCACTCTTATGTTTCTTACAAATTACTTCTTCATGTCATACTTGATAGAGGAAAATGTCCTTCCTTTATACCAAATCCATAAAACAATTCCTTAAGTTGGTTGTTAAACCTTCTCAATTAATTATTGTAGGACCACATTAAGAACATGTTACACATAGAGATAACATTAATCTTTTGCCTTGTAACTTGAATAACTTTTCATACATGCAATACTATGATGAGAGAGCTTGACCACATCATCATCATCTCTTCTACATATCCTTAACGTTGATTCTCAAAATAACAATTCTATTAAGAGATATAAAAAATTTACTAGAACATGCATTTGCAAACTCTATCTCAGAATAGACATCACCAAAACTTACATAAATTTTTCTAGAATTAAAATTTCTTCACCCGATGTTAACTCCATATACTAGATACTCAAAAGTATCTCCAATAACTTTAGATAGTGAGAATACTTAACTAGCCATTCGTACCAACTTGATCTTTCTACTATTCTTCTGTCATATACCACAAAAAATTGCTATGTTGACATCAATGACAAACATAGTCATGAATGTAACATATCATTATAGTAACTTATCTACAATACTCTCCCATAGGAATATCATCAACATTCATGCTTTCAACAATCTCCCCCTTTAGCATCGATGGCAACATAAATGAGAAACATCTAATTCCAAGAATACCAACTACAAAATACCATTAACCTTTCTTTTCAAATCTTCTTCAACAATCATTCTCACAAACTATTTTCCATGCTATTCTTATCCCCAACTTGATTCTTCTCCCCAACTTGCTTTTCATGCTAAAATTCTACCCCATTGACATCAATGTCAAAGGTTTCAAAATCCATCAAACTTTGCAACAATTGATTCTTACTAGCTTACATGTCCAAAGACATTGTTCAAAAACAACATCGAATAAGAGTCCTTGATGACTCTGACCATCATAGATACTCCCCCATACAATAAGCATTAGAATTTAGTCTAGAAAAACACTAGTGCTCTATTACACAAGAGTGATGCACTCTTGCATCTTCTACTTTGATGTAGGAAGGTGCATAACCCCTAGCATACCTCACAAATACTCAAAAGTCTCTTTGGGAAGAGGCTTAGTGAATATATCTACAATTTTCTCTTTCGTGCTCACATACTCCAATCCAATTTTCTTTTCTACAACTTTCTCTCTCAACATGTGATACTTGATAGAAATGTGCTTGATATTAGAATGCAACACTAGATTCTTAGACATATTAATAGTGCTTGTATTGTTGCAATGTATGACAATAGGTTTACTGATTTCTATCCTTATATCCTTCAACATCTGCTTCATCCAAGCAACTTGATTACAATTGCTTTCTACTAAAACATATTATGCTTCTACTATACTCTATGAGGTACAATCCTACTTCTTAATTAGCCAAGAAACTTATCTTACTCCAAGAAAGAAGGCTCCACCACTGGTGCTCTTTCTATAATCCATATTGCCTACCCAATCAGCATCAGTATAACCACTTAGAGTAAAATTATTAGACTTGTCATACCAAAATCCAAACTCAGGTGTTCCTTTCAAATATATAAATATCCTTTTGACTATTGCATAATGTGCTTCTCTAGGATCATCTTGAAATCTTCCAACAATTTCCAATTGCAATTACTATATCCAATCTTTTGTGAGTTAGATATTGCAAACCTTCTATCATAGATCTATACTTGTTCTTCTCAACAATAGGTGTCTCATTCATTGTACATAACTTGTGTCTAGATACCATAGGTGTTCCAACAAGTTTACATGTTTTCAAACTAAAAATTTTCAATAAATCCTTCAAGCACTTATTCTGAGAAATAAAGATTCCTTCTTTATTCTATACAATTTGCAATCCTAGAAAATATTTCATTTCTCCTATCATACT
Organism: Cupressus sempervirens; assembly: GCA_028749045.1. Lineage (NCBI taxonomy): Eukaryota > Viridiplantae > Streptophyta > Pinopsida > Cupressales > Cupressaceae > Cupressus > Cupressus sempervirens. The sequence goes on along the minus strand of CM053784.1, from coordinate 87,165,817 downwards.
CATTTCAAATTCTTTCTTCATTTCTTTTGCAAATTTTTCACTTTCCTCATCATTTCCTCCAAATATGATATCATCAACAAATATTACCAAAATCATTAGTCCATCATCAATTTCTTTCTAATAGAGATTACTATCTACCATACCTTTTCTATATCCAAGCTTTGTCAAATGCTTGTCTGACATTATATACCAGGTTCTAGGTGCTTGCTTCAAGCCATACAATTTTTTCTTTAATCTGCATACTATGTCCTTGTCATCTATCAAAGGACAACCTTCAAGTTATTCAATGTATACCTCTTCTTCAACTTCTCCATTTAGAGATACTGACTTGACATCCATCTGATATACTTTGAATATCTTGTATGTTGCATATGCTAAGAATAATCTTACTACTTCAATTCTTGCCACAATAGCATATGTCTCATCATAGTCTATTCTTTCTTAGTGTGAGTAACCTTTTCATACCAATCTTTCTTTTTTCCTTACAAATTCTCCTTTTTCATTCATCTTGTTCCTCAATACCCACTTAGTTCTATCACATTCATGTGTGCTAGTCTAGGGACCAATTTCCATGTCTCATTCTTTACTATTTAATCCAATTCTTTAGTGCCTCTCATGTTTGTAATTTGTACCTTGTCTATTTCGTTTTGAGAGATACTTTATACTCTTATTACATGTACTTTGAGATGACCTAAGGGTCTAATGTTATACTTTGATTCAATACCACAAATGCTTTACTGCTATGATGTTCAGTTTATCATATTTTCATGTTGATGCTATTTTGAGATGATAGTAGATCTATGATGATATCTAGTTTTATGGTTTATTGGACATATTTGTAGATTATGTTATGTGATGGATTTTATGCTATTGTGATTTACTTCATTCATGTATCTTTATGCGTTCTATGAAAATGAGTAGTGTAAATGGATTGATTAGTTATTTATGCATTAATTGCTTTGGCTATTATATTATATGGAATTACACTTGATTGTGTGTTTTAGTGTGTTGGATTTATATCCCTAGTAGTGGTCTATGGAGTTAGTGATTTAGCTATTCATATTTTACCAATTTCATCCCTATATGGTTGATGTATCCTTATTTTAATTGTTTAAATTAAACCTTTTGGTGATTAGTAAAATTGAACTCATCTACATTATATGGTTAGACTAGTGAGTGTGTCTGTGCATTTAGAGGTTCACTCTATCGCAAAAGTGTTAAGTATTTGGTTTTTTTTTTTTGGGTTTCAAGTTTTATATCTGTTTAGATTTAGGGTCAATTTGGAGTCTAACTGCTATAGTTGGATATTTTTCCTAATCGACTATTCACTCAAAATTTGAATAAGTGTTGAAAGAGGAATTTAATTCCTAACTTTTCCTATTTTGGGATTTTAGAATTTGGAGAGAATTTCCAAAATCCTCTTCTGAAGGATTTGTCTTTTGTTCATTTTGGGAGCTGTAAGCATGGGATCTTTGTGAGCTTAGTCTTGTTGGATTTGGCTTAGGCAGACCTTTCTTTTCCATGATTTTTGATAGATTCAATGGGTGTTTTATTTTATTGTGTGAGTTTTAGTTTTAGCCCCTTTTGTTGTCAGGTAGAGCTTTCCCATTTTATTGTTTTCACTTTGTTTCTACTTCGATTTCTTGTACCATTTTGTTAAGAGGTTGAGAACTAGTGTTCCCCTCTATTTCTATTTACTAGTTTTTCCTAGTTTGTCGAGTATGAACATTTTCCCTATTTTTAGGATGGGGGTTTGGGATTTTGAGCCATTATGCTGGCCATTTTTGCATACGGTCTCTGAATTCATTTATTTATGGATTTTTAGGGTTTTTGTGCCCAAGACCAAATGGGTTTTAATTTTGAAAAAAAATCAATTTTTTGGGTTTTTACCTCATTTTATGTGCCACCCTATTTTCTTAAGTTTTCTTGGCACAATTTGGTTTTTGGACCTAGATGATCTATTTGGATATCAGTCAGACCACTATTGCATTTCTATGTTGCATTGGATGTGTGTAGCATCCATCCTCCTGAGTCTATTTTGGTTGAGTGATGTTATGCTTATGTTCTCATCCAATCCTTGTGTTATGATCTTTGTGATAGTAGTGCACCACACATGAGTACATACACATACATTTGTCAGATGACCTGTGGGGCTTGATCTTTTGTGGTACTTCTAGAAGCTATGATCATTGAGGTTGGGTTGGGAGCTTTCATGCATATGGGCACTCATCAATGGATGAGCATGGGTAGGGTAGGGTAGCATATGGAGAGGACATCTATATTGTATTATAGTAATCATGATTCCATAGGTATGGTAGGGGGGGTTTTAATTAAGTGATAACTAAAGAAACTATTGGGTGGTAATAAAATTAAAGATAATAAAATGTATGTGTGAGAGCCTTTCCATTAAGGGATGTTATATCTACATGATCTAATCTTGGGCTTGTCAATGCTAAGTGACTCTCCATGATGTCAGCCCCTACATAGTAGCCCATTTAGATGTCTAACTAGGACTTGTAGTTTATGCATTGTCTATGTCTTGGATTTAGTCATCATACTTCTTGGTGTGTGTTTTAGGCATGGATGTTTTCTTTGCATGTGTTTTTTTTGGATCATTATCTCCATCATTATAGTGGGTGTGAACCTTTGGGTGCCATGTGGTTGGGAGGTATAGTTACCTATACCACTACTAGGGATCGATGTATAGAGATGGTCTATTGTTCTAGCACAACCATGGCTAGATGTTTTTACTTGGTACTTTGGGTTCTAGAGTATGGTTTCTTGTGATTTATGCTTTTAGTGGAATTCTTGTATATCATGTTTAGATGAGATTAGATTAAAACATTTCCTTATTATTATGAATAGCATATGATAGGCAATGTTATCTACTTGTAGGACTATCTTATTCTTTACTTCTAGCATGTTCGATTTGAACCTTATGCTTATGTTATAGCATGTTTTAGTAGTGATGTCCCTATTACGATAGTACTGATGATCTGATTGATGACTTGGGATGTTACACATGAGGGATGGCTAGGATCAATAATGGTCCTATGATGCTATTGATGGTTGGGAGGAATCGCGTATTTAGTTCTTTTTATAGCTCATTGTGATGTTATTTCTGTACTCTGTGATGTTTCCCTTTTGTTGTTTTTCTTTGTGATGTTTGTTAGATGGTTAGTTGTTATTTCTTTCCTTCAGTATTATATTCAAGTGTTTACACCTGAAATAATGGATTTGGTACTTCGTGGTGTGGAGGTTTTTTACTCTTTTTTGTCCCTTTTTGTTGTCCTTAAGTATTTTCTTGTTTTTCCTGGGAGACCATGTGTTAGCATGGTGCGATACAATAAAGTGTTGCATGCCCATTGGAACTTTATCATGTGTTTCCTGATTGTATCACATGCCTCTTGGAGGTTTTTCATGTGATACTTTCTAGTATTGCATCCTCATTGAACAATTTTTGTATGATACTTTAAAAAGTATCATACACTTTTGAGAGAAGTATCACTCAGTCCTTGAAAGTGTCACCCTTCTTCTTTAGAAATGTCACATGATAATAGAAGGTATCACCTAGTGCTGATTTAAAGTATTGCCTAGAAATTGCAAAAATTGATGCGGGCAGGCAACATGGACTTTTCGGTAAGATCCAATCTTTTTGGGAAGTGTTTGGGGTACCCTCTTCGGTGTTCTTCAATCCTATGGTGTTGCATTTAGATTTTGGTTGTTGTTTAGTATTTTTTTGTGATCTTTATGATCCTCATATGATGGTTGTTTTTTACTTTCATACTTGTAAAAACAAATTATCTTGTTTATATTTCATCCTTGTGTTAAGGATCTCTAGGCAGGGTATTACATTTGGTATCAAAGCCCATGATGCAACATTGGGATCTCTATGTTATGCTTCCACCATGGTTTTTATTTTCATTATGTTTTATATAGGTATGGTTATTATTTTGATACCTTGTTGTTCATGGTTTTGACTCTTATGCTTTTGATCCAATTGTTTTGACATTATATTGGTGTTCCCATAGTGATGGCTCCTTCATGTAGACCTAGTGGCCATGGTGACACTCATAGTGGTAATCGTGGAAATGAACACTGTGAGGAGGAATGAGAGGAAGGAGAGGGAGAATGGGGTAATGCTAATCAGAATGCCATGGGAGCATTGATGCTAGTGCTTCAAGAAATTCCTTCTTGGTTGGGCCCTCATGTTGAGGGGTGCCAATACCATCATGATCAAGAAGAGTGATCTCATCATGGAGATTCCCATCATTCAGAGCATAGAGAGGAGGAATGTGAATGTGAATGTTCCCATACTCCACCAGGTGGAAGAGGGCACCATCAAGGGGGTAGGGACTACAATAGTGAAGATTCCATTAGATTGGATATCATGAAGTCTCTTTACCAATCCAAACTACCATCATTTGATGGCAAGGGAAGTGGCCTCAAGGTTGAGACTTGGTTGTTGGACATGGAGTGCTACTTCACCATGTTTCCTTATTCAACCAAAATGAAGGTCTGTTGTACAATTATGTAGTTGAGGGACTGCACATCCATTTGGTGGAATATTAAGAGTCAAAATATTTAGATTATTGTTGTTGATCTCACCTAGGAGATCTTTGAGGAGAACTTTTGAGAGAGATTCTTATCTCCTAAGTTCAAAGAGGTCTATGCTAATGAGTTCCATGCAATCTAGTAAGGTAACATGTGAGTGCATTAGTAAAAAATCTAATTCTTTGAGCTTAGGCAGTATTCATGCTTCAACAATGATGATTTACTCTTAGCTCATCATTTCATCTAAGGCCTTCAGGATGCCCTCATTGGGATAGTTCATATGCATCAGCCTAGGACTCTTGTTCTCACTGTAGAGAAGGCATGAACTGTAGAGGAAAATTTGGCTAGAGATTTTAGTAGAAAATCTAGTTCTTAGAACCAAAGTGCAAGGAATTTAGGGCAAGATACATAGTATTCTTAGTCATCAAGGAAGGCCCAGACTCAATCAACACCCTCTCAAGGTGGTATTCATTGTAAGAATAAGAGTTTTTGGGAAAGAGTGGATAGTCTTTTGGTACCTCAGGTAAGAAAGGAGATAAATAGAATTGAGGACATAAATCATAGTAGAATCATTCTCCTCAGAGTGCTTAGCAAAATTCCAATAGGGGTGGTGCATCTTATCCTAGTGTTACCTAGGGTGGTCATGGGATAGGCCCCAACTTTATAGGAAACTATTACTCTTGTGGCTAATCTGGCCATAAATCTTTGAGTGCTCCATCAAACCTTATTCAGGACATAGTAAGGGTGTAGTGAAATCTACGCCTACTGTAGGAGATGCAGGTCAGAACCACAGTCTTTATGGTAGTTGAAAACCATCAAGAAAATCATCAGAGTATAGTAGTCAAGGCTACAAGTACATTGCATGGTATTTCAAATTCAATTTTGTTTGATTTAGCTTCCAATTCTTTCATTTCACCATTTCTTGTTCAGTGATGTGGGCTAGTGGTAATGTGTCAGGTTGATAGGTGGCAAGTTGAGTTAGCCATGGGTTCCAAGGTGGATTTTGACTCATTGGTCAGAGGTTGTAGCTTTAATTTAGAAACTTTCACCACCATAGTGGATCTACACATTCTACCACTGGGATCATATGACATTTTGTTGGGAATAGATTGATTAGCCACCTATTAGGAAAATATCAATTGTTTTCATAAGACAATACACTATGTTGATGATATAGGTGGGTAGGTGGAACTTTTAGGAGTCCCAAGACCAATGTCACTTCATATGATCTCAGCTAATCAACTGAAGTAGAGTGTGTAGAAAGGTTGCCAATTGTTTCTTGTGTCTCTTAATGATCTCAAAGAAGTTAAGAGTCATACAATGATACTTGATGATCACCCACTCCTTTGTGAGTATGCTGATGTGTTTCTTGATGATATTCTAGGTATGCCATCACAACATGACATTAATTTTTAGATTGATCTTGTACTAGGAGCAGAGCTAGTTTCACGAGCTTCTTATCACATGACTACTAAGGAGTTGAGTGAGCTTATATTGTAGTTGGAGGAATTTTTGGCGAAGGGCCATATTCATCCAAGTGTATCTCCATGGAGTGCACTAGTCATCTTTGTGAAGAAGGATGGTTCTTTGTAGTTATGCATTGATTACCAACAATTGAATAAGGTGATGATGAAGAACTATTATCCTTTGTTGAGGATAGATGACTTGTTCAATTAGATGAAGGGAGCACAAGTGCTCTCAAAGATTGATATTAAATCAAGATACCATCAACTCCATATCCAAGTGGTTGATATTCATCAAACAACTTTTCATATATAGTATGGGAATTATGAGTTCACGGTGGTACCCTTTGGGTTAACCAATGCACCATCAGTGTTTAGGAGGTTGATGAATGGTGTATTTTGCACTTACCTTGATAAGTGTGTCATTATATTCTTGGATGACATATTGATCTATTCAAAGACTATGAAGGAGCACAAAGTCCATTTACATTAGATATTGCAATGCTTGAGGGACCATCAGCTATATGGAAACTTGAGTAAATGTGGGTTCTTCCAATCAGAGGTGAAGTATTCTAGACACATCATTATAGGTAATGGAACTGTAGTGGATCCAGAGAAGATTTGTGCTATCATGGATTTGTCAGTACCCACTAATGTATCAGAAGTTCATAGTTTTATAGGATTGGCAAGCTACTACCATCACTTTGTCAAGGATTTCTCACAAGTAGCTCATCCCATCACTTCTCTTCAGATGAAAGGGAATAAGTTTGTGTAGTCTAACTAGTGCAAGGCAACATTTAATACTCTTAAGAAGTGTTTGACTAGTGCACTAGTCCTTGTAGTGCCTAATCCTAAAGGTGACTTCATGGTTTGCATAGATGCTTTGTTGGAAGGCATGGGTGTGGTGTTGATGTAGGATGGTTGTGTAAATTCATATGAGTCCAAGAAACTCAAGGACCATGAACTTAACTACCCCACTCATGATTTGGAACTTGTGGCCATAGTGCATGCCCTTGTCCATTGCAGTCATTTTCTTTTGGGACATAGGTTTGAGTTGCATAGTGATCATAGGAGCTTGCAACATATCTTTACTCAACCAAACATGAATGCATGACAACATCATTGGATGGAGTTCCTATGCAAGTATGAATTTGATGTTCATTACATTAAGGGGAAGGAGAATGTCATCACAGATGCTTTGAGTAGGAGGTGACATGAGGTATCAGTGATGTCATTGGGAGTGGATTTGTGAGGCCATATCTTGGAGGCTTTACCTAGTGACACTTGGTATCAAGAGGTGAGGGTAGAGATCAATTCCAGACATACCCTTGAGGGGAGATTTTTAGGTTATTTTCTTGAGTCCAATGGACTACTACATCACATGGGGTATATCTATGTACCCATGTTGGGCGATCTTCGTACCCTAGTTTTGTCAGAAGAACATTGTGCACCATATTCCACACATCCTAGAGTCAATAAGATGCATGCTGATCTCAAACAACTATAATTTTGGGCAGGGATGAGGCATAATTTTGCTGATTTTTTTGCTAGATGTCTTGAGTGCTACAGAGTGAAGGTAGAGCATCAGCATCTAGTGGGTCTTTTGTAGCTACATTTCTAGAGTGTAAGTGGGATACAACATCTATTGATTTTATCATAGGGTTGCCTATGTCATCATGGATACATGATTGTATCAAGGTGATAGTGGACAAATTGTCCAAGGTAGCAATTTTTCACCCATGAGAGCATCCTACATAGCTTCTTCTATAGCACATGTTTTCTTGGTAGATATTGTATTTTTAGATGGGATTCCTCATCAAATTATTTTAGATAGAGATCTAGTGTTTACTTCTGCACTGTGGGCATCTCTCCAACATGCTTTAGGCATCCAGCTCAATTTTAGTCTGGCTTATCACCCAAATACTGGTGGTCAGACTAAGAGAGTAAATCAAGTTCTGGAGGATATCCTTTGCATGTATGTTATGGATAGGTAGGTGAAGTGTGAGGACTATTTGTACCTTGTTTAATTTGCATACAACAATGCGTATCATAGTTTTCTTGACATGTCACCTTTCCAGGCCTTGTACAGTAGACCATGTCATATTCCTTTAATTTAGGATCATTTAGAGGACCAAGTTCTTTTAGGTCCAAAGATGCTTTAAGATATGGAGTAGTAGGTTGCTCATAGTAGGGAGCATTTGGTTACTGCTTAGGACAAGCAAAAGAGGTATGCAAATGCCCATAGGTTGGATTGTCACTTTTCTATTGGAGATAGGGTGTTTTTGAGATTGTGTCCAAGGAAGAGTCCCATCCATTATGGGAAAGGCTCTAAGTTGGCACCATATTTTTTCAGACCTTTTAAGATCCTCAAGAGGATTGTTCCTATTACTTATTGACTAGTGTTTCCACCTAGACTATCACACATCCATGATGTTTTTCATGTTTCTATTTTGAGGCAGTATATTCTAGATGTGACCCATGTTGTTGATTGGGATGCTTTGGAAGTAACAAATAGGAAACTTACTTTGGAGCCCATTCACATCCTACAACACTGGAGGCTTACCTTTTGAGGTTGGGACAAAGAGAAGGTAAGGGTCCAATGGGACTTGAGCAATGAGACCTCTACAACTTGGGAGAATGCTACACGATTGAGGGGATTGTACCCCTATCTTTTTGTTGGTTTCCAAGAGTAAGCCTATGCTAGTGGAGGAGGATGTAGTGCCTCTCATGTTTGTAGTCTGTATCTTGTCTTTTTTTTTCAAGAGATACTTAATACTCTTATTACATGTACTTTGAGATGACCTGAGGGTCGAATGTTATACTTTGATTCAGTACCATAGATGCTTTACTGCTATGCTATTCAATTTATCATATTTTCATGTTGATGCTATTTTGAGATGATAGTAGATCTATAATAATATCTGGTTTAAATGTTTATTGGACATATTTGTTGATTATGTTATGCGATAGATTTTATCCTATGGTTTTTTTCTTCATTCATGTATCTTTATGCTTTCTACAAATGTGAGTGGTGTAAATGGATTAATTGGTTATTTATGCATTAATTTCTTTAGCTATTATATTATATGCAATTGCACTTGATCATGTGTTTTACTATGCAAGATTTATATCCTTGGCAGTGGCCTATGGAATTAGTGATTTAGTTATTGATATTTTACCAATGTCATCCCTGTATAGTCATTGTATCATTATTTTTATTGCTCAAATTAAACCTTTCAATGATTAGTAAATCCAAACTCATCTATATTATGTGATTAGACCACTAAGGATGTCTATGAATTTAGAGCTTTTCTCTATCATGAAAGTGTTAAGTTTTTTTCTATTATTTTGGGTTTTTGGGTTTTATATCTTTTCAAATTTTTTTTTTGCCAGCTTTGCCTTAGGTGAATTTCCATTATGGAGAATAACCTATTTTCATTTGGGTCGATTTAGAGTCTATCTGCTATAGTTGGCTATTTTCCCTAATTGATTATTCACTCAAAAAGTGAATAAGTGTTCAAAGAGGAATTTAATTCCTTAGTTTTCCTATTTTGGGATTTTAGAATTTGGAGAGCATTTTGAAAATCCTCTTCTAAAGGATTTGTCTTTTGTTCATTTTGGGAGTTGTGAGCATGGGATCTTTACAAGGTCAGTCTCATTGGATTCACATTTTCCCCTCTATTTCTAATTGCTAGTTCTACTTGGTTGGTAGGGTATGAACATTTTCCCTACTTTTAGGATGGGGGTTTGGGATTTTGAGCTGTTATGCTGGCTATTTTTTCATATAGTGTCTGAATTTGTTTATTTTTGGATTTTTGGGGTTTTGTGCACAAATGTCAAATATATTTTAATTTCAAAAAGTTTCCAAATTTTGGGATTTTTAGCTTGTTTTTTGTGCCACCCTATTTTCTCGAGTTTTCTCTTAACAATGTGGTTCATGGATCTAGATGATCCATTTGAATATTAGTCAAACCACTATTACACTTCTATGTTGCATTAGGATTCATGTAGCATCCTTCCTCTCAAGTCTGTTTTGATTGAGTGACTTTATGCTTGTGTTCTCATCCAGTCCTTGTGTTATGATCTTTGTGATGGTAGTGTGCCACACAAGTATGTACACATACATTTATCGGGTGACCTACGAGGCTTGATCTTTTGTGGTACTTTCAAAAGTTATAATCATTGAGGTTAGGTGGGGAGTTTGCATGCCTATTGGTAGTCATTGTTGGATGTGCATGGGTAGGGTAGGGTATCATATGGAGGGGGCTTCTATCTCATAGCCTGGCAATCATGACACCACAGGTATGGCAGAAGGAGTTTTAATTAAGTGATAACTAAAGAAACTATTGGCTGGTAATAAAATTAAAGATAAAAAAATGTATTTGTGAGGGCCTTTCGTTGAGGGATGTTGTATCTGCATGATCCAAAATTGGGCTTGTCAATGAAAAGTGACTCTCCATGATGTCAACCCCTACATAATAGTCCATTGAGATGTCTAACCAAGACCTATAGTATATTCATTGTCTATGTCTTTGATTCAGTCATCATATTGCTTGGCATGTGTGTTAGCCATGGATGTTTTCTTTGCATGTGTTTATGGTTGGATCATTATCTCCATCACCATGGTGGGTGTGGACCTATAGGTGCCATGTGGTTGGGAGGCATAGCTACCTATACCATTGCTACAGACTGATATATAGAGATGTTCTATTGTTCTAGCATGACTATGGCTAGATGTTTTCACTTGGTACTTTGGTTTCTAGAGTATTCTTTCTTGTGATTTATGCTTTTAGTGGAATGCTTGTATATCATGTTTGGATGATTTTATATTGACACATTTCCTTATTATTATGATTATCATGCGATAGATGATGTTATCTACTTGTAGGATTATCTTATGCTTTACTTCTAGCATGTTAGACTTCCTTACGCTTATTTTATAACATATTTTATTAGTTACATACCTATTACGATAGCACTGATGATCTAATCAGTGACTTGAGATGTTACACATAGGGGATGGCTAGGAGCCATGATGGTCTTATGATGCTATTAACAGTTAGGAGAACTACATATCTAATTTTTTTTACTTCTCATTGTGATGTTATTTCCATACTCTATGATGTTTCCCTTCTATTATTTTCCTTCATTATGTTTGTTAGATGGTTAGTTTTTCTTTCCATCCTTCAGTATAATATTTGAGTGTTTACACCTCAAATCATGGATCCAACACTTCTTGGTGTGGAGGTTTTATACTCTATTTTACCCCTTTTTGTTTTCCTTAAGTGTTTTCTTGTTTTTCCTAGGAAACCATCTCTCAGTATGCTGTGATACAATAAAGTGTTGCACACCCATTAGAACTCTGTCGTGCATTTCTTGATTGCGTTGCATGCCTCTTGGAGTTTTGTCATGTAATACTTTATAGTATCACATCCCCATTGAATAATTATCATACGATACTTAAAAAGTATCACATGCCCTTGAGAGAAGTATCATTAAATCCCTGAAAGTTTTTTCCTTCTTCTTTAGAAATTTCGTGCAATACTAGAAAGTATTGCCTAGTGCTAATTTAAAGTATAACCTAGAAGTTGTGAAAACTTGTGTGGGTGGGCAGCAAGCACTTTTCAATAAGACCTAAACTTTTTGGGAAGTGTTTTGGGTACCCTCTTTGGTGTTCTTCAATCCTATGGTGTCACATTTTGATTTTGGTTATTGTTTAGTCTCCCATTGTGTTCGTTATGATCATTGTATGATATTTGTTTTGTACTTTCATACTTGTAAAAAAAGAAATATCTTTCTTGTATTTCATCCTTATTCCAAGGATCTCTAGGTGGGGCATTACAAATTCTTATTTCATAGCTTTTTTCCAATGAGCATCTTTACATGCTTCATATGCATTATCAAACATAGTTCTTCATTGACTTTTCTTCTTGTTATCAAAACTTTATCTTTTCTTCTGTTGATCTAATTAGATGGGTGATTGTTTATCATATTCTTTCTTGAAGTAGGAGTTTTTATCTCAAATCTTGGCTCTACTAAAGGTTTTGAGCTTTGTTCCTACCTTGGCTCTCCTTCATTCTTCAAATCATTGTTAGTCTCAAGAAATACTTCATCATTCCTTGGTTTAGTAACAACATCATCATCTAAATTGTAATCAACTATTCTTTCTTGTATTCTAAATTTTTCATGAACTCTTACATTTTCACTTTCCATAATAGTGTTAGTTCTCTGATTATAACTTCTATAGCCTTTCTTTTCAATGAATAACCAAGAAACATACCTTCATCACTTCTAGTGTCAAACTTACTAATATCATCATCTCTTTTGATAAAACACTTACTGCCAAAGATTTTGAAATGCTTAACTATAAGTGAGTGACCAAACCATGCTGCATAAGGGGTATTGTTAGTGTATTTCCTAACCTATACTATGTTTAGAGTGTATATTATTGTATTCATAGCTTCTTTCCAAAACATCTTGGATACTTCATTCTCAGCTAACATAGCTCTTGCAGCTTCTATTACTGGTTTGTTTCTTCTCTTGGTTATACCATTCTATTCAGAGTTTCTAAGAGTTGATAACTATCTTTCGATTCCATTGTCTTCACAACACATGTTAAACTCATTTGAAGTAAACTCTCCTCTTCTATCTAATCTCAAACATTTAATCTTCATTCCTAATTCATTCTCAACCCTGTTCTCGAATATCTTGAAATTATCAAATGCTTCAGATTTTTCTTTAAGAAATGTAACCCACATCATTTTAGAAAAGTCATCAACTAAAATCATGAAATACCTTTCACCATATAATCCTTTAGTCTTTGTAGGACTACTGATATCTATGTGTACAATCTCCAATTTTGTTGTAGTAGTAAACTTCTTGTAGTGAAAATAAGTTCTATTAGGCTTTTCCAAAATACACTCCTTGCAAATTGTGTTAGTAACTACAAACATACTACAAGTCTTCACAATTCTTTCAAATTTTATATGACAAAATATCTTATTCCATAGTCAACTATCATTTACTTTTGCAACCAAACATGTCATTTTAGTAGGATTCAACTGAAATCCATTACCTCTAGATCTAGTTCCTATTCTAATTACCTTTCTATCTTTGTCTCTGATCATACATGTCTTTTCTATGAACTACAACTAATAACCTTTATCCACTATTTGTCGAACACTCAAAAGATCTTGCTTCAAACCATCAACAAAATATACATCCTTAATGTTAGTTTTACCATCAAGAGTTATAGATCCAATACCTTTAACTTGGCATGGTGCGTTGTTTCCAACTTTGACAATGTCTCCATCCTAAATTTTGAAGTTAACAAACTTGTTCATATCACAAGTCATATGATGTGAACAACCACTATCAATTTTCCAATCAAATTTCTTTTCAACCTATTATACCAAAGCTACTTTCTCTAGGCTTTCTTCTTTGATTGCTTCAAATCCTATTTCATCATCACTAGCACTTATTGCTTGTTCATCAGACTCATCAAGTCTTCATTTTCATATAGACATTCTCTATCTCTTCCAGGTTTGAAATTTCCTTTATAATTTTTCTCTCTTTTAGGACACTTAGATGCATAATGACCAAATTCATTGCAAGTTCAACATTTAATGATTTTCTTACCATCTTTTTCTTTCCTTACCAAAAGGGTGACTCCTTCAATCTTTCTATCTTCATCAGATATGGTGCTGATACAAAAATCTCCTCTATCACTTGTTCTCCTTGATAGACTATTAAAATATTCAAAGCACTTAAAGTTGTTTCTATTTTGGTTAATTATTGGGACTATCTAAGCTCATTCTCAACTACTTCAAGTCTTCCAAGAAATGTCTCCTTTGTGAAATCTTTGGTACAAGATATCAACAACTATATCATTTGAATTACTGACTTAAATGATAGTGTCAAGCTCTTCAATATCTTCCATATCACCTCATCATCTTCTTTGGTTCCTACTTGAGATCTAGTACCTTCAGTGATTTATGATATTTTGCCTATATATGATCTTACAGATTCATCTTCCATCATTTTAGCATCTTGAAATGCACAAATCCAATTTTGTAGCCTCAACATCTTAGAATTTTCATCACCTTCAAAACTATTTTTTGAAGCTTTCTAAATAAAATGTAAAGTAACAAGTGACTTTACCTAATTGTATTCAATTTAAGGAAGTGTAGTCAATAGTGCTTCTCTAGCTCTCATGTTGCACATAAAAATATCTCTTTCATCCTCATTACAAGATACCAAATCTTTTTCAGCCATGATTATCTTTGATATTTTTTTCAAAATCAATATCTCAAACCCATACATAGTAGATGTTTCTTCATCTTTTCCTTACAGCTATCATAATTTGTTCTAGTAAACTTTGGACTATCTTTCCTAAACATGCTTTCCATGGATCTCCCAAAGTTGTTAAACTTTATCTTCAAGGACTTGATGCTATGATACCAATTGTTAGAAACAATAGTCCACCAAGATAACTAAGGAGGAGGGGTGTGAATTAGTTGTCCAATAGTTAAAACATTTATCAAATTTAAACAATCTTATCCATTCATCCAAAGTAAATAGTAACCATAACAAAATACACATAGACAATTGCACCAGATATGTTAATCAAGGAAATCCTAGTGGGAATGATGCCCACAAGATGATGTATTAATATAAATATTCATTTTTAGAGGATGGAACCTATTAGGAGTCCATTAAAACATTTATTACATAGAGTCCTTTTTAGGAGACTTTGAATCTCTGTTAAGAGATTCCAACCCTGTTAGGAGTTGTAGTACAAAGTATGCAAGAAGAGCGCACTACCCAAACATGCAATTTCAATTACAAGAAGAGCTCACTACTCAAACACATAATTTACTATTAATTTCCTCTTTCCTCTATTCTATAAACTGAATCAATCTTTCTCAAACCTTTTAGATGAGGTCATGAACCTCGAATCCAAATATCAAACCTCAGATCACACAATAAAACCTTGGCAATGAAATTTCCTTCGCTTCTGCTCTAATCTGCTCTACTCAACTTCACATTTTTCTCTTTTTTTCCTTAAAATTTACTTCTTCATATCATACTTGATAAAGGAAAATGTCTTTCCTTTATATCAAATCAATTAAAAAGTTTCCTGAGTCAGATGTTAGACCTTTTCAACTAATTATTATAGAACCACATTAAGAACATATTACACATAGTGATGACATTAATCTTCTACCTTGCAACTTGAATAACCTTGCATACATGCAATATTATGATGAGTGAGCTTGATCATGTAATAATAAACATTTATTTTACACATATTCAACCTTGATTCTTAGAATAAAAATTCTGCTAAGAGATATAACAAGTTTACCAAAACATGCCTTTGTAAACTTTATCTTAGAATAGACATCACCAAAAATTACATAACTTCTAGAATTAACCTTTCTTCACCTAATGTTAATTACATATACTAGATACTTAGAAGTATCTCCCATAACCTTAGATAGTGAGAATATTTAACTAGTCATCCGTACCAACTTGATCTTTCTATTGTACTTCTTTCAAATACCACAAAAAACTGCTATATTGACATCAATGACAAACACATTCATGAATGTAACATATCATCATAGTAACTTATCTATAATACTCCTGCATAGGAATATCATGAGAATTCATGCTTCCAACACTTTTTTGAAACTTTGTGAAGTTAGATCCAAAAAGCCATTTCAAGAGGGCTAAAAGGGGCTTAGAAGGTGACTAGGCCAAATTGGGGTTTGAGGCTTTGTGCAAGTGTATGATTCAAACCAGTGGTGTAGCTTGTGGTAAATAAGTTACCTAAGATATTTTAACATATTAGAACCCTTAGGAAAAACTTTTAGGGTGTTTTCCTAGTATTGACCTAGTTATGAGAGATTGCTACAAAACCCATAAAGTGGCCAAGATTTGTTCTTTGTCCTTGGATTCTTGGTGAAGTTGGAGAGTGTGTTTCTTTGATCCATTAGAGGATTGAAGTGTGCTAAAAACTTGTAAGAAGTTTGAAGAGTTGATAGCTAGTTGATTTATTTCAAGAGTGGGAAGCCCATTTGAAGCTTCTTAGTTGTTCTTTCTACATCATTACTCAACTTCCATATAGCTATTTTCTTAGCTCTTGATAACTTATCAGTATGCACAATCTTCATTGTATTTATCAATTCATACTATATTGTTCAACTCATATCTCTTCTCGATCTCTATTGAATGCTTGGAAATAACTTTTTTGCTTAGTATAACTGTTGTATGGTAAACCTTTACTAGATAACTCAGCCGTAGTGATGACTTTGTAATCTTGCCTAGTAAATGACTTGAAAATGACTACATGTTTGGATACTAATCAACAAGATAGACTTATAGATCTATTGGTGTTTTAAAACTACTGAACAACATGTGGTTCAATACTAAATTGATATTACTCAAACAACCTAAGGATTAGCCAATTCCTATTAATAGTCACATGTGTAAAACTTTAACAAAACCAAGGGTGGTTTTCTACTCTTTAGGCTCTACAAATCTAGGGTGGTAATACCCAAGGGATGATTCAAGTTTGGAATCTACTATATTAGAATTATTTTAGTTTCATTCTGATTTTCATCTCATATCCTCAAATACATGCATAATTCTAACATCTCGAATAAACACATCCCATATAACATATTTGGTCATAATTCTTCTATAGATTTGCAAGTTTTACCAGAAATAGTGGCTAACTAAGGCTAAAACATTCCATGAAAAAAGCATCGACCATCTTTTGAAATCTTCAAGAAAGTAAAATAAAGCTGATTGTGATTTTAGATTTGATGCTTCTTCATAGTATACCTATTTGCAGATTGAATTGATTTTGATTAGTGCCTATTCCATTGGGATTCAGAGTCTACTCCAATTTGTTGATCTAATATATTGCCTTACAACAAATATTATCAGCAATTCTTATTGAAATTCATTCTTATAGACATCATTTCTATTACCATGACAATCCCATAAAATTTATCAAAGCATTTTCTTAATTCATTGAATTATTAGCAGTAATGAATTGACATATGACCTAAATGAATTGCATTAACCTGAGCAAGCTTTACTCACACAATCTCAAAATAACCAGGCAGCAACAAAGGAGACAAAATTCAATAGAAACTAATATGGGGACAACTCAAAAATTATATTAATTTTCCTTGAAAATTGTTATACAATTGTAGTAAACTCAGAATGACCTAAGGCATAAAGATCATTCCATATTGATGCATCTTCAGAAAATATGTAGAGAAAATGTATTATAAAGTTTTGCTCAAAGAATGGACCAAAAAACATTCTAAGTGTAATACTAAAATGCATTAGAAAATGGACCCTTCTCTAGCCTTGGAATCTCACTTATATAATGTGAGATGCAACAAGCTTCAGGAATAGAGAACTGAGAGGTGTCAACTACAGGAGATATTTACATACACCTATCACAAAGGACAAAATTATGATTAACAGAAAGATTTGTACATCAAACATTCCTTTCATGGGTCCCTTTCTGTTACACCCTTTTGTATTGTTGATTCTCTAATTGGTTGCTATTTTGAATCCTCAACATATGTGGCTACTAGACTTGCCAATAATGTGTCAGGTTCTAATTCACACAGCTTCACCTCCACTCTAGCATTTTCACTCATGTCATCATGCATTACCAAAGTGATAGTTATTCTTGATTCTGTGTTTGATGTATCATCTAATTGATCCATTGTATCTTTTTCATGAGATGGATTCCCTTCTTCTTTTATAGATACTGATGGAAGGTGGATCGATGATTTGTAGTTCATCTTTGTGCATCTCATCATCATCACTTTCAACTTCTTCTAGTTGCTCACTAGAAGTAATATCATCCATCCATTTGTCAAAAAGTACATCGTCCGGCTAGTCAAAATGCAGAATATCCTATTGTTTCTTGATAACATACTCTGCTTCCCTATCAATATCAACAAATTGTTGTTTCAAAGAATCAAAGAATATTTGTACTTTCACTATTTCTTCAATTGTGGTAGCCCACCATGTATGCCCTATTTTATTGATAATTTTATTCATCCTTAAAAAAATAAAATCATCAAGCTCTTTAGCCCATTCATCTTTATTTTTCAAATTATTTCTTCTATCTAGGGCACGAGGAAACAATCTAAAATTTTGGCTCTTATACTTGTTCAAGTAGCCAACTATTATTCTCTACAGATGAATTCTCTTATTGTCAAAATTAGAAAGATCAAAAACAATATCAAAAGTTTTTTCAATCTGATCATATGAGGTTTTTATGATAGAATAATATAAAAATGTTATTTCTTTCCTCCTTCTTATCCACTTATTCACAATAGGCTTCAAAGCCTCATCACTTTCTTTTAGTTCCTCCCAAATACTTATCACCCTAGCCAACTGATTATAAACTAGCGGCCATTCAATTTTGTCCCCCAAATATGTGAGAGCCTTTCTTAATTTATCTTCATATTTTACATTCAACTCCACATGTAAGGCCCACACCTTACTCTTTTTTTCTTCAAAGTCTTCAGCAGTGTAATACTGTGGCCTTTGTGGGGTATCTAGCATCAATATGAGAGGAGTGGATTTAAAAGGTTCCACTAGAGGGCAAGGATATGTTGTTCTAGGTCTTTTAGACCTCTCCATTAATTTATTCTCAAGTTCAATCCTCTTTTGAACCTCCTTATTGTAGGCCTCTAGAATTGCTTCATATTGACTTTGTAATTTAAACATGGCCTATTCTTCCTTCTTAGCAGTGGCCAAAACAAATTGGGATGAATCTACATTCCAATGTGT
Source organism: Cupressus sempervirens (assembly GCA_028749045.1). Classification (NCBI taxonomy): domain Eukaryota; kingdom Viridiplantae; phylum Streptophyta; class Pinopsida; order Cupressales; family Cupressaceae; genus Cupressus; species Cupressus sempervirens. The sequence goes on along the minus strand of CM053784.1, from coordinate 87,146,969 downwards.
AGCCTACACATGAGAGGTATCAACCACTCTCCTCACAATGATGTTTCCTATTAGTCCTGATTCATCTGGCTATAATGAAACAACCCTAGATCCCCTTCTTAGTAACCCCATAACCAAAGCAACTTGATCTTCACTAAATGAAGTCCCTGCAAACTCCTTTTTACCGAGGTCTTGTAATTCCAATTTATTTGAAATAGAATTAAAAATCAATGCATCTGCAATATCCCAATTGGGTAACAATAATATATTGGAAGCATTTACCATTTGCCTCCCCTCTTTAGGGGTTATGTTTTGGAACTCTTGAATCATTTTTTCCTTTATCTCATTTTGTAGGTCTACCTCCTCTAATTTGGGATGCTCTATCCTCAATTTATTGCATCTTTCTTCAAATTTAATCATGTTGGCTCTCAATGCAAATTGTTAGAAAGCCCTAGATTTAACAAAATTATCATCTAATAGGAATTGTTGACTTGCTTGTTCTAGTATAGGGTCCAATTCCCTCCCTCTATAATCTACAACTATTAATTGAAAACTTGGTACTAGAGGCCCTTGGGAGTCTCCTTCATTTATTTCTAATTGGGTAATAAAAAACCCCCCTTGTGATCCCAACTGTTCCATTTTCTCTTTAGTGAGCTATTCCTCTTCTATTCTCAAAGGGTTTTGTGAGGGTGAGTATTCCTCAACATGAGGATCTTCTTCCCTTATTATCTTTCTCCTTTTTAGGGAGGGTTCAGAAGGCCTCTCTTATAAAACAACACTAGAGGATGCGATTATTTGTTCTCCTTTTTCGAAAATGGTCCCTTTATTTTGAATAATAGTATACCCCAGTATTTTCTAGACAGTTAATTGACCTACCCCTATATTGGGAGTAAAACCCAATCTCTTCATTACTTCCCTAGCCTTATTTGGGTAGAATCTAATAAAAAATTGCTTCTTTTCATTCATTTTCTCCATTATTTTAGGAAAAGTATTCATAAGCTTATTTATCTTATCTACATTTGTAATTGCATTGTCTGAAGGATTATAATCTAGATCAAAACAATGAATGAAATCCAAAAATTTAGAAAAGACTCTCCATTTTTCTTTTCTAGTCTCCTACTTTTGCAATGAGTACTCATTCCTTATTATATCTTTTGGAAAATAGAATTCATGCTCAATTCTTCCAAGCTTAATTCTATGCCTTAGAGTCAAATTTTAAAATCTCTCAGAGTCACAAAAATGAGGGTGAGAAATAGCCATCTCGTAAGGATCCAAAACTTTGTTCAGAGAGAGCCAACCCCATTTTGTGATTACAAAATGATGGGCTATTGTGAAAGTGGGGAAAATTGACCTTGTTGATCTTTTCAACAAAATTTTTTCGTCTACTCCTCCCAACTACCACAAAATCTCAGCTACTCCTACCTTCAAGGGCACCTAATAAGGTAATACATCAGGACTTCCCTTAAAACCATAAATTCTAAAAATAGTAGAAACAAAGTATGGGATGATATCCCCTCAATTATGTAAAACTTTCAAACCACTGGGGTTATCCATAGGCCTAATGAGACCCATTAATGCCTTGGGGATTCTAGGATTGTCACTCAATGAAAGGCATTTTATCTTGGAAGTGAAATACCTATCAAATCTAACAAAACTAGCATTCTCTACATCCCAAGTCATATAAGCACTCCATAATTGGACTGGCAGTGCTTCTCCATTTTCCTCTCTATTTAATTCCATTTTTTTACCAAAATATGTGGCCCCTTTAAACAAAAACATGTGCATCAACAAATAATAATGACCAAAAGTTTTTCCCACCTTGCTCTTGGCAATCCCAATTAATCCACTATGAATTTCCTCAGCTAAGTAAGAAGCAAAATAAAAAATGATGTCCACACCAAAAGATGAAATTTGAATAACGATATACATGAAATCCATAGGCATAAATTCTTCTTCATCTCTCCAAAAACTCTGCACAAGGTCCTATATATCTCTACAACCTTGGAACTAAAATATACCTTTTTGAAAGGTTCCTTGGAGGCTATTGTTATTGCTTGCAGGGTTCCAATCTTACCTATATGTTCCTTCAATGCACCTTGCCTAATGGCATCTTTCTTGGATTTGTATTCTTTTTCTCACCCTTCCAAATCAATGGGCACATGGTAATCAATGAGAGGCCCTAAACCAAAAACTTCCCTAATTTCATCTACCCTAATTTCATCTAGGTTGACTATAGTTAGGACCTGACCATCAGTTCTTCTTACTAATCTAATGAATTGGTTGTAGTTCTTTGCCACAGCTTCAAGAAGATCATAGTCCATGAAAATACTAGGAACCACCAGCTTCCCTAAATAAAAATTATATATATTGGCATGTGGGACAAATAGGTTTCTCTCTGAAAACCATTTCTTAAACAAATCTAGACCAATTTCAGAGGTACTGGCATCCTAAACCCAATTACCCTTGTCATACAATCCATCTACTATCTTCAACCTAGGGTTTAATGATGTAATTTTTAAAACTTGTATAGTTTCAATAGTGGAATTGGGGAGCAACTCAAGAAAATCATCGTGGACATTCATATCCAAATAATTCTCTTGACCCAAAAAAACTTTCTCTAGAGGCATTTTGATCGTAATTTGCAAAGACTGAGACACTATAGAGGTTATAGTGTAAATACTTACTTGATTCTTTGCTTATTTCCCTTTGTAATTCTACAATGTCTTCTTGAACACTAGAAATTTGCTTCACATTCTTGTCTAGCTCACAATCTTCTCAGTATTGGCTTTTGCTCAAGAAAAGCTTGAAATCTTTATTTGTGTGGGATGAGACTGAGAAAATATTTTGTATTATACTCTATTTTCTTTCACACACGAAGCTTTAATTCCTCATAAATGCATAGAGTGGCACCACCTTCTACATTCAAATTTACACCATTGATTTTCAAAAAATCCTATGATCCAGGGATGTAGGCAAAGATGACTCATGTTCCACTTGACATGTTGGCATTCAACCCAATGAGATTTTTCCATGTGTGTAGTTCCTTCATTGTTGGCACTTTTAAACTAGACCCACTGGTGATTGAGGACATGTGTCATCAAATTGCTACCTTGCTATACATAACCCTCAAGCATCTTGCTATAGTGAAGTAGCAACAACCATTGATTCTACTTTGATGTGTGGAGGACATTCAATACATCACTTATGGGAAATATGGAGGACCTCGCTATACATAAAAAGTGTACAAATCACCATAGCAAGGTAGTGATTGTCGTAGATCTTACTTGCATCGGACAATAAGAAACATAAGAGACAAAGGCCACTTGGGGGCGTAGAAAATTTGAACTGAATATAGAATATTCATAAAATTCTAAAAAGATTTCATGCATAAATTTTTTAAAAGGAATGAGACATAGGGTTTAACAAATATTTTCAATGGCTAAAAAATCTGGAAGACCAAAGACAAGAAACCCTATTCACAATTAATGGACTCAATTCTGATTTTTTCTACTTGGGTTAGGGAAATTTTATCATGCAAAAAATCAAACCAACAGTGGCTCTATCTAGGGAAATTGAATTATATGGATTCAAATGAGGGCTCAAAATTTCTAGGAGAAGTAGACCACCCACACTCCCTACAAACTAACCACTTTCAGGGGAACAACAAAACATAGGAAAACTAGATATAGGAAATTGAACAAAGGAAAAGAATTTACAAATGTACAAGAAACCCTAAACTACTATTCATGGAAGAAACAAGTATTTTTTCAAGAAAACAACCTCTTCAAGAACTATCCATGAACTAGCAATTCAAGAATGTTGTTTAACAAATCTTTGAGAACATAAGAGTCTTCTCCCCAAGTGTTTTCAATCAAGTAGGGACCTAACCAAATACGATCAAATTTACCACATTTTCCTTTATCTTCAATTTTGGCATTCCACATTAGGACTAAATCTCCATTTTCAAACTTTTTACTCACTGTCCTTTTATCATATAATGTCTTAACTTGTAGTTGCAGCTTTTGATTCCTAAGAGATGCTTCTCTTTTGGTTTCTACTAATCCTACAAGCTCATCCAACCTTTCTTGTATATCATTTGTAATATCTTCATCATACAACTGGATGTAATTGTAGAGTTCTACTAAGTTATTCTAAGGCATCTTAGCCTGAATTCCATATACTAGATCAAATGGGGCTACTCCAATGGCCTTCTTCACAGTCACTTTGTCAATCCATATTGCTAGTTGCAACTTGGAATGCCATGCCTTCTTGTTATCATCCAAGGTCCTCTTAATGACTTTTAACAAGCTTTTATTTATGGATTCAGATTGTCGATTTCCTTGTGGATGGTATGGGGAGGATGTTGATCTTGTAATTCCATACTTGTCACAAAATTTTGTGAATTTCTCAGACCTAAAGCACATTGCATTATTTGTTACAATTCTTTGAGGGCAACCAAACCTAGAAATAATATTATTTAGCAAATAATTGTTGACAACTTTACTAGATGCATTTCTTGTAGGGATGACTTCTACCCATTTCATGAAATAATCAATAGCAACTAAAATCTAGGAATAGCCAGTGCTAGATTTAGGAGAGATTTCACCTATGAAATCATACCCCATTGTTGAAAAGGTGCTTGAACATCAACTGGCTTTAGGGGAGTATTACCTGAGAATTTTAGTTTTCCTACAAACCTTTGACAAGCATCACATTTCCTAACCATGGTTTGACTATCTCTAAAAAGGGATGGCCACCAGAAGCCAACTCTCATCACCTTGTGTGTAGTGGTTTTAGCCATATAATGTCCCCCACACACTCTAGCATGCATTTCACTTAGGATTTCTTTAACCTTTTCTTGTTCAACACATTTAAGTAATATCCCTTCAAAGTTTCTCCACAACAAGATGCCTTGGATAATTATGTACCTGATGGCTTGTAATTTAGTGCTCCTCTTCTCATTTTTAGTCAAATAAAGTGGAACTTCCATATGTTGTAGAAAATGGATAACATTTGCATACCAATCATAGTGATCCATGTCACATAAATCAGATTTGAGGTCATATGTCACCATATTTATTTGATTAGCATCCAAATTAGATTGAGCCATGAGTTTAGCTAAATCTTGACCTCTTAGCAACTTTTTTATCTGTATCTCAATGTTGAACTCTTGGATCCTATTGATCCACCTACACCTTCTTCCGAATGCTTCTTGTTGAGAAAAAATATCCTTTACAGTAGCACTGGGCACAAATGCAATGACAATAGCTCCTATCAAATAGCATCTAAATGCCTTAACAGCCTTTACTAAAGCATATGCTTGTTTTCCATTTATCTCATATTTTAGTTTAGTAGGCTATAATGACTTGGTGAAGAAAGCAATGGATTGTTTATATCCCTCCTCATTGTTTTGCAGCAAAACTATAGCTATAGTGCTTAAAGATACAAGAAAAAATATGTGCATTGGTTTAGTATAGTCAAGGGTCCTCAAGACTGGGGCATTCTTTATATCAATCTTAATATCTTGAAATGCCTATGAAGGTTCACCATCCTAGTTGATAGTAGCCCCTTTCTTAAGCATTTTAGAAATAGGTCTACGATTTTAGCAAAATTTGTAACAAATCTCCTTAGAAAATTAACTTACCCAAAGAAAGATTCAATTCCTTTTACATTCTTTTTCTTAGGGACCTTTTCAATGGCTACTACTCTTTCAGGGTCTATCTTTACCCCATCCTTTGATACTATATGTCCCAATAAATTACCTTCAGTTACCCCAAATGCACATTTCTTAGGGTTTAATGACACTCCATATTCCAATGCTTTGATAAAAATCTTTCCCAAATGCCTACAATGGTCCTCAGCCATTTTGGAATAAGTTGTGAGGTAATCTTGATACAACCATAAATTTATTTATGTACTCATGGAAAGCCACATCCATGGCTCTTTGAAAAGTGGCACCAACATTAATCAATCTAAAAGGCATCCTCACATATACATAAGTCCCCCAAGGAATTGTAAATGTTGTCTTGAATTGTTCTTCTTCTTTCACCAAGACCTAGTTAAATCCTAAGAATCCATCCATAATTTACATAAGTTTAGACCCTATTATCTTTCTGCAACACAGCTTCCATATTGGGTAACCCATAATTATCTTTCGAGGAAGCAATGTTCAAATTTCTGAAATCTACATAGAGTTTGATATCTCCATTCTTTTTTTTGATAGGTACTAGATTAGAGACCCAAGTGGGATGTCTGATAGGTTTAATTATTCCCCCATCCCTTAACTTCATTTTTTCCTCTTGCATTTTAGGGCCAGAGTGAGATTTATTGGTCTTTGTTTCTACCTAAAGGGTTTTACATTATCCTTTAGAGGTATGACATGCTAAAAAAGATCTTCTCTATAAGCCTTCAAATCATCATATGACCAAGCAAAGACATGTCTATATTTTGTCAATAGGTCAATCAGAGGCTTTCTAATTTTAGCTGACAAATTCTGGCTAATGTAAACTTTCTTAGGGGCCTCAATAGTACCCAAGATTATCTCTTCTAGCTCTTGAGGTTTATAGTCTTTAACACTAGGCCTTACCCTATCTTGGTTATCAAACATATTCTCCAAAACAACCAAACCTTTAGGTACTTTATTAGTTTTTAATTGTATAACTTCTTGACCAAATATAATTTCCTTCCCATCTATGGGTTGAAAAAAATCACTACAGTCCAACTCATGTTTATGGTATTTATCTTCATTTAGTGAGAAATTCACAATTTCTTTGGCATCTTCAAAGACTTGCCAATGCTCAACATTGTCAGGTATTAGTGGCCTATTTTGAACTTCAATTTGTGATATTCCTACAAATAATACATCTTGGGGTTTAATTGCTACATTTTCTAATAAGTCAGCTATCTTATTTTGAGTTCTATCTCTCCATGATATGCCAAATGCTTCAAAAAATTCAATCTAATCCCACACATCATTTCTTTACTATTTCAACCTTCTATTCTTAGAAGCATATGTTCCCCTTGCCTATGAGATAATCAATTTAGAATCACCTATAACATGCAACTTCTTGATCCCATGATGGGTAGCCACTTTCAACCCTAATAGCATGGCTTCATATTCAGCTATATTGTTGGTACATGAGAAATTTAAAGTAAAAGAATATCTAAAAGTATTTTTCTTTGGAGAAACAAAAACTACTCTTGCCCCTGCACCTTTCTTAGAACTCACCCCATCAAATAATATTGTTCATAACTTTGGTGAATTCATACAACACTCAACTTCATGTTCAATTACAATAGGAAAATTCTCAACTTCTTGGATAATCAATTCAGCTTTGAATGCATTCACACCAGTATCTAAAAAGCAAGTAGGATCTTTGTCAATTTCTTCACCCAAGTTATGACTAACCCTTGGTTCTCTATCTACTTTAATAGCTTTATCACCTATGTGAAACGTTGCATAAGTTAAGTCACATTATAGGCTAACTCCCATAGTAGCACTCCATTTTCTACAAAGCAACATTGCATAGTGTGGATGTATATCAACTACAAGGACTGACATAGTCAACTCTACCTCAGGATATGTAGTTAGCTTAAATGGAAAAGTATTTATGGTACCTATGACTGGGACTTCTCTAGCATCCATACCTTTGCATCTGCCTTGTTTAGTGTCTACTTTCAACCCTAAGTCTTCCATTACTTTGAAAGGCATTACATGGTGTTAGAGGCTCCTGAGTCTATCGTGCAATTTTTTAGGGTCTTTCCTTTTATAATTAGACTAATAAAAAATGGGTTATAGTGTAAATACTTACTTGATTCTTTTCTTACTTCTCTCTATAATTTTGTAATGTCTTCAGAAACATTGGAAATTTGCTTCACATTCTTGTCTAGCTCACAACCTTCTTAGTAATGGCTTCTACTTAGGAAAAGCTTGAAATCTTTATTTGCATGGGAGGAGACTAAGAAAATATTTTGTAGTATACTTTGTCTTCTTTCACATGCAAAGCTTTCATTCCTCATAAATGCACAGAGTGGCACCACCTTCTACATTCAAATTTACACCATTGATTTTTGAAAAATCCTACAATCTAGGGATACAAGCAAAGATGACTTGTGTTCCACTTGACATGTTGGTAGTCAAACTAATGAGATTTTTCCATGTGTGTAGTTCCTTCATTGTTGGCATTTTCAAACTAGACCCACCAATCACTAAGGACATGTTTCATCAAATCGCTACCATGCTATACATAACCCTTGAGAATCTTGCTATAGCAAAGTAGTGACAACCATTGATTCTACTTTGATCGTGTGGAGGACATTTGATACATCACTTAAGAGAAATATGGTGGGTCCCATATTCACTATGTTGCATAGAGTAAAAAGTGCACATCTATCCATATCGAGGTAGCGAGAATCGTTGATCCAAGCTTGATCTGACGATCTGAATCCCTTATATGTTTTATGAATGGGGCATGGGTCTAGGATATTGATGATGTAAGAAAATCCTACAGAACTGACATATAAAACCATATTCTAATCCTAGTCACATTGCCACATTGCTTGGGTCCCACTATGTGTTCATTTCATGGTAGCTCGCTATGTCGCTAACAACGAGATGCATAATTTTTTTGATAGCAAAGTAGCGAGCTCTGGTGTCTTAACAAAACTTGGCACCAAAAAAATAAATGTAGATCAAGTCACAATTTCCCTCATTAATTCTTTTGACATAACAATAAAATCATTACTCACCATGCCACTTGGAAATCTTTATGGTCACTGGGAAGTTTGGAGGCCATCATGTCATGTATTTCTCGGCTATTCGCAATGTCACTAACTATGAGATGCTTAGTTTTTCTGATAGCAACATAGCGAATCATTGAAGAAACCATATTTTGGTGATGCCTTTTGCCTGCCTTTTTATTTGGTTCCGTTTCTAGCTCTAAAAACACTGACAAAGTGCATGTGACTAAAACTTTAGCCACAATACAATCTTCGACCACTGCATCTCCATTTTATGGCCCCATCCTTTAATTTTGCGATATTCGCTACCTTTCTATGCATAAAAAGTGGACAACTCACCATAGTGAGGTAGCGATTGTCATAGATCTTACTAGCATTGGACAATGAGAAACATAAGAGACAGAGGCCACTTGGGGGCACAAAAAATTTGAACTGAATACAAAATATTCACAAAATTTTAAAAAGATTTCGCACCCAAAATTTTTAAAAGGAATGTGACATAGGGTTTAACAAATATTTTCAATGGCTAACAAATCTAGAGGACCAAGGACAAGAAACCCTATTCACCATTAATAGACTCAATTCTGATTTTTTGTACTTGGGTTAGGGAAATTTTATCATGCAAAAAATCAAACCAACAAGATCAACACCAGTGAACTTGATAAAGTATATCTTTTGATTAGAGAAGTGTTTGGCATTGCTGAGGAAAGATGATCTTACAAATATATTGTACTTGGCAAAGAAGTTATTGTTGGATAGTTGTATACTTGTATCATTCTGAGAAGGCCAGTACTAAGGCTAGCTGGATAGTGATTTTAGAATTCTTTCATTGAATAAGTTTGGATAATGATTCCTTCTATCTTCCATTCAACTCCTAACAAGGTTGGTACAACTCTTCACAAGATTGGAATCTCCTAATAAGGATTCAAAGTCTCTTAGTAGGGACTGATATATACTAAATGCATTTCATTAACTACTAATAGGGCCCATCCTCTTACATGGAACTTATATATTAGTACATCATTTTGTGTGTACCATCCCCAGTGGGGTTTTCCCTTTGATCAAGGGTTTCCCTAGTTAACAAATATGGTGTTATTGTGTATGGTGATCTTTGTATAGTTGTTGCATCTACTATTTACATGTTTTGGAATTAATGAGGATATTAAGAGTTGTTTTAATTGTATGTCTGATTCACCCCACCCATCGTCTTAGTTATCTTGGTGGACTTTACTTTCTAATAGGGGGTGACTCAATTGCATTCTTAAAACTACTTATAATACCTTTATCAAATCTAAAATGTGTACTTAAAAGATGAAACAACCATAAAATGATAAACATACACAATAAAACCATATTTGTTAACTAGGGAAGCCCTCAATCAGTGGGAAAACCCTGATGGAAATGATGCCCATAAGATGATGTAGTAATATAGAAATTTATTTTGAAAGGATTGACTCTATTAGGAGTCAATGAAACACAATTAGTACATATGAGTCCCTAATAGGAGACTTTTAATCCCTATTAGGAGATTTCAACCCTATTAGGATCTATGCCAACCCTGTTAGGAGCTAATAGGAAGTCAAATGAATCTACTATCCAAATTGCTTCAAGATTGTCTTCACTAAAAAAGCTTTAGGATAACATATCAAAGTATATGAACTGACTAAAAAATAACTTCTTTTCTAATAATGTTCCTTTAAAGCTCACAATATGTCCTCAATATCAATATCCTATATGATCTTATAAAATTCACATCCAAAGTTCCCATAACATAATATATGATCTCAATGATAACACATCACACTTACAATGAAGGAAACAAAATTTCCTTTATACCAAGTTCTAAAATAAGTATTGGGTTGGGCTTGAGGATTTCTCAACTTTCAATAAATCGTAAAGGACCACACTAAGTTCTTATATTACATGTTACATTACAATATACACTTCCCATTATGATATTATCAATATTCGACTTCTTGGGAACAATACTTTGAAAAAACATTGAAAAAATCTACACAAACTGAACATTTTATTCCACCACGTTAACCATATCATCATGAACATGTCTTCAATCATAATCTAATCCCGTTGAATAATGTTCAATGTTACCAAAAATATACAATACAATTACTAGTACACTCACTTTCTAGAAACTCGCTCTAAGAATAGTTTCCACAAAATAGTTTGTAACTCACACAAATATGCTTATCTCTAATCCATTTTTGGTGTCTCTTAAACCTTCAAAACTAAGTTCAAATTTTTTGTATCTTGTTGCCAATACAAAAAAAATCAATATCTTTAAGACTAGACTTGATATTGTAATGGAACTTTACTAGTAGGCTAATATATCCAAATTAAACCCCTAGGGAAGAGATTAGAACATTCTGAGCTCCAACAACCAACTTAATAAACATAATAAGCTTCTACAAATAGAAACTCTTCATTGAGATATCCCATATTAACAAACCAAATAATAGTTTTTGGTGATGCAATATTGTCCTTACACCGAGGATGTTCCTTCATTAGTTGTATATTGATAATGGCTATGCAATGTCTACATTTATAGGGCAACTCAATCATAATCCAATGATTTTCTTCCTTTGTTGTTTATTTCATTTTAGTTTTTCTGGGCATTCCTACTATGATTTAATCTAGATACATCTACTTTGGGGATTCTCTATACTTAACTTTATCAACATTTAAATTTAATTTTTTTTAGAGAATGTCATATGAACTTATAAGAATTTTAGTCCTCTTCCTTATTTTTTTGTTTGGTCACCTTCATGGTTTTATTATTTTATCATAAAATATGAACTCTAATTCAGTTCAAGGGTCATCTTGGTTAGCGAAAGAGAGACTATGTGTGACAATAAAAAGTAGGATGTAAGTTTACTAACAAATATTAATGGAAAAAATTATATCAAAAAAGTTACTAAAATATGAACAAATGTGGATCTATAAACCTAAATATTGCTTAAGCTTAAGCTCAACAAGTTAGCTAAAATGATGAGAAAAACTAGCATTTCTTAAGCTAGTTTGACAAGTAAAGATAATTATGCACAAATTGATCTAATGATTATTTGTCTCTTTAAAATGTACAAGAATAGATGAGGATGAATACAATATTTTGGATTAGAAAATATGAAATAGTTAATATTTTCATGCCATTAATAACAATGAATTGAAATTCATTTTTGTTAGCTTTATGAGAAAAGATTGACTCTTGATTTATAAAAGAAAAATTGAATTTGTACACTTCAGTAATTTGAAATGTGCTAGTTAGTCATGTGCATGGATGAGAATTGGACATTTCTTCCCTATTTTGTGTCTAGACACCTTCATTATTTTTTATCTAGTTTGTAGCTAAGAACTTGTGATGTTTTCTAAATTTCTCCCTATGAATTCACTAAATTGAAGATTATTTTGGATGATGGTATTCTAGTATTATTGTTAAGTGATTGACATCTACTACAAAAGTGTGATCATATGTGCTATATTTCTTACTAGATTTGAATGCAAACACAAACAAATAAATTCCAAGATATTATAATGTCATCTCATGTGATCAAAATAAATGCAAACAAATACTTTTTATAAAATAACATAGCACCAAGTTATGAGCATTTGTTAAAACTTGAGTGTGAGATTAAAGTGTAAGATAGGATTACTCGTCTAAATTTTTAGTTTTGATTTTGTAATTAAAAGAATAAAATATTAAATATACAAGGAGAATGTTACACCTCTAGACAAAACTGAAATAAAGAAAAGTTAATTTAATTTTTATAATTAATAAATAAAATACAATATTAAAATAAAATAAAAATTAAATCAAATTATTTACATTAAAAAATATTAAACATTAATGAATCATATTCACCTTAATAGAAACTAATTCTTAAAAAATATTTTATATTAGTTTGATAAAAAAAATTAAAATCAATTAAATCTTAAGTCGTAGAAATAGTTAAAACATAAAATTAAAAAAGTATCAGAATAGTACTTAGCCTACCAACAAGTGCTGACATAATCGGAAAATATAGATAAAAATATAAATTTCCAGCATTACAAAGTTATAAAAGCATTAAAACCATGAACGGAAAATTCACTTCAAAGAACTCTCCATTAACTCTCCATTATTTTCCATGAACTCTCCATTATTTTCCTCTTTCTGGAAGTCTAATAAATTTTGCTTCACCTCTCATAAAGTTTTTAAAGCAAAACATTTCAAAGTCAAATTATTGTGCGTTTGAGTTGCTAACATAGATAGAAAATATAAATCTTGACGAGTTATCTTTACACCGTATTAATCAACTTTTAGAGAAAAAAATGTATGTCAAATGACAACGAGATCTCAACTAATATCTGTAGTTTAAATCATTCTTTTTCTGCCCAATTAAGAACACACTTCTCCATTAGAAATCTCTGCTTAAAATATATTTGTTCTGATTTGGAAATCAATAATTTTACCATCTAATTTGATGAGAGAAAAACTCTCATGTTCTTGTGGAGCCCAATTCAAATGAAACGTCAAAGTTTTCTCCCTTGAAGAAGACAAGTCAAGGAAAAGATCTACCATAACCATAATCTTCTCTGTATTATCAATTTAGTTTTTATCTTTTGGGTTATTTTTTTTAGAAACCTGTAAGGCAGTCCAGCGAGGCATGATGCCTGCTAGCTACCAACCAGATTATTAGTTCCTGTCGTAGGCTATAAAAGTATAGGCAACGAGCATAATCTAATTAATGATTAATTGTAAGAATTTTAACCAATCAAACTTGTATTTAATAAAGTTACATGTAAAAAATTTAAGTTTAGTAATTTATAAAATCATTTCTCTTCATTTAATTGGTTTGTAAAATGAGGCCATAAGGACATTTTTTATTGGGAAAAATGTCATTCATATTAAATTTATTGTTGAAATTTAACTATTATATTTGAATACAAAAATACTATTGTGGTGGCCAATCACATGTTTTTCCTCTCTAGTTTTGTTTGATAAAAACTATAAATTATATTTCAGTTATGAAAATTTTACATGTAAAGTTTGTAAATAATTTCAAAAAATTATAGTATTATTAAAGTTAAAAATTGTAAATAATGAGTTTATTCAAATTATAATTTAGACTTTTAAATTTAGTTTGTTTAAAAATATATTAATATATTATGATCTTTACTATATGATTATTATTATTTAAACCATTGTCAAAATAAATCAATTTTATTTTATCACATTTAAATTTTTGGTTTTTTTTTTTTTGAAAATCTAAAATGACATTTCAACCATCTATTATTTTAATCTTTTTGGCAAGGGAATATAAATATTAGATTGATTTTTATTTTTATTTTTGATTAAAGATCATTTTTCAATGTAGGAAGTTTAGACTATTATTTTTTGAAAATCAAAGAGTGAAAGATATTATTTTATTTTTTGATGAATATTCCTTTTCTATTAATAAATGAATATACTTGTTATTAACAAAAGATATTATTTTGTATATTGAAAGATATCTATTTCATCAAAAGGGACACATTAAGAAAGAAGAAAATGTAGTTACTACTTGTTGAAGTGGACAATTACTAAAGTTGAGAAGAATAAATGAGCACTATACTAGTTATTAATTTATTTATTTTTATTTACATTTCATTTTCTACTATTTTTGTTTTGTATTGTTTAATAAGAATATCATACATTATTCTTTAATGAAAAAAAGGATAATGATGTGTTATTCACCAAAAAAGATGGGCGGTACAAATGCACCCTCTTAGGATGTAGCTCAAATCATGTCCAAATAAAAGATGAAAACAAAGAAAGGATAAACATTGATCAAAATCAAACATAAATTAAATCAATAAGCAATAAGAGCAATAATTATAGGAGAGTGGTAATGATCATCTTGCATTTATCCCACACATCAAGAAGGGTAATATTATGATTACTAATATTCTAGTAACTAGGAGCATCTTCCTCTTCTTTGCCTTCTATAGGTTGCTAAGATGAAATAAGGGAAAGTGTTAGCTCCAAATAAGGAGCTTACTAAAATCTAGCTAGCTAGGAACATTATGCCAATGAAAAGAGGCAAAAGTGGGTGGGAAGAACTAAGACCATCCATAATTAGCAAAATCATTGGAAGCTTGTAACTAAAAGCTTTGACATTGGGATCTATAACCTAATATGGAAGACTAACCATGACCACTCTTATGCCCTAGATTAGGTAGCAAAAAAGCATAGTATATGACTCTAGAAGTTGCGCAAGAGAATAGTGTCAGTTATCAAGAAGGTTGTATAGATGCTCATCTTCTAGCACAACTCTGTGATCTTGCACTTCAAATTGCATAAACATGTTAAAGAAAATCATAGTATTTTTCTATGGGTAATGAGTTGAAGCTGAGATTAATTATTATTATTTTATAATCTCAAGTAGACTCAAACCAAGAGCTCCCATATGAGGCACTCACAACTTACCATTGTGTTGTAGGATGTTGCCTAGAGAAAATCACAGTATTAAAAAAAGGTAAATATTTGATATAAGTATGTAGTGGAAAAATGAAAGTAAGGGGGATTTTTCCCTTTCCCTATTTCACAATCAGGAGCAAAATGACCCACAAGAGTCAATAGGGCTTAAGCATCAAGAATTAGTGTAATAGTCATTTTCTATAATGATTAGACAAGTCAATTTAGAGGAATATGATTGGATAATACAAGATAGAAGGAAAAATAAGTGAAAATAACAAGTTTCAGAATATACAAATTGTTAGAAAACAAATAGTAACTTGTAGATACCAAAAACAACAACCAAATAGTGCTACTAGCCTATAATTTTAGCTTTAGTTTAGTTTGCAAGGAAGAGGTCACTCGGGGCATCCTATTCTTAGGAAAAGAGTGGAAATGGCATAATTAGAGGCATCTCATGAGCTAAAACAAAATATATTGCAATGCAAGTAAATCAATACTTCAACATTCATATGGTTTGACTTCTATTTGAGAGTATATTATTCATAAGTTTTGTTCCTAAATGTTTCATGTGTTCTTCCCTTATTCTATTGAAGATCAATATGTCATCAAGATAGACCACTATAAAATTACCTATGTAGTCATGAAGCACTTCATTCATCAACCTCAAGAAGTTGCTAGGGGCATTACTTAGACAAAATGGTGTGACAAGTCAGTCATATAGTCCTTTAGTAGTTTTAAATGTTATTTTCCACTCATCTCCAGGCCCCATCCTTATCTGATGGTAGCTTGATTTAAGGTCTATTTTTGAAAAGTAGCATGCTCCTCCAAGCTATTCTAGTAGATCTTCAATCTGGGGTATATGGAACCTATATTGATAGTTATTTTGTTTATTTCCCTAGAGTCATTTTAAAGTCTCCATTTTCCATCCTTTTTAGGGGCCAATACACTAGGGACTATACAAGGGTTGAGAGTCTTTTATATGAGTCCTTTTGCTAATAAATCATTGATCTATCTAGACACTGTTACATTTTGATCAGGGGTAATCTTGTATGCAACCTTTTTGGTTAGAGAAGCACCTAGTATGAATTTTATCTGATGTGAGATGTCCCTCAATGGTGGGAGTTCATCTAGTATGTCTCCTGCAAGTATTGCTTTGTACTTCTACAGTAGACCAACTACTTCCTTAGGCACTTCTTTATTGACTGCTTTCATCTTAGGTTTGAGAACCAAGGCATACCCTATCCGAGAGTCTTGTATGGTATTCATCATTTCCTATTCTCTTTTCATAATGACTATGTTCTCTTTAGGTTTCTTGTGGTGAGGGTCAAGGTTAGGGAGAAGGTTGTACTTATGACCATCTATATTGATTTGGTACTTGTTTGTGACACCACCATGTTTGGCCTTGAGGTCATATTGGCATGGATACCCTAAAAAAAGGTGACAAATATCCATGTCTACAATATCACAAAGAAATCTATCCTTGTAGTCTTTTATTGAAAAATCTACCCAGCTTGTTCATTTATAAGGGTTTGTTGTCCTTTTGTCAACCAAGATACATGCGATGGATTTGGGTGGGGTATTTTATCTAGATTTTTTTTATCTACCATTTATTTGGATACAATATTTTTAGTAGAACTAGAATGAATAACTACCTTACATACTTTTCCATGGATTTTGTAGTTGGTCAAGGCTTCGCTGGCATGGGTGCTTGAATCGATGTCATCTTCATCATGAGAGTATCCCCTTCTTCACCAGCATAGTCTCTTACACTTTTATCATCATCATCTTCTTGGACAATATTTTTCCTTCTCTCTCCTTGGTTATTATGCATTTCAAGACAATTGTTTGTATAGTGGCCCATTTGGTTACAATTGTAGTATTTGATATGCCCATTGTTTCTTCCACCATTCTTGCCTCTTCTATTACCTCTCCTTCCTTTGTATCCACCTCTTGAACTTCTTTCTCCCTGGGTGTTCTCCTTACTTGAATCTCCTTGTGGTCTATTGCTCTGTGTTCCTTTACTTCCGTAGTTTCCTCTTCCTTTATCATTCTTTCACTTGTCTCTACCACTTTGTTCTTTCCTTCTTTTGAACTTCTCTTCAACCTTGAGTTCCAATTTGTAGCACTAGTTTACTATGGTAGGACTTGTCAAACTTAATTTATCTTGAATGGAAATCATTAGTCCTTGTAGGTATCTAGCAAGTTTGACACTTTCGAGTTCAACAATTTTAGACATCATTACCAACTTCTAAAATTCTTTAGTATAGGTAGAGATGTCCATCTCTTTCTACCTCAAACTCATTCTCTTCTTATTATGTTGAACTTCATAGTCCTTAGGGACATAGGTCTCTCTAATTAGGGTCACCATCTTCTTCCATGTGGTGACTAGATTCTTGTTAATCTTCACCTTGTCATCTTGAGTGAAGTTCTACCATGTGAATCTAGAGCCTTTGAGCCTTGACTTGGAAATATTCAGCCTTTGGTTCTCAAGGATGTCTTCACACTAAAATGAATTGGTTAGGGCATTTACCCAATCCATTGTAGCCTCTGGGTCCATCTTCACATTGTATGTAGGTAAATCAAATTAGCATCCATGGTTCTCCTCTCCATAGATTTCAGAGTCCTCACAAGAAGCCTCTAGTAAGCAAGACATTCTTCTTCCTCCTGCTCAAGGTGTTCTTCATCACTCCCTTGTTTGACTTCTTTAGAGTTTTTACCACTTCTATTTCAAATCTCTTCCTTAAGCTTTTCTATCTCTTGCCTCATCAACTACATCTCCTTGTTCCTTCCCTCATCTTTCCTCAGTTTCTGGTCTCTAAGGTATTTCACTATCTTTGCATTGGTCATCCTTGTAGATAACGGGGGGTGTTAGTGCTAATTATTCCATATAAATTAACCACACTTCAACATAATCATTATATGCAAAATCATCCTAGAATAAACATGGGATTGTTCATTCGAAGTAATCCAATAAGTCAGTCTATTGCCTCTTAACTAGATTGATTTTCTTATTCACTCTCAGATTGAGAAGCTAGCAACTAGACATCTAGAATGAAGGATTTTAAGTATATCAGATGTAATAGTTAAGCTAAATGTATGCAAGCTTAAACCTAATAATAAAAATAGAACATTAATCTAAATGAATGCATTACTAAAATAAATAAGATTAATATGCAAGAATAAAAAAATAATAAATGCAATTTTGTGAGTCAACAATTTAACAAAATTTTGATACCTTTTCTATCCATCCTCTATTGGTGTTTTGAAATGCTACAAGTTTCAAATTACCCCAATGAGAACAAGACACATCTAGGGGTAGCTAACTCCCATCGTTAACATATCCTTTTAGACACCAGGCCAACTATAAGGCTAGACCCTTCTTCTACTTTAGGCTTTGTAAAACCTAGGCGGGTGGACCTTAGATTCAATTTGTATGGTACCAGTGCCAAACATATTCTTGAATCTATTAATAGTAGATTTAACCCTTAATCTCCTATACTTATGTAATAAAAAAGATATATAGTCACAAGCTACAACTCTATGGAATTCACAAGCTGAGTGAAGGCATCATTTTAAGCTCTTCAACATAAAAGGGACAAACATTTGATTAATGATGTTGATTTTAGAAAAAACATGACATGAACAACATAACCCTATGATCCTTCAAAATGATCAGTTCCTTATCCATTGTGTAGTTAGACAAAACCCTAACACACATCCCTAAAAGTCATTGACATATGCCATACATGATCAACTTCTTTGATCTATCTATGCACTTTGTGGATTAGACATCTGCATCCCTCTGAATCTGATACTTGATCTATCCCTTCATGAGATCTACAATCCTATGATGATGAATCAAGCAGTTACATAACTCCTTAAGTCATAAGAAAAATAGATCAACATATACAACCAATAGATTACAATTGAGCTTCATAATCTTTGTTTACAAAACACAAAAGATCACAATCTGCCTGAATGAGAGACAAGATATTAAAGTGAAGAATAACTTCCTACTACCTTTTCATTCAATTCTTTGAAACAAATACAATGAGATGCATGAAATTGAAATGTAAAACTAACTAATAGATCAGAACTATCTATATTCTCATTTCTCACTGTTCATTGCAAGAGAAATTACTGAAGAAAATGGTGGAATCATAGTTCCAGATCCAACAAAGTGGTCTCATACTAAAAATTACCAACCCTTACAATGGATGAGAAAGAAGAAGATATAGAAAAGGAGTGAATTCTTAGATCAAATCTAAAGATGACATGTGTCCACTTGAAATTCCATCCTCTATTGTTGTGAAACCTCTTTTATCTCTCTATCCATTTGATCTAATTTAGTTTAAAAACTTGGAAATATCTCTGTTGAATGATGAAAACCTTTGTGTCACCAAAATAACTAAGCTGCATCATGAAATGCTAGTAAAAATCTAGGTTAAAACTGATTTGAAGGTGACTAAAATCAACCCGAACTATATTTTTACCATGTTTTACCAAGCCTGTAATTGCTCTTTCAATTTTTACCAATTCCACTAAGAAGACCCAAATTTTACACTTCTACCTATAACTTGAACTAGTGAAGACCTACTCAACATTTGATTTCATATCTAGATTCCTCATATCAAGACCTTTCCAGTGGTATAGGATACTTGATAATTCAGATAAAAACAACCTCTCTAGTGACTATTTGAAATTCTAGGCTCCCAACCATGGCTTTTACATTAAAATGCCAAAAATTTGAAAAATTAAAAATATTTCTATAATATAAACTATAGAAAACTCATAATCTTCAAATTTTAAATTGAATGAAACTTCTCAAAATTGGAAGGCAAAAATATTTTTAAAAATTAAATACCCCTTATACCTCCCTTGGCCATTCATTTGATGTCATGTGTCAAATTTTGATTGGCCTGGAATGCTACATGCTGAATGGTGATAGGCTTACTACATTAGGCAGGCCCCACAACTCATTCTACCAGATTTTTGGTTTTCTAGGAAGGCACCATGTTGCTTGCCATAAACCTCCCATTTTCTGGTGGCAACATAGTAATCATCAAATTTCAGCACATTTTCCAGTGAACTCCTTTTTCCATCGACGCCACCTCAGTGGCCAGTCATTGCCACATTAGCTCAACACATCACCAACACCTGGGTTGGTCAATATGTCACTATAGTTATTCATCGTGCATCTCCACTTGGTAACATAGAAACTACTATGAGATCCTCCACATGTCATCATCTCATGCATTTGATCAAGAGTCATTATTTGGTCTATGTCATTGGTGACATCAACATCTTCATTCAAAATTTTATCATCATTCCTCTAGCTCAAACCCATACACAAGCTTGAGGCTTCCCCAAAAGCATGATGTCTTTAAGGCATTAAGTAATATGTGTGTAGGTGTATTTAAACACATCTCAAAGCAAGCTCCTATTCAATGTGGGATATTACTTCTCATTTATTTTTTCCCTTGTTGTTGGATGTCACCTCCCCTACATTTTCCCTTTCTTCACATGCCTTAACCTACATAATCTACCTCCTTCTCCATATGCATCTTCTCCTCACATTTCGTGGCCTCTCATGGTGTGAGTTTTGATGGTGTCTTTCCTTTTCATGATGTCATGGGTTTCTTCTTTGCATGGTTTTCACTTTTCTCTATTGTCTTCCAACATTGTGGGCCTTTTGGGCATGGATGACCCCTGCATGCTATAGCTTCTCCTTGTAGAATGGTTGCTTCTTCCTTTGATGTAGTTGTGGATGCCTCTGCCCTTTCAATGTGGGAGCCCTTTTAACCCCCTATCATGGCCTACAGAATCTAGTCTACCAACTTCCTCCATAGTTGACCCCTACATCAAAGTAGTTGTTGCCTTGGCGGCCTTTCCTACATGAGTTGTCCTTGCCATGGGCTATAGAATCTAGTCTAGTGGCTTCCTCCATAGCTGGCCCCTTCTCAGCCTAGAGTTCATTTTATTTTTGTAGCTAACTACTCTCCTCTTATGGCATGAAAGCTCAATATTTCATCCTTGCATGGAGATCCCTTGCCTCTTGTGGGTTTCTCGATGCCGCTTCCTCTCAACTACTACCTTTCTATGCATTTCCCTTGTAAATGAAACTCAAGCATACATTTGCCTTGCCTTCACCATACTTGGCCAAACCTCCCTCTCCCAACACAACATTCTTTCCTAGCATGGATGACCCCAAACTAATTGCATCTCCAATTTTATTCATGCGTGGGATCTCCATGTTTTGCATTAGTAGCTTTTTATAAGCATGAAGAATAACACTTTTTCTAAGAAGGCAAGGGAAAACTGTGCTTATAAAATGATGTCATGTCAAAGAGTAGAGAAATCCTAATGTCCATGAACTAATATAATCTACTCTCGAATCAAAATTGTTCTTCATATAGGGAAAATCCCATATATAGTAGGTAGACAATTCTGCATAATAAAAGGAAGCCATGGAATATAGTAAACATTCAATCTATTTGTCATGTACCAAACACCGCTAAGTTTTCCATATGCATGTATCATCACCACCACCTGAATTTCATAAGCCAAGTCAAGGATTTGAAATGAAATGCTTGAAAGAATCCAAATTAGAGTCACTAGCATGTCAAAGTCTGATGTCACATTAGGGAAAAAGATTTGTGGTTTGTGTGTAGGAAAATCCCACATTTGATGATTCTTTAAGCTCTCAATTAGATGTATGGCTTGCTTTCATGCTATCCTTAATGATCAATATCATCTTGGCTTTCTAAATACTTTCAAATTCTCACCTTATCAATATGATGTAATTAGTCGTGCCCCAAAGCGGGTCTAGCTAAAAAAAATTGTTTTTAAATAACTAAGGTACCAAACTGATCCATAGAACTTTTGACATTAATTTGATTGAAATTCAATCACTATTGCATTACTTAAAACTGATTTTCAACCTTTCTTGCAAACTATCAACTTTGTGCCAGGAGGTCCTTTGACTAGCCTTAAAAATTGATCCAAACACCTGATCGAGCTCTAAAATCAAACATATTGATTCTCTATTCTACAAATTCCTACCCTGTCAAATCTCATCTCATGAAAAATTCTTAGTCAAAAGATATTAACTATCAAAGTTTCCCTCTTAGAACTTCCTGGAAGAAAACATGTCAAAAAGCGATAAAACACATTCGGATAAGGCTTTAAAAATAGGGAAAGCTAATGCTTGGTGGAACAAAACCTAGGGCATTGGTTCACTGTCATGAGGAAAATATGGATCTATGATTAGGGCTCATGAGAAATAACAGGATGCAAATGGCAAGTGGTCAAAGTGGGCTACTCAATTTCTAGATTGGAAACACTGACATTGAATTGACCTAGGAAAGTGTGCAAATAAATTCATCAAGACTTGAAAATTGGCACACTTGAATTATTTTTAGAGTAGAAAATAGTGGTACAACCCATTTGATCTCATCCATCATGGATTTTGAGATATAGCATCACAAATAGGGGTACTAGCCAATCTGAACTTGTTGATAGCAGTAAAAGGTTACAAATTGCATTTGGAATCGCATTCAAAAATTGATCAACTGGATTTTTCATAAGCTCAAAATTGAAACATAGCAATTTTTTGATCTCTAAAATGTAATGCAAAAGGAATTTTATCATTTTGGTCAACTGGGTAAAAATTATGACAAGTCAAATAGGGCCTTCCAGAATTCTGAATAATTCACATCAACACGACATCAATAAATGACAAACTTTGAGGGATTAAAAACCTAATGAAATGGACTCAAAATGACTCAAAATCTGAAACATAAGCTCTCTTGTATTGGCACTAAACACTCCCAAATTAGAAAGTCATGAAAAATTATTAGGTGTGAGATATTCAAATTAAAAACAAGGCATCTATTGTTGTTTGACACTTAGGCAAAAAATGTAGAATCAAACACTACTCAAGATGAGACTTCATAGAATAGCTCAAAATGTCAATTTATCTTCATGAAATATATAGACATATTAAATGCATGGTGTTAAAAACATTAAATAGCTCTTGGGCCTCAAAAGGACAATCGGGTACACATGCATCAAAAAGTGCTTATAGGGCTTAATTTCCTCAATGGTACTCAAAATTAGAGCTTCAATTTTGATTGCCAATAGTGGTTCTATCTAGGGATGCATGTCCCTTGTGGGCATGACAAGGATTCAGACCTCTATAAGAAGCAAACCACACACCTCTAACAGTAAAAAATTCTCTCTTGAATAGCTTTATTGAAAGCAAAACTACTCCTATTATGTACAAATGATGGCCCCGAGCCACCGAACTCGTCAAAACTTTTAACCTTTGTCCAATACCTAATTTTCATCTACACTTTCATGAGGTAAGTTTAAAACATCTCTTCTATTAGTTTCACCAATTAGATCAACATCTTGAAACAAATTACTTCACAAAATGAAACAACTTCCTTCATTCTCATAATGCATACATACATCAAAATTAACCTCTACATGATGCTCACTATGAGAAAACAAATTAGCATGCTCATGCAAATTAGAATCATTCTAAAAACCATTATCCACATATGACCAATCCATGCTCTCAACCAAAAATACAAAGGTTTGCTATTCCACTTCATTCAACGAGTTACATGAATCAAAATTTTGCAACTCACCTTGCGTATCAAAATATGAAGAGTATGTGAAATTTGATTGTTGCCTACTTGTAGTCTTTTCCTTCACTAAATCAAATTTATCTTACAATAAAACTAGTTCACATTCTTGAAACAATTGATTAGTCACCAAGCACAAAAACTTATTTTGAAAGTGCTGATCTAAACTATGCTGATCACAATAATTTTCTTCATCTAACTGAATTTCAAAATGAACCATGAACTTATCTTTACAAGACTTATCAACATATAAAGAAAATTTATAATTAGACTGACAACTTTCATTGTTTTCCTCTTCATCACATGAAACATCAAAATAAGTCTCAATAAGACCAGCATGAAAAGAATTTGAAATAGAATGAAACTTTTCTCTATTGGTGTTCTCCTTATTAGAAAAGTCATCATGTATATTGATACTTGATCTATTTTCACATGCACCTCCAAAACTTAACAGCTGATATTCTAATTGTATATCAAATTCAACATCAAACATTGGGGAAATGACCTGACCTTGAGAAGAAATACCACAAGGGAAAACATGAACATCTAGAGAAACATTTTCATATCTTTCGAGATCATGAGCTAGTGGTTCTAAAATTTCATCAACACTCAACAAGACTTCACCACAAGTTTGTTCTCCTAGGTTCTGATCATAAACCAACTGATCTAAAAAACTTATAGTAGTAGTACCATTAATATGACAATCTAAAAAATCAAAATCCATACTAAAACATATTACCTCTTCTTCATACAATACCTTTGTACTAGGTGTATCATTCTCATCTTTACCAAAAGAAGAATTATCTATGCTGGTGTTAAAACTTTCCACACTCTCATGCATACTATCACACGATTCATTTTCAATCACATAAACATATTCATCCTACTGACTAAAATCATTTAATTCAGTAGATCTAGAATCTATCTCTTAATAATCACAAGAAAAATTGTCATTTTCTATGGATTCACTAGACTCACTATTACTTTCAACATATTCACATTGGCTATTTAAACCATTTTCAAATTTCTTGAAAAGACTGTCAACATGAAAGATCTTTTGTAACCTTGAATGTGATGGCTAGTTAACTAAATTAGGCATAAATACATCTAAGAAAGAAATAGGCCATGAATATTCCTTAGGTCTTAAAGACATATGAAACTCCATAAGTGCTAATTTAAACCTTTCATAAATTTATCATCTTCTAGACCTTGAATATTTCCTACCACATTTCTTATAAATTTGACAATCTGATTGCAAAGATCTTTCTTAATTTCTACCACATCTTCCAAGACATCTTCATTTCTTGGTAAAATAATTTCAAATCTAAGATCTAATTCCATTATAAAATAAAACTTCTACTCTTCCTTCTAGTGCTAAAAATCACTGAATAGAGGCAACCTTTTTAAACACTTGACTTCCATGAAAGAGAAACATGAAAACCAAAATACCTCAAGTGTTGATGCTAGACTTTGATCTGCTAATTTGGCATAGGTGCAACACTGGAATTCCTTTACACCACCAATTAGAACCTAATAGAGCTTCCACCTCCTTGCAAGAGGATGAAAAAATCATTGCAGTGATTTTACCTTTTACACTTCAATTTCTTATAACAATAGATTGCAACAACACTTCAAAAAACCTATCAAGAATTTAAAACTTCCTTTTCAAGAGACTATCAAAAGTTTATGATCTACCCACACAAGTAAAATCCTTCAATATGTTGCAATGAAATCAACTAGGAACAAATTGGTACAAAAACTTGAGAGTCGCCACTTACACTTTGTGAGAAATACAACATAATTTGTCACTTGACAAATCTAAAATAAAATTTCAATATGAAAAACTTTTAGATCATTAACACCTTGAAAAGAGACTACACTTTATAAATCAATTCTTAACTCTAATATTTTCTCAATAGCACTTGCAAAACTTAGCTAATTAAAGATAGACTTATAATAGTCATAGAACACAATTTACATCCAATTTTACAACATATTACTATCCATGAATAAAGTTTAACTGGGGATCACAAAACCTTGCATATAAAACTAAATATGCAAAATATATAATAGGTTTCTAGCTCTATACTTCAGGCATTTACAACCTTTGTCCCTAGTAGAGTCACCATTTTGTTGGTGACTTGGATGGGAAAAACCATATTGAAATCTAGGACTAAGATATTCAATTCACACTAGAGATTCTTGTCCTTTTAACAAGGTTTGTTGCCATGTTATATCCCTAGAAGAGTCACCATTTTGTTGGTGTTTTGAAATGCTATAGGTTTCAAATTAGCTCGATGAGAACAAGACACATCTAGGGGCAGCTAACTCCCGTCATTAACATATCCTTTTAGTCACCAGGCCATCTATAAGGCTAGACCCTTCTTCTACTTTAGGCGCTGCAAAACCTAGGTGGGTGGACCTTAGATTCAATTTGTATGGTACCAATGCTAAACATATTCTTGAATCTATTAACAACAGATTTAACCCTTAATCTCCTATAATTTTGTAATAACAAAAATATGCAGTAGCAAGTTGCAAATATATGGAATTCACAAGCTGAGTGAGGGGATCCTTTTCATCTCTTCAACATGAAAGAAAAAAAATTTGATTAATAAAGTTGATTTCAAAAAAACATGACATGAACAACATAACCCTATGATCCTTCAAAATGATTGGTGCCTTATCCATGAGGCAATCACACAAAACCCTAACACACATCCCTGATAGTCATTGACATATGCCATACATCAATACTTCTTGATCTATCTATCCACTTTGTGAATTAGACATCTATATTCCTCTGAATCTCATACTTGACCTATCCCTTCATGAGATCTACAATCCTATGATGATGAATCAAGCATTTACATAACTCCTTGAGTCATAAGCAAAATAGATCAACATATACAACCAACAGATTGCAACTAAGCTTCATAATCTTTGTCTACAAAACACAAAAGATCACACACTGCATGAATGTAAGACAAGATATCAGAGTGAAGACTAACTTACTGTTTCCTTTTTATTCATTTCTTTGAAACAAATACAATGAGATGCATGAAATTGAAATGCAAAACTACCTAGCAGATCAGAACTATTTGTATTCTCATTTCTTGTTGTTCATTACAAGAGAAATTGCTAAAGAAAATGGTGGAATCACAGTTCTAGATCCAACAAAGTGGTCTCATACTAAAAATTACTAACCCTTACAATCAATGAGAAAGAAGAAGATATAGAAGAGGAGTGAATTCTTGGATCAAATCTGAAGATGACATGTGCCCACTTGAAATTCTATCCTCTATTGTTGTGAAACCTCTTTCATCTCTATATCCATTTGATTTGATTTAGTTTTTCCTCACTATCCTGTAACAAACTTGGAAATATCTCTATTGAATGATGAAAACCATTATGTCACCAAAATAACTAAGCTACATCATGAAATGCTGGTAAAAATTTGGGTTTAAACTTATTTGAAGCTGACCAAAATAAACCCCAACTGCATTTTTACCATGTTTTACCAATCCTGTAACTGTGTTTTCAATTTATACTAATTCCACTAAGAAAGCCCAAATTTTACATTTCTTCCTATAAAGTGAACCATTGAAGACCTACTCAACATCTAATTCCATATCTAGATTCCTCATCTCGAGACTTTCCAATAGTATATGATCCTTGATATTTCAGATAAACACAACCCCTTTAGTGACCATTTAAAATTTCAGGCTCCCAACCATGGATTTTACATTAAAATGCCAAAAATTTGAAAAATTAAAAATATTTCTATAGTATAAACTATAGAAAACTCAAAATCTTCAAATTTTAAATTGAACGAAACTTCTCAAATTGGAAGAAGAAAATATTTTTTTAAATTAAATACCCCTTATACCTCCTTTGGCCATTCTTGTGACATCATGTGTCAAATTCTGACTAGCCTGGAATGTTGCATATCAAATGGTGATAGGCTTACTACATTGGGCGGGCCCCACAACTCATTCTATTGGATTTCTATTTTTCTAGGAAGGTTCCATGTTGCTTGTTGGAAAACCTCCCATTTGTTGGTGGTGACATAGCGACCACCAAATTTTGGCATATTTTCCAGTGAACTCCTCTATTAACTAATGCCACCTCTATGCCCAATCATTGCCACATTAGCTCAACACATCACCACCACCTAGATTGGTCGCTACGCCACTATAGTTATCCTTCGTGCATCTTCACTCAATGACATAGTGACTACCGTGAGATCCTCCACATGCCACCATCCTATGTGTTTGATTAGTAGTTGTTATTTGGTCCACATCACTGATGATGTTAGCATCTCCATTCAAAATTTTGTCAGTGTTCCTCCATTCAGGACCCACGCATGAGCTTGAGGCTTCCCCAAAAGGGAGATGTCTTTAAGATATCAAGTAATATGTGTGCAAGTGTATTTAAACACATTTTAAAGTTGGCTCCTACTCAATGTGGGATATTACCTCTCATTTGTTCTTGCCCTTGTCATTGGACATTGCCTCCCCTACATTTTCCCTTTCTTCACATGCCTTAACCTTCAGACTCTTCCTCCTTCTCCATACACATCCTCTCCTCATATGTCATGGCCTCTCATGGTGTGAGTTTTGATGGTGTCTTTCCTTTTCATGATGTCATGGGTTTCTTCTTTGCATAGTCTGTACTCTTCTCTATCATCTTCCAATGTTGTGGGCCTTTTGGATGTGGATGACCCTTGCATGCTACAACTTCTCCTTATAGAATGGTGGCTTCTTCATTTGATGTAGTTGTAGATGCCTCTACCCTTTCATCATGGGAGCCATTTTAACCCCCTACCATAGCCTATAGAGTCTAGTCCAATGGCTTCCTCTATAGCCAGCCCCTAGATCAAAGTAGCCACTACCATGGTGGTCTTTCCTATGTGAGTTGTCCCTTCCATGGGCTATAGAATCTAGTCCATTGGCTTCTTCCATAGCCAATCCCTTCTTATCACGGAGTTCATTTTATTACTACAATTGACTACTCTCTTCTTATGACACAA
The DNA here is from genome assembly GCA_028749045.1 of Cupressus sempervirens. Lineage (NCBI taxonomy): Eukaryota > Viridiplantae > Streptophyta > Pinopsida > Cupressales > Cupressaceae > Cupressus > Cupressus sempervirens. Next base: position 87,118,114 of record CM053784.1, on the reverse strand, counting down.
AATCTTGAGATTTCATCCTTGTGCAGAGATCCCCTACCTCCTGTGGCTTTCTCCATGCTGCTTCCTCTCAACTACTACCTTTCTACTCATTTCCCTTGCAAATGCAACTCAAGTGCAGGTTTGCCTTGCCTTCGCAAAACTTGGTAAAACCTCCCTCTCCCAAAGAAACATTCTTTCCTATCATGGACAACCCCAAACTAATTGTGTCTCCAATTTTGTTCATGCATGGGATCTCTATGTTTTCCATTGGCTACTTTTTATAAGCATGAAGAATAACACTTTTTATAAGAAGGCAAGGGAAAAATGTGCTTGCAAAATGATGTCATGTCAAAGAGTAGAGAAAGCCTGATGTCCATGAACCGATCTAATATGCTCTTGAATAAAAATTATTCTTAATATAGGGAAAATCCCATATATAGTAGGTAGACAATTCTGCATAATAAAAGGAAGCCATGAAATATAGTACACTTTCAATCCATTTGTCATGTACTTAAAACCTTTCCATTTTCCATATGCATGTATCATTACCACCACCTAAATTTTATAAGCCAAGTCAAGGATTTGAAATGAAATGCCTAAAAGAATCCAAATCATAGTCACTGGCATGTCAAAGTTTGATGTCACATTAGGGCAAAAGATTTGTGGTTTATGTGTAGGAAAACCCCACATTTGATGATTCTTTAAGCTCTCAATTAGATGTATGGCTTGATTTCATGCTTTCCTGAATGATCAATATCATTTTGGCTTTCTAAATACTTTCAAATTCTCACCTTATCAATCTGATGTAATTAGTCAAGCTCCAAACTAGTTCTAGCTAAAAAAAAATCATTTCTAAACAATTGAGATGCCAAACCAATCCATAGAAAATTTGACAATAATTTGATCAAAATTCAACCACTGTTGCATTACTTAAAACTAATTTTCAACCTTTCCTACAAATTGTCAACCTCATGCTAGGAGGTCCTTTGACTGGCCTTAAAAACTAATCAAAACACCTGATCAAGTTCTAAAATTGAACATATTGGTTCTCTATTCTACACAGTCCTACCCTATCAAATCTCATCTCATGATGAATTTTTATTCAGGAGATATTGACTATCAAAGTTGCCCTCTTAGAACTGCCTGCAAGAAAACATGTTAGAAAGAAATAAAACATGTTCGAATTTGGCTTTGAAAATAAGGCAAACTGACACTTGGGGGAACGAAACCTATGACATTGGTTTGCTATCATGAGGACAATATGGATTTGTGATTAGGGATCATGATGAATAAAAGGACACAAATGGCAAGCAGTCAAAGTGGGCTACTCAGAATTTGCAAATTGAAAACACTGACATAAAAGCATTTTTTGTAAATGGAATTGACCTAGGAAAGTGTGCAGACGAATTCATGAAGACTTGAAAATTGGCATACTTGAAGTATTTTTAGAGTAGAACATAGTGGTAGAATCCATTTGATCTCATCCATCATGGATTTTGAGATATAACATCACAAATAGGGGTACTGACCAATCAACACTTGCTAACACCAATGAAAAGTTACAAATTACATTTGGAATTGCATTCAAAAACTAATCACAAAAATTTATCACAAGCTTAAAATTGAAATATAGCAAGTATCTGACCTTTAAAATGCAACACAAAAGGAATTTTCTCATTTTGGTGAACTAGATCAAAGTTATGACAAGTCAAATAGGGCCTTTCAAAATTTTGATCAATTCACATCAACATGACATCAATAAATGACCAACTTTGAGGGATTGAAAACCTAATCAGACATACTCAAAAAAACTCAAGATATGAAACATAGGTTCTCTAGTATGGACACTAAACACTACCAAAGTGGAAAGTCATGAAACATTACTGGGTATGAGATATTCATATGCAAATAAGGCCTCCTGTCATTGTTTGACACTTGAGAAAAAAATGCAAAATCAGACACTACTCAAAATGGGACTTCACAGAATAGCTCAAAATGTTATTTTATCTTCATGAAACACATAGACTTACTGGATGAATGGTGTTAGAAATATTAAACATCTCTTGGGCCTCAAAAGGATGGTCGGGTATACATGCATCAAAAAACACTTATAGGGCTTAATTTCCTTAATGGTACTCAAAATTAGGGATTCAATTTTGAGTCCCAACATCCTCCAAAATGAGGAATTGAGGATTTATTAAATAGGATTCCAAAATTAATCAATAGTCAAGATCAAATCAAATTAATGATCAAGATTAGAAATGAGATTTAGTTAGAATAGAAACTTCCCTTATGAAAATGGAGTTAGCTAGCTTAATTCCTTTCCCAATTCTAGTTCACTCAGAGTTTCCAATTCTGAACTGAAGAGAGGATTTAGAGAGTATATTTTAATTTAATAAAATTGAATATGACCTCATAAATCAATAATCTTGATTAATTGAATAATTAAATTCAATAATTAGAATGAGGATATATTAATTAAACCAAATACATTTAATTCCCATGTATATTAGCAAAAGCGGTAAATTTTATTTAATTAAAGTGCCATGACTCATAATTAAATTAAATTGATTAATAGGTTTACCTTTGATAATTCCATTAAACTTAGTAATTAAATAAGGTATGCAACTAATGTAGATTAGGGATATTCTGCACTTGACACTTAGGTCAAGTAGAGATTGTTAAAATAAGAATTCCATAATACAATAGGACTTAATATTTATTTCATAGACCAAAATTGGTTTAGCATAGTAATGGGCCAATTTAGGGGTATTCCATTTGCCCCTCTTGGAAATAATGTGTGAGTGCATGTTGATTCAAAGAAATCAGAAGTTGGGGATTGTAGACCAAGAAATATGATTGGTTCTTAGATTGATGACATAGAAACCAATTGATGAGCTTTTTAAGGTTATCTCTAGAATCAAGCTTAGCCTTAGGGAATCTAGGTAGAACACCTAGATCCCAATATGAAGGAACAAAGATTATCAATCTTCACAGAATTGTTCCCAAAATGAGACTCAATTCTCAGGAGTGAGGGTTAGACTATCCCAATACCTATCCATTAGAAGCTGACAAGATTAATCATGATTCTTAGAATTATCTCTAGAACAAGGCATAATCCTCAAGAGTCGAGGTTAGATTTTCCTAATACCTGTCCATTAAATAGTGATTAAAAGAAAGAGTTTAGAATTATCTCTAGAATGAAGCTTAATTCTTAGCAAGAGTTAGGATTATATCTAGAATGGAGCTTAATTCTCTAGAGATCAGATAGAACACCTGAATGCTAGTCCATAAAAGATAACAAGATCCAATCACAAGTCATAGAATCATCCCTAGAATGAGGCTTGATCCTTAGGAGTCAGAGTTAAACTATCCCAATACCTATCCAATAAATTATGATAAGGACCATTATAGGATTGCTCAGTAGATCAAAAGATAAGATAGATGACATAGATGCTAGATAGAGGGAACAAGGAGCCCTGAGTGATGAGATGCCCCTAGAAACTAGGACATGGTGTTTGAGTTGAAGCGAGTTTTGAAAGATCCAATGATGTAATCATCCATCCCCCCTTCAGGAGTGAAATTGAAAGATGACACACTAGAAAAATGATGCAAAGAAACATATTCAAAGATAAAGATATGATCAAAGATTCAAAAGAATGTAGGTCAGATCAAAAAAGTTTGAAGAAAATTTGGAGTTGATTCAAAGTGATTTCAAGGTCCAAAAGACCAAGTTTGACTTTTGTTTACCAAATTTGACCAGAGTTGAATTTTTCAAAACTTTAGAAAATTTGAAGAAAAACGTGATTTGAAAATATTCAAAGATTCATAAAGCATCATAAAAATGGATTGCACAAGCATTTGATCATGTTAGTCCAAAAATTTTAAAATATGATTTTGAGTTGTTTAAGTATGTCAGATTTCAAATTCGATCCCAAAAATGAGTTTAGAGTAGTCAAATTAGCTAGGGGTGATTTTCACATCAATTAGAGCACTTCAAAAATTAGGTCAAAACTTATATAAAGGCCCAAAAGGGCATGTTCAAATCATTTGTGCTTTTTTCTTTTGTAAAGAAGAGAGCTCTAAGGAGAAAGCTGATAGTCCCCCTACATCATCATTGATTCGAGCATTCAAGGCAACACAATTAGCCATTGGACTATGAGCCTCTAGTGAGTGCTTAATCAATGTCCTTTGTGTTTAAATTTAGATGCATTTTATTCAAATTTTCATTGTTTTAGGGCATTTCAAAATTTACTATCGTTGGGTCTCGCATGGAAACTTCATTTTTTGGCACATGCATGTAGGCTTCCTTGCATGAGGAAGTACCAAAATGACACTTGTTTGCGTGTAGTTTTGGGTTTCCTCACATGAGAGGTAGCCATCTCTCATGCAAGAGACCCTAAAAAAGTAATGAAATCTTGTGTGAGGAAGTGAAAGTTTGTGTGAGGAACTAAAAGCTCATGCAAAAATTTGGTGTTGTGGGAAATTTTTTTTGTCAAAAGCTTGATTTTTTTTGTTATCTATTCACATTTTCATCAGTCATCATTGCATGTATTTGCAGATAGTATGATGTTTCACATATGAGATATTGATCATGTTCATGTTGTTTTAATGTTCATAGGTTAGTTTTTGAGACATCTCATTTAGATTTCACTATCCCCCTTATAGAGCACTGATTTACTAGTTGGATGAGGCAAACCTGACACATATTGACTCCCTCAACCTTTCACATCTTTGTGGTATCCTTGATTTTTGGGTGAACCATGGGTCGTTGACTTAACTTGTAGAGCATTTCCACTCAAAGGTGAACACTTTCCACTTGCCCCTAGGAGAGATGACTATCACACTAGAGGACATCTACTAGATTCTATTGATACCATTTCACAGACCATGAGTGGTGTATGACACATAGCCATGGTCAAGTATAGTGACATTGAGGGCCATATTTCAAGATGATCTCATCATGAGTAGAGCCATCACATGGGAGGAGCTAGTGCAAACTTATGGTCCAACCCATAGGTTGGTGATATCACTGAGTATATTCATCAACTTCTTTTTAATGCCTAATAGAGGCAAGCATGGACTCAAGTGTGGATGGGGCTAGATGCTAGAGAGGATGTTGGACAAACCAACATGTTTTCTTGGGGTTAGTTTATGTTGGCCCACATATTCCATGATATGCATGAGATTATGTATCATGAGATTAAGAGAATGGTTGCATGCATCTATGTTCTTTAGGTATGGGCATGGGAGCACTTACCCATTACTAGGCCCATTTGTGTTGATAGGAGGTAGGACCATGAGCCTTACATCTACAAATACCATGGGAAGATGACCCAGATGGCTTTGGGTAAGACCAAGCAGTGGAGAGGCTAGCTAGATGACCTAGTAGTAGAAGTATGGTGATCATGGAGAGAGATTGAGGTATGGTATGATGCACATGTGGAGCTACGAAACATGTTTGCATCTCAACCATTGATTGGTTGCTCAATCTAGGTGATTGAGAGGTTTCTACTTACTCGTATGTGTTGGTAGTATGGTCAGCCATAGGATATCTCATAGGATTATTATACATACATCCATTTTGGCTCATATGTGGAGGGAGGGTGGTTTTTCATACTAGACTAGGCTAGATCCATGATTGATGTGCTTTCCATTGCTATGACTCAGTGGGATTACATGGAAGTGGTTGTAGATGGAGGGATGACTCTAGCATATAGGGAGCACTTTATGAGTCATCCCTTCCCTTGGTTTATAGACCCAGTGGGGATGGTAGTGCATGCACAACTAGTGCAGGCACCATAGTAGTAGTGACAAAAACCACCACATCAACCATAATAGCAATAGCAAAGTCCTATACAATGCACAATGCAGGTATATATTCCTCCCTGAAAAATGGGAGATGATCCAAGTGTTGGTGGTAGTGGGTTAGGACATTGACATCCATGGGGTGAGATGGACACTTTGGGTGCCACTGACAGAGATACACAAAGACATTGTGTTGAGAAGTTGAAGCCCATAGTAGGTGATGAGGAGATGTAGGATCACCCCACGCTAGGATTCCCTAAGGAGGACATGCGAGCAACTCAAAGCAACATAGTGATAGCAAGCTAAAATATAGATACAATTGATCATGTGGGATATGCACCTAGGGGATTGGAAGTGAGAGATTCATGATCTCCACACAGAGCTAGAGTAGCACCAAAAGGATACTTGAGTGCAAAGTGCTTGAGAAACTTACTATTATGCTACACATATCATAGTAGTACCTGAGGTTTTAGAACAGATGCCCCAATTTTCTCAGTATGCCAGAGCATCAAATGGGGTATGACGACCAACAATACTAGATGCCCCTCCTGCTCCACTTGGGGATGAGGGAGAAGGGAACAATTAGATTTTTCTCTTCCAATTTCATTCTAGCTATGTATCAATTGGTGTACCAGCACCATTTTTTATAATTTTAAGATTGGCAGTGCTCAAGTAGCACTCATTTTTGTACTAATGTACACTTGACTCCATATATATATGAGGTCTTTGACTCAAGTATCTTTGCATGTGTCATCTTTTTGCTTACAGTTTGTCACACATGAGATGTTAATGCTACAATTGATTGAATGTAAATTTATATGATGTATCAATATAGTGTAGCTAAGTTGAATATGAAAGTATGTATGTGAAATGTAAAATGTAAATGAATTGACATCTCATGTAGGTTTCTAGTTTTGTAGATAATGATAGGTATCCCATGAAGATCAAGAGTATAAACTAAGGAGTTCAATTCTTTATGCAGTTGTGAAGAAATGTTATACTTTAAAGAAACCAAAAACCTCTCATATCAAAAAATGCAAGTGAAGAAGTGATCAAAATGTTGTCTTATGCCAATGGAGCATACAATGCAACCCTAGGTTTGGTTACCAAACTCATAAACTTATCATCATTGAGTATTTAGCTAAACCCACAAATGTCATATAATTCTCACTGACATTGTAATCATTAGAATATGAAAATCACACCTATCCTAATTTTGTTAGGATTAAATGTAAGCATTCAAGGCACAAGAAGCCATAAAAACCTAAACATTTGTCCCTTTTTGATATAGCAAGAAAACGTAAGCATTAGAGCATAAATGCTAGGATGACCATAATGCTTCTTACATGTAGACACACTAAACACAAAATAGATCCTTCTCATGCTAAGTAATTGGTAAATATTATGTTCACAATGACCCTTGTGTTCATAACCTAAGACAAAAGTGTCCTAAGTATACTTAAAGTGACCCGTATGATCACTTAGTAGGATGAGTATTAGTATTTACTATAGAATAGAGAATTCACTCAAACAAGAAAGGAAAAGAAGAAACCTTAGTGAAGAGTCCATATAAAATGAGTTGAGGTACATATGACCATCTAATACAAGATTGAAGCTCTTATAGTGCACACCCCTTTTGTATGGATGCATTAGATCATTAGAGCTAGACCATCAAATAGAAAGTAAAAAAAGATCATGCCCCAGTCCTTGCTTCTCTAGTCAAAAGAGACATCCTTGAGTTGCTCAAAGGAACATGATAAAATGAAAGAAAAAAACAAAAAGGAAAGCTTAGCATATTTCAAAAAAATTCAATGTTTTTAATTTAGTTTCTATGTTATAGGATTGATGTCAAGTGTCAATGTTCATAACATACATGTAAGAAATCTCTTCAGTACGGTGATGGCAATAATAGACTCAGTTAGGAAAACTAGTGACTAAAGTTAAAGAGATCTTCTTTGAAAAAAATCTTTTTAGTAAAGTGATCAACTGTAGGTAGACATAGTTAGAAAAACTTATGACTGATGCTAAAGAGATCTTCTTCAAGAGGAATCTTTGTAGTAACATAAGCAATAGTAGGCAGATGTAGTTAGAACAACTGATGATTGACACTTAAGATATCTTCAAGAGAGAAATATCTATAGTAAAGAAAGTGATAGTAGGTAGAAATAGTTAGAAAAACTAGTAACTGACACTAGAAAGATCATCTATGACACTAAAAGGTGTTGCCTCTAAGACTATGACAAGATTCAATCCATGGATGCATGAGTGAAAGCAACAAACTAAAGTAGGAAAGAAACTATACAAGAGCCAAAAGATGTTCTAAAAGATGTAGTATTTGAAATAAGAGGTGCTTGTTTAGTTTGGGTTTTAACCTTCTTGGTAGAGATTCTTTTTTTTTTTTTACCATGATGCCTATTTACTAGGTTTTCATCAATGATAATTTTTTTTTTGTTTTTCAACTTTTTCGTTCATTTTTCTTTTTTGAATTTTTTTAATGTGTTTTTTTATTTTTTCACTTTTTTTGGTATTACCAAGGTGCCTATTGCTAGATTTTCACCAAGATAATGATTTTTTTTATAGAACTTTTTAAGAATGTACAAAGAGCTTTTGAAAGCATGTGCATTGTAGAACCTCTTCAGATGAAGAGTGTTGATTGACTCCTTGAATGATTCTCCCTTAGTTGTTGAAAGTTGGTAGGCACTAGATCCAAACATTGTACTAACTATGTATAGACCAAGCCAATTTGGTTTGAACTTCCCTTTCGATACCTATTGTTGTTGATTCTTAGGATTCTCCCTTAGGATGAGATCACCCAGTTGGAAATCATGTGGCTTAATTTTCTTGTTGTAGCTTCTAGACATATGCTATTGAGAGGCTTGAAGATGATTGCATGCCACTTTTCAATGTTCATATGGCAATTCTAGCTCTTGAAGCTAAGATACTCTATAGTCATCATCAGTAATGAGGCCCTTCATAGAGATTCTCAAAATAGGAATCTTGACCTCAATTAGAATCACAACATCTACCCCATGTACAAAATAAAAGGGTGTTCCTATTGGAGTTCTCATGCCTATTCTCTAAGCCCATAAAGTTGGTTTAATTTGAAGGTGCCAATCCCTTCCAAATTTGTTGACTATTTAATGTAAGATTTTAGGGATAGCTTTGTTGGACACTTCTTCTTGACCATTACCCTAGGGGTAATAATTAGAAGAACAATGTTGCATGATTCTAAAATTTTTGCACAACTCTTTAAGATCCTTGTTTTTAAACTATCCTCCATTGTCAGTAATGATGGAGGATGATACACCATACCTGCATATAATGTAATTCATAATGAACATAGCTAAATTTTTTCCATTTTCTATAGAGAGAGGGACTACCTCTACCCATTTAGTGAAGTAGTCTATAGTTGTAATAATGAACTTCTATCCATTTGAAGAAGACAGATGAATTTGACCCACTAGATCAAAGGCCCATTGTTGAAATAAAAATAGTGTGATAGATGTAATTAGCTCCCTAGCTAGAGCGTGAATCAAATTTCCATGGAGTTGGAATTGTTTGCAAGACTTGGTGTATTTAATTGCCACTTTCTCTATATTCAGCCAATAGTAACTGTAGGACCAAAAAATGGGTTAAATGCATAACATACTATGAGAAAATCACAAAACTCAATAATCATATGCTAGCACCCACTAGTCTACCATGAAAGCCAAACTAATAAAGAAAGCAATAGAAACCCCCTTTTTCATTTGTAGCTCCCATGTCCTTCTTTCTTCTCCAAATGATTGTAGCTTCAATTTTCCTCTAGTGCACAAAAGATTGAAGCCAAAGCCTATGATGTAGATCATGCCATGAGAATACTAGAAGTGTGATTTAATGTGAGAGCAAGAATGCAAAATGAAAAGAAGCCAAGGACTTGAAAAATGCTCAAGAATTAGGACCAAGGACTCAAGATTAAAAGGATTCAAGGACCAAAAATGAGAGAAAGAGTGTCCAATTTATAATTGACATGGAGGAAGAGAGCATTGGATTTTTCACCCATAGATATGTGATGTGTCCAGAGATTCCTTTGAGAATCCATGATACATATGACAAAATATGCCAATTGTAAGATTCTATGACACATGATAGTCAAACTTGGCTAAATGTGGAAGAGAATCTATGATGCGTCATAAGACACCTCAACCCACTTAAAGCCAAGAATCTAATATGAATAAGCCAAATAGGGACATGCGTAAGAGATAAGAATATTTGATTATGACAAATCTTAGCCAAGTGTCAAAGGAGAATCCACGGGGTGTCATATCCAAGTGTCATGAGGATGCAATATTTTATGGAATATTTGAATTAAAAATCCTCTTATTCCACAAAATAAGAATTAGTAGAAAATGGAATTAATGATGGAGAATGGAACTTAGGAAATTAAGAATTTCCATGGTTTGCAAATAATGAATCAATTAACTAATAAAATTAATTAATTGAGGATGGTAATTAGGAAGAATAATTAGAAAGAATAGGATTAAATTATGGGTTATTTAATCCTATAGAGAAAATTAGTAGATGAGTGGCCAAATTGATTAAATGAATGTGGCAGTATCCTTTGATGAAAATGTAATGATGATGGATATGGAATAAGATGATGAATAGTAGATCAAAGCCACGATCAGATTGATTGATTGAAGTTGATAACATGCCAAGGAAACATGACATGAATTGGATGATATGTAACATTTAACTGACATTATAAATGCTACAAGTTTGAAATTGATTGATAAGGTTTGATCATAATAACACCGACGAATGTTGTCAATGTTATTAAAATGGTTGATGATGCCATGATTTGACATTGAAAGCCTCAACAATGTCAAAGATTGAATGACATGAATGATAGTTTGACCTAGCACTGAGAGCCACGATAGTACTAAGGTCAGATTGATAAGATTGATAGGTTGATAGGTTTCCAAGGCACTGAAAGCCACAAAAATACCTAGGATAAGATAAATGATGATTGATTTGGGATGTTTGATATGTTTTGGGTTGATTGGGATTGATTATGGGTGATTCCGAGTTGATTTGGGGTGATTTTGAGTTGATTTGATATGATTTCGAGTTGACATGACATTGATGTGAAAGAGGATACAAATGAAAAAATATGGTCAATCTGGCCAAAAGATCAAATTTAGTAGAATGAGAAAATGGGAAAAATTAATATGAATAAGTGATGAAATCATAGATGCAAACCATTTTTTAGCGTCTACATTTTGCCCCTCTTTGATACAATGTGATTTAGAGCGTTGTATCAAAGAATGCTAATGAAAAAGTCATAAAAGCATGCCCCAAAAATGTGGTATATATTTATGCCTCCTCAAGAAATTTACCAACATAGGCATATGATAGGTCAATTTCATCGAAAATGGGAAACAAAGCCATAGGAACTGACGGATCAAAAATTGAAGTTAAAACACAAAAGTTATGGCCTCCGGAGTGTAAATGGGCATCGTGACCAACACAGAAAGTGTCTTTGGCACAACCATCTAGGTAGAAGAAAGCTATAAAAGGGATTTGAGAGGAGTTTGAAGGTCATTTTTACTCTCTCATTTGGAAGAAAAGAGCTCTAGAGCAAGGAGGATGGAACAACTACCTAGGGAGCAACATCATGGTGAACGAGTGCGGACCTTCTGATGGTGAGCAGATGTTGGACCTTCAGTGAGTACATAGAGGCCATCTTTGTACTTTTTTATTTTTATTTCATTCCTTTTTCTGTATTTCAATGCTTTTTTACTGCTTTCTAGGCACCTAGGAGTCTATCGAGGGGAAACAGGGTCAACCAGGGGTCCTGGGCCAGTTAGGGCTTCCAAATGCCCCAACTATGCCCAAAACACATCCAAGTGTGTCAATGATGTAGTTGAAATTCCCAAGTGCATCAATGATGTAGTTGGTATGACCAAGTGCGTCAATGATGTAGTTGGGAACCTCGACTACGCCTTAGGATGTTTTGGGGCTCTGATCAGGGTCTGAATGGTCCTGGATCGAGCTGAAACTTGGTACGGGTTAGCATAACCCTAGGGGGATGTTAGAAACAAGAGAAAATTTAGTCAAGGTGGTCAACATTCTGATAATTTGGTCAAACATAGGGCAGATGTCGGTCAAATTGAGGAAAATGCTGATAGGGAATCATGCAAAGGGCCCAAAAGGGTGCAAAAGGACTCAGAATGACTCAAAATTTGGAATACATGTTCAAAAACCTAGGAAGACTTCAAAACATAGGTTAACTGAGGCTAGGATAATCAAAAAAAGTTAGACTAGGTCAAACTTAGCTCTGATGGAGGAAAAAGGTTGGTCGATGGATAGGGATAGGGTCAAAACGATGCAAACGAGCTCAAAATGACTCGAAACTTGGGAAACATGTTCAAAACCCTAGAAAGAGTTCAAAAAAATAGTCAAATTGGTCAAACATGCTAAAAAAAAGTCAAAATTAGTCAAACTAGATTCAAACTAAGTTAAACTTGGTTCAAAGGTAGGGTAAACTAGATGCAAAACCATAGAAGGTTGACATAGGCTATGTGATAATCTAGGAGGAGCTACCCTTGTTATGGGTATGGGGACATAAGCCATAGAGCCTTACACTAAGTCATTAGATGACACTTGGTGAGCGGGGGATATTAGCTGGGTTAGGATTATATCATGTGATGCTAGAGGTGAGGGGGAATAGGGCTTTGCTGATAGCTTTGATAGAGAGGTGGCATTCAAAGACTAGTTCATTCCACCTACCAACTAGGGAGGTGATTGTGACACTAGAGGATGTATGGTGCATCCTTAGGATCTCGATCCATGGAGATCAAGTAGTGTATGACTTGGCTACAAGGCAAGTAGCTCTACATCGACTATTTGGATGCGGAGATGCAGAGCTAGTGATCTGAGATTATGAGATTGGATGGAACTTATTAGTGGCACGCCATGAGTGATTGATAGTTGTGATCTGTTGGGTGATTGGTGGATTGTTGATACCTGATAGACAAGGACATGGATTACCAGTTGGATGGGGTCAAGTACTTGAGCAGATGATTATGGAGGGCACTATGTTTGCTTGGGGCCCATGCATGTTGGGGATGTTATATTATTATCTACATCAGGTAGCATACAGAGGGGGACTACCCTTCAGTACTGGTGGCACATTATTACAGATTGGGCTTATGAGCATATTGTAGTATTTAGGCCTCTAGTAGAGCGAGTATTGGGGGATGATATGCCATATGCTTACAACTATAGAGGTGTCCTAGCCCGAGGACCATTGGGATATGTGAGGTATTTTTGCCATCAGATAGACATGATGACTTAGTTCATATGGAGACCATACAGAGCTTTCCCCAGATGGGATGATGATGACATCCACTTACCATACTGCAGGAAAGAGTGCTACCTCATAGGGCTCATAGTGATTGGTCACCTAGTTATAAAGATGTACCTACTAGAGTGGGTGCAGAGACAATTTGGGGAGACACAGGGTTTACCTACAGGGTTAGCACTATTTGCTCGATCTAGAGTAGAGGTGTGAGAGTGGGGACCACCCATGAAGACACAAGTAGCATATGCACAGTTAGTAGAGTTACACCCAAGGCTATGGGGGGCAGCAAAAAATATAGTGGATGTAGGTACAATAGCAGCATATGATAGGTGGTTTGCACAGCATTGATCGAGACCATTCATAGATCTAGTAGTACCAATACCCCAAGGGAGGCCACAGGATGAGGAGGATGATGATGAGGAGGAGGATGGGGGAGAGGATGAGGAGGGAGATGACACCAATGATTATGAGAGGGGGGATGGGGAGGGTGATGATGAGGGTGATGATGAGGGTGATGAGGATGATGCAAGGGATGATGAGGGTGAGGATGAGGGTGATGATGAGGAGGCTGGTATGGGAGAGGATGAGGGAGCTGATGATGAGGAGGGTGGAGGGAGTGTGGGTTGGGATGGGGATGACTAATGAGAGGATAGGGATGCAGCTACGATGGATGTGGAGGGGGATCTTGTAGATGACACTGAGAGAGCATTAGTACCAGTTCAGGTAGGGCCTAGTCATTTAGATCTCATGAAGGTGATTAGAGGGCTACAGATTTAGTTGGGTCAGGTTGTGGTAGAGAAGGATGTTGTTATAGGAGAGAGAGATGCGGTTATAGTGGAGAGAGATTGGGTGATGGCTGAGAGAGACCAAGCTAGGGCTGAGAGAGATGCAACTATGCACAAGGCAGAGATGGCAGCATAGGAGTCTCAAGAGTTCATCAACAACATTAGTGATGCAAAATTTTGAGATCTAGAAATGATGATGAGTAGGGCTCACATGGAGGCATAGTATTGGCGAGATCAGTATGAGAGGGTTGTGCCATTGGGGTAGAGAGTAGAGAGTTTTCGTGCATCAAGGTATCATTCCCACAGGGCACAGAGGACACAGAGTAGTGTGGAGGTCATGGGGCCTATGAGGCCACAACAAAGAGCAGAGGGATCATCCTTGAGGCCAGACATAGGCCACAAGGGTAGGGATAGCACAGGATAACACTGATAGACTCCCATATAGAGGGGCTTCTCTATGTTACTTTTTGGCTTCTATTATGCTCTTTCATGGTTCACACCTACAGGCAGTTAGAGTTGATGCAAACCATGGTCACATACTCTGATACTTTTGTGTGACATTTATGGGATGTACTTATGTTATGATGACTATATGTTATCGACTAGATGATGACTTATGTTATGATGCCTATATGTTATGTTATGCATGTGCTTTATATGTTTTATATGGATGCATTTATTCTTTTTGTGTGGACTTATATATGATGGCATCATGTGTTGATTTATCGCATGTGAGGTGTAGGAAATGCCATCTTTTATTTTTGACACATGTTTTTCTCATGAATGAATGCTTAATGTAATGCGAATGATATGGAAAGGATGTAAATGAATGCAAATGAAATGTAAAATGATATGAATGCAAATGAAATGTAACATGGATGCAAATGAAATGTGAATGCCATATTTATTACTTTGGATCATTCGAACATATGCAAGAATGCAGGATGACAATGTTTTTGGTGTATCAAAGTACGAGACCAGGGTAGCAGATGAAGAAGATGTAGAAGATCAAGGAAATGAGATGAAGAATTGTTAGTATGATGGGAAGAATTTTGCTTGTAGAAAGTGCACTATATGTCAAATGGAGCTTTATTTTGATATGGCAAATAGAATGCAACGCATCATGGAATAAGGGGCCAGAGTGCAAATGCAAGCCTTTTGCGTAAACAAGCATGATGTAGACAAAAAATGACCTTGTCCTTCCTAAGGCATATTTACATGCCCCAAACTCTTGAAGGTACATTGCAACAAACAAAAATAGAAAAAGATGACCATGAACCATCCCGACCACTCTCATAGATCAATTTATATCATCGAGTAACATAGGGACATGATCAAAGAAAAAGCAAAGCAAAAATAAATCACTCACTAAACAGCATGAGCCACTAGCTATTCTTGTCCATTATTACATTCTTGTTAATGTTTTAGTTGTGTAGATAGTGTTTAACATGCTGATGATCTGGTAGCTCTATTCATGGATTCAGTTGATAGGTTCATAGTGATATGTTGGATTGATTGTTGGTTCATGTTGGTTAGATAGTGTGATTGTCGTGAAAGTGTAGAGCTTTGAGTTTTAGGTTGCAAAGTGCAAGTTTGTACGCAAAAGGGATGGTTATCGACAGTGAATATGTACAAGGTTTATTGCAAATTTTTGACAGGTTTTGTGATTTTTAGGGTTTTTGAGGATATTTGATGTTTTTGAGTGACTAGTTTCTTCAGGACATTTTATGATTTTTAGGGTTTTTCAGGACATTTTATGATTTTTAGTGATTTTTTCAAGATTGTGCTTTAATGTTTAGGGTTTTTTTCAGGACATTATGTGATTTTTATAGATTTTCTCAAGACATTTTATGATATTTAGTGAATTTTTTAGGATCGTATTTGAATGTTTAGGATTTTTTCAGGACATTATGTGATTTTTATAAATTTTCTCAGGACAGTTTATGATTTTTAGTGATTTTTTCAGGATCATATTTGAATATTTAGGATTTTTTCAGGACATTATGTGATTTTTATAGATTTTCTCAGGACAATTTATGATTTTTAGGGATTTTTTTTGGATCGTATAAACATATACAAGTGTTAGCTCCAATCAATTATGCAATAGGTCCACTGGATAGAAAGCACTTAGGGATATGCCCCTAGTTCAAATTCAAACTCATGCACCATGTAGGTAATATGCCCCCAGACAAGACACAAACTATGTACAAAGGCCAATGTCAGAGTGTGTGTGCAGATTGGTAATGCTTAGGCAAGGTAACAAAGGACATTAACCAGTTCATGAGCCATTATAAGGGACCAAGGATGTCTTGCAATATGAAGGATATGATCAAGGAATGATGGAGGGGGAAAAGACCAGATGGAATCCTGATAGATGGAGGAGCAACATTGATTACACATGGTGCATGTTTGCTAGGTTTTCACCATGGTACTTGCCCAAAGTGCCTGTTTGCCAAGTTTTCACTTTTGGATAGAATTTATCTCTTGACTCAAATTTTTGTTCCAAGATGCGTGTTTGCCAAGTTTTCATCAAGGCATCCATTTTTTCATGACTTTTTTCAATTTTTTTTTTTTTTCCACGACTTTTCAATTTTTTTGATATTTTTTTAGGACTTTTAGATAGAATCAAGTGTAGTACTTGCAAAGATGCATGCTATTGATGGACATGGGCAATGGTTCACCCTCTAGAGTTACAAGCTGATATACTCCAGACCCAAAAGATGCAGTAACTACATAAGGTCCTTCCCAATTTGGCTCAAATTTGCCTTGTTTTTCTCTGTGTTGTTGTGTCTTATAGTTCATCTTTAGGACCAGATCACCAACCTCAAAATGATGACCTCAAACTTTCCTATTATAGCTCCATTTGAGTCAATTTTGGTAAGCTTACAAGTGTGTCAAGGCAGCTCATCTTTGTTCATCAAGCATTTCCAGCTCATGGAGTCTAGATATTCGGTAGTTTTCATCATCAACAACATCTTGTAGGGATACTCTTAATGATGGAATTTCAATTTGAATTGGAAGTATGGCCTCAGTTCCATAGACAAGAGAGTATGGTGTTGGGCTAGTAGGAGCATGGACACTTGTTTGGTATGTCCAAAGAGCTGGATTTAGCTAGAGATGCCAGTCTTGGCCTGAATCATTGACAGTCTTTTGGAGAATCTTGATGATGGTCTTGTTAGATGCTTCTACTTGGCCATTGCCCTATGGATGGTAAATACTAGAATATCCATGGTATATGTTGTACTTCTCACAAATCTTGTCCACATCTTTGTTTTGAAATGGAGTACCATGGTCAATAATAATAGCTAAGGGGACTCCATACTGACATATGATGTAGTTTAGAATAAACCTTGAGATCTGCTTGCCAGTGGTGAAAGTCAAAGGGACAGCTTCAACCCACTTGGTAAAATATTCTGTTGCTATGATAATGAACTTATGACCATCAAAGGATGAAGGAGAAATAGCTCCAATAAGATCGAATGCCCATTGTGAAAAGGGCCATGGTGATATGACTAGCTGCAATTCTTGTGCTGGTGCATGAATTAGATTGCTATGTATCTGACACTTATGACATGTTTTGGCAAAGTCATGGGCATCCTGTTCCATGGTGGGCCAATAATACCCAACTCTACAAAGTTTTTTGACTAGAATTAGACCATTGAAATGGCCTCCACATATACCTTTTGAACCTCTTGTAAGGTAGTTTCAGCTTCTTGCAAGTCAAGGCATCTAAGAAGGGTTTGGTCAAAAGATCTATTGTAAAGGGTGTCACTGATGATGACATATCTAGCGGCTTGATAGATAAAGGCTTGACGATCATTTTTGGATAAGTTGGGTGGTAGGATTTGGGCATGGAGGCAATCATAAATGTCTTGATACCAAGGAGAGTTGGGACCAACAAGTTCACACACAAACTCAGATTGGGAGAGCTTGAATACTGGAATCAAAAGTTGCTCAACAAGGAATTCACAACATTCCACATTTTGAGGCATATCAATCATAGAAGTGATGGTAGCCATAGCATCAGCTTGCTTGTGTATTCTTGGTAGCTGATGAAAAGATATAGTAACAAATTTAGACTTAAGGAAGTCTGCCATCTACTTGTAGGGTATTAGTTTATCATCTTTGGTTTCATAGTCATCATTGACTTGGTGGATGACCAACTGGGAATCCCCAAAGACTTGTAAATGTTGAATGTTCCATTGGATAGCTATCTTGAGCCCTATGATCAGTGCCTCATATTTTGCTATGTTCTTTGTATAGTGGAATGCAATCCCATATGACTTGGGGATTATGTCTCCTTGAGGAGTGATAAACATAATGCCAGCTCCTGAACCATTTCGTGTATGTGATCCATCAAAATAAAGCTTCCATTTGTTAGCTACATCCATGTGAAATATGGCTTCATCTAGAAAGTCTATTAACATGGGATGACCATCTAACATAGGGGCTTCTGCTAATTGATCTGCTATCACTTGCCCTTTGATTTCTTTTTTGTCTACATATTCTATGTCAAATTCACTAAGGACCATGACCCATTTGGCTAAGCATCCTGTGAGAGCAGCCCTACTGAGGAGACATTTTAGTGGGTCAATCTTAGAGATGAGCATTGTTTTCTGATGGAGCATGTAATGTCTAAGCTTTTGGGTTGCAAAGACAACAACAAGGCATGCTCGTTCAATTAGTGAATAATTTAGCTCATAGCCCACAAGTGTTTTACTAATGTAATATATGGCTTGCTCTCTTCCTTGTTCATCATTTTTTGCTAAGAGAGCCCCTAATGCTGTATCTATAGCATATATATATAAGATGAATGGTTGGCTTGGAATAGGAGCCATTAAAACTAGTGGATGTAAAAGATAATCCTTGAGTTGTTGGAAAGATTCTTGGCACTGCTTATTCCATTGAAAGGATACTCCTTTATGTAAGAGGTGTTGGAAGGAGTGACACTTATTGGCCAATTGTGTAATGAATCTATAAATAGACTACAATCTTCCTTGTAGCCCTCTTAGGGTTTTTAGATTGGTTGGAGGAGGCATGTCAAGTATTGCTTTTACTTTCTCAGGGTCCACTTCAATGCCTCGTTGAGAAACAATGTAGCCTAGGAGCTTTCCAAAGACAACTCCAAATACACACTTTTTTGGATTTAAACGAAGCTTATAGCTTTTCATTCTAGTGAATATCTGATCTAGGATGCCCAAGTGCTCATTCCTTTTATAGGATTTGAAAAGTAAGTCATCAACATAGTCTTCCATGAGGATGTGCATGAAATCATGGAAGATTGTAGTCATTGCTCTTTGATATGTTGCCCCAGAATTTTTAAGACCAAATGGCATGATGTTCCAGTAGTATGTTCCCCAAGGACATTTGAAAGCTATCTTGTGTTTATCTTCAGGGGCTATTGTTATTCGATTATAGCCAGAAAAGCCATCCATTAGTGATAACATCTCATTACTAGCTATCATGTCCATAATGATATCTATGTTTGGTAAAGGAAAATCATCCTTGGGACATGCCTTGTTAAGATCATGAAAATCAGTGCATATCCGGATGCCCCCAGAGTGTTTGCTTACTAGTACTAGATTAGATATCTACTCTGCATAATCAATGGGTCTTATGAATCTGACATCCAATAGTTTCTTCAATTCAGCTTTGACAAGGAGAGCAACTTGAGGATGCATTTTCCTCAACTTTTGCTTTACTGATTTCATTCCTGGTTTTAGTGGTAAGTGATGAAGGACTAGTTTAGGATCTAATCCGGGCATATCTATGTAAGACCAGGCAAAGTTGATCTACCTCTCTAGAAAGAATCTGATTAATTCATCCTTCTCTTCTGGTGATAATGAAGCTGCAAAGTGTATGACTTTGGGGTTGTCAAGAGTCCCCAGATTAATCTCTTCTGTCATCTCCATAAGTAATGCTGATTTTTCCTTTAATGGGGGTGTGTCCAATATTCCATCCTCAAGTGCCTCAGAGAGGTTTTCACCCTCGGATACATCCTTTATTTTTACTTTTTCATGGTCTAATGGTGCCTTTCTATTTTCACCAGGAGACCTACTTGTGTCTTTTTTTGTTATTTTCTCAATTTTGTGACTGGAAGATGGAGTTGACTCCCCAAAATATGCCATGATGTTTAGATTAATGGAAAATCTAGACTTGTGATAACCTTGTGGTACATCTTCATGGAGCTCAAAGAATTCTGTGATGGCATCATCATTTTCAAACTGATCAAACATTGGTGGTCCTTGTTGGTCCCAATCAATAAGTTCAGGGAAAACTAAGGAAATGCCATCATCAGTGTTGAATAAGCTTTGGTCTAAGGCATATACATGGATATTTTCTTTAGTGATGTCATCAAGATCATGTTCGGAAGTAGGAGGTTTTGGATCCCAGAATGTTTCAATCCAAGGTGAAGAATTGGTTTGAGTGACAGGTGGATTGACATATTTATCTTCCATGGGTAAGCTATCTGGGTCTACAAACATATGATCAAGACCAAGGGAGGTATCAAGATTGTCAACATTGGATATAGATTAGGTGGGTCTGGGTTGGTTATTCTCAGATGCCTTGTCATCATTTGAAGCATTCACCTCCTTAGATGAGGATGACTCAGTATTAGGAAGACCCAAAAAAATGGTTTGAATCCAAGTCCCAAGCTATGAGGTCATCCTGATGCAATGATGGGTTGAACAATGCCTTGTTTTTGGATTCCCAAGCCACTACATCCATCATATCCCTTTTTTTGCATGATGGTGAATCCAGGTCCATACCTGTCGGGGATATGGGAGTAATTTCTTGTTTTGCTTTAGCCTTTTCAATCCATGTAGAGGTATTTTCATAGACGTGTTCTTCATGTAGCCCGCCTCCACTAGTAAATGCCATAGAAGGTTTGTTCTAAAGTGCAAATTTAGGCTTGTTTTGTATAAGCTGAGGTTTACCATATGACTTGGGGGATAAAAGAAGTTTCCCAATGTGAAAGGCATCAGACATGGAGTACTCACTACAACCTTGGTCTTGTATTTTGAGTTTTCCTTTGGATACAGGTGTGAGTGTGGAAGGATCAACATACTTGGAGGACTCTAGTGGATTTGCTGCATGGTTTGTTGGGACTTGGTATGCAGTGGTTCCTCTAAGATTGGCATAGAACTAGAAGGGATCTGGATCACCAGGGATGGTTACCTCTACATTATTATAGGAGAACTTTAGGCATTGGTGATATGTAGAAGGAACTGCTTTCATAGCATGGATCCATGGGCGGCCTAGTATCATATTGTAGTTCATTTCTATATCTAGGACTTGGAATAAAGTGTTCTCAATAGCTGGACCGACTCTGATAGGTAAGATGATAACCCCTATAGAGAAATGCTCACCATCATCATAGGCTTTGATTGTGATCCTTCAAGAGGGATCCACATCATTTTTAGAATACCCCAAACCTTTGACTACTTTAAGTGTACAAATATTCAGCCCCACTCCATCTACCAAGACACGTCTGACTTTAACATTGTGGACAAAGACTTCAAGGTGGAGGGGATCATTGTGGTTAGATTTTTCCTTAGGAATATCCCAAGGGGAAAAAGTGATATGATGTGATGCAAATAGGTTCCCAACCATGGCTTGGAACTGGGCAACATCAATGTTATCTAGGACTATTGACTCTTTAAGGGCTTGATCCAAGATCTTTTGATGTTGGGGAGATGCACGTAGTAGGTCCAAAATGGATATTTGTGCAGGGGTTTTTCCGAGTTGTTCAACAAGGCTATAATTAGATGAAGTAGGAGTAGTAGGTCTACTTGGGGGTATAGGTCTAGTAGAAGTAGTAGGTCTAGATGGGGCTCCAGGTAGGGTGATCTTTCTATGGTGTGTAGTGACAACACAACGAGGGTCTTTAGCCTTCAATGTGAATGTGGATATGTGAAATTCAGACTCATTAAAGCAATTGATGGTGTAGTCATAGCCAGTGCGTGTGTAATTCACATTACCTTGCAAGTTTGAGTTTGAACTTGAGGGTTTCTCTTTGTCATGATTACCCAAAGGATCTTTGAAAATAGTGTGATTAGAGTTGGATACTAATAGTGATGGATCAACTATGATGACACCATCATCAATAAGGTCTTGTATTGCATGTTTCAATTCGAAGCACAATGAAGTCTTGTGTCCTTTGGTGCGATGGTAATCACAATACATTTTGTCATCCCATCAATCTACTTTAGTTAATGGTTCATCTTTGATTGGGGGTAGCTGTAGGAAGTTATTACTCAGTAACTATTGTAATGCAATCTCAAGTGGTATTCCTAGTGGTGTGAATTTCCTATCTTTGGTTCTAGGATGTCTTCGAGGTTTGTCTTGTGTGGAAGTCTCAATTCTCTATTGTGGAGCTGATGTTTGATTAGAGGTTTGTCGATTTGTAGGGTTTACACATTTCAAAGTTAGTTGAGGTTGTGTTGTGCTAATCGTGCAAGCATCCACAATGCCATCATTAGTCACATTCTTATTTTTGGAGAAAATTTTTGCCTTTTCATTAGATGAGTTGGTGTTTGTGTTTTCTTTGTTTATCTTGAGGATTCCCTTATGGATAAGAGCATCTTCAATACTAGCCCCTTTTTTCATCAGTTTAGAAATGGTGCTTGGACTCTTGATTTTGAGTTCATACATTAAGTTTTGGACTAATTTTTCAATGCACGGGTTTACTTGTTGTTCTTCAGCATTCTCTAGTGAGCATTGACTAACTAAGCTTCTCCAACATAGTAAGAATGTGATGAATGATTCACCCATATTTTGTTTAGTTGAGCACAAATCAAAAAGTGTCACCTAATTTGTAATGTTAAAGGCAAAGTGGGAGATAAACTTTTCTGCTAGCTCTGACCAAGATTTGATATTACCAGGAAGTTTGGAGTACCATTCAAGTGCAGGCCCACCTAGAGAATGAGGGAACAATCTCATAAGGTAAGTGGGCTCATCACTGAGTTTGGTACATGAAGCACAAAATTCTTGGATGTGATCAATAGGGTTTCCTTTTCCTTGGTATTTTTAAAACCTTGGAGCCTCAAAGTGTTTTGGGAATGGAGGCATATATAGAAATTTATCGAATGGATTAGGATGTAGGTCTCTTTCTGTATATAGAGCCTATTTATTTTGGACTCCCATTGCCTCGACTTGTTTGGAAAGTTTTTTGAATTGTTGTAATGGTTCTTCATTGGGGTTTTGCATGATGGTCTTTCCTTCAAGTCTTTTGTGTTTGTGAGTAGACCATTTGCTGTGGCGAGAACTATGTCTACTTGATTCTGACATTTTTGTGTCTGATGAATCTGATGAAATGTTGCTAGGTGGTGGAGGTATGTTGGCACCTCAAAGATAGAAAGGTCCTTGTTGTTGGGGTACTTGTTGTGGTAATTGATGTGGCACTTGTTGTGGGATTGACTGTGATTGTTGTACCATGTGTTGTTGTTGTGCCATGTGTTGCGGTTGTTGTTGGGATACCTCTGTTGGTTGTATGTGAGACAATGTGCATGCTTGTTGTTGTAGAGGTATTTGTTGAGGTTGTTGTGGCACATGTTGTTGTTGTAACAAATGTTGCTAGTATGTGATCTATTGCTCAAGGCATCTTTGGTATTCCAACTGTTGCTTGAGTTGCTCTTGTTGTTTAGCAAACATCATTTTTTGTTGTTGGAATTGCTTCCGAAATTTTTGTTGATAAATTGTGTGTAAGTCAAGTGGGTTCACATGGGATTGCATATTAGGAATGTTGGATGTTTGCCCCACTTGTAGTTGTTGTCGTTGTGGTTGATGTTATTGTTGATATGTGGGATGTGTGGCAACTGGATGTAGACTTGGTTGTTCCTTGGAAGTGTTGAGTCCTTGTACCATTGTAGGTTGTTGTTGTCGTGGGGGTTGACTAAGTCCTTGAGAATTGAACGTCATGTTTGTATTGTTGTTTTGGTACCTTTGTGTTTTAGATGTTCCTACTTGTGACATCATATTGACTTGACTATGAGATGCATTTCTATTGGGAATGGGTGTAATGTCAATAAGACTTTTCCTTTGTGTGTCCATAGGGATGGTTACACTTGATGTTTCACATGTTGTACTTATGAGAGGCTCTATAGTGTTTGATGTCATAGCACTTGGTAAAGTTAGGAGCAAAGGTGTAATTTGTTGATTTGCCTCCAAAGAAGGTATGTTTGGCATTCCTAGAGCACAAGTCCCTTTAGGTGCATCTTTTTGTTGCATCATGTGACTAAAATCAAGTCTTAATGTCCTTTTGGGGTGTTTAGGGATTGGTGGTATTTCATCAAACAAGGGATTAACATTGATGTGTTCAAATGTACTTTGGAGGATTTTGATAGTTGACTCTTGATGGGACTTTATAGGTGCCATTATTGTGTTTGAAAACTCCAAAGGTTGTTTTCCCTTGTCTAAGTCCAAATTTATCATGGGTTGGATGTTTTCAATTGTTTTTTTGGTTTGATTTTTGGACTTAGGATCTTCCAAGTTTGGGTTAAATTTGATAATTTCTTGGGTTGCCAAATGTTTGAAGTTCTTACAAAAACTTTTGTTGTGACATGCCCTAGCCATTTCTTCATCAGTGATGCCATAGTCAATGTCAGAGTCATCACTTAGGTGTACAGTACCTTGTTTTATGTTGGATGTGTTATAGTTGAAGGTACTTGTGTTAGGTTCGCTGAATTCAAAGGAATGTGATTGTTCATCGTCAGGTGTGGTTGGTACGCTTCCACCTCCAGGTGGTATCAACACAAATATAGGTTCAAAGTCAGGACTCCATTGAACCATACCATGTGTGGGGGAATTTTTTGGAGGAAATCTCATGGTAGGTGCATTTTTCAAGGTTTTTTGTGCCATAGCTTGATTATGAGGATCTTGCGGAAACATGTTCAAGGGGTCTGCTAGTAATGGTTGTGATGCCTCGATTTTGTCTTCATCAAAGGTTTGTTGGTTTTTCTTGCTCTTTCTTTGTCTTGGATGAGGTTTTGGTTGTGATTGTGCCTTAGAAAACAAAGGTTGATAGAGTTCTTCAGGTCTCTAAGCTGATTGTCCCCTAGTAAGTGCTGGCATGATACCTAAGAATGCAGATATGATGGAAATTTTGAGTGTTTTGAGTGATTTAGAGTGGTGGGTATGCAAGATATGAGTGTTTTTTTTATTTTTAAGTGTTTAGGAATGTTATTCAATGTGAGGAAATGCTAAATGAATTATGTTTTTGATGTAAAAAGTGAAAATTTCCTAGGGATGTTATGCAAAATGCAAAATGCAAGGTGATGTTTTGAAGTTTGACTAGAGGGGATGAAAATGACTCTAAGGTATGCAAAATGACAACTAGGGTTATGTTTTGGACTTCCTAAGGATGATAAAGGTTGGTGTGTACAAGGTAGACTATTCAAAGGATGGTTTCCAAAGGTTGATAATGATGTTTAGGATATGGAAAATGAGGGTAAATGATCAAGAAGGCAATTTGGTTAATGGATAATCTAAGAGGGCTTGGTAGTGAGAATGATGCTAAGGTTTGGACCATGCAAGATGAAGGGGATATACCACTAGGGTAAGTCAAAATGACATTTGGGGATGCTAGGGATATGATTATGCTATGACAAGGGTATAGGGAAAGTTTTTGAATTTAGGTAAAACCTTTAGAAAGTATTTTGCCTAGGAGTTTAACCTTGTGATAAAGGGCTTTGGATCTTGACCAAAAACTGATAAAAGATGAAAAGACCAAATTGATAAAAGATGACAAGGTCAAATATATCAAGACATAGATAGATTTTGACCCAAGAAAATGATAAGAAAAGATTTTAAAAAAACTAGTAAAGATCCATTATCTGTCAACACGAGGAGATAGTCTAAGACTCATACTTTGTCTAGATTTTTGACTAAATTCAAAAGGTCTTGGGGGTTCAAAATGATGTTTTGGGGGCTCAAAATGGTGGTGATATTGATAAGATGTGTGGTATGGACAATTTATATAATGCAAAAGGGGATTTTGGGTGCAAGATGCGGTTTTGGATCAAGTGCAAAACAGGGAGATGTAGAGGCTCCTAGATGCAGTTTTGGGGTCCTAAAGTGCAGTTTGGATGGCCAAAATGGTCATGCAGGTACCCAAGTGTGCCCTAACAATTCCAAGTGTGACCTAATAGTACCAACTACATCATTTATGCACTTGAAGCTAGTTTGGGCGCAGTTGGTAGTTTCTTGGCGTAGTTGGTAAGCTAGGAAGAATGTTTGTTGATTCTAAGAGGTATGATTGCCAAACTGATATGTTAGGAAGCTAAGATAATGGGGTTGATGTTAGGATGGTTTAGGAGATGCAAAACAGAAGTTATGACCTATATAATGATGTCTTAAGTGAAGGTGATGAATATTAGGTGATGTAGAATGCAGATCTGGGCAAGCTAGTGCAAGGGGAGCTAACCAGGTACCTAAGGACACTGTTGAAGCCCCAAAATGTATCTAGAACCCAAAATTGGATCTCAAGACCACCAAGTGTGCCCAAACAGTGAAGACTATGTTAATGATGTAATTGGGGCCTAGTTGGGTGTAGTTGGTAGTTTCTAAGTGCAGTTGGTAAATTGGGCTAAAACTGAGGTAATTTTGGAAGCTATGATTTGAAGATTGATGTTACAGAGAGGTCAATAGTAGGGGATAGTGTTAGGGCTAGTATGAATGCTCAAAATGATGGTTAAGACACTTAGAATGATGGTTAAAGTAGTCAAGATGATGAATAGGTATGCGAAGATGCAAGGTGGTGAATGCAAAGTGTTGATTGTGAGATGGGAATGCAAAAGACTAAGGGAGGTAAACTAAACCTAAAAGGATGCAACATGAAAGGTAATAGGTACTAAATGAGGACTAAAAGGTGCAATATGAAGTCTATATGATGCTTGAATAAGGCCTATACTAGGGTGAATGCAAGTGAAGTCTATGCAAGTGTGAGATCTACATTTTGCCAAGCATGTTTAAGAGCACAAGTCGCCATGTTTTTCAAGGTTTGAGTGTGTTGAACCAAAGTTTGCAAAGTTTGATGAAGGTTGCAATGTTTTGGCAATCTGTGATGTTTTGACAAGTTCAAATGATATCCAAGGTGTAAATTTAAAAGTTTGGCTTTTATCTTGATTATGTTTTACACACACGCAAGACACATTAAGACAAGAATAGCTATTGTTAAAAGTAACAAACACACCACAACCTAGGCTTTTAGGACTGTATCCACTAAATTCCTACATGAACCAAAGTTTAGCTGCACTTATCCAGAGTGAACAACCTAGGATCTTGGCACCATAGGCTCCCCCTTACAGTGCACTCACTTCTCAGGGCTACCAAGATTCGGTTCCCAAGGGGCATGACTTCCTAAGGGACAATTGCCTCTACTAAGGACCGCGAGAATGTAAGATGTCTTCACGGGCATGGGTGACCCCTTGAGCCAGTGGATAGAAAGGATTTTGGCCACTCAAAAATAGTTTTTAGTAAGGGCATTCCGTTCGGCAAGTGAATGATAAACTTTCATATAAGGCCTCCCAGCCTCGAGAATCAGGGTTTGACGCACCACAAGGGTACTGGAGGAGAGCTATCACGTATCAATACTGCTGACACGGCTTTCACCATAATCAAATTTTGTATAGCAGCTAGAATGTTGACTTGTCTTTGGCCCATTACCACTCGAAGTTCATCCCCTGGCATACCCAATATCGAGTATCTTGGTCCAACACAGGCCTCCTATAGAAGTTACATGGATTTCTCTTACACCCAAGATCCATGAATGGCGAGGGGAGAGGATACGTCCAATGCAACTCCTAGGGATTTAACATCATTGACACACTAGGCAGAAAAGAAAAATATTATTTTTAAGCACCAAATGAAATGTTATCTAATCTAGGAAATCCACACACATAGTTTTGAAAGACACACAAAGTCTTCGACAACATCCTGCAAATAAAGCATTACTAGTTTATGATCATGTCTTCATCCCATGATTGCCACATGCTACAAATAGACCATCAATAATACAAAATCATCTAATCTAAGTTCCAGAAGGATTTAGAAACCTTATGTGTAGATTTTGATTAATGCATATGCTTACTGTGAACCTGGGTGTGCTTTGACAGAGCAGATTGCTCTCTAGAAGGCCAAAATGGCTCTGAACATCCCCAAGTGTACCCAAATAGTTTAGACTACATCAATGATGTAGTTGGGGTCTAGTTGGGCACAGTTGGTAGTTTTAGGGCGCAGTTGGGAAGTCGGGTGCAGAGTGTCGGGAAATGGTGCCTAGACAAGATCCAAAAACTGAAATTTTCAAAGCTACACCCCCAAGTGCACCCAAATAGTGTAGACTACATCAATGATGCAATTGGGGCCCAGTTGGGCATAGTTGGTGAGTCAGAAACAACAGGAGGAGGTTTTGCTGACTTCTGGACTCCTAAAACTACTCTTAGGGGTCCCAAGTGCACCCTGACAGAGCAGAGTGTACCCTAGGACAATAAGCTAATAGAATGCATGAAACAAGAGCATATAAGCATTTTACTAGACCCCCTAATTAATCTAGGTGTGAAAAGGAAGAGTAAGCTCCTTCATTGCACCTACAAGCACAAAACAAGAAAACCCAAGTTAGATATGCATGTTCACGTCGGGTTCACCAAATGTAGGACCAGAAAATGGGTTAAATGCATAACATACTATGATAAAATCACAAAACTCAATAATCATACATTAGCACCCACTAGTCTACCATGAAATCCAAACTAATAAAGAAAGCAATAGAAACCCCCTTTTTTGTTTTTAGCTCCCATCTCCTTCTTTCTTCTCCAAATGATTGTAGCTCCAATTTGCCTATAGTGCACACAAGATTGAAGCCAAAGCCTATGATGTAGATCATGCCATGAGAATACTAGAAGTGTGATTTAATGTGAGAGCAAGAATGCAAAATGCAAAGAAGCCAAGGACTTGAAAAATGCTCAAGAATTAGGACCAAGGACTCAAGATTAAAAGGATTCAAGGACCAAAAATGAGAGAAAGAGTGTCCAATTTATAATTGACATGGAGGATGAGAGCATTGGATTTTTCACCCATAGATATGTGATGTGTCCAGAGATTCCTTTGAGAATCCATGACACATATGAAAAAATATGCCAATTGTAAGATTTTATGACACATGAGAGTCAAACTTGGCTAAATGTGGAAGAGAATCTATGACGCATCATAAGACACCTCAACCCACTTAAAACCAAGAAACTATGATGAATAAGCCAAATAGGGACATGCGTAAGAGATAAGAGTATTTGATTATGAAAAATCTTAGCCAAGTGTCAAAGGAGAATCCACGGGGTGTCATACCCAAGTGTAATGAGGATGCAATATTTTATAGAATATTGGAATTAAAAATCCTCTTATTCCACAAAATAAGAATTAGTAGAAAATGGAATTAATGATGGAGAATGGAACTTAGGAAATTAAGAATTTCCATGGTTTGCAAATAATGAATCAATTCACTAATAAAATTAATTAATTGAGGATGGTAATTAGGAAAAGTAATTAGAAAGAATAGGATTAAATTATGGGTTATTTAATCCTATAGAGAAAATTAGTAGATGATTGGCCAAATTGATTAAATGAATGTGGCAGTATCCTTTGATGAAAATGTAATGATGATGGATATAGAATAAGATGATGAATAGTAGATCAAAGCCATGATTAGATTGATTGATTGAAGTTGATAACATGCCAAGGACACATGACATGAATTGGTTGATATGTAACATTTAATCGACATTGTAAATGCTACAGGATTGAAATTGATTGATAAGGTTTGATCATATTAACACCAATGAACATTGTCAATGTTATTAAAATGGTTGATGATGACATGATTTGATATTGAAAGCCTCAACAATGTCAAAGATTGAATGACATGAATGATAGTTTGACCTAGCACTGAGAGCCACGACAATACTAAGGTTAGATTGATAAGATTGATAGGTTGATTGGTTTCCAAGGCACTAAAAGCCACAAAAATACCTAGGATAAGATAAATGATGATTGATTTGGGATGTTTGATATGTTTTGGGTTGATTAGGATTGATTCTAGGTGATTTTGAGTTGATTTGGGGTGATTTTGAGTTGATTTGATATGATTTCGAGTTGACATAACATTGATGTGAAAGAGGATACAAATGACAAAATATGGTCAATCTGGCCAAAAGATCAATGTTAGTAGAATGAGAAAATGGGACAAATTAATATGAAGAAGTGATGAAATCATAGATGCGAACCATTTTTGAGCATCTACAGTAACCAACTCTGATAAGTTTATGAGCTTGTGTCAAGCCATTATATTAAGATCTGCAAATGCCCTCATGTGGCAAAATTGATTAAATGAATGTGGCAGTATCCTTTGATAAAAATGTAATGATGATTGGCCAAATTGATTAAATGAATGTGGCAGTATCCTTTGATGAAAATGTAATGATTATGGATATGGAATAAGATGATGACTAGTAGATCAAAGCCATGATCAGATTGATTGGCCAAATTGATTAAATGAATGTGGTAGTATCCTTTGATGAAAATGTAATGATGATGGATATGGAATAAGATGATGACTAGTAGATCAAAGCCATGATCAGATTGATTGATTGAAGTTGATAACATGCCAAGGACACATGACATGAATTGGTTGATATGTAACATTTAATCGACATTGTAAATGCTACAAGATCGAAATTGATTGATAAGGTTTGATCATATTAACACCAACAAACATTGTCAATGTTATTAAAATGGTTGATGATGACATGATTTGATATTGAAATCCTCAACAATGTCAAAGATTGAATGACATGAATGATAGTTTGACCTAGCACTGAGAGCCACGACAATACTAAGGTCAGATTGATAAGATTGATAGGTTGATTGGTTTCCAAGGCACTAAAAGCCACAAAAATACCTAGGATAAGATAAATGATGATTGATTTGGGATGTTTGATATGTTTTGGGTTGATTAGGATTGATTCCAAGTGATTTTGAGTTGATTTGGGGTGATTTTGAGTTGATTTGATATGATTTCGAGTTGACATGACATCGATGTGAAAGAGGATACAAATGACAAAATATGGTCAATCTAGCCAAAAGATAAATGTTAGTAGAATGAGAAAATGGGACAAATTAATATGAAGAAGTGACGAAATCATAGATGCGAACCATTTTTGAGCATCTACAGTAACCAACTCTGATAAGTTTATGAGCTTGTGTCAAGCCATTATATTAAGATCTGCAAATGCCCTCATGTACATCAAAAAATGCACTTTTGGACTCATCAAGTTCTAGAAACCTAAGAACTATTTCATCAAGACCTCTCCTAAACAAGTCATCGACAATAATAACATACCATGAAGCACTGTAGATAAGGTGACATTATTCATTCTAGGTTATATTTTCTAGAATTATTTGGTCACATAGATGAGAGTAGATATGATGGTAGTAGGATGAATCGTGTCCTACAATACAATAGATCATTTGAGATTCAGATGAATTATAGGTAGGGTAGAGTATCATCTCCACTATGAATTCATGTCAAAAATTATTCTTAGGCATTTGTAGCATGGATGCAAGAGTAGTCATTGCATCTACCACTTTTTTGTATGCCTAAGAAACTTGTTAAAAAGTGACATGAGAAAAATATTTCTTTAGATCATCAACCATTTTTTAATAAGGTATCAACTTCTTGTAATACCCCAAAATTGGCACATTGCCATGTTAACCAATTCTCGTCTATTCAATCATGCCTAAGTCTTATTTCACTAGGTAATTTTGATTCTAATACTTGCTACTTGACCTAAGTGTCAAATTCAAAAAACCTAATATGCATTTATCATGCTCTCTATTTAATTCCTAAGTACTGACTCAAATTAGCTACATTAAACCTATTAATTAAGTTTAATTTAATTATAAGTGTTAATACTTTAATTAAATGACTTATATAGCTAATGTACAAAGGAATTAAATATGTATTTAATTTAATAAGATAATATCCTCATTTTAATTATTGAATTTAATTATCTAATTATTTAAAAATATGCATTTACAAGGTCATATCCTATTTTATTAAATTAAATATTCTCTACAAATCTTCTCTTCAGTTTCAAAATTGATGCAAGAGCATCCAGAGGTATAAGGGCAATCCTATGTCACCCAAAAAAATGTACGTAGACTTAGTTTTTGTTTCATGTCTTTTCATTTTTGGATACCCATTTGGGTCAAATAAAGGTTCCAACTCTCATAGTTCAACTATCAATGTGCTAAAAAATCCCGAAAAAATAGGAGCATGCAATTTGGCCATCATTTTGGTGACCTAGAAGGTGTGAATTGGCCAGATGAATGTAATTGTGATTTAGAGCATTCTAGAAAAAGAATTAGGTCAAAAGGCCCCACGGTTTGAAATTTATTGCAATTTTTTGAGTTTTGGAGACCTCCTAAGAATGCTTCAAAGTCAGGTTAGAGGCATTAAATGACCTCGAAAAGGGATGAAAAATGGGGGACAAGCAAAGATGGTCCATAGGGCTATAGAGCGCTTTGAGAGCTTTCTGAAAATGTAAACAGTTCATCAATCAGAGCTATGGTTCAAAATTTATGCCTCCCAAAAGTTTGGTTACCGTTTCTAGATTCTTCTAGATTTGCACCGACTTCTAACGCAGCTTCTAGAACCTTCTATTTGGCAGCACTTTCTAGAATGTACTCCTAGTCCTTAACCCTTTGGGGTCTATTTAAGGAGATTTCTGGCATTGTAAAAGGCAGTTCAGAGTGGAGTTTGAGAGGAGGTACTGAAAGGAGAAATTATCTCCAGATTTATGCTATTGTAAGCCCTTAGGGCATGTTTTGAAGTTTATTTTCTCTATACTATTTGTACTAGCATATTTTCTCAGTTAATATAATTTTCCCTTTCTATTGTGTCCATTTTGGTTTTTGGGTAGTGTCCCCATCAAAAATGGAAGGGCTGAGTGAACCTTCTCTCAAAATGAAACTAACTTAGTTAACTTGTTCTCACACTTAGGAGGTGGAACTCAGTTAACTCTCTATCACACTCAAATTTGAATCAATTAACCTCACCTATAGAGGGAACTTTCCATTCTGACTGAGTCTCATCTTCAATCTTCACTATTCATCTCAATTGATCTTGACCGTTGATCAATCTTGGGATTCTATTTAAGGATTCTTCAGTTCCTCATTATGAAGGTCGAATTGATTTTGTATCAAATTAATGCTGGAATGTTTACTCATTTTCATACATCCATAGTTTAATTTCTTACATCACAATCTCATATTAGCTTAAAATGCATTCATATAGCATAATTTTCTTTCTTTCATTCTAATACTAACATGCATTTCATATAGATTAATTGCATTCTCATATAGCTTAATAAAAATCCTTCATACTAGAGGTTTGGTTGCCAACTTCTTGTTGTAAGAGCAATGGAAAAATCAATCCAGTTAAGAGGTAGCAAGTCAATTTTCAAAATCATTTCAAATGAATAACCCAATATTCATTCCAAGATGATTTTTCATATAAAGACCATGTTGAATTGTGTTGGAGTATAAGAGGCCAACATTTCATGCATACAATTATGGCACCCACCATGGGGCTGAGAAATCAAAATTTTGGCCTCATTTTGTTCTATTTCTCTGCATTTTTATTATCCTATCATTGTCATTCATACATTTTTTCTAGATTCTCACACGAGAAATCTCATTTTGCATGAAGAAACTAATATTTTTCCCCTTTAATTGCACTTACTCATGCAAAAAAGTGTATAATTGCACTATTTCATGTGTTGTACAACTCATTTTCTTGCATAGACCTATGTAGGATTTTACACGAAATTTTTGCATTAGCAAATGCAAATGAAATTTTCAGAATTCAGTTTTTATCATTATGTTTTAACTAATAGTGTTTTCTAAAGCATTTTCATTTTGATATCTATTTTTCAAATAGCTTGATAGTGAGTTGAAGGACATTTATCAAAGACACCTTATCAAAACACTTGAAACATGTACTGATTGTGTGATTGTAGGATGTTTGTCAATGATATGCATGTCAAAGGGATCTTTTAAAACCTACTTAGACATTGCATTTTCTTTTATTGCTTTATTACTCATAGCATAAATAGGGCTCATGAACTTTGTAGGGTGCAAGATAGAGGAATAAGGAAGTATGCTCTTTGCTACTTGGAAGTGATGTCCAAGAGAAAATTAGAAACCTAGATGCCTTTGAAAGATGGTGCATAGGGGAGGCAAGCAAGTTATTGGTTTAGTCCTTTCTATGAAAGGATAATGATTTCTATTTAGGGAACCAAAATCTTGAGAAAGGATAAGTTAGGATCAATTAAGCCAACTTAGTGATGAATATGTCTTGTGTATTGGGGCAAGGTGATGAGGTACAGGAGTATGGTCTTTCCCCTTGAGGGAAATCAAAAACTTGGACCCTTAGATCTGAACCACCAGTTTAAGTCAACCTTTAGAGGGTCTGTCGGAGCGATCCAACCTCTAAGAATGACCCAAGTGAGCACATTTCTTTTGCTGGAGATTCCAAATCACTATAATAAAGAAGCTTTATTGAGCAAAAGACTTCAAAGCTATATTAATTTCTTCCTCTTGATTCTTGATATTGCATATCAAGAGGAGGCTCTGTCTATTGCATTGGTTAGTGTTGGCCCCAATCTTGCTAGTCAAGTGTGTGCACTTTTAGATGTTGGTGTGGGCTACTAGTCTTAACTTCACTTGAAAAGCCACTAGGGATTAATATGAATGGAAGCTAAGTAAAAATCTCTTTGTTAGTTGCTAACCAATTCACCTCCAAAAGGGGGCATAATCTTTGTGCAAGGAGGGGGAAGAATGTGTTAGAGTAAATAATTAATTTACTAATTATTTATTCTATTTACTTAAGCTTACTTAGGTAAATGCATTTCATTAATTAGTTGTAGCCTAGGAGTTTGTTATAAGTTGTTGAAAATATGGGAGTTTGTTCTCTCCTAAGTCATACTTATCCTCTCACATTGTTTGAGGACTTTCCACCTTATGTGGATGTATGCTTAGTTGTCACACTTATCTCCTAGCATCTTGTAGCTTGTTCTAGGAGATTCCTTGAGGCCTTTATAAGTGGTGTCTCCCTCATTGTATTTCATAACAAAAACAATATCACTTCTTGCATATTGTAAATACATATTTTCTCATTTGAAATATCTTGTAGTCTCTCATGTTTATTTAGGGTTTTTCCTTTGCTCCACGCTCTTCCTTCCTTGGCTTCTCTTTGATAGGTTTTTGCATGCAGGTGATCTTGGGCATCTTCAAAGTTGGATTTCATCAACTCTAACATGGTATCAAAGCCTCCCTATTGCTGCTTGGTTGAAGAATTTTTTAAGCTATGATTTGAAGTCACAAACCCTAGTTTATTTGTGCATTTTTTCTTCAAATTAGGGGGACAACATTTTTTTGGATCACATTTTCCCAAATGGACATTTCCATTGGATCTGAAAGGTTCTTTTAAGCTAGGATCCATATAAAATTTATCGATTTTGGAGACAGAGCTCTGGGAGGAAATTTTTTTTTGCTTGTAGGCCCTGCCATATGGACTGTACATAATTTCAGAATTAAAAATAATAATAAAAAGTTGTGCAGGGCATGCCACTATGGTTCCGCTCAGTGGCCATTGCAAGACCACTCACACTTGGCCAATCACCAGCTCCCTACTATTGCAGAGCTCACCCTCCTTCGCAGCCTCTCCACTCTCCTCCCAACTGTGCTTCTTACATAGCACCACCTCCACCTCTAGTTTGACATTGCTCCACTGGATCTATCCTTCGCCCAATATAGTCGTAACCCATGTCAATACTAGTAGGATACTCTACACTGTTAGCATTGGCATGTATTGCACAGTCACTCCTTGGTATAGTTGGTAATTGCAGCACAGTTAGCACCAACCTAGGTGTGACACATGGCACGGGCACCATGTGGCACCTTGCCATGTCACCTTGCTGATGTCATCTTGCCACATGGCTACCATGTGGACCTACCATGTGGTGTGCCACATGGCACTTTTTTTTGCATTGACAAGCTGCAAGCCATCAAATTTTTTGCCATGAAATGCTGACATCAACGTGACATTAGCAC
The DNA here is from genome assembly GCA_028749045.1 of Cupressus sempervirens. Classification (NCBI taxonomy): domain Eukaryota; kingdom Viridiplantae; phylum Streptophyta; class Pinopsida; order Cupressales; family Cupressaceae; genus Cupressus; species Cupressus sempervirens. The sequence goes on along the minus strand of CM053784.1, from coordinate 87,082,033 downwards.
TGGATCATCATCCTTCTTGCACCTCTCCTATGTCAGTTTTTGAAGTACCTTCATTTTTTTGCCATAAATTGAGCATACGGAGGTATTTTTCTGATCTAAAAGAAGTGCCAGAAAGCTATTTCCAAGATGAACACATTGGTGAAGGTATTTTTTGGTTTTGATGCATTTTTATTGCCCATTTTTAAGTTGAAGTCTAAAGTTGTGTTTTTGACTCTGGCAAGCTTTTCTTTTGCGTCCCTTACCCATTTTTGAAAATGTTATATTTTTGGAAAGCTGGTTTTGTCTACTTTTTAGAAATACTATCATTTCCTTTAGACTCTACCCCATGTTCTTTCTATCATTGTTTAAACATTTTTGGTCCATGGTGGATATCTTGGGTGTTTCAGGTTTGAGGATCATTTTCTTAGTATGGGATCCTTTTTTTTCGGCTATACTAGTTTTTGTTGTAGCTTTTTTTCAATTTTGATCATTTTAGCTATCATTTTGAAGTACTTTTATGTATCACATTGAGATAAAGTACCACTCTTGCATTTTAGGGGTCATGAATATTGTTTTGAGTCAGTTGTACTTGCACTCTTTTCATAAAGCACCATGGGGGGGATAGTTGTTTTTTGTTTTAGGCATTCTCCCTTTGTCAAGTCAGTGTCCCTTCCATGACATTAGCCCCATATAGAGTTAGTTTGACCTTGTCTTTATGGGTGTTTGTACCTCTTTCCCTCTCTCGTCATTCTTGGTTCGTTTGTAGGAGACTTTGGCCCACCTTTTCAGTTGCCTATCATCTCACCCCATCTACATTAAGGGGGGGGGTGTGGTTATGTTGTTATTCTAATGCATCCATGGTTTAATGGTTTGATAGTGTGAACTATGTATTCAGTGGTTGATCCTATATACAAGGCAATTGTAGTGGCTAGCTACCTATGCATTTCGTTGAGATGGATCATCTACCATATAGACATGCTCAATTTGTGTCATCTTCTTCCTTGGAGATCCTTTAGATCAACAATTTGGTGAATTTTCAGCTTCTTCATGCTTCAGTGATGCTCTTCATGATCACTCCTTGTTCCTATTTTAGGGGACATTCCCCTAGTTGGAGGCTTCTTCAGTTCTTCACTAGGTTCTTACCTCTTTTTCGGGGAGGGTTTTTCCCACATGGTTTTCTCTCTTTCCCCATTTTTAGAGGTTGCATTCTTTTTCATTTGTACATGGGTACCTAACATGGCCTTGTTGTTGGGACCCATTCTATTTACTTAAGCTTACTTAAGTAAATGCATTTCATTAATTAGTTGTATCCTAGGAGTTTATTATAAGTTGTTGACAATACAGGAATTTTTTCTCTCCTAAGTCATACTTATCCTCTCACATTGTTCAAGGACTGTCCACCTTATGTGGATGTATGCTTAGTTGTCACACTTATCTCATAGTGTCTTCTAGCTTGTTCTAGGAGATTCCTTGAGGCCTTTTATAAGCGGTCTCTCCCTCATTGTATTTCATAACAAAAACAATATCACTTCTTGCATATTGTAAATACATATTTTTTCATTTGCAATATCTTGTGATCTCTCATGTCCATTTAGAGTTTTTCCCTTGCTCCATGCTCTTCCTTCCTTGGCTTTTCTTTGACAGGTTTTCGCATGCAATTGATCTTGGGCATCTTCGAAGTTGGATTTCATCAACTCCAACCGAATATCTCTTGTAGATACTCACCATAGGCATGTACCTAGGCATTGAAAGGTGTTATACATGCTTGACCCCTGCCACAAGGGTGTTCATTATGTGTATATGTTATTGGGCCCTTGAAATACGCCAAAAACATGGGCACCCTCTAGTAGGGTGACACCACTGTATGAGTTGAACGCATGCCCATAAGTTGTGAGAAAAAGGTTTTTGCTTCCCTGCCATTTTTGGTTTTAGGGATGGAGTGTGTCTTTTTTGAGTCTTAAACTTGTCCAAATCTATCAAACAAACTAAAGGTCAAGACTCCCCTATCCCTCTGATTTTCTTTTCCCTCAGTTGGATTGTTTGCGACTACTACTTACTTCCCATGTTTATCTAAAAATAAAATATCTTTTTGAAAACCACAATGTTGTCAAAAACTTGAAAACTATCTTGCTACCTATCTAAAATTTGTAACCACAATCAACCATCTACCTAGAACTGTCTGAGAATTGTGAAATCTCTTCAAAATCTAGTCAATGTTATCAGTCTCTCTAGATTCTTGTGCCCAGTTCTATGAAACTTTGCACAAGAAAATACCCTATTAGCCATTCCTTGCATGGCTCTATGAAATTCTTCATGTGAATCCCTATGGATCTCTTGAAAATACTATCTTTTGTGGTAGAATTCTATCCTTTTGTAAATCTATCAACTTCTTGCATAGCTCTGTACAAGTTCTTGTGTGATAAAACAATCCAAAAATTGTTGTTTTGAATCTTCACCTGGTTCTTTGTAGTTTCTCATGTAGTTCCTTGAGAATCCTTGCATGGGATCTTGTCTTGAAAACAATCAAACTATTTGATCAGATCTATTTGTGCTCTAAGTTTGATCTGTATCTATAATATTTTAACACTTCTCTGTCTACAAATTGTGTCAAATCAAGGATTTTTCTTAGTTAATGACTTGTGATCTACATGTAAACTAGTCTCATTACTCAGTCATCTTATCATTGTCCTTTCATTTTTTTCATACTTTGTGTCATGATAGTCATAATATTTGGTTCTTCTATCCATTACTCAAAAAATGTGTACCTAAGTATACAACACTCTTATCTCACCTTTTTGAGACTATGTTTAAATGTGGTCCTTATCTAGACTTTTGCTTTTTGTCCTTGTCTATGACTATAGAAACAAGAAGTAGAAATGTGTTTTATCCTCTTAGACTTAAAAAAGGTAGTGCTAGGGGTCATAATCATGGTAGAGGTTGCTTCTTAGTTTATACATGGCTTATCTTTAGTTCATCTAGTGAGGATTCTTCATGATCTCCTTCACCTGCCAGATCAACTCGTGTTCAGAGAACATTTTCTATAAACTTACAACAAACTTGTAACCCCTTGTATCAAGAGGATTCTAAAACTAGCAAAGATCATACATCCCTAAACAACATAGTTGAATCTTTATTTAGGGGACCTTTCCAACCAACATACACTAAAATTTATCACATTCCTAAAATGGCTAATCAAGAATTAGAACATGGAGAACATAGTAGAGACCAAGATCAACATAGGAATGAAATACATAAGGGACCTTTTGCTAATGAGAATGAACAAGAGGTAGAAATACTTCTTGAACATATCAAAAAATGTTGTAAGGACAAAAAATTTGAAAAGTTCATGGAAATCTTGCTTAAGAAAGAGAAAGAGAAATACTTTCTCAAACCTTCTCAAGAGGGAGCCAAGCTACTTCATCACTTTAATGTTGAAACTATCATTATAGCTAAAGAGGAAACTAAAACATCTAAATTGCAAAAATAACTAAAGATCATGCAGGAATAGTTAGCACAAATGATGCATGATAAGGGAAACCCTACAAAAAATATACAACTTAGATGCTCTTTATCCATTTCCTTTTGACAATAGTATAGAGATGCCTCCTTTTCCAAGAGGATTTGAGTTACCTAATTATGATAAATACTTTGAAACTTTTGATCCCCAAGATCATTTTCTAAAATTTGGGGCGTTGTCTATGGAATTTATGCACAAACAAACATATCTCATGCATTTATTACCAAGAAGTCTAGGTTGTCAAGATATGGAATAGTTTTCATGCTTTCCTACTGGTATCAAAATGTTCCATGGGAGTGCTAAATTATTTTTCCAATAGTACTCCCACAACATAAAACACCTTGTTAACATACAAGACTTGTGTAACTATAAATAGAAAGTTGGGGAATCTTTCCTCACATTCCTTCAAAGATGGAGACAACTTTAGACCAAATATTCATAGAAGATTCTTGAAATTAAAAAACTTGATATCTTTATGGATAATCTCTTAATTGATTTTGGGTATGGAGTTCAACTTCAAGGTCCATGCACCTTTGAATAAATGGTCATGCAAGCTATCCAAATTGAGGAATTCATGGTCAAAAAGGGAAAACTCACCCTTCAAAAGGACACTAAACAAGGGTCAACCTCTAATAAGGAAAAATCTAAGTATGTGAACAAAAACTAAGAGGTTGTGCATGATGGAGTTGTTGACAATATTACTCCTAAACTTGCTAAGCCAACTTTCAATCTTGCAAATAGTCTCAAAGCATCCAAAAATGTTGAGAAACCTCCTTCTAACAATAAGACATTTGGAAATAAACTGAATAACTCTTCTTGGGTCACATGCCCAAAACAAGAATATACACCTCTTGGTGAACCATTTGATGTGGTCTATAAGACCTTGCTACTAAAAAAGCTGATTTCTCCATTGGATAACTCTCATCCTTAAGATCCACAACCACAACAACCATGGTGGAGTGAAACTACATTTTGTAAATATCACCAACACAAAGGTCACAAAACCAACAATTGCATCAACTTGCATCATAAAAAGTCCAAGATCTAATTGATGATGTTTGCATTATTTTGGATGGACATAACAAGGACTCATATCACAAGGCTTTCAAGGATTCATTCCCATCTTATGAAAAAGGAGAAAACTCAAAACAAAAATCTCATAACAAGATCAACTATATGTACTCTAATGATGATGATGAGATACTCCATATGATTGAACTAGTGGATGTTGAGTATTGTGACATTATCATCATCAAGGGAAAACAAGATAACACTAAGCCTAAGACACCATTTATCTTAAGGGACCCTACTTCCAATACATCTAACAATGAACCATCACAATCTTGTGCCAATTTTGTTATGCATTCTTTTTCCAAGTTAGTGCTCAAAGGCCCTACATCTTCTTCTCCTAATATAGAACAACATAAAGAAAAACCTCTAGCTGGTCCATTTGGAAAAGGGAAAAAATTTGCAACAACTTCTATGGCTACTAAATATAGTATCCTTGATAAGTTATAGTGAACAAATGCTCAAATCACAATCTTTGAACTGCTCAAAATCTCACCTACTCATAGAGAGATTCTTGACAAAGCCCTCACTAAGGCAAACATACCTCAAGATCTTGATCTTGAAAGGTTCCAATCTATGGTAGTTCATTTGACCTCACCTTACTATATGTCCTTCTCTAAGGAGGATGCCAATTCATTGAGTCATCTACATAATCAAACTCTACACATTAAGGTCATGTTAAACTAGAAACATGTCTATCATGTGCTCATTGATAATGGAGCTAGTTTCATCATTGTCTTTGTTGTTGTGCATAGACAATTGGACTATTTAGAAGAGTCCATTAATCCCTGTCACAAGATAACTATCAAAGCATATGATGAAGTTGAGCACATATCCTTAGGTCTTGTTGTGTTGCCTCTTCAATTTGGTCTTGTCAAAAGGGATGTCACTTGTCAAGTCCTCAAAATTCCCTTAGCTTACAACATTCTTGTAAGAAGACCATGGATACATGAGATGTGAGTAGTACCCTCAAGTTATCATCAATGCATAAAGTTCCCCTTTCATGGCTCTAAAGTCACCATACCTGCAAGTATAACTATACTTGTAACGTTCTAAAATTTTATGAAAGCTTTGTACCTATGAATAGGGAATCTATAGAGCATCATGATAATAAGCTAAAGAAAATTGAGTAGTCACTCAAGATTAAAGAAATTGGAATGGGTGAATATCATATAGAACTAGTTCTATCTTTAACATCTCTTCTTGAGTCTCCTCATCATTATGGGAGACCATCTAAAGTGAAGATACCTTCTATGTTGACACCTCAAACTAAGTACAATGGTACTTTTCCAAAATCTACAATACCTCTCGAGGATGAAGATGAAAATAGAGCCATTGCTACATGGATATACAAAGAGGAAACTCTAGTTAACTTCACAGAACAATATCATGAAATTACTCCTAAAAAGTATGGTCCAAGTCTTAAACTCATGAAACCTTTAGCTACTAGGTGATTGGTCCTATTGGATGCAAAAAAAATAGCTTGGTTGATCCTATCAAAGTGATAGCTAGGAGGAATCAAGATACATCTAGTCTAGGCTTCAAGAAGATTCCCCTCCATCTAGGGATTAACAAATTTATACTAGAATCTAAGAATTCATCTCAAAATGAGTCACAAGCTGAGTTTTATGACCATGAAGACAATCCTGATGATGAGGATCGCTATCCTTATCCAATTCCTGACGATCTTGCTAAATTCTTTGCAGAACTAGATGACTTTGTACCATGTATCAGTACCATGAATGGTGATAGTGATTCTTCTAGTGGCACTGCTAATTCTCCCTATATCCAACAAGAACAAGGAGAATATAGTCATCCTTTACACATTGAGTATCATTGTAAAAATCTAGATGATGAAGGATAATTTTTCCCTATCATTGTTGGGGAATTCTACAGTCTGTCTCCATGTAGCATAGACTCTTGAGAGTATGAATTTGACTGTCTTAGAAGCAATTACTAACAAAGACATAGATCAAGTTCATGTCTATGAAAATTAACTCAAAATATGTGAATCATCTAGGGTTAGGTCAGATGAGTTTTATCCAACTAGTGTCATTGAGTCTTTGATTAATGACGGTAGAACTCAAAGGTATTTGAACACACCCATAGATGAAATCGCTCTAAGTCTCAATTTTCTTGTCCATGCATTTGATGATTATATTGTGAATGCTATCGAACCTGCCGCATCTCTTTCACTCATCTATCCCAAGCTCATAGATTGAAATTCCAATGCATCTAGTGAAATCCCTACATTCTAGAATGACTATGCTCTTGCCTATTACTTAAATGCTATCAAACCTATAATGTCTTCCCCTAGTGAACAAAGCATCAACATGACTAAAGCCAACATCAAATATCTTAGTCACACAATTAAAAAGAAAAGAAATAAAAGGTCTAATGGTGAAAACCACATTATGGTACTATCAAAATCTAAAATACTAAAAATAAAAGACATATCCAAAGGTGAAAACCTCTCTAAGGCACCTATGGATGGGATATTTGATGCACTTCCTATTCATTTTAAAGAAATATCATTACCGTTGATAGAACTAATATAGTTAATCAATTTGTTAATAGAGGAACAACCTCAAATGATACATCTTGCAAAGTCACTATCTCTAGAAGAAAAAGAGGAATTCATTGCCTTCTTCCTAGAGAAAAAGATAAATTTTGTGTGGACATACTTAGAAATGCCTAGCTTAGATCTTGGTCTCATAATGCATCATTTATCTATTACACCAACAGTTAAACTAGTCAAACAAAAACTTAGAAAAATGCATCCTCATGTCGCATTGCTTGTCAAAGTTGAACTAGAAAAGCTTCTAAAAGTTAGTTTCCTATGTGCTATTGATAATTTTGAGTAGATATCAAACATTGTTCTAGTCTCCAAGCACAAAAAATCTATCAGAGTTTGTACAAATTTTTGAGATCTAATATTAGCATGTCTAAATGATGATTTTCCACTCCTTGATGTTGATATGATAGTGGACATGGCAATAGATATGAAATGTACTCACTCATGAATGGATTTTCTAGTTATAATTAGATCAAAATTGCACTAGAAGATTAGTAAAAGACTACTTTCACTTGTGCATGGGGAACCTTTTGTTGGAATGTAATGTCATTTGGTTTAAAAAGTGTTGGTGGTACATATTAGATGGTAGTTACTACAATTTTTCACGACATGATGCATAAAACAATGGAAGACTATGTCGATGATACCTTGGTTAATAGCACAAAATGCAACACTCACCTTCAAGATTTGGGACCCATCCTAGATTGAATGAAGAAATTTAGTCTAAGACTTAATCTGAAGAAATGTGTATTTGGTGCAACATTTGGGAAACTACCATGTTATATTGTCTCTGCAAAAGGAATCAAGGTTCATCTAGAGAAAGTTCAAGAAATCATGGATATTCCTCCACCTCATAATATCAATTAGATGAGAGGCTTACAAGGAAGACTTCAATCCATTGTCAAATTCATCTCACAACTGGCAGATAGGTCACAACCTTTTACCAAGACTTTGCACAAAGGTGTGAAATATAACTAGAGCCAAGATTACGATTACATTCTAACATAGATAAAACAATACCTTGCTAATCCAGTGATCTTGATGCCTTCTATTTATGGGAAGCCTCTTATTCTATACATCTTAGCAACATAGTCATCTCTAGGTGTCTTACTAGCTCAAGAAGATAATGATAAGAAGGAAATAACTATCTACTATTTGAGTTACATGCTGATTTCTTATTAAATGAATTATAGTATCATTGAGAAGGCTTTCTTGGTAGTCATCTTTGCTTCTTAAAATTTGAGAAACTACATGCTTGCTCATACTATGTGACTAGTTGCTAGAATCTATCCACTAAAATACTTACCATTCAGTGTATTGAAAGGAAGGCTACCAAAGGACAAGTGATTGTTGATCAATTAGTAGAAGCACTGATTCTGAGTCTTCTCCCATTGAACATTGATTTTCAAGATGAATCAATTCTAACATTCACACACCAAACTTGGGCGATGTTATTTGATGGTTCCTTTACACAATAGGGATCTAGTGCTAGACTCTTGATCATAACACCATAGAGGTACTCACTATCTAAGGCATACCATATTTTGTTTCCTTTTACAAACAACATTGTAGAATATGAAGCTCTATTATACTACCACTACTAACAGGGTCAATCCTCTAATAAGGAACTTAAATATCAGTATATTATCTAGTGGGTATCATCCACACTAGGCTTTTCCATTGGCCAGGGTTTCCCTAGTTAACAAAATATGTTGTTATGAGTTATCTTTGTTCATTGTTACTATTACTATTCAGCATTTATTTATTGCTTTTTTATGCATGGTTTAAAGTAAGTAATAATATCCAGTTGGCGACTAAAGTTTGTAGATTATTGATTCACCCCCACCTTAGTAATCCATATTCCTAACAATTGGTATCAGAGCATAGTGACTTTGAAGAGGCTAAATAGCTTAAGTAAGATCCCAATGGATATGGAACAGTTGATAAAGAACCTCGAAGAAGCTCTTGAACAAATTGATCTCCTTACTAAAGAAAGAGATAAGCTAAAGGTTGGGATTACTATATATCTTAGAGTTGTTTCCAACGAGATGTATAAAGAGGTCAAATTCAAAATTAGAACTTCAACTATCATATCAAAATGCTTTAGAATTGATATTGGGGTCAAACAAGGTTGTCCCTTGTCACCCACCCTATTTGATTTATATATTAACAAACTTGAACAATAGCTAAACATTCAAAATAGATAGTATATATAATTGGGTGAATTTGTAATAAAACTACTCCTTTATGTAGATGATCTCATTTTGATTACAAAATCTTCACATAGTTTACAAGAACACTTACATACACTTGAATTTTTTGTAGTATGGTGGTTATGTAGGTTATTATTAGAATGATTAAAATTGTGGTGTTCTCCACTATAAAAAATCAAATCGACTTTAGTTTTACTTTAAAGCCAACATTCTTGAATAAGCTATATATTTTAAAGATTTGGACATTGATTTATCAAGAACATAAGATGGGAAGATTGAAAAAAGAAATAAAGACTGCAAATTATACATTGGTCAATTGAAGGAAAATATTGATAATTTGAAATCAAAGCCTAAATCTACTAAATCTAGAACTAGTGATGATGATTATTCAAAGTTGAAGACAAAATACAAGATCTTGAAGCATGAGTTGAAGATTAAAAATCTAAATTTGACTTTGAGAAATGATCCTAGCAAAGTTGAATCTAATTTAAAGACTAAAAATATAGATCTAAGAGCAAGTCTGGGAAAGAAAACATCTAAGTTTGAAACATTGAGAGAAGATCATGAAGAACTCCAAAAGTATAATACTATTTTGAAAGGTGAATTGATACAATGAAACAACAACTTAAGAAGTTTTATTCTAGCAAAGAAAAGCTTGATGATTCGATGTCTAGATAGAGACCTTCTTATGATAAGAATAGTCTTGGTTAACTAATTAACATTTTTGCAAAGAAACCTAAGATTAGATTACATCCCAAAGAAAAAGACAAATCTAATGATATGATTGAATCTAGTCAATCTTCTGAGAAACCTAAAGAAGTTGAACAAAATAAGGAAGTTGAAATCTTGGATGAACCAAAGTAAGTGGAGACTCCCAAGGAAACTAAGTATGAATTTAGAGGTAAGTTCTTTTTATGTAATGAAATAGGTCATATGAAAAGAGATTGTACAAATAAGTCATTTAATCATGTTAACGACTTTTATTGTCATAATTTTCATGGTATGGGTCATAATGCAATTGATTTTAGGAAACCTAAGAATGATAATGATAGAAGAAATAGTGAAATTTCTAGATATACTAACCCTAGAGATATAGGAAGATCTAATGAAAGAACATCAAGAGAAGGTAGATCTTATGAAGACAAAAGATAGATCGTGTGTTATAAGTGTAACAACTTAGGACACATTGCTTAGAATTGACATGCACCTGATGATTAGCAAAATCTTAGAAGTAGAGCAGTTATATGTCAGTTATGCAACAACTTCAAAAATACAACAAGGTACTACATAATGGATAGAAACTTTGGAGATAGAAGGAATAATAGAAGAAATTTTGGAAATAGAAGGAATGATAGAAGGAACAATGAAAGGAACTCTAGAACTAATCATGAAGAGAAAAGAAACATTATGAGTGAACATCAAGAAGAACTTAATGAATCATTTGTGAAAGGAACATATATCTCAAAAGAAAAGTTGGATGATAATAAGGTAGGAAGATCAAAGTCAGTTGTTGAGTTTGATTCAATTAAGTTAAATTAATCTTGTTTACAACATTAGAATTCAAGAACTTCATTTAGAGACTAAATTAGAGGTAGAAAAGGGGTAAAAGTACAAAGTTGTGTCACCTTTTAGGCTGACTTATTAGAATGAGTGAATTTGAGTATTTCTATCTAACTTTAAAAAAAAAAACATATGATCTAGATAAATTCATTGTACCTAAGTTATATATGGTCTCACACTTTCCCAATTGGAAATGTCTATTTAATGCATGTTTTATACTAGTTTGTATCCAATTACTAAAGAAATAAAATTATTTGAAAAAGTTGGAATTTCAATAACTCTAACTATTTTTTATGATTCTTTTTAATAATATGCAAACACCATTTTAAAATGCTTAGAGTCAAGAATATTCTCATATAGAGTTTATAGTGTTTTAATTAGATATAGAACATTGTAATTAAAAATTCTACAACCACATATTTTAACACTTGAAAAGATGTTGGTTTTGAGAAAGAAAAAAATATTAGATCATATCAAAAAAATCTAAAAATTATATGATGTTCTAGAGGAGAGAGTCCTCTTCTAGAATGTATAATTTTTCTCCTAGTCACAAAAGATTTGTTTTGAAAAATGTGGTGGGGGATGAAAACTATCGATTTAAGGTGAGTTGAGATTTCAATCCTAATTAAAGAAAAAATATAGGTCTAAAGTCAATTTTTATTTTATTATTATTCTAGATATATATGTCATCTGTAACATAGTCTGAGATTAGAGGGAAATAAGTTTATTTTCATGTAGTTTTGTGGTGGAAATTAGACCCCTAATTTTCATCACCTAAAAAATTATCTATAAAAATTAGGAAAATATATCAATTCTTATTCCAAATAATTATTAAAAATTATAATCCTAAACTTCATCCATTTCTACACATTTTGTTAGTTTACTTAATTTCCAAATTCATAATAATAATACCAATTTTATGTCATTGAAGGTGAACAATTATACTTTTGTTAGCCTTTTCCTTTACAAAAGGTTGACACAGGTTTTTGCTTGTACTCGAAGTTGGTAAAAGATGTATCCAGTTAAGTTTAGATGGTGCCTAAGCTTGTGTGTGATTTGGAGCTCATCTAAACAAGTTATGAAGGAATTTAGACTTATTAGAATTACCATAAGAATTGATTATGGAACAAAAGAAAAGTAAGCTTTTGTAGAAAATTTTGGGATGCGAAGTCTTGAGGATGTTTATTATGATGGAAGGAGGCTATATTAAACCTCGAGTGACATTTGAAGATTAGATGGATAATTTTGAGCACTTATGTGATTACAAAATGTAACTGATAAATTTTTTATATTTTGCAAATTACACAATAAATGCAAGTTCAAGTTGAGGGATAAATGGAGTACAAAATTGAATTTTGGGTATGTGCAGGATTATGGTCAACCAAACTATACTCTTAAGTGGTAATAAAAAATTAAAAAATTAGGGTTATGTCAACTTGCTACACAATTTTCTACTTGTTATTAGCTTTATATCAAAAAGTTGAAAGAAAAGAATCTCTAGGAAATTGAATCTAGTTCCTAAACTACTAGTACTTATCTCAAAAAAATAAAAATTGATTGGTCAAATTTTTGAATTTTAATGCAATATTACAAAAATTTTAGAACAAAAATAACGAGTAGATGTATGTTTGACCACCTTAATCAAAATCAATATGATAATATTGTTTAATAATATTCTAGATATAAGTACGAGACTCATGTCTAGATGTGACACATATTTTTGGGTATTTTAATTCTAAATAAATAATAAAAATTAATTTTTGACTTTAGTATTTTTGGAATAAAAATGCTCTAGTGTCTGACCACCTTAACTAATTCAAAATTTTGCAAAATTTAATTTTTCATTTGTTTTCCTTATAGTGGAAGAAACATAGAATGTGATGCATCTTTTAGATTTAAAAAATGTTTCACCATTTGAAAGTTATAGTTGTTTTTCAAGTAGTGTGTCAGTCAACACTTTATATGTAACTCCATTAGAAAATAACTAACAATTACTTACTAAACTCATAATTTGACAAACCTTACATTTATGGAAAGATAAGAACATTCTTAAGAAACCCTTTTCATTTTATCAATTTTTTGTGAAAAAAAAGTCATCAGCTACATGTTTGAAGTAAAAATCAAATAAAAACAAGCCAAAAACACATTTTTAAGATGTTTTTAAAATTGATCATATAGGGTTGGTATCAAAAGATATAGTAGACCTTATAAAGATATTAATTGTTTTCATTTAGTATCAAGGTGGGTGGGAGAAAAGTTGGAATAGATTTTGAAATAGTTTGAGGCATTTCAGAACTACATATTTTTTAGATCGCCACTTTTTGGCACATGATGATCCTGCACATACCCTTTTACTTCATTGTGAACACATCTAGAGTGAAGAGCATTCAGAAGTGACTTGTCAAAGAGATTTTGAAGTAATCCCTATTTTTAGAAAGAGGTATTTTATCATTTTTCCACAAATTTTTTTTAGTAAAATATATTGTTGATAAGAATATGGATATGCCAGTAGTACACAATGTTGAGAATGAGGATAGACCTAATTTTAATATAGTTTCCATAAAACATAATGAATGAAACCCTAATTCAACATTGTCTATCACTCCGAACAATGTATTTTACCTTGACGATGTAGAAACTTATTTGAATTACAAGTTTGAGTTGATTGGTAGTGAATATATGAAAAAAGATTTGGTCTTTAACCATGACATGACAATGGAGCCCAGATTTGAACATTTAAAAGAATTAGTCTTATTTAAGTATCATTTCTAGCATGAGTTAAATACAGATGAATGGACTCAAATAATACTGAGTAGGATACATGATGGAAAACTATGGATGGAAGATAATGTAGTAGACATTTCTATCAACCTTATTCATGAGGTAACTGGTCTTAGTAAACAAAGCAACGTAGCTATAGGAGATAAATTGGTAAACAAGAAAGTGGAAAGTTATACTAAGGCAATATATAATGGAAAGGCTTTGGTAATCAGCTCCATCAAGCAAGATGATGTGAGATTTCTTAGTAGAATTATTCCTCATTCAATTTGTGCAAGTTCTAAGATAGATAAAATTTTAGTAGGATTTATATATGTAGCATATAAGATATGCATTGAGAAAGAGCAAGTAAATGTGAGTGAAATGCTAAGGATGAAACTCCAAGATAACCTTGAAAAGATTAAGAGAAACAAGAATGGTGTGTTTAGATTCCAATCATTGATAAATCACATATTCTTTCTTCTACTTAAGAGATTTCCCTACCTATCAGTAATGGATATAATGAGTAGTGATAGATGCACTAAGGAAAAGATATTAGAGGTATGCAGAAGACACCTTGCAAACAAAATATTGGATAGTAGAAACCTAATTATGAGGACTTTCTAGAATGAGATGAAGCAAAGATTTAGAATTTCTCCTGCAATTTTGGATAGATTCAAGGAGGATATATGTATTCTAGTTGATTCAGATCATACATACACTCAAGAAGTGGAACCTCAGGAGATATTTTTAGATCCTTTGAGCTAAGAATTGAGTGATGATGTTGTAGCTAGTTATATTGATTTGTTGCTAAATTTAGAAAGAGAAAAAGAAGGATATAGATTTGGCACATTTGATGAGATCTTTCAATGTGCTCATCAAGAAACCTTGGAGAAGGCATCTCTTAAGAAGGTTGAATCAATCATGAAGAAGGCACTATCAGATGTTGGAATGGTAGAGAATGAATCTAAGGCTATGAGATAGACAATGAAACAAGGTGTACTAAACATACAAACCTTGTCAGTATCAGTTGTTGAGACAACTTTAGGATAGAGCATTCAATATGTAGTAGTGTCTAATGTTCAACCTAATGAGAAGAAAAGAAACTCAGAGAGATTAGTTGAAATATTATCCTCAAAGCCTAAGAGAGTCAAATAGATGGCCACAAGACCCAGTAAGAGGTAGGAAAATTTGTTGACAATTGAGTCAAGTGATGAAGAGGTTGAGGAATAGGAAACCAAGTAAGAAGAAAATGTGACTCCACCTAAGTTAGCAGAAGGCAAAGCTTGACAACCCTAGAAGCCAATGATTAAGAAGATTAACATAGTGATTGCTAATAAGGGAAACATTGTTTAGATGAACAAGTTTTATGATCTATATAATAATTTTGAGAAGGATCAAATTGATATATCTATTGTGAGACATATCATTGAAAACAATCTAAGTATAAAGGATATCAAGGGAGTAGCAAACCAAAAAGTCTATGAGAGACTCATAGAGAAGAAGACTCTAGCAAGAGAAGAAGACCTTGAACTTTGAAAGTCTATGCTAAGGACTATCTACAAGACTGATGATGAAGATGAAATTAAAGGATTGTTGAATAACCTCACTCCATACTTAAGGAATAAGTTGAGACCATTCTTATTCATGGTTGGAGAAAAGAATAAGTTGAGAAAGGAGACTACAAAAGCTATTAGTAAGATGTTGATAGAGTCATAGCAAGCATCTCCTCTAGCTCCTAGAACCTCGGAAGTATTAGTAAGTGGTGATATTATGAAGATTGATCAAACCAATGTTACAATTAACATTGATTATACCAATGCATTTGGTGTATTCAAACCAAATGTACCAAATACTAAAGATATTGAGGTTAAGTTGAGGCTAATTGAGGAAGAAAAGAGGCTACTAGAAATTGACAAGAAGAAAATAGAAAAAGCCAAGCAATAATTGCTTGAGGAAGGAAGGAAAAGAAAGGAAAAGAAAGGAAGATGAAAACAAGAAAAGGATTGCAAAAGAAGTGAAGAAAAAGAAAATAGAGGAGAAAGAGACAAAAAGATTAGAAGAGAATAGAGAAAGAGAGGAAAAGGAAAGGAAAGAAGAGGAAGAGAGAAGAACTAAAGAACTAAAGAAGTAATAAAGAAATAGAGGGACGATGAGACTAAACCATCTAGTTCATCAACTCCACTCTCTCTTGCAAGTTTGGCTACTGATGATTATGATCAAATAGATCTGATCTCATTCTTATTCAAACTCATACAAAAGAATAAGATAGTTAAGAGTTTACAAATAAAATTGGTGGAAGTGATAGATAGACTGCAAAACACTTTGGCAGTTCATCATACTAAGTCAGATCCCAAATAGAGAGCACAAGTAGTGCTAAAGTCATTTGACAAAGAGTTCACAAACCTATTGAATGTTATAGAGGAAAAGGCTCAAATTTCCCATGATGCTAATCTTTCTAGCACCATCTACCAAAATATCAAGAATGACTTAGTCAAACTTAATACATGCATAAAAGAACTTCAAAAATATTAGCAAGAAGGGAAAAATTTGTATGTTAAGTGTACCTTATCATACAAACTGAATAAGGACTTGGGTTGTCAGATAGAGACAAATATAAATGAGCTAGAGGCTTTATCTAGCCAGATGCAGCATCCATCTAGCAAAGTTGATGATTTTGAGAGTTAAGTTTGCCAGTGTTCACAATGACATTAGGAAACTAGAACTTTAAAAAGAGTATATATTGAAGAGAACATCTAATTTTTGAGAATCTATTACTCTGAAACTATCTTTTTTTGAGAAGCAACTAGAAGAATGTGTCAAGGCCAAGGAAACACATATTCAAAGTTTTTGTATTCAGATATCAATGTAGTTGAGATTGCATCATATGCATTATGTGCAATTATCACATTAGCTGAGTCTACCAAGGAGACATGGACAAAAGATATGGATAGTCTAAAGACTATTTTTGATGATTGTATGAAGATAATATTAGCATAAGGGAAGACAGTAGTTTCAATAGTTTTAACAATTTTTGGATAGAATCTTGACATTTTGACATTTGTCATTGATGTCAAAGGGGGAGAGATTCATGTGAAAATTGTATACATGAGATTGTTGGGAGAGATACATGTGGAGATTGTAAAAGTGTAAACTATATTGTAAGGGGGAGCACATATGTAAAGTTGAACAAGTTGTAATAGATGAAATGTTTATTTTGATAGTTTGTTTTTGTCACTTAGCCAATTTTCTCTTCTTCTTTTTTGCCATCAATGCCAAATGGGGACATTGTTGAAAATTGGCTAATAGTGATATGTAATTTTTTTCATTAATGGAAACACATGATGTACATGTTGATAAGAAACCTTGAAAATAAAGATACTTAGTGTTTGGGAACTAGAAAATTATCTAAGTATATAATTTGGTTTACAATAATGTATTATTTTGTTTATAACATATTGCAAAGATCATATTATGACAAGAAAAGTTACATGGAGATAGTAAACATGTTAGTGATGATGTGTATAACCTCAAAAGTGTGTCCAGACTATATGAAATAGAGATAATCATGTTTTGGTAAAGCAGGATAGTAGAATTAAATGAAATAATTATTTTGTTTACAAAACAATTACTTGTCCAATTAGGGCTAACATCCTAGATGTTTACTCTCACCTAGAAAAGTGAACTGTGGTCTTAGCTAACCCAACAATAATTTATGTAAAGGCATGATTTTTATGCAAAGGACATCTTGCAATAAGTAGTGTGATTGTGCATGCAAGTTATGTTTTGCAAGGGCTATCTTGTAAGATTGTGAAGTGAGAAAACTTTTGTGAAAATGATATATGATTTTTTTTATATGAGCTATCTAGTGATCCAAGATTAGGCTAAAGATCAAAGATCTATCGAGGAAGGAAAATAATAGTAAATTACTTGTTTCAGTAGTGAGCTCTTCTTGTAGTTGAAATTGCATGTTTGGGTAGTGGGTTCTTCTTGCATATATTTAACACTATAACTCCTAATAGGGATTCAAAGTCACCTAATAGGAACCCCTTATACTAAATTTTCTCATTGACTCCTAATAGGGCCCATCCTCTAACAAGGAACTTATGTATCAATATAATATCTAGTGGGTATCATCCCCACTGAAATTTTTTTATTGGATAGGGTTTCCCTAGTTAACAAAATATGGTGTTATGAGTTAGCTTTGTGCATTTTTACTATTATTCTTAAACATTACTTTATTTCTTTGTTATGCATGGTTTAAAGTGAGTAATAATATCTAGTTGATGGCTAAAGTTTATAGATTACTAATTCACCCCCCTATGAGTAATCCTTATTTCTAAAAAATAGGATAGAGGAAAGACAATAGGGGAAAGTAGGGATAATTATTCTTTGAGGAATAGTTGAGAGATCAGTTGGACAGTGAAGTTTAGTGGTCTTTCCTCAAAAGTTCTTTCTATAGTGGGTCCTTCTTCCTTCTATAACTCCTAATAGGGTTGAAATATTTTAACAAGGATTCAAAGTCTTCTAAAAGGGACTCTTATGTAATGAATTTGTTTATAGACGACTAGTAGGATCTATCCTCTAACAAGGAGTATGTATATCAATATATCTTTGTGGGCATCATTCCCACTGGGGTTTTCCCTCTAATCAAGGGTTTCCCTAGTTAATAAATCTAGTGCAATTGTGTATGTGCATCTTTTTAAGGTTGTTGTTTACTTTGGTTATATGTTTATGATTAATTAAGGTTAATAAATGTTTTAGTTGGATAATTGATTTATCCCCTACACCACCCATCCCCACCCCCCGACCAAGTTATCTTGGTGGACTATTATTTCTAATAATTGGTATTAGAGCATCAGGTCCTTAAGATAATGTTTTATAGCTTTGGGAGATCAATGTGATGCAGGGAAGGATAGAAATAACTAGGGCCAAAGGCTCACCTAGCTATCCAAACCACCTTGCAAGAGTTAACACAACAGAAGAAAACATAAAGAACAATTACCAAATGAGGAAGAAGAGTGAAATAATTTTATTGATTCGTCAAAACATCTTCATACATGCCTAGATATAAGGCCTTTTGGGTTACAACCAAATACAAATACATTCACCTTCAAAGATCCAACAACAAATTTGCACTTTTAGTTATGTTCTCTAGTCCTCTTCCAAAAAACATGCCTAACTCTAAGCGTAAACACTCTATATATACTTGTCAAAATAGTTTACAAATCATTCTACAATATTACATAAGAGGAAGGTTGGCCCAACAATAGTCTAGAAACATCCCAAGAAAAGATCTTAACATAAATGGCATGATCAAAATAAATCTCGCAAGTTGACTTGTAGAAATCATGTCCAAATGATACTGACACTTGACATACACTGGGTAACTCAGCACATGAAGAGTCACTCAGCATACACTGGGTAACTCAGCACATGAAGGAATTTCTACAGTAACTTGGAAAATGAAGGAATTGCTAGAGACATGAAGGAATCACTAGGCACATGAAGGAATTGCTAGAAACATGAAAGAGTTTCTATGTACATGAAGGAATTACTAGGAACCAACTTTCAAAATGAACAAAAATGAGCAGGATAACAAGGCAACCCTAGATGCTCCTACATCAGACAACTAAGGTTGAAATAAATGATTCTCTTAAATCATTGAGATGTCATGAGCTAAATCCAACTCAAATTGAGAGATCCATGAAGCATCTTCAATAGGTCTATTCTTCCACTTCACCAAATATTCATATTAATCTTTTCCTCTTGTGCTCTTTGTAACTCTCCAATCCAATATCTATTCAACTTCTTCAATCTGCTTCTTAGGATAATCATCTGATACAAAAAATTCATCATTTGACTCATGATACTTATACAAATCAGAAATATTGGATATAGGAGATATATCCATGTCATTAGGTAACTCAACTTCATAAACATCACCACTATCAAACTTCTTCAAGATCTTACAAGGTCTAAATTTCTTCATCTTCAACTTACTATATGTTCCAATTGGGAATCTTCCTTTCTTTAGATGAACCATCACCTTATCACCAACTTGAAAATCATGGTGTCTTCTAGACTGATCAGCATTCTCCTTATACTTCTAATTAATTTGTTCCAACCTCAACTTCACTTTATTATGCAAAGACTCCATAAAATCAAAAAATTCTCTTTTCCTCACTAGCAACATCTTTCAAATCTAATATACCTCTAGGATACATTTTAGTAACAATCTCAAAAGGTGTCTTCCCTGTACTCCTATTCACAAAATTATTATATGCAAAATTTAGCATGTGCCAATACCATCTCCCAATTACTTGGCTTATTCCTAACTAAACATCTTAGCAAATTACCCAAGCTTATATTCACAACCTCTATCTATTCATCTATCTATAGATGAAATGTAGAACTAAACTTCAACTTAGTACCCATCTTCTTTCAAAAAGTCTTCCCAAAATATCCAACAAACTTATTATCTCTGTTAGAAATAACACTTCTTGGTAATCCATGCAATCTCACAATCTCTTTAAAGAAAAGTTCAACAACATGCCCAACATCTAATGTCTTCTTATATGGTATGAAATGAGCCATCTTATGAAATTCATCTAGTCCAACAAATATGGAATCACACCCCTTCATTGTCTTGGGTAATCCAAGAAAAAAATCCATACTAATGTCAGTCCAAGGTTTCTCAAGAATAGTAATAGCTATATACAAACTAGTAGTTTGACTCACCCTTTTTGCAACTTAACAAACACCAAAATTCTTTACAAATTTTTGTACATCGTTATACAGTTGTGGCCAACAATACTTCTCTTTCAACAAACTCCATGTCTTCTCAATTTCAAAATGTCCAGCCAATCCACCACTATGCTTTTCCTTAATCAGATTCAACCTCATAGACTAGGAATACACAACTAAATGCATTTGAACAACATACCTTCTTGAATAAAATACTCATCATACTTATGTGATCTATTAGATTCGGTGCTCTGCACTCTCTCCATGCCTCTGAAAAATTAGGATCAGTATCATACAACTATTTCATTTCATCAAAACCAAGAACTTCAACATTCACTTCAATCAACAAAGAACATCTTCTACTCAATGCATTAGCAACTCTATTAGTAACTCCACTTTTATGCTTGATAAAAAATGTGAAACTCTATAAGTACTCAACCCACTTCATATGTCTTTGATTCAATTTATGTTGACTTCCCAAGTATTGTAAAGCTTTATGATTAGTATACAACACAAACTTGTTAGGAATCAAATAATGTCTGCATTTCTTCAATGCTTGAACAATGGCATAAAATTCTTAATCATACATAGAATACTTCCTTTTGGTATCATTCAAATTTTTACTAAAGAAAGCAATAGGTTTACCTTCTTGACTTAATACAACTCCTATTGCATTACCACTCGCATCACATTCAACTTGAAATACTTTGTTGAAATCAAGCAAAGGTAATATAGGTAATTTAACAACCTTTTGTTTCAAAGTCTCAAAACTCTTATCAACTCCATGTGTCCACTTGAATTCTGTTTTATCTCCCCTCATTATCTTAGTCATAACATTACAAACAACACTAAAATTCTTTATAAACTTTTTGTAAAAACCAACCAAACCATGAACTCATCTTACCACACCAACATTCTAAGGTGTAGACCCTTCAAAAATTGGATTGACCTTCTTAGGATCAATCTTCAATCCATCAACTAAAATCACAAATCCCAAATACACAATCTCCTCTTTGCATAAAAGAATACTTTTTCAGATTAATCAACAACTTTTCCTCTTTCAACCTCTACAATACTTTTCTAATATCCTCAAGATTTTCTTCCTTGGTCTTACTAAATATCATAATATCATCCAAATAAACAATCAAAAAATCTTTTCAAAATTTCATTCATCAACCTCATGAAAGTACTAGGTGCATTGGTCAAACCAAAAGGCATAACCAACCATCTTTTTTCTTGAAAGTAGTCTTCCATTCATCACCTTCTCTAATTCTAATTTGATGATAGCCACTCTTCAAATCAATCTTCGTAAAATACTTTTCTCTAGTCAAATAATCCATTATGTCATCCATCCTTGGCATAGGAAACCTATATTTCACTATTATCTTGTTAATGGCCCTGGAATCAATACACATTCTCCATTCTCCATTATTTTTAAGTGTTAATATAGTAGGTACAACACATGGACTCAAGCTCTCTCTAATCAAACCTTTCTGCAACAACTCATGCACTTGTTTGCTAAGTTCTTCATTATCTGTAGGTGTCAATCTATATGGTGCTTTTTTTGGCAAACTATCTCTAGGAATCAGATCCATACAATGACTTATACTTCTTAATAGAGCTAAACCATCAAGAATATCATCAATAATAATTTCTTTATACTCATTCAATAATTCTATAATTTTTACTGGTACTCAACTATCACTATCTACTGTCACTTGGTCATTACTAGCTTCTACTACTCAGTCATTACTACTAACACTTGGTCCTTTATGAACTATGGCAAAAAAGATTGATTCTTTTTCATTCCCTTTTCAACTTTTTTCCTATTAACCATAAAATTTTTATAGCAATACAATTAACCTCATCTAGACTTTCAATTAAAGGCAACAATGTTTATTTCTTTCCATTTACCCAAAAAGTATATTGATTCAATCTTCCATCATGTATAGCATATGTATCATATTTCCTATCTAATCAATATAACACCCTTTTAGTTGTAGGATTGGACATCCCTTACCACCAAAGTACTATGCTTATTTTTATTAAATGTCAATCCGGGAGCATGAACTTGAGATGATGTCTGCAAAGTATATGCTCTAGTTTTCACTAAAAGTCACTACTACTTTGAATGCAATAACCATTAAGGAAATCTAGTTTGTCCAAAAGAAAGACAACTATCAAATACTTGGAAGGAAATTCTAATTATTCAGCCATAGATCTATGTACCTACTGCTGTAGGAACAGTGACTGGTTATGTTTCCAATGGCTGTAAGAACAACAGTTCTAACTTTAACTTAGAAAATTGAGTCTAACTCCTACTTACTAAAGAAAACTCCATCTTTCACATGGGCCCCCACGAAAGAATGAAGGAAAGACAAACTCAGATAAAAGTTTAGAAACTCAGCAAAGGCATGCATTCATCCAATATGAAATATTACAATAACTTGAAAAAATGATAAGATGTCTATCAACTCTGTCTGTCTACTCACTACCTCCCTCATAGATATAGATGAGGTGTTATTTATAGGGAAGAACATTAAACTCCTAAAACTATGACTTCGTCATGAAGGAAAGTCAGTTACAAATTAAGACTGCAAACATGCAATCTGAAAGACATTAATTATCCTTTAAATTTCCCACAAATATAGATCATAGCAAATGTTTGATTTTCTCTTTTATCTATCTTTAAACAGCTTTTCAGGAATCTAGGTATCATGTGTTGCATGTTTAATTGATTGCTTTGATTCTTTCTTCCTTGCTCAGTCACTTTATCAAGTCCCACTTTGTTATTCATTAAAATAGGTCCCTTCTAACTTTTCCACCAAGTCTTCTAGCTGCAATGGTGTCATAACACTTCTCCTTAATGTCATCAATGCCTTAGCGTTATTTCTTCGTAGTTTGTTTAACTCCTGCTTGGCTTGTATCCTACGATCAACATTTAATACACACAAGACTTCTCACAAAAATTTATTTTCATTTATTATTTTATAAAAAAAAAGGCATTAATTATTCAACTAATACTTTTTGTAATCTCTTTAGCTACAGGAAGATCTACCCATATCAAACATTCATGAAGAAAGATTTTTACCACAAAATGAACCCCTTTTTAAATATAATTTTGATTATCATTTTATGCCCTATGTCCATACTTTATATATCAAAAGTTCAAAACATTTATACCAAAGGATGATAAAGTTCAGTATGTTATAGACAAATGTTCACAAAAAGGGCTGATAAAACTTCTATTTCTTCATGTCATCATTTTCCCCCCCAACCGTCCTGAGGTTGGTCTCTTCAGTATTTATAGGTTTCTGATCCTCATCTACAGTCTGAGGTTATTGGCAATTTTCTCCCCTAATTCATGAGCTCTATAGTTAAAATATCCATGATTTTATTTCAACCTTTCCCATTTTTATTCTTCAACAGTCATGTTATGTTCAACAAAAAAATCATATTTTCCAAGCATAGGATGCAAGAGTATTGGCGGTTGGAAATGAAGAGGTACCCAATAATTTTTCTAATTTCTTCCCAACATTAGATACCTAGGTATCCTGTTGATGGCCAATTCTAGATTTTGGGGAGAGTGCAACTCCCTTGTTTTTAGGTCTTTTGGTAATAAAATCCATCTTTGAAGAGAAGCTTGTATAGCATTAGGGGCATTTGTAGAACAATGTTGCTCCCAATCTAGAAATGCCTATTCGCAAATAGGGTGGATTTTGGTAGTAGCACTTCGATTATTGTTAATAGAAAGCCAATCAAAGAATACTCTATAAGTGTTTTGTACTTCTGGCCAAAAGTAAAATGGTTCAAACATTTCTTTTTCCCTATAGGGAGTAGCCTAGTTCTCTTTACTGATCTCATTCTGCATCCATGACATAATGGCCCTAAACTGTACATCTCCCACATATAAAAATGAATTCCAATCTTTATCATCTGGTACAACAAGATTATGAACATATAACTCACAAAGAATATTCTGTAGAGTCATTAGAATTGAATTGAATGTTGTATAAAATTCTTGGGGAGTGTGTAAGGAAGGGTTCAACTCTCAAGTAATTCGAGATAACTAAAAATTAATCATTTTCTCTTTTAGGAATAGTGTGTAAACTAGAGATGGGGACCTGCAATTTACAAGCTTTAAAATGAGCTCTATAAACTTTGTGACACATTGTTGTAGCACCATAATTTCATTATCCTTTTGTTTAATTTTCTATGCTTGTTCCCTGATAGTTCTAAGTAATTGCTTCATTTCTAAATTCCAATTTTCTTTTTCCCATTGAAACTATTGGTACAATCTAAAGTTGGCTATTAACGGAGTGGAAATGTCTAGTGGTGTATGATGACATACAATAGGTCTATAATCTTCAAGGCGGTGCTCAGGATGATGGTGGTCAGCAGTGCTATCATCCTGAGAATGTTGACGTTCAACAAAGCTTTTAATTTGACAGGCAATAGTGTTATCAACTTTTTCTGAAGGGGCAATGGCTGCAAAATAGGGTGCAATAGTTGTTTTAACTTGAAATGTTTCAACAATTTCTTGAACCATTTCTTGTGCAATAGACGAATATTCCTCTAGTGGTAGATTATCAGTTTCCCCTGCTGGTTGTTCAAATCCTGACACTATTTCTTCTAAGGACTTTGTGTCACTATCAACATTAATAGGGTTATTTGATTTTGTGGGAATTTCCTCAAGATCATTTTTATGTTCAGGAGTAGGTGATGTATGCTCTAGTGACTGTGCAGGTGTAGGTACTAGAGTTTCAATATCAATAGGTGGTATAGGAGGCTCAATAGGTGGCACAGGAGGTTTAGTTCTTAAATGTACCCTAGACATTTTGGTGACTCGCCGTGGAGTAGAAATTGGGGTAGAAATTGGTTTCTTGCCCTTATCAATACATTTCCCTTTATTTGAGTTAAGTGCAAGTTCTTGTGATACTAGAGACACTTCCTCTAAACCTTCCTTTGCAGCAATTGTGCATGATTTTCTCTTCCTAAAAGTTGAGCCTTCTATGGTCGAAATTTTCCTCTTTGCAATTTTAGGCATAGAAGCAGAAGCTGAAGCTCCTTGAGCCATTCTATATACTACTTTCTTGACTCCTACTGTAGTTTTCTCTCTTGTCCCTACTCCTTGGCCTTTAGGTCCACCCCTTTTAGGTCCTTTTGACCTTAGCTTTACAAAATCATCCCATGTTCCCAAGTGCTGCCTAGTCAGTTCCTTTTCAATTATAGCCCTAATCAAGTAATGGTGAGATACTGACTGGGTTTTGCCTTGTTGTACATACGTAGCTTTCCTTTTGATGATATTATAAAGGAAACTTGAAAGATTTACAAGACAATCCCCATACTGCAAACCACTCAAAATTTTGAAATGAACAGAATGCAAATAGGAATATCTTCCTTCACAGGTAAAATTTCTTATGATAAATTCAATAGGGTGGATGAATTGCAGAGGGAGATATAATCATAATGTATCTTGCTTTTTGTTTTCCTCCAGCCGAGGATCTCTTGGTACTGAGAATTTCTCTTTTACTTATCATGCATCCATGTCCTCTATCCAACATTCTCCTTTTGTGGGTAACCCAAAAACTTCTACCACCACTTCTTCAGTGAATTCTACCCAAATGCCCTTAAGAGTTGCATATCCATCCCTCAATGTATTATGAAATTGGAGCACAAT
Source organism: Cupressus sempervirens (assembly GCA_028749045.1). Classification (NCBI taxonomy): domain Eukaryota; kingdom Viridiplantae; phylum Streptophyta; class Pinopsida; order Cupressales; family Cupressaceae; genus Cupressus; species Cupressus sempervirens. Next base: position 87,055,937 of record CM053784.1, on the reverse strand, counting down.
TTCTTGATCAAACTGAGACAATAAGCTAGCCATCCTCATTGCTGAAATAAACTACATCTTGTTGGGTCTGCTAATAAGACTCTATGATCTATTGGTTCATGCCACAGAGGTTCTCCACCCATATTTTCAAAAAAAAAAAATGCCAGTAAAAGAACATTCACTGCAAATGATTTTGAGAGTATGGGCGGTGATAGGTATAGGGGTTTCAACAAAGGGAAATTGCAATACTTTAATACTTTCCAAACATCACATCCTTCAGTACTTCATGATGGAATTTTAATCACCAAACCATAATGAGGATAAAGATTGTGCTCAAAAACATACACCATATTAATGAGGAGTTATGCGAAATCATGATTTAATAGTTAGCCTTCTTTACATTATTTCACACATTTTGAAAGTACAAAGGAGTGTCGGCTCATTACTAAAATGACCCTTCCCTGTACATCATATATGTCAACTTAAGATTTCCTTGATTTTGCATTCATGATTTCAATTTTCCCTCCCCCAACCTAGTAGACATTGGGTCCCACTAGATCGTAAAGATTGCAAATTCAAAAAATTAAAATAACATGCTTTGCTAAATAAATAATAAATTAAATAAATGCAAAGGGGTCGAGTGTGACTGACCTGAGGTGCGATAGGAAGGATGGTCTAAGAAGTGCCTTATGAGAGAAAGAAAGTGAGATGGCATGATGATGGAAAGACAAGAAGATGGGATGGAATGAGGTGGAAAAGGAATGAATTTTTGCATGAGCGCAAAATTTTTATTATGAAGGCCTTGAAAATAAATTCAAGGGGCTGCAAGAATCTGAGTGGGAGCCTTAGACAAAGTGGTTGTAGGAAGAGATGTTTTTGTTGTGGTGAACTATTGAAGAAATTCTTCCCTAGTTGCTGGTTTATGATATAACTTCAGGCGATTCCCATTAACCAGGAGTTTGAATTTGACCAGATCAATTGTTGATAGTTGAACTACTCCATTGTTAAAAATTGTAATGATTTCATAGGAACCAAGCCATCAAGTTTAAAATTTTCCTTGGTAATGCTAATATCGAGAATCATACAGGAGTGCCCAATTACCAATAGAGAATTCTCTATCTTTAATGAATTTTTCATGCCATTGCTTTCTTTGACTTTGAATTAATTTTGTATTATGAAGAGCTCATTTTTTCCATTCATCTAACTCATTGAGATGGAAAATGTGATCCTATTGTGCTACAGGAAGGGTAATATGAAGTTCCAAAGCTGTCCACAGAGTTTTATGTTCAAATTCAATAGGCATAACATCTATCTTCCCATATAGGAGTTGGAAAGGTGTAAACCTAGTAGTGGATTTCCATGTTGTTCTGTACACCCATAAGGCTTCAGGAAGTTTAGCTACCCAATCTTTATGATGCAAAGACACTATTTTAGTGAGAATATGTTCCAGCTCTATATTTGTCACTTCTACCTGTCCATTGGCTTGTGGATGATACAAAGATGATTTTCCATGCCAAATTTTATATTCCTCTATGAGTGCTACTATCAAATTAGATGTGAAGTGAGGCCCTTGATCTGATTGTAATTCTCTTAGAACACCAAATTGTTAATGATACATTCATACAAAAACTTTGCAACATTATTGTCACGGGAATGCTTCATGGGCTTTGCTTCAGCCCACTTAGTAACATAATCAGTGCAAACCAATATGTAACTTTTCCCTTCTGATGGTGGTTCAATAGGGCCAAAAAAATCAATTCCCCATTTATCAAATGGTTCTACTACTATCTGTGACTGTAGGGGCATTTCACCTATTTTTGTCGATCTACCCAATTCTTTGACATTTATCACATTTTTTTGTATACTGAGCCACATCCTTGTGTAGTGTAGGCCAATAATAACCTGTATTTAGAATCTTTAATGTAGTTTGTTTGTTAGAAAAGTGTCCACCATAGGGGTCATCATGACAAGCATGAAGAACATCATATGTTTCATCCTCTCTAAGACATCATCGTGTTACCTAATCTAGTCCAGTATAAAACATGAATCCTGAGATCCATGAGAAATTAAAACTCTTTCCTACCAACACTTATTTTTCTTTTGTAGAAAAATGTGGAGGAGTTTTGCTAGTAGTTAGATAGTTGGCAATGTCAGCACACCAAGGGTTTTGTGTTGACAAAAGGAAGAGATGTTCATCAGGAAAGCTATCTTCTATGGCTATAGGATCATCAAGTGTTTGAAGAAAAGACAAGAAATCAGCTTCAACATTTTCTTTACTTGGCTTGTCAATAATGGTGATGTCAAATTCTTGCATTAGTAACAACTATCGAGCCAATCATCTAGAAATTGCTAGCTTTTTCATCAGATATTTGATAGTAGAGTGATCTATATGTACAAATATTTGGTATCTTATAATTTAATGTCTAAATTTATTTAGAGCATAAATTACAACAAGCAGTTCTTTCTCTGTCACTGTGTAGTTATACTCGGCTCCTTGAATATTTTTGCTGATATAGTAAATTGCATGTTCTACTAAATCTATCTTTTGGCCAAGTACCGCTCTAATGGCATGATCTGAAGCATCTATGTGTATATGAAAAGGTAAAACCCAATTTGGTCCTCGGAGCACTGGTGCTATTGAGAGGACTTCCTTAAGCTACAGGAAAGCTTTTGTACACTCTGAATCCCATACAAACTCTGCATCTTTTCGAAGCAATTTTTATAAGGGTGCTGCAATTTGATTGAAATCTTTGATAAAATGCCGATAATATCCTGCATGTCCTAAAAAACTCCTGAATTCTTTCAATTTAGTTGGTACAACCAATGTATATATGACTTCTATTTTTGCTGGATCTACTTCAATTCCTTTAGGGGAAATATAGTGTCCCAACACCACTCCTTACATCATCATAAAGTAGTTTTCACTGTTTAAAGACAAATTGTAGTCTTTGCATGTTTGTAAAACCTTGTCCAAGTTTTCCTTGGCTTCTTTAAATGTTTTCCCATATGTGGTGAAGTCATCCATATATACTTCCAAAGAATCTACAGATATGTCAGAAAAAATGCTAATAACAGGTCTTTGGAAAGTTGTAGGTGCATTGCACAAACCAAATTGTAGGATAGAATAAGAAAATGTTCCTCATAGACATGTGAATGTTGTCTTGTCCTAATCCTCTAGTGCTATTTGGATTTTATTGTAACCACTGAACCCATCTAAGAATGAGAAGTATTTTTTTCATACGAGATTGTCAAGGACTTGATCGACAAAAGGCAATGGAAAATGATCATTCTTGGTAGCCGAGTTAAGTTCTCTATAATCTATGTAGACTCACCATTTTCTCCCCTTTTTGGGAACAATAACCAATGGTGACACCCATTGGCTATCAGAAATAAGATATATGAAGCCAGCATTAAGTAACTTTTGTAATTCATTTTTGATAATATCCCTTAATGTTGGGTTTATCCTACACTAAGGTTGTCTCACAGGTTTATAATCTGGACTAATATAAATTCTATGGGTATAGAGTGCAGGATCCAAACCTTTCATATCTATATACTCCCAAGAAAAATCATCCTGATGCTTTTGTAATAGCTACAGGGTATCATGATGTTGTGCCTGAGATAAGGACTTGCTTATATTTAATTCTCTTATTGGAATGATTTTTGTTTTGACTACTTTTTCAGCCATTGAAATTTGCACAATTGGTTGTGAATCTATCTCATGTGGTAGGAGTAAATGCATAAGTTGTGTAGACTTACAATAATGTAGTTCATTATATAAAGGCAGAATGCTTTCTAAGACATACTCTTGTGTGGAAGATGTCTCAGGTTGTGTTCCATACTCATTTAGTATAATAGAAGAAATGACATCATCTTCTTCGTTCATGTTTACAAATGAGTCCCATGAGATCATCATCAATTATTGAATAGAATCTATGTCCATATCAGAGTCATCCATATTTGGCCAGACAACTTGATCATCCTGCAGCAAAGGCTAAGCAGGAGAATACAAGGTCAAATTTTTAGTGTTTGTTCCATCTAAAATAGTCATTTTCCCTAATTGGCATGCAATATAAGCATCTGCTATTGGTAACCATGGTTGTCCTAAAATGATAGGGTAGCCCCCAGTACTTTTTTTTGGATAGAGTACAAAAAAATCAACTAGATACTCCCATGAATGTAATATGACAGTGATATCTTCTAGCATACCATCAGGAATGATGGTAGAACTATTAGCTAGTTGCAAGATTGTTGGCGTCTGCCTGAGACCAATGATACTTAATTTGGACACTACTTCCTTGGTCACTACATTGATGGATGCTCCTAAGTCTATTAAGACATTCTACACTTGTACTCCTTGAATGGTGAGGGTTACTACTGGGTTGCCAACATCTACATACTTAGGCATTTTGTAGTTATCAAGAATAAGATCAGAAAGCTATCCAAGGACATGGATAGTCTTTGGGTCTTTCTTTTTCCTTCCTAGCTTTTTAACATAGGCTTCTCTGATGGCTTTTGAATATATAGGTACTTCCTTGATTGCATCAAGCAAGGGAATTTTTATTTTCATTTTCTTGAGTTGCTCAAGAAAATCTAGTGCAGCTTGATTTTCACTTGGCAATATTTTCTTTGTTAACCTACTAGGAAATGGTGGTGTTTTGGCTGCAGGAGAAATAGTGGTGGCAAGTTCTTGAATTGACTCAACATTTGTATCATCTATTTCTATTATAATGGGCTACTAAGGTGAGGCAAGTGTTGTTCTAGATTATAGATGGATATCATTCAGGGTGATGGAATAACTTTGTTGCTAGGCTGAAGGTTTTGCACTATTAGGATTAGGTGCAAGTTGTGTAGGTAACTATGGTTATTTTGGAGGGGATGTACTTGTTGTAGGAGGAATTAAGGCTTGTTGTTGAGGAGATTAAGTCAAAGCTAGCTGCTACTAGTGTTGTTGCCAATTTTGGGTTTGCTGCTAACCCTGCTGAGGTTGGTGCCAACCTTGGTTAGGCTACTGCCATCCTTGGTTGGTTTGTGGCCAACCTTGGTTAGGTTGCTGCCACCCTTGGTTAGGCTACTGCCAACCTTGGTGAGGCTGCTGCCAATGATTATAATTACCATGCTATTGTTTCCATTGACTATTACCACTATAATTATGAAGTGGGTCTTGAGGAATACCAGATCTTGGAGCCCATGGCCTTCATTGAGCGACATAGAGGACTTCCCCACCTTCATCAATTTCCTTGAACTCAGTAGGCACATGCTATGATTTCAAGCTAGCAATAGGCTTACATCAAAAGTTACATTTCTTTTCTCTGTATTGGGGACAATATTCTGCCAACATACTATCAGCATCCTCCTTCCTTCATGCTTGCATGGTATCCAATTGTGTAGCAACATCATTACTAATGTCTTTCTTGAAATTTGACAAGAGGTTTGACAATTCTATCTTAAATACTCCTACCCTAGGAGTCTTTTGGAGTAAATCTTTCAAACCTCATCCTTTTTTTATTGTTTCTCTAGAATAGTTCAAACAAATATTTTGGATTTTAGCCCACATCTTCTACGTAATGTCACCTCCAGCCATTAAGCCTAAAGTTTCCATAATCTTGTCATGTACTCCTTTCAGAAAGAGATGCTTTTGAGACTCCTCATTCAGCTAATGTTGTGTGTTGCACTGTAGGTTGAACATGAAGCGAGCAACATATAGTCCTCCAAAGTCTCATCCTCCTTTTGTGACATTTTCAAAATGTCATCTCCTCTCAAATCATGGCCTCTACAATATTCCTTATATTTATTAAGGAACATGTTACTCATAGTTGGCCAATTTGTCACAACATTGGCACCTAAACTCATGAACCATCTCAAAGTGGCTTCTTTGAGAGTTGATGGAAACAATTTCAGCTTATGGGCATTAGTTGTGTAGTCATAACTTCAACAAAGGATGTCAAACTCAAAGAGAAAAGTTTTTGGATCTTCAGTAATAAGGCCATAGAATTTAGGAAGGGAAGCTGAGGGTATATTTTTCAAATTTTGATGAACTTGCTGAGGAGGAATTGGAAAGGGAAAGGTAGTCTGAGCTACTGCCATTTGTAGATGTCCCAGTGGTGTCTGATAAATGACTAGAGCTAATGGATTATCTTGATATTCTAGCTCAAGAAAAAGATTATTCAAATGAAAAGATTCTTTAGATGTGGTTGATAATTGTACTTGTTCTAGTACTTCTGCAAATACATTATCAAATAGTTCTTCTTCTCTCTCTTCCCTTTCTTCAGGGTCAGGATAAAAAGGATCTTCCTGATTGGAGCTGGGAAGAAATCTCTCAAGGTGATCTCTTCTTCTATGTATGCAAGAATGCTAAAAATGAAACTAAATTACTCAATAGTAAATACTAGACTGACACCATCCTCGGCAATGATGCCAAAAATATGTCTAATCAATATAACACCCTTTTAGTTGTAGGATTGGACATCCCTTACCACCAAAGTACTATGCTAATATTTATTAAATGTCAATCTAGGAGCATGAACTTGATATGATGTCTGCAAAGTATATGCTCTAGTTTTCACTAAAATTCACTACTACTTTGAATGCAATAACCATTAAGGAAATCTAGTTTATCCAAAGGAAAGACAATTATCAAATACTTGGAAGGAAATTCTAATTATTTACCCATACATCTATGCACATACTGCTGCAAGAACAGTGACTGGTTCTATTTCCAGTGGCTGCAGGAACAACAATTCTAACTTTAATTTAGAAAATTGAGTCTAACTCCTACTTACTAAAGAAAACTCCACCTTTCGTGTGGGCCCCCATGGAAGAATGAAGGAAAGACAAACTCAGATAAAAGTGTAGAAACTTAGCAAAGGCATGTATTCATCCAATATGCAGTATTACAATAACTTGGAAAAATGATAAGATGTCTATCAACTCTGTCTGTCTGCTCACTACCTCCCTCATAGCTAAAGATGAGGTCTTATTTATAGGGAAGAACAAAAAACTCCTAAATCTATGACTTCCTCATGAAGGAAAGTTAGTTACAACTTAAGATTGCAAACATGCAATCTGAAAGACATTAATTATCCCTTAAATTTCCCACAAATATAGATCATAGAAAATGTTGGATTTTCTCTTTTATATGTCTTCAAATAGCTTTCCAAGAATCCAGGTATCATGCGTTGCATGTTTAACTAATTGCTTTGATTCTTGCTTCCTTTCTCAACCACTTTATCAGGTCCCTCTTTGTTATTCATTAAAATAGGTCCCTTCTAACTTGGCTGCCAAGTCTTCTAGCTGCAACAATGTCATAACACTTCTCCTTAATGTCATCAATGCCTTAGCGCTATTCCTTCGTAGTTTGTTTAACTCTCGCTCAGCTTGTATCTTGCGATCAACATTAAATACACACAAGACTTTTTGCAAACATTTATTTTCATTTATTAGTTTATAAAGAAAAGGCATTAATTATTCAACTAACAATTTTTGCAATCTCTTTAGCTCTAGGAAGATCTAACCATATCAAACATTCATGAAGAAATATTTTTACCACAAAATGAATCCCTTTTTAAATATAATTCTAGTTATCATTTTATGCCCTATGTCCATACTTTCTACATCAAAAGTTCAAAACATTTATACCAAAGGATGATAAAGTTCAGTATGTTATAGACAAATGTTCACAAAAAGGGCTAATAAAACTTCTATTTCTTCATGTCATCATTGCCAACATCTACCCAACAAAATATGACAATAATTCATGAGCATAATATCAAATTTTGCATCTTTCTCAACAAGCTAACTTGATAATCAGTAGAGAGGAATTTGTTATTTACCTTGTTTACCATATTTGGTCAAGTTCTAATCTTCTCCTTTCCTCTCCTTTGTCTATCAGTTTGTAAGTGCTCCCACCATAGTGATGCATGACCTTTCAACCTAGTGAGTGTAATCTTCACCTTTCTATTATCAGGAGAGTTTTCATACTCAAAGAACTTCTCCATATTAGATATCCAATCCAACAAAGTATTGGTATCTAATTTTCCATCATAAGGAAAAACTTCTATACTAGGCTTTGAATTTTCCCTAGACAACACTCACAAAAATATTTCCTCATATTGATCTTCTTCAAGTTCTAGATTATGGTTCGGTGCTACTACTTCATCATCACTTACATCATCAAGAGGTGCTTCTCTGCTCTAGGTTGTCTTCACAACATCTAATCTAGCTATAATTTCTCTCAACTGATCCAATATAGCATTATCAACATTATTTCCTCTACCATGAACCATCTTTACAAATTAGGTTCTTGCAAGATCATAACCCTTTACAATTTATAGGTCAAATCCATAGATTTGCAACCCTACAACCAAATCTAACTCAGGGTTTTACATGATTGAATCTCCACAAGGATGAACCTTGAGCTTTGATACCAACTGACACAAGGAAGGATAGAGATAACTAGGGCCAAAGGCTCACCTAGCTATCCAAACCACCTTGCAAGAGTTAACACAATGGAAGCAAACACAAAGAATAACAACCAAAGGAGGAAGAAGAGTGAAATATTTTTATTGATTCATCAAAAAATCTTCATACATGTCCAGCTATAAGGCCTTCTGGGTTATAGCCAAATACAAATACATTCACCTTCAAATATCCAACAACAAATTTGCACTTTTAGTTCTTCTCTCTAGTTGTCTTCCCAAAAGCTTGCCTAAATCTAAGCCTAAACACTTTATATATACTTGCCAAAATGGCTTACAGATCATTCTAGAAAAATACATAAAAGGAAGGCTAACCCAATAATGGTCTAGACACATCCCAAGAAAAGATCTTAACATAAATTTTGTGATCAAAATAAATCTCGCAAGTCAACTCGTAGGAATCATGTCCAAATGATGCTAACACTTAGCATGCACTGGCTAACTTAGCACATGAAGAGTCATTCAGCATATACTGGGTAACTCAGCACATGAAGGAATTGCTATAGTAACTCAACACATGAAGGAAGTGCTAGGCACATGAAGGAATTGCTAGGCACCAACTTACAGAATGAAAAAAAAAAAAGAGTAGGATAACAAGGTAGCCTAGGATGCTTTTACATCATAGTGGAAAATAATTTTAGGAAAGATAGTCCTAAGTATGATGGAGGAAATTTTGACATGCAAAATATGGAGCTTCTTGGTAAGAAATTAGAATTGTGTATAAATTTGAGCACTAATTTTCTAGATAGGGGCACAAGTAAAGATAGACCAAGATCCAAATAAGGCATGAAGATCAAGGAAGGTATTGATCTTCTCATAAAAAGAGAATCACAAGGTATGGAAAACTTTTATTGTTTTACATGTAATGAGTTTGATCATTTTTCATGTATACACCCTAAGAGAGTAAGGAAAACTAGAAAGAGTTCACTTTCTGATGAAGATGAAGAATACAAAGAAAGTATAAAAAGATTCTTGAATGAGCTTAAATTGGTTAATGAAAAATGAAGTAGTAGAAGTGATAGCCTTGGTAACTATTCTTGATCCAAAGGCTAATCATGAAAATGTGGAAGTTATCATTAGCAATGATTTGTAAAATGGGAATTAGATTGAAGAGAAAAGTTTCAATCCTAGAGCAGAAGAAAGAGTTGAGTTGAAGACTTTTGAACAAAATGGCTTTGTAGAGACAAGAAACAGGTCAGTAATAGAAGTAACAAGAGGTGTATTAGCTAAGAATGATGTATCCAAGATATTTTGGACAGAAGTTGTGAATATAATATTTTACACTATGAATAGAGTGTAGGTCAGGAAAGACAAATAAGACCCCTTATGAACTATGGTTTGGTCACAAACCTATAGTTAAGTATTTCAAAAAAATTGGTAGAAAATGTTATATCAAAAGAGATGGTGATGTTTGTAAATTTAATGCTAGAAGTGATGAAGGTATGCTTCTTGGTTATTCATTTAAAAGAAGAGCTTATAGATGTTATAATATGAGAACTAAGACTATTGTTGAAATTGCAAGTGTAAGAGTTGATGAGAAATTCAAGATACAAGAAAGAATAGTTTACTACAATCCTAATGATGAGAATGTTGTTGTTACTAAAAGGAATGATGAAGTATTCTTTGAGACTAACAATGATTTGTAGAATGAAGGTGAGCTAAGGTAGGAAAAAATTTTGGAACCTAGAATAAAGCTCAAAGTTGAGATAACAACTCCTACTTCTAGTAAGAATATGACAAAGAATCATCCACCAAAGTAGATAATTAGAAACAAAGACAAACATTTGATGACAAGAAGTAGAATCAATGGAGAACTATGTTTGATATCTCAAGTAGAACCAAAGAATGTAGATGAGACATCCAGAGATGACTATTGGAAGCAAACTATGAAAGAAGAATTGGATTAGATAATGAAGAGTGAGATATGGGAATTGGCCCCTAGAACAGAAGACAATAATGTGATGGGAAAAAAATGGGTATTCAAGAACAAGATGAAGTTATAAGGAAAAAAGAAAGATTGGTATGTAAGGGTTACTCACAAGAAATAAGGAGTAGAATATAAAGGAATATATTCTCTTGTGACAAGAATTGAAGTAGTAAGGTAATCCTTAGCCTATGCAACACATAAGAAATTCAAAGTGTACCAAATGGATGTCAAGTCAAGATTTCTAAATGGAGAACTTGAAGAAAAGGTATACATAGAATAGCTTGAAGGTTTTCCTTTAACAAATGACAAGGACATGGTATGCAGATTGTAGAAACTATTGTATTGCTTAAAACATGCACCCAGAACTTGGTATGCAAGGTTGGACAAGAATTTGAAGAAACTTGGATTTAGAAAATGTATGGCAGAAATTAATCTATACTTGAAAGAAATAGATGATGGATTTTTTATTTTGGTAATATTTGTTGATGTTGTCATATTTGGAGGAAATGATAGTGAAAGTGACAAGTTTGTAGAAGAAATGATGAAGGAATTTGAAATGAACATGATGGGGGAAATGAAATACTTCCTAGGATTTTAGATTGTATAGGGTAAACAAGGAATCTTTATTTATTAGACTAAGTATTTGAAAGATCTATTGAAAAGGTATGGTTTGGAAATGTGTATACCAGTTGGAACACCTACGATAACTAGAAATAAGTTAGCTACAAAGGATGAGACACCTACTACTATGAGTTCATGGTACTAACGGGAGCACCCTTCATTGAGTGGTATTAGAGCTAAAGTTCTTGAGTGTGTGGATAGATCATTGATTGTGAGGGAGTTCACACTAGGATAGTGGTTTGGGCTAAGCATGTAGATAGATCACCAAATGTGAGGCAGTTTACACTAGGGTTTTAGTTGAAGCATGAAAATGCCTCCATGGAGAGAGCATGGCAAAAGAGCTATAGGTGTTATACCTAAGGGTTTTAGAGCCCTCCAAAGAAAAAATGTGTAGAGGAATATATCTTCCCATAAAAGATGAGAGCAAGGATGAGGACGAAATAGAAGAAAATTCTGAAGCAAAGGCAACTCTAAACCCAAAGGAAAGAAGGCTTTTTAGGTCCATCTCCAATATTGGAAACAAACCTAAGTTTAAAGTTCTCACATTTTTGGGAAATCTTAACCTAGAGGAGTTAATCGATTGGATCAATGAATAGGAGTACTTTGAGTACAAAGATATTAAGGATCTAGATTGGGTCAAGTTTGCAAAGGAAAAACTTAAGGGACATGCAAAGATCTAGTGGCAAGAGGTTTAGTTGGAGTGAAATAGAATGAGAAAGGAAAAAATAACCAGAGGGGATTAGATGATAGCTAAATTGAAGAGATGATTCATTTCCATAGATTATGATCTTGATCTATTGAAGAAGATGCAAGGGTTGAAGCAAGCGGGAAATTTTTTTTAAGAGTATATCGAAGAGTTCTATTGAGTTCTCATTAGAACTAGACATGCCAAAGCTGATAAGGAAAAAGTGGCATGTTATCTTTATGGGATAAGGCCAACCATTTAGGACAAGGTGAGCTTGGTTTGAATGAACAATATTGATGAGGTATACTAGTTTTCCCTAAAAGTTGAGGAGAAACTAAGAAAGAAGTTTGACAACAAGAATAGCAAAAGAGGTTGTAGTGGACGATCTAGTAGATGATCTTGTGGAGGCCATAATGATGATCAAAAGAACAAGGATGAGGGTAGAAGCATAAATTAGAACCAAAGGGGAAACAATTCCAATTGTTTCCATGATTAGAACAATAGATATTAGAGAGGAAGAGGCAAAGGACAATGATCTGAAAGAGAAGCATTCTATAGGAAATGTTTTAAGTATAGAGAAGAAGGGAATAGAGCATTTGAATATTCTCAATGCCAAGGAAGGAGAAATTGAAGAATAAAAGGAAAGGCTAGAGTTGCACATGTTGATGAAGATTCCAAATGCTCACATTCTAAGGATGCTAGAAGAGAATAAGTCCTAGTTAACAAAAGAGTCACATTGAGTGGTGAGAGTGAACCTAATTAAAGGAGTTTATTTTGCACAAGGTACAACTTTTAAGATAAGTGTTGTAATGTGATCATTAATAGTGGAAGTACTGATAATCTAGTGTCAAAAATGATGGTCACCAAGTTGAAGCTGAAGAGATATAAACACCCACATCCATACAATATTTTTTGGGTGCAAGATGACCACAAGGTCATGGTGAATGAGTAGTGCTTAGTCAAGTTCAAGATTGGAAGCTACTAGGATGAGGTGCCATGTGATATCATACCTATAGACATATATCATATGTTGTTGGGTAGGCCATGTCAGTTTGACAGACATGTTATACATGATGGGCAAGAAAACACCTACACTCTAACAAAGGATGGAGTGAAACATAAGTTGAAGCCATTGAAGGAGAAAGAAGAAAAGGTATGCAGTACTGCCAAAATATGTTTTGTTGATGGAAAAGAGTTTCTCAAAGGTATGAAGCATGATACTATGTGTTTTTCTTATAATTTCAAAATATAGTAAAGAAGAAGTAGAGGAGGTACCTAAAAAAGTTACAGATATGTTGGGAGAGTTTTCTAATATTGTATCAGATAATGTACTTGATGGATTAACCCGATTGAGGAAGATCAATCACTAGATAGATTTGGTTCTAGAAGCTAGTTTTCCAAACAAGGAAATGCATAGAATGACCTCGATAGAAAGTGAAGAGTTGAATAGATAAGTTCATGAGTTATTGTGGAAGGGGTTGATTTGAGAGAGTCAGATTCCATCTATTGTACCAACAATACTAGCACCAAAGAAGAATGGGGAATGGAGGATGTGTATAGATTCTCACACTATCAACAAGATCACAATCAAGTATAGATTTCCATTGCCAATGATGGATGATATTATGGACTATTTGAGTGGGATTGAGTATTTCACAAAGATAGATCTAAAGTGTGGATACCATCAAATTTGTATTAGAGAAGGTGATGAGTGGAAGAATACTTTCAATATAGGAATGGTTAGTCATGTCGTTTAGGCTAACCAATGCACTGAGAACTTTCACACAGCTCATAAATGAGGTACTAAAGGAGTTCTTGAGTAAATTTGTCATTTTTCACCTAGATGATATTTTGATCTTTAGTGAGACATTGGAGGAGCACTTGATCCATATTTGCAAGGTGTTTGATAAGTTGAGGGAAGAAAAGTTGTTGATAAACTTGAAGAAGTGTAGTTTTGTAAAGAAGAAGTTGGTGTACCTAGGATTTGTAGTCTTAGTAAAAGGTTTGAAAATGGACTTAGAGAAAGTGAAGGCTATCCTTGAATGGCCTACTCCAAGGAGTGTGGCAAAGGTAAGATCTTTTCTTGGACTAGCTAGTTTTTACAAAAAGTTCATAAGAGGTTTTAATTGTATTTGTAGACCCTTGACTGAAACAATGAGAAGGGATAGGAAAGAATTTAAGTGGACTATATGAGTATATAAGAGTTTTAATCTATTGAAACAAAAAGTTATTGATTAGCCTATTTTAGCCCCTCCTAATTTTAATAAGATGTTTCAAGTAGACTATGATGCTAGTGGTACTGCAATAGGGGTTGTTATGAGTCAAGAAGGTATACATGTTTCTTATTTTAGTGAGAAATTGAATGATACAAAAAGAAAATATTATATTTATGATTAAGGATTTTATGCTATAGTTCAAGCATTGAAGAAGTGGAGACACTATCTTTTTCTAAAGGATTTTTTTTATATACTAATCATCAAGATTTTCAATATTTGAATAGTCAAGGAAAATTAAACCTAAGGAATTTGAAGTGGGTTGAGATTTTGCAAAGTTATGCATTTTTTTTGAAACATAGGAGTGAGAAGTCTACTAGAGTTGTAGATGCTCTTAGTAGAAGATAATTATTACAGACAAAAATTTAGATAGAGGTGGTTGGGTTTAAGGAACTCAATACTTTGTATCTAGATGATCATGATTTTGGTGAAGTGTGGAAAGCTTGTACAAAACTTGTTACACTTGATAGGACAAAGTGGTTGGATTTTATGATCTAGGATAGTATGTTGTTCAAAGGATGTCAATTTTGAATTCCTATAAGTTCAATGAGAGAGAATCTCATCAAGGAGAAGCATAGTGGAGGATTGGCTAGATGTCTTTGGCAGAGATAAAACCATAGCTTGGTTGCTGAGAATTATTACTAGCCACAGTTGGAACAAGATGTGAAGAAGTTTTTACATAGTTATAGAGTATATCAGATGGTGAAAGGAGTAAAGTAAAATATAGGGTTGTATCAGCCATTATCTATACTAGAAAATCCATGGGAGGATGTTAGCATGGATTTTTTTCTTAGATTGTCGAGGACTCAGCATGGGCATGATTCTATTTTTGTGGTGTTTGAGAGGTTTTCAAAGATGGCACATTTTATTCCTTGCAAGAAGACTAGTGTTTCTCTTCATGTAGCATAATTATTTTTAAGAGAAGTGATAAGACTACATGGCCTACCAAAGAGTATAGTTTCAGATCAAGATACCAATTTTTTTGGGCATTCTATGTACATTGTGCAAGAAATTGAAGATAGATTTGAAGTTCAATTCATCACATCATCCACAAATTGAAGGATAGACATAAGTTGTGAATCACAATTTGGGAAGCTTACTGAGATGTTTGGTTGGAGAAAAACCAAAATGATGGGATCTAATTTTACTATAGGCACAATTTAAATATAATTATTATGTTAATAGAGTACTATAAATCACCATTCCAAATTGTATATGGGAGTAGTCCCAAAAATTCTTCTAAAATGAGGTAGTTGGATAAAGGAGAGATAAGTAGTGCTGAAGTAGAAGAATTTGTTGAACATTTGAAGAAAATCCTAAGGAGGTGAGGAAGCACATCATAAAGATGAATATATAGTAAAGGCTAAGGAAGATGTGAAAAGAAGGTATAAGGAACTTTAGATTGGAGATAAAATTATGGTTCATTTGAGAAAAGAACATTTTCTAGTGGGGATATATAATATGTTGAAGATGAAGAAGTTTGGACTATGCAAGATAGTGAAAAGGCATTATTCTAGAAATTCTTATGAAGTGGAGTTGCCTTCTAAATTGAATATTTTACCAAGATTTAGTATTTTAGATTTGACAAAGTATTATGAAGGAGGTGATGGAGGTGAAGTTGCAGAAGTGTAGTGGAGTATTCTAGTAGCTAGTTTGGCTACAAAGGAGATATAGGAGATACTTGACAGTCATGTTGGCAAATGTACTAGGAATAGAACCTATAAGGAATATCTAGTAAAATGGAAAGGGAAGCCAATTGAGGATTCATTATGGCTAGAAAAGGAGGAGGTTCACCATCTTGGTTATCCTCTAAACACCTAATATGTGATGGGGTCACTTCTCAAATTACTCTAGGTGTCTGATGCAGGAGCATCTTGGGTGTAAGGAAAATCTTGCACCACCCAAAACTATTTTCATTTTAGTCTTTTTTATTTTAATAAGGACTAGTAGACAGGGTGTTACTATTTATGAAAACTTGCTATTTTTAGTAAGTTTGTCATACAAGCTTGAAATGTTCTCATTTTCTACATGAAGGTTCATTTTAGAGTTGTAAGCCTACCATAAAAATATCATTGCTCCAGCTTAGGTATCAGTGAAGTTATAGTAGATTTTTGATGGAAAGTTTTGTAGAAAAAAATTTAGGCTCACTGTTGAAGGCCTTAAAGTACCTAGATGAGGTCCAAAAACTCAATGGATGGGTGCTTGCACCGGTATGAGCATGTAGATCAAGAGGTGACATTTTTGAAAAGTGGTTATAGTAGCTAATCAAAGCAATGATTCATGAGTTATGGCCTTTCCAAGTTGGGCTACTTGAAATATCTAAAATAATTGTCAAAGATGTATTTGGTACTCTTTTTGTATTGTTAGGGTCTGTTAGTCCTAGGTGTTAAGTTTCAATTTTTAGAACCAACTAGAGTGGCATAAAATTTCCTATTTAAGAAAGACCCAAACACTGTCTAGCATAGCTCTGGGTGTAGTTTGTAGCTAAGTCTTGCTGATTATTGTAATGAAGGCACCCATGTGGGTTAGCATAGTGTACTTGTGAATTTTGTATTTCTACATTTGTGACACAAATAAGAATTCCATATTTTGTTCCCGCATTTGCCATTGTTTCTTTATTTCTTTTATGAGCTTATGGTATTAAGGGGAGCACCATTCATTAGAATCTATTCTCCACTTTCTGTATCATCTTGATTTTTGTAAAGGTGCTCAACAACTACCAATGACTAAAATTTCCTTGTTCCTCAGTAGTGTTGTCAGAGGAATCACTATCAACATCCACAATGCTAACATGTCATACAAATTCATTTGCTTCTATAAAGAACTTAGCAAGATCAAAAGGAATTGAATAAGGATAAGTATCCTCATCATCAACATCATCCTTATGATCATCTAACTTAGTTTGTGACTCAAGTTCAAATGAACTCTTAGATTCTAGTATGAATTTATTGATTCTTGGATGAAAGGAGGTCTTCTTAAAACCTAGGCCTGATGTATCTTAGGACCATCTAGATATTTCTTTGATAGGATCAATCAAGCCATTGTTGTTACATCCAATCAGACCATTTCCTTTTTACTCAAAGTGTTTCATGAGCTTAAGACCTAGACCATACTTTTCAAAAGTAATCTCACGAGACCATTTTGTGAGATCCACTAGAGTTTCCTCTCTATATATCCATGCAATGATGACTTTTTCTTCATCTTTCTCCTCTAGAGTTATAGCAGCTTTGATAAAGGTACCATTGAACTTAGTCTAAGGTGATAGCACAAAAGGTCTCTTTGCTTCAAATGGTCTGCCATAATGACAAGGATACTTAGGAAGAGATGTTAGAGATAGGACAAGTTTAATGTGATATTCTCCCATCCCAATTTATATCAAGTTGAGGGACTTTTCCATTTATTTTAGCTTATCAACATGATGATATGTAGATTCCCTATTAGTAGGTACAAAGCTTTCAGCATGTTGCAAGTGTAACTAGTATTAGTAGGTATGGTAACTTTAGAGCCTTGGAATGGAAACTTGATGCATTGGTGATAAGTTGAAGGCACAACTTGCATCTCATGTATCCATGGTCTCCCTAGTAGGATATTGTATGCTCATGGGATGTCAACGACTTGGAAAGTGTCATCTCTTTCTAGTGGACCAACTCAAAGAGGCAACACCACAAGACCTAGGGATTTATGCTCAACTTCATCATATTCCTTCATGGTTATCTTGCAATGAGGATCAATAGATTCTTTAGAATAACCCAATTTCTTAAGCAAAGTAGTAGAATAGATGTTTAGACTAGCTTCATTATCAATAAGCATGCAACATACATGCTTTTGATGTATCATAACTTTAATGTGCAATAATTGCCTATGTGGATGACTCGATGAATTATCATCCTCTTCAGAAAAGGATAAGTAGTGAGGTGAGGTTAGGTGACCCACCATATATTGAAACCTATGATGTATCATAACTTTAATGTGCAATAATTGGCTATGTGGATGACTCGATGAATTATCATCCTCTTCAAAAAAGGATAAGTAGTGAGGTGAGGTTAGGTGACCCACCATAGATTGAAACCTATCAAGATTAAGATCTTGAGTTACATTTGCCTCATTGAGGGCTTTGTCAAGAATTTTCCTATGAGCAGGCAAGATTTTGAGTAATTCAAATATTGTTATTTGAGCATTGACCTATTGTAATGTTGGTAACCACAGAAGATGTTGCAATTTTCATACTTTTTCGAGATGGACCAGCAAGAGGTTTTTCTTTGTTTTGATCTAACTTAGGAGAAGAAGGTATGAGACCTTTAAGTACTATCTTGGCACAAGAATAAGCAACAATATTAGGACAAGATTGTGATTGTTCTTTGTTAGATGTAGTAGATGTAGCACCTCTTAAGACAAATGGCAGCTTAGATTTTGTGTTGCCATGTTTTCCTATGATTGTGATAACATCACAATGTTCAAAGTCCATAGGTTCAATCAACATATGTATACTTTTCCTTTTTATTGGCTTTCTATTTAGAGTTTTCTCAATTCTCATAATGTGAAAATGGCTCCTTAAAATCCTTGTGGTCCAAATTCTTATTATGTCCATCCATAATGATTTCACCATTGTCAATGAAGTCTTGGACCTTATGACGTAGGTTGATACAATTTTTTGTTTTGTGACCCTTGTTCTGATGGTATTCACAAAATACATTTTCATTCCACCATGTGGGTCATGGTTACGGATTATAAGGATGAGAATTTTCCAATGGAATAATAATCTTGTTTTGAAGCAAGGTCTTGTAAACCACATCAAGAGGTTCACCCAAAGGTGTGTATTCTCATTTTTTATGTGTAACCCAAGATGAGTTCTTCATTTTGTTTCCAAATGTTTTGGTATCAGGAGGAGATTTGTCAACATTTTTAGGCACATTGATATTGTCTATAAGATTGAAAGTCACTTTAATAGATTTAGGAGTATTGTTATGAATTACTCCATCATGTAATACCTCTCAATTCTTGTTCACATACTTGGATTTATTGCTACAAGAGGTAGATCCTTGTTTAATGTCTTTGTGAAAGGTTATTTTACCCTTTTTGACCATGAACTCCTCTATACAAATAGCTTGTGTAATCATATCTTTAAAGGTGCATGGAACTTGAAGCTATATCTTATATCCAAAGTTGGGAAAAAGATTATCCATGAAGATATCAAGTTTCTCTATCTCAAGAATTTTACATGAATACTTAGTATACAATTGTTGCCACCTTTGACAAAATGTGAGGAAAGGTTCTCCAACTTTTTATTTGAGGTTACATAGATTGTGTATTTTAACTAGATGTTGTATGTTGTGTGAGTATTTTTGAATGAACATATTAACAATCTTGTCAAATGTTTTAGTACTAGTAGGTAATCTCAAAAATGATTCCATAGCCTGACCACCTAGACTTCATGGGAGTAGATGCATGAGATACATTTTATTGTGCATTAATTCCATAGATAAAGCATTGAATTCCCTCAAATGATCTTGGGGATTGGATGTTCCTATGTATTTTTCATACTTGGGTAACTCAACTCCTCTTGGAAAAGGCGGCATGTCTAAAATCTTGTTGAAAGGAAATGGACAAAGAGTTTCTAAGGTGTATGTTTTTGTTGGTTTATCCTTGTCATGTATCATTTGGGCTAATTTCTCTTGCATGGCCTTTAGTTGTTTCTTAACTTAGATGTTACAGTTTCTTCTTCTTATGTGACAATTGATTGAACCTTGAAATCTTGAGGTAGTTTTTCTCCTTCTTGAGTGATCTTGAGAAAGTATTTCTCTCTCTTAATTGAGTATGACATCCATTACCTTTTGAATTTTTTTATCATTATGACTTTTTTCTATGTCTTTAGGAGGTATGTATTTGATATCTTCATAGTAGTTTGTGTAGTTGTCAGGTTCTTTTAGTCTTTCATTTCTTTAGTGATTGTGTCTTCTACTATGGTCTCCTATTTCTTGATCTTGATTAGCCATCTTAGGAATGTAAAATATTTTAGTATGTGTCTATTGCAAAGGTGTTTTGAATACAAATTCAGCTATCTCATTCAAAGGTGTAGACATTCCATCAATGTTAGGGTACTCTTCATACAAGGGATTCCTAGTTTGCTAAAAGTTTATGGAGAATGTTCTTCTAGGACTACGTGGACTAAAAGGTGAAAGAGATCATGAGGATCCTTCACTATATTTAGACTATGTAAAAACTAGGAAGTGACCTCTACCATGATTCTTACCTCTAGCTCTACCATGCCATGCTTTGTAGAAAGTAAACAAGTTTCCACTCCTTTTGGAAAGAATCATAGAGAATGACTAAATACTAAGTTTAAATAGGGATCACACTAGAGTGTTGTCTCAAAGTGAGTAAGCATGTTGTATATATAGGTACAAGTAGTCTAAGAAATGGCTAGAATAGCCAAGATTTATGACTATCATGACACAAGGTATCAAAAACTTAAGAGAACATAATAGAACAACCAAGTAAGGAGACTAGTTCATGTGTAAATCAAAAGTTATCAACTAAGAAAAAAATTAAAGTTTGATGTTATTACAAATAGAGAAATGGCTAAGTGTTTTAGAGACAAATTACACTTGGATCAAGTTTTGACAAGAGAGCTTAGAATAACTCATTGTTTTGGACAAATTTTGATAGAATCAGGTAAGGAAATGAGTCCTAGTCAAGGAAATATAAAAAACCAGGTGAGAAAATGCCTCCAACAGAGAAAATTTTGATAATTTTAGGACAGAACCTTGTGTGAAGATTCAAAAAGAACCACATGTGAGACCATAATGAACCACATGAAGATTTGGAACAACAATTTCAGACTTGTTTTTTTGTGGGAGAGTTTGCACAAAGCCACACAAGGAAATGATAATTTGACAAAAAAGAACAAGTTCTTGAATAAAAAAAGAAACATCTCAGCAAACCTTCATGCAAGGATTCATAGAAAACTATGTGAGGAACTATAGAGAACCCCGTAAGGAAATGCAAAGTGACAATTTTCCCATGCGACATTTTGCAAAATTGCAAGTGAAAAAAGGACCAACTTGATAGATTTCACTATACTTAAAGAGATTTTCAGTGATTTTGATAGTTTTTAAATAGAGGATTGAAAGTGTTTACAAGTTTCACCTAGACATCGGCATTGTTTTTAGATTTTGGAAATCATTTTGGTTGTACATAGATAGTTTCTTTTTAGACACAAGAAGAAAGAAACTTAGAAGGATAGGGGAGTCTTGATCTTTTTTTGTTTGGATGAATTGGATAGTTTAAAAACTAGAATAAGACACTCTTTATCCCTATAACCAAAAATGGTAGACGAAGCAAAACCTCTGTCTCACAACTTATATCGATGCATTCACCTCACATAGTTGTGTTGCCCCACTAGAGGGAACCCATGTTTTTGGTGTATTCTAAGGACTCAGTAACATATACACTCAATGAGTACCCTTGTGGTAGGGGTCAAAGGTGTATATCACCTTCCAACATCTAGGTACATGCCTATAGTGAGGATATATGGGAGAGATTCTTCCCCCTCCTTGCACAAAGATTACTCCCCCTTTTGGAGGTGAACCAAGTAGCAATAATCTAAAAAATTTTACTTGGCTTCCATTCACATTAATCCCTAGTGGCTTCATGAACAAAGTTAAGGCCAACAACCCACACCAACATCTGAAACAACATACACTTGAAAAACAAGATTAGGGTCAATGTCGCCCAGTGCCATTGACAAAGCCTCTTCTTGATATGTGATATTAGAATAAAGAAGAAGAAATTAACATGGATTTGGAGTCTTTCACTCTACAAAGCTTCTTTATTATAGTGATTTGTAATCATCAGCAAACGTGTGTGGTCACTTGGGTCATTCCTAAAGGTTGGATCACTTCGATATGTCCTCTAAAGGTTGACTCAGATTGGTGGCTCAGATTCAAGGGTCAAAGCTCTTGGTTTTCCCAAAGGGAAAAGAGCATACTCATCTACCTTTTCACCTTACCCAAACACACAGAAAAATGTTCATCACCAAGTTAGCTTATCAATCCTAACATTTTTTTTCTCAAGATTTTGATTTTCCTAAAAGAAAGTCATCATCTCTTCATAAAAAAGACTCATATAGGAGAACCACTAAATTTCTTGCCTCCCTTGGGTACCATCTTCCAAAAGTGTCTAGGTTTCTAATTTACCCTTGGGCATCACTTCCAAGCAACAAAGAGCATACTCCCCTATTCCTTTGTCTAGATCCCTATGAAGTTGACAAGCCCTATTAAACTATTTGTGCAAGAAAGCAGTAAAATGACACAATTTTTGAGTGGGTTTGAATTCATTCTTTGACATGTGAATCTTTGACCAAGCTCATCAATACTGTTTGTGAGTTTGTAATAAGGTTTCTTTGACAAGTGATATGCACACCATTGTTAGGCTATTTAAAATAAAAAGCCAGAAACAAAATGCTTCAAAAAATTGTTTTATATTTAATCGACATTAGGAAAAATATAATCTAAAAATTGCATCTTACATTCATTGGTGTCAATTTTCATGTGAGATTCTACATAGAACCATGCAAGAATATATTGTGTACTGCATCAGAAATTGCACAATTATACACTATTTCACGTGAAAATTTGTAGTACTACAAGAGAAAATTCATTTTCTTTGTGCAAGGATTCTATTTTTTGTGTGAGAAACTGAGGAACTATATGGATAGAAATGTTAGAACATCAAAATTTTGAAAACTAAATAATTGATGAGGTCAAAAAATTGATTTCTTGACCCCACAGTGGATGCCAAAAATGTGAGTGTTGATCATGGCCTATAAATTAACCACACTTCAACATAATCATTATATGTAGAATCATCCCAAAATAAACATGGGATTGTTCATCTGAAATAACCCAATAAGTCAATTTGTTGCCTCCTAACTAGATTGATTTTGCTATTCACTCTTAGATTGAGAAGCTAGCAACCAAACATCTAGAATGAAATATTTTAAGCTATATGAGATGCAATGGTTAAGCTAAATGTATGCAAGCTTAAAGCTAAGAATAAAAAGAGAACATTAATATAAATGAATGCATTATTAAACTAGATGAGATTAATATGCAAGAAAAACAAAACTATGAATGCAAATGTGTGAGTGAACAATTCGACATAAGTTCAACTTTTTCTATCCATCCTCCAAAATGAGAAATTGAGGGTTTCTTGAATAGAATTCTAGAATTGATCAATGGTCAAGATCAAATCAAATGAATAGTTGAGACTATAAATGAGGTTAAGTTAGAATAGAAACTTCCCTTGTGAAAAGGGAGTTAACTAATTGCTTTTGGGTGGAATAAATAGTTAATTGGCATAATTCCTTTTCTAATTCTAGTTCACTTAGAGTTTTGGAGATTATATTTGATTTAATAAAATTGGATATGACCTCATAAATGAATAATCTTAATTAATTGAATAATTAAATTCAATAATTAGAATGAAGATATATTAATTAAATCAAATTCATTTAATTCCAATTTATATTAGCCAAAGGGGTAAATTTAATTTAATTAAAGTTCCATGAATCATAATTAAATTAAATTGATTAATAGGTTTATGCTTGCTAATTTGATTAGACTTAGGAATTAAATAAAGTATGTAATAATGGAGATTAGGGATTTTTTGCATTTGATGCTTAGGTCAAGTATATATTGTTGAAATAAAAATTGCCTAGTACAATCAGACTTAAGATTGATTTAATAGATTGAAATTTTTTTAGCATGGTAATGTGACAATTTAGGGGTATTGTAGGGGGAGGGGGGTGGGGATGAATTAGGAACAAATAAAACTTATACTTTAATTTACCAATTAAACCTTCACCATATAATCTAATCTAATTGCATGCATGAAAGACTAAAATCAATAAAACATTCATAACACTTGACAAGATATCTAGTAACCCTTAAACCTTCCAAATAGAAAGTAAAATTGGGTTGGAGATGATACCCACAAGCTTTAGTACTGCAATATAAAGTTAGTTTGTTAAAGCTTACAATTAATCACTTTTGGTGATCTTGCCTATTAGGAGAAATAAGCACTATTAGGTCTAGCTTGTGAAAGGATTTACAACATACAATGAAGTATGCACTTGGTTAGGATATTTGGAAAAGACTATTAAGTCCACCTTGTTAGAGGATTTGACTGATGCACTTGTTATGATGAATCAATGGTTGATCTTTGATCTACAATGTGTTTTGCTGAATTAAATTCCTTTGAAATACAACAATCACCTTGTTGTGATAGATAAGACTTTTCTTTTCCTTATACTACTTGTAGCCTTCTTCTAATTTGCAATAATGCTTATTCATTCTTGTTATAATTTGATATGTTGGACATGATAAGATGTATTACATATATACCAATCCAATAAATTACCTTTTGGAGTTAGGTACAACACCTAATTCAAACAATCTTCTCTAAGTTAGGTCACTGCTGGAACTCACGTTTAGAATACCACTCTGATGGGTGATGCAGAGCCACACCTTGGAAAACTCAGGAGGAATCAGTAACTCAACTGAGTTGCTTCAAGGGGCATCTATAACCTTCAGGATCACACATGATATATTATAACCAACCATTTTGATTTGAACCAACTGTTCTTATCATTATTATTAATTATGAAAACACAACCAGAGATACCTTAGACTCAACTCATAAGACTCCTATAACCATCCACTAGATCCCCAAAAATTTCTTCTTGCTGCCACCAGATAGACCTGCACTCAGACATGAATAACTTTCAAACCAGAAAATATTTACTCAATCCAACCATTGAGATTTTGCATAACTAGGTTTCAAACAACATATAATTTT
The DNA here is from genome assembly GCA_028749045.1 of Cupressus sempervirens. Taxonomy (NCBI): domain Eukaryota; kingdom Viridiplantae; phylum Streptophyta; class Pinopsida; order Cupressales; family Cupressaceae; genus Cupressus; species Cupressus sempervirens. The sequence goes on along the minus strand of CM053784.1, from coordinate 87,031,118 downwards.
TTTAGAGAAATTCAATAGTTCAAACTTGAGATATTGACCACGCCTCAGAGTACATTTTTTTGCAAAATAGTGCTTCTTGCTGTCTCTAGATAGACCCGTGAACAGATATGTATAACTTTTGAACTAGACAATATTTTCTCAATCCAACCATTAATATTTTGCATAACTAGGTTTCAAACAACATATAAAAATTTGAGAGAAATCCAACGGTCCATTTGGGAGATATTACCGATGCACTGAGACTAATTTTCTGCAAACATACCGAATTCGACCCAAAACTAAAACTTTTTTAATCTTCTACAAACTATCAATTGGTTTCCAGTGAGAAGATAAGAAAAATCCGTTCAAAACTTAGACCATCGAAAGCTTGCACAAAGACAAAATAAAAAACATTCCATATCTCTCCAAATTCGATTCCCCTACTACATAGCCGGCTGGCTCTCATTTTAAAACTGACTTTCTTTTCCTAATTAAAGGATGTGAAGCGTTTTCTTCTTATTTAGAAAAGAAGAACATCTTCTATCCAAAAAAAGGATAAGAATCTGAAACGTTTTTTCTACAAATATTAAACAATCATTTTCTAAATATGAAATATTCCAAAAACTGCCTACTACCTATTATTAGATTCTAACAATCATTAAACACTCCACCTACGAACTAAAAAAAACTATTCTAATTTAAGATCCACACACCTGGTCCTAGGTGGCTATATCTGGAGAGCTTATCGAACTGCTACTCTAGGTATGCCACCACATGTACGATGTTATTAAAAACTTCAAAAACTAAAAGCATTTAAAACATAACATTAAATTTCCTATTACATTTTCAACAATGTTACCTCTTGTAGCGTTTCTCTTCTCTGCCACTGCAGCATACTCCCCTGTAGAATGAATCTCAAGTCCTCTTGAGATGATGTGTTGTAGAAATGAAATCTCATTCTTCTTTCAAACTTTCCAATTTCTTTGAACTAGGATGAGCATATCTACAAGAAAAACAAAAATAATATCCAACTTCTCCACCTTATAGCTTTGATTCTTTAATGTTGTAAATGTCACAGAAAATTCTCCAGCTTGATTCACTATACATGAAATTTGCATCCCTGCATAAACATTATTAGAAGAAAACATATCATTAGCATTAAGATTATTTGAGTTCTCTTGTTGAATATGAGCTTCCTTATACACCATGTAATGTGCATCATATCTATCTTCATCAATAGTAACCATAAACTTATCTGCTTCTTGACTATCAACCAGTTTAACATCTTGAATCTTAAGAATCATATTTATCTCTTCTTCCTTTATTAAACATTTATCATCATCTTGATCTTCTGTAGTAATCTCACTTTCAAATATCTCTTTCTTATTACAACTTTGCTCAAGAACAATAATAGTATTGCACTCTTTCCTTTCTTCTTCAAGTTGAGTTTCCATACTACCGCCATGGCTTTTCCATTCTCCCACAATGGCTGCAAATTTTTCCCATAAATCAGATTCTTCTTTAGAACTTGTTGTTACACATTCCTTAGCTTCATCTCAATGTCATTCCTCTTGACATTTTTCTTCATTATGCATATTTAAGGCTTCATTAGTTGCCTCCAAAATCTTTTCCGTAGGAGTACCTTCCAACATTGTACTCTTCTCTATTTACAAAGGACACATTATTGTTCCAACCATAAATTTATCACACTCAAATCCCATAGGGCTTTCCTCTTTATTCTTTTCATCAACATTTACTTGTTGCACTCCTTCTTTTTGCATTTTATTTTCTCTCAACTTAGCTTCATTCTCTTCACGTTTCCTTCTCAAACTTTTTATTTCCTCTTCTATCTTGCTTACCTCTTCTTTTTGTTTTCTCATTTCTTCTTCCTCTCTTTTCTTCTTTTCTATCACTTCCACCTTCAAGTTTGAAGACTCCATCTCTGAATTTTCTTCCTCAGTCTGATTTTCAGCATCATTCTGTAATTTGTCTTTGAGTACCGGAACCAGTGCAAAGAGTGGGCTCTTCTTTCCTTTCACCTCTTTCAAGAATTCTTTCTTACCCATCACCATAACTTTGGCTTCTGCGGCTTTTGATTCTTCTTGACTTGGCTCAACTAGAGGTATCAATTCAATGACCTTTCCATTCTTTGTAATGGTATACGTATTCTTCACTCCATCATGATGTGCCTTGAGATCATATTGCTAGGGTCTGCCGAAAATTAAATGGCATGCATCCATATTAACAATATCAAACAATAATCTATCCTTATAGGCTCCAATCTGAAATTCCACCCAAGCTTTCTCTTCCACTATAGTATGCTACCCTTTATTTAAACAAGATATTTTGTAAGGATATGGGTGTTGTATTCTTGGTAGCTTTAACTTTTCCACCATTTCAAGAGACACAAAATTTTTAGTAGAACTAGAGTCTACTAGTACCTTACAAACTTTGACCCTAGATTTACAGGTAGTTCTAAAAATGGACTTCCTTTGTTGTGTTTCTTCTTTGACAGGCATTTTTAACATTGTTCTTCTCATCATAAGTGCTTCTCTCTTTTCTGGATAACCATAACTGTTTGAATCTTCTTGTAAATTCGCTTCTTGTGCCAGGTGTATTCTCCTTTCACCATGAGTACTAGAGCTTGCTCTTGCTGGACATTTGTGTGCCATATGACCTTCTTGATTACAGTTGTAGCATCTTATTGGTCTATTTGTCCTTCCTAGTGATCTTCCTCTGAAATTTGGCCTTCTACCTGTGAAACTTCCTCTGAAATTATCAAACTTATTATCTTCATTATGCATCTCCGTTTGTGGCTGAAAATTTGGACTCCTTCTGCTAAATGTACCTCTTCCTCTGAATGGTTGTCTTTCTCTACCTCTGTTATTATTTTCTTGTCTCCTTTTGATTTTCTTTTCCACCTTTAAAGCCAACTGATAGCACTTAGCTATGGTGTTAGGACTCAGCAACTGCAACTCTTCTTGTATGTTCATCCTCAAACCATTTAGGTATCTTGCTACCTTGATACTCTTAGGTTCTGCAAATTTTGACCTTAGACTTAACTTCTGAAATTCTTCTATATAAGTACAGACATCCATATCCCTTTGTCTGAGATTCTACCTTTTTTGATGCAACTGTACCTCATAGTCTTCAAGGAGATACATCTCTCTTATCATTGACACCATCTTCTTCCACGAACAAATTTTTCTTTTATCCTCCTTTACCCTTTCTTCTTGCACAAAATTCCACCATGTAAGGGCTGCTCCCTTCATTCTGGACTTAGCCAACTTAACTTGCTGCGACTCTGAAACTTTTTCACATTCAAAATGATTCTCTAAGGCTTCAATCCATTCCAACACTAATTCAGCGTCCATCTTTCCTGTAAACATAGGTAACTCCATGGGTTTTCCTCCCAAAGCCTTTAAAGCTTTAAAAAATGGCTTCTCATTTTCGGATATTCTATCTTCTTCACTTTCGGGTACGTCTTCCTCTTCTTCCATTTCTTATTTCATTTCTTTCTTCTCAACTATATTCTGCATATATTCTAACTTACTGGCTACTATCCTCTTCAACTCTCTATTCTCTTTCTGGATAAGTTCTTCTTTCTCCTCAACTTTCTTCACTAACTCTGCATTGGTCACCATCTTGCTTGACCCTATTGAGGAATCTTGATCAGGGGCGTTCAACATATAACTTCACAATCAGCAACTCTCAAGCTTTGATACCAAAAATGATGCAGAGCCACACCTTGGAAAACTCAGGAAGAATCAGTAATTCAACTGAGTTGCTTCAAGGGGTGTCTACAACCTTCAGGGTCACACACGATATATTATAACCACCCATTGTGATTTGAACCAACTGTTCTTATCATTATTATTATTATGAAAACATAACCAGAGATACCTTAGACTCAACTCATAAGACTCCTATAACCATCCACTAGATCCCCAAAAATTTCTTCTTGCTGCCTCTGGATAGACCTACACTCATACATGAATAAATTTTGAACCAGAAATTATTTACTCAATCTAACCATTAAGATTTGGTGTAACTAGGTTTCAAAAAACATATAAATTTTTTAGATAAATCCAATGATTCAAACCTGAGATATTGACCACGCATCAGAGTACATTTTTCTGAAAAATATTGCTTCTTGTTGTCTCTAGATAGACCCGTGAATAGACATGTATAACTTTTGAACCAGATAATATTTTCTCAATCCAACCGTTGATATTTTGTATAACTAGGTTTCAAACAACATATTAAAATTTGAGAGAAATCCAATGATCCATTTGGGAGATATTACCCATGCATTGAGACTAATTTTCTGCAAACATACCGAATTTGACCCAAAACTAAAACTTTTTAAATCTTCTACAAACTATCAACTGGTTTCCAGTGAGAAGATAAGAAAAATCCATTCAAAACTCAGACCATCGAAAGCTTGCACAAAGACAAAATAAAAAACATTCCATATCTCTCCAAATTCGATTCCCCTACTACATAGCTGACTGGCTCTCATTTTAAAACTGACTTTCTTTTCCTAATTAAAGGATGTGAAACATTTTCTTCTTATTTAGAAAAGAAGAACGTCTTCTATCCAAAAAAAGGATAAGAATCTGAAACATTTTTTCTACCAATATTAGACAGTCATTTTCTAAATCAAAAATATTCCAAAAACTGCCTACTACCTATTATTGGATTCTAAAAATCATTAAACACTCCACCTACGAACTAAAAAAACTATTCTAATTTAAGATCCACACACCTGGTCCTAGGTGGCTATATCTGGAGAGTTTATCGAACTGCTACTCTAGGTATGCCACCACATGTAGGACGTTATTACAAACTTCAAAAACTAAAAGCATTTAAAACATAACATTAAATTTCCTATTACATTTTCAACAATTTTGCCTCCTGTAGCATTTCTCTTCTCTGCCACTGCAGCAATGGGGACACAACCCAAGCACAGAATGGACACAATCAAAAAGGGAAAATTTTATTAACTGTAAAAATATGCTAGTACACTTAGTGCAAATAAACATACTCCAAAACATGCCCTATGGGCTTACAATAGCATAAATCTAGAGATAAATTCTTCTCCCAGTACCCTCTCTCAAACTCCACTTTGAACTACCTTTTACAATGCCAAAAATATTCTTAAATAGACCCCAAAGGGTTAAGGATTAGGAATACATTCTAGAAGGTGCTAGTTGGCATCCACCAACCAAATAGAAGGCTCCAAAAGTCACATTAGAAGTCGGCACAAAATTAGAAGAATCTAGAAATGGTAATCGAACTTCCAGGAGGCATAACTTTTAAGCCGTAGCTCCGATTGACAAACTATTTACATTTCTGGGAAGCTCTTGAAGTGCTCTATAGCCCTATGGATTAGCTTCCCTCATCCGTAATTTTTTGGACCTATTTGAGGTCATTTAATTCCCCTAACCTGACTTTGAAGCATTCTTAGGAGGTGTCCAAAAACCAAAAAACTGTAATAACTTTCAAACCATGGGGCCTTTTGACCTGATTCTTTTTTTAGAATGCTCTAAATTATAATTACATTCATTTGGCAAATTTATACCCTCTAATTTACCAAATTATGGCTCAATTACATACTCTTAATTTTTTGGCATTTACATGTATCCCATGGTGTTCAAATACTCTAACCTAGAACACTGATAGTGGAACTGTGAGAGTTGGAACCTTTATTTGATCCAAATGGGTATCCAAAAATGAGAACACATGAAATAGAAACTAAGTCTAAGTTCATTTTTTTTGGGTGACACAGGATTGCCCTTATACCTCTGGATGCTCTTGCATCACACTCAATGATAATCTGACACTTAGCAACACTGTCAACTTAGAAAACTCTAGTATTCATTTGACACTAGTGTATAGTCCATATTGATCAGTCTAGAGTAGTTCAAACTTAGTTAGCACTTGGTGACTTGATGAATAATGAAGAGCTTGATATACATAGAATGACTCAGTTAACACTACAAAGCTCAGTCAACACTACCTTCATTCTTCTTCATTAACATTGCTAGCTTGGTAGACACTGATAAGATTAGTTAACACTACATAGTTTGGTTAACATTAATTTCTCCATGGTTTTCATTGAAGATCTTAGTAGACTCTATTAATCTTGGCAAACACTGCTATCTATATGAGAACCTCAGTAGCAACTATAGAGCTTGGTAGTAATGCAACAAATTAAACTGATTAAGTGTTTAGGCACTAACTGACAAATTATTTTACCATAAGGTCAACAACCTCCCCCTTTGGAATTAGAGTGAAAAAAATTTATCATACCAAAATTTGAATACTCAAAAAATATAAGGGAAAACTCCCCCTATCAACATGTCTAGGTCTACGACATGGTTTTGACTGTTGTCTGCTACTCGATAAACTCTAACTCTATGTTTTTATTTTTCAAAACTATTTATGTGTACATATTTTCTTCTTTCTATATACATCTTCCTTTCTATACATATAGTTCATCCTTGTATATATATCTTTGGTATGATATAACCTACTTTCCTCCTTTTTTACCACAAATGCCAAAAATACATAATTACAGGATAATGCCAAAATGTCAAAGGAACTCACTATGTACCTTCAAAATGATGGACATGGATTTTTCCCAATTCTCTTGAAAAAATTTCAAAGTGTGCAATGTTATATGTACTTCAGGTCATAGTTACATCATGTGATCAACAATCGAGAAATTATTGTCCTGGATTAATGTTCTGGCATGCACAATATGTTTTGCATTAAATCCATGTTGGGAACTCACATACTCTAAATATCTGTGAGTGTGTCCTTATCTTGGCTTCTTCCCTTAATAATTTTGCTTACAAATTTGTCAAATATCTAAACTTTATTGAATGTGTAGATCTAGTGTTAGGGTCAAGTGACAATTGGTGTGAACTTGCCTTCAAATTAGTATCTATTTGTAACAATTTATCCTTTATCTCCTTGGTGAAATTAGATGTATCACTCAACTTGACAAATAAAGAAACAAAATTATTTATAGCATTTTCAAATTTAGAAAGAATAGTGGATAATTCCTCTTGATTAATAGAAATCTTCTGGACCACTTTCTCCAAAAATTTGTCTTCAAATTTTCTCTCTTCTCTCTATAGCAATTTGTCCTATAAACTTAATTCCTCATTAAACTTGTGAACTATTTCAACAAGTTGATCTAAAATAGGTTGCTTCTCATTAACCTCTATACTCAGTGCATCAACAAATATTCCTTTAATGTCTTCAAGCACTTGATTTTTCTTTTTCTTTTCTTCTCTGAGATTTTTTTGTCTTGCCCTTTTCTTCCATATCTCACCAAGGGTATCCATTTGATCAGGAGTTATTTTGGAGAGATACCAATCTAATATGGAAATGCCTTCTTCTATATCAATTTCCCCATTAGATGCTTCTACCTATTTACCCTTTTCTTTATGTTTAGTAGAAGGAATAATTTACTTTCCTTTGCTTAAACCTTCAGTGCTCGATTGTGGCTTAACCTCAACTATCATTGCACTTTCAATATTAGAAACAATGATAGAAACAATACCGAATACATGAGAAACAACACTGATAGTGGAAATATTAAAACTACCTTACTAATACTAAGTCTAGCTTGTTGCTAAGATGATTGGAGCTTGTTGCTTGATAGATGAAGTGATGGAAATACCACTCATCATTGCACTTGATAGAGTTTCTCAAATAGTCAATTGAGTGCTTGATAAGATAGTTTTTACCTCAACTAACTTGGTAGTAGCCTTCTTTGAGCTAGGTGGCACTAAGGCTTTTTTCGAGGAGAGTGTGAGAGAGGGCATTTCCTTCGCTACTATCTTCTCAAGATCTGAGTCTTGAATTCTCTAAATTTTAGAAAGATCTCCACTTGTTGCTTGATCCTCTTCATCATCTCCTTCTAAATTTTCTATGTCCTCATCTTTTATCTCAATATCCTCTTTCTCCTCATCATCCTTATAATCTATTGAACAACCTCATTAGTAGTATTATATAATCCATAGATGTTCTTCCATGCAATCATGTTTGACTACTCAATTGATTCAATACCTTTTCATAGAATCAGGAATGCATTAAACTTGGGGTTTAGTTTTTGTTTATTCTTCTTCAATTATTCCTTCACTTCCTTGTGAAAAATATTTGGCATAAGTTGTCTCAAGGTTTTTTCTTTGATGTCCCTGACAACATTCAATGTATTATCCCAATGATGTGTAACAACCTTCAATAGGATATTAGGAACTTTCTTTGTTAGTTCCTCTGGGGAGCATTTCCACTTACCCATCTTAGCCACTAAGGCTTCTTCAACTTTCTTTTTATCTTCCTTAGTTCTTGTTTCATACTTCAAAAACTTGAAATCACACATACTGACTCAATATCTTTTGACAGAATCAAGAATGCATTAAACCTAGCGGTTAGTTTTTGTTTATTCTTCTTCAATGATTCCTTCACTTTCTTGTCAAAAATATTTGGCATAAGTTGTCTCAAGGTTTTTTCTTTGATGTCGCTGACAACATTCAATGCATTATCCCAATGATGTGTAACAACCTTTAGTAGGATATCAGGAACTTTCTTTGTCAGTTCCTCTGGGGAGTATTTCCACTTAGCCATCTTAGCCACTAAGGCTTCTTCAACTTTCTTTTTATCTTCCTTAGTTCTTATTTCATACTTCAAAAACTTGAAATCACACATTCCTCCACTATCTTGTACTCCTTTTAGTCTTTGTTCAAAGGTGAGGGATGACCTTTTGAATGTCACTTATTGATCTTCTTCTTCATCTTCATTATCATCATCCAACTTGAGCTTCTTCTTAGGTTTTTTAGGTCTTCTTGTGAATACTACAAGGGAGGAATTTGTAGCCCTTATGAGTATAACTTCCCTTTTTTCTTAGGAGGCTCTTCTTCTTTAGGTTCTTCTTCTCCTACTATTCCTCTTCTCCTTCCTCTTCTTCAACATCATCACCCTTTCCTTCTATCGGTAGAAGAGAGGGGCTATATTTCTTTCCCTCCTTCATAATATTTTCCACCTATTTTTGTGCTCTTTCCATAGCTTGAGGAAGCTTGATTTCTAAAGAAATCATGGACTTGGCTTCTTCATAGGTACCAAAGTATGGTGCCTTGGGGTCCACTAGCTCATTTAAAAGAGCCTTAATTATGTCTCATGTATCATCAATGTTCACATCATATCTAAGAGGTTTTACCCATGCCACCCTTGGCCTTACAACCTGTATATGCACTTTGTCACAATCCACAAGAAAATTGATATCTTGTTCATAGTCATCTTCTAACTATTTGGGAATCTTGAATCTACTCTACATTATCTCCTTGAATGTCTTAAAGTATGTATCCATGATTATCTCAAAGTTTTCCACCATATCAACTATAAACTCATTTATCTAATATACAATAGGTGTATCTTTCTTCCATGCCACAATGTCCAAGGAAGAAACTTCTAAACATAAAAGAATAGATAGGTTAAGAGTGATCCAAACTTACAATCATTGTTATTTGATGACCAAATGCTCTCCATGTTTTTCCTAAGTTGTTTGAGTTGTAACTCAGGAAGGTCAAATGATAGGTTAATACTAACCACTTTGTATGCTAGGTCAAAAACTTCATAAGGGACATTGTTCAATCTTCTTGAACTATAGATTTTATGTGTAATAACATGTATCTCGAATTTGATTTCCATATCAGTAACTTTGTTCAACTTCATACCTCTGCCATCCCATTCTGCAAGAGTTTTCTTTGCAAGTTCAACCCAACCTAGGGTTTTGGTATATTTCACCTTGTTGAGCATCAGTAACCCTGTGATCCTATGTATCATCTTCTTCATGATCTAAATGGGTTGATCAAGCCATTCATGTTGTGGACTTGGATAAGAATAAACCTAATCCATTTTCCTTGAAAGTCCCTTGACATGGACAAAATATGGGTCAAACCCTTTGCTTCCAAATGTTTGTGCTTTGGTTTTAAAATTCCATCCAAACACAACTTTTCATATGCCAAGTTTAATTCTAGGGTTCCTAATTACTGGATTGAACAATGATAAAATGAAAAGATATCATGAATTAGGAGTAGCTTAGAAGGGATTTGAGATTGGGCTCCAACTAGGCCAAGTTCTTCTACAACTAGTGGACTCAATTTAAATGTTGGGGCTTTACAATAAATACCTTGGACAAACATTTTTGAACCTTTCTTCACTTTTTTGCTGGGAGATGTTATTACACTTAGTGATGCTTTAAATGTAGTAATAAACTTTGACAAATCTTATCTACATCACTTGGGGGTACAAAGATACTCTTCACTCTTTGCTCCTTGATATATTCCTTTTAACAAAATTCTATCTTTAAAGTTTTTGTTAATGTGTTGTACAATAGTTAGCTCAGTGACAAGCTGTCCAACCCAGCTAAGTCCTCAACACTTAGAAGATGCCTTTGACTTGGTAAAGTATTCAACTCAAAAGATACATTTGACTCACCATCTACATCCAAACTTGGTTAGGTCTGACAACCTAACCTTTCTCATTAAGGTCTTGCAACCTAACCATGCTCAATAAGGTCTTAAGACATAACTTCAATCATCATCTTAACTCGATGATCCTAGTGCATCTAAAATGTTGATATGGATCTTCTTGCTTGTTGGCTAGAACTAATATGGGATATCTCTTTAGAATCATAGTTCTAGTGATCTCCATGTCTAACTAGTTTGAAATGTTTGAGTTACCCAACTCATTGAATTGGGTGTCAATATTTTTAGGACTTTGATTTGAGTTCTCTGAATATTACTTTATCAATTTCTAGCTCAATTGACTTCTAATTTTGTTAGCCTTTTCTTTCTTTTCATCTTCAACTTTACCTCGGTTCATACAAGTTTTAGCTAGATGTCCAAGTTCTGTGCATTAAAACATCTCTTTATAGGGTCTCTCTTCCTTGTGTGATGTTTTATGCAATTTTATCCAATATGATCATGCTTACCACAACAGTAACATCTACACCATGTATTGTAATCCCAACCAAATATAGCTTTAACAATTTGTTCTATTGTGTTCCATTTCTTGGTCTTGTATTTTGAAGATGTGTGCCCTTGTTTGTTGCAATTGAAACACTTTCCTTCAAACTTAGGTTTCTCTGTCCATTCACTTTCTCTATGTCCTAGTTTATTACAACTATAACACTTTCTATTAAATCTTGGTTTTCCATTGCTCCAATAAATTTTTGATGTAAGCCCTATCTTTCCAAAATGATTATGTGTAGGCCTTTTGTTCTTTTGAGCTCCTTTTTGAGATGATTCACCTTCACCTTTATAGCCTAATCCTTCTTTACCTTTGTGTCTAAACTGAGTTTTCTTGTCCAATTGATTTATGCTTTCTTGATATTTCATTATCGTCTCATTGGTTTGCTTCTTTATTTTGATTTCATTTTGCAATCTTTCTTTCTCTATCCTCAAGTTGATAAGCTCTTGATTTACATCATTGAGTTGATCAATTTGATCTTCTTGTTGAAGATATAGTTGATGAGTTTCATTGTCCTTTTCTTATATCTTTTTATTTAGTAGTATTTTCTCTTCTTTGGATTTGTCCTTTTGTTCCATGTCTTCACACATTTTTATTGATTGAATTTCTTGTTATTTTTTCTACTTTCTAACTTCTTCATGAAGAGTAAGATTATTTTGAAGTAGATCTTTGATTTTAGCATCAACTTTATTTGAGCTTTTGTCTTGGAAAATGTCTTCAATTCTTTCTTCAATGTAGATATTGGCATTCATTTGTGCTACTAGGTCTTTTCTTCTCTTCAAGGATTGAGAGAGCTACTCCATTTTCTTGAATTTTTTTATGGCAAATTGAAAATCTAACTTATCATTTTCAATAGCTTTCTCTAGTCTATATACTCAAATTACCTCTAATTTTTTCTCAAGCTAGTAAACTTCTGATGTGAGAACCAAGAGCTCTAATACAAATTTTTGAAATGTAGTATAGACAAGGTAACTGAGAGGGGGGGTGAATCAGGAACTAATAAAACTTATACTTTAATTCACTAATTAAACCTTCACAATATATCTAATTATATGCATGAAACACTAAAAGAAATAAAACATTCGTAACCATTGACACAATATTTGTTAACCCAAAACCTTCCAAATAGAATTTAAAACTAGGGTGGGGATAATACCCACAAGCTTTAGTACTGTAGTATAAATTTAGCGTATTAAATCTTACAATTGATCACTTTTAGTGATCCTCCCTATTATAAGCAATAAGAACTATTAGGTCCACCTTGTGAAAGGATTTACAACATACAATGAAGTATGCACTTAGTTAGGATATTTGGAAAAGGCTGTTAAGTCCACCTTGTTAGAGGATTTGACTGATGCACTTGTTATGATGAATTAGTGGTTGATATCTGATCTACAACATGGTTTCCTGAATGAAATTCCTTTTAAATAAAATGATCACCTTGTTGTGATAAGTCTACCTTGTTAAAGGATTGGAATAATGTACCTATTTAGATGAATCAGTGGCTGATCTCTAATCTACAACTTGGTTTATTGAATGAGATTCCTTTGAAATACAATGATCACCTTCTTGTGATATATAAGACTCTTCTTTTCCTTATATTTCTTGTAGCCTTCTTCTAATTCACACTCATACTTCTTCTTTCTTGTTATACTTTGATATGTTGGACATGATAAGATGTATTACATATATACCAATCCAATAAATTGCCTTCTAGAGTTAGCTATAACACCTAAATCAAACAATCTTCACTTAGTTAGCTCACTGCTGGATCTCAGGTTCAAAAGATCACTTTGGTGATATTGTAACACTCGATAACACTATCATCTTAGAAAACTTTGGCATTCATTTGACACTAATGCATGGTCTGATGGTCTAATTTTCCACAATGTAGAAAAACTTTCCCACAAAATAGGTTTACAAAATCAAATAGACCTGTATAAATCTTGTAATTTAGGGTTTGACCTTTTACAAAGTTGACTAGCCCTAGGTAGAACCCTATTAAAGTAAAATTTTTTTCCCTAAGTAGACTTGTTAGGCTATGTGCTTTTATTTTGAAAATTTTAGTGGGTGAATCTTTTTTGAAAATGGTATATTCTTTCAAGGGACCATTTAAATTCTTTCTTTTCAGTTTCATTTTTCTAAACTTGCTTCCACCATCAAATCTCTCTTTAGATCTATGGTGGTCATCATGTCACTATTGTAAACTAAAAGGATTTTATCCTATGTGACATGGTGACCATCATGAAATAGAAAGATGGTGAGGTGATGTTCTGAAAGATGAGCACTGGGTTTTTAATTATTTTTGAAATTTATGATAGTGTGATTGGATGTTAGGGATGTCAAATATTGGAAAAGGGGACTAGTTGGAAAATGCTCTATTTTTCATTATTAGTTTTTGTGAAATCCTAGAGTTCACTATGTTGCAACTAGAAAATGCAAGAATCTTGTCGATAGTGACATAGTGCCTTCCTAGGATAGTGAAAAAGGGTGAACTCAACAAAAAGTATGGGCGCCATAAATTTTTTCTATTAGTAAGGTGGTTGTGGGATTATGATGCATGGTTAAAAGCATTGAATACAATGATGGCAGTAACATGTGGTATTTCTTGGTGCCAAAGTTTCTTAAAGTTTGAAGGTGGTTGTTATGTTGCCACAAGAATATGAAGGAATTCCACTAGTAGCAATATACTACCCTATCAGGAAAAGTGGAATACAAAAAAGGTTTATATTCAAAGATAGGTTCCAAGAAGCTCCCCCATCAGAAATAAACCACAAAAGCATCTTGACACATTTGCAACAATTAATATGGTACCAATATTAATAAAATGCATATTTTGTGTGTCAAATTGTTTTAAAAGAATGTGGTAGTCACTTTATCATGACTAGAAAACCCATGTTTTATATCGGTAGCAACACAAAAACTTCCCAAAAAAGACAAGACACAATAGAGCTTGATTTTAATGAATATTGCAAAAAGTGGTAAATATTATATATAATTTTCCAGCATGTCAAAGCATTGTTATGTCATATATTACATGGAATCACATTCAGAATGATGACTCATGTAAATGGAAACCATCAAATCAAAACACATCTATGGTAGGCACTGAATCACTATAAGATGTTGTTCAATCTTTAATGGTAGTGACATGATGACCAAAGTAAAACAAAAAGACCCCACCATAGTTACACTAAAAAACTTGTAAAATACACATCGTCAGATTAGGAATGAATCAACAATAGTCATTATATCACATCAAGAAGTTTCTCATGGATTATGCATGGCAACATAACAATAAGGTAACATGTGTTCATGAGTCAATGGGTCCAAAATGAATTGCCAATAGTAGAGAAAAATGGGTATGCAAAGGATTTTTATTGGATTGACTACCAACTTGGTAAGTGGAAGTTGAGTCATTTATGATGTTGTTCTTGGATCATCAGTTTTTTTAAGAAATTGGTAGCATCTTTTCAAAATAGAAGTTGATGCCACCCAATTCTCCTTACAATTCATTTATGAAGATTGAAAGCTCTCGTGCAAACAAGAAATAGAGCATATTACAAAGATTTTTCCATTTCATTCATATGTGAACAAATTTTCAATTGTCCAAAGAGCTCAGAGCCATTGAGGAATTATTCTTTGTGTAATCAGGAAGTGAAAGAATTTCCATTAATTTCAGTGTGTTACAAGGTTGCAATAATAAAATTGTGAAGAGCTAAGTAAGTTTATGAGATCACTACATATTAAAATTATTCTAGTATTCTGTGATTTGTATCCATCATGCCTCCATAGAAAGTATTCTTAGGTTAGGTAGATTATGCTAGTAGAAATATACATGATGACCTTCTTGAATTATTACTTGAGTCTACCAATGAGTTAGACTAGGTGAAAAAGTTGTTTTCTTTAAACTGTAGGCTCAAGATAGCAAATGGTTTATATCATAAAGGAAATTGGCTTAGGGATGTAATTACTACTGAATTAGGGTTGTTCCTTTTTAAAAAGTGGTTTTTAGAAAGAAATTTGTTTGCCCCCCATGCAAACATTTGGAATTTTGATTTAGGGAAACTAGTGGTCCCTTGTGTATTTGTGGATGTTGATTTACTCATGGTCATTTCCCAAAATTATGACTTTGTGGCTAGAATTGTAAGAAGATTGGATGGGGAGTGTTTATTGAGTATTAATGCTGAGGAAATTAGGGAATTTTTTGGCCTAGAACCATTTTTAGAATATCATATACCCATTGACTTGCTAGAACTAGAAAAGGAATACCTATCTAAGAGGGATAGCATTAGGAAGGGTGCACTAAGGGCACACATAGGCTCAATTGGGAACTTGTAAGTGGTCACAACATCTACAAAGTAAATTTTAAAAAAGGAATTTTTCACTTCCCGGGTTGTAGAGATATACATGACTTTATGTAGGGTTTTTGGCAAGGATGAGCAAAAGTTTATGCCAATAAAATTTATGTATATGATGGCCTAGATTTCCTCTTTTGGTGTGGATATTATTTTTTGATTTTGAATATTATATAGTAGAATAAATCCATGAAGGGCTAGTTAGAATTACCGAAAATAAGGTAGAAAAGACTTTTGGTCACTTCTCATTACTGATGCATATGTTCTTGTTTAAGGGTGCAACATATTTTGGGAAGGAAATGGTTTTAAATAGAGCAAAAGAAGGGGAAGCTATGCCAGTCTAGTTATGGAGTGCTAATATGACTAGGGATGCTAAAAATGATAGTTTTGTTAGATTTGACCAATATTTAACCTCCAAACCTAAGAAGCCTCTTATCACGGGACAATCCTAGAATCCCTAGAGCATTATTGAATTTTGTCAAACTAATGGATAATCCCTTTGATTTAAAAGTGTCACATAATTGGGCTAATATTATACCATACCCTATTTCAACAATTTTTAAGGTTTATAGTTTCTGTAGGACTCCTCATGTACTACTCTACCAGGTGTCTTTAAAAGTAGTAGTTAAAATATTATGGTAGCTAGGAGAATCGAAGGAAGCATATTTGCTAAGAAGAAACAAAGGCTCAATTTTCCCTACTTATACTATAGTTCACCAATTTGTGATCGCAAAAGATGGATGGTTGTTCTTGCATAAATTCTTAGATCAGTACAAAATGGCTATCTCATCCTCATTTTTGTGATTCTAAGGGATTTTACAATAATCTTTTTAAATTAAGGGCTAAACTTGGTACCATCAAGCATGAACCTAATTTCCCTGAAGATATAATAAGGAATGAGTTCTCTTTGCAAGAGCAGGAGATTAGGGAGGGAAAATTAAAAGTTTTATCTAGAGTTATAGAATTTATTTATTGTTTTGATAAAGATTACAAGCTGCTACTTAATGCAAAAACTAAGACAGACAAAATAAATAAGCTCATGGTTAATTTTTCTACAACCATGGAGGTAATGAATGAGAAGAAACAATTTTTAATCAATTTTTTTTCTAGACAAAGCTAGAGAGGTCATGAGGAGATTGACATTCTCTCTTGTAGTTGGAATAGAAAAATTGATTGTTCAAAAAAGACCTGGCTATAATATAATTCAAAATAAGGTGGCCACTATTGAAAAAGGAAAACAAATAGTGGAGTCAGCTAGTGTTGTCTTAGAAGAGAGACCTGATGAACCCTCTCCAAAGAGACAAAGACTAATAAGAGAACACACTCCTCATATTGATGAATATTCATTGACTCAATTCCCATTATGAATTGGAGATGAGTAGCTCACCAGGGAGTAGATGGAGCAATTAGGATCCCAAGGGGGAGTATTCATTACCCAGGGAGAGTTAGATGAGGGAAATCCTCAGGAGCCTCCAATGTTAAGCCTTGAATTTACTATGGAAAATTACAAAGGAAGTGAATTGAAACTTGTAATGGAGCAAGGCTACCATGAATTCATACTTGATGATGATTTTGTTAAATCTAGAGCCTTCCATCAATTTTTTTGGAGAACAAACATGGAAATGTTTGAAGGCAGATGTAATAAATTGAGAGTAGAGCATCTAGAGATAGAAGAGGAAGATGCATAGAGTTAGATCATAGAAGAAATGACATAGGAATTCAAGAAAATGACCCCTAAGGAGGGGAGACAAATGATAAAAGCATTTGGTGTTTTGATGCTGTGAAATTGGGACATAGCAATGTCTTAGTTTTTATTTCTATTTTAGGAAAATTAGATATAAAGGATTAGGGGAATAAAGAAATAAAAGCTGCCAAATTAAGTGAGGACCAGGCTGCATTAGTCATTTGGTAGGTAAGGAAAGGATCTAGGACTGGCTCCTCCCAACCTAATAATACTAGATTAGTAGGAAACCTAATTGTGAAAATGGTGGAAGATACTACTAATGTAGAAGTTGCACATCTAGGTAAGGAAGTATCTAGTTTGAATTTAGCCATAGCTGAAAGAGAAGAAAAGGAAATGATTGAATTAAAAAATAAATATGAAAAGGTTCTGCAAGCCTACAATAAAGAAGTTCAAAGGAGAATTGAACTTAAGAATAAGATGATGGGATGGTCTACTAGGCTAAGGATCACATATCCTCACCCACTAGTGGAGACTTTTAAATCTGCTCCCCTTATTGAGATTACTAATACACCATAGAGACTTAAATATTATACAACTGAAGATTTTGAAGAGGACAAGAGCAAACAATGGGCATTACATGTAGAGTTAAATGTGCAATATGAGGACAAATTGAGAAAAGCTCTCATGTATTTGTTTGATAAGATTGAATGAGCCTTGTTTTATGATAAATTAGCAAAAATATTGAACATATAAGAGGAAATAAAGGCAAGTGATGAAGCTTTGAAGCCAATTGTTAATAAGTGGAATAATAGGAGAAAAGAGGTCACCTTTTTATGTTTTTCTATCATTAGTTTGTGACATGATTATATAGAAAATAATTATGATGTTGCTAATGACCTCTCAAAATTTGATGATAAGGGAGTTGAGTTATAGAGGAGAATCATCAACTACTTGGACAAATACAAGAGTGTTAATTTTGGCTTATTACCACATGCTTTAGATAAGAAGAATAAATTTAAAAGTAGAGAAGAATGTGCCAAAGAATTAGATGACTTATTTTGTCTAAGGATGAATACAATCATAAATGAAAATGGAAATGCATGTTGGTTAGCTACTACTAAGGAATTTGTAAAAGCCTAACTATTCTTTGATTCCTTAAAGAAGGATTTTATTAAAATTGACAAAGTAGCTGAATATGTGATTAAGAAAAAAATATGATATTCTACAATTTAATTGGCTAGATGACCAACTTTTTGACAAGTAGATGATAGATATTACTCCTAGTGAATAGTTAGAAGATGTTGAAACTGATGATGATTAGGAGATGGAACAAGATGGTATATAGATAATTGATGCACCATCCAAAGATCAAAAGGAAGAAGAGAATAAAGGTGAGAAAAAAATTATAGTTGTAGCGACAAAGGACCAAATTGATGACATGGCAATAGAGGAAGAAAAAATAACTGTTACTTTAATAGTACATGATGATACAAGTGAAGATGCTAGAGTTGAGATGAACTTGCAGAGATTAGAGCCACATACATCACTGGCACACCTAATGGCCAAATACTCCAAGGATTCAGAATAGAAAAAAGGCCAATCATCAACTCTTTTTAGGAAAAGAAAGCATATCACTAAGTGGAATGGAAAAGTGGTCCCACAAAGGAATGTTATGATACAAAATCTTTTTTGTTGCACAAAATTTTGTCCTTTATGATAGTAGTAAAATGTAGAAATCTTCTATCTAAAGGATAGCTATCAATTCTCTATACTTGAAGCTTGTTACATCTCACCTTATATAAGTAAGATCCCAAGGTTAGAGAAGGGTCCAAAATTTTGTATAATTTTTGTTTTTGTTCAACAAAAGTATAGTCGGTCCACTTGGTGTAGTTTTTTAAAGTTTACTTTCACATTTTGTACTCTCTAATGATATAAATCAATGATAGAAATAGCAAGATATTTTGAGTTTCATTGAGTTTCTATTGGTTATTGTAACAGTCTATTCAAAGGATAATACAAAAGGGTACTTACACTACATCTGTGTTATCAATTTTTGTCTCTAGTTTATGAGTTTGTTTACTTTGAGATTAGTTAATTAAGTTTTGATTGATTGAATGCAATCTAGATAGGTTTTATATTGATTCTATTTTTGGTTTTGATTCAAGGAATTAGTGAAGTCCTTCAATAAATTAGTAGGGTCTGTGAGTTTATAAAAAGGGATATTTCATCAGAATGGGAATTGGTGATTACAATTGATAAATTCATTTACAAGTTGTTTGAATTAGATCCCCTACTAATAGTTGACTCTATGTAACAATTGATAAGACACTAGTCAAATAAATTAGAGATAAATTGAAGTAAATTCTGCTACATATATCCAATCTATATTGAAATATAAATCAATTGAATGTTGTATAAGGGTGGTCATCATCTATTTTTCAAATTTCATGAGGTATTGTTACTTGCTATAGTTCAGGATTGGTTTCACAAATATTAGAGAAATTGGACCATATCTATAATTTTAGGGATTAAGGGTAAGAACCAATAAAATATTTGAATCCCTAAGGTACTCTCACCTTGGACTTCTAGAGCCAAAACTATAGAAAGTATTTATGCTTTGTGAAGTTGGCCCAAAGATATAGTTTATTATGCTAAATATGAGTGTTAGCTATCTCTAGGTGTAATGAATTTTGTTGTCTATTGGTAATAATAATCAATATTAAATCAGGAACCAACACAGCCCACATTGATCAAATTGGAGTAGTTTGAACTTAGTTAGCACTTGGTGACTAGTGAATACTAAAGAACTCAGTAGAACTAAAGGATTTTCCTCAGTCAAGACCTAGTTTGGAATCAATATTAAATTAAATTAAAAGTAAATGAAATTGTGTTATCATATAATAGAGTTTATATCTAAAAATGAATTATATCATACCTTGGAAATGCCAATTCTTAGTTGAATTTGGTCAAGCATGTTGACACAATAGCTTTGACTCCATAGAAAAATTCAAAAGGAAATCATAAAAGACAAAATGTTGTGTACAATGCATGTAGTACTTTTTCACAATACTTGATAAAGATGAGGGAAAATGAGGTTTTGAATGGTTGTGTATTTTTGAATGTATATAGATATGTTCTTACAATGTGATATGTTAGAATATTTTCATTGATGTCATCTATCTCCTCCAAAAATATAATAGATAACATCTGAATTTTACTCCCCACTTGTTTGCAAGCTATAATATGATCACAAGGTTTTAGTAATAAGAGTGTATGACTAATAAATATGTACTCAATATTACAAATGATATCTCCATCTATTGGTGATGTTGTGGCTTCAGAATGTGGTCTCATGGCTCTATAATTTGATGTCGTTGCATCAAATTATTCATGGTTTCTTTCTTCACTAATGTGACTTTTTTAGTTGGATGCAAACAATTAGTTTTGGATCCTTCTCCAACTATTTTTTAACATTCCTCTTTTATCTTGTTTAGGAGGAATCTTGAACTTCATATATTTGTGTTCTACTAATGATTTAAAATTTAGATATATTGATGTCTTTATAAATTGCATGATCATAGTGATTTATAACAATAGTGTATAGCCTATTATCACTTGTATTTTTCTTTCATTATTGGATTGGTGGATTTCTACCTCAACCTACTTTTTTCCTTCTATAGGTGGTATGCTAGATCTTGAGTTAAGCTTAAGTTGGGGCATGATATCTTGTTAGATATTCTTGTTGCTTCATTGGTATTTATGATAATTTTGTTTTATTGATTGGATCTTAGTAATTTATTTTTTCTATTAGCTCTTTGAAGGTGTTTGACATGTAGGATTATGTCACAAATAGAGTGTCTAAATATTTGATTTCATGGCATTGATTATTTAATTATTAATCTTGAATTTATATTGATTATTAGCCTCTATAAGTATTTCCATGTGCATCTTCTTATGTCATTTCTGGGAGTGGCACTTTGATTTTTCATCATACATATAAAGTGGCATAGGTGACATGGTTCATATTTTTTGTAGATACTATTGTATCACCTTGTGAAACTTTATTAAATTCAATATTGATATTAAAGTCATGTGGGACTTAAGGAGCAGTCAATTTTAGAGGTTGATAAAATATATGGAGTGTTCTTGTAGGCACTTTTCATTTAAAACTATTATTTATCTAAATGCATGTGCCTTGTATGTTTCATAGATTCCTTGAATGTGTGATACCAATTATAAATATTCAATGTGTTTGTGGAGGATAAGATAAGAACCTTTCATTTTCATCATTGGTATTTCATTCATGTAGTGAACAGGATAATAATATGTGGTATTTTTATTACATTTCTATCTTTTACATCTATAAATATGTTTTTTTACGACTTAGAAAGTATCTAGTGGCTTGTATTTTCACCATTCTAAAATTATAAGAGTCTACTATGAAAATTCAGGTTGAATAGGTGAACTTAGGGTTTACATATTCTGTTATATAATCCTTGCTTAGAATAGCCCTAAATTTTGTCTGTATATGTCTTTCCTCCTATTTTTTCCCCTTTTCATGTTGAAATTGTGGATTCAAATTTTATATGTGTTTTTCACTCTTGAAGAGGTGTTGTAATGTTTAAGTTGTGAAGAAATGTATTTTCCTCTAGCACTACATCTCTTGTCCCTTAAGATTTGGTTATTTTAAACTAGTGATTATGCAATAGAATTTATTGCAAAGCATCCTTAACTTCTCCCTAGTTAGTTTTGAATTCTTAGTTTAGCCAGAGAAGGTGCAATGTGCTTTGATAAGTGGTTTTTGTAGAACCTTCTCGATCAAATATGATGGTCCATCTTGGCTATTGATGTTGTGAAGGATCTCTTCACACTAGATATCCTTGATTATGATGGGCATGGACATGCCACGTGGAGATATTTGAGACAAAGCACTATCATATAACAAGTTTGTTAAGTGGCAAATAATAGATCAATGTGAAAGAAATTTATGATGATCCTTCATGGCTTAAGGATTGTAATGATAATGTTATGTGGAGATATAGACATTGATCTTGTTTGTAAGTTTGTGCATCTATGAACAAAATTTAAGCTGATAATTATAAAGTAGAGATACAATTATTTTATACATGTTTTCCACTTTTTGGTACTTTAAAGGCATAAAATAGAGCAGGGAAGAAATGATTAGTTAGACATTGAACTGTAGTACACCTTCATGGGTTGGAATCTCTAGTGTTATTGTTAAATGGAGAACATGAGATTAATTGTGTTTGCAACTTCATGTTGTTAAGGATTTGGTTTAGAAAAATAGTTGAGATCTAGAAACAAGGTTAAATGACACAAGAGATGTCATCCATGCTCAATCTCAGTGCTAGGGGCATAAGGCTAATAATGGATTGTGAAGTAGTGATAAAGAGGATATAGGCATGTTTGCCACTTTACAAGGTCAAAACTCTTAGTGTAAAGAATTGGTCATAAAGTAAAGATAGGGGTTAGACATGACATCGTAGCCTAGTAAAATGCTTAGCATGAAAACCCCATGATGTTTCAAAAAGGTTAGATTTCCATGGTTTCACACCATTGCAACTTGAACTAATAGGTTGTTGATAGTTGGTGAATTGGAGATAAAGAGGGAAACTAGTTGCCACTACTTTGGAACTACTTAAAAGATGAGAGCTTTATGAAAAAGGTAAATGTTGGGTGCTAGACTAGTAGTACAAAAGTTGTAAAACATGAATGCAATGGTTTTTGGAACTTTGAAAGATTTCATGCATGTTTTCTTTAAATTTTGTTAATGTCACTTTCAACTCAGACACTATTAAAAGGCTAATGTAACTGAATTCTCGACACCAATATTCATGAAGTGTTATTGCTAAGAAGAGAGTTGTGCACAGAGCTAGCTATGGATTTGAATTGTTGAGAGTTGTTTGAAAATTGAAATTGTAAGAATATGGTGTAGGAGGACAAAAAGATAATTTCTCAAGTAAATATTGAAGAGGATTCCCCTAATGTTGAACAGGAGAAATAAAATGTACCAAGTCCATTCATAGATGAGTGGGTTTATTTTTTTCTAGGATCATCAAATGCTTAATCTACAAATTTGCACATTTTGAAGGATCTATATAGTTTCTACAAGGATGTGAAAGTTCCAAAAACCAATAGTAATGAATTATTCTAGTTTTTCTATAATAATAGAGTATGTGAGCCTCCCATTTCAAATCTATGGAACACAAATTTGGGAAAGTTGATTATTCCCGAGGTTTTCATGGATGTAGACCGAATAAAAGCTTTAATCAAAGCACACAACCAAGTAACCCATGCATTCCAAAAGAAAGATAGAATTATCCCATGTACATTGGATAGAGAAACTTCCATAGAAGTCTTCAATTTGGGAGGGCCCATGAATCACATCATTGAATTGGAGAAACTTGAAAAGACTTTCAAAAGTCAAAAGAATGTTTTCACTGGTAAAGTCATAAGGAGACATATCCCTAAGTCCAAGATGGAGAAGGGTGAGATTTCCAAGAAGGTAGGACATTTCATGCCCCTGGAGTTTTTAAGAAGTTATTTTCAATATACTATCTTTGGTTTGAATAAAATGACAAGGCTGGACGGGACTATGAATGCCCTCGGTTATTTATATATCATGGTTTTTGATATACATGATTTGTATACCAATAGATAGAGGGTATGAGTTTTTTACTCATATAATCAATGTTATCCATAACAAAACTATAGCTTTGTAGCAATGAGAAATGGGGAATTTCAAGTTTCATCACTATTCATTGTTAATGCACATAATCTTGTATAAAAATATAGGATACATAAACCCTGGTTTCATAGAAGGAATAGAGGAAATAGGAGAAAACCTACTAGTGCAATGATGGACAATGGTATGGAAAGAATTATGCCCTTATTATAATTCTCTATCTTTTTACAATGACTTTGTATATCCCATTTCAAATATATTAGGAGATGTTATTGAAAGGGTCCCAAGGTGTGTGAGAAAACTAATTAAGCCCTCTAGATGTTATAATGATGATGGGAAATTGGAACATTATTGGGGAGTGTTTTTCTATTTGAAAATTGTTCCATAATAAGGGTTTATGGATGCCCACAACCACCTCATCTTCTACACAAGTACATTCTAAAGAGATTAGGAACCATTGAATTTTTTTGGCAATTAGCTCTAATTAGTAGAGAGTAATTGGGAACAACTATCATAAAGGAAACCTTTGTATGTAGAAATTTCAAGGTAGGCGAGTTCAACATGGGCAAAGACCTAGTAGAAGAGCTTGATGAATTCATGAGGGAACTTAAATTTCCTACTACACTTGATAGAACTTATGATCCCTATGATGTTGTTAGAGAAGATTTGAGACAGATGAAGAAATACAATTTTCCCATGAGTAAATAGGTATGGGAGGAACATGTGATTAATTATTTTTTGGAGACTGAGGTTTGTCGAGACAAAACCTTGAAATGGAAAGAAATAATGGAAATTGAAGAAGAAATGAACAAAATTGACCCTTCCTTCAAAGGTTTTGATCATGAAGATAAATACTTGGATAGATATAATCAATGTATTCAGAATTATCAAGAGATAGTATCTCAAGTGCTCCTAGAAGTAAGAAATAGATTGGAGCCTAAGTCTCCCAAGCAAGATATTATGCTCGATAATTAATTGTGATACCATATAAAGTGAGAGAAAAGGCCCTTCAAATTATTCCAAGGAGGAGCCATTATTTTCATGATTTGAGGCACAAATTTTTAATGAGACAACCTACTAAGAATGAAAGACTCCCTAACAAATTTGAGCTTGAGGCTAAAATGATTGATGATAGAATTATACAAGCTCAAGAATTTATGAATGAAGAAAATTTCATTACTTCTAGGGAGTTTAAGAGTTTTCTTTTTAAACTAAAGTATAATGAATTTTTCTTTGTAGTTACAACCAAAGGACTCAAATGAGAAAGTAGCAGAGCTAGTGAAACAGTTGCAAGAATATGATTGAAATAATGAAGTGCTCATTGTAAATGAAGATAGAGAGCTTGTGAAAAGACATAGAATGTTACTATTCTCTAGTTGGGAAGTGAACTCCTCCTTTTTACTTGATCAAATAAGAAGACAAGATATATCTATCTCTTTTGAGGATGTTAATATTGTTGGTAAACAAATTGGTCTTTTATTCAACTCTTTGAACTCCCAATATTCATGAATAATAATTGGTTACAAAAATTAGGAAATCATAACTAAGTGTTTGACTTCCCTCTAAATTTCTAGGTAAAAATCCCTTGATTTTTTGATTTGCAATGAATTTTGTTTGTTCCTAATTCTGAATTGGATTTGTTCTTGACCACAGAACAAAAGAGGTAAACCAAGCTAGGCCTAAATGGGAACTAACCTCAGAAAAGATTTAGGTGCTAATGCTAATCAAATTTGTGAACTCAAACATCATATGAACTTTTAGAGTTTGAAGATACAGTAATGAATTCTATTTATGAAATGATAATTTAACAACATGTTTATAACTCTAATATGCATGGGACTAACTTAAAGAATAATGCAAGACAAAGTCTCTTTCTAAACTCCAATAATACTATTATTATCTTTAGTTTTTTACATGGAATAGGGGAAAAAAGCTCTATTTATTCCTTAACTCAACTGAAAGAGACATCTTAAACTATAAAAAAAAATGGAATAGTAAATAATTGACATAAAACACATTCAACTTGTCTCTACAACATGAAGTATTTCACACCAAAAATTAGCTGACCTTTTATTAATCTTTCAATTAGGTATATATAGAATTTTGAGATGACTATTACAAATAAGAATTAAATTAGTTCATATCCTAAAAAATGACAAATGGCAAGGAACCAATTATCAGTTACAATTGTTCATCGAAATATGAAAGGGTAGGGGGGGTGTCACTTTTCCTTCTTTCCCTTTTTTGACTTCTCCTTATAGGCCTTAGTGGTGATGAAAATTATTGGAATAAGATCTTCATGTTGGTGAACATGAATGTTGGTGTATCTTAGGAGCCACTTGGAGTGCTCTCAATCCAGGTCTTTTATAGCATTCAACCTTTCTTGTATTTCCTCCATCATCACATGTATGCACTCACTGAGCCATTGGAGATCTAACACTCTATTCTGATGATTAGAAAATTTCTCCATTGGATTATTTAGATAACTAGATAAATTCTTCTACATGATAGTAACTTTGATTATTCCCTTTACTTGTCTAATTATTTCAGATTCAGTGTGTAGGCCCTTTAGTAATTCATAGTTTTTTTCATGTTCCTCTTTGACTTCACTCTTTGTTTCCTTTAATCCTTCTTCTACCACTAAAATCATTCTAGCTCTAAATTGCATACTATATAGCCATTCAAATAAGAGCTCATCTCCCTTTTGAAGAATCTTTGCTTCCACTACTACCTTAGTCTTCATTTGGATGACCATTTTTAATAAGGAGATGCAATCCTCACTCTTGGCATTTTCTACTGACAAGGTAGCTAGTTAGCCGAGATGTTATCTTTCTCCATTTCAAGCCTCAATAAGTGCGTTACTAAGTCACTCTATGATTGTAAGTCCCTAAGAATTGAATTTTCCACTCTACTCCCTAGGTCAAAGCACAAACCTATGTCACCCTTTTGTGAAAGAAAAGACTAACAAAAGTACAATTGTTCACCTTCAATGATGTAAAACTAGTATTATTAATTAGAATTTGAAAATGATGTAAACTAATGAAATGTGTAGAAATGATCAAGTTTAGGATTATAATTCTTAATAATTATTTGGATTAAGAATTGATATATTTTCATAATTTTTATAGATAATTTTTTAGTTGCTAAAAATTGCTGAAAATTAGGGGTCTAGTTCCACCACAAAACTATATGGAAATAAACTTATTTCCCTTTGATATCAGACTATGTTATAGATAGCATATATATCTAGAACATTCAAAAAAAAAATTGTCTTTAGACTTATATTTTCAGTTTTATAATCATTTAAATTTCAAGTCACCTAAAATCGATAGTTTTAATCCCCCACCACATTTTTCAAAACAAATCTATTCTAGCTAGAATAAAAATTATACATTCTAGAAGAGGACTATGTCCTCTAGAACATCATATAAGTTTTAAATTTTTATGATATGATTTACTAGTTTTTTCTTTCTCAAAATTGACATCTTTTTGAGTGTTAAAATGTGTGCTTGTATAATTATTTAATTATAATATACTATATATAATTAAAACACTATAAACTATATATGAGAATATTCTTGACTTTGGGCTCTATAAAATGGTGTTTATAAGTTATTAAAAACATATCATTAAAAATTATAAGAGTTATTGAATTGTTAGTTTTATGAAATAATTATATTTTTATAGTAATTGGAAACAAACTAGTATAAAACATTAATTTAATAGACATTTCCAATTGGAAAAATGTGATACCATATATAACTTAGGTAGAATGAATTTATATAGATCATATCTATGAACAAAAATTGATTTTTGGATAGAAATATTTAAATTCATTCATTTTGATTAGTAAGCCTAAAAGATTACACAGCTTTGTACTTTTACCCCCCTACAAATTTTCCTAATGTCCTTATCTTCTTGTAGCTTGGAGATGATAGCTTGAATGTGTGTGGATGTAGGGTCGCTGGTAGGTGACACTCCCAAAATACTTGTTAGTGGGGTGATTAGCTTCCTGATAAAGCGATTAAGTTCATGGATCTCTACCTTCATTATAACTTTGTCCAGTTTGAGACCTTTGAGTTGTCCCTCTATCACTTCATTTTTTTATTTCCATAGACCCACTTTGGTTTCATGTCTAACTTCTCTAAGGTCTAGAGACAACATTGCGAAGTCATCTATAGTTAGGTCTTCAATTCTCTTCTCATTGTTGGGCTTAGCATAATCCATAGTTAAGTGTCCTATATCAAGGTCTTGACCAAGAATTGATAGTGTCTTTTTCTTTTTAACTTTACTCAATGCTGATCTAGAATAGATAGCAAGAGATAACATTTCTTTCCTCTTCCTCTTTCTATCCAATGTATCCTTGAGACAAGACTTCATGCTAATTACCTTGGATGTAGTCCCTACTGTATTTACTCTAAAAAATTTCCTCCTAATAGGAGTCAATGTATTTGAAGCTAAAGAGAAAGGATTCTTTGGAGTAGGGGGAATGAGTTTTGGAGCTTGAGGCACTTTCTTCACTTTAGATGTTTTTTCTGGCCTAGATACTTCTTTTTCTTCTTTATATGACTCCATAGATTCACTTTCACTACTCCCTCCATCTCCAAGGTCAACCACTTGTATTTGGGGTCTACTTGGTAGGAGTAATATGATTCTTATAGATGGAACTAAACTATTATGGGTGAGAGAGCCCCTATGACTGCACTATCCTTCAATCATTTTACCTTCTTCTTCTTAGACTCATTCTCTATTTTGTTTACTAGCACTGAACCATCCTAACAAGTTTTATCAAGTGGTATGTTCTTGTTAGGAGGTTGATCTGCTCCTTTGGCTAGCTGAGTGGGTCCTTGAGTGAGAGGTAGGATTGTACCTAAAAGACCACTTTGAGAAGATCAAGATGCTGCCACATTTGGGGATGACTAGGTATGTGTGCTTTTGTTCCTATTTCATTGTACCATGGTCCACTTGACACAATTTCTAGTTCTCTTGTAGACTCTAGCCACCATCATACCTAGATCCTCCATAACATTTTCAAAGGGTTTTGAACTTATGGGAGTGTTCCTCAGCTTGGTCAAATAGGTATTGCTATACATATTTTGATCATCATCTTCAACTCCATCTACATCAATTTTTACCTTATACATCTTCACTTGGTCAACTCTTAACCTCACAAAGGCTTGATCACATCTCTTGAGCTCATCCTTGAAATTAGCCCAATAATCTTCAATGGAAGTGGTTGGTATTTTTCAACTATTGAACATTAAAAGCTCAATACCAAGATAATAACACTCACAAATCTAAGGACTAGCTACTTCTCATTATCAATTATGTATGCATATTATTTGGATCCAACTTCAGCAAAACTAGGAATGGTTTTCTACTCTTTAGGCTCTGCAAAACCAAGGTGGGTATACCTAGGGGATGATTCAAATGAATTTTGTTGTATGAAAATTGTAGTAGTTTCATTTTGATTCTCATCTTTTATCCCTAACATATATATAGTTTATCCATCCCTTGACCTTTTCAGATGATATACATCCCTTATAAGTAGACTTGGTCACAATTCTTCTTAGATTTGCAAGTATTTTCAGCAATAGTAGCTAACTAAAGATTAAAGGTTACATACAAAAAAGTATTGACCATCTTTGAAACTCTTCAAATAGTAAAATAAAGCTGATTTTTATTTTAGAATTGATGCTTATTCATGATCTACCTATCTATAGATTGGATTGACTGTAGTGCCTCTCGTGTTTGCAGTCTGTACCTCATCTATTTTTTATTTGAGAGATACTTGATACTCTTATTTTGTACCTTATGTTGACCCAAGGATCGAATGTTATACTTTGACTCAATACCATAGATGTTATACTGCTATCCTATTTAGTTTATCATATTTGCATGTTGATGCTATTTAGAGGTGATAGTAGATCTATGATATCTGATTATCTAGTTATATGATGTATTGGTCACATCTATGGTTTTTGTGATGTGATGGATCTTATGCTATGGTTATTTACTTCATTCTTATCTTTTATGCTTAATGTGAATGTGAGTGGTGTAAATGGATTAATAAGTTATTTAATGCTTTAATTGCTTCGGCTATTATGTTATATGCAATTACACTTGATCATGTGTTCTAGTGTGTAGGAATTACATCCTTGGTAGTGGCCTATGGAGTTAGTGATTCAACTATTCATATTTTACCAATGTCGTCCCTGTATGGTCGACGTATCCTTGTTTTTAGTTGTTTAAATCTAAAATTTTTGGTGATTAGTAAATCTGAACTCATCTACATTATTTTGATTAGACCAATGAGTGTGTCTGTGCATTTAGAAGTTTGCATTCGTCATGAAAGTGTTAAGTGATTTTTTGTGATTTTGGGTTTTTGGGTTTTAAATCTTTTTGAATTTAACTTTTGGTAGCTTTTCCTTAGGTGAATTTCTATTACGAATAATAACCTATTTTCATTTGGGTTGATTTGGAGTTTAACTACTCCAGTTAGCTATTTTCCATAATCAACTATTCATACAAAATGAATAAGTATCAAAAAAGTGAATGGATTATTCACTTCACACATTTTGGAAATTGAATTTGGAGAGAAAATTTGGAAATCCTCTTCTGAAGGATTATTGTTTCATTTTTTTGTGGGAGATATGAGCATGGGATCTTTGCGAGGTTAGTCTTGTTGGATTTAGCTCAAGCAGTTCTCACTTTGCCGTCAGTTTCAGCAGTTTTGGCGGATTGTTTATTTTATTCTGTGGGTTTTTGTTTTGGCCCCTTTTGCTATTAGGTAGGTCCTTCCTATTTTAATGTTTTTACTCTATTTTTTCTTTCCTTTCTTGCAGCAATATGTTAGGAGGTTGAGAACTAGTGTTCCCCTCCATTTGTGTTTGCTAGTTCTGCCCGGTTGGTCGAGTATGAATGTTTTCCCTATTTTTTGAAATGGGGGTTTGGGTTTTTGGGCCGTTATGCTAACTGTTTTTGCATATGATGTTTGATTCCTTTTATTTTCATATTTTTGGGGTTTTTGAACCCAAAGGCCAAATGGGTTTTAATTTTGGAAAATTTCCAAAATTTTGGGTTTTTACCTCATTTTGTGTGTTGCCCTATTTTCTCAACTTTTCTTAGTACATTGTGGTTCATGGACTTGGATAATCCATTTAGATATCAGTCAGACCACTTTTACATCTTTTTTTGCATTGGGATGCGTGATGCACCCATCCTCTTCACTCTATTTCGATTGAAGGATTTTTTTCTTTGTGTTCTCATCCAGTCCTTTGGTATGATCTTCATGATGGTGATGCGCCACACACGAGTACATTTTTTGGGTGACCTGTGGGGCTCGATCTTCCATGGTACTTCTAGAAGTTGTGATCATTTGGGATGGGTTGGGAATTTGCATGCCTACAGGCACTCATCATTGGATGAGCATGGGTAGGGTAGGGTAGCATATGGAGGGGGCTTCTACCTCGTAGCTTGGTGATCATTGTGCCCTAAGGGTTGGTGAAGGAAGCTTTAATTAAGTGATAATTAAATAAAATACTAGGTTGTAAAAATCTTAAGATAATAAAATGTTTGGGGTGCCAGAGCCTTGCCGTTGAGGGATGTTGAATCTACACAAGTCCTATCTTAGGCTTTTGATGTTAAGCGACTCTCCATGATGTTAGTCCCTACGTAGTATCCATTGAGATGTCTGGCCAGGACCTGTAGTTTTGCATTGTCTATGTCTTCAGTTCAGTCATCATACTACCTAGCGTGAGTGTTAGCCTTGGATGTGGTTTTATGTGTGTTTGTGGTTGGACCATTATCTCCATCAGCATGACTGGTGTGGACCTATGGGTGCCACATGGTTGGGAGGTGTAGCTACCTTCACCACTGCTAGGGACCAATGTACAGAGACAGTCTTGAGCCTAGTACGATCGTTGTTGGATGTTTTCACTTGGTACTTCGGTCTTCAGTGTATGCTTCCTTGTGATTTATGCTTTCATTGGGATGCTTGTTTATCATGTGTAGATGATGTTAGTTTGATGCATTTCCTCATGAAAATGAATACTGTATGTTAGATGATGTTATCTCACACTTTACTACTACTAGCATGTTAGATTTCCTTGATTGTTTGATGTAGGATCATCCAGAGGTATAAGGGCAATCCTATGTCACCCAAAAAAATGTACTTAGACTTAGTTTCTGTTTCATGTATTTTCATTTCTGGATACCCATTTGGGTCAAATAAAGGTTCCAACTCTCACAGTTCCACTATCAGTGTTCTAGGATAGAGTATTTGAACACCTTAGGATATGTGTAAATGCCAAAAAAAATAGGAGTATGTAATTGATCCATCATTTTGGTGAACTAGGAGGTGTAAATTGGCTAGATGAATGTAATTGTAGTTTAGAGCATTCCAGACAAAGAATTAGGTCAAAAGGCCCCACGGTTTGAAAGTTATCGCAATTTTGCGAGTTTTGGAGACCTCCTAAGAATGCTTCAAAGTTCGGTTAGGGACATTAAATGACCTCAAAAAGGGTCAAAAAAATGGGGGACAAGCAAAGCTGTCCATAGGGCTATAGAGCACTTCGAGAGCTTTCCAGAAATGTAATCGGTTCATCAATCAGAGCTACAGTTCAAAAGTTATGCCTCCCAAAAGTTTGGTTACCATTTTTGGATTCTTCTAGATTTGCATCAACTTCTAATGCAGCTTCTGGAGCCTTCTATTTGGTCGGTGGATGCCTACTAGCACTTTCTAGAATGTGTTCCTCGTCCTTAACCCTTCGAGGTCTATTTAAGGACATTTCTGGCATTGTAAAAGGTAGTTCGGAGTGGAGTTTGAGATGAGGTACTGAAAGGAGAAATTATCTCCAAATTTATGTTATTGTAAGCCCATAGGGCATGTTATGAAGTCTATTTTCTCTGTACTAAATGTACTAGCTTATTTTCACAATTAATACAATTTCCCTTTTCTTGTTGTGTCCATTCTGTGCGTGGGTTGTGTCCCCATCATTGTTGTAGCATGTTTAGTAGTGACATCCTATTACGATAGCACCGATGATCCGATCAGTGGCTTGGGACATAATGTGTGGGGGGGATGGCTAGGACCCACGATGGTCTAATGATGCCATTGACAGTTGGGAGGAACCACATACTTAGTGGTTCTTTTCTCTTTGTGATGTTTTCCCTTTCTGTACTTTCCCCTCATTGTTTGATAGATGGTTAGATTTCAGCTTTTCATCTTTTATTTATTTACTTATAGTCTGAGTGTTCATGCCTCGAGATGTGGATCTGGTACTCCCCAGTGTGGAGGTTTTATACTCTATTTTTCCCTTTTTGTGTTCTCTTTATCTATTCTTGTGTTTCTTTGGGTGACACTTTGTTAGCATGGTGCAACATAAAAGTGTTTCACACGCCCATAGAAACTGTATTGTGCGATACTAGAAAGTATCGCACGCCTCTTGGAGAAATGTCATGCGACACTAGAAAGTATCGCACACCTCTTGGAGAAATGTCGTGCAACACTGGAAAGTATCGCACCTCCTTAGAAGAAATGACGTATGATACACTTCCAATATCACACCCCCTTTTAAGAAGTATCACCCAAACCCTGATTGTGTTGCCCTCCTTTTCAAGAAATGTTGTATGACACTGGTGAAGTATCGCACAATGCTGATAAAGTATCGTACAAATTTTATGAAACCTGCACAGGTGGGTAGTGGGCACTTTTTGGTCTGATCCAAACTTTTTAGGGATGGTTTGGGGTACCCTCTTAGGTGTTCTTCAATCTTTTTGTGGTGCAATTTGTAATTCAGTTGTGTCTTTTTCGTCATTCATTCTTCAGGGTTTAAAATATACTGTTTAAGTATAAGTTGATGCATATTCAGGGCTTTAAAATATATCATTTAAGTATAAGTTGTTTATACATAAGATATATTTTAATATATGTGATGATTCATTTGAGATGGGTCTCAAACCCCTACAGGCTAAGATTAAGATTCTAAGAAATTTCAGGGCTTCAGAATTCAGACTTAGCCAATTTTCAAGAGTCTATTTTGATCTTTTAGCTTGGTCAATCTCTTATGTTTTCTTGTTTAGTGGTGACATTTGGAGATCCGTTGGGTGCCATGATGGTCATTAAGTCTTCCATTGCGATCTGTATGATTTGTGTATGTTGTTGTCATGTGCACTTACACTTGTTTAAAAAAAATATTTTGGCTTGTTTTTCATCCTTGTTCCAAGGATCTCTGGGTGGGGCATTACATTAACTAGATCAGTTCCTATTAGATTGGGCTTTGGTCTACTCCAATTTCTAGATCTGATTTGTTGCATTACAACAAATATTATCAACAATTCTTACTAGAATTCATTCTTACAGACATCCTTTCTATTACCATAGAAATTCCATCAATTTCACTAAAGCATTTACTTAATTCATTAAATTAACAATAGTAATGAATTGGCATACAATCTAAGTGAATTGCATTCAAGTGGATAGGCTTTTCTCATACACTATCAGAATAGCTGCGTAATAAAAATGGAGACAAAATTCAACAAGAATAGATATGGGAATAGTTCAATTTTGTATTAATCACCTTTGAAGATTTGCATAAAATTGCAATAAGACTCAGAATGACTCTGGAAAAGACATTAGACCCCTAAAATATCAATATATTCCAATTATTTGCAGAGAAAATACATCATAAGTTTTGCATCCTTTTACCTAGACCGAACCATACTCAATATAAACTAAAATTGTATTAGAAATCAGACCAATCTCTAGCCCTGGAATCTCACTCACATAGTTTGAGATGCAACAAGCTTAAGGTATAGAGAACTGATAGCTGTCCTAAAGATAACAAATTTTTTACAAGTGTTTTCTATCATAAAAGATAAAAAGGTGTGTAACAAAAATACTTTTACATCAAAATATTCTTTTGAGCGAACCACTTTTCTATTACACCTTCGAAATTGTGAAATCAAGGATTTTCTCTATTGATGTTTGAAAATGTTGGAGGGTTTTCAATTATCCCAATGAGAATATGACATATCTAGGGGCAGCTAACTCCCATTTTCAACATGCCATTTCAGACATTGGGCCAACTATAAGGCTTGACCCTTCTTCTACTTTAGGCTCTACAAGACCTAGGTGGGTAGACCTCATATTCAATTAATATCATACTAGTGCAAAACATATCATTGAATCTATTTACTACAAATGAAAAATGCCTTATATCTCCTAATAACTCATGAAATGACACAAATCTATAGTCACTAAATGAAAATCTATGAATCTCATAAGTCGGGTAAGGGTTAAACTGTTCTAGCTCTTCAACATAAAATTGTAAAGATGATTTGAATTTGATTTGATTTTATGTGGGTGGGGAAAGTGGATGAAAACCATGCATGGATAATAGACTTAATGACCCTGTATTTGATCAGTGCCTGATCCATTGGGAAAATTCATGAATCTCCCCCATGCATTTTGGATATCTGATACTTATTCATATATTCAAATATATGATCTATCCATTCACCTTGTAAATAGACATCAATGTTCAACTTAAATCTCATTCTGACCTGATATCTTCCTCAATAAACCTACAACCTTATTGAATTCTCTAAAGTATTTACATAATTCCTTGAATTACAAGCAATACTGAAACAACATATAGCCTTAAGGGGCTGCAACTATGACTTGAGCTCTTTATTCAAAGATCATAAAACATTACAACTCATTGAGAGTGGAGACAAGATTTAAAATGAAACTCAACCCTTGATATTTTTTGTATTCATTTCCTTGAAATAATACATGAAAATGCATAAAATTGACTCACAAAATATCTAATAAACTAGACTATTCAATGAACAAATGTTGTCATACAAGAGAGAAAATGATACGAATGAGAAACTGATGGGAGGGGAAAGGGGTATCACAGCCAAAGAAAAGCTTCATGGTCTAGAACCAACACATCCTAGATCTTTAAATTCAAGTTTCACCAATTCTAGAGCCAATTCTACTAACTATCTTCATACTAGAGAAACTTTCCAATATTTTCCAACCCTTACAAAAGAGAAGAAGAAAGTATAAATATGAAGAGGGAAATTCCCAGATTCAATTTGCAATTGACATGTGTCCCCTCTGAATTCCTTCCTAAGAAGCTAAAAAAGTCTCTCTCTACCTTCTCTCTATAACTGAATATTAAAATCTCATCATTTGGTCTCTACAAGGTAGAAATATCTGAGATATTTTTTTTTTTATCGTCATAACTGATTTTGGTGCTAAAGTGAATTCACGGTAAAAAGTGAAAATTGGTTCAATGTGACTTCTAGAATGCAAGAAAACTATTTAGGGATGATTTTCTCAACATTCAAATCCTAGAAAGCTGTTAAAACTATCGTCTAACCAAATCCTATTATCAATGATGAGTTTTGCCTATTCTACTGAGAATGCCCTAGATTTTACAAACTAGCTTACAGACTAAACTAGTGAATACTTGTGCACAATCTAATCTCAAATTTAGAAAGTTTTTCTTGTTCCAATTTCGGTGGTATATTGGAGGTGCCCATTTTCGATAGAAATAGCCCCTGTTATGCTTGTTTGAAAATTAGACCTCTGCTCCATGGTTTTCAAAGCACTTGAATATTTCAATTTTGAAATATTATAAAGTTTGAACTATGTTTCAATCAAACTTTATTTAAAATGAGTAGTATGTGCATCTCAAAGGATAGAAACAAAATTTAATTTTATAACTTTGAAATCTCCTTCACTCTTCCATTCAAGTCAAACTTGGTTTGACCATCTGCAACACATGTCATCACGTGATTAGATCAAGCTTGTACAGCTAGTGCCACATGACATCACCTCATTCATCCTTGTCATTTCCAGATCATTGCACCACCCAGATATCACATCATACTCACTATGTTGCTATGCTTAATTGGTGAGAAACTTTGATTAGCGACATAGCGACATTTGTCTAATCTGCCACATGGCACAATCTGGTACACCTCCTAGATCTACTCACCACATCATCGCCATCCTTAGAATTCATGCCACATGACACCTTGCAGTTGGTCTAGAGCTCCACATCATCACTGAGTCATTTAATACAACTATCTGGCTACCACTTGTGAGATGATCATTTTGCATGTTGCCAGGTCCTACACTACTTTCTCAACTTCTAATCAGATATTCAATTTTCTGAGCCAAATCTATGATATTTTGGCAAGTCTCTATATCACTTACTAGAAAATCTCACCATTTTTTGGTGGCAACATAGCAACCATTGGAAACCTCCATTTTTTCGTCAGCTTTTTTGGTGTTCTATTTTGCATGCTCATTCAAAATTTACTTGCCTCCAACTCCAAGTGGTTGTTCACAGGGCATGGGCCCCTTCAGTGCACACTTCCCCTTTTTAAAAGGGCATGTCCTATAAGACACAAGGCATACTATTTGTTTTTGTATTTAAACATAATAAAAGTCTCCTATTTCGTGAATGTGGGATTTAGTGGTTTTAATGTTTTCCCATTGACTGTGTTTTTTTCTTGCAAGGCACATGTCTTTGATGCCATCTTCACATTCCTCTGCTGTCTAAAATGGTCTAGCTCTTTGCTTAGCCACCCTAGCTTCTCACATGATCAAAAAATAAAAATAAAAAAATGTCTCTTCCTTTAATTTCAATTGACACAGGTCTCTACTTGCTTATGGCATCTTATCTGATGCAAAATTCCTTCCTTTGTTCAACGTGGAGTATGGCTTCCTTTTAACGCCTGGGTGGCTTAAAGATTTTTGGCAATATGGTAGTGGCTCTTTATAGTGTGGGGTCTATTCTTCATTGGTAGTGCTTTAATTCCTTTTTGAGGGCATGTCTTCTTACGTTGATCTATTGCTCCCTTGTTCAAAACCATTGCTCTTTATCTTAGCTAGCTCCTCTTATAATGTACCTAAATTTTTTCTACATGCTGGGTCTTCAGTTTAGCATGGAGATTCGTTAGTTTGATGCTACTTTGGGCTTTCCCTATTTTTTTTTACATGACATAAATGCTCAATCCTGCTCTCCTTTGCCTAAGGCTTGCGTGAGCTTCTTTTTCCTTACTGTCATGAATTCCTCTTTGTGTGGTTTGCCTTCTCCTACTGGCATTGACTTCCTCAATATTTTCTATTGGTTTGGGTTCCTACTCTATTCATGTGCCTGGGTTCTTGTCTTCTTTATCATGCTTGTAGCTTCTTTTATGCAAATTTCTTTTGTCTTTAGTGGGTGCCCTGGTAATATTGTCTCCAATTGTATAATAGCAGGCACACCATGCTCTAAGGAAAATTTCACTTGAGCTTCATGCAAATCTCTTGATGTAAAGGACATGGTCAAAACATTTCTCTTCAAGAGATATGCACCTTAGGTAGCCACACAGCCTATATCTAATGCAACTCTGGTAGTGCCATCTACAATAGGGATTACTTTAGCGATGTCATCAATACATTGATCTGCACCTTGGGGAAAAATTGTACCTCCTCTAGGAAACTTGAATACATCGCCTTCAAATTGAACCCAATTTTGAACAACCTTTTCTATTGTAAGACTTTTGTAAGGAACATTTGCATAAGGAACATAGTCATGGCTCTTTGGGCATGGAAATGGATTTCTATATCCTTTTGGAGAAGGAATGAGACAATGCAACTTTTCATCCTCCAGTGGGCAGTGCCTTTCTCTATATATCATGTTTTCTCCAAGAAAGGTTATAATCCTCTTTTGATCATGGCAAGGTGTGTGATCAATGTATTTTGCATTGCAAGGTATAAACATTATTGCTTTTGATCCATCAAATATCATCACCTTGCCATGATGTTTTTCTTATTTTAATTTCACTACTGACATTATTTTCCTTTCTTCGGTGCCTCTCTTCTTTATACCTCCTTTCACTATCATTAGTTTCCCAACTTCCTCTAAGTGCTTGCTTAAAAGCTTGTCCTCGACACTATCTTCATAAATCAAATCTTCTATTATTCTCCCTTTTAAAACAATAATAAAACCTCACAGTGTTTCTATCAATCTGATGGAATCAGTCAAGCCCCAAAATGGGTCCAACTAAAAAAAAATTCATTTTCAAGCAACTAACTTTGCATAATGATCTAGTGATCACTTCAAATTGTCTAAAAGTGATTTCAAGCATTGATTTGATCATTAAAACTCATTTATCATTTTTTGCAAACTGTCACTTTTGTGCCAGGAGGTCTGTTGACTGGCCTTAAAACTGACCCAAACACCTAATCGAGTTTTTGAAAACTGGCATATTGAATCTCTATTATGCATACCTGCATCCTGTTGAATCTCATCTCATGAAAAATTTAGGGTCAAAAGGTATTCGCTGTCAAAGTGACCCTTTCAAAACTTCCTACAAGAAAACATGTCAGAAAACAACAAATCGCGTTTGGAATTGGCTTCAAAAACTAGGAAAATGGACATTTGGGAAAATGAAACTCGAGGTATTGGTTCACTATCATGAGAAGAGCATAAGTTTGCAATTTGGGCTCATGACTAATAGTTGGGCATAAATGGCGAGCTGCCAAAGTAGGCTACTTGGATTTTGCATAATGGAACCAATGTCAGAAAAGCAATTTTTGCAAATGGAATTGATCTAGAAAAGTGTGTGTATAGATTCATCAAGACTTAAAATTGGCACAGTTAAGTATTTTTAGAGGGAAACACAATGGTACAATCCATTTGATCTCACCTATCATAGAGTAGGAGTTATAACATCATGAACAGGTGTTCCAACAAATTTGCAAATGCTGACACCAGTAAAAAGTTAAATTGCATTTGGAATCGCATTTGAAAATTGGATTCGTCATAAATTGAAACTTGAAACATAACAAGTCTTTGATGTCTAAAATGTAATGCAAAAGGAATTTTAACATTTTAGTCAACTGGATCAAAGTTATAACTCATCAAACAGTGCCTCCCAGAATTATGTGCAATGTGCATCAGCATGAAAACATTAAATGACCAACTTTGAGGGATTCAAAACCTAGTCAAACAGACTCAAAATGACTCAAATCCTGAAACATAGGATCTTACGTATGAACAATAGATACTCCCAAAGTGGAAAGTCATGAAACATTTCTAGGTGCAAGTTATTCAATTGCAAACATAGGCTCATGTCATTGTTTGACAGTCAGGGTAAAATACAGAATTGGAGATAGCTCAAAATGGGACTCATAGATTGGCTCGGAATGATAGTTTAACTTCATAGAACACTTAGATGCACTAAATTTAGGGTGTTAGAAACATTAAACATTTTAGGGGCCTCAAAGGTATAGCTGGGTACTATCTCATTTAAAAGCATTTATAGGGCTCAATTTTCTCAACAGTGTTCAAAATTCAAGCTACAATTTTGAGTGAAAATAGTGGCTCTATTTGGGGATGCATGTCCCTTGTAGACATGGAAAGGATTTAGATCTCTAGGAGAAGTAGACCATTCCCAAAATAGAAAAAAAATCTCTCTTGAACAACTTTATTGAAAGCAGGGAAAAAACTACACTACTATGTACAAGCGATGGCCCTGGGCCACCGAAAAGTTTTCAAAACTTCTTACCTTTGTCATACACCTAATTTTCATTTACATTTATTTGAGGTAAGTTGAAAATATCTTTCTCAATTTCACCAATCAGATTAGTATCTTGAATAAAATCACTTGGTAAAACAAAATATCTTTCTTCATTCTCATAGTGCAAGTACAAATGAGCATTAACTTCTACCTCCTGCATACTGTGAGAAAATAAATCAGCATGCTCATGACTACACAAACTGAACTGAGAATCAAAATCCAACAATGATTCATGCATGTTGATTGGAAACACAAAAACTTCATATTCTACACCATTCACCAAGTTGCATGTACCAAAAACTTGCAACTCACCTTGT
This sequence comes from Cupressus sempervirens, assembly GCA_028749045.1. Lineage (NCBI taxonomy): Eukaryota > Viridiplantae > Streptophyta > Pinopsida > Cupressales > Cupressaceae > Cupressus > Cupressus sempervirens. The sequence goes on along the minus strand of CM053784.1, from coordinate 86,990,438 downwards.
GTCTCCGGCTGCAAAGATATGAAATTTGATTGTTGCCTACTTATAGTCATGTCACTTATCAAATCAGATTTATCTTTCACTGAAATGTCTTCACATTCTTCACACAATTGATTAGTCACCAAATATGAGAACTCATTCTAAAAGTACTGATCTAAACTATGTTGATCACAATCATTTTCTTCATCTGATTAAATGTCGGAATGAACCTTGAAATTATCTCTACAAGACTTATTAGCATATAAAAAAAATCTATAATCTAATTGATAATATTCACTATTTTCCTCTTCATCACATGAAACATTAGAACATATTGTATCAAAATCAACATGAGGAGAATTTGAAACAGCATTAACCTTCCCTTCATTAACATTCCCTGCATCCAACAAATTGTCATGTGCAAAGACATTTGAGGTACTATCATCTACACCTCCAAAATCTGATAAGGATTATTCGGATTCCACATCTCTTTCTACATGAAACTTTGGGGAAGTAACTTGACTAAATGAAGAAACATTATGACGAAAAATATGAAGATCCTTAGAAACACTTGCTTTTCAAAATCACAAGCCAACAAAATAGAGATTTCATTTGGGCTCAAGAAGACTGCCTCAAAAATATTCTCTCGACTGTGATTATCATCTAGATGGCATGAAGAATTTACAATAGAAAGATCATTAGTATACCAATCTAGAAAATCAAAATTGTTACAACATTCATTCTTATCACGGCAATCACTACCCTTACTGCTGTTACAAATTTCTTCAACTTCATATTCACTGTAACAAAATTTATTTTCACTTTCACATCCATCTTCCTTATGCTGATTGCAATTACTCAATTCACTTGCATTTGAATCCTTCTCTTCACATTCAGAAGACATATTATCTTTATGTACAGATTCATTATATTCATTACTACCCTAACTTTCAGCACATCCATTATTATCATTAGGAGATATATCATGAAATCTATAATCACTGCTTTCCATCTCCTCAATGAATCTTTCAATTTGCAAAAAACCTTTGTAATCTTATAGATGCTGGCCAATTGAGTGAATCAGGTACTAGAACATCAAGGAAAATACTAGTCAGGGAAGATTCCTCAGGTCTACAATGAAAAGACATCTTGCTGATTACTAATTTAAGCCTTAAATAAAATTGTTCGACATTTAAACCTTGAGTATTTCCTACCTCAATTCTTATAAGATTGACAATCCTTTTGTAGAATAGTCTATTCAATATAGCAATGTTATTATTCACAATTTCTAAACCCTCAAAATTTGGCAAACTAATCTCAAATCTAAGGTCTAACTCCATTATAAAACAAAATTTTCTACCTCGTCATTTTAGTGCTAAAAATCACTGAATAGAGGCAACCATTTTAGACACTTGACTTCCATGAAAAGACACATGAAAATAAAAATACCTCAAGTGCTAATACTAAACTTCGATCTGCTAACTTGGCATAGTTGTAAGACTGAAATTCTTTACACTACTGATCAAACTTTGTAGAGCCACCACCTATTTGCAAGAGGAATAAAATAATCGCTGTTGTGATCTCACTTCACTTTCTTATAACAACAGAATGCAAACAACACTTTAAGAAATTATCAAGAATTTAAAACTTCCTTTTCAAGATACTATCAAAAGCTTTAGATCTACCCATACAATTGAAAATTCTTCAAATAAGAATCAAACTAGGAACATACTAGTATAGAGATTTGAGAGTCACCACTCACTTATGTGAGAAATAAAACATAATTTGTCACTTGACAAATCTGAACTAGACCTTCAATGTAGGAGAAACTTGCAAATCATTATCATCTTGAAAATAATTTACACTTTATAAATCAATTCTTGACTCTGAACTTTCTCAACAACACTTGCTAAAATTGAATTGATTGAAGATAGACCTATAACAATCATAGAACACAATTTACATCCAATTTCACAACATGTTGTTGTCCATGAATAAAGCTTCACTAGGGATCACAAAACCTTGCATACAAAACTAAATATGCAAAATACATTGGAGGTTTCTAGCTCCATAATTTAGGCATTTAGAACCTTGTTCCCCAGAAAAGTCACCATTTTGTTGGTGTTTGAAAATGCTCGAGGGTTTTCAATTATCCCAATGAGAATATGACATATCTAGGGGCAGCTAACTCCCACTTCCAACATGCTATTTTAGACATCAGGCCAACTATAAGGCTTGACCCTTCTTCTACTTTAGGCTTTGCAAGACCTAGGTGGGTAGACCTCAGATTCAATTAATATCGTACCAGTGCAAAAAATATCCTTGAATCTATTTACTTCAAATGAAAACCCCTTATATCTCCTAATAAATCATGAAATGACATAGATCTACATTCGTTAAATGAAAATATATGAATCTCATAAGCTGAGTAAGGGTTAAACTATTCTAGCTCTTCAACATAAAATTGTAAATATGATTTGAATTTGATTTGATTTTATGTGGGTGGGGAAAGTTGATGAAAACCATGCATGGACAATAGACTTAACGACCCTGTATCTGATCAGTGCCTGATCCATTGGGAAAATTCATGAATCTCCCCCATGCATTTTGGATATCTAATACTTATTCATATATTCAAATATATGATCTATCCATTCACCTTGTAAATAGACATCAATGTTCAACTTAAATCTCATTCTTACCTAATATCCTCCTCAATAAACCTACAAACCTATTGAATTCTCTAAAGAATTTACATAATTCCTTGAATTACAAGCAATAATGAAACAACATATAGCCTTAAGGGACTGCACCTATGACCTAAGCTCTTTGTTCAAAGATCATAAAACATTACAACTAATTGAGAATGGAGACAAGATTTAAAATGAAACTCAACCCTTGCTATTTTTTGTATTCATTTCCTTAAAATAATACATGAAAATGCATAAAATTGACTCACAAACTATCTAATAAACTAGACTATTCAATGAACAAATGATGTCATACAAGAGAGAAAATAGTAGGAATGAGAAACTGATGGGATGGGAAGGGGGTATCACAGCCAAAGCAAAGCTTCATGGTCTGGAACCAACACATCCCAGATCTTTCCATTTAGGTTTCACCAATTCCAGAGCCAATTTTTCTAACTATCTTCATACCAAAGAAACTTTTCAATATTTTCCAACCCTTACAAAAAAGAAGAATAAAGTATAAATATCAAGTGGACAATTCTTGAATTCAATTTGCAATTGACATGTGTCCCCTCTGAATTCCTTCCTAAGAATCTGAAAACATCTCTCTCTACCTTCTCTCTGTAACTGAATATCAAAATCTCATCATTTGGTCTCTACAAGGCAGAAATATCTGAGATATTTTTTGTTATCATCATAACTGATTTTGGTGTTAAAGTGAATTCATGGTAAAAAGTGAAAATCGGTTCAATGTGACTTCCAAAATGCAAGAAAATTGTTCAGGGATGATTTTCTCAACATTTAGATCCTAGGAAGCCGTTAAAACTACCTTCTAACCAAATCTGATTATCAATGATGAGTTTTTCCTATTCTGCTGAGAATGCCCCAGATTTTACAAACTGGCTTATAGACTGAACTGGTGAATACCTCTGCATAATCTAATCTCAAATTTGGAAAGTTTATCTTGTTTTGATTCTAGTGGTATATTGGAGTGCCCATATTCAATAGAAATAACCCCTGTTATGCCTGTTTGAAAATCAGACCTTTGCTCCATGGCTTTCAAAGCACTTGAATATTTTAAAAAAATTGAAATATTATAAAGTTTGAACTATGTTTGAATCAAACTTTATTTAAAATGAGCAGTACGTGCATCTCAAAGGATAGAAATAAAATTTAATTTTATAACTTTTAAATATCCTTCACTCTTCCATTCAAGTCAAACTTGGTTTGACCATCTATGACACATGTCATCACGTGATTGGATCAGGCTTTTACAGATGACACCACATGGCATCATCTCATTTTTCCTTGTCATTGCTATATCATTGTAGCACCTGGATGCCACATCATACTTGCTATGTCACTATGCTTAACCATTGAGCAACTTTGGTTAGTGACATAGTGACATCTATCTAATCTACTATGTGGCACATTCTGGTGCACCTCCTACATCTGCTTGCCACATCATCACCATCCTTAGAATTTGTGCCACATGGCACCTTGTGGTTGGTCTAGAGCTCCACATCATCACTAAGTTGTTTAATACCATTGTCGACTGCCACTTGTCAAATATGATCATTTTGCCACATCATTGTTGCTAGGTCCCACACTGCTTTCTCAACTTCTAAATGGATATTCAATTTTCCAGGTCAGATCTATGATTTTTTGGCTAGTCGCTATGTCGCTTATCAAAAAATCCTCACCATTTTTTGGTGACAACATAGGGACCACTAGAAACCTCCATTTTTTGTCAACTTTTTTGGTGCTATGTTTTGCATGCTCATTTAAAATTTACTTGCCTCCAGCTCCAACTAGCCATTCACAGGGTGTGGGCCCCTTCAGTAGAAACTTCCCCTTTTTAAAAGGGCATGTCCCTTAAGACACAAGGCATACTATTTTTTTTTGTATTTAAACATAATAAAAGTTCCCTATTTTGTGAATGTGGGATATAGTGGTTTTAATGTTTTCCCATTGACTGCATTTTTTGCTTGCAAGGCACATGTCTTTGATGCCATCTTCACATTCCTCTACTATTTGAAATGGTCTTGCTCTTTTCTTAGCCACACTAGCTTCTCACATTATCAACAAATAAAAATAAAAAAAATCTCTTTTCCTTCAATTTCAATTGACATAGGTATCTGCTTGCTTATGGTGTCTTATCTAATTCAAAATGACTTCCTTTGTTCAGCGTGGAGTATGGCTTCCTTTTAATGCTTGGGTGGCTTAAAGCTTTCTGGCTATATATAAGTGGTTCTTTATAGCGTGGGGTTTTTTCTTCATTGGCAGTGCTTTCTTTCCTTTTTGAGCATGTGTCTTCTTACATTGATCTATTGCTCCCCTGTTCAAAACCATTGCTCCTTATCTTAGCCAGCTCCTCTTATAATGTACCTACATTTTTTCTACATGTTGGGTCTTCAATTTACTATGGAGATTCCTTAGTTTGATGCCACTTTGGGCCCCCTATTTTGTTTTACATGATGTGAATGCTCAATCCTACTCTCCTTTGCCTAAGGCTTGCGTGAGCTTCTTTTTCCTTGCTGTCACAAATTCCTCTTTGCGTGGTTTGCCTTCTCTTTCTGGCATTGACTTCCTCAATGTTTTCTATTTCTTTGGGTTCCTGCTCTATTCATGTGCCTGGGTTCTGGTCTTCTTTATCATCCCTACAGCTTCTTTTATGTAGATTTCTTTTGTCTTCAATGGGTGGTATGGTAATATTGTCTCCAATTGTATAACAATAGACACACCACGCTCTAAAGCGAATTGCACTTGAGCTTCATGTGAATCTCTTGATGTAAAGGACATGGTCAAAACATCTCTTGAAGAGATATGCACCTCAGCTAGCCACCCCACCACTTGTATCTAATGCAACTCTAGTAGTGCCATCTACAATAGGGATTCTTTAGTGATTTCATCAATACATTTATCCGTGCCTTTGGGAAAAATTGTGCCTCCTCCAGGAAACTTGAATACATGACCTTCAAATTGAACCCAATTCTACATAGCCTTTTCTATCGTAAGAATTTTGTAAGGAAAATTTGCATAAGGAACATAGTCATGGCTCTTTGGGCATGGAAATGGATTTCTATATCCTTTTGCAGTAGGAATGAGACAATCTAACTTTTCATCCTCCGATAGGCAGTGACTTTCTCTATATATCATGTTTTCTCTAGGAAAGGTTATAATATTCTTTTGATCATGGCAAGGTGTGTGATCAATTTATTTTGCATTGCAAGGTTTAAATATTGTTTTTTTTTATCCATCAAATATTACCACCTTGCCATGATGTTTTTCTTATTTTAATTTCACTTCTGGCATTATTTTTCTTTCTTCGGTGCCTCTCTTCTTTATACCTCCTTTCGCTATCATTAGTTTACCAACTTCCTCTGAGTGCTTGCTTAAAATATTTTCCTCAACACTATCTTCATAAATCACATCTTCTATTATTCTCCCTTTAAGAAAATCATAAAACTTCATAGTGTTTCTATCAATATGATGGAATCAGTCGAGCTCCAAAATGGGTCTGACTGAATTTCTTTTTGTTTTCAAGCAACCGACTTTGCATAATGATCCAATGATCACCTAAAAAATTTTGAAAGTGATTTCAAGCATTAATTTGATCATTAAAACTCATTTATCATTTTTTGCAAACTGTCACTTTTCTGCCAAGAGGTCTGTTGACTGGCCTTAAAAATTGACCCAATCACCTAATTGGGTTTTGAAAATTGGCATACTAAATCTTTGTTATGCATGCTTGCATCTTGTCAAATATCATCTCATGATGAATTTGGTGTCAGAAGATATTTGCTATCAAAGTGACCATTTCAAAACTGCCTGCAAGAAAACATGTCAGAAAACAACAAATCACGTTTGGAATTGGCTTTGAAAACTGGGCAGATGGACATTTGGGAAAATGAAACTTAGGGCATTGGTTCACTGTCATGAGAAGAGCATAAGTTTTCAATTTGGTCTTGTGACAAATAGCTGGGCATAAATGGCGAGCGATCAAAGTGGGCTACTTGAATTTTTTAGACTGGAAACAATGTCAGAAATGCTATTTTTGCAAATGAAATTGATCTGGAAAAGTGTGCATACAGATTTTTAAAGACTTAAAAATTGGCACACTTAAAGTATTTTTAGAGAGAAACACAATGGTACAATCCATTTGATCTCACCTATCATAGATTAGTAGTTATAACATCATGAACAGGGGTTCCAACAAATCTGCAAATGCTGACACTAGTAAAAGGTTATAAATTGTGTTTGGAATCGCATTTGAAAACTGACCAAACAGATTCTTCATAAGCTAAAACTTGAAACATAACAAGTCTCTAATGTCTACAATGCAATGCAAAAGGAATTTTTGCATTTTGGTCAACTGGGTCAAAGTCATAACTCGTCAAATAGGGCCTCCCAAAATTATGTGCAATGTGCATTAGCATGAAAATATTAAATGACGAACTTTGATGGATTCAAAACCTAATGAAATGGACTCAAAATGAATCAAAATTTGAAACATAGGCTCTCAAGTGTGAACACTAGATACTCCCAAAGTGGCAAGTCATGAAAAATTTATGGGTGCAAGTTATTCGATTGCAAACATAGGCTCTTCTCACTGTTTGACACTTAGGGTAAAATGTAAAATTGGAGATTGCTCAAAACAGGACTTCACAAATTGGCTTGGAATGACAGTTTAACTTCATAGAACACTTAGACACACTGAATGCAGGGTGTTAGAAACATTAAACACCTTAGGGGCCTCAAAGGTATAGCTAGGTACAATCTCATTTAAAAGAATTTATAGGGCTCAATTTTCTCAATAGTGTTCAAAATTTGGGCTACAATTTTGACTGCCAACATGCTCCCATGTTATTCTAATTCTTTGGAGTACATGGCTATTAGGCTTGAGAGTGATGTGTCCTATTCTGTTACCTACAAGCTTACCTAAACTCAGGGGTTCTCATTATCTTCATCATGGACTATTAAAGTAATAATTACCTCTACAACTTCTTCCACCCCATCATCTTCTGCCATCTATTTTGTAGTCATAAATTTCTCTTTCCACTCATTGAAAGTAGTGTCATTAGGCCAATCAAAGTTTAGGATTTCCCTCTATATTTTTATTACAAAATTTACATCTACTTCTATTTCAATGAGATCCTTCATGATAATATTGTAAAATAACTACACTTTAACCAACTCTTCATTGGTCATTGCCCATAGTAGGTGTCCCTTTTCATTTAAAACATTATTCATTCTTTGGCAAAATATTTCACTTAATTCCTTTTTCCATTCTATCAACTTTTTTGAGTGCACTAGGAAAAAGGTCAAACTTCTAAATTTTATACTTGGAGAAACAAATTGTTATTATTTTCTAAATAGAAACCCATTTGCTGTCAAAATCCTCCAACTTATTAAATAGATCAAAAATCTTTTCTATTTGGTGACATGGCAACTGAATGACAAATATGCACATAGCAGTAATGTCATTATTTCTTCTACTCCACTTCTATACAATGGGTGTCAATTTACCTTCATCTCCTTTTAATTCATCCCAAATAACTAAAATTTTTTCCATCTGATCATAAAATGTTGGCCAATCAATTCTATCTACAAAGTACATAATAGGTTGCCTTAGTTTTTCTTCATATTGATTATTTAATTCTACATGCATTGCATATATTTATTCCTTTCTTCTTCAAATTCTTCTATAGTGTAGAATTCAAGCCTCTGTGGGGTGTCTGGTATTTCAACAATGGGAGTTGATTTAAATGGCTCAACTACTGGCTAGGATATAAAATTCTTGGCCTACTAGATTCTCCCATCTTTCTCTTCCCAAGTTGCTTGTCCATTTGAGACACTTGATTTTCTAGTAACTATATATGCTTCCCCTTTAGAACTTCTTCAAATTTAGTATTTAGTTCTAAGAACTTAATCTATTCTTTTCCAAACACCACATTCCTAAATTTTACCATTTCTAAAGTCAGTCCAAAATTTTGTTGGCTACTCACTTCATCAGCCCTATATAATATAAGAGTACCAATATGTTCTGCACTAAAAATTTCATGCATTCTAGTTTTATCTCTTTCTTCAATTGACCAAATTACTAGGGCCTAATGATCATCACTGAATCTAATTCCCCTATGTGCCTGTAGTATTTCTTCCTCTATTTTATATTGCACATTTTTCTCTTTTCTAACTAAGTCAAAGATCATAGCATTAGCTATGTCCTACTCAGGCAAAATCAAGACCCCTAACTCCTTAACTAACCGCCTCCTAACCTTAGGTGTTAACTGGGAAAAATCACTCAAAAATTTAGATTTTACCTCTTCTTCAATAACAGAATCTAGTTTGCCAAGTTGCTCTACCTTTATTTTCTCACATATCTTCTCAAAATTTCCTATATTCCTTCTCCATAAAAATTGTGCAAAAGCCCTATATTTATCTAAAATTTTCATCATTTATAAACTTCTGAGAAGCTTGAGTAATGATTGGGTCTATCTCCTTACCTTGATAATCAACAACTATGAGGTCTAAGGATGGCACAAGAGGTTCTTGAGGCACTCCTCTTTCCATGTCTATAGAAGTGGCAATTACATCCCCTTCTTTGCCTATTTGTCTTTGTTTCTCTCTTAAGGATGCTTCATCCTCTATTCTGATTAGGGTTGGAGTTGGGGAATACTCTTCTACATGAGAAGAGGATCCTTGCTCTACTTTCTACCTCTTTTGAGAACATGCTATAGGTTGGCTCTCTAGCCTTGGTCTTCTATGAGGGGGAACCTATTGTATGTTTTGAACTACTGTGTACCCTGCTCTCTTCTATAATGTATACTATCCTTGAGAAACTATCATTCTACTATTTATTCTTCTCTCCACCTCATCTACTCTATTAGGATAGGCCTTAACATATGTAGCTTTTTTCTTGTTCATAGTTTGCAATATTGTAGAAAAATTATTCATTAATACATTCATTTTAGCTCCTCAATATTTTTTGTCTTTCAAAGGATCATAATCAGAGTCAAATGCATTAATGAATTCCAAAATTCTACTGAATACTACCCATTTCTCTTTCCTCACCTCTTGTTCTTATAAGGAGAAGATATTCCTAATAATATCTTCAAGGAAATACACCTACTATGTCATACGGGTGGCTTTTGTCCTTTCTCTTAGAAGATCAAAGAATCCCTCTGGTTCAATGTACCTTGGATTAGATTTTTCCATATTGTACTTATTAAAAAATAAACTAAGATGTCTCCATCCCTTCCTCACAAAAAAAAATCATACACTAGAGTAACAACTCAGAAGAAAGTGCCCTTACCCTTACCAAACATATCTCTTTCCTCAATGGTTTTGATCTGCCACAACAATTATGCTATCCCTATCTTCAATGGAACATGGAAAGGTAGAACATGAGGCTTCCCCAAAAAACCATATACTCTAATCACTATAGACATGTTATATGGGATTATATCCCCCCAATTGTGACTAACCAAGAGCACTTTTGCATGATATTTGGGTTTGATCAATTCTAACAGTGACTTTGGGATTCTAGGGCCTCTTGTGTCACATCAACACTCCACAATTGGACTGGTTGCTTTTCACCATCTCTTGTCAACTCCAATTCCATACCCTTAGAGAAAAAGGTAACTCCCTCAAAAAGACATACCTATATGAGCAAGGAGTACCAGCCAAAGGGTTTGTTTACCTCTCCTTTTGATATTCCTACCAAACCATTATGAATTTATTTTGCTAAGAAAGACGCAAAATCCAAAATACTACTCATTTCAAACTATAATGTTTGAGCCATAATAAGAACAATAGAGCCTGGGATGTATTCCCCTTCATCCATCCCAAAGATTTGGCAGAGGGAAAAGTACAAGGCTTGAGCCCTAGGATTAAAGTATTTCCTCATCAATGGCTCTAGGGTATTAGGTGTGACCAAGGGTAGTGTACCAATCATGGTGAAATGTTGTTGTAGAGGCCCTGCTCTTAGGTACACTCTCTATGCATCATACCTTGCTTGAAGGTCATCCATGTCAATAATCTCATACACAACATGGTTAGGGTTGAGGTGAAAAACCTCACTAATCAATTTAGGAGAAACTCTAAAAATATTTTCTCCAACATAGTTCTTCACAAATCTAGTAATACGATCATATTTCTTAGCTAGATCAACTAGTAGATCACTATCAAAGAAAACTCTAGGGACTATCAATTTTCCAATATTGAACTCCTAGACATTACTTAAAGGGGTATCTAGTTTTCTTTTAGCAAACCATTTTTTGAACAATTCTAACCCTCCCATGGAAATTTGGGCATCTCTCAAATTATTTTCTTTATCATAGAAACCCTCTACAACTATCAACCTAGGGTTCTTTGGAATGAACTCCCTTCCTACTATTATTTCATCCACAGATGGGGGAAATCAGTCAAGATCATCATGGATAGACATCTTGAGATAGTCAGTGTGTCTAGAGAATTCCTTTTGTGGAGGCATTTTTTGAAAACTTTAAACTTCATAACACCAATTTCTTAATTTTCAAAAGTTGCAGATCACTTACTGAATTTTTCCTCTTTCTCTATGGATTTTTTCTATAATTTTGTTAAACACTTGGCAAAATTTATGCCCTAGCTCCAAAAAACCCTTGCACTCTAATAGCCCATCATGATTATGTGATTCAATAATGGTGAAATTGTGTATTATACCAAGGCATTGAAATGACATGAAGGAGTTCTGAGGCACATTAATTCCCTTTAGCCATTAATTTTGTGTCATGCTTCAAGTTTGAATTTCATCGATTGATCTTAAAACATTGGATGGCTTTATTTGAAAAAATAAAATTGGTTTAAAGTTTTAGAGCTCCTGGCCACGTGTTAAACAGGTACTTCCCCCCATTATTTAAAGTTCAAGAATCTTGATGATGTGGGTAAGTACTGGCCATTTATCTCAAAAATGTATATGGTCATGAGAATTCAAACATCTTTGAAGTACAACCTTTGTTATTGAGATCCAACTAGAATTACACTTCAACACCTCTTTCTAGCCTGGCACACCTCAGCACATATCTTTCACAATTGGTCCCACCTCACCATGCATCACATTAGCACTTCCCTACATTATTTAAATGTCATGCAACTTCATAATATGGGTAAGTGCTAACCTTTGATCTTGCACAGCTCGATGATCACAAAAAAATTGTATCCTTATATCATGTAGTTAGCTAGCTTGACTAATTGGATATCACCTTTCAAACCAATGTGCTCTAACAAGTGCCATAATAGAGAAATAATTACTGCCTCTGAGAAAGGTGGAATCATGATGTCACTATGTGCTATGTGTCATGTTAGTGCTTCCCCACTTTAGTTAAACTTCTCACATTTTTAGGAAGTGGTGAAGTACTCACCGTTGATCTTCCTTAGATCAATGGCATAAAGATACAAAATTTAAGAAAAATCCCACTATTTTCTCCCAACCAATGATATCACTTAAAAATCAAATGTGTTCTAAAAAATCTAATAGTTGCACAAACTACAATATCAACTCTTAGAATTTTCACACCCATGAAATCATCATTTCAAACTTGGCATATACATGTCATGTTCCACCAATGAATGTGCTCCAATTCATCAAAGCTTTACAAACTTGTGTGACTCAGTAGCCTTCTCAAAGCTTGGTCCCACTGTGCCACACAATGCATTGGTGCTTGCCTGCATTAGTTAATGCTTTCCCACATTAGTTAAAGTTTGATTATTTTCTTAATGTGGGGAAGTGTTCTCTGTCGATCTTGCTAAGATCAATAGTGAATCAAAATCTTTGCACATACGGATCTAGTCAACCAAGTCAACCAATGAAATACTTTCTTTATGGTCCAGCTCATCTAACAATTGCCATGAAAAAATGTCATTACTATCTTTTGAAAAAGTGGGTCCATGACATCAGTATGTGCTATGTGTCTTTTTGGTGCTTCACCACTTTATGTAACTATCATGCATATTCTTAATGTGGAGAAGCACTCTTCTCCTCTCTTACCAAGATCGACGATGCATCACAACTAAATGTAGAGTAATAACTTCATTAAAAGAGCCAACCAATAACATCATAGGAAATTTGAAGGTGTGTTGATGGGCATTGACAACTCTACAAAAAGGATTTGACAAATTCTGACAAGCTATAGACTTTGCAGCACACTGAAGTTCCACCATCAACAAGGGCTATGTGGCACATTTGTACTTGCCCACTTTATTTACAGTTCTTGCATTTTCTTAATGTGGGGAATTTCTCTCCATTGATCTTGATAAGATTGATTATTAATCAAAAAGGTTTCCATAATTAAGGATTTTAAATAAAACATTCAAAAGACTAACTGCAATTAAATGTTGGGTTAGCAGGGGTTTATAATGTAAATATATATGGCAATGCTTGCAACATGAAACTTTAGGGTAAATTTTTCCTACCTAAATTATTTTTGAAATATTATTTTCAAAAAATTTAAAGGGCTAGGGTAAAATAGAATAAGGCTTTAGGGTTTTCATGAATCTTACCTAGGGTCTTGACCTAAATTCAAGACTTTAAAAACACACACTTAGGCTTTTTCATTGTTGAATGCAACAAAACAAGAATGGTGAAAAACTAGGCCAATAGAAGTGATGTGTTTTATCATGCTTATAATCTATAGGACATCTCTAGCATACACATTCAAGTCAAACATAGGCCTCAAGACTTCATACATGTCCAACTTATATTTCTTTTTGAACACCTTTATCATGTTCTAAATATTAGACTAGGTATCATAGTTGAAGGCTCCAAATTTCAAGGAAAACTTGTATCCTTTCTTCTTTAGGCTTCCTCTTAGTATGTTTAGTTGTAGATCTTTCTATATAATCTCGATCAAAACAATCATGTCACTTGGATACCTTGGTAGTTTCAAGGGAAATCCATCAAATGTTGCAAGCCACAAATAAGAAAATGATGAAAATTGGATAAAATAATACCCAAATTGACTGATGGCAACCATGGCTTCTAGACTAAATCTCCTTTCTAGGTGTCCATGTAGTTCCCTACAAATCCTCATGGTAAACACATCATTCACCTTAGCATAATCTACACAAATATTTTGTAATTAGAGACATGGATAAAAATCTTAAGACTTAACATCAACAGGGAAATTCTCTAATCTTGGAAGGCCAGGCCATGATTGCAATGAGGCCAACATGTAAATTCAGAAGGAAGACATGTAGAATGTATTGTGAAACTTGGCCATCTGGAGAGATTTGGACAGAATTTCACTTACCTCTTGTGCCCAATCAATGTAGTTGGCATCGAACCATATGACTTGAACTAGAAAGAAATATTTCTCAACAAAATTTAAGGCTTCTACCTCACCTTTCAGCCTATGCTGGAGAACCAAAATATCAATGATTTGTGGCTTAAAGTTGGTTCCAAATGAAGTTTTGAGAATTTTTCTCTTTTCACTCTGTGGCTTCTAGAACCATGTCCTCATGATTTCCTTCCTCCAAATCATCTTCTTTGCTGAGAATTCTAAGATGGCTCCACCAAAGCCTAAGTCAGAGTACTCCTCCCACTCTGGCACATGAAGGCAGTTCACCACTATTTTCCTAGCAATTGATATTAGCACCATATCATTAGGTAGCACAATTTGCCTAGTTTCTGGGTTATATTGATGAATACATTCATAAATCAACTTAGGGGCTTGGAATGCAACTAGAAAACTAGCAGCCTCAACTAAACTAGATCCTTGAAGTTTCTCAGTAATGGGATGAATTCATTAGATTTCACCCTCCTTTGGAAATATTTCATGTCAATAGAAGTGGAGAGATGTGTCTGTGAAACTATACAATTGTGACTTGATCCCAATCAAACCATCAAAACCTACAAACTTGGTCACCATGATTTTATGAATAAGATTTTGAATTAAGAGATTGAATGAGACAATGGATGTAATCAATTATACACATTTCAAAAGCTATGAATCAAAGAATAGATGTAACTCATTCAAATGCTTACTACATCTTTATATAAGAGCCTTGATTCATTCATCATTCTTTAGTATTCACACCACACAGATGAAATTTAAGGAAATACCCATTGGATAGTAAATGCAAAATCTCAACTAACATTTAGGGGTCTTTTCACTATTCTGTTGATCTCAACAATAACTTTTTGTTGTAGACACCTAAATCTGATTACATCAATAAGTAATCATATTCAGTCTTCTCCTAGGACATTATTGATTAAATATTTACTATTTAATTAATTAATCATCATCCCCTAGTTAATTAATTAATTTAATTAACTATAGTCCAATTGATAAAATCAAATGATCACCCAAAATTAATTTATCAATTAAATCCCTCTTCCCCTATTAAATTGAATAAATCATTAAATCTATTCAATTTAATTCCATACTCCCCATTTTATTAAATAAAACATTTAATAAAATATCTAAAATCCAAAAGCCTTCCTAAACCTTATCCTAACCCCTAATCCAACCCATTCACCCATACTAAACTCACTTAGCCACCTAACTAACCCATCCCATCAAAGCCAAATCACTCAACACCTAACCCCCCTTCTAAGCTAATCCTAAACCTCTTCTAATCATATGCACAATCATAAACAGGGGTTAAGACTTGCTAACCCAAGCTAAAGTCAAAAAATATCTTCCCCTCACCCTCCAACATAAATGACCCTCAAATATCTCTTACACTCCTCTTAATGGCTCTTACATCCTCACTCATGACTCTTACATACTCAACCACCCTCATCAAGCCTTTGACCAACCCTTATCCTATCCTCTCATACTCATCCTCCTTGTGACAAGTGTCACCTCCCCATTGGTGCTAAACTAGCACAAACCATGTGCTTCCCTTTGAGTGCATCTTAGCCCTCCCTCACCATCTCATCATCTTGACATCTTGGCCCTCCAATTATCCAACCCTTGGTCTATAAATTGAACCCTCCTCCTTCACTAAAATCATCCATCCTCCATGCAAAGTTATAATGCTATTTTGAGAGCTCATAAACTACCAAAATACCATTATAATGTTGGAATCACTCCATGACTCCATTTTTTAAACCTTTTCTCATTCACTCCATCCATCCATCTAAGATTGAGCATAACTTGTGAGCATACATACCTTAAATCATGGACAAATTCATTGCATCATGATGTTATACCATTAGGAGCCTACCATTCTTGGTTTGCTTCCTTTTGTGGTGATAACAATCAGTCCTATCTTAAGTGTTTTCTTATTTAGTATTATTGATGCTTTCTTTAATAGCTAGTATTCATGTTACACTACTAAGCTAGGTGATACATTTGTAAGCCCATTACTTATTTTTTCATTTTCTTTTAAATTTCAAAAAGTTACCATTGGGGTACCCCACTGAGGAAAATCCACCAAGTGAGATTCTTACTATATCTTCTTTTCATAATGGTTTGGTTTATTCTAATATCATTCTGGCATACTCTAAATCTAGTACAAGGTCCAAATTCAATTATTATCTTGATCTTTCTTGAATAGTCAAAAAACTATCTTCATGGGTTGGAAACCCACTGAGGAGAAGACAATTTTCTTTTTTCTATTAATGCTTCCTTCTAGGTGAAATCTTTGGTGATTTCCTCTCTAGTATTTTGGGATTCTTGGTTAACGTGCAAGGACTTGATTGAGAACCATTTAACATCTTTCTTTTCACCTCAAACTACTTTTCAAAAAACTATCTTCATGGGTGGAAACCCAACCGAGGAGAAGATGATTTTAGGTTTTCTACCAAGGCTAAATATTTGAGTAATAAAGTAACTAAATATTTTTTGGGAGTCTTATTTTGGATTCAAACATCAATTTTTTTGAAATTTTGCACCTTTTAGATCTTCTTGAATTATATATTTCTTGAAATGATCTCTCACAAAAAACTATTTGGATGGGTGGAAAACCCACTGAGGAGAATAAACCTTTTAAATTTTTGCAAACACTCATTTTATCAAGAGGTAACATACCATGAGAAAAAAAAACACGTATCTAATCTATAATAATAAAATTTGATCTCTATTAGACTAGGTACTAGCTTACCCAATGAATCATAAGGTATAACACACACCCACCTAGTTATAGAGAAAGAGAAGGTGGAATGAGAAAATTTGATAGAGATCACCTAGCCTTTGGGAAACTAGACCTAGACTTAAACATTTTTGGAAAATGATTGATCTCATCTAAAACATAGAATTCACTTTTGTCAATAGATTGGGAAATAAAAGTGGGGCAACAATTGGCTCTATCTAGAGACTTGGATAGCCTATGTCCAAGCAAGGAATCCAAAATCTTTGGTTTCAAAAAACTAAAAATTTGACTACAAAAAAAAACTTAAAGCAGGAAAAAGAAAAGGAAATATAGTTAGGAAAAAAAAAAGGGGGAACTAAATGTAACTATGATACAATATATGGGTTACCTATTTTCAATTTGAAATTTGATACAACTTCAAGTCCTTATCATTGTAGGTCAGGGGGAGTACTCCACCATCTTATTATGCTAATTCAAATGAATTGTTTTCAAAGGCCTAGTGAATGGTGAATAGTCCTTTCCATAGTGTTTTGAACTTCCCATGCATTCCATTTGGTTCCCTTTGTTTATCCCATAGTAGTAAAATATCCCCTATCATAAACATTCTCGACCTAGTCTTCTTATCAAACAAGTCCTTTACACACATCTAATGTTGTTTAATATGATCTTCAATTTCTTCTCATTCTTCCTCGTGCCTGCTCAAATATAGGATTCTCTTTTCTATTCCATCTTTATAGATGTCATATTTGATAACTATCCTTAATTTTTTTCTTGCCAATTCTAGAGGTAAGGAAAGACTATCTTATGTTCTATAGACTAGTTAAAAAGGAAAAATTTTGATCGCCCTCTTTTGGGTAACTTTTTCTTCCCAAAGTGCCTCATGAATCTTCTTGTGCCAAGACTTCTAATTATTTGATACCATCTTTTTCATAATGTTAACTAAGTTCTTGTTGCTAGACGAAGCTTGGCCATTCCCTTGCAAAAAATAGTCAAACAAGTGAGTAACTATTATTCCATATTCAAAACAAAGCTTAGTCATTTTAGTTGAAGATGAATATGTTGCATTATCCATTACTAGTTTAATGGATGCACCAAACCTAACTAGTATATTTTCCTTTATGAATTCATAGACTACTTTGGAAGTGGTCCTCTTTGTTGCCTTCACCTCCACCCATTTTGTGAAGTAATCAGTTGCAGTGATGATATAGATGTGAGCTGTAGGCTCTTGATTTAATAGTGATTATTAATGCTAGCAAAAAAAAAAAAATTATTATACCTAGAGGTAGCCAGTGCTCATATTTATCATAATAAACCATGTCTCTAGGAAAACTACATAAAGCACAATTGCTTCCTTCACTTCTAGCTCTACAAAACCAAGGTGGGAGTACCTTAGGGATTCAAAAAAATTCTTGACTCTTATCCTTAATCCCTAGAAATAGTAGATGTGGTCTAGTTTCTTTGATAAATGTGAGATAAAGATGAGATACAATACCTAAAAATAACCCATATATTCCCATAGATAGATGATGACCACCACTTATACACTTGATACAATATTTGATTGATTTAGATTTAAATATAAATTAGATACATGTAGCAGAATGTACTTTAGTTTGTCTTTAATTTATATGATTAGTAACTTATCCATTGTTACACAAAGTCAACTATTAGTAGGGGATCCAACTCAAATAACTTTTAAATGATTTATATCAATTGTAATCACAAATTCCCATTATTATGAAATATCCTTCTTATAAACTCACTGACCCTACTGATTCCTTGAAGCACTTCCTTAACTCCTTGAATTAAAATGAATAATAGAATCAATATAAAACCTATCCAAATCACATTCAATCAACTAAACCTTATTTAAATGATCTCAATGTAAACAAATTCACAAAATGGAGACAAAGATTGATAACACAGATGTAGCGTAAGTGCCCTTTTGTACTATCCTTTGAAAAGACTAATACAATAACTAATATAAATTCAATGGAAATTAGAATATATTGCTAATTCTCTCATTGATATGAAGACATTAGGAAATTAAAAAGCTTGAAAGTAAAATTAGAAGACTAGACATAAGCATGGACCAACTATACTTTTGAACAAGAAAAAATTACAAAATTCACGTACCTCATCTCTAACCTTGGGATCTCACTTATAGAGGGTGATATGCAACAAGCTTTATGTATAGAGAACTAAAATTTGTCCTTAAGAAAAAATATTTACATCATTACTATCACAAAAGACAAAGAAATGTGCAACAAGAAAAACTTTACATCATAACACCTTTTGGTGGGACCATTTTCTATTACATCTTTTATTGCATTTCTTTGTGAGTAAAAAACTTGATCATTGGCCCTATTACTATTGTTTCTCCTCGGAGGTTGTAGCCAGTAGGATTGATTGTGACATGTCTAGCTTTGTTTGTTGTAGAATAACTGCCACTCAAGGATCTCCATGTATATCATCATGAACTAATAAGACAATAGTTATATTTATTTTCTCTTCTACCAAGTCATCAGTCTATATTTTTGTGCTAGCAACTACAAATGGTTGTTCACCTTTTTCCTTTTCTTCTTTTTGATCTCTTGCTGATATGTCAATAATTTGTACATCATCTTGTTCCATTCCCTCATCATTATCAGTCTCAACATCTTCTAATTGCTCACCATGAGTGATATCGACCATCCACTTGTAAAAAATTGTGTCATCTGGCCAATTAAATTGTAGAATATCATGTTGTTTCTTAATCACATATTCAACAATTTTGTCAATTTCAATAAAATCTTATTTAAAAGAATCAAAGAATAACTAGATTTTTACAATTTCTTTAGTAGTAGCTTCCTAGCATACATTTCCTCTTTCATTTATGACTCTTTTCATCCTTAGACAAAATAGGTCATCTAATTCTTGGACCCATTCCTCCTTACTTCTTAATTTATTCCTTTTACATAAAGAATGTGGGAACAAATCAAATTTAACAATCTTGTACTTGTCCAGGTAACTGACAATTCTCCTCTGTAGCTCAACTCTTTTATCATCAAATTCTAAAAGATCCTTGGCAACATCATAAGTTTTTTCTATGTGGTCATGTGATAAAATGATGATAGAAAAACATAAAAAGGTGACCTCTATTCTCCTCTTACTCCACTTGTTCACAATTGGTTTCAAGCCTTCATTATTTGCCTTTATTTCATCCCATATGTTTACTTTCTTTTCTAGTTGCTCATAAAATGAGGGCCAATCAATTTTATCAACTAAATACATGAGGGCTTTTCTTAGCTTATCTTCATATTGTACATTCAATTCTACATGTAATGCCCAAAATTTTCTCTTCTTCAAAATCTTCTACAGTATAATACTATGGCCTTTGTGGTGTGTCTAGGATTTCAATGAGAGGAGTGGATTTAAAAGGTTCTACTAGTGGATGAGGGTAGGTGATTCTTGGCCTAGTGGATCATCCCATCACTTTATTCTCAAGTTCAATTCTTTTTTGAGGTTCTTTATTGTATGCATCCATAACCTTTTCATGACTATCTTGTAAATCCAAATTTTCCTTTTCATCTCTTAGAGTTGTGGCTAAGGTAAAGTGGGCTGATCCAGCACCCAAATGTGAAGCTTTTACACTAGTAGTTTCTTCAACTCTTCTTACAATTAGGTTGTCTATCAACCTAGTATCATCAAGTTGGGAAGAGCTAGTCCTAGATTCTTTCCTTACTGACCAAATGACCAATGCAGCCTAGTCCTAATTGAATTTGGCACCTTTCATTTCTTTCTTCCCTTGATCCTCTATACTCTTTTTTTTTTGTAATAGAGTTAAAAATTGAAGCATCTAGAATATCCCAATTGGGTAGCAACAAAATTCTAGATCCTTTATCATTTGTATCCCTTCCTTAAGGGTCATGTTCTTGAATTCTTGCATCATCTCTTCCTTTATATGATTTTACACATCTTCCTCCTCCATTTCTGGATGCTCTATTTTCAGCTTATTGCATCTTTCTTCAAATATTCCCATGTGTTAGAATTTGAAAAGATTAATAACCCAAAAAACTAGTGCAAATAATAAATATCTAAACTATGAATGCAAATGATACAAAATCAAAATAGCAACACAGAGTTAGTCTCCAAGAGAGTCATGCAAATTCTAGAAGCAAAATAACATTAAGAGGATGCAAAAAACAAGAGATGCAAATACAAGCTAGGTAGCATGCTTATATGGATAGGAAGAGGGAGGAGGTGGCAACACCAACCAATGAGGAGAAACCATCTATCAGACTAAAGATAGCAAAGTATCTTCCCAAGATAGCTAATGGATGCTTGCATGTAGGAAGGTGACACCTCACAACCATTCACCTAATAAGACATTCTTTATTAACCTATAAGAAAGATTATTAAAAGTGTAGGAAAAACTTAGCAAAATAGAAAAAATAAAAAACTACACTAACACCATGTTTGTTCTCCAAACAAATTGGTAGAAGTCTCAGGATTTGAGAAAATTATCATCAAAGATGAATTCATGGTTGGCCTATTCCATCATAAGGTCCAACTCCTCTCCTCTATAGTCTACCATTTTTAACTCAAGGCTTGGCATTGGAGGTTCCTATCGATTTCCCTCTTCTAATTTTTCTTGGGTCATGAACACTCCCTCTTGAGATTTGAATTGTTCAAATTTCTCATTAGTGAGTTGTTCATCTCTTATTTTTAGTGGGGATTGAGTAGGTGAATATTCCTCAATCTAAGGTGTTTGTTCCTTTATTTTTTTATGCCTCTTGGGCGAGGGCTCATCAGGACTTTCCTCCAAAATTACATTGGTTGATCCCATAATCTATTTTTATTTTTCTATAATGGTTCTTTTATTTTGGATCACATTGTATCACGGTCTCTTTTAAATGATCAACTACCCTAATCCTACTGCGGGGGTAAAAGATAACCTCATCATGACCTCTTTGGCTTTGTCTAGAAAGGAATTAATAAAGAATAATATCTTTTCATTCATGACCTCCATGATTTTATGAAAAGTAATCATGAGTTTATTCAATCTATCTACTTCTATTTTTACATGAGCAAGAGGCTTGTAATTATTATCAAAACGATGGATGAATTCAAAAAATCTAGAATAAACTCTCTATTTATCTTCTTGATCTCTTGCTCTTGCAAAGAGAACTCATTCCTTATTATATCCAAGGAAGTAAGGTTCCTATTTTTTTGAGCCAACTTTAGCCCTTAGTCTAAAACTATCAAAAAATCCCCCAGTATCACAAAAATAGGGGTGAGACACACCTATCTTGTACTAGTCTAGGAATTTATACAAGAATAACCAATGACCTTTTGTGATTATGAAATGATGAGCTACAATACAAGTGAGAAAAATTGAGCCTATGTTTCTTCTAACCTAATATGCTTCCCCCAATCTCTCTAATTGCCATACCATCTCAACTATTCCTACTTTCAAAGGCACCTAGTAGGGAAATACATGGGGAGTACCTTGAAAACCATAGACCCTAAAAATAGTTGAAACAAAGTATGGTATGATATCTGCCCAATTATGTGATACTTTCAAATCAAAAGGATTATCCATGGGTTTAATTAAATCCATCAATGCCTTGGGGATTTTGGGATTGTCCCTTAATATGAGACATCTTAACCTAGATGTAAAGTACCTATCAAACCTAACCAAATTGGCCTCCCCTACATCCTAGGTCATGTCTACACTCCAAAACTAGACTGGTAGATCTTCCTCTCAATACTTTTGTTTTAAGACCATTTCCTTTTTTAAATATGCAACCCCTTAAATAGGAACATGTGCATTAATAGTGAATAATGGCCAAAAGCTTTTTCCACCTTGCCCTTTGCAATTCCAACCAAACCTATATGAATTTATTTATCTATAGAGGATGTAAAATCAAAAATAATATCAACACCAAAAGAGGAAATCTAGATCAACATACATAAATTTCATTGGCACAAAATTTTCTTCATCCTAACCAAAAACCCTAAATAGAGTCATATATATTTCTATGGCCCTAGAAGTGAAAAATACCTTTTTAAAAGGCTCCTTAGTAGATGCTGTGACTATTGGAAAATTTCTAATTGAACCTATGCATGCCCTTAATGCACCCTACCTAATCTTATCCTGCAGGTAGGTCAATGGGTACATGATAATTTGAAAATGGTTCTAGACAAAAAAATTCGTGAATTTCTTTAGGATTTATTTTGACCAGGCATTCACCATCCATTATTCTCACTATCTTAGTTGCTAGGTCATAATTTTGGGCAACGGTCATTAGTAGGTTAGAATCCATAAAAACACTAGGGACCACTAGTTTTCCTAAATCAAAATTCTAAATGTTCCTATGGGAAGAAATCATTTTTTTTTTAGAACCACTTCTTAAAAATATGGAGCCCTATTTTAATAGTGATAGAATCTCTAACCCAATTCCCTCTATCATATAGCCCATCCACAATCTTGAGAGTAGGGTTTATATAAATTAGCTTTTTCATTTGGGCAGACTCATTTGTAGACTCAGACAATAATTCAAGAAGGTCATAATGTATATTTTTACTTGCATAATCTACCTTTCCTGAGAAAAATTTCTTTGGAGGAATGTTTACTTAGTAACACATAAATATCAAAACCCTTCATTTTCTAACAAATTTGGATACTTACTTGGCTCTTCATTATCCCTCTTCAAATTCAACACAAATGGTGGATACTTATTTTTTTTGCAATTTTAAATGTGTGAGGAATAATTCTTCAACTAGCTCTCAACTCTCTATAATCCTAAAATTAATTTGCATAAAGAAGAAATGGCTAAATTTTGCAATATATCTCTAGTTCTAGTTTGTAGAGGGAGCCTTGAATTTTCATACATGAACTGTAAGGAGAGATAGGGTGGAAACACCTTCTAATTCAAAAATACACAATCAATTCTAAAAAATCTAATGATCTAGGAATAAAATCATGAATGACTCATTTTTTATATTCCAGGTTGGCAGTCAAGCCAATCAAGTTTCTCCTCATAGGCTTTTCCTTCCACTGTTGGCAACTTGTTTTGGCCTGACTGGTGCTTGTAGACATGTTTCACATTCTTGCTATGTCCCTATGCATAAAAATTGAGTAACTTATGTATGTGACATAGTGACCATCATTGATTTATCTCTTATTTGATGATGTGTATTTCATGAGGGTTTTAATTCAACTATGGTGGGTCCTTTTGTTTTTTCTTTGGTTGCCATGTTGTGTGCACTAAACATCAAGTAGGTTTCCATAGAGAAAAAATGACCACCATTGATGCATATTCAATTTGATGGCTTTAATCAACATGTATCCTTTTATGAGTGTGAATCCACATAACATGTGACATCAGACCACCTTGACATGCTAGCATAGTCATTTATAGCTATTAGCCTTTTTCCCACTATTTTTTAATTCACGACAGGTTGCCATATTGCTATTGTTGAAAACTCATAATTTCTAGTGGTGACATAGCAACCACCATAATTCTTGAAAAAAAAATTCATCTTCAAAACAACATATGCTCTAGTCATAACTATATTTACTACTCATCTGATGCCTTTGACAATCAGTTGTGTTGACATGATTCATTAATGATAGGCAAAGTTTTCAGTGCTATTTTCACTTTTGGCCTGCCATGTTTTTGTTTTGCAAGAGATTGTCATGTCGCTACTAGTGAAAATCTTTCTTTTTCTAGTGGTGACATAACAACCACCATTGATCTAGAAAGATCTGATGGTGTGGGTAAAACACATTAAAATTATGCTTATATCAGCTAGGTCCTAGGTATAATATTTGTTTGGTCGCTAGGTCCTAGATAAAGTGACCACAAGTTTCCATAATGATAAGATGATCATCATAGATCTTAAAAAGATTTGACAGTGAGGAAAAATTTGGGGAAAGAAAGAAGCCAAAAGAGAAAACTTTAAAATTTCTCAAAAATATATACCCTTTTCAAAAATCATTTCCCTACTCAATTTTCAAAGTAAAGGCATATGACCTAAAGGATTTACTTAGGGCACAAATTTGGGTTTTATTAGGTTTTTTGTTAAGATTAGCCAATTTTGAGAAGACCAAACCCTAATATGTGGAATATATATAGATCTATTTGATTTTTGACACACATTTTAGGAAAAAAAATTGCATTATGGAAAATTGGACCATCATGACTGATGCTAGATGTCAATTAATAGGTCCAATGAAACTGAGACCCCATTGTTAGAAAGGACCTTTAATTACCATAGGTCTGAGAGGTAGTGTTATTAATTGGGGCCTACCAACAAACATTTTGCATTTTTCACATTTTGACATCCAGAAGTAGGTATCTTTAAACATTCTAGTCCAATAATAACATTGCTACAATATCTTGAAAGAAGTGACTGAAGATGAGAAATGTCCACCACATGCTTCATCATGAAATGTTTTTTATAATATTTCTTATTGTTTCTTATCTATGTACCTGAGGAAAGCTTTATCTAGGGATCTTTTGAAAAGTTTATCATCCCAAATCACATACTTAGTGGCTTTTAGCTTAAGATCTCTTCTTTTTTGTTTCCAACCCTTCAGGCATTCATCATATGTTAAGAGGTATGTAATAGTTTCAAAGCAAGTATCTTGTAGACTAATAGCCAAAGCCAATTTTTTTTATTCTAACCCTTTAGTGTTTCCATTTTCTGCTATGGCTTTACATAAGGTGTTACCTCTCGCTAGCTTTGTAAGCTTAATTTCAATGTCATACTCTTATGTTTTGGCTACCCACATCTCATTGGCATTGCACCCTACATCTTGTTGGGTTAACACAATTTTTACTACTATGTCAGGAACATGAATCATAGAATGGTAGTATAGGATATAAAATCTAAATTTTTTCAAAGCTTTAACTATGATGAAGGCATATTTTTAATCTTAGAATATTTTAGATCATGATTCTTTAGGGGTATGCTCATGAACACAATAGGGGCTTATATTCCTTCTTTATTATCTTGCTTGAGGATAGTTGACAAGATGTGTTCAAAAGCATAAGAATAGATCATGAAATCTAGTTTATAATCTGGATGACATAGGACAAGAGCATTAGTAATGGAAGTCTTTATATTCTAGAAGTCTTTTTTTTTTCCATCAATACAATTAAAGATTAGATTACCTTTCATCATTACAATACATTTATTAGTTCTATGAAATTGGGCATGAAATTTCTAAGAAAATTCACTTGCCCAAAAAATAATTTCACTCCCATCTTGCTCCTAGGTAGACTTAATCTCCAGATAGCCTCAATTTATTTAGGGTCAATTCTAATGCCTTCTTGAGATACTATATGGCCATGTCACTTTCCTTCTGTCACACAAAAGAAAAATTTCTTAAGATTCAGAGAGATTTTGTGCTCCTGGCATCTTTGCAACACTTTCCTCAAATCTTCTATGTGATCTTTCCTCTTCTTTGAGAATACAGTAAGGTCATCTAGGTATATGATAATGATTCTATTGTTCAAGTTAGAAAAATATATATTCATACACCTTTAAAAAGTGGCACCGACATTGATTATGCCAAATGGAATTCTATGGTAAGTGAAAGTACCCCACAAAGTGGTAAAAGTTGTCTTGTGTTGATCTTTCTCTTCCACTTCTATCTAGTTGTATCTTGAGAAGTCATCAAGAATGGACATCATTTTAGGTCTAGTCACTATTTGTATTAGTTAGTCCATGTTACAAAGAGAATAATTGTCCTTCAAAAATGTCTAGTTTAGATTTCTAAAATCCATGCAAATCCTTATCCCTTCATTCTTCTTTCTAACTAGTATTGTGTTTTCTATCCATGTAGAGTGATGAATAGGGTAAATTATTCTTTCCTTCAGCATCTTCTCAACCTCTTGAAATATCGTGTCAACTACCTTCATATTATAGTTTCTCTACTTCTATTGGAAAGGAGCTGCATTAGGTTTCAAAGGAATTTGATGTTTCATTTTCCCGCCTCTGTAGCTTTTCCAAACCTCATAGCTCCAGGGAAATACATCTCAATATTCTATGAAAAGTTGTTTGGTATCTTCCTTTTCCTCAAGTGAGCAACATTTTCTGATGTTGATCATTTTGGGACTTTGCATGTCTCCAATATTTACCCCCTCATATTCACTAGTACTAGGCCCCTTTTCTATCCTCTTTTCCTTAATGAGAGTATCATGTCTATTAAACAATTTTCCTAATGATATGAAGTATGGGGGAATGATGTTACCTTGTAACTAGATTGCATCAACTCCATCCTCTTTTGCGCCTTGTGAGAGTCTTCTTGAACAACTTCATTAGAATGATCTTCGTGAATAGTCCTAGAAATTTCTAAGAATAACTATAGACTTATATCATCTTTGAACTCTTGCCAAGCTTCCATATTGTCAATAATCAAAGGTTTGTATATAGTTTCTACCTAATACTATTTATTTTTGAATTCTAAATGAGGAAATAGCAAGGAAGTAGAAATGACTAGTGAACCCACCTTAGAGTTAATCTCCCTTGGTACTAATTCAATAGAGAATGCATCTAGCCCTTTGATTTCATCCTAGACCATGTTTCTATAATTTTTCAATTTATGATTGATGAGCCTATAAAATGTCATCTCTATATCCATTTTTTATAAAAATTTACCCCATGTTTTTAATATATTTCCAAGCCATTTCAATACATTAACTTGATTTATGAAGCATTAACTATGATTAATGATTTATTGATTAACAATTGCATGTGTCGCTAGTTGATGCTAGATTATGATGATTTATTGTGATAAATGGTTAAAATTGAATAATAATATTCTTGAGGTGGTTAACATGTTTTTTTTGAGTTATTTGAGTTGTTCATGCAACTAGAAAGAAGGAGAAGCAAGTTGACACTTGTCAATATTCAACAAGTGCAGGAAATGAAGAAAAAGTTAAAAGTCAGTTTCAAAAAGAAATCATATCTCACTCAATTCTTAATAAAATTAAGGATGGCTTATGGTTTTGGAAAGCTGAAAACAAGGAGCATAAATTATTTTGAGAATTTGAGTTGGTTCAAAATAGTTAATGAGCACCATAGATCAGAAGTTGGTTGAGGAAAAAGTGGCACGTTTTCAGGCAGCATAAAACCACTTTCAGAAAAATGACCATAAATTTCACATTTCTTAATGAAATTTAGATTTTCAAAATGATCTAAAAATTTAAAAAGGATAAGCATAAAATGGTAAAGTGGTTTGATCTAATTCACAATAATGAAGGAGAGCTATGCATTTGAGTGGACTACTAAAAATATGGAACTAAAGTTCAACACACTTTGTCATTACTTTTGTAATAAGATTCTTCCTTCTTTAAAGGAATGATGGGGAAACTTGTTAGATTTTTTTTAGGGAGCCAATAATATTATATATTCAAAATTTTAATCAATTATTTGAGATGTAGAGAGGTAGACGTAGAGGTAGAGATGTAAACAATTTAGATAATATATAGTTCCTGCAACAACTACTGTGAAGTTTTATGTAGCCATTACTGTGTATTTAGATTTATTTTTAGTATTTTTATTTTGCAATGATATAATGGCTTAGAAATTTTTATGGTGCATATACTTTGAAAACTTTTTTCAAGTATACATCCTCAGGTTGATAATTTAAATGAACTTTCTCCATTAGAAAGATAACTGCTCATTTTGGATGTCTAATCTATGAGTTAAGTTCTTAGAACTGAGTTATTAATCTAATTGTGAGGTAGTCAGCATAGTACTTTGGTAGTGAAGTATGTCCAATCCTATAGCTAAAAAGGTATTATATTGGCTAGTCATTTTTGGCACCATTGCCAGGGACAAATCAAGCTATGAGAGTCTAAGTTTTTAGCTGCTCTTTGTCATTTTCCTAGAATCTTAGTTTCTATTCAAAGCACTTAGGATTAGAAAAGTTTGCAGCAAAAAAAAAAGGGTTCTACATCCATGGAGAATGAAGAAATCACCATGCACAAGGTTGTTACTCAAGATGAATGTGATTTCAAATCAAAACTCTACTTCAAGAAGAGAGTTGCAATAAAGTGAAAATTAGTCCTCTCATGCATAAAAGTAAAGAAGATATTGAAGAAGATTAGTTTTGGGATGATTTAGAGGAGTTTTTCTTAACATTAGATGTTAAACCAACATCTTTTGTAGAGAAAAACTATGAGCCTTATGAAGATGGTGCAGAAAATTTTGTACTTTTATCAAATCAGCCACAGAAATTGGTTTTTAAAATTCAAGAAGAGGATGAAGAAGCAACTCATCTATGTCAAGCCAACTAGGAGAGTTCAAAATTTTTTCTTTCATGAGGGTGTCCTATTAGACATCTCATTCATATGGAGGAAAATAATTCATCACAAGCTAAGGCTGCAGTGAAAAAAGAACTTGCAGTTGAAGACAAAGCCACACATGCAGCTGCATCTAAAGGGGAAACATTGCAACTTACTTATGCACTTCAATACAACAATATATATTGTCAACATGAATTTATAAGTGAGTTTTTTGATGTATTTCCAAAAGTATTGTTGTTTTTGAAGTTTATATTGATGCTACAACTATTTCTTATTGTTCATAAGCATGAGAAGCATTAGAAGATTTTGAGAAAAGGAAGATACTTCAAAGAACCAGTAAATGGCTTTGTTTGAGCAAGTCATGTAATTTGGTTAGTGTAGGGTAGGATAGGTTAGGTTAGGTTTTTCATTCAATAAGTGTTGTGACATAGTGTCTTAGAGTTAGTAGTTGTCTAGTTTAGTTTGTTTCCTGGTTGTTCTTATCTTAATATCTATTTTAAGGGAGTTCAAAATTGGTTGGTTGCTCATATTTCAAATCATTTTTTCAAGGGTGTGAGTGAGTTAAGTTTCATCTTGTGGAAGAGAGTCTTTGCATATATTTCCAAACATTTCATTGAGTAGTTGAGTCTTCATGATGTCAAGAATTTTCTATTTAATGATGGTGTCTAGTTGGTCATATCTATAGGTTTCATGTTGTAAGAGTCAGTCCTGCAACAACTACTATTTTGTTGTAATAATCAATCCTATAGCAACTGCTCTTTGATTAAATAGACACTCCTGTAGAAACTACGATGTGATCCAAAAGACAACTTTTAGAAAGTATGAAGACAATACTCACATTAAATATGCAACACTCTTAGAGGGACCTAAATATTCATCAATAAAGGGACCTATACTTTTAGCTATTTGCAAAGTTTGAAGTTTCTCACAACAACACAAATGGTACTATGATTTCAATTTATTCATAATAATTATCATTTTTAGTAATTGATTATATATGCATTGAATTTTGATTTTCAATTATCATTATTGTAATTATATGCTCCATAAGCAATTTGATGTTACCTCATCCATACATTATTGTTTGAGAATAAACAACCTTTTAGTTGGGGGGAGCACATGTATACCTAGTTTTATTGACACAAACCATAGGAGGATGACCTTTAATGTATACCTTTTATACCACCTTTGAAATTCTTGATGATTAATTAAAGCTATCACAAGATTCCATACTGAGAGTTTTCATGACTAACTAATGCCTATCCATTGCTTGAGGACAAACAAGATTTCAGTTCGGGGGAAATGATGAGCCTATAAAATGTCATATCTATATCCATTTGTTATAACACATTACCCCATGGTTTTAATATATTTCCAAGCCATTTCCATACATTAACTTGGTTTATGAAGCATTAACTATGATTAATGATTTATTGATTAATAATTGCATGTGTAGCTAGCTGGTGCTAGATTATGATGATTTATTGTGATAAATGGTTAACATTGAATAATAATATTCTTGAGGTGGTTAAAAAAAATTGTGAGTTATTTGAGTTGTTCATGCAACTGGAAAGAAGGAGAAGCAAGTTGACACTTGTCAATATTCAACAAGTGCAGGAAATGAAGAAAAAGTTAAAAGTTAGTTTCAAAAAAAAATCATATCTCACTCAATTCCTAATGAAGTTAAGGATGGCTTATGGTTTTGGAAATCTGAAAACAAGGAGCATAAACTATTTTGAGCATTTGAGTTGGTTCAAAATAGTTAATGAGCACCATAGATTAGAAGTTGGTTGAGGAAAAATTGGCACGTTTTTAGGCAGCATAAAACCACTTTCAAAAAAATGACCATAACTTTCACATTTCTTAATGAAATTTAGATTTTTAAAATGATCTAGAAAGGTGAAAATGAGGAGCACAACATGGTAAATTGGTTTGATCTAATTCGCAATAATGAAGCACAGCTATGCATTTGAGTGGACTACTAAAAATGTGGAACTAAAATTCAACACACTTTGTCATTACTTTTGTAATAAGATTCTTCCTTGTTTAAAAGAATGATGGAGAAACTTGTTAGATTTTTGTTAGGGAGTCAATAATCTTATATATTCAAAATTTTAATCAATTATTTGAGATGTAGAGATGTAGAGGTATAGGTAGAGATGTAAACAGTTTAGATAATATGCAATTCTTGCAGCAACTACTGTGCAGTTTCATGCAGCCATTACTGTGTATTTAGATTTATTTTCAGTATTGTTATTTTGCAATGATAGAATGGCTTAGAAATTTTTATGGTGCATATACTTTGCAAACTTTTTTCAAGTATACATCCTCGAGTTGACAATTTAAGTGAACCTTCTCCATTAGAAAGATAACTGCTCATTTTGGATGTCTAATCTATGAGTTGAGTTCTTAGAACCAAGTTATTAATCTAATTGTGAGGTAGTCAACATAGTACTATGGTAGTGAAGTATGTCCAATCCTGTAGCTAAAATGGTATTATATTGGCCAGTCAATGAGTCTTTACAAAGTACTACCCTTTGATTTGTCCCACAACCTACTTTGCATCACCCTAAGGTCTTAGATTTTTTATCCCCTTTTCTTTTGTAGATATTATCCTAAGTAAAAGGGCCTCATATTCTACCATACTATTCATGTTCCCAATTTCTAACTTGAATGCCATGTGTAGTGTCTCTCGTGTTTGCAGTCTATACCTTGTCTATTTTTGAGTCGAGAGATACTTGATACTCTTTTGATATTTGTACCTTGAGACGACCTCAAGGTCAAATGTTATAGTTTCATTTTTGTACCATAGATGCTTTGTTGCTATTGTGTTTAGTTTATCACATTTGCATGTTGATGCTATTTTGAGATGATAGTAGATCTATGATATCTGATTATCTAGTTATATGATGTATTGGTCACATCTGTGGTTTCTTGTGATGTGATGGACCTTATGCTTTGGTTATTTACTTCATTCTCATCTTTTATGATTAATGCGAACGTGAGTGGTGTAAATGGATTAATGAGTTATTTAATGCTTTAATTGCTTTGGCTATTATGTTATATGCAATTGCACTTGATCATGTGTTTTAGTGTGCAAGAATTATATCCCTAGTAGTGGCCTATGGAGTTAGTGATCCAGCTATTCATATTTTTCCAATGTCACTCCTATATGGTTGACGTATCCATATTTAGTTGTTTTATATTAAAACCTTTCGGTGATTAGCAAATTCGAACTCAGTTGGATTATGTGATTAGACCAGTGAACATGTTTATGCATTTAGAAGTTCACATTCATCGTGAAAGTGTTAAGTGATTTTCTATAATTTTGGGTTTTCAGGTTTTAATCTTTTGGATTTAATTTCTGGTAGCTTTGTCTTAGGTGAATTTCCATTACAGATAATAACCTATTTTCGTTTGGGTTGTTTCAGAGGTTAACTACTCTAGCTAGCTATTTTCCATTATCAGCTATTCACTCAAAATGAATAAATATTGGAAAAGTGAATTGATTATTCACTTCTCACATTTTGGAAAATTAACTTTGGAGAGAAAATTTGGAAATCCTCTTCTGAAGGATTATTATTTTGTTCATTACAGGAGCTGTGAGCATGGGATCTTTGCGAGGTTGGTCTCGTTGGATTCAGCTCAAGGAGTTCTCGCTTTGCTGACAGTTTTAGCAGTTTCGACATAGTATTTATTTTATTCTACAAGTTTTAGTTTTGGCCCCTTTTGCTGTCTGGTAGGGTCTTCCCGTTTTAAGCTTTTTGCTCTATTTCTGCTTCTGTTTCTTGTAGCATTATGTTAGGAGGCTGTGTACTAGTGTTCCCCTCCATTTCTAGATGCTAGTTCTGCCTAGTTGGTCGGGTATGAACATTTTACCTATTTTTGAAATGGGGGTTTGAGATTTTGGGTCATTATGCTGGTTGTTTTTGCATACGGTGTCTATTTTCAATTATTTTTGGATTTTTGGAGTTTTTGAACCCAAAGGCCAAATGGGTTTTAATTTTTGAATTTTTCCAAAATTTTTGGTTTTTGCCTCATTTTGTGTGCTACCCTATTTTCTCAAGTTTCTCGGCACATTGTGGTTCATGGACCTGGATGATCTATTTGGATACCAGTTAGAATACTTTTGCATCTTTCATTGTTTTGGGATGCGTGTAGCATCCGTCATCCCAATTTTGGTTCGGTTGATTGACTTCTGTTTGCATTCTCATCCTGTCCTTGTGTATGATCTCTATGATGGTGATGTGCCACACACATGTACATTGTCGTGTGACCTGCGAGGCCCGATCTTCCATGGTACTTATGGAAGTTGTGATCATTGGGGTTGGGTTGGGAGTTTGCATGCCTTTGGACACTCATCGTTGGATGAGCATGGGTAGGGTAGGGTAGCATATGGAGGGGGCTTCTATCCTGCAACCTGGTGACTACTTCCCAATTGGCAGAGAAAGTTTTATATAGGTGATAATTAAATTAAAACTTGGGATGGTAATAACGGGTAAAAGCATAGATCTGTGTCACCGTTTGTGATACCAAAACTTGTTTTGGTCAAATCTCATTTCTCTATCAAAACTCAATTTTTTTCAAAAACTAAAAATACCCTTTTATAGATCTCATATTCAATATCATCATTATATAAATTTTTGAGTGTTTTGATTAGTTATAATATGTTATAATCTCAAAGTATTATAAGTCGATATTTCAACATTTAAGAAGATGCTCCCTGAAAAAAGGAAAAAAAATAGTAAATCATATCAAAAGAATTTAAAAATTATATTTATCTCTAGAGGAGAGAATCCTCTTCATGAATATGTAATTCTTTTTCAAGAAGGTATAGATTTGTTAGGAAAGTTTTGATGGGAGGAAAAAACTGTTGGATTCTGATAAGGTCAAACTTGAGTACTTATAACAAAGAAAATATACATAAAAAATAATTATTTCTTTTTTTGTGCACTAGCTATACATGGCATCTATAAGATATTTTCAAATTAGAACAAAAATAAATGATTTTCATATACTTGTTTGACGGGAACTACACCCTATATATTTTTTCAGTTAAAAAAGGGAATTCAAAATAAAATAAAATGAATAAAATCTCACTCAAAAAAACTATAAAAATTATAGGCATAAAATTCATCCAATTCTACACATTTGATTAGTTTACATCATCTTCATATTTTAAACACAAATACCATTTTTTTGTTCACTAATGTTGAACTGTCACATTCTGATATCATGTTTCTTTATAAAAGGTGACACAAGTTTGTGCTTTTACCCTAACATTAAAGATAATAAATGGTACTTTTTTGTATTGGCCTTCCGTTGAGGGAGTTGAGCTACATAGAGTATTGGCCTTCCATTGAGGGAGTTGAGCTACACAAATCTGAGCTTGGGCTTTTGATGCCAAGCGACTCTCCATGATGTCAGTCCCTACATAGTAGCCCATTGAGGTGTTTGGCCAGGACCTGTAGTTTATGCATCATCTTTGTCTTGGATTCAGTCATCATATTGCTTGGTGTGTGTGTTAGCCATGGTTGTTGTTTTGTGTGTGTGTGGTTGAATCATTATCTCCATCAGCATGGTGGGTGTGGACCTATAGGTGCCACATGGTTGGAAGGTATAGCTATCTTTACCACTGCTAGGGACTGGTGTATAGAGACGATCTATTGTTCTAGCATGATTGTTGTTGGATGTGTCACTTGGTACTTCAATTTGTGGAGTATGCTTTCTAGTGATTTATGCTTTCATTGGGATGATGTGTTCCATGTTTACATGATGTTGGCTTTACGCGTTCCTTGTTATGATGTTTAGCATATAGTAGATGATGTTATCTAATTACAGGGTTATCTTATGTTACTACTAGCATGTTAGATTTCATTTACTTATATTGTAGCATGTTTAGTAGTGATGTCCCTATCATGACAGCACTGATGATCTGATCGGTGACTTGGGATGTTACGCGTGAGGGATGGCTAGGGCCCAAGATGGTCTTATGACGCCATTGATGGTTGGGAGGAACCACATACTTACTTGGTTATTCTGTTCATTGCGATGTTATTTCAGTTGTTGTGATGTTTCCTTTCTGTTCTTTCCCTTCCTTGTTTGATAGATGGTTAGATTTCATTTTCTATATTTCAGTTACTCAATTCTAGTTCCAGTGTTCTAGCCTCGAGATGTAGATCTAGCACTCCCCAGTGAGGAGGTTCTTTTGTCATTTTTCCCCATTTTTGAGTTTTGGAAGTGTTTTTGGTTTTGTATGGGCGACATTTGTTCAGCATTGTGCGACACTATTAAAGTACCGCACATCCATACAAAGAATGTCGTACGATACTGTAAAGTATCACACACATTACTAGAGAAGTATCATATGACACTGGAAGAGTGTGGCATGGCTTCATGAGAAATGTTGCACGATACTTTTCCAGTATTGCACTCCTTCTTGAGAAGTGTCACATGCACTAAGGGAGAAGTGTCGCCCTCCCTTAGTAAAAAGTGCCGCATGCCCTTTGGTTAAAACCTGCGGGTGCCACTAGCGGGCACTTTTTGTAGTGTTATCATCTTCTTGAGAGTTAATCTGGATACCCTTTTGGGCATTCTTCAAGCCTATGTTGTTGCATTTTGAATTCACAAGGTTTCTTTTGAAATTCAATTTTTGGGTTTTCTATTGTAGTCCTTCAAGGTTTAAAATATATCGTTTAAGTATACGTTAACTTATACTTAATATATATTTTAATATATGTGACGATTCATTTGAGATGGGTTTCAGACCTCTTCAGGTTAAGATTAAGATTCTAGGAAATTTTAGGGCTTCAGAATCCAGACTTAGCCATTTTTCAGGAGTCTATTTTGATCTTTTAGCTTGGTCGATCTCTTATGTTTTCTTGTTTTTTTTTTGGTTAGTGGTGACGTTTGGAGATTCATTGGGTGTCAGGAGAGTCATTATGTCTTCCATTGTGATTTGTATGATTCGTGTATGTTGTTGTCTTGTGCACTTACACTTGGAAAAATAAATATTCTGGCTTGTTTTTCATCCTTGTTCCAAGGATCTTCGGGCAGGGCATTACATCTGGTATCAGAGCCCATGTTGCAACATTGGGATATCTGTGTTATGCTTCCACTATGGTTTTATTTTTTGTTGTGTGTTGCTTTGTTATGTTTATTTATTTGTTATCTTGCTCGTTCTTGGTTTTTACTCTTATGCTTGTGACCCGATGGTTCTGACATTGTCTTGTTGCTCCCTTTCAGTGATGCCTCCTGCATGTAGACCTGGTGGCTATGGTGGTACCCGTAGTGGTAACTATTGAAATGAGCACCATGAAGAGGAACATCAGGGAGGAGGGGGGGAACATGGTAATATCAATGATCAGAATGGTGTAGGGACGATGATGCTTGTTATCCAGCAGATTCTTGCTCTTTAAGGCCCTCGTGTTGAGGAGCGCCAGTAGAATCAAGATCAAGAAGAGGGATCTCATCATGGGGATTCCCATCACTCTAAGCATAGAGAGGAGGAACGTGAACGTGAGCATTCTCTTACTCCACTAGGTGGCAAAGGACACCGTCGGGGTAGTAGAGACTGCAATAGTGAGGACTCCATCGGGTTAGATATCATGAAGTCCCTTCAGAGTTCCAAACCACCACCATTCGATGGTAGGGGAAGTGGCCTCAAGGTTGAGACTTGGTTGTTGGACATGGAGCGCTACTTCACCATGTATCCATATTCAACCAACATGAGGGCTCGTTGTGCAATTATGCAGTTGAGGGACCATAGATTCGTTTGGTGGAATATTGAGAGTTAGAAGCTTCAGCTTAGTGTCACAGATCTCACTTGGGAGATTTTTGAGGAGAGATTTTGGGAGAGATTCTTATCTCCTTAGTACAGGGAGGCCCATGCTGATGAGCTCCATGCTATCCATCAAGGGAATATGACTATGGATCAGTACGAGATTCGGTTCTTTGAACTTAGGCAGTATTCATGCTACAACAATGATGATTTTCTCTTAGTGCATCATTTTATCTGAGGCCTAAAGGATTCCCTCATTGGAGAAGTCCATATGCATTAGCCTAGGACTCTTGTGCTCATGGTAGAGAAGGCATGTATTGTAGTGGAAAATCTAGCTAGAGGTTTCAATAGTAGATCTGGTTCTCAGAACCAGGGTGCTAGGAATGCCCTGTCCTCAGGAAGGGTCAAGCCCTATCAAAACTGACTCAGGCTGGTAAACATAATGGCCCTCGACAAAAGTTTTTGGGTAAGGGAGGTGATCAGTCTTCTGGTAATTCAGGGAAGAAAGGAGATAATCAGAATAGAGGATAGAAATCTTAGCAGGACCGTCCTCCTCAGAATAGTCAACAAACTTCCAGTAGAGGTAGTGCACCATATCCTAGTGCTACTCAGAGTGGTCGTGGGATAGGACCCAACTTTTTTGGGAATTTTTATTATTCTGGCCAACCTGGCCATAAATCTTATGACTGTCCCATCAAACCATCTACAAGACCTAGTAAGGGTGCAATGAGATCTGAGCCTACTGTAGGAGATGTAGGTCAGAATCATAGAGTCTTTGCGGTGGTTGACAACTGTCAAGTTGAGCATCAAGGTACGATAGTCGAGGATATAGGTATGTTGCATGGTATTTCAACTTTAGTTTTGTTTGACTTTGGTGCTACCGATTCTTTCATTACACCATCTCTTGTTCAGTGATGTGGGCTAGTGGCAATGTGTTAGGTTGATAGGTGGTAGGTAGAGTTAGCCATGAGTTCTAAGGTGGTTGTTGACTCATTGGTTAGGAGTTGTTTGGATTTGGGAACCCTCACCACCATAATGGGTCTATGCATTCTACCCCTAGGATCATATGACATTGTGTTGGGCATGGATTGGTTAGCCGTCCATCAGGCCAATATCAATTGCCATTGTAAGGTGGTACAATATGTGGATGACATAGGTGGGTACGTGGAACTTTTGGGAGTATAGTGACCAATCTCGCTTCGTATGATCTCAGCTAATTAGCTAAAATGGAGTGTGCAAAAGGGTTGTCAGTTGTTTCTTGTATCTGTCAGTGATCTTGAGGAAGTCGAGAGCCATACGGTAACACTCAATGATCACCCACTCCTTCATGAGTATGTTGATGTGTTTCCTGATGAGATTCCAGGTATGCCACCATAGTGTGACATTGATTTTTGGATCGATCTTGTACCAGGAGCAGAACCAATTTCACAAGCTCCTTATCGCATGACTACTCAGGAGTTGAGTGAGCTCAAATTGCAGTTGGAGGAATTATTGGCCAAGGGCCATATTCATCCTAGTGTATCCCCTTGGGGTGCACTAGTCATCTTCGTGAAGAAGAAGGATGGTTATTTGCATTTGTGCATTGACTACCAGCAATTGAATAAGGTGACGGTGAAGAACCATTATCCTTTGCCAAGGATAGATGACTTGTTTGATCAGATGAAGGGAGCATGAGTGTTCTCAAAGATTGATCTGAAGTCAGGATACCATCAGCTTCATATCCAAGAGGCTGATATTCATTGAACAACATTTCGTACATGATATGGGCATTATGAGTTAACAGTTGTACCTTTTGGGTTGACCAATGCGCCATCAGTGTTCATGAGTTTGATGAATGGGGTATTTTGCATGTACCTCGATCAGTGTGTCATTATGTTTTTGGATGACATATTGATCTACTCGAAGACTATGGAGGAGCACAAAGTCTATTTACGTTAGGTATTGCAGTGCTTGAGAGACCATTAACTATATGGCAACCTGAGTAAATGTGGGTTCTTCCAGTCATAGGTGAAGTATTTGGGACATATCATCACTAGTGATGGAATTGCAGTGGATTTGGAGAAGATTCGTGCTATCATGGATTGGATGGCACCCACTAATGTCTCAGAGGTTTGTAGTTTTATGGGATTAGCGGGTTACTACCATCGCTTTATGAAGGATTTTTCATGAGTAGCCCATCCCATCACTTCTCTTCAGAGGAAAGGGAATAAGTTTGTTTGGTTAGGCTAGTGCAAGGTAGCTTTTGTTACTCTTAAGGAGTGTTTGACTAGTGCACCAATCCTTGCAGTTCCTAATCCTATAGGTGATTTCATGGTTTGCACAGATGCTTCATTGGAAGGCATGGATGCAGTGTTAATGCAAGATGGTCAAGTGATTGCTTTTGATTCTAGAAAACTCAAGGACCATGAAGTAAACTACCCCACTCATGATTTGGAACTTGCAGCCATAGTGCATGCCCTTGTCCATTGGAGGAATTTTCTTTTGGGACACAGGTTTGAGTTGCATAGTGATCATAGGAGCTTGCAGTATATCTTTACTCAACCAAACCTAAATGCACGACAACGTCATTGGATGGAGTTCCTATGCAAGTATGACTTTGATGTTTATTACATCAAAGGGAAGGAGAATTTCATCACAGATGCCTTGAGCAGGAGGCGACATGAGGTATCAATGATGTCTCTGGGATTGGATTTGCAAAGCCATATTTTGGAGGCTTTGCCTAGTGACTCTTGGTATCAGGAGGTGAGGGTGGAGATTGAGTCTGGATGTACCCTTGAGGGGAGATTTTTAGGTTATATGCTTGAGTCTGATGGACTATTGTAACACTTAGGGAATATTTATGTACCCTTGTCAGGTGATCTTCGTTCCTTAGTTTTGTCAGAAGTGCATCATACACCATATTTTGCACATCTTGGAGTCAAGAAGATGCATGCTGATCTCAAAAAATTGTACTTCTGGGTAGGGATGAGACGCGATGTTTCTAACTTTGTTGCTAGATGTCTTGAGTGCCAGAGAGTGAAGGCAAAGTATCAACATCCAGTGGGTCTTTTGCAGCTACATACCATTCCAGATTGGAAGTGGGATACGATATCTATTGATTTTATCACAAGGTTGCCTATGTCATCACAAAGACATGATTGTATCATGGTGATAGTGGACAAGTTGTCCAAGGTAGCACATTTTTCACCCATGAGAGCATCCTACATTGCTTCTTCTGTAGCGCATGTTTTCATGGTGGATATTGTTCATTTGCATGGGATCCCTCGTCGGATCATTTTGGATAGAGATCCAGTGTTTACTTCTACACTATGGATGTCTCTATAGCATGCATTGGGCACTCAGCTCAATTTTAGTTCAGCCTATCACCCAAAGACCAATGGTCAGACTGAGAGAGTAAATTAGGTTCTGGAAGATATGCTTCGCATGTATGTTATGGATAGGCAGGTGAAGTGGGAGGACTATTTATACCTTGTTGAGTTTGCATACAACAATGGGTATCATAGTTCTCTTGGCATGTCAACTTTTTAGGCCTTGTATGGTAGACCATGTCATACACCTTTGAGTTGGGATCATTTAGAGGACTAAGTTCTTTTGGGTCCAGAGATGCTTCAGAATATGGAGTAGTAGGTTGTTCTCAGTAGGGAGCATTTGGTTACTGCTCAGGACAGGCAGAAGAAGTATGCAGATGCCCATAGGTTGTATCGTCACTTTTCTGTTGGTAACAAGGTGTTTTTGAGAGTGTCGAGGAAGAGCCCTATCCATTATGGGAAAGGCTCTAAGTTGGCACCATGTTTTTTTGGACCTTTTGAGATCCTCAAGAGGATTGGTCCTATTTCTTATCGACTAGCATTGCCACCTAGCCTATCGCGCATACATGATTTTTTCCATGTTTTTATTTTGTGGCAGTACATCCTTGATGTGACCTATGTCCTTGATTGGGATGCTTTGTAGGTAGCAGAGGGGCATCTTACTTTGGAGCCCATTCGTATCCTACAGCAGCAGAGGCTGACCTTGCGAGGTTGAGACATAGAGTAGGTAAGGGTCCAATGGGACCCAAGCGATGAGACCTCTGTGACTTGGGAAAATGCTACATAATTAAGGGGATTGTACCCCTACCTTTTTGCTGGCTTCCAGGAGTAAGCCTATGCTAGTGGGGGAGGATGTAGTGCCTCTCATGTTTGTAGTCTGTACCTTGTCTATTTTTGATTCGAGAGATACTTGATACTCTTTTAATATTTGTACCTTGAGACGACCTGAGGTTTGAATGTTATAGTTTGATTTCTGTACCATAGATTCTTTGTTGCTATGCTATTCAGTTTATCACATTTGCATGTTGATGCTATTTTGAGATGACAATAGATCTATGATATCTGATTATCTAGTTATATGATGTATTGGTCACATCTGTGGTTTCTTGTGATGTGATCAACCTTATGCTTTGGTTATTTACTTCATTCTCATCTTTTATGATTAATGTGAACATGAGTGGTGTAAATGGATTAATGAGTTATTTAGTGCTTTAATTGCTTCGACTATTATGTTATATGCAATTGCACTTGATCATGTGTTTTAGTGTGCAGGAATTATATCCCTGGCAGTGGCCTATGGAGTTAGTGATCTAGCTATTCATATTTTGCCAATATCGCTCCTATATGGTCGATGTATCCTTATTTAGTTGTTTTATATTAAAACCTTTCGATGATTAGAAAATCCAAAATCAACTGCATTATGTGATTAGACCAGTGAACATGTCTGTGCATTTAGAATTTCGCATTCATCGTGAAAGTGTTAAGTGATTTTCTGTAATTTTGGATTTTTGGGTTTTAATCTTTTGGATTTAATTTTTGGCAGCTTTGCCTTAGGTGAATTTCCATTATGGATAACAACCTATTTTTGTTTGGGTTGCTTCGAAGTTTAACTACTCTAGCTAGCTATTTTCCATTATCAGCTATTCACTCAAAATGAATAAATATTAGAAAAGTGAATTGATTATTCACTTCTCACATTTTGGAAAATTGAGTTTGGAGAGCAAATTTGGAAATCCTCTTCTGAAGGATTATTGTTTTGCTCATTGTGGGAGTTGTGAGTGTGGGATCTTTGCGAGGTTGGTCTCATTGGATTCAGCTCAAGGAGTTCTCGCTTTGCCGACAATTTCAACAGTTTCGGCATAGTATTTATTTTATTCTAGGGGTTTCAGTTTCGGCCCCTTTTGCTGTCAGGTAGGGCCTTCCCATTTTAAGGTTTTTTCTCTATTTCTACTTCCGTTTCTTGTAGCATTATGTTAGGAGGTTGTGAACTAGTGTTCCCCTCCTTTTTTGGATGCTAGTTCTACAGAATGAACGTTTTACATATTTTTGAAATGGGGGTTTGGGTTTTTGGGCCATTATGCTGGCCATTTTTGCATACGGTGTCCATTTCCAATTATTTT
Source organism: Cupressus sempervirens (assembly GCA_028749045.1). Classification (NCBI taxonomy): domain Eukaryota; kingdom Viridiplantae; phylum Streptophyta; class Pinopsida; order Cupressales; family Cupressaceae; genus Cupressus; species Cupressus sempervirens. The sequence goes on along the minus strand of CM053784.1, from coordinate 86,948,183 downwards.
TAGATTTTTGGAGTTTTTGAACCCAAAGGCCAAATGGGTTTTAATTTTGGAATTTTTCCAAAATTTAGGGTTTTTGCCTTGTTTTGCGTGCTACCCTATTTTCTTGGGTTTCTCAGCACATTGTGGTTTGTGGACCTGGATGATCTATTTGGATTCCAGTTGGAACACTTTTGTATATTTCATTGCTTTGGGATGTGTGCAGCATCTGTCATCCCGATTTTTGTTTGGTTGATTGACTTCTATTTGCATTCTCATCCTATCCTTGTGTATGATCTCTGTGATGGTGGTGTGCCACACACATTTACATTGTCAAGTGACCTACGGGGCCTGATCTTTTGTGGTACTTCTGGAAGTTGTGATCATTGGGGTTGGGTTGGGAGTTTGCATGCCTTCGGGCACTCATCATTGGATGAGCATGGGTAGGGTAGGGTAGCATATGGAGGGGGCTTCTATCCTGCAACCTGGTGACTACTTCCTAGTTGGTAGAAGAAGTTTTATATAAGTGATAATTAAATTAAAATTTGGGGTGGTAATAACATTAAAGATAATAAATGGTACTTTTGTGTATTGGCCTTTCATTGAGGGAGTTGAGCTACACAGATTCGAGCTTGGGCTTTTGATGCCAAGCGACTCTCCATGATGTCAGTCCCTACATAGTAGCCCATTGAGGTGTCTGACCAAGACCTGTAGTTTATGCATCGTCATTGTCTTGGATTCAGTCATCATATTTCTTGGCATGTGTGTTAGCCATGGTTATTATTTTGTGTGTGTGGTTGGATCATTATCTCCATCAGCACGGCGGGTGTGGACCTATAGGTGCCACGTGGTTGGGAGGCATAGCTACCTTCACCACTACTAGAGACTGGTGTATAGAGATGGTCTATTGTTCTAGCGTGATCGTTGTTGGATGTGTCACTTAGTACTTTGATTTGCGGAGTATGCTTTCTAGTGATTTATGCTTTCATTGGGATGTTGTGTTCCATGTTTACATGATGTTGGCTTTACACATTCCTTGTTATGATGTTTAGCATATATTAGATGATGTTATTTGATTACAGGGTTATCTTATGTTACTACTAGTGTGTTAGATTTCATTTACTTATATTGTAGCATGTTTAGTAGTGATGTCCCTATCACGACAGCACCGATGATCTGATTGATGACTTGGGATGTTACGCATGGGGGATGGCTAGGGCCCAAGATGGTCTTATGATGCCATTGATGGTTGGGAGGAACCACGTACTTACTTGGTTATTGTATTCATTGTGATGTTATTTCAGTTGTTGTGATGTTTCCTTTCTGTTCTTTCCCTTCCTTGTTTGATAGATGGTTAGATTTCGTTTTCTGTATTTCAGTTACTCAATTCTAGTTTGAGTGTTCTGGCCTTGAGATGTGGATCCAGTACTCCTTGATGTGGAGGTTCTTTTGTCATTTTTTCCCCATTTTTTATTTTTGGAAGTGTTTTTTGGTTTTGTATGGGCGACATTTGTTCAACATTGTGCAACACTGTTAAAGTATCACACGCCCATACAAAGAATGTTGTACGATACTGTAAAGTATCACATGCATGACTGGAGAAGTATCATACGACACTAGAAGAGTGTCACACGACTTCATGAGAAATGTCTCGCGATACTTTTCTAGTGTCGCATGTCTTCTTGAGAAGTGTCATACGCACTAAGGGAGAAGTGTTGCCCTCCCTTAGTAAAAAGTGTCGCACGCCCTTTGGTTAAAACCTATGTGTGCCACCACCAGGCACTTTTTGTAGTGTTTTGATCTTATTGAGAGTTGATCTAGATGCCCTTTTGAGCATTCTTCAAGCCTATGTTGTTGCATTTTGAATTTAGGAGGTTTCTTTTGAAATTCAATTTTTGGGTTTTCTGTTGTAGTCCTTCAGGGTTTAAAATATATCGTTTAAGTATAAGAAATTAAAAATATCTTAAGTATAAGAAATTAAATATACGTCAACTTATACTTAAGATATATTTTAATATATGCGACGATTCATTTGAGATGGGTTTTAGACCTCTTCGGGCAAAGATTAAGATTCTAGGAAATTTCAGGGCTTTAGAATCCAGACTTAGCCATTTTTCAGGAGTCTATTTTGATCTTTTAGCTTGGTTGATCTCTTATGTTTTCTTGTTTTTGTTTTGGTTAGTGATGACATTTGGAGATCTATTGGGTTTCAAGATGGTCGTTATGTCTTTCGTTGCGATCTGTATGATCCATGTATGTTGTTGTCTTATGCACTTACATTGGAAAAAAAAATATTCTGGCTTGTTTTTCATCCTTGTTCCAAGGATCTCTAGGTGGGGCATTACACCATGGGTTCAAGTCCTTCCTTAGGTGATATCAATACCACCCCTACACTGAAACTTGATAAGAAACAACTTCCATCAAATTCCAATGTCCATATCAATGATGATTCCTTTTCCTCAATAATAATTTTATCCTCTTTCTCTTCAACATCTTGGTCATTTGAGACACCTTTAGTGAACAACATATGATTACCAAATTCTAATTCATGGTAGAGAATTTGAGCTTTGTGATCATCCAACTTCAGAACTATAAACTTGGCTTTTTCTTCAAGTTCCAACTTTACCTTTTTTCTTCCTATGGGTATTACTTCTTGAGATCAATCTAGGTTTATTTCTCCTCATAGGTCTCTACAAAACTTCTTCTTAGAAGAAAACCATAGTTGGCTAAAATATCTATGACTAGAATACTTAGCAACAATTTCTTTTCTAGGTGGGAGGCCAATGCTACTTCAGCATCTTTGATTTGTCCAAGTAGAGGGACTTTTTTGGCATCCATAGAATAACATCTACAATGAACTTTAGTAAGAGTAAGGCCTAGAGCTCTAGTTACATGATAAGGTATCACATTGTCTAAGGCACCTGGATCAATTATATAGTTGCTCAGTTTGTACCCATTAATGAATAATGACACAGAATGGGTCATTTTTTTGTCCAAGAAAGGTCACTAATACCATGGACTCATCTTGATCAAAAAGGTTAGACATTAAATGCTCATCATCTTCTTTAGTAGCAACATTGTGATTTAGGTTAAACTATCTCCTTTATAATGGTCTACCAATATTTTTAACTCGAAGGGGTGAGATTTCAAATAGTCTATTGGAGAAATTTGGATACTAGATTCTTTATAGAAGTGAATAAAATCAAAAGAATTATTTTCCTTACCTAGTTGAGAAATCATAGCTCATTGGTCTACCTGGCTTGTACCCGAGGGAGAAGCATGATTACTTCCTAGGCTATGATTGGAAGAATAGTTTTTGTGCTTTTGGCTCTTAGTTAATATTGTGTATGAGGTTCCAACAATTGTTGTAGAGAATTCACCTTGTCTTTCTAAGTCTAATTCATACTCTGGAAATAAATTTCTAGAGTCACCATTCGAGTACATATCTAACTCAGAACTAGAGGTTGTAATATTCAACTCATTAGTGGATAACAACAACATCATATGGGTGGTCTCAGGATAAATTTCATTATCATGGTCCATCATCAAATGAAAAACACACATGTTTCCTTTCTTAGGTTCATCCTCAATAGCCAACCTCTATAGTGAACTAGTAAGCTATGGATTTTTCTATCAATATTCCTCCTTAGCTAGTTTTGGTAATTTTGTTGATAGGAATTGTTGAATCTAGGAAGTTACCTCTTCATAGAAACTATCTTTTTTGACATATTTTGCATCATCTCATTAGATGAATTATTATTACTAGAACTTCCTTTGGTTTGAAGCACTTGTTTCCATTTTCTAGTGGAAATTGAGTCATCTTCTAGTTCAATTGCTTTCTTTTGGGTATTTTCCAAGTTTGTGGGATGGGATCTCCTCAGGTCATAGTTAATATCTAGTGACATCAAGCTTATGAATAATGTTTTCAACTTGCCTACAATCGATCTATTAGTAGTAGGGATTCTACTAGTGATCTTATTGAAATTAGCAACAAAATCCCACATACTTACAACTAGTTTCTTCTTTATAGACATCAATTGTGTTAGTAGGACATGCTCATCTTCTATATTTTTGAATGTCCTTATTGTATTCCAATTTTTATTGAGGAATAAACCAAATGATAAAAAAAAATCTAGTACATTTTCTATTAGAGTCTCAACAATAGCCTTACAACTACATCTTCGTGTGCTACTTCCAAGAAATGAGTTGCTCCAAAAAAGTCCTTGATATGTTCATCAGTGGTGACTATTTCATCACCTAAGAATTTGGTAAAATTCTTTCTTAAACTAGATGAGAGTGGATGATATGCCAAAAGCAATAATGGCTAGTTGTTGCGGCCTAGGGAGTAACCATAATTGTCTTAGCAAGGTATGGTAAAAAATTGATAATTGGAGGAGCAACTATTTTGTGTAAAGCTAATACCTAGAAAGTAGTGTGTGATTAATTTTGATTTCTAGGAGGTGAAGATGACCTTCTCCTACTCTTCTTATCACCTTTTCATCTAGGTGCATCTAGGATGGGGAAGAAAAGTTCCATAAGATTTTCAAAAATAGAGTCGCATCTACCTTGATCTCTAGTACTCCTCAAAAACCTTACTTGGTCTAGGGAGTTGAGTTAATTTAACCTTTGATCTTCATGTTCTACTTGTCTTTTGGCTCTTTGGTATTCTCTCCTTTGAATGGCTCTTTCTAGTGCCTTAGCTCTAGCTTGTTCTTAATCTAACACCTAGCTAGCATTTCTATGCTGTTTTGAGTTCTTCCTATTCCTCTAAACAAAAGTATTTAAGGATGATATTATAACTTCCTAATCATCTTGGAAAACAAGATTAGGCTAGAGTACATGAATTATGCTCTCATGAGGTAACACCATCATTCTTCATATTATAGGTTTATTGGTCTAGCGACTATTTTTCTCCATAGAAGAGTTGCCAAAATTTTTTGGTAAACAAGTTGCTCTTTTATTCAACTCTTTGAATGTCCAATATTTGTGAACAATAATTGGTTACAAGAGTTGGGAAATCATAACTGAGTGATTGACTTCCCTCTAAATTTTTAGCTACAGCTCCCTTGAGTTTGCAATTTACAATGAATTTTGTTTGTTCCTAATTCTAAATGGGATTTGTTCTTGACTAGATAAAATAAGAAGTAAACCAAACTAGGCCTAAACAAGAACTAACTCAAGAAAAGATTTAGGTGATAGTGCTAATAAAATATGTTAACTCACACATCTTATGAACCCATAGATTTTGAAGATACAGTGATGAATTCTATCTACAAAATGATAATTTAACAACATCTTTCTAACTCTAATATGTAGGGTACTAACTTAAAAAATAATGCAAGAAAAAAACTCTTTTTAAACTCCAATAACACTATTATTATCTTTAGTTTGTTGCATTGAATAGGTGAAAAACTCTTTATTTATTCCTTAACTCAATTCAACTAAAAGAGACATATGAAACTATCACAAATAATGTAACAATAAATAATTGACATAAAACACATTCAATTTGTCTCTGCAACATGAAGTATTTCATATAAAAAATTAGCCAACCTTTCATTAATCTTTGAATTAGGTATATATAGGATTCTGAGATGATAGTTACAAATAGGAATTAAACTAGTTCATCATCTCAAAAATTACAAATGGCAAGGAGCCAGTTATCAATTACAATTTCTCATCAAAATATGAAACTGTGAGGGAGATGTCGCTTTGTCTTCTTTCCCTTTTTTGACTTTTCCTTATAGGCCTTGGCAGTGACAATGATCAAAATAAGATCTTCATGTCAGTGAAGATGAATTTTGGTCTATCTCATGATCCACTTGGAGTGCACTCAAGCTAGATCTTTGATAGCATTCAACCTTTCCTATATTTCCTCCATCACCATGTGTATTCATCTTCTGAGCCATTGGAGATCTGACACTCTATTCTGGTGATCAAAAAAATTCTTTGTTAGATTACCTAGGTAACTAGACAAATTCTTCTACATGAAAACGACTCTAATTATTCTCTTTCCTTGTCCACTAGTTTGGGAGCCAGTGTGTAGGCCCTTTAGAAATTCACAGTTTCTATCATATTCCTCTTTGACTTTGCTCTTTGTTTCATCTAATCCTTCTTCTTCCACTAATATCATTTTAGCTTTTAATTGCATACTATGTAGCAATTCAAATAAGGGCTCATCTCCCTCAAGTAGAATCTTTTCCACTACTTCTTCCTTAGCCTTCATTTGGATGACCATTTTTAATAAGCAGATGCAATCCTCACTCTTGGCCTTTTCTACTAATAAGGTAGCCTAGTTTGTTGAGATGTTATCTTTCTCCATTTCAAGTCTTAGTACTGCATTACCAAGTCATTCCATGATTACAAGTCCCTCAAACTTGAGCTTTCCACTCCACTCCACTCCCTATCAATTTTCCTAAAGTGCTTATCTTCTTGTAGCTAGGAGATGATAGCTTGAATGTATGTGGCTATAGGGTCACTAGTAGGTGACACTCCCAAAATACTTGCAAGTAGTGTGATTGGCTACTTGATGAAGCAGTTAAATTCATGGATCTCCACCTTCATTCTAACTTTGGCTAATTTGAGACCTTTAAGATGTCCCTCTATCAGTTCACTTGATGATTTCCATAGACCCACTTTGGTGTCATGTCTAACTTCTCCAAGGTCTAGAGACTACAATGTGAAGTCATCTATAGTCAAGTCTTCAATTATCCCCTCCTTGGTGGCCTTAGCAATCTCCATAGTTATGTGTCATGTATTAGGGTCTTGACTAAGAATTGGTAGTGTCTTCTTCTTCTTAACTTTTCTCAATGTTGATCTAGAACAGATAGCTAGAGATAAGGTTTCTTTTTGGGGAACTCCCTCTTCTTTCCTCTTCCTCATTCTATTTAAGGTATCCTCGAGCCATGACTTAGTGCTTATTACCTTGGATACATTCACTAGTTTATCTAAGCTAAACATTTTCCTCCTAACGAGTCTCAATATCTTTGAAGCTAAAGAGAAAGGATTCTTTGGAGTAGAGGGAAAGAGATTTGGAGCTCGAGGCAATTTCTTCACTTTAGATTCTTTTTGTGCCCCAAATACTTCTTTTGTTGCTTCATTTGACTCCATAGATTTATTTTCACTACTCCCTCCATCTCCAAGGTCAACCACTTGTATTTAGGGCCTACTTGGTAGGAGTAATACTACACTTATGGATGAAACTGGACTGTTGTAGGGTGATAGAACCACTATGATTGCACAACCCTTCAATTTTCTCACCTTCTTCTTCTGAGACTCTATCTCTATTTTGATTACTGGTACTCAATCATCTTGATAAGTTTGATCAAGTGGTGTGTTCTTTTTAGGAGGTTGATCTCCTCCTTAGACTAGCTAAGCAGGTCCTTTGAGTGAGAAGTAGGATTGTGCCTGAAACACCAATTTGAGAAGATGAAGGTGCTACCACATTTAGGGAAGACAATGCAGGCGTGTCTTTGCTCCTACTTTTTCATGCCATGATCCACTTGACCCACTTTATAGATCTCTTGTAGATTCTTCCCATTATCATATCTAAATCCTCAATGGCATCTTCAAAGGGTTTTGAACTTATGGGACTGTTCCTTAGTTTTTTCAAATAGGTATTATTGTACATATTTTGACCATCATCTTCAACTTAATGTACATTTATGTTTAACTTATACATCTTCACTTGGTTGACTATTAACCTCACAAAGGCTTGATCATTTCTCTTGAACTCATCGTTGTAATCAATCCAATAATCCTCAATGGTAGTTATGTGTTTTATCACACTCCCAATCTATAGGATATCTCTGGCATACCCATTTGGGTCAAACATAGGCCTCAAGTGTTCATACATGTCCATCTTATATTTCTTTTTGAACACCTTCATCAAATTCTTGGCATTAGACCTAGTGTCATAGCTAAAGGATCCATCTTTCATGGGGAAATTCTATCCTTTCTTCTTTAGGCTTCCACTTAGCATGTTCACTTGCAAAGCTTGCCATATAATCTTGATCAACATGATCATGTCACTTGGATACCTTGTTAGTTTCAAGGGAAATCCATCAAATGATACAAGACCCAAATAAAAAAATGATGAGAACTTAATAAAATAACACCCAAAGTGACAGATGGTGGCCATTACAGTTATACTAAATCTCCCTTCTAGGCATCCTTGTAGTTACCTACAAATACTCTTGGTAAACACATCATTCACCTTAACATAATTTGCATAACTATTCTATAGTTGGGGACATGGATAAAACTCATAAGACTTAACATCATCAGGGAAATTCTCTAATCTTGGAAGGTTAGGCCATAATTGTAATGAGGCCAACATGTAAATCAAGAAGGAAGACATGTAGAACATATTGTAAAATTTGGCCATCTAGAGAGCATTGGACAGAATTTTGCTTACCTCTTGCACCCAATCAATGTACTAGGTATTTGAGCATATGACCTAAACTAGGAAAAAATATTGCTCAATGAAATTCAAGGCTTCTACCTCACCTTTCAACCTATGTGTTGCCCCACTTTTCATTCTCTAACCAATTCATAAAGTGATTTTTTTTGTTTTAATAAGGTCCTAGGTGTATTCAAGTCTATGTCCTCTTAGGTGGAAGGAATCTTCATCAGATTTTTCATTTTCCCCTTCTCCACATTTCATAGCCAGGTGGTTTCTTTCCTTTGTGTTGAGGGATGTTGTTGGTAGCTTAGTACCTAATCCAATGGAGATTCATGAAACATGTAAAGGTTATTCACAAGAGTTATATTTTCTTGTAGCCCATCATTTTCTCCATGAGAACAAAAGCTTGTAGAAATCTAGACTTCATCTTCTCCTTGGTGAGTTTTCAACCCATGAAGGTGACTTCCTGTGAAGAGCACCAAATGATGCATACATGTCAAAATAAGAGTATAATAAGTTTCCCTATAAAAAATTAATTTTCCTCTTACCATTATCTATCTCAATAAGTATTTAAGCTTCACTTTAGCTCTAATAATCATTCCAAGTGGAAAACTAGAAATTGACTTCTCCTTGATGGGTTTTCAACCCATGAAGTCTATTTCTCACAAAAGGTAATTTTGAGGGAAAGGAAAAAAAGGTGGGCCCCTACTTTTCTACATTTCTAAACTCATGGGAAAAAATAATCAAAAGGTAAAGTTAAAAGTGAAGCCTAGGTGGAGAAATGGAAATTGTCTTCTTCTTGGTGGGTTTTCAACCCATGAGGACAATTTTTTGGATTTAAAAAAAAAATCAAGCTAGTAAATAGATTAAACCCATATTTCATGTGCAAAACATCTCAAGATGATAATGGAAATAATCTAACCATTGCAGGAAAGATCTATTAACTAGAATTCAATTCAGCAGATATTCCTTTATGGAGTACTCTATTCATAACTTCCCAAAACTTAATGGGAAACAAGAAAGTAAATATGAGAGATAGAAAGTTATCGTTGGACCAATAAAATAGTGAAAAGACATCTAAATACCTATTAAAACTATGCATTTAATTTTCCAATAAAACTCTCCTTAAATTCATTCATGTGGCATGAATTCTAAAGATCAATAGGAAAATTAAAGCCTCTATATAGGTGGAAACGTGAACTGTTACAAAACTTCTGCCCTTTTTTGAATTGTTATTCTATTAAAATTGCATTACGTTTTTCAAAAGGCTAGTATATGCACATTTTCTATTCCTTTCATTTTTTGGATTCAAAATTTAGTTTCGAATAGAATGACAACTAGATTTGTGAGTTTTGATGGATTGAATGTGTTGGTGTTTAAAACTACTAAACAACTAAATACTCAATGCCTAAGTGAAAATACTCATGTAACCTAAGGATTAGCCATTTCCTATTAACAATTACATGTGCAAGCAACCTAGACCCAACTTCAACAAAACCAAGGATGATTTTCTACTCTCTAGGCTCTGCAAAACCAAGGTCGATATACCTAAGCTATGATTGAAACTGAATACTATTGTATGAAAATTATATTAGTTTAATTCTTATTATCATCTTCTATCTTTAGATACATACATGATTTATCCATTTCCCAACATCTTAGATAAAATACATCCCATATAGTAGATTTGGTCATAATTCTTCTATAAATTTGTAAGTATTGCTAGCAATAGTGGCTGATTAAGGCTAAAATATTCCATGCAAACAAGTGTTGACCACCTTTGAAAATATTTAAGAAAAGAAAAATAAAGTTGATTGATTTTAGACTTGATGCTTGTTTATGATCTACCTATCTGCAGATTGAATAAATTTGATCAGTGCCTATTCCATTGGGACTCAGAGTCTACTCCAATTTTTAGATCTAATTTGTCGCATTACAATAAATATTATTAGCTATTCTTATTGAAATTCATTCTTACAGACATCCTTTCTAGTACCATAGCAATCCCATAAAATTCATCAAAGCCTTTACTTAATTCATTGAATTAATAGTAGTAATGAATTGACATACAACTTGAATGAATTACATTCAATTGGACAAGCTTTACTCACACAATTTCAAAATAACTAGGTAACAAAAAAGGAGACAAAATTCAACAAGAACTGATATAGGGATAGCTCAAATTTTCCTTGAAAGTTATATACAATTGTAATAAACTCAGAATGAATCTAGAAAGAGACACAAGGATCACACAATATTAATGTATTCTTAGAAAAATTGTAGAGAAGATACATCATAAAGTTTGCTCAATAACTGGACCAAAAACATCCTAAGTGTAAAATTAAATATGCATTACAAATTGGATCTTATCTCTAGCCCTAGAATCTCACTTATATAGTGTTAGATGCAATAAGCTTTAGGTGTAGAGAATTGACAAGTGTCCTTTTACAAAAGATATTTACATTTTTCTGCCACAAAAAGACAAAATTGTATGTAACAAAAAATTATACATAATTACATTCTTTTGGTAGGCCCTTTTTCTGTTACATCTCTTGGAACAATAAAAACTATATGATTTGATTCTCTTATTATTTTGAATGTTTAGAGTAAGTGGTTATCAAGCTTGAAATTGATGTGTCCTCTTTGGTTACCTAGAAGCTTACTTTAACTTGGGGGTTCTCCTTGTCTTCATCAATAAGTGCTAAGATAATAGTTACATCTGCATCTTCTTATGTCCCATCTCCTTCTGCCATCTATTTTGTAGACATGAATTGTTCCTTCCATTTGTTGAAATCAGTTTCATTAGGCCAATCAAAATTTAGGATCTCCCTTTGTACATTTTTTAAAGAATTTCCAATTGCTTCTATTTCAATGAAGTCTTTTTTGATGGCACTATAGAATAACTACACTTTAACCAACTTCTCATTGGTCATTGCCTATAATAAATGCCTAGTTTCATTTATAACATTATTCATTCTTTGAAAAAATATTTCATCCAATTCATTTTTCCATTCTTCCTTTTCCTTTATTTTATCAACAATTTTTAGATCACTAGGAAATAGATCAAATTTTTTAGCTATGTATTTTGAGAAACAAATTATCACTCTTTTTCTTAAATGAATCTTGTTCATCATCAAAACCCTCCAACTTATTTAACAAATCAAAAAAGTTCTCTATCTGATGACATAGCAGCTGGATGATAGATATGTAGATGATAGTAATATCATTATTTCTTTTAGTCCACTTCTGTACAAGGGGTTTTAATCTATCTTCATTTCCTTTTAATTCATCTTTGATTGTTACAATCCTTGCCAACTGATCAAAGAATGTTGGCCATTCAATTCTATCTATCAAATACATTATACCCTGTCTTATTTTTTCTTCATATTTATTGTTCAACTCTACATGCACCCATTCTAATATAGGTTGGGTTAGCCCTTTTCCATTGCATATAATTTATTCTTTTCTTCTTCAAATTCCTCTATAGTGTAGAATTCAGGCTCTCTGGGGTGTCTAGTATCTCAATAATAGGAGTTGATTTAAATGGTTCAATGGGTGGCTGGGGGTATACAATTCTAGGCCTGCTAGGTTCTCCCACCTTTCTTTTCCCAAATTGCTTTTCCATTTGAGATACTTGGTTTTCTAGTAATTATATCTACTTACGCCTTTCCTCATATGCCTTCAAAACCTTTTCAAATTTTGCATCAAGTTCCAAGAATTTATCCTCTTCTTGTCCAGAAACCACATTCCCAAATTTTACTATTTCTAAAACCATTCCAAAAATTTGTTTTCTACTAACCTCACCAACCCTATATACTGTAAGTGCACTAGTATGATCTACACTAGAGATTTGTTGCATTCTAGTTTTGTCTCTCTTCTATTTTAATCAGATTACTAGGGCTTGGTGGTCATCACTGAATTTAACTCCTCTGTGGGCTTGCAATATTTCTTCCTTTGTTTTATATTGTAAATCTTTTTCTTTTCTAATTGAATAAAAAATCATAGTAGTAGCTATGTCCCATTTTGGCAAAATTAGGACCCTTGACTCTTTGACTAATTGCCTCCTAGCCTTAGGTGTGAACTGGGTGAAGTCACTCAAAATTTTGGCTTTTACCTCTTCCTTAATAGTAGAGTCTGGTTTGCTAGGTTGCTTGGCTTTTATTTTCTCACATGTTTTCTCAAAATTTCCTATATTTTTTGTCCACAAAAACTATAAAAAGCCCTAGATTTAACAAAATTTTCATCATTCACAAAATTTTTAGAAGCTTGAACAATAATTGGGTCTATCTCCTTACCTTGTTAATCAGCAATTGTAAGGTCCAAGGAGGTTATAGGAGGGTCTTGAGGTATTTCACTTTCTAGGTCTATATATAGTGGTGACAATGACATCCCCTTCTCCACCAATTTATCTCAATTGCTCCCTTAAGGATGCATCATCATCTATTTGGATTGGGGTTTGGCTTGGGGAGTACTCTTCTACATGAGAAGATGATCCTTGTTCCAACTTCTAGCTCTTTGGGGCACTAGCTACAGATGGGTTCTCTGGCCATGGTCTTCCATGATGGGGAACCTATTGTATGTGCTGCACCATCACATATCTTGCCCTCTTTTTCAATGTATACTAACCAAGAGTAACTACATTCCTACTATTTATTCTTCTTTGTACTTTTGCAGCTATGTTTGGATGGAATTTGACATATGTAGCCTTTTTCTAATTCATTATTTGCATTATTACAAAAAATTTGTTCATCAACACATGCATTTTGGCTCCCCAGTATTTTTTATCTTTCAAGGGATCATAGGCAGAGTCAAAAGCATTGATGAATTCTAAAATTTTTCTAAATACTATCCACTTTTCTTTCCTAACCTCCTACTCCTATAAAGAGAAAATATTCTAGATAATATCCTTAGGAAAATACACCTACTATTTCATATGGGCAGCTTTTGTCCTTTCTCTTAAAAGATCATAAAATCCCTCTAGATCAATATATCTTGGATTGGACTCTGCCATATTGTACCTATTTAAAAATAAACTAAGATGTTTCCATCCCTTTCTTACAAAAACAAAATCATGTGCCATAGTAAGAACTGGGAAAAAATTATATTTCTTAGGCAAATCTTTTTCATCAATAGTCCCAATTTTCCATAACATTTTGCTATCCCTATATTCAAAGGCACATGGAAAGTTAGCACATGAGGCTTCCACAAAAAGCCATATACTTTGATCACTGTAGAAAGATTGTATGGGATTATATCCCCATAGTTATGACTAAACAAAAGCCCTTTTGCATGGTCCTTGGGTTTGATCAATTCTAACAATGATTGTGGAATCCTAGGGCTATCTCCCCTCAAAAGTAGTCTAAGCCTCTCAAGTCATATCAATGCTCCATACTTGTACTAGATTATTTTCACCATCCTTTGTTAATTCTAGTTCCATACCTTTAAAGAAGAAAGTAACTCCCTTAAACAAACATATATTCATGAGCAATAAATACCAACAAAAGGGTCTATTTAGCTTTCCTTGTGATATCCCCACCAAATCATTATGAATTTATTGTGCAAGGAAAGTGGCCAAATCAAGAATACTGCTCATTTCAAATTGTAATATCTAAGCCATGATAACAAAAATAGAGCCTCTAATATGTTCCTCCTCATCCATCCCAAAAATTTTGCATCGGGTGAAGTATAATGCCTGAGCCCTAGGATTGAAATGTTTCCTCATGAATGGTTCTAGTGTATGGGCTATAACCAAGGGTAATGTACTAATCCTAGAAAAATGTTGTTGCAGGAGCACTATACTTAGGTATGTTCTCTATGCACCATACCTTGCCTAAAGGTCATCCATGTCAATGGTCTCATGAACAACATGATTAGGGTTAAGATTGAACACTTCCCTAATCAATTCAGGAGAAACCTTAAAAACATTGTCTCCAACTTAATTCTTCACAAATCTAGTAATATGATCATACTTTTTAGCCAAATCAGCAAGTAGATCATTGTAAAAGAAAACCCCAAGTACTACTAACTTTCCAATGTCAAATTACCAAATATTTCTCAAAGGGGTGTCAAGGTTTCTCTCAGCAAACTATTTTTTAAACAATTCCAGATCTCCCATTGAAACCTTGGCATCTCTCACCCAATTAGCTTTGTCATAAAAACCTTCTGCTACAACTAGCATAGGGTTCTTTGGAATAAGCTCTTAGATAGTGGGATTTGTTCAAGGAAATCATCATGTACAACCCTCTTAAGGTAATTAGCTTGTCTAGAAAATTCCTTTCATGGAGGCATCTTGAAAACCCTAAGCTCTACACAACACCAAATACTTAAATTATTACAAGTTGTAGATCACTTACCTACTGAATTGAGCTTCTTTTCTCTAGAGTTTTCACTATAATTCACTGAATCACCTGGAAGAATTTATGTTCCCTAGCTCCTAAAGTTCTTTGTGCTCTAATAACCTTTTACACTTTGGTGGTTCAATAATGGTGACTTCATGAATTTTATTCATGCATTGAGATCACATGAATGAAATTTGAGCACATTAACTTCCATTAGTCATTATTTCCATGTTGCTACCAAATTTGAATCTTATTCATTGATTTCAATAGATCAGACGACCCTAATTCAAAAAAGCACAAATACTTTATTGCTTTAAAAATCTGGCCAAATGTTAAATAGGTGCTTCCCTACATTGCTTAAACTTTTTGTACATTGGTAATACAGGCAAGTGCCAATTGTTGATCTTTCCTCAGATCAATAGTTATGAGAAAGAAAATAGCCTTGCAACAACATGAAAAATTGTGAAATACAGCTAGCATAATAAATCCTCCAACCTAGCACATATCAGCCCACCTTGGTTGTAGTTGGTCCCACTTTTCCACATGTCACATTAGAGCCTCCCCACATTGTATAAATTTCTTGCACCTTAAAAACGTGGGAAAGTGCCAACCCTTGATCATGGTTGAATTGATGATTATGGATTGTTCTACTTTGATGATACCCAATTAGCTACATTGACCAAGAGAAAATCTCCATATGATTCAATGCCTTCTAAAAAACTTTGATGAAAGCGGATCCCTTATTATCTTCTTAGAAAGTGGGTCCCTAATGTCACATTTTCCATACGTCAGGCTGGTGCTTCCCCACTTTATTTAACTAGTGAGCATTTTTATGATGTAGGCAAGTGCCCTTTGTCGATCTTACAAAGATTGATAGTGTATCAAAGTATTTTTCTTTTATGGTCCAATCATCCAACTTGACTAGTAAAATAACACCTTTAACCATCATGCTCTGACAAGTTTGATTAGTACATTAATTGTTAGAGTTTCTGCACCCATGACATCATCACTCCCAACTTGGCATACATGTCACATTCTACCAATGAACATGCTTGAATTGTCACCATTTTACAACATTTCATGACTCAACATTCTTCCCAAAACCTAGTCCCACTATACCATGTGGCATACGGGCACTTTCCTACATTATTTAAAAGTTAGGCAATTTCTTAATGTGGGTAAACATTGGCCATTCATGTTCAAAAAATCTATGGTCATGAAGATTCAATTCATCTTTGACAAACAACCTTTTTGAATGGCCTAACTAGCATTACACATCATCATCTTTTTATAGCTTGGTACAACTTACCATATACCCTATGGAATTGGTCCCACCTTGCCACACATCACATTGGCACTTCCCCACATTGTTTAATTCTCATGCATTTTCTTAATGTAGGCAAGCACTGGCCTTTGATCTCAACAAGATCAATAGTGCATCAAAACTAAACATAAAGTAATACCTTCATTAAAAGACCAACCAATGACATCGTAGGAATTTTAGAATGTGCATTAAAGGTATTGACAGTTCTGCAAAAACGTCCCAACCAACTCTAACAAACCATAAACTTTGTGGTGCACTAAAGTTCCATCGTCGGTAAGGGCTATGTGGTCCAAAGGTGCTTGCTTGCTTTAATTAAAAACCTTATATTTCAATTTTGTGGAGATATGCCATTCGTCGATCTAACCAAGATTGATAGTTGATCAAAAAAGATGTTGTATCTAATATTTTCAAAAAAATATTTGAAATAACTATGATAAAAAAAAAAGGATATAAAAGGTTTAAGAAAAATTAATGAAGTCATCCTTGTGTCAGTAAAACCTTAGGTAAAAAATTCCCACCTAGAAATAGTTTGAAATAATATTCTCAAAAATTTTCAAAAAGCTAGGGTAAAACAAGATAAGGCATTAGGATTTTTTGATGAATTTTACCCAGGGTCTTGACTTAATTTTAAATTTTCAAGTCACATAGTCAGGGTTTTTCACTGCTAAATGTACAAAACAAGAATGGTGAAAAACCAAGCCAACAGTGGCTCTATCTAGGGACATTAAATTCTTTAGATTCAAATGAGGGCTCAATTTTTTTGGGAGAAGTAGACCACAAAAAAAGGATTCCTTAAAAACTGACAACTTTGAGAGAGAGCAACAAACACGAGGAAAAAACTATGCCCAGGAAACTACACAAAGACCAAAGGATTTACAAATGTACAGAAAAAATCTAGACTATTGTTCATGTTAAAACAAATATTTTTTCAAGAAAAATACCTCTTCATGAACTATCCATGAAATGACAGTTCAAAAATATTGTCTGACAAATCTTTGAGAATATAAGTCTTCTCCTCATATATTTTCAATCAAATAGGGACCTAACCAGATAGGATCAAACTTACCATTTTTTCCTTTATCCTTAATTTTGGAATTCCACATGAGGACTAAATCTCCATCTTCAAATTTTTTGCCTATTGTACTCTTGTCATATAATGTCTTGACTTGTATTTGCAACTTTTGGTTCCTAAGGGATGCTTCTCTCCTAGTTTCTGCTAATCCTACCAACTCATCAATTCTTTCTTGCATGTCATCAATGATATCCTCATCATACATTTGAATGTAGTTACAAAAGATCATTAGGTTATTCTGAGGCATCCTTTCCTAATTTCCATATACCAAATCAAATGGGCTACTCCAATGGCTTTCTTCACAGTCACCCTATTAGCTCATATTGCTAGTTGCAACTTGGAATCCCATGCCTTCTTGTTATCATCTAAGGTCCTCTTAATGACTTTTAACAAGCTTTTATTTGTGGATTTAGCCTATCCATTTCCTTATGGATGATATGGGGAGGATGTTGATTTGGTAATTCCATATTTGTCACAAAATTTTATGAATTCCTCAGACCTAAAGGACATTACATTATTTGTTACAATTTTATGAGGACAACCAAATCTAGAAATAATATTATTTAACATGAAATTTTTGACAACTTTACTAGTTACATTTCTTGTAGGGATTGCTTTGTCATGTCCCCTTTTCAAATAATTAAAAAATAATAATCTTTGCTAAGACAGGCAGGCCCAAGAAAGTGAAGTTTCGGAAAAAGGGAGTTAATCTTTGGAAACCGTTGGACTAATAAATGATAATTATTATTAAAATATGTTTCATTAACCTCTCTTGGACGTGAGTTACAGTTATGCCCTTTTTAAAGAGGTTTGGAGGCATTTTGGGGGGATTCCAGACTTGATTTTCACTCATTCTTTGTTATTCTTCAGAGGCTGCCAAACCTGTGGAGAAGGAGACCCAAGAACGGGAGTTTGCAGGTTTCCAGGGAGACCCAAGAACGGGAGTTTGCAGGTTTCCAGGAAGGCTAAGGACGGGAGTTTGAAGCCATTCCATGTGCATGCTCATACAGAGTTTGCCTTTGTGCTGAACAGTGCAGATTTGTGAGTTTCCGGGTGTATTTTTGTAAGAGTTTGGTGTTTCCGGTTGAGTATTTCATATCAGTTTTGGTTGCTGCTGTATTTTATACTTTAAGCTGTTAAAATAGAGCTGAATATATATATTGGGACGTGATTAAACTTCTGAGATAGATTATTAGTGTTCTTGTGGTGTTTCCGAGCATATTTTGTGC
Source organism: Cupressus sempervirens (assembly GCA_028749045.1). NCBI lineage: Eukaryota > Viridiplantae > Streptophyta > Pinopsida > Cupressales > Cupressaceae > Cupressus > Cupressus sempervirens. Next base: position 86,929,840 of record CM053784.1, on the reverse strand, counting down.
TATTTCGGGAGCCCGATGAGCATAGTTTTGGTCCTACATTTTCGAGCTGTTGTGTAAAGGCTATATGGATCTGGAAATATCAATTTGTAGGCTGTTATGCTGCTGAAAGTTCTGTAAAAATTTCCATTTTCAGATTCATTAATAATTTGTGAAGTTGTGAAGCTTTTAGCACTATTTTCAACATACCCGATTTGGGGTTTCTTAAGGAATTTGGTGGATCTTTGTGATAGCAGTTGTTTGATTTTAAAGATCTGATTAGAGGTTGGAAATATCATGAAAAAATCAGAAAAGGGACATTTCAGTGGTATCAGAGCCATGATCTTGCCAGCCTGAGGGTTTGTAGAAGTTGCAGATATTTGCAGTGAGAAAAGAATAAAGAAATTTTGATCAAACCTCCAATTGAAAGTAAAAGTACAAAATCCAAGGAAGGGAAAAGTATGGCTGATCCAGATAAGATGGCAAAGAAATTCTTCCAAGACATCCAAAATACTCAGAAGCAAACAGTGGATAGTTTGGCAAAAACTAGAGAGGCTTTGCGAATATTGACAGAAAAACTACAAGGAGTTGCATCTATTAATGAGAAAGGGAGCACTTCAGAGGAGCCAAGAAATCTGAAATCCACACCATCTAAATCAACCAAAACTATTTTCTTGCCTGCAGATGAGCCACCAGTACCAAATCCAGCCATTAATCCTATGGAAGAGGTTACAGGTAACTTGATTACATTAAGAGCTACTTATAATGGCTTAGATGATGACTTTCGTAGTTCAGTTCCTTTTAGAGAATATGTGGATATGATGAACACTTTGATGCCCAAGAAAGAGTACAGAAGGGAGCATGACATACGTGGAAGAGAGCTCAAAAATAAAATAAGCAAGTTTATAGCACCTACTTTTGATGGAACAAATAAAATTTCAGCTAGAGCATGGCTACAAAAATTACAGACCTTCTTCACACTTAACCCCATGAAGGAGAGTGATGTTGTTCAAATGGCAAGTCTACACTTGGAAGATGCAGCCTATGATTGGTGGTATCATGGAATGACTACTCAAGGTCATGATCAGGTAACTACATTTGATGATTTTAGTCAAAGAGTGATAGATAGATTTGACCTCAAGGATGATGATTATGAGGATGTTGTTGTGCATGATGGTGAGATACCTGGTGTAGATGAGCAGACATTGAGCATTCATGACTTTTTTGAGAGAGAGTACCAGGCACAGTTAGATGCTTCGTCACATGAGGTTGAGGCTAGTAGTACTTCACATGATTTATCCCGCCAGCTGAAGGTGTGTGAAGACAGTATTGTCACTACATTATCTCATCATGACAGGTATGTGGAGTTAGTTGGTATTGGTCATATTACTCAAGTCAGGATTTTGCTTGAGTTACCAGCTAATTCTAGTTTACAGATATGGACTCGAGATTCTTATATTGGCATTTGGGGTTCAGTTGACTGTAAATCATTAACACTTTTTGGTAGCAGTGATTGTTTGGGTGCTACCATGGATTTGATTAGCAGATTGCACAGTGTTGTATTTTCTTGTGCCAGGAGCTTATCCGATGTTTGTATTAGTTTTTATACACCGGTGTTGGGCTTTGTTCATATATCTAGTCGACCATACTTGCTGGAATGTGTTGATGATATTTCATATTTGGCAGTGTGTATAGATGAGTCCCAGGATCATATTGGCACTGATGACATCCAGGAGGATGTAGTGGGCAGTTTTGAAGACTTAGTTTCCTTGGGTACAGAGGAGTTGGACAGCAATGCTAATGTTTTTGATACTCCGTATGTTGTTATGAGCTTTAGATTTGATTCACAGGATATAGATGGTAATACTCTAGAGACTAGTAACTTTGAGGACACTCCTTCAGACAGTGCATCAGAGGGGGTTTGTAGGAGACAGTCAAGCCAGTGTCATCATGTGTCTAATCAGTTGAGAGTTAGTGACCAAGACATTGCTATCACTTGCCAACATTTCGATGCTGCTCGTCAGTTGTTAGCTGTTTATGGATGGGGTTCTCCTACTAGTGATGAGCAGGGAGGAAGTTATCTTTCCTTGACAGAGATCCACTCTTTATGGGAGGCTATTCAGATTTTCAGACAAAATTATATGCAGTTGGTAGCCGACAGAGATTATCTTATGGAGTGGGGCAGTACAGCATATGATGCATTGTTGGCCAAGGAAGATGAGGTGAGTGAGCTTACTGAGCAGCTTGAGGTGACTTCTGAGATTCTTGAGAGTACACAGTTGGCTTTCAAGGAGTCACAGTTTCATTTGGCTAAGGTGGCCATGGAGTTAGAGCGACTACAGTCTTTATCTGATTCTATACAGTCACAAGCTATGGTGTTTGGTGATTCGAGGATGTCTATGGCTGAGATTGTCAGAGACAGTGGAGATGGGGATGCATCCATCCTTGATACTAACATTGGCATATTAGGTTCATTCCCACTAGAGTCAGGTTTAGTTGAGTTGGGTATTGTAGCAGATTATTGTATGCCTGATAGGGTGGTGGCCTCTAGTACTGAAGGCATAGAGACTAGAGATGTATCAAAGGTCATGTGTGATGTTGGTGAGTCGACAGTTGGCATGGTTCCTGCTAGTAATGCTACTCCCTTGGTGATATCTTTGGAGGTAGCAGTCAGTTCCAACATGGTTGATGATCAATTGCAGTTAGTTTCATCTAGATTACAGTCTGAGCCACTGACTGAGATTGGCGCATTCTATCGGCATTACACTGTGAGGTACGCTCATCAATTTACCTTTGATGACCATGTTGATGAGATTATGATACAGAGATGTACTTTGGTTCCTAGTGCTTATCATCAGTTATGGAATAGTTTGATGCCTCGAGATGAGAGTTGTGATGGGCACAACATGGCGACAGGTTCTGTAGTTGATAGCTTGATAATACATGACTTAGAGCAGGAGTTTTGGAGTGATGCTTCAGCAAGTGTTGTTATTGATTCTACTCCTTTGGCTATGACATCTCCTGACTTAGCTAGTGATCAGTCACAGTGGGTTGTATCACTTGTTCATGGTGAGCTGTTGACTGAGGTTGGTTTTTTTAATCAGCATTATATTGCAGGGTATGTACATCAGTTAACAATTGATCCTTATGCTGAGGAGTTGATGGCAGGAAAATTTGGTTTGGGTTCCATTTCTTGTTGTTTATCTTATGATGGCTTTTCACCATCAGGGATGCATGGGAGTTATGGTTATGAGATAGTGGCCAATAATCTACAGAGTTGTGTTGACTGCAGGAGTTGTATAGTGTGTGGATTCTCCATACTTGGTATAGTTTCATTTGAGAGCATTCACCATTGTTGCAGAGTTGGATTGTACATTCCATATAGGCCAGTGGAATGCATTGATGGTATTTACTATGTTGGTAGTCCACTTTACTTGGGTTTTGATATTCTAAGAGTTTGTGTCTCATGGGTTTTTGACTGTGGTAATGGTGATTTTGGAGTTTGGTTGAGCTATAATTGCCAGTTTGATTATGGATTCCTCTTGGTCATATTGCAGAGGATCTTGCAGGAGTCTGTGTTAATTGGTAGTAGTATAGTTCATGACTACATTTGGGATCCAGGAGGATTGATTGGTTTATTGTTCAGCCATTGCTTGAGGACAAGCAATGTTTGGGAGGGGAGGACTTGTCATGTCCCCTTTTCAAATAATTAAAAAATAATAATCTTTGCTAAGACAGGCAGGCCCAAGAAAGTGAAGTTTCGGAAAAAGGGAGTTAATCTTTGGAAACCGTTGGACTAATAAATGATAATTATTATTAAAATATGTTTCATTAACCTCTCTTGGACGTGAGTTACAGTTATGCCCTTTTTAAAGAGGTTTGGAGGCATTTTGGGGGGATTCCAGACTTGATTTTCACTCATTCTTTGTTATTCTTCAGAGGCTGCCAAACCTGTGGAGAAGGAGACCCAAGAACGGGAGTTTGCAGGTTTCCAGGGAGACCCAAGAACGGGAGTTTGCAGGTTTCCAGGAAGGCTAAGGACGGGAGTTTGAAGCCATTCCATGTGCATGCTCATACAGAGTTTGCCTTTGTGCTGAACAGTGCAGATTTGTGAGTTTCCGGGTGTATTTTTGTAAGAGTTTGGTGTTTCCGGTTGAGTATTTCATATCAGTTTTGGTTGCTGCTGTATTTTATACTTTAAGCTGTTAAAATAGAGCTGAATATATATATTGGGACGTGATTAAACTTCTGAGATAGATTATTAGTGTTCTTGTGGTGTTTCCGAGCATATTTTGTGCTATTTCGGGAGCCCGATGAGCATAGTTTTGGTCCTACATTTTCGAGCTGTTGTGTAAAGGCTATATGGATCTGGAAATATCAATTTGTAGGCTGTTATGCTGCTGAAAGTTCTGTAAAAATTTCCATTTTCAGATTCATTAATAATTTGTGAAGTTGTGAAGCTTTTAGCACTATTTTCAACATACCCGATTTGGGGTTTCTTAAGGAATTTGGTGGATCTTTGTGATAGCAGTTGTTTGATTTTAAAGATCTGATTAGAGGTTGGAAATATCATGAAAAAATCAGAAAAGGGACATTTCATGCTTCTACCCACTTTTTGAAATAATCAGTAGCAATTGAAATCTAGGAATAGCTAGTGCTAGATTTAGGAGAGATCTCACCTATGAAATCCATAGCCCATTGTTGAAATGATGCTTGAACCTCAACTAGCTTTAATGGAGTATTACCTAAGAACTTCAATTTTTCAAAAAAACTTTGACAATCATTACATTTCCTAACCATGATTTGAGCATCTTTAAAAAGGGATGGCCACTAGAATCTAGCTCTCATTACCTTGTGTGTAGTGGTCTTGGTCATATAATGTCCTCCATAGATGCCAGCATGCATTCCATTCAAGATTTCTTTTACTTTTTCTTGATCAACACATTTCAATAATACTCCCTCAAAATTTTTCCACAATAAACTATCCTTGATAATGATATACCTAATGGCTTGTAACTTAGTACTCCTCTTCTCATTTTTAGTCAAATGGAAAGGAGCTTCCATGTGTTGTAGATAATGGATAGCATTAGCGTACCACTCACAATTATCCATGTCACATAAATCAAATCTGAAGTCATCAACTACCATATTTATTTGATTAGCATCCATATTAGATTGATCCATGAGTTTAGCCAAACCTTGACCTCTTATCAGTTTAGTTATCTGTATTTCAATGTTAAATTCTTGGATCCTATTAATCCACTTGCATCTTCTACTTGATACTTCTTGTTGAGAAAAAATGTCCTTTACATCTACACTAGGTATAGATGTAATAACAATGGAACCTACCAACTAACATCTAAAAGCCTTAACAACATTTACTAAAACATATGCTTGTTTCTTATTTATCTCATATTTTAGTTTAGTAGGTTGTAATGACTTACTAAAGAATGCAATTGGTTTTTCATATCCTTCCTCATTCTTTTGTAATAGGACTACAGCTATAGTATGGAAAGATGCAAAAGAAAATATGTGCATTGGTTTTGTATAATCTAGAGTCCTAAGGATTGGAGCATTCTTTATAGAAATTTTGATATCTTGAAATGCTTGTGGAGGTTCACCATCCTAGCTAAAAGTAGTTCCTTTCTTAGGAATTTTGGAAATTGGTCTCCTAATCTCAGCAAAGTTTGTAACAAACCTCTTTAGAAAATTAACTTGCCCAAAGAAAGATTGTATTCCTTTCACACCCTTTGGCTTAGGGACCTTATCTATGGCTACTACTCTTTCAGGATCTATCTTTACTCCATCCTTTGAAACTATATGTCCCAATAATTTTCCTTCAGTTACCCCAAATGTATACTTTTTAGGGTTTAATGATACTCCATATTCCAAGGCTTTGATAAAAATCTTCTCTAGATTCCTACAATGGTCTTCAACCTTTTTGGAATAAGGTGTGAGGTCATCTTGGTATACAACCATAAACTTATTGATGTACTCATGGAAAGCTACATCCATAGCCCTTTGAAAAGTGGCACTAGCATTAATCAATCCAAATGGCATCCTCACATATACATAAGTTCCCTAGGGAGTTGTAAATGTTGTCTTATATTGCTCTTCTTCTTTCACCAACTATTGATTTACCCTAAGAACCCATCCATCATGGACATAAGTTTTGACCCTATTACTTGCTTCAACATAGCTTCCATGTTTGGCAACCCATAATTATCTTTTAAGAAAGCAATGTTCAAATTTCTAAAATCCACACATAGTCTGATATCTCCATTCTTTTTCCTAACAGGTACTCAATTTTAGACCCACGTGGAATGTCCAATAGGTTTAATTATCCCTAAATCCCTTAACTTCATTAATTCCTCTTGCATTTTAGGGGCTAGAGTGGAATTAACTAGTCTTTATTTCTACCTAAAAGGTTTTACATTATCCTTCAATGGTACGACATGTTGGAAAAGATCTTCTCTATAAGCCTTTAGGTCATCATATGACCATGGAAAAACATGTCTATATTTCCTCAATAAGTCAATCAAAGGCTTTCTAATTTTAGCCAACAAATTTTGACCAATATAAACTTTCTTAGGGGCCTTAGTAGTACCCAGATTTATCTCTTCTAGCTCTTGAGGTTTACAATCTTTAGCACTAGGCCTAACCCTATCTTGATTATCAAACATGTTCTCCAAAACAACCAAACCTTTAGGTACTTTATTAGTCTTTAATCATATAACCTCTTGACCAAAGATTGTTTCCTTCCCATCTATGGTTTCAACAAAATCCCTACAATCCAACTCTTGACCATGATATTTATCTTCATTCAATAGGAAATTCATAATGTCTTTGTCATCTTCAAATACTTGCTAATGTTCAATATTATTAGGTATTGAGGGTCTATTCTAAACCTCAATCTATGAAACTCCTGCAAATGATATCTCATGTGGTTTAATTTCTATATTTGCTAATAAGTCAACCATCTTATTTTGAGTTCTATCTCTTCATGATATACCAAATGTATCAAAAAATTTGATCTGATCCCAAATAGCATTTCTATATTGTTTCAAAATTTTATTCTTAGAAGCATATGTTTCCCTTATCTATAAAATAATCAATTTAGAATCACCTATAACACGCAACTTTTTAATTCCATAGTGGGTAGCAACCTTCATTCCTAACAAAAGGGCTTCATATTCAGCTATATTGTTAGTGCATGAAAATTTTAGGGTAAAGGAGTATCTAAAAGTTTTTTTCTTAGGAGAAACAAAAACTACCCCTACCCTTGCACCTTATTTAGAATTGGCCCCATAAAAGAACATTATCCATAATATTGGTGAGTCAATACAACACTCAACTTCATGTTCAATCATAGTAGGAAACTTTTCAACTTCTTGGATAATTAACTCAGCTCTAAATGCATTCACACCTATTTCTAAAAAGCAAGTAGTATCTTTGTCAATTTCCTCCCCCAAAATATGACTAACCCTTGGCTCTCTTGTTACTTTAATAGCCTTGTCTCCTATGTGAAAATTTTCATAGGTTAGGTCACATTGCAGGCTACCTCCCATAATAGCACTCTATTTTCTAGAGAGCAACATTCCATAATGTGGAGGAATATCAACTACAAGGACTGACATGGTCAACTCTACCTTAGGGTATGCAACTAGTTTAAATGGTAAAGCATTTATAGTACCTATAACTATGACTTCTCTAGCATCCATACCTCTATGTCTACCTTTCTTAGTATCTACTTTCAACCCTAGGACTTCCATTACTTTGAAAGGCATGATGGTATTAGAAGCTTCTAAATCTATCATGTAGTTTTTTAGGGTTTTTCCTTTTATAATCAAACTAAGAAAGAATGGGTCAATATCCTCTATATATGCTACTAATGAATCGTCTAGGAACATTTGGCAAATTTGACACATAATACCATTATCTTCTACTACTAAGGGAGTTTGCTGAATGATATTTTGTTCTACATTGTTAATATTTCTTATCCCTCCCAACCATGACAAAGTTTTGCTCTTATGCTCTTCAATTCTAAATAGTTTAGATAAGGGTACCTTAACAGTAATTTGTGACAACATGGATATCATGTCAATAGGATTAGATATAGTGGGTTTTACAATCATACCTAGAGTAGGAACTTTCTCAACAATAGGCCCTATTATTTACTTGATAGTATTAGATCTTGATCCCTTTCCTTGCATAATTGCTTTTGTTGTCTTGTTTCCTTGAAAGTGAAATTTCTTCTTGGGTTCCCACTTCTTGGTTTTGATTTCTTTAATCTTGACTATCTCTCCATTAGCCTTCTTGTCTTCATCTTTCATCTTATGTTTAATATCTTTTTTGAATATACTAGAAGGCTTCCTAACATCATTGTTAACTATTCAATTTCTCCAATTGTAATTACTATGTACTTGGGAGATCATCTCTGCAGTGATCCTATCAATTTCCTCTTTAGAAGGCATTCTCAAGTTCACAAGGCCAACTTCAAAAGATGTAGCACATACTTGATCATCATCATATCCTTCATTGTCAAAGAACACTTGTCAATGATGTAATTGATAAGTAATTTCCTTATTCTCAAGATCACTTTCTGTTTCTCCCAAATCAAAATCAACACAATCATTGCACATTCTCTCCATATTACAACTTACATCATTATGGATTTTTTCTTCTTCCTCATTTTGTGCACTATGATCTGAAAAAAATGATTGAAAAATTGCACAATACTCTAAAGAGTGAGGTGATTGAAAAATAATACACCATGGCATATTATCATTCATATTAACAAAACTTCTTTGCAGATGATCTGGTGTACCCTTATCTTTTACATTTTGGGTCTAGTTGGGGATTGGCTTGCCATTCTTCCATTGGGTGGTATAAGGGTAATTCTTCATTCTACGTTGTCTATTGAAATTGCTATTTTTCATAGGGGATTTCTCAACAACATTGGCTTTAGGGTATTGAAACTAGTAGGATTCATCTTTTTTAGCAATTCCAACACTTGACCTATTGTGGGTTCTTCTGGCTTCTTTCCTATAGGAGTTTTATCAACCTCCTTTTTGTTGTTATTTTTGTGATTGAAAAACTTTGGATCATCTCTCCTACAAATATTTTTGAATGCCTTCCTATTATTTTCAATATTTACTACAACCTTATAGGCATCCCTCAATGGATAAGCCATTTTGCTATCAAAAGCATTAAAATATGTTGTGAGACAAACATCTACATTCAACCTCATAACCTAAAATAGTTTGTACATACCTTTCTAGAATCTAACATTAAAATCAAATGTAGATTCATTAGGGTTATTTTTGATGTTATTGAATTCATTTAACATGAATCCACCATTAGTATTGTCTCCATATTGTTCTTTGAACAATTTCTCCAAACACTCCATGAACTAATGCTATCATCAAGTAACCTTATAAACCAATCACTTGCATCCTTAGTCAATGAATGAACAAATAACTTCATCACCACATCCTCATGTTCAACTTCATAGTCATTTAGCATATCTATGAAAATTTTCAAATGCTCTTTGCCAATAATAGCATTATTTCCAGAGAACTTAACAAATTTATCTCTTAAATCAAAAGATATGGGATGTGGAGCACCAGGGATACTTGTAAATGACATTTGTCTATATTTTTCTATGTATACTAGTTTCTTCTAAAAACTAAAAACATTGGAGGTACTTGCTACATTGGCTTGGTTAGGAACAACATTTTGAGATTGTTGATGTTGGACAAAGGGGACTTGGGTGCTAATGGTGGATGATGAAGTAGGGGCAGATTGAGATATTCCCTGAACTAAAACTATTGGTCCACAAGCTAGTATAGAAGTTGAAGCTGGGGTAGGAAAATTTGGCCATGAGGATAATGTAGAATTAGACTTAATGAACTAGATTTTTGTTCTAGTTTTCGTAGCTTGAGCTTCATTCTCCACCTTCTCAAGTTCTTTTGCAAGATCTTCCTTCTCCTTTCTAGCCTTCTCTAGATCTAGATCTAATTTAGACATTGGAGGTTTTATGGATTTTCTTGGTAGAGATTGAGCTTAATTTATTTGGATTCATATGGATTTTCCCTTTCCTTTATCTATAGCTTTCACAATAGGTTCTATAGGATCTACTTGGATAGGCTTATAAGCTTGGACTTGAGTAATGACAAGTTCTTGGTTTTGGCTTAGGAGTTTTTCTTGTTCCTAAACTTTAGTTCTCAAATAGTCTACAACTCCAAAGAAATTAGCATGAAGGACTAACATTCTTTCCATTCTAAGCAGATTATCTCTTTCCATTACAACATCTAGGGTGGCTTGCTCTCTTTCCTTTTCTAGGAAAATATGCTTGGTTTCTTCCTCAAAAATCCATTCCTTCAAAACTCCTATCTCTAACCATACTTCTTTAAGATCTGTAGAAGTGACTTCTGAATTAGTAGAATCATCCAGGTCTATAAGATTAGGTTCCATGTATGGGACCACCCTAGGATTAAAAGGACCTCTAAATGAATTTTTGAGTCCTAGCCTATGATTCATCTCAGTTATCATATATGGTCTAGTGGATACATGCCCTACTGGTGACATATCCTTATCTTGATATGTTCTTTCATCTAGTACTGGGGTACTAAATATCCCTCCTAAGAGCCTCATGGTTTCTAATTCAGAGCTAAGTGAAGAAGACTCTCTCCCTACCACTAGTTGATATTGAGAACTAACTGATACACTACCTCTTGGTTTCCAGGTGGGATGTGGGTTTGCCTTTTTCTTATTTAGGTTCTTCCTACCATCTTTAGGTAAGTAAGTATACATTGGTACAATAGGGTTGGCTCTTGTGTAAGCTCTTGTGTTTTATTTTATTTTCAGCCATTTTACTATTTATCAAATAAGCACTAGCTTCAAAACCTTGACTGATTCACCACCCTATGCTAGGGAAATACAACAACTAAAATTACTCCTAACTTCAAAGAAAAGACACAGGATAATATGTGAATATCTAACATATAGATGGACCAATCACTAAGATCATAAGACTACAACTCTTTCTTGATAGATAAGACAATTGGAAGGATTAAATATGTTAGTGCAGCTTTGTGGCATTTGGTTTTTCTTTACTCTCTTTTTTAAATTCTCAAGGTTTGTCACTAAAACACACCCATTACAACCATAAGCAATATGAAAGATCTAACATACATGTACACAATATGACCAAAGAAACTGCAATACTTCTCATACATGTGTTGGACAATTCCCTAGTAGAGTCACCATTTTGTTGGTGTTTAAAACTACTAAACAACTAAATGCTCAATACCAAAGTGACAATACTCACATAACCTAAGGATTAGCCATTTCTTGTTTACGATTACATATGTAAACTACCTAGACCCAACTTTAGTAAAACAAAGGATGGTTTTATATTCTCTAGGCTTTCCAAAACCAAGGTGGGTATACCTAGAGGATGATTCAAACTAAATATTGTTGTATGAGAATTATATTAGTTCCATTCTAATTCTCATCTTGTATCTTCAAAAACATACATGATTTATCCATTTTTTGACATCTTACATAAAAATACATCTCACTTAGTAGATTTGGTCACAATTCTTCTATAAATTTGTAAGTATTTCTAGTAATAGTGGCTAACTAAGGCTAAAATATTCCATTCAAACAAGTGTTGAACACCTTTGAAAATCTTCAAGAAAAGTAAAATAAAGTTGATTGTGATTTTAGACTTGTCGCTTGTTCATGATCTACCTATCTGTAAACTGAATTAATTTGATCAGTGCCTATTCCTTTGGGACTCAAAGTCTACTCCAATTTTTAGATCTAATTTATTGCACTACAACAAACATTATCAACTATTCTTATTGGAATTCATTTTTACAAACATCATTTCTATCACCATAGAAATCCCATCAAATTCATTAAAGCCTTTACTTAATTCATTGAATTAATAGCAGTAATGAATTGACATACAACCTAAATGAATTACATTCAATTGGACAAGCTTTACTCAAAAAATATCAAAATAAATAGATAACAACAAAGGAGATAAAATTCAACAAGAACTGATATAGTGACAACTCAAATTTGTATTAATTTTCCTTGAAAATTGTATTAAATTTAGAATGACTTTGGAAAGAGACACAAGCATCACACAACATTAATGTATTCAAAAAAATTTTGCAGAAAAGATAAATCATAAAGTTTGCTCAAAAATTGGACCAACAACATCCTAAGTGCAAAACTAAAAATGCATTAGAAATTGGACCCTGTCTCTAGCCTTGGAATGCCACTTGTATAGTGTGAGATGTAGCAAGCTTCAGGTGTAGAGAACTGATAGGTTTCCTTTTACAAAAGATATTTACATTTTTTTGCCACAAAAAGACAAAATTGTATATAATAGAAAAACTTATACATCATTACATTCTATTGGTAGGCCCTTTTTCTGTTACATCTCTTGGAACAATAAAAACTCTATTATTTGATTTTCTTATTATTCTAAATCTTTAGAGTAAGTGGCTATTAGGCTTGAAAGTGAATAGTCCTCTTTGGTTACTTGCAAGATTACTTTAACTTGGGGGTTCTTCTTGTCTTTATCATTAACTATTAAGGTAACATATACAGTTCTAGACCTCCCATACAAACCTTGGCATCTCTCACCCAATTATTTTTCTCATAAAAACCTTCTGCTACAACTAACCTAGGGTTCTTTGGAATAAGCTCTTAGATAGTGGGAGTTGTTCAAGGAAATAATCATGTACAACCCTCTTAAGGTAATCAACTTCTTCAAAAAATTCCTTTCATGGAGGCATCTTGAAAACCCTAAGCTCTACACAACACCAAATACTTAAATTTTTATGAGTTGTAGATCACTTACCTACTGAATTGAGCCTCTTTTCTGTGGAATTTTCACTACAATTCACTGAATCACCTAGTATAATTTGTGTGCCCTAGCTACAGAAGTTCTTTTTTCTCTAATAACCTTTTATGCTTTGGTGGTTCAATAATGGTGGCTTCATGAATTTTATTCATGCATTAAGATAATACAAATGAACTCTGAGCACATTAACTTCCACTAGCTATTATTTCCATGTTGTTGCCAAATTTGAATCTTATTCATTGATTTTAGTAGATTGGACAACCCCAATTCAAAAAAGTAAAACTTCTTTATTGCTTTAAAAATCTAGCCACATATCAAAAAGGTGCTTCCCTGCATTGCTTAAACTTTTTGTACTTTGGTAATGTCGAAAAGTGCCAGTCATTGATCTTTCCTCAAATCAATAGTTATGAGAAAGAAAACAGCCTTGCAGCAACACACAAAATTGTAAAATATGGCTGGCATAATAAATCCTCCAACCTGGCACACATCAACCCACCTTGGTTGCAGTTGGTCCCACTTTTCCACATGTCATGTTAGTGCCTCCCTGCATTGTATAAATTTCTTGCACTTTAAAAATGTAGGCAAGTGCCAACCCTTGATCATGGTTGAATTAATGATCATAGATTATTGTACTTTGATGATACCTAGTCAACTATATCTATTAATAGAAAATCTCCATGTGATTCAGTCCCTTCTAACAAATTTTGACACAATTGGTTCCCTTATTATCTTCTAAGAAAGTGGGTCCCTAATGTCACATTTGCCACACGTCAAGATGGCACTTCCCTGCTTTATTTAACCAGTGAGGATTTTTATGATGTAGGCAAGTGCCCTCCATTGATCTTACCAAGATTGATAGTGTATCAAAATCTTTTTCTTTTATGGTCCAATCATCCAACTTGATTAATAAAATAACACCTTTTAACCATTATGCTCTGACAAGTCTGATTGCTACATTAATTGTTAAAGTTTTTGTGCCCATGACATCATCACTCCCAACTTGGCATACATGTCAAATTCTACTTTTATATGAGGATTAGTAATGCAAAGAACACTAAATATCAAATCAAAAGTATTCACAAAACTAAATAAACATAACTTCAAGATAGACTAAGATGAGCTCTCAATTGAGAATATGAGCCATTAATGGGCTCTGTCAATGAGAAGCTCTCTTGTTGAGTAGCTTTATCTAATTAGATAGGATGTATGCTTGATTCTCCAAAGGCTTCAATGGTGTTCTTGATGGATTTTGGCTTGGGTGAATGGATTTGATGTAAAATAGCTTCTCAAAAATGGCATTATGGCTTTACTTCATGATCAAAATGGCATTACTTTGTTACTATGGGTGATTGTGTTAAAATGGCTTGGGAGAGGATTTCTTAAATAGGCAAAGAGCTTGAGGGATCAAGGGCTAGGATGCAAGGATGGGAGAAAGCTTATGGAAGGTTTAGATTGAATGAGAGGAGAGTACATGGATTGTGCTTCCTTATAGCCAATCAGGGAGTGACACATGTCACAGGGTCATTGGTTAGAGCAAGAGGGGTTGAGGGGTCAAAAAAGGAGGCTCAAAGCTCATAAAGACCCTCATAATGGCTTGTAAGAGCAATGAATGGGCTTGTAAGAGTCATTTATGGCTTTGTGGACTTCATAAATTTTTATGGTTGGGATATTTGTGAGAGATTTGAGATATTTTGACTTGGGTTGGATTAAGAAAGTCTTAAGCTTGACTTAGGAATGTGCAAATGATTAAGGCTTGGATTAGGCTTGGGTTAAGATTAGATTAGGCTTGTTAGAGATGGGCAAGTGGATGGCATTTAATGAAGGTGGGTGAAGGAGGAGATATTTGTTGGCTTTGGCTTGGGTTAGCAAGTGTTAACCCATGTTTAGGGAATGTGACAAGATTGGAGGGAAATTAGGATTAGGGTCAAAGATAAGGATTGACATCTTCTAGAAGAGTCTAGGCTTTGGATGAGGATGAAGACTTTCTAGAAGAGTCTTAAAACTTCCTAGGATGAGGATAAATAAGGTTTTTAAGAAATAAATAAAATTTTATTTATTTCAAGGGTTTGGGTTGAGGAGATATTTATTAAAATATTTTTAATAAACATGAGGATTAATATTTAATCTTAATTAAATATTTTTAGTTGGGATTAGGGGTAGGAAACGATGGGATTAGCCTTTAATCGAAATTAAAGAAGGATTAGAAGATTTTGGAAGAGGTTAGTGGTCTTAAGGAAATTGGCCAAGTTTTGGGCAAAAAATAAATAAATTACTTATTTTGGGATTTTTGATCAATTTATTAATTAAATAATTAATAAATAAGGAAATAATGTTTAAATAAGATTTAAACATTTTTGGGAGGGATTCCTTGATTAAATATTTTTAATTAAGATAAAGGGACTTAATGGCATAAAAATAAATAAATTAATTAAATAATTAATTAATTAATAAATGATGATGTCATCAGGGACTTTTTCAAAAAATAAAAATACTTTATTTTCTAAAGGCTTTTTTTAAGTGTCTACATTTTGCCCCTCTTTGACATAGTGTTGAGATAACACTATTTCAAATAAATTTGAATATAAATGACATGAGGAAGATGTTTTAGCAACAAAGTTGCCCCAGTCTTGGATAAGAAGGAGAGACTAGACTATGAGATGCCCCCTCAAGAAGGCGGCAGGGAGAGAAAATGAGGCTCAATGACTTCTTGAAAAATACAAGAATTTGGGATAAGCAAGGAGACTCAGATTGTCAAAGAGAAGGGGTTAAATTACCTCAAACTCTCATTATGGGAGAATGATAAAGGAGAATTAGGTGCACAAGAGGAAGCAAGCTTAAGACTTTAGGGAAGGTGGAGGATGAAGGAGTGGAGTGCTATAAAAAGGAATCTAGGATAGGGAGATGGATGAGGGGATTATAAAGCTGATGCAACAGAATTTCAAAGAGTCAAATTGGCAGAAGATGGGTTTCGAAGATCCCTAGGACTAGGATTGTGGATCTTGAAAGATGAGGCTTGGTGGATTGATTGGATTGGTGGATCCCTAAGACTAGGATTATGGATCCCTAAAGCTAAAAGTGAAGATTGATTCAAAGAGATACTATTGCACAAGCTGGGGTAGGAGAGATAGATGTGAGATATGGATGGGGGATAATGGAGATGAAGGGAATCCATTGAAGCTTTTTGAGCGGGGGGATACTTCAAGGAGAAGTACCACTATGTAGGTGAGCACAAGATTTGCTATAGGACTATTGGTTAATTTCCCAAGGTTACCAAGAACATCAAGGCTGTGTAACCAACTATCTAGAGGACTAATGGATTGACTCGAAACAAACACACAAAGATTTCCCCAGCATCACACATGAAACCCAGAGGAAACAACATGGAACTGACACTAGGTTACCCACAAGCAAAAAAGAAAAAAATGAAAGACTTGATCAAAATCGTATGCTCAGAGTGCCCTATTCACAGTATACCATGATATGGAAGATCGTGGCAACCTTGAGGAGGGAAAAAAAAGATTTCTTAGAAAAGATACTTCAAGACCCAAAAGGGAAGATTCCAAATCAAAAGAAAGAGAAAATCCAAAAGAGAACCAGTTGCCAATGAGATGGTAGGATGAGGTACTAACGAACCAAGAGTAGACATGAGGAAAGTTATATCTTGCAAAGATCTATTAGAGAGCACCTAAGCTGGAGGATTTGGATGAGTGATGCACTTGGCAAGCTAAACTTAGAATGATAACACTTTGATGATAGGAGATCTAGCTAAAGAATACATTGGAATAGCTAACCAAGATTTGTGTGATGCATGCAAGATGCTGATCAAGGATGAACTGACACAAAAGCTGGATAGATACAATGGTACTAAGCTAAAGAGGATGTACAAGTTGATGGACCAAGATATGGTACAAATGTACAAGTTTTTTTGGACAAGATTGGATATGCAAGCTATGATACATGGTATGATACAAGCGTTGGGTACAAGATTATTTACAAGCTGTATAGGAGCTCCAGATGATAAGATAGCAGGATGGCTCAAGTTGGTGCAAGATGCAGAAGCTAAGGATGAGGTGATGTTGGAAGATATGGATTTGGTAGGATGCATCCAATGATGATGATATATGTGTGAACAAGGATGGGGACAATGCTAAGGTTGGTCGTAGTTGAGCTGATAGATGGCACTAGAGTGAATGGCTAATGAGAGGATGACATTGGATTTGCATGAGGATAGCCTAGAGTGAGATACCAATGACAAGGGAGGATGGACAAGACAAGATCTCCAAGGAATACAATGCCCCAAGTCAGAAGATGACATGCAAAAGGAGGTCTTACGATGGATGTGATAGGATTGAAGCTAGGATGCAAAAGTGGAAGGCGCTAGGGAGATGGATGATAGTTGGGATGATGGGGTGAGGTTGTAGAAGATAAGTGGATAGTGATAGATAAAAGCTGGAGGATGAAAGATAGGTGGATAAATTGGAAGATGGATTTGGATGGCAAGATGTGACCAAAAGCATGAGGATGATAGGCTAAGCTGGTGATGGCTGGATTATGCATAATGCTTGTTTGCCAAGTTTTCATCATGGAACCTATCCAAGGTGCTTGAATTGCGAAGTTTTCACCAGTGGATGCTTTATTTTTCTTTATTTTTTTGACCTTTTAACTTTGGACTTAGTTGGAATGATTTTGGCTTTCTTAAGTTATTTTTGGCTTTTTTGGGATTTTTCACTCGCTGTTGGAATGTTCAATTTTGTTGCTAGTTGTTGGTACACCGGATGTGTGATTTATGCAATAGATCAGATTAGATGGGATTGATGGTAGGAGATGGAGGGATGAAAAGGCTGGAAAGGAGCATGAGATGGGGATGCTTGCAGGATCAACATTGGCACATGTTGGGACGGGTGTGAAAAGAGCATATAGGGGATAGATGGTAGATGCAAGCTTGATAGAGGATTCATGGAAGCACGCTTGGGGATATAGGCACCCAAGATGGGGTTAGAAGATGGGGGACATGAATCACTAGATTGGGGATTAGCAATGGTGGATGCCATTATGCATTGGGTTTCAAATTTTTTCTTTGGGATCCACATAGTTTTGGATTTTCTTTTCATAGGCTTTTGCATTATTTTGCATTCTTTGATTGGATTTTTCCTTTTTGGAGTATGTCTTTTAGAATAGACATATGATTTCCTAGGATGTGGATTTTTAGCTTTATGCATTTTGAAGTTGGCATTCACATTGCTATGGTAAGCTTTGGGAAGATGGTTAGGAGAAGCTTCGTGAGATGGAGAGGATATGGAAGAGTGTGTAGGGGGATGATGATGGATGATGTGCCCTGATATGTGCCTTTGTTGATCTTGTGTAGGAATGGAGGGAATATGATTTTTATGATGGTTGATAAGAGGATGGAGGATGGTAGATTTTGGGACATGGGGACCCAAAATGGATTTAGTGGATGAAGCAGGGATATGGTAGGTTGTTTTGGGTTGCAAAGATGGTGGAGGGGGGATGACATAAGATTTCTTGAAGGAGTGATGGGAGGCTGGCATGCTGGGCCTAGAGATAGGCTTGGTTTGGGGATGGCGTGTACCAACACTTTTAGATGGTGAGCCTTTGGATACATATCCAAGACCATGAAATCCTGGATTCTTTTGTGCAATAATAGGCTTTCTAATTTCTTGCTCTTGTGGTCCTAAACCTTGACCTTGATAATGCCATCAATTGAGCATTTGAACGAGCTTAGGAAACTTTTGGCTTGTACAAAATGGTAGAAGTGCTTTATTAGATGTACTACAATGGGGAGATATTATTCTTAATTCTTCTGCTGAGAGGGGGCCACCATGGATGAATGTAAGTGAACCAAGAAGGTAGATTATAGATGGTGGAATAGCTTGGATAGGTGATAAGATGGAAGCATGGAGCGAAGGAGATGGTAGGATAGGATCTTGATTTAGCTGATGGGATGAAAATATATCCTACAGTAGAGGAGTTATGGCTTGAGGTTTTGGACATGGAGGGGATGGTGACTACACTATGGATGGAAGACATGGTATGATGATATCTTCATTTATGCTTTGGGGGATGTCAACATTCTTTTGGCAAGATCTTGATAGGATTGGATTAGAGTGGATGGTGTGATAGGAGGTGAAGGGATGGATTCTTCAAAGGTAGTGGATGGATAGATGGGAGATTCAATAGTGGAGATGGGTGAGTAGAAGATGAATGCATAAGGGTCATTATGAGAGATTTGAGAAATGATTGGAGGTGATGTGGATAGAATTTGGAGGGATTTGACAAGTGGTGGGATTTTGATGCTTGGGGGAAGTGGAAGGATTTTAAGCAATTTGATGGATGGTATGGGGATGATAGCTATGGGAGATGGAGGTGATATTATAGATGGGGAAGCTTCATTACTGACTACTTCACATGGTTGGATTAGATGGCATGGCTTATCAACTATTTGAGGTGGGTTTTCTTGTATTTCCTCTAGGAGATTCCTGGGAGACTCGTGTGTCGGAGGTGGAGGTGGTGGATTGACAGGAATAGTTGGTGTGATGGGGGTGGAAGATTGGAAGCTTGGTTGATTGGGTGATAGAGGAGAAGCTAGGATATGAGATGGCATGACTAGATAGTTTGGAGGAATGCTTGGATTTTGGGGGATGGTTGGTGGAAGGCATCTAAGGCTCTCAAGATACTCGTCATAGTCAACAAGATTTTCATCATCATTGGAATAGGATGTAGTAGGAGAAAGGACAATGTGACCAAACTCATCATGATAGGGTTGGGATTTCATGTTTTGATGATGAGTTGGATGGGGATGGGGTCTTGCATATGGATGAACATGGAAGCTCATGGTTGGATTTGGATTAAGCATAGATTTTGGATTGGTTGATGAAATATTTCCTAGGGAGAGTTAAACCTACATGAAAGACCTAAGGAGGATTGGCTGGAGATTTTTGGCTTTCCTATGGATGGAAGACTTCAAGGGCATGCTATCAAAAAGTGAGAGTTTTGCTTTCCTATGTTCAAGATTGGTGGCTTTTGGTGTCAACTTGAGGATAGAAAAATGATCCTATGGGCATGACACAAGATTGACCACTTGTGGATCCCAACCTTTAGCTTAAGGTGATGAGGGATGACAAGTGACAAGGCTAGATTACCCTAGACAAAGCTCTGTCAGAGGGATAACCTCGGTGAGATTGGTGGATTTGGATAGATTGATTGGATAACAAACTTTGGTAGAGTAAACAAAATTCCTTAAAGTCTTGGGTGATTTTTGATTGGGTTGCTAGCTGGCTGGGGGGATGATTTGGATGGACTTTAGATTTGGGATTGTTCTAAAGCAAAGAACTAGATAGATTCGGTTGCAATGGGCGAGCTTGGATGATTTTTTGATGAGGCAGTGACTACGCTAAGTATGCCTTGAGCTAGGAGATTTTTTCTTTTCTAGAATTTTGACCAAAGTTGGCAAGCATTCATTCAAAAGCCATGAACAAATAAGCAGACAAAAGTTTGGAGCAAGCACATCAAAGACACCAACATCCTAGGAAGCTTTCTACAAGGATGAAATTTAGTTTAGCTAGGGAGTCCTCAATATATGCAAGGTATGTGAGGTCCAAATCTGTAGATGAAACCAAAAAGATGTCACACAACTGAGAGGAGCGGTAACCCACTTCTCCTCTTTCACTTCTCAAGGGTATAAAGTTCCTTGAGGCTTAGCCTAAGTGACAAAATTTTGATCCCAAGAGAGGTGTCTTTGGATTCACCTCCTGATCTTTATACTCCACCGGAATGCTGGAGTTGAGGTCATCCCAAGAGGTGATGAAATCCCCAAGCAGGCCTCCTAAAACTTACACAAGATTTTGGATCTTAATCTTATGCACCCAAGATGGCCTCGAAAGATAACAAGGGGAGAGAAGACTTAGATGATCTTGGGCTAAAAGACAGAGTTCTTTTCCAATTGATGCTTAAGTTTTTTGATCTAGACTTTTTAAAAACACACATGATTAAGATTCAAAGGTTTAATTATAATTTGAAATGCACCAACAAAAGAGAAGTGATTGAAGAATGAATACACAAAGGAGAGTTAGGGTCAACAAGAAAGTAAACCCGTGTGCTCGAAGGCCCTCCACGTCAAGTATCAATTAATTTCCTTTAAGGCATTCAAGAGTTGGTGTTTGTTCATTTTAAAGCCAAAAAAAAGATGTGTGTAAAGCTCAATTTCAAGTGCACACTCGGAGGCCCTCCATGTCAAGATTTGTTCAATTTTTATGCCCAAATGAAGTGTTAGCGAGACTAATGTGCATTCAAGAAATTTTCTATTTTAGAAAAACAGATAAAAACTCAAGTGAGTGGAGTATGATTTTTGTGGAGCATTTAACACCTTCTTAGGTAGATCCATCCCCATATATGGTGCTGATATTGCAACCAATAGTTAGAATGATGGGTGATTAAAGAGGGTGAGTCCAACAACAAACTCACTCAAAGTGTTTTTATTTGTTTTTATAACGTAGAAAGTTTCTAAAATGTAGATTCTTTTTATGCCCCAAAACATGAAGTGTGATGTATGATAATGATTATTTGATTTGTGGCATTCAAGATTGGATTTGTTATGCATTCCAATGAAAAAAAACAAACTTGATTTTAATCCATGGCACTCAAGAGTGATTTTAGCAACATGCATTCAAAGACGAGTGTTTAAACATTCAAGTTCTTTCCTTCAAGCATTCAAGATTGAGATTTTGCGTGTTGTTTTAAGAACTTTGAAGTGCTTTTCTTAAACCTTAGATCATTCAAGATTGAGTTTGTTTGAACTGAAATTCAAAGAGGAAGGAATTGGGATTCTTTTCTTTCCAATTTAGATCATTCAAGATTGTTTTTGACTCAAAAAAAAAAAATGACTCTTTGGACTTTGGTTTTCATTCAAGATTTTGTGTTCTAGTTTGCATGTTTTAAACCCAAAAATGATATTCCTAGATTATTTTGATGCATGAAAAACCTAGGAAACATTCAAGATTTTGCAACAAGACATTTGTTTGGAACAAACAACAAAGCTTTTGGGACAATTTTGGCAACCATTTAGGACTCTTAGTTTTCATGAGATTTTAAAAAAACTTTAAAATATTTGCAAATGAAGTCCATTTTATCCCTGATTGATGCTTTGAGTTTGATTTAGAATTTTGTGTGCACTTAGTGTTGATTTTGAACCTTTTCAAATGGAAACTTGAAGTTCTTTTTAAGTTTTCAAAAATGAAGTGTTCCTAACTTTGCATGAATGCACTTAAAACCTTGATGTTGCAAGGATGCAAATGATTGGATTGATTTAGTTTCATTTGTTAAAAGATTTTTTTGCAAATTTTTAGTTTTTTAATGGATTTAAGTATGATTTGGGGGTTCATTTTAAGCACTAAAACAAGGTGTGTATGATTTTGCTCCCTTAAAAAAAAAATTGGCCAAGATCCCACAAGAAGAAGAAGAATAAGTAGATGGAATAGAAGAAGAATATAGACAAGAAGAAGAAGAAGAATTCCAAGTGCTTCGTCCACCTATAAGCTTCAAAAATCTGAAAACACTCTAAATCCAATTAGAATGTTTGCAAAGAAATCTTGCTTCATCTTCTTCTTGCTTCCTTGGACCTGCAAAAGTTGATTAAATGCCCCTACCAATCACCAAAACATGAAAATTAGCCAAAGTTAGTTCAAAACATGCAATTTTGACTACAAATGATAACAAGAATGACCCATGTTGGGTCCCACCGGGCGTGTCAAAATGTATACGAGGATTAGTAATGCAAAGAACACTAAATATAAAATCAAAAGTATTCACAAAACTAAATAAATGTAACTTCAAGATAGACTAAGATGAGCTCTCAATTGAGAATATGAGCCATTAATGGGCTCTCTCAATGAGAAGCTCTCTTGTTGAGTAGCTTTGTCTAATTAGATAGGATGTATGCTCGATTCTCCAAAGGCTTCAATGGTGTTCTTGATGGATTTTGGCTTGGGTGAATGGATTTGATGTAAAATGGCTTTTCAAAAATGGCATTATGGCTTTACTTCATGATCAAAATAGCATTACTTTGTTACTATGGGTGATTGTGTTAAAATGGCCTGGGAGAGGATTCTTTAAATAGGCAAAGGGCTTGAGGGATCAAGGGCTAGGATGCAAGGATGGGAGAAAGCTTATGAAAGGTTTAGATTGAATGAGAGGAGAGCACATGGATTGTGCTTCCTTACAACCAATCAAGGAGTGACACATGTCATAGGGTCATTAGTTAGAGCAAGACGGGTTGAGGGGTCAACAAAGGAGGCTCAAAGCTCATAAAGACCCACATAATGGCCTGTAATGCATGGGCTTGTAAGAGTCATTTATGGCTTTGTGGGCTTCATAAATTTTTATGGTTAGGATATTTGTGAGAGAGTTGAGATATTTTGACTTGGGTTGGATTAAGAAAGTCTTAAGCTTGACTTAGGAATGTGCAAATGATTAAGGCTTTGATTAGGCTTGGGTTAAGATTAGATTAGGCTTGTTAGAAATGGGCAAGTGGATGGCATTTAATGAAGGTGGGTGAAGGAGGAGATATTTGTTGGCTTTGGCTTGGGTTAGCAAGTCTTAACCCATGTTTAGGGAATGTGACAAGGTTAGGGGGGAGATTAGGATTAGGGTCAAAGATAAGGATTAACATCTTCTAGAAGAGTCTTAGAACTTCCTAGGATGAGGATAAATAGGGTTTTGGAAGAGGTTAGTGGTCTTAAGGAAATTGGCCAAGTTTTGGGCAAAGAATAAATAAATTATTTATTTTTGGATTTTTGATCAATTTATTAATTAAATAATTAATAAATAAGGAAATAATGTTTAAATAAGATTTAAACATTTTTGGGAGGGATTCCTTAATTAAATATTTTTAATTAAGATAAAGGGATTTAATGGCATAAAAATAAATAAATAAATAAAATAATTAATTAATTAATAAATGATGATGTCATCAAGGACTTTTTCAGAAAATAAAAATACTTTATTTTCTAAAGGATTTTTTAGGTGTCTAAACTACCAATGAATGCACTTGAATTGTCACCATTTTACAACATGGCATGACTCAGTAGTCTTCCCAAAACCTAGTCCCACTATGCCATGTGGTACAAGGGCACTTGCTTGCATTATTTAAAAGTTGACCAGTTTCTTAATGTGGGTAAGCACTGGCCATTCATCTTCAAAAAATCTATGATCATGAAGATTCAATTCGTCTTTGATAGACAACCTTTTTGAATGGCCCAACTAGCATTACACATCATCATCTTTTTACAGCTTGGCATAGCTCAGCATATACCGTATGTTGTTGGTCCCACCTTGCCACACATTGCATTGGGACTTCTTCACTTTGTTTAATTCTTGTGCATTTTCTTAATGTGGGCAAGCACCAGCCTTTGATCTTAACAAGATCTATAGTGCATTGAAATTGAACATAAAGTAATACCTTCATTAAAAGACCAACCATTGACATCGTAGGAATTTTAGAATGTTCATTAAATTAAGGTATTGATAATTTTACAAAAAGTTCCCAACCAACTCTGACAAACCATAAAATTTGTGGCACACTGAAGTTCCATCATTTGCAAGGGCTATGTGGTGCAAAGGCACTTGACCAATTTATTTAAAAACCTTGTATTTTAATGTTGCTAGGATATGCCATCCATCAATCTAGCCAAGATTGATAGTTGATCAAAAAGGTGTTGTAGTTAATATTTTCAAAAAAATATTCGAAATAAATATGATAAAAAATAAGGATATAAAAGGCTTAACGAAAATTAATGAAGTCATCCTTGCGTAAGTAAAACCTTAGGTAAAAATGTCCCACCTAGAAACAGTTTGAAATAATATTCTCAAAAAATTTCAAAAAGCTAGGATAAAACAAGATAAGGCATTAGGATTTTTTGATGAATTTTTGCCCATGGTTTTGACCTAATTTCAAATTTTCAAGGCACATAGTTAGGGTTTTTCATTGTTGAATGTACAAGACAAGAATGATGAAAACCCAGACCAATAGAATGGAATCAAGTATTTACTACATAATTTTAGGCAAAATTCTCTTCATTTCTATTACATGTAGTATTTCTAGAAGAGAGTGAGATCAGAGCCTATTCATCCCATTACTAAAAGCTCCAAGGATGTAGAATAGTAGAAGCAGTGGGTTTTCTAGTTGCAATCCAAGCTCTTGAGTTGATATATGAATGCATAAATTATTATAACCAAGACACTAGGTAGATTGTATTACTAGATGACACTGTATTGATCTCCATTGATAGACAAACTATGGTAAATTGCCTTCAAGTTTTGGAGCGGGAGGAGTTTTCAAATTTGACAATTGGTGGAGCCATCTCTAAGTTTTTTGCAAAGAAAATGACTTAGAGAAGGAAATCATGCAATCATGGTTTCAAAATCCATGGAGCACCAAGAATAAGGTTCCTAGGACTCTTTTTGGTACTAATCTCAAGCCTAAGATTGTTGACATCCTAGTTCTCTTGCATAGATTGAAAGGTGAGGTAGCAGCTTTAAACTTCATTGAGCAATATTTCTTTCTGGTGCAAGTAATTTGCTCTGACACCCAATATATTGATTGGGCTCATGAGATAAGAGAGATTCTATCCAAGTTTCTCAGTGCTACAAAATTCTACAATACCTTCTATATGTTCTCATTTCTAATTTACATGTTAGCTTCTCTACAATTATGGCCAGGTCTCCCAAGGGTAGAAAATTTCCCTGATGAAATGAAGTTTTATGAGTTCTACCTATGTTTATAATTGGAAAATAGTTATGTAGAGTATATAAGAGTTAATGATACATTTACCCAAAGAATTCATAGGGAGCTCCAAGGATGCCTAGGGATGAGATTCAGTTCCAAAGCTATGGTGGCCACTGGTCAGTTTGGGAGTTACTTTATTTAGTTCTCATCATTTTCATATTTTCATCCTGTAGCTTTTGATGGATTCCACTTGAAGTTGTTGAGATATCCAAGTGATATGATCATTGGAAATGAGAATAGAGTAATTGAGAGGGGGAGGGGGTGAATCAGTTACTACAAAAACTTTCCACAGTCCCGAAGATGTCTGAATATACCCTTGATCTGATTAATAAAATATTGAAACTTGATAATGCAACAAATGATAAATATTAAGAACTGATATGATATCATGCACAAAGTAATTTAGCAATTAAGAACACAATAGACACTAGATTTAATGTGGGAACCCAATATGGGAAAAACCACCAATGTAACTTTTTTTTTTCACTCTTTTGGACCCTGTTAAAGGATTTAATCACCCTGTTAGGAGTGGCATTGCTAGAGGTCTTTAGAACAATTCAACTGAACTGTCACCTTGTTAGAGGATTTATTGAATGGCTGTTAAACCAAATTTGTTAAGAGATTTTGAATACACTGTTACAATAGTTAGAAAGAAACAATGAAATGACTTGATATAATGTGCAACTTATCTTTGCTGATTGTAGATCTTTGTTATGCTTGACTGAATCCTTACTGATTAAATACAACTTTGTAGCTCCTTTAACACATATGATCCTTCATTAGACTTTTCTCAACATTCGCCTCTTCATACTATAATTCGCATTCATAACTTTTTTTCATAATCACACACTTTAATTCATATCTTGAATGACTGTATATACCTTTCAGATTATCTTAGTCGGCTCAAATCATTGACTAAAGCAAACAATTACAACAGTTGGCTAAAAGAAATTAATTAGCGAATCCCTATACTGGCTAACCCTGCACGGTGAACTTTGTTTAGAAAATAATTCCTGTGTTAACCAATTGAGCTTGGTTGATATAGCGAACTTCATGACAAACCATCAATCGCTGGGAGAACTTGATAATTACTAAGTTTCCTGAAATAATCGAGTGAGCTCGATGAAAACTAACCTTTGGAGACCGAGTGAAGCTTGATTAACACTGTCTTTTCCATAATTCATTTGATGACCGAGTGAGCTCGGGGGAAACTAACCTTTGAAGATCGAGTGAAGCTTAGTTAACACTGACTTTTCCATAATTCATTTGATGACCGGGTGAGCTCGGTGGAAACTAACCTTTGGAGACCGAGTGAATCTCGGTTAACACTGGCTTTTCACATTTCCTTCATTGACCGAGTTAGCTTGTTTAACACTGTCTTCCATATTTCCTTCAATGATCGAGTGAGCTCGATTGGTACTGTAATTTGCATTGCAGACTGTTTGAGCTCGGTGAACTTGAGACTAATGACTGATATGACATTTGTGTGACATCAAGGACAATATTATCCAACAATCTCCCTCTTTGGCATTGATGGAAACACAACATGTCATAACAAAAATGAAATTTTGAAAACAAGTTCAACAAGATAAAAAACTTCTCCCTCTTTCAATAGTCTCCCTCTGTTAAGGGACTTCATGGCAAACATTTCAAATCTTCACAAATTTTAGAAGTTTCAGAAGGATATGACAGTAAAATCTCTCCCTCTTTGACAACACATGCCAAAGACAACAAAAGTTAAGTGAATTATAATGTACCTTTAGTACTAATTCATTTGCAATGATTTCTGATTAAACTGCATCAACAGATAGATCTTCAATCATGTATGCGTTGATGCATCACTGGAACTTATTTTTAGTGAACTTCAGATAGAGGAATGACCCCTAACTTACCTCTAAGATACAAAAATGCATCCTTAGGTAAAGGCTTTGTGAATATGTCAGCAATTTGTTCTTTTGTATGGACATATTCCAATCTGATCTACTTGTCTTGCACCAATTCTCTGACAAAATGATATTTTATTGCAATATGCTTGGTCTTGGAATGCATCACTGGATTCTTAGATATGTTGATTGCACTATTATTGTCACAGAACATGACAATTGGTTCTTTGATTTCCATCTTCATTCCTTGCAATAACTGCTTCAACCAAACAATATTTGAACAGTTTACTATTGCAGCAACATACTCTGCCTCTGCTGTAGATTGGGATATACAACTCTTCTTTTTGCTTGTCCAAGAAACTAATCTTTTTCCAAGAAAGAATGCTCCTCCACTTGTGCTTTTTCTATCATCAAGGTTTCCTACCCAATCAACATCAATAAACACTTTCAAATCCAAATTACCTCCAAATTTGTACCATAAGCCATAATCTTTAGTTTCTTTCAAATATCTCATTATTCTTTTGATTTCCATCAGATGAGTTTCTCTTGGCTTTGCTGAAAATCTTGCAACAATACCAACTACAAGGGCAATATCTGGCCTGTTATGAACTACATATTACAATTTTCCAATCATAGATCTATACAATGTTTGATCTACCTCTTTGGATTCATCATCTTTGGTAAGTTTCAATCCAGTACACATAGGAGTTCCAACAAGTTTACAGTCCTCCATACCAAACTTTTTCAATATCTCCTTGATGTATTTTGATTGAATGATGTAGATGCCATTCTTATTTTGTTGAATTTGAAGACCAACAAAAAAATTTATTTCACCAAACATAGACATTTCAAATTCCTTGTTCATTTGTTCTGAAAATTCTTTGCAAAGATCATCATTCCCTATGAAAACAGTATCATCTACAAATATTTCTACCAAGAAAATCTTATTATCTAATCCTTCCTTTATATACAAGCTACTATTATCATTAGTTCTTTGAAAACCAATCTGAATAAGATAGTTATGCAATCTTTCATACCATGCTCTAGGGGCTAGTTTTAGACCATACAGTGCCTTGTGTAATTTGCAGACCATGTCCTTTTTATTTGGATCAACAAAGCCTTTAGGTTGTTCAATGTAAACCTCTTCATCCAATATTCCATTGAGGAATGCTGACTTGACATCCATCTGATAAAATCTAAATCCTTTGTGAGCAGCATATGCAAGTAAGGTTCTGACTCCTTCCAATATTACAATAGGAGCAAAGGTTTCTCCATAATCTATGCCTTCTTCTTGAGAGTATCCTTTGCATACCAATCTGGCTTTGTTTCTAGATACTTTACCATCTTCAGTCAACTTGTTTTTTAATACCCACTTGGTTCCAATTACATTCTTATTTTTAGGCCTAGGTACTAGAGTCCATGTCTTTTTCTTCTCTATCTTTTCTATTTCCTCGTTCATTGCCTCAATCCAACTATCATTTGTCAATGCATCTTTAATGCTTCTAGGTTCAAAATCAGCAAGTAAACAAGTATTTTTCAGTTTGCTTCTTGTCAAAGTTCCTTCAGACTTGTCTCTGATGATCTGATCTGGTGCATGATGCCTTCTGACATATTTAGCTAATATAGGTTCTTTTCCTTTTGAATGAGTTTCATTGCTATCTCCTTGTGCATCAATTTCATGTTTAGGTTGTTCTGGCTCAGTAAGAATTGGCTCAAGGGCTTCAGACTTGGTAGATACTTGCTCGGTAGTGTCTGAATGTTGTTGTGGCTCGGTCTGAACTTTTTGCAACTTGGTTACTAATGACTCAAGAGTTGAGGATTCTTGAGTGAACAGTATGCTTGGTATAGTATCTGGTTCAATGTAAACAAATCTTCTGTAATCTTTAGGTGGCTTTTCTTTTTTCTTTTTTAGATTTGTCTGCAAATTCATCAACTTTCACATGTGCACTTTCTATAACTTTGTGAGTGGATAGATTTAAACATCTATATGCTTTGCTTTTGCAAGAATATCCTAAAAATATTCCTTCATCACCTTTTACATCAAATTTTCCTTTGCTAGATTCTTTCAAAATATAACATTTGCTTCCAAATACTTTTAGATAACTCACATCGGGTTTGTAGCCATACCATAATTCATAGGGAGTTTTCAATGAGTCCTTTTTCAACTATACTCAGTTCAAGGTATGAACTGCAGTGTTGATGGCTTCCTTCCAGTATTTGATAGCAACCTTCTTTTCTATCATCAGGGTTCTTACACAATCCATGATGGATCTGTTTCTTCTTTCAGCTATTCCATTTTGTTCAGGAGTTCCTGGTGCTGAGACCTATCTTTTAATACCTTTTTCAATGCAGAAGTTGTTGAATTCATGTGAGATGAATTCACCACCTCTATCTGACCTTAAGCATTTTAGTCTTTTTCCTATTTCTTTTTCTACTATTGCTAAATACCATTTGAATTTCTCTAATGCTTTTGATTTATTCCTTAGATACATGACAATCATCATTCTTGAGTAGTCATCAACAAAAAGAATCAAAAACTTTTCTCCAGTATAGCTTTCTATTCCAATGGGTCCACATAAATCAGTATGCACAATATCCAATATATCTTCAAACTGATAGTTCTTACTTTTAAAACTAGTCTTTCCCATTTACCAATTTGACAATTCTTGCATAGTCCAACCTCAGGTTTCTTAATGTTAGGAATGCCTCTTACTTTCTTGAATTTGCTTATTTTTACCAGGTTATCAAAATTGACATGACACAACCTTTTATGCCATAACCAACTTTCTTCAATTTGAGCAATAAAACATGAGCATTCACCAAGTTCTAGATAGAACAAGTTACCTTTAGTTTGGGTGCCAGATCCTATTAGCTTTCCTTGCTCATTCAATAATCTTGCCTTTCCATGCATGAATTCCACCTTGAATCCAGTATTGAGTAACTGTGCCACACTTAGCAAATTATGTTTAAGACCTTCAACCCAATAGGCATTATTACATACAAGTTCTTTGGTTAGACACATTCTTCCTCTTCCTTTTATGAAACAAGGTTCATTATTACCAAACCTTACACTGCCACCATCATAGTCTTCAAACTGATCAAACTTAGTTTTATAACCAGTCATATGATGTGAGCAACCACTATCTATAATCCATGTATCATTCTTACTTATATGAGAGACAAGTGTCATTTTATCTTCCTCATCACTGTCAGAATCATCTTTAATGGCAATATAAACAATTTCATCCTCACTATTATCAGAGTCTTTGGAATTTTCAGCCATGAAGCATGATTTCTTACCTTTGTTCTTGGATTTTTTGAAGTCTTTATTTCCATTCCATTTCCTTTCATCATGGTTTTGCTTGTTTGCACACCTTGCTACAATATGACCAATTTCTTCATAAGAAAAATAGATTAGAGGAACTTTACCTTTGTATTTTCCTCTGCCTCTAGAGTATTTTCTTGCTAGTAGAGCTTCAATCACTTCGAGATCACTGTCTGAACTTTGGCTTGATTCATCTTCACTTTCTGACTGAGATTCCTTCTCCTTTTTGTTTTTCCCTTTTAGTAGGAGCTTGGTTTGAAATGCTGATTCAATGTTTTTGGAGGCTGGAACATAGTTATCAAAGTTATCTAGTTCAAATGTAGTTAGTCTTCCAACTATAGCCTCAAGATTTATCTGATGATTTGCTTCACACCTGCTTTCCTGAATTGTAGAAACTCTAATTGCATAAATGAGAAGCAAGGTTCTGAGAACTTTGCTTATAACTGTTTCTCCTTTGATATCACCTCCAGATGCTCTGATTGCACTCACACATGCTTTAACTCTTTCAACATACTTTGCAATGTTTTCATCCTCTTTCATCCTCATTTGATCAAATTGTCCTCTTAGACTTTCTACTTTTTCTCTTCTTACATTATCATCTCCTCCATAGATCTCTTTTAGCTTGTTCCACATTTCAAAGGCAGTTGTGCAGTCCTTAATGTCATCAAATTCTTCATAACTGAGAGCAGATGCTATGTCTATCATCATATTGTTATGAGTCTTCTTTTTAGCAATTTCATTGACAGACAATGTGCCAGGATGTTCTTCATATTTTTCTCCAAGGTATTTTAGTCCAGTATCACCAACAGCAGCTAGATGAAGTCTCATCAATCCTTGCCATGCAGAGAAGTTATCTCTGTTGAGTTTTGGAATTTCTCTTTTGTAAGACATCTTGATCTTAGGCTTAGATCCTTGAAATCTTTTCTTGCAAGCACCAAAAGCTCCGATACCAATTATTGGAAATGAGAATAGAGTAACTGAGAGGGGGAGGGGGTGAATCAGTTACTACAAAAACTTTCCATAGTCCCGAAGACGTCTGAATATACCCTTGATCTGATTAATAAAATATTGAAACTTGATAATGCAGCAAATGATAAATATTAAGAACTGATATGATATCATGCACAAAGTAATTTAGCAATTAAGAACACAAGAGACACCAAATTTAACGTGGGAACCCAATATGGGAAAAACCACCAATGTAACTTTTTTTTTTTTCACTCTTCTGAAGTAAGCCTGTTAGGAACCAACCCTGTTAAAGGTTACAAAAACACACTGTTAGGTGTGACCCTATTAAAGGATTTAATCACCCTGTTAGGAGTGGCCTTGCTAGAGGTCTTTAGAACAATTCAACTGAATTGTGACCTTGTTAGAGGATTTATTGAATGGTTGTTAAACCAACTCTATTAAGAGATTTTGAATACATTGTTACAATGGTTAGAAAGCAACAATGAAATGACCTGATATAATGTGCAACTTATCTTTGCTGATTGCAGATCTCTGTTATGCTTGACCGAATCCTTACTGATTAAATACAACTTTGCAGCTCCTTTAACACATCTGATCCTTCATCAGACTTTTCTCAACATTCGCCTCTTCATACTATAATTCGCATTCATAACTTTTTTTCATAATCACACACTTTAATTCATATCTTCAATGACCATATATACCTTTCAGATTATCTTAGTCGGCTCAAATCACTGACTAAAACAAACAATTACAACAGTCGTCTAAAATTAATTAATTAGCAAATCCCTATACTAGTTGACCTTGCACGGTGAACTTTGTTTAAAAAATAATTCTTGTGTTAACCAATTGATCTCGGTTGATACAACGAACTTCGTGACAAACCATCAATCGCTGGGAGAACTCGTTACTTACTAAGTTTTCTGAGATAACCGAGTGAGATCGATGAAAATTAACCTTTGGAGACTGAGTGAAGCTCGGTTAACACTGTCTTTTCCATAATTCATTTGATGACCAAGTGAGCTCGGTGGAAACTAACCTTTGAAGATAAAGTGAAGCTTGGTTAACACTGACTTTTCCATAATTCATTTGATGACCGAGTGAGCTCAGTGGAAACTAACCTTTGGAGACCGAGTGAATCTCGGTTAACACTAGCTTTTCACATTTCCTTCATTGACCGAGTTAGCTCGGTTAACACTACCTTCCATATTTCCTTCGATGATCGAGTGAGCTCGATTGGTACTGTAATTTGTATTGTAGACTATCTGAGCTCGGTGAACTTGAGACTAATGATTGATATGACATTTGTGTGACATCAAGGACAATATTATCCAACAATTGACCGAGATCATGAGGGAAGTGATTCAAATGAATGTTCTTAGTGAGACTCTAAAGAAGAAAGGTTATGAGTTTCCTATGAAGGTTGGAGCTTTTAGTTGTGAGTCTCATTCTAATGTAAAGAATATGTTAAAGGTGTTTGAGATGAAATATAAATTAGAGATGTATGGAGTTTTGAGGCCTATGTTTGATCCAAATGGATATGTGAGGGAGGTATTGTAGATTGGAAGTGTTATCAAATCTATCACCACTATTGAAGATTACTGGGCTGATTGCAAGGATGAATTTGAGACCTATGTTCGCACTTTCACCAGACTCGTAGTAGATCAAGTGAAAATATATAAAGTTGATATCAATGTGGAGGGAGTGGAAGATGACGTGCATAATATGTATAGTAATACCTATTTAAAAAAGCTAAGAAATACTCCTATCATCTCAAAGCCTTATGAGGATACTACAGAAGATCTAGATGTTGTGATGGCCTAAATTTTTAAAAGGACTGGGGAGTGGGTCAAGTGGACTATAGCAAGAAGGAGTCAAAGTAAAAGAACATCCACTCAAGCTTCTCTAGTAGCTGCCCCTACTTCCTCCTCACAAGGTGGCACATCAGGTGTAACTTTGGCCATAACTCAAGGACTAGCTCAACCAATAGATGGAGGTGATCAACCTCCAAACAAAAATATCCCTATAGCTAAGACTTGTCAAGATGGCTTCCCCCAATGATTGGTGCCTAGCCAGAGGCTGAGAAGAAGGTGGCTTAACCAAAAGATAGTGTCATTACTCTACTTCCCTCACCTCATAGTAGTCTAGTTCCATTTGCAAGCACTATATTTCTCCTCCCAAGTAGCCCTCATGTGTAAGTAGTGGACTTAAGGGATGGAGAAAGTAGTGATAGTGAGTCCACTAAGTTAGATGAAGAAACTAAGAAGACTAAAAAGATAGAGAAAGGCCAAGAGTCTTTTGGAATAATCGATGGAGTAACTGAGAGGCGGGGTGAATCAGTTACCACAAAATAATTCACAGATCGCTTAGATGTCTTAAATACCTATTTACTATTAATACTTAGTAAACACTATAAAATTGCTAAAACTTGGTAGATTAACTAGTGACGGATCATCTAGCATTCATAATTATTAATATGCATGTAAGGGTTAAATAAAATGAACATAAGAGACACCAGATTTAACATGGAAACCCAATATGGAAAAAACCACCAAGTAACTAGCTACCAATTTTTCACTCTTCTAAACTGAGCCCTATTAGGAGTCAACCTTGTTAAAGGTTACAATACACACTATTAGGTGTGGCCCTATTAGAGGGTTTAATCAACTTGTTAGGAGTGGCCTTGCTAGATGTCTTTAGAACAATTCAACTGAACTATCACCTTGTTAGAGGACTTACAAAATGGCTATTAAACCAACTCTATTAAGAGATTTGAAATCACTGCTACAATGGTTAGAAAGTAACAATGAATTGACCTGAATAAGATGCAACTAAATTTTCTAATTACAGGTCTCTATTCTACATCATTAGATCCTCCTTGATCAAAAATGGCTTTGCTTCTCTTCAATGATCTCTGATCACCCTTCAAATTCACTTCCACAATAATTAGTCCTCATATCACATCAATTCCAGCACCACACTTAGAATTTGCAACTTGACCTCTTATTTATACCATTCAGATTATCAAGTTAGCTCATTCTTAGGTTACATTTACCATTAATTCATACATCAGTTGGCTACAAATATTACTTTAAACAAATAAATGTTATTTCACAAAATAATGAAATTCTTCAGTGGCTGACTCTTCTTGGTAAATACTACTTCTAGAAATTTCTTGAGTTAAAAATCTTGACTCAGTTAACATTGCAACTTCTACAAAATCCTTTGGCTACTGAGTTTACTTGGTAAGAACTAAATTCCTTCTCTATCTGTGAGAGCTCGATAAGAACTGTTTCTACCATAATTCCCTTTGATGACCAAGTGAGCTTGATAATAACTAAATTTTCTTTATTAACCTTGAAAGTTCGGTAACAACTATCTACTTGGTAGACATTGCAAATTTTCTTTACTAACCTTTTGGGCTCGGTAGACATTATCTTTTGCCTTGCTGACCATCTGAGCTCAGTAGACTCTGTCATTTTCCTTGCTAACCATTTGATCTTGGTAGACTCTATCTTTTGCCTTGCTAACCATCTGAGCTCTATAGACTCTGTCTTTTGCCTTGTTGACCATCTGAGCTTGGTAGACTTTATCTGATGACTGATATGAATTTGTTTGACATCAAAGACAACACACAATTGAACAATTGTATCCAACAATCTCCCTCTTTGGCATTGATGGAAACACAACATGTCATAATAGAATAAAATTTGAAAACAAGTCTTTACTGACAGAATACTTCACTTTCTTCTTCAAACACAATAGTCTCCCTCTTTCATAATAATCTCTCCCACTTACAATAGGAATTGATGATCTTTGCAAAGAATTTTTAGAACAAATGAACAAGGAATTTGAAATGGTAATTCTTGGTGAAATCAAATTCTTTGTTGGTATTCAAATTCAACAGAGTAAGAATGACATCTGCATCACTCAATCTAAATACATCAAGGAGATACTAAATTTTTTTGGTATTGAAGATTGCAAACTTGTTGGAACTCCTATGTGCACTAGATTGAAACTTACCAAAGATGATGAATCAAAGGAAATGGATCAAACATTGTATAGATCTATGATTGGAAAGTTGCAATATGTAGTGCATACATGACTAGACATTGACCTTGTAGTAGAAATTGTAGCAAGATTCTCAGCAAAACCAAAAGAAAATCACATGATGGCAATCAAAAGGATCATGAGATACTTAAAAAGAACTGAGGATTATGGATTATGGTATAAACTTGGAGGAAACCTAGATTTAAAAGTGTTCACTGATGTAGATTGGGTAGGGAATGTTGATGAAAAAAAAAGTACAAGCAGAGGTGCTTTCTTTCTTGGAAAAAGGTTGGTTTCTTGGACAAGTAAAAAGAAGAATTGTACATCCCAATCCACAGTAGAGGCTAAATATGTTGCAGCAATAGTAAACTATTCAAACATTGTGTGGTTCAAATAATTATTGGAAGGTATGAAGCAAGAAATCAAAGAACCAGTTGTTATGATTTGTGATAACACAAGTGCAACTAATATCTCTAAGAATCCAGTGATGAACCAAGCATATTTCCATAAAGTATCACTTTGTTAGAGAATTGGTACAAGAAAAGGAAATCAAATTGGAATATGTCCATACAAAAGGAACAAATTGCTGATAGATTCACAAAGCCTTTATCTAAGGATGTCTTCTTGAATCTTAGAGGTAAGTTAGAAGTCATTCCCCTATCTAAAGCTCACTAAAATACAATTTTAGTGATGCATCAATAGGAACCAAATTGAAGATCTATCATTTGATGCAGCAAACCAATGAAGACATTGTATATGAACCAATACATTAGGTACAATGCTATTCAATTGATTTATGTTGTCTTTGGCATATGCTATCAAAGAGGCAGAGTATACTATCATATCTTTCTAAAATTTGCAAAATAATAAGAGCTTGTGTAAGAGGGAGAGATTATTATGAAAGAGGGAGTTTGCTATGTTTGAAGAAGAAAGTGAGGTATTCTATTAGTAAAGACTTGTTTTCAAATTTCATTCTGCTATGACATGTTATGTTTCTATCAATTCCAAAGAGGGAGATTGTTGGATGCAATTGTTCAATTGTGTGTTGTCTTTGATGTCACACAAATGTCATATCAATCATCAAACAGGGTCTACCAAGCTTAGATGGTCAACAAGGAAAAAGATAGAGTCTATCGAGCTCAGATGGTCAGCAAGGAAAAAAATATAGTCTACTAAGCTTAGATGGTTAGCAAGGAAAAAGACAGAGTCTACTGAGCTCAAATGGTCAGCAAGGAAAAAGACAATGTCTATCGAGCCCAGAAGGTTAGTAAAGAAAATTTGCAGTGTCTATCGAGTAGACAGTTGTTACCAAGCTTTCAAGGTTAATCAAGAAAATTTAGTTATTACTGAGCTCACTCAGTCATCAAAGGGAATTATGGCAAAAACAGTTTTTATCGAGCTCTCATAGATAGAGAAGGAATTTAGTTCTTACTGAGTAAACTCAGTAGCTAAAGGATTTTGCAGAAGTTGCAATGTTAATTGAGTCAAGATGGTTAACTCAAAAAAAATTTGGAAGCAGTATTTACCGAGAAAGGTTGGCTAGTGAAGGATTTCATTGTTTTATAAAATAACATTTATTTGTTCTAAAAATTCTTTGCAAAGATCATCATTTCCTATGAACAACGTATCATCTACAAATATTTCTGCCAAAACAATCTTATTATTTGGTCCTTCCTTTATATAAAAACTACTATTGTCATTAGTTCTTTGAAAACCAATATGAATAAGATAGTTATGCAGTCTTTCATACCATGCTCTAGGTGCTTGCTTTAGACCATACAATGCTTTATGCAATTTGCAGACCATGTCCTTCTTGTTTGGATCAACAAAACCTTTAGGTTGTTCAATGTAAACCTCTTCATCCAATATGCCATTAAGAAATGTTGATTTGATATTCATTTGATAAACTTTGAATCTTTTGTATGTAGAATATGCAAGTAGGGTTCTGACATCTTCCAATCTTGCAACAGGAGCAAAAGTTTTTCCATAGTCTACACCTTCTTCTTGAGAGTATCCTTTGCATACCATTCTAGCTTTATTCCTTGACACCTGACCATCTTCATTTAACTTTTTTTTTAATACTCACTTAGTTTCAATTACATTTTTGTCTTTAGGTCTAAGTACAAGAGTCCATGTTTTATTTTTCTCTATCTGTTCTATCTCTTCATTCATAGCTTCAATCCAACTTTCATTGTCTAGAGCATCTTTGACATTTTTAGGTTCAAAATCAGCAAGTAAACAAGTGCTTTTCAACTTACTTCTTGTCATTTTTCTTTTTGATTTATCTCCAATGATCTGATCTGGTGCATGATGCTTCCTGACATACTTGGCTAACATGGGCTCCTTGCCTTTTGAATGACTTACATTGTTATCCTTCTGTGTCTCAATTTCTGGTTCTAGATCTAGTTGTTGGGGCTTGATAGATGTTGATTCGATAGCTTCTATTTGCAACTCAAGTTCTTGCAACTTGGTAGGCATTAACTCAATTTGAACTTCCTATGACTCAGTTAATGAAGACTTTGGAGTTGAAGATTCCTCATTAATAGGTATATTTGGCATTGTATCAGGTTCAATGTAAACAAATCTTCTGTAACCTTCAGGTTCCCTTTTGCTTTCTTCTTTAGTTCTTTATGCAAACTCATCAACTTTCACATGTGCACTTTCTATGACTTTGTGAGTAGATAAATTCAAACATCTATATGCTTTACTTTTGCAAGAGTATCCCAAAAAATCTCCTTCATCACCTTTTACATCAAATTCACTTTTTCTAGATTCTTTCAAAATGTAACATTTGCTTCCAAATACTTTTAGGTAACTTAAATTAGGTTTTTAGCCATACCATAACTCATAGGGGGTTTTGAATGAATCCTTTTTCAGCTATACTTGGTTCAAGGTATGAATTGTAGTGCTAATAGCTTCCTTCCAATATTTGATAGCAATGCTTTTCTCAATCATTAAGGTTCTTGCACAATCCATGATAGATCTGTTCCTTCTTTCTACTATTCCATTTTGTTTTGGAGTTCCAAGTGTTGAAACCTATCTTTTGATTCCCCTTTCAATGCAAAAGTTATTGAATTCATGTGAAATAAATTCACCACCTCTGTCAGACCTTAAACATTTTAGTCTTTTGCCTGTTTCCTTTTCCACTCTGGCCAAATACCATTTGAACTTTTCAAATGCTTTTGATTTCTCTCTTAGGTACATAATAGTCATCATTCTTAAATAATCATCAACAAAAAGAATGAAGAATTTTTCACCAGTATAACTTTCAATGCCAATAGGTCCACATAAATTAGTATGCACAATTTTTAGAATTTCTTCAGTCTAAGAGTTCTTACTTTTAAAGCTTGTCTTTCCCATTTTACCAATTTGACAATTCTTGCATAAGCCAACCTCAGGTTTCTTTATGTTAGGAATGCCTCTTACTTTCCTGAATTTACTAATCTTTATCAAGTTGTCAAAATTTACATGAAATAACCTCCTATGCCATAACCAAATTTCTTCAACTTGTGCAAAAAATTGTGAACATTCACCAAGTTCAAGATAAAACAAGTTATGTTTTGTTTGAGTGCCCAATCCAATCAGCTTTCCTTTGCCATCCAGTAGTCTTTCTTTTCCATGCATAAATTCCACTTTGAATCCATTATTGAGTAGCTGTGCCACACTCAATAGATTTTTCTTTAGTCCTTCTACCCAATGTGCATTATCACATTCAAGTTCCTTTATAAGTAAGATTTTTCCTTTTCATTTTATAGAACAAGGTTCATTGTTACCAAATCTTACACTGCCACCATCATAGTCTTCAAAGTATTCAAACTTAGTTTTATTACCAGTCATGTGATGAGAGCAACCACTATCTATAATCCATGTATCATTTCTACTCATGTGAGAAATTAGTGTGATTTCTTCATCATTATTAGACTCATCTTTCATAGGAATGAAAACAATTTCATCTTCTTCTTCATCATCAGAATCATTAGAATCTTTTTCCATGAAAAATGTTTTCTTACCTTTATCCTTGAATGATTTGAAGTCTTTCTTGCCATTGCATTTGTGACCCTTTTGCTCATCCTTGTTTTGCTTATTTGGGCACCTAGCAGGAATATGTCCAATTTATTCACAAGAAAAATAGATTAGAGGAACCTTACCTTTGTATTTTCATTTGCCTCTTAAATATTTTCTTGCTAGAAAAGCTTCAACCACTTCAAGATCACTGTCTAAACACTTTTTCTGATTCTTCATCACTATCTGACTATGGATCGTTTATCTTCTTCCCTTTTTCTTTGAGTGAAAGCTTGGCTTCAAATACTGATTCAATGTTCTTGGTAGCTAGAACATAATTATCATAGTTGTCTAGCTCAAATGCAATCAATCTTCCAACTATGGCCTCTAAATTTATTCTATGATTTGCTTCACATCTTCTTTCTTGAATTGCAAAGACTCTAATTGTATAGATAGGAAGTAGAGTTCTAGAAATTTTAATTATAACTATCTCCTCCTTGATATCTTCACTAGATGCTTTGATTGAACTAAGACATGCTTTGACTCTTTCAACATACTTTGCAATGTTTTCATCCTCTCTCATCTTCATTTGATCAAATTGTCCTCTCAAACTTTCCACTTTGGCTCTTCTCACATTATCATCTCCTCCATAGATCTCTTTTAGCTTGTTCCACATTTCAAAGGTGGTTTTGCAATCCTTGATTTCATCAAATTCTTCATAACTCAGAGCAGATGCTATATCTATCATTATGTTGGTGTGTCTTCTTTTTACTAATATCATTGATAGATAGTGTACCAGTAGGTTCTGCATATTTTTCATCAAGATACTTCAGTCCTAAATCACCAATAAAAGCTAGATGAAGTCTCATCAATCCTTGCCATGCTAAGAAGTTGTCCCTATTAAGTCTTGGCATTTCCCTCTTGTAAGACATCTTGATCTTTAGCTAAGATCCTTGAAATCTTTTCTTGTAAGCACCAAAAGCTTTGATACCAATTTTTGGAATAATAGATGGAGTAACTAAGAGGGGGGGTGAATCAGTTACCACAAAATAATACACAGATCCCTTAGATGTCTTAAATACCTATTTACTATTGATACTCAATAAATACTGTAAAATTGCTAAAACTTGGTAGATTAACTAGTACCTGATCATCTAGAATTCATAATTATTAATATGCATGCAAAGGTTAAATAAAATGAACACAAGAGACACCAGATTTAATGTGGAAACCCAATATAGGAAAAACCACCAAGTAACTAGCTACCAATTTTTCACTCTTCTAAAGTGAGCCCTATTAGGAGCCAACCTTGTTAAAGGTTACAATACACATTGCTAGGTGTGACCTTGTTAGAGGATTTAATCACCTTATTAGGAGTGGCCTTACTAGAGGTCTTTAGAAAAATTCAACTGTACTATCACCTTGTTAGAGGATTTACAAAATGGTTGTTAAACCAACTCCGTTAAGAGATTTGAAATCACTACTACAATGGTTAAAAAGTAACAATGAATTGACCTAAATAAGATGCAACTGAATTTTCTGATTATAGGTCTCTATTTTACATCATTAGATCCTCCTTGATCAAATATGGCTTTCCTACTCCTCAATGATCTCTGATCACCCTTC
This sequence comes from Cupressus sempervirens, assembly GCA_028749045.1. Classification (NCBI taxonomy): domain Eukaryota; kingdom Viridiplantae; phylum Streptophyta; class Pinopsida; order Cupressales; family Cupressaceae; genus Cupressus; species Cupressus sempervirens. The sequence goes on along the minus strand of CM053784.1, from coordinate 86,888,324 downwards.
AAATTCACTTCCACAACAATCAATCCTCATATCACATCAATTCCACCACCACACTTAGAATTCACAACTTGACCTCTTATTTATACCATTCAAATTATCAAGTCAGCTCATTCTCATGTTACATTTACCAATAATTCATACAGGAATCAGCTACAAATATTACTTTAAACAAATAAATGTTATTTCACAAAACAATGAAATCCTTCACTGGTCGAGCCTGCTTGGTAAATACTGCTTCCAAAAATTTCCTACGTTAATCGTCTTGAATCGGTTAACATTGCAACTTCTACAAAATCCTTTGGCTATTGAGTTTACTTGGTAAGAACTAAATTCCTTCTCTGTCTGTGAGAGCTCAGTAAGAATTGTTTCTACCATAATTCCCTTTGATAACCGAGTGAGCTCAATAATAACTAAATTTCCTCGATTAACCTTGAAAGTTCGATAACAATTGCCTGCTTGGTAGACACTGCAAATTTTCTTTACTAACCTTCTAGGCTCAGTAGATGTTGTCTTTTGCCTTGCTAACCATTTGAGCTTAGTAGACTCTGTCTTTTTCCTTGCTGACCATTTGAGCTTGGTAGACTCTATCTTTTTCCTTGCTGACCATATGAGCTCAGTAGACTCTATCTTTTTCCTTGCTAACCATCTAAGCTTCATAGACTCTATCTTTTTCCTTGTTGACCATCTGAGCTTAGTAAACTCTATCTAATGATTGATATGACATTTGTGTGGCATCAGAGACCACACACAATTGAAGAATTGTATCCAACAGAGTCCTCAAAGCTCATTTCACAAGTCCAAAAGAATCCCTTCTCTTCAACTATGAAAGAAATCGATTTGATTAAAAGGAAAATGTTTAGCATAGAGTCTCTTGGGATTGCTTCAGCAGTAATAGGCATAGATTCATGGTTATAAGATACTCTAGATAGGAAGAGAAAGAGGAAGGATGAAGGTACTCCTAGTAAGGATACCCTATCCTTTGATGTCCACTATGGATCTACATTGATTAAGGTTAAGAAAAAAAAGACATTGTCTATCCTTGGGCAAGACCCTAAAACAAGGTATTTAATTATGGAAATAGAAAAACCTACTAAAGAAGGAAGGATTGAGGATATTACTATAGATGATTTCACCATGCATTTAGTGAATCTTAGGGAAGCTAGACATGATACCAAAGTTAGCTTATGGAAGTCTGCAAATGAAGTGACCGATGAATAGCTAGAAAGCCTTAAGTTTTTAAAGGTTTGAATGAAAGTGGAAATATAGGAATTGAATGGTTTCATAAGGCAATTATTCACCCCTTTAGCATACATCTCTAGGATTCCCATTACTAGAGAATTGACTGTTGTAGACATCCAGGCACTTATCTCCTAGCTCTAGGAAGATAAGAATTTTGGGCAAATTGGTAGAGAGTAGAGCAAGAAGATCAAGGAGGAAGGACACTCCATTATAGATAAGATTGGTAATGCTATATTACGATTGGAAATAGAGAAAGATAACATATCATCAAATAGAGCCACCTTGGCTATAGAAAAAACCAAGAGTGATGATTATGTTTCCTTGTTGAAGATGATCATCTACATGAAGGTAAAGGAGGTTGTTGAAGAAAATATTTTGCCTAAAGAATATGAGCCCCTCATTGAGTGGTTTCAAAGCATGCTATTCAAATTTGAAATGATCATGGTAGTAGAGGAGGGACTTAAAGAGACTAAAGTCAAAGTAAAGAAGGAACAAGATAAATATTATGAACTACTAAGAGGTTTGCATACAGACTTGTAGTCTAGTGAGAAAGGGATAAAAATTATTGGAGTAACTATCATGATGAAAAATTTCTCCAATTTCATAGATGATCTGACAGGAATGACTTCTAGTCACCAGGATAGAATCTCCAAGCTTCAGAGGCTTGGTGGATTTGTACACATGGCCATGGAAGAATTACAAAATTGGTTGGGCACCATTAAAGATCTAGCCCAAGAGAATTCTAAATGGCTCTTGAGATACACTAATGTACATGTACATAAACATGAAGAGCTAATTCCAATCAATGTTGCCACCAAATCCTATAGGGAAAATGCAGAAAAAGGAAAGAAGACAAAGTGATTCATATTCTACCTTTTCATTTTTGTTATGTAATAATTGTAATAGATGAACTAGCTCATTTCCATTTGTCATTTTTGACGAGATGAATCGATTGAACTTCCATTGTAATGGTCATCTTGGAATCCTATATGTATGATAATGAAAGATTAATAAAAGGTTGGCAATTTTTTGGTGTGAACTACTTGATGTTGTAGAGTCAATTGAATGGTATTTCTATATCAGTTATTTTCTATTCTATTTTGGTTAATTGTTAATTTATTTTTTCTCTTTATTCTAGATTGAAATGAGGAACAAATAGAGCTTCATTCCCCTATTTTGAAACAATAGGATAAATATGATAAGTACTATCATTATAGGCTTAAAGAGATCCTTTAGATGTTTTCATTCAATTTAATCTCTCTCTCTCTCTCTCTCTCTCTCTCTCTCTCTCTCTCTCTCTCTCTCTCTCTCTACATTTTAGTTTCTTGATAGATCAATTAGCCTTAGTACATATTAACTATGAGTTCATAAGATGTGTTAGTTCATAGACTTAATCAACCCTCAAAATATCATTTCTTTCTTGAGTTAAATCTTGTATAGATTTGACTTGGTTTACCTCTCCTATTCTCTAGTTAAGAACATACCTTGTTTAGATGTAGGAGTAAAAAAAATTCATTATAAATTTTGCAATAGGGAGTTGTACCTAATAATTTAGAGGAAAGTAAGTCTTTTCAGAAGTAACTTTCCAACTATTGTAATTAGATGTTGTTCACAAATTAGGGCATTAAAGAGTCAAAATTAGAAAGAACAATATGTTTACCAACACTATGTAGGAGAACCAAAATATCAATGGTTTCTGACTTAAGGTTGGTTCCAAACAATGTTTTGGGAGCTTTTCTCTTATCACTTTGTGGTTTTTAGAACCATGTCCTCATGATTTCCTTCCTCTAGATCATCTTCTTTGCTGAGAATTATGATATGGCTCCATCAAAGCCCAAGTTAGAGAACTCCTCCTACTCTAGTAGATAAAGGAAGTTCACCACTTTTTTCCTATCAATTGAGATTAGCACCGTATCATTAGGTAGCACAATTTTCCTAATTTCTTGGTTGTAGTGATGAATGCATTCATAAATCAACTCAGGGGCATCCACAATCAGAAAACCAATGGCCTTGAATAAACCACATCCTCTAAGTTTCTCAGTAATGGAGTGAATTCATTCAAATTTCACACTCCTTTGAAAATCTTCCATGTCATAGAAGCAGAGAGATGTGTCCTGAAACTCTGCAATTGGGACTTGATCCCAGTAAAACCATCAAAGCCCATCAAATTGGTTGTCATGAGTTTGTTGATAAGATTTTTAATTGAGAGATTGAATAAGAAAATGAATGTAATTAGTTATATAATTTTCAAAAGCTATGTGTATTGAAAGAATAAGGAATCAAAGAATAGATGAAACTAATTCAACTACTTAGTGCATCTTTATATAAGAGACTTGATTCATCCATTATTCTTTAGTATTCATGCCACATGGATGAAATTTAAGGAAATACCTATTGGATAGTAAATGTAAAATCTCAATAGACACTTAGGGGTCTTTTCACTATTTTGTTGAGCTCAATAGTAACTTTCTATGAGCCCATTACTTTTATGTTTTCCTTTAAGTTTCAAAAAATTACCATTGAGGAAAATCTGCCAAGTGAGTTTTTAACTATGTCTTCTTTCCATAATGGTTCAATCCATTCTAATATCATTTTGGGATACTCTAAATCTAGTATAGGGGCAACATTTAATCATTAGCTTGATCTTTCTTGAATAGTTAGAAAAATGTCTTCATGGGTTGGAAACCTGATGAGGAGAAGACAATTTTCATTCTTTCATTAATGCTTCCTTCTAGGTCGAATCTTTGGTGATTGTCTCTCTAGTAGTTGGGGATGCTTGGTTAAGGTGTGAGGACTTGTTTGAGAACCATTTAAAATCTTTCTTTCCACCTCAAACTTCTTTGCAGAAAACTCTCTTCATGGGTGGAAAACCTGCCAAGGAGAAGATGATTTTAGATTTTCTACCAAGGCTAAATATTTGACTAATAATAAATCTAAATAATTTTGGGGAGTTTTATTTTGGATTTAAACATAAATTTCTTTAAAAAAATTTACCTTTTGGATCTTCTTGAATTGTGTATATCTTGAAATAATCTTTTACAAAATACCGTCTTCGCGGGTGGAAATCCTGCTGAGGAGAAGACAACTTTTGACTTTTTGCAAACACTCATTTTATCAAGAGGTGACATGCCACCAAAAAATAGAACAAATATCAGATCTAAAATGAGAAAATTCAATCTCTATTGAACAAGGTACTAACTTACGTGACCAATCATAAGGTAAAACACCCACCCACTTGGCTATAGAGAAAGAGAAGGTGAAATGAGAAAATCTGATAAAGATTACCTAGCCTTTAGGAAACTAGACCTAGACTCAAACATTTTAGAAAAATAAATGGTCTCATCTAAAACACAAAACTCACTTTTTTTAAATAGACTGGGAAAAAAAAGTGGGCCAACAAATATCACTAGAGAATTATAGGAGGCTATTTTTTATATTGATGCTCAAACAATGACAATTTGGAGTTTTTCTCTAGAATCAAATAAGGCAACATTGATGGAGGTTACAAATTCTCCATAGGGAAATGTATTCTTTTGGAATGTCACTACCATATCTAGTGACCAAATTTTAATATGATCAATACAATGTCACTAATGGGAAAGAGAAAAATAGATTTGTTACAAGAAAAACTGTATTAGGCTTATGGTAAATACATTGAAACAATGAAGCATTTTAAGGAAGAAATGAAGAAAAAATATTTATTAGAATAAATGATTTTTTTTTGGATAATGAGGTCAAGACATTGAGAACTATTACCATACCTATTACAAAGGTAAAGGACAAAGAAATTCAAATAGAAATTGATGTGGAAGACATGGGTTTAGCAAAAAACCTAAAAATGGATGTGAATGTGGAAGAAGTGGATACAAATAAGAAAATATAAATAAGGACAATGGACAATATGCTTTCCTAGAAGATAAATGTCCTGAAATAGATTTCATAGAATATCCATAGCACTTGCATTTTAGTGCAAGGTGTAGAATACCAGTGCTTAGAAGCTTTACCCTTTCTTTCTCCTTTTTTTACTAAGTGGGGCCCTTATATACCATTCTTTGACAAGATTGTTCCAATTTTGACAAAATAGAAGGAACTAACAAAAGAGGTTAGCTTTCTCACTATGAAATTGATAAATAAGGTCAAAGAATTAGTTGGCTTCTTTGTGGGTAAAATGCATATGATCAAAAACAAGATGAAGACCATTACTAAAGGTACACTTGGTTTCATTTGAAAAATGATTGATAATTAAAATAACCTAAGAGAAGGGAAAGAATGGTCTATTTCATTTGGTAACATTTTTAAGTATGAGATACTTATTTCTTATTATAATGGTGAAATTGATGTGGTAATAGTATATGATATGATTGATATCATGTACAAAATTGAAGTAGACATGAATAAAATAGTTGCAAAAATTAGATCCATAACAGATGCAAAATGAGACAAATGTCTAAGTGAATTGAATATTGTCAAAGAAGCCACATGGTCAGATATAGACACTAATATTACTATTTGGGAAGTTTTGGTTGATGTCAAAGCATTACCATCTGGAGATAGTGATTGAACAAGCTAGAAAAAGTTGCACTACCAAAAAGAGGAAGGACAACTATTTAAATGCGATACATTATCTTTATGGTTCACCTATTGTGGTTAGTCTCACTTTATAAAAAATGAAATTGATCCTAAATACATAAAATAATAGTTGTCCATTATTTGGCTATCTCCAACCTCTTCTCTTGTAACTATTTTGGTATTTGTAAACCAATATTGTTACAAATGGTTTTCTAATATGTACAAGCCTTTCTAGCCTAAAGCTTGTTGAAATCCTTCTATTATAAAAGGATTTCCAAGGTGTGGAAAAGGGTTCTAAATTCTAATCTTATAATTCATATCAATTTTGAGTCAGTCCTATGTTTTGATGTATTTAGCTTGTTTTATAGAAGTTTGGAAACTAATCAAAGTCAGGTTTTAGTATACATCTCTATCAAATTTTATAAGAAGAGTTTTGTATTACCTTCAAGGAAATTAATACAAGAAAACTTTGCAAGATATTTGTGTCCTATAGTTCTATCTCCAATTTCATACTTTTGTGGTTTTGAGAATGAATGAGAAAGTTTCATTTTATTCAAATGCAATTTGATGAATTATATGTCATTTTAGAGGTTTCTTTTAATTAACAAAATTGTATAAATGCTTCTATTAAGTGATAGGATAATGTGGGGGTATGAAAGGTATTTGATAAGTATAGGATTTAAAGATTTACAAGGTATGTGTAGGATCATGGTGTGCCAAAAAGTGGCAATGTGAAAAATATGTAGTTTCGAAACATCTAAATGTGTTTCAAAATGTGCTTTGACATTTTCCCCACCCATCCTAATACCAAGGCAAAAATCTAATACCTTTCCTTATCGAGTACCCAAATTGAGAATAGGTATTTGATTTGAGAATGAGTATCTAATTTTAAAATGGGTACCCAATCTATGCACCCAAATCATGGCACCAAATTCAAATTCAAAGGGAGTGGGGACCAATTTTTAAGATAAATATTGATTTTTAGTTACCAAACTCAAAAGTGGGGAACCAATTTTAAATTTATATTGTCCTAGTATAATATAGTTATAACAGAATTTGGGGGGGACCAATTATTATATATAGTTACTAAAATTTATTATATAGTATTAACTAATAATTATTATTATTTATTGTATAATTATTTTATATATAGTTAGTACTTATTATATATTATAATTATATATTTTATATATTAGTAACCTAATTAAATAAACTATATGACAATGTATGTTCCTAGGGGACCCCCTAGGAACATACTATTGACAATTGGCTAATAGTGATATGTGATTGTTGTAATTTATGGAAACACATGATGTACATGATCATAGGAAACTTTGAAAATAAAGATACTTAGTGTTTGGTAATCAAAAAATTGTCTAAGTATGGAATTTGGCTTACAACACTATATTGTTTTGTTTATAACTTGTTAATGATGTCATATTATGACTAGTGAAGTTAGATGTAGATAGTATACATATTAGTGATGACATGTATAACCTCAAAAATTAGTACAGACTATACAAAATAGATATAATCATGTTTGAAGTGAAATAGGATAGAAAAATTAAAGGAAAGGATTATTTTGCTTACAAGATAATTACTTGTCCAACTAGGGCTAACATCCTAGATGTTTACTCTAAGTTGGATAAGTGGATTGTGGTCTTAGAAGACCTAGTAAAAATTTATGTGAAGGCATGGTATTTATTAAAAGAACATTTTGTGATGAGAATTGTGATTATGATTGCAAGTGTTATGTTGTAATTGTGATTATATGTGAACTTTTGTGAAAGTGATATGTGCAAAGTTTTATATGAGCCATTTTGTGATCCAAGATCAAGCTAAAGATTAGAGATCAATCAAGGAAGAACATATAGTACTTATATTCTAGAAGTCTAATTACTTGTTTAGGCAGTGAGCTCTTCCTATAACTGGAAGTGCATGTTTGGGTTGTGGGCTCATCTTGCGTCTACTGTATCTCAACTCCTAACAAGGTTGGAATCTCATAATAGGGATTCAAAGTCTCCTAACAAGGACTCCTTATACTGAATTTTATCATTGACTCCTAACAGGGTCCATTTTCTAACAAGAAACTTATATATCATTATATTATCTAGTGGGTATCATCCCCACTAGGGTTTTCCCTTGGCTAGGGTTTCCCTAGTTAACAAAATATGGTGTTATAAGTTATCTTTGTGCATTGTTACTATTAATATTTAGCATTACTTTATTTCTCCATTATGCATGGTTTAAAGTTAGAAACAATATCTAGTTGGTGACTAAATTTTGTAGATTATTGATTCAACCCCCCTCCCTTAGTAAACCTTATTTCTAACAATTGGTATCAGAGTGTAGTTACTTTGAAGAGGCTTAAAAACTTAAGTAAAATCCCTATATATATGGAACAATTGATGAAGAACCTTAAAGAAGCTCTTGAACAAATTGATCTCCTTAATGAAGAAAGAGATAAGCTAAAGTATAGATATGAAGACTCCAAAGTATACACTGGTCAATTGAAGGAAAATATTGAACATCTCAAATCCAAGTTTGAATCTACTAAATTTGGAACTAGTGATGATGATTATAAAAGCTGAAAATAGAGTACAAAATCATGAATCATGAATTGAAGATTACAAATCTAAAATTGACTTTGAGAAATGATCTTAGAAAAGTTGAATTTGATTTGAAGACCAAGAATGTAGATCTAAGAGCAAGTCTGGAAAAGAAAACATCTGAGTTTGAAACATTGAAAGAAGACCATGAAGAACTTCATAAGTACAATACTATTGTGAAAGGTGAATTAACTTAGTGCATGTAGTAGCTTGAGAAGCTTTATTCCACTAGAGAAAAGCTTGATGATTCAATGTCAATAAAGAGACCTACTTTTGATAAGACTGGTCTTGGTTATCTAATTAACATGTCTACAAATAAACCTGAGACTAGATCAGATTTGAAAGAAGAAGGTAAATCTAATGATAATATTGGATCTAGTCAATCTTCTAGTAAATCTAAAGTAATTGGACAAGACAAGGAAGTTGAAATTTTGGATGAACTGAAGCAAGTGGAATGTCTTAAGGAAACTAGGTATAAATTTATAAGTATTTTTATGTAATAAAATAGGTCATATGAAAAGAGATTGTACAAATAAGTCATTTAATCATGTTAAGGACTTTTATTGTCATAATTGTCATGGTATGGGTCATAATGCAATTGATTATAACAAACCTAAGTTTGGTAATGATAGAAGGAATAGTAGAATGTCTAGAAATACTAACCCTATAGATAGAAGAAGATCTAATGAAAGGACATTGAGAGAAGGAAGATCTTATGAAGATAGAAGATAGATCATGTGTTATAAGTATAACAACATTGCTCGGAATTGTCATGCACCTGATAATCAATAGAATCCTAGAAGCATAACATCAGTATGTTAGTTATGCAACAACTTTGGACACACAAAAAAGTAATGCAGAATGGAGAGAAACATTGGACATAGAAGGAACAATGGAAGAAACTTCAAGAATAGAAGGAATGATGGAAAGAACATTGAAAATTATAGAAAGAATCATGAAAGGAATTCTAGAACCAATAGAGACAATGAGGAACAAAGAAACATTGCTACTAAACTTTGAGAAGAACTTAAGGAGGCATTTGTAAAAGGAGTAGATATCTCAAAGGAAAAGCTAGATAATGATGAGACTGGAAGTTCAAAGTTAGTTATTGAGTTTGACTTGATTAAGTTGAATTAAGCTTATTCATAACATAAAAATTTGAAAATTTTGTTCGATGATTAAACTAGAGGCAAAAAAGTTGGGAAAGGTGTATTGAGATAAGTTTAGATGGTGTTAGTTGTGGTAACTGATCAAGGAAGTTACATACTTCATAAATTCTTTGGGGTTCAGGGCATCAACCCAAAAAAAAATTTTGGACTACTATTCACCAATGGTGGGATACTATTTTTCAATGGCTAATATTATCCAATTGGCTATTTCTTATATTTGCTAATTTATGGCCTACATAGTATAAATAATTTTAACCATAAAGTTAAAAAAATACTTGTATAAAAGTGCTTAGGGTTAGGGATTGTTTGATAAGGTGTGATGCAAATATTTATTCTTATGGTAGTATTGAGATGTAAGGGATTATGAATTGTAATTAGGTTGTAATCATTGGATCTTAACAATATTGGACTTTATGTTTAGTGGACATAGCCTAGGGTTTGGGTGAACCATGTTAAATCTTGGTGTGTTGTGTTATTTTAGTGTGATCTATTATTTTCTGATATTGTTTATATTTGCATTTAATTGTTATTTCTATTTGAGATTAATCCTAACAAGTGGTATCAGAGTGAGGTTTTTTTTTAGTTACCCTTTGTAGGAAAGTCTCATGGTTGAGTTGGAGTCTTATAGTTTAGTGGGAATGATGGCAGATGAGGGTAAGCTGAGGGTTGACAAGTTCAATGGGCAAAACTTCTAGTTATGGAAGATTCAAATGGAAGACTATCTTTATCAAAAGGATTTATAGAAGCCATTGGAAGGAACAACCAAGAATTAGGGATCTATGAAAAATGATGAATGGGATCTTTTAGATAGAAAGGCATTTGGAAGCATTTGATTATGCTTGGCACACAAAAGAGAAGACAAAAGATGAGTTGATGGAAACCCTAGCAAAATCCTATGAAAAGCCCTATACTTCAAACAAGGTATTTCTTGTGAAGCATTTATTTAATATGAAGGTGGTAGAAGGTGGATCTATTGCAAATCATTTAAATGAGTTTAATACTATTACTAATCAATTATCTTCTATGGGTATTAATTTTGATGAAGAAATTAAGGCTCTCTTGATTTTGTGTTCTTTTCCTAAAAGTTGGAATGGCTTGGTAATGGTTGTGAATAATTCCATTTTTAGATCTAATACTCTAAAATATGATGATGTGATCAATATCATTTTGAGTGAGGAAACTCATAGGAAATCCTTAGGTGGATCTAAATTAGGAAGTGTTTTGAATGGAAAAAGTAGAGGTAGAATGACTAAAAGAGAAAATAATTCTAGAAATCATAGGAAATCAAGAGGAAAGTAAAAGGGGAGGAGGTTTCAATTGAGAGGACCAAATGATTGTCGATACTGTGGGAAACCAAAGCATAAGAAGAAATATTGTTGGACTCAAAAGAAAAATGAAGGAGAAAAGCAAGATGGAAACAAGGAGGCAAATGTGGTAAGTAACAAATTTGAACAGGATTTTTTGCTTCTATCATTAAAAAGTGTTGATGATTCATGCATTTTAGATTTTGGTGCTTCATTTCATGCTACATGACCTCATAGAGGTTATTTTACTGATTATGTTCAAGGGGATTTTGGGCTTGTTTATTTGGGGGATAATGAACCCTATTAGATTGTTTGAAAGAGAAATGTCAAGATTAAGTTGTAAAATGGAATCATTGGCTACTACATGAGGTAAGATATGTTCCAAGATTGAGTAGGAATTTAATTTCAGTAGGGAAACTCAGGAATGAGGGTTGTGTAGTTACTTTTAATGATAAAAATTGAAAAGTTTCAAAAGGTTCCTTTGTAGTAGCAAGAGGTGTAAAAGTAGGCACCTTAAATCTTTGTATAGGTCATATTGTTCCTTCTACTTTCATTTTTTTAGCAAAAAATGAATGTTTAGGAATAGTTGTTATAGTTAAGTAGGGAGAACAAATAGCTATTGTAGATTCTGATACAACATTATGTTACAATAGACTGGGGCACATGAGTGAGAAAGGTATGAAAGTACTTCATTCAAAGAAAGTTTTACCAAGTTTGACATGTGTTAATATGGATTTATGTGAAAGTTGTGTGTACAGAAAATAAAAGAGAGTGAGTTTTATGAAGATTAATAAGGAAAATAAAAGGGAAAAATTAGAGCTTGTGCATAAAAATGCATGGGGACTAGCTTAGGTATCTTCCCTCAGTGGCTCTCATTATTATGTTACATTTATTGATGATGCAACTAGAAAAGTATGGATTTATCTCCTTAGATAGAAATTTCATGTATTTCAAACTCTTAAGAAATGGAAATGCTTGGTTGAAAATGAGACTAGCAAGAAATTAAAATGTCTTAGATCTGATAATGGTGGTGAGTATTTCAGTCATGAATTTGAAGATTATTGCTCCACTAATGGTATTTATAGACAAAAATATATTCCAAGGACTCCACAGGGAAATGGAGTGGCTAAATGCATGAACAAGACTTTAAAAGAGTATGCAATGAGCATGAGGTTGCATGTTGGGTTGCCCTTAAACATGTGGGTAGAGGCTGTTAATACTATTGTATATTTGATTAATAGAGGTCCCTCTACTCCTTTCTAGAGGAAGTGTGGACTAGTAAGAAGGTGAGTTATTATTTTCTGAAAACCTTTGGTTGTGAAGCATTTGCTCATATAGATTCTGAAAATAGAACTAAGATGGAAGCTAAGTCAAAGAAATGTGTATTTTTTGGATATGAAATTAATGAATTTTTTTATAGGCTTTGGGATTTTGAAAATCATCAAATTGTAAGAATTGGGGATGACATATTCAATGAGAAAGTGGTGTGCAAAGATTTGTTGCAGTAACATGAGAAGAAAGAGGATGATTATGTAATATTGGATGATACTACAAAAGATTATGTTCTAACAATTTCTCATGATGTGAAACAACCATAACAAAAAACACCACACACACCAGTAAATGTTAGACATTCAACAAGGCTAACTAGTCCTCCAAAAAAAATTTCTCCCTATTTGTATTATATTTTACTAACAGATACTGGTGAACCTGAATGTTATGGTGAAGCTATGCAGGTGGATATTAAGATTCATTGGGAATCTATAATGAAAGATGGAATGGAATCTTTTCTGAAAAATAAAACATGGGATTTATGCAAGTTTCTTGTAGGTAAAAGGGCTTTACAGAATAAGTGGCTTTACAAGTTGAAAGTGTTGGCCTGATTTTTAGTCTTTATGATTTTGTGACATCCTATAGTGAAAAACCCTAGCTTTGTGTTTAAAATTTATGAAATTTGTTAAAACCTTACATGAAAATCTTTCAAATTTCATAAACCCTTGTTTTGGTACCCTAGCCCTCAAAATAGTGAAGAGCAATCTTTCAATTAAATCGTGCAAGAAGCCTTTATCCTAAATTTTCATTTTCTCATAATTATTTTATTTACTTTTTGTGAAATATAAACCCTTCACTATAAGCACTTCCCTAACTCTGGTTATTTTCTTAAGCATTTGGCAAAACATCTTAACTATGGTGGTTTGTTCCTATTGATCATTGATCTTTGGAAGATCAACAGCGAGTGCATGCTCACAATATGAATTTTCTCAAAGTTTATGTAATGTAGGCAAGCGCCTTTAAGCCATGTACTATTTTGTGATGATAACTTATTTACTACACCACAAAAAAACCAAAGTTGTTAGAACTTTTTAGATTTTTTAATGATTTTCAAGGCATGTTCAAATTTTAGGCAATATCATTGGTTGAATTAAGAAGTAGGGTCACTTTTGGTATTACATCTATACATTTTTTATCTTCAAAAGATCAATAGTAGGCATATTACTACTTCATGAAGATGTGTAGAGTTTAACCAAAGTGGTTATGCACCCTAGTGATGTGTCTTCAATGATGTCACAAAGGAGGTTGATAGAGTTCAAAGGACATAAGATATGTACACTCTTGACCTTGGGAAGATCAATAGGTAGTGCTTACCTACAATGTAAACAAGCTTGAAGTTTAGATGAAGCAAGGAACTGCCTGCTCGATACATAACATGTGATGAGGTCTTAGGCCCATAGTTTTAATAGGTAATAATGTAGTATGTACATGTGCCAATTGTCAAAACACACTGGAAAGAAGCAATGTATTTATTTGTTAACTTTTCTAACTAGATTTTAAAAAGGCATGATCTATATACATCATTAATCTTGGGAAGATCAATAGGCAATGCATCCTTGCAAAATGAAAGTGGAGAAACTTTAATCAAAGTGATATAAAGTGCCTACAAACCATGTGTGAAAGTGGGACTAATCATTAAGGAGATTTTTGAGTCATGCCAAGGTAGAAAAGCATGATGGTATGGAGCATAGTGATTGGTAAGATAGTACATATATTCTCCAAACTAGAAAATGAGTGTACCAGTGGGCTCATAATTCTAAATGTAGGAACTATGAGAATTTTTAGGATCGTTGATCTTATGATCTGTGCTTTACCACTTCTTGAAGATGCATGAACTTTACAAAATGTGGGAATGCACCTATTTGATGCAGGGAAAATTTTCCAAAGTTTAAATCCAACTTTACTAAATTTGAATCAGGTTGTTTAATGCTCCATGATCGATAGAGGGAATTTAAAATTTAAGGTGCAACACAAAAATTGACTATTAGAAGCATGAATTCTATTTAGTGCCACTTCATGTGACCATAATGCTATAGTAAATTTTTGAATTCACCATTTTTGAGCCAAAAGATTGCAAAATTATCATAGCGCTAGTTTTTCCAAGAGCTATGGCAAGAATTTTTGAAGGTTTTTTGAAAATTAAAAAGTAATTCACAGAGATGAGAAAGAAAAGGTGGGTAAGTTTTCTAAACTCCTGAGAATTAAGAAGTTGTGATTGTATTAGGGTAAACTACAAAAAATTCTTCCTCACAAGGTAGATTACTTGAAAAGAGCATTACATAATGATTTTCTAGAACAAATGCCACCATTAATAAATGAATTGATTAAGGGAAGGGAAGTGATTATGAAAAACCCTAGGTTACTAGTAAGCAAGGGTTTCTATAACAAAGCCAATTGGTTGAGGGATGTAGAGGTATCTATGGGAGGCTTGGAACTTTTTAAGAAATGATTTACAGAGAGGAAATCAAATATTCCAATAAGTAATGTTTGGGAATTTAACATAGGTAAATTGATTGCTCTTGGAGTTTTCTTTGATGGTGACCTACTGGAAGATATGGCCAAGAAGTATGATCCAAATACTATGGTTGTAAAGAACCATGTAGGGGATAACCATTTTAGGGTTTCACCTAAGCTGATAAAAGATGTTTTCAAGTTAAACCCTAACCATGTTGTTCATGAGAAAATTGATATGGAAAATCTTCAAGCTAGATATGATGCACAAATGGTGTATCCAAGGGGAGGGCTGTTCTAGCAACATTTTGTTAAAATTGGATCATTGTCTTTAGTTACACAAGATACCCCTGAGCCCTTGTCGAAAAAATGTGTTAATCCTAGTGCCCAGACATTATATTTTTCTCCTTGTAAGATCTTTGGTATAGATAAACAAGATAACATCCCAGGCTCTATTGCCTTTATTATTGCTCAAACTCTACAGTATGGAATGAGCCCAATTATTGACTTTGCTACATTCTTAGTTGAAGAAATTCATAATGGTCTAATTGGAATAGCATAGGCTAAAGCCAATAGGTCCTTTTTCTGGTACTCAATGTTAATGCATATCTATATATATATATATATATATATATATATATATATATATATATATATAAAGGGGTTACTTTCTTCTCTAAAGAAATGAAATTGGAATTGGAAAGAGATGGAGAAAGACTACCAGTTCAATTGTGGAGTGTAGACATGACATGGGAGGTCACTAATTCCAGATTTGTTAAATTTGATAGGTATTTCTCTTCGAGGCTTAGATTGTTGTTGAGAGGGGATAGCCCTAGAATACCATAGTCCTTGTTAGAATTGATAAGACCTAAAGATCATGCTAAAGGACTGTTGGCAAGCCACAATTGGGGAGATATAATTTCCTATGTTGCTTCTACTATTTTTAGAGTTTATGGCTTCTTGGGAAAACCCCATGTGTTACCATATTAGGTACCTTTGAAGATAGGAATTTTAGAATTATTATGGAAAATTAGATCAATTGATGAAAAGGATTTGTGATCCAATGGTACTTTCTTTCTTATGGTTATTGTTATTCATGATTTTGTGTTTGTTAAGAAGGGATGGAGAAACTTGGGGAAATTTTTAGATAAGTATTAGATGGCCCAATCCCATGCCTATTTTATTGTTCTAGAGGGATTCTATGACCTCCTTAGAGAAAGGAGTAAGGCTAGGGCCCATATACAAACAATGTATTTTTCTAAGGACATAATTAGAAATAAGTTCTCATTGCAAGAATAGGAGATTAGAAAATAAAAGTGGATAGTTTATAGAAAAGTTTTACATTTTATAAATGCTTTTGAGCCAAAATATGATCCCTTAGCAGATAAGAAATATTGGGGGTCAAAATAGATATGTTGATGAATAATTTTGTTGGGATCATGCAAACCTTGAATGAGAAAAAGGAGATCCTAACAAAAGCACACCCAGACAAGGCTACTGACATGGAAAGGAGATTAACTAGTAGGATGATTCTAACCCTAGGCCAATATACACTACAAATAAAGGCAGTGTATATTTTAGCTTTGAACATACAATATGTTCCTCCATATAAGAGGCCAAGGTCTAAGAGCCCTATTGACACACATGCCACAAAGAAGAAAAGAATAGAGAAAGGTTCATCTTCTCATGTGGAAGAATATTCACCATCCTAGACTCCACTTAGAATAGATGATGAAGCATCTCTAAGAGAACATTTAAGGAAAATTTGAGGGGAAGGTGACATTGTTATTACTACTATTGATATTGAAGGAGGAGTGCTTGAAGAGCCTCCTATGCCATCTTTTTACCTTATTGTTGTAGATTATAGAGGTATGAATATAGACCTTGTAATTGTACAAGCCTCCAAAAAATTCATTGATAATGAAATTTTTATAAATTCTAGATCCTTTACACAATTTTTATGGAGAAGAACCATTGGCAATTTTGAGGCCAAGTGTAAATCAATAAAAGAAAAGTAACCAAATAGGTTGGACTATGAGATTGAAGATGAAGTTAAGGCTAACTTCATGGTAAATTTTGCACAACTAACCCCTGAAGGGGGAAGGAAGCTTTTGAAAGATTTGAGAGTTTTGATATTACCTGAATGGGACATAGCTAATGTTATGATTTTTGACTCTGTTAGGAAAGAAAAGGATACTCAGTATACAACTGAACATGAAATTTTGCAAGCACATAGAGGTTCAAAATATAATAATGATCACCAAGCATGGGTGATATGGTCTATTGAAAAGAGAGACAAGACCAAGATACAAGAAGTTTCTAGTGTTGAGCATATAGGTAGTATCATTGTTTATAGAGCATATGAGGTAGATAGTGAGAAATTCTCTAAAATGACTAGGGAGATGATGGACTTTGGGATGGTAGTTGTTGGAAAGGATAAAAGTAAATTTCTAGAGTTGAATGCCAAGTTTAAAGAAATATTGAAGACATACGAAGAGAGAAGGAACAAGATACATCAACTGGAAACTTAGGTATCCCAAATGGATAAACAATTAGGAAAGAGAAAGGTGAGAGAATCTAGCTAGCCACAAATTACTTATCCTTACCCACTAGTGGAGCATTTTAAATCCACTCCTAATGTTGAGATTCTAGATACTCCCCAAAGGCTAGAATTGTATATTGTAGAAGAGTTTGAAGAGGAAAAGAGTAAGTTATGGGCATTACATGTTGAGCTTAATGTGCAATATGAGGATAAGCTAAGGAAGGCTCTCATGTATTTAGTTAATAAGATTGATTGGACCTCTTTTTATGAGAAACTAATGAAGACAATAAATAAATAGAATGAGATAAAGGAAAATGATGAGGCCTTAAAGACAATTCTTAACAAATAGAGTAAAAGGAATAAAGGTGTTACTCTTTTATGTTTTTTTGTCATCGATTTATCCAATGAGCATATAGAAAAAACTTGCAATATTGCTAATGATCTCTCAAAAATTGGTGATAAAAGAGTTGAGCTTCAAAATAGGATTTTTAATTATCTTGACAAATATAAGAGTGTTGATTTTAAACTTCTCCCACATGCCATAGACAAGAGGGATAAATTGAAAAATAAAGAGGAATGGGCCCAAGAATTGAATGACTTATTTTGTCTTCGAATAAATAATGTCATAAATGAGAAAGGGAATACATTGTGGGTAGCTACAACTGAAGAAGTTGTAAAGGTGCAGTTATTTTATGATTCTTCGAGGAAAGATTTTGTTGAAATTGATAGAATTGGGGAATATGTAATTAAAAGGTAACAGGATATTCTAAGCTTTAACTGGACAGATGACCTATTTTTTAATAAGTGGATGGTAGACTTTGCCCATTCAAGACAGTTAGAATTTGATGAAACTTATGATGATCGAGATCAAATTCAAATAATTGATACATCAGTACAAGAAAAAGAGGATAGGGATGGAAAGTTAGCTTCAGATGCCAAAATTATGGTTCAAACTGATAATATAACAACAAAAGAATCAAAGGTAACTATAATATTGGCAGTATGTGATGACGAGGATTATAATTCTCAAGTTAGAGTAACCCTACAAACATCCAAGTTAGATCAATTATTCATAATTCCATTGGCTACATCTTCTGAGGAGCTACAATAGCCATAAAGACAATCATTAAATTCTTAGCAACAAAGAAATAGAAAAAGGTGAAACAAAAGTGGTCCCTAAAAAAGAATATTGATGATGTAAACCATTCTATTGCACCAAATGTTTTCTTTTATGGTAGTAACATTGTAGATATTTTTTCGTCTTAAGGATAGCTGTCAGTTTCTCTATGCTTGAAGCTTACATTACATCTTGCACTATATAAGTGAGATTCTAGGGCTAGATAGAGGTTACAAGTCATTTTACAATTTTATTTTTACTAATTTTTGTTCCGTCTAGTCCTTGATTCAAACTTTATGATGTATTTCCTCTACAAGTATTTGAGAATACATTGATATTACAAGATCTTGATGTCTTATCTTGAGTCATTTTGAGTTCTATCATAGTTGTAATAAAATTTTCAAAGGAATTAATACAAAGATGAACTTTCCTCATATATTTTCTTTATGAATCTTGTCTCCTTTTTTATTACTTGGTTATCTTGAAATTGCATGAGCAAAACTTGTTCAATTGAATGCAACTTGGCTAAGTTGTATATCATTTCACTATTTCTTTTAATTTAATGAATTAGGTAAATTATTTAGTGAGTATGATAGGATCTCCATGGTAATAGGGAGGATATGTGTAAGAATGAGTTTTAGTGAGACTTGCTAATAATATTGATTGTAATGCAATCAATTAGTTCAAGAAATTGGATAGACTCTTTAGCTCAATGGACAAGGCACTTGTCAACTAAGTTTAGTCTACATATGGAGAAATCACGAATAAGATTCAAGATAAAAATCAAAATCACATTTACTTTAATTTTTGAAGAATGTCAAAGCTGGTCAATGCTTGTTTAAATTTAATTTTTGAGTCTTAGTTAGTTGCTATTTCCCAGAATTACCTATAGATCTAAGAACAATTGTGACCAATCTACTACAAGGGATGGGAATTATTATAAAATGCCATGGAATGAATAAAATGTGTATGTAGTATCAGGTTGAAAATCTTTTACCCCTTAGGTGCATCCACCTTAGTTTTGCAAAGCCAAAAGAGTAGAAAATCTTTCATGATTTTGGTGAAGTTGGATCCAGATCTGAAGAACATATAACTATTTATGGGAAGTAGCTAATCCTTAGGTTATTGTGATCTTTATCATCTTGGTGGTAAGTATTTTTAATTCTTAATAGTGTAAAAACATGAAAAAAAAGAAGAGGACGGAGGTAAGAAAAGATTTAAAGCTAGGTTAGTTGTAAAAGGATTTGTATAGAAAAAAGGCATTGATTTTGATGAGATATTCTCCTGTATTGTTAAAATGACTTCTATTCACACTATTTTAAGTAGTGTGGTTACTAAATATTTGCATTTGGAGTAGCTTAATGTTTAAATAGCCTTCCTTCATGGTGATTTGGATGAAGAGATATATATGGCTCAGCCATAGGGTTTTGAGTTCAAAGGTAAGAACAACTTAGCATGTAAATTGAAGAAAAGTTAAATTCCTTGAAGCAAGCACCTCAGCAATGGTATCTAAAATTTGATAATTTTATGCATGGCATGGATATAGTAGGTGTCATTTAGATCAATGCATTTATTTTAAGGGGTTGGATGATGATAGTTACATTATTTTATGTTTATATATTGATGATATGCTTGTAGCTGGGTCTAACATGGATTATAAGGGGTTGAAATGTTAGTTAGCACATGTTTTTTCTATGAAGGATTTGGGGGTAGAAAAATAAATCCTTGGTATGAAGATTTGTAGAGATAGGAAGAACAAGATATTGACATTATCTTAGGCTAACTATATTGAGAAGGTGTTGCAACATTTCTCTATGGAGAATGCTAAAGCTATCAACACACCTTTACCTGGTCATTTGAAGTTGACTAAGGAGATGTGTCCCAAGACACAAGAAGAGGAGGAGAAGATGTCCAAGGTACCCTATGCTTCATCTATAGGAAGCTTGATGTATGCTATGGTATGTACAAGCCCAAATATTGTACATGCAATGGGAGTCATAAATAGGCATATGAGTCATCCAGAAATTGAGAATTGGAATGTGGTCAAATGGATTCTCAAATATTTGAGAGGAATATCAAGTAAGTGTTTACACTTTGGGGGCTCTAGTATTGACTTATAGGGCTATGTTGACTCATATTTGGTAAGGGATATTGATACCAAGTAGAGTACTACAAGTTATATATTTATTGTTGGTGGGCTAGCCATGAGTTGGGTTTCTAGGTTATAAAAGGCTAATGCTTTATCCACTACAGAGGAAAAGTATGTTGTTGCTAAGAGACAACCAAGGAGATGATATGGCTTTATTTTTTCTTGGAAGAATTGGAACACCCTTAGCTGGAAAAGATATATATAGATGACAATCCAATAGATATATTTACAAAGGTAGTGACAAAGGAGAAGTTGAATTCCTCTTTATCTTTGGTTGGTCTTCTCGACTGAAAAAGAATAAAAGAACAAAAAAGTCCAGCGTGGTTTGATCCAATGGGAGCCCCATGTGGTAGAAATATTGCTACAAGATTAGTCTCCAAGTGGGAGATTGTTGTCTACTATGGAATCTGATGAGTCCCCAAGTGGGAGATTATTAGTTTATGGTGGCTTATTAGGGAAGTACTATACATACTTCATAAATTCTTTGGAATTTGGGGCATTAGCCCAAAAAAAAATTTGGGCTACTATTCACAAATGGTGGGCTACTATTCACCAATGGCTAATATTTTTCAATTGGCTATTACTTATATTTGCCAATTTATGGTTGACATATTGTAACTAGTTTGAACCATAAAGTAGCAAAAATACTTGTATAAAAGTGCTTAGGGTTAGGGATTATTTTTTAGAAATAATGGATCACCAATATAACTGAGATGGGGGGGTGAATTAGCTATATGTTAATCTTGAGAAATTCTTAAATATTCAACCAAGGAAATAATAATCATAAAGAAATGTGCATACACAATAGCACCAGATATGTTGACTAGGGAAACCCTTGTTCAAAGGGAAAACCCTGGTGGCAATGATGCCCACAAAATAATGTAATAATTTGAATATTCCTTGTTAGAGGATGGACCTTGTTAGGAGTTTTCTGCAACACTTAGTACAAAGAGTCCCTATTAGGAGATTTTGAATTCCTATTAGAAGATTCAAACCTTGTTAGGAGTTGTAGAAGGTAACTGAACCCACTATCCAAATAGCTTAAAGATCATATCAATGAACCCACTATCCAATTGATCTTGGTACTATTCCTTTTAGAATAATAGATGTGAAATGATCTTTAACATCTTCCTCTATCTATTATGTTGGGCTTGTTCACCTTCAGATCATGCAATCAAATCTAAAACTCTAAACTCATTAATAGTAACCATTAAGGTCACACATTAGCAAATTACTCTACTCCTTTTCTTCATAATTCACAATTCTTCTCTATGTCTTGTTCTCTAATTATGATCTAAAACTCAAAAACATCTTTCCTTTATACCACACTCGATATTACTTTCTTGAGTTGGCTCCATACTTTTTTATAAGTTAATTAAATGAAATACACATTTAATTAATGCTATCAGATTACAGTTATACACAATATTTCATACATGAAACTTTTGTACCCACACACTCACTGATGTCATCAGTGGTTAGTGTACTACCCCCAATTAACTACGCAACCCTTCATTCCAAATACAATGTGCTATAGTGATCATATAATAGAAACTGTTTTCACAATGCTCTATTTCCCTGTAGTTCTTTGTAAATCATTAATAACTTCTATATACTATCAATTCAGGTTTTACACACTTTCCCACATGTCACATACATGCTATAGTATATGCTGGTAACTATACATGAGCATATACACAATGTATTATCCTTAATACAAAA
Source organism: Cupressus sempervirens (assembly GCA_028749045.1). Classification (NCBI taxonomy): domain Eukaryota; kingdom Viridiplantae; phylum Streptophyta; class Pinopsida; order Cupressales; family Cupressaceae; genus Cupressus; species Cupressus sempervirens. Next base: position 86,866,121 of record CM053784.1, on the reverse strand, counting down.
ATCATAGTCTGCTACTCTGCTAATTTTTTACTAACTTATTACTATGTTGTCATCAATGACAAACACAATTATACATCATATCAATGTTTTTCAATACTCCCCCATAGAATTAGCATACATGCTAACAATCTCCCCCTTTAGCATTAATGACAACATAGATGAAAAAAATCTAGCTCCAAGAATACCAACAAGTTTTTTCATCACTCAAGTTTCTTCATTCAAATATTTTATTACAACACTTTTATCCCATAGTACAAACTTCTAATTTTTTTCATGTCACTCTCTCCCCTATTGACATCAATGTCAAAGATTATACAAAAATTGAATAGACAACAATTTATCAACATGACCACAAGCTAGTCTATTGCTTTACAACTTTCACATATAGTTCTATAAACAACACAAGTCTCTAAAGACACTATTCCACACCAAGTACATATTTCCAAGAGTCCTTAACTAACTCTATTTATCATAGATAACCCCCCATTGAGGAAGCATCAAAATACAATCTAGTCTAATAATGGTGTTATATATCCTAGACTGATGCACATTTTGCATCTTCTATTCTAAGCTAGGTAGGGGCATAACCCCAAGCATACCTCTTAAATACTCAAATTTATCCTTTGGCAAGGCCTTTGTGAAAATGTCTACAATCTTTTCCTTAGTATTAATGTACTCCAATCTTATTTTTTTCTCAACAACTTTCTCTCTCAACACATGATATTTTATGGAAATGTGTTTAGTCTTAGAATGTAAAACAAGATTCTTAGACATGTTAATAGTACTTGTGTTATCACAATAAATGATAATAGGTTCTGTGAATGTAATTCCAATATCCTTCATCATCTGCTTCATCCATATAACTTGATTATAGTTGTTTGCTACTGTAACATACTCTACCTCTACAGTACTTTGTGAGGTATGATTTTGCTTCTTGTTGAGCCAAGAAACTAGTCTTCCTCCAAGGAAGAATGTTCCTCCACTAGTGCTTTTTCTGTCATCCCTATCTCTAGCCTAATCAACATCTGTATAAGTACAAAGAGTAAAGTCATTGCTTCTGCCATACCAAATTACATGATTTGATCTTCCTTTTAGATATCTAAATATCCTTTTTACTACTACATAGTGATATTCTTTAGGATCATCTTGAAATCTTGCCACAATTTTGAATGCATTGGCTATATTTGGTCTACTATGAGTTAGATACTACAATCCTCCAATCATAGATATGTACTTCTTTTTTTCAATAGTGAGTGTCTCATCCTTGCTTGATAACTTGTAACTAGTTACAATAGGAGTTCCAATAGGTTTACAATTTTCTAGACCAAATCTTTTCAACAAATATTTTAAGTACTTGGTCTGAGAGATAAAGATATGTTCTTTATTTAGAAAAATCTACAATCCTAAGAAGAATTTCATTTCTCCTATCATGCTCATCTCAAATTCATTCTTCATGTCCTTTGAGAATGTGTTACTAGCTTCCATCATTTCCACCAAAAATGATGTCATCAACAAATACAATGATTATTAGCAAATCATCCCCTATTTTCTTCAAGTACAAGTTATTGTATGTTGTTCCTTTAGAAATTCCATGCTTTGCTAAGTATTTGTCCAACCTTGCATACCAGGTTCTTGGTGCTTTCTTTGATCCATACAATTCTTTCTTTAGTCAATAATCCATATCCTTTTCTTCTACTAAAGGAAAACCCTCTAGTTGTTCAATGTAAACTTCTTCTTCAAGTTCTCCATTCAATAATGTTGATTTAACATCCATTTGATATACCTTAAAGTTCTTGTTTGTTGGATATACTAGGAACATTCTATCTTCTTTCATCCTTGCTACAAGTGCATATGTTTCCTCATAATCGATTCCTTCTTGTTGAGAGTAGCCTTTGCATACAAGTCTTTCTTTATTCCATATTACATCTCCTTGTTCATTCATTTTATTTTTGAATGCCCATTTTGAGGCAATCAAATTTTTGTCCTTAGGTCTAGGAACTAATTTCCATGTGTCATTTTTAATAATTTGCTGAAGTTCTTCCTCCATTTCTCTAATCCAATGATCATCTTTGATTGCTTCATCTACACTTCTTGGTTCTACTTGAGATATTAGACATAGTTCTTCATTAATTATACTCCTTTTTATTACTCCATTTTCTTTACTTCCTATTATCTAGTTAGTAGGATGATGTCTTATCATGTTCTTATTTGGGGTGGAAATTGTTGTTTCAACTCTTATTTCAAGCACTATGTTCTATTCTTCTCTTACATCTTCAATGTGCACATTATTCTGCAAGTCATTGTTAGTCTTGAGAAATAATTCATTATTTCTATTAGTCATTCTAGAATAATAATCTCCATTAGAGTTATATTCCATTATCCTTTCCTTGGTGCCAAATTTTTCATCAATTTTAACATTTTCACTCTCTACTATAATTTTTGTTCTATAGTTGAAACATCTGTAAGCTTTAGTTTTTAATGAATAGCCAAGAAACATACCTTCATCACTCCTTGGATCAAATTTACCAATATCATCATCTCTTTTGATGTAACATTTTCTTCCAAATATCTTGAAGTACTTGATTGATGGTTAGTGACCAAACCATAACTCATAAGGTGTCTTGTCCATAGCTTTCCTAATCTACACTCTGTTCAATATGTATACTGTTGTATTGACTACTTCTCTCTAGAAGGTCTTTGGCACATCATTCTCAAATAACATAGGCCTTTCTACTTTAGCAATTGATTTGTTTCTTCTTTTAGCAATCCCATTCTGCTCAGGTGTATGGGGTGAAGACAGTTGTCTCCTAATGCCATACTCTTCACAATAGATATTGAATTCTCTAGAGGTGAATTCTCCTCCTCTATCTAACCTTAAGCTCTTGATTTTGACTCCAAATTCATTCTCAACTTTTTTCTTAAATATTTTGAATTTTTCAAATGCTTCTTATTCTTCTCTAAGAAAAGCTACCCACATCATTCTAGTGAAATCATCAACAAAAATCATAAAGTACCTTTCTCCATAGTATCCTTTTGTTCTTGCAAGACCACTCAAATATGTATGAATTAGTTCTAGATTTTGTGTAGTACAAAACTATTTGCTAGGAAATGAGACTCTCTTTTGCTTAGCCAACATACATTCCTTACAAATAGTATTAGTGGGCTTAATGATCTTAGGTAAATCTCTTACAAGTGTATTACTAGCTTTTACATTGTTATCAAAGTTAATGTGACAAAATCTTCTATACCATAACCAACTGTTGTCAATCTTAGCTACTAAACATTCTACTTCAATGGAGTTTAACTAAAATACATGACCTCTAGTTCTTGTTCTAGTACCAAGAAGTTTTCCTTCTTTGTTTTTGATAATGCATGCGTTATTACCAAACTATAGTTGGTAACCTTTTTCCATAAGTTGTAAAATGCTAAACAAGTTATGCTACAGTCCATAAACAAAGTAGACATCATTAGTGTATGTTTTACCATCAAGTATAATAGATCCAATTCTTGTAATATGATAGGCTACATTGTTCCCTACTCTGACAATTCCTCCATCATGGCTTTTGAATTTGACAAATTTTCTCATATCACCAGTCATGTGATGTGAACAACCACTATGAATGATCCAATTTGTCTTTTCAACTTGTGAGATCAACACACTTTCTTCTCTAATTTCTTTGTCAAGATCATCCTCCTTTATAGCTACAAATCTTAATTCATCTTCACTCATGTTTTGATCAGATTCCTCTTCTTCTTCTTCATTAGCATATAAAAAATTTCTAGGTCTTCTAGACTTGAACCTTCCCTTATACTTTCTTTCTCTTTTAGGACACTTTGATGCATAATTACCATATTCATTACATGTCCAAAATTTGAATATGTTCTTACCATCCTTTTCTCTTTCCACAAGAAGAGCTACTCCCTCTTGGATCTTTTCTTCAATGGACTTGCTGCTACTAGCAATGTCTCCCTACACTTTTGTGCTCCTTGCCAAACCAAGCTTGATGTTTACTGCACTGAATGCTATCTCAACTTTTTCCAATTCTCTAGACTATTTTAGATCAATTTTTGGAGCTTCCAATCTACCAAGCAGTGCCTCTTTGGTGAAATTAGTAGTATAGGGTATCATCAGCTAAATCATTTATGCTACTATCTTGAAAAGTGGTATCAAACTTTTCAAAATCTTCCATATTACTTCATCATCAGATTTCTTTCCATCAAGAGATGTGATTCCTACAAAAATCTCAAATATTCTCCTAACATAGCATCTTACAAATTCATCTTCCATTATTCTAGCATCTTGGAAAGTGCAATACAAATTTTTAAATCTAACCATTTTTGCATGTGTATCACCCTCATAATTAGCCTTTAAAGCTTTCCAAATTTCATGAGATGTTTTGAGTAGTTTAACCTTATTGTACTCACTTTCAGGTAATGCTAACAATATTGCTTCTCTAGCCCTTATGTTGCACATAAATACTTCTCTCTATTCCTTAGTATAGGTTTCAAGATTGTCTTCTTCTGCAATATTTTTAGATGTCTTGGTTACAAGCCAATATCTTGGACCCATGCATAAGATATGAGTCTTCATCTTATCCTTCTAGCTATCATAGTTTTTGCCATCAAATCTAGGACTTTCCTTTCTGAACAAATTTACCATGGATCTCCCAAAGTTGTTAAACTTCTCTTCAAGGATCTAAAGCTTTGATACCAATTTTTAGAAATAGTGGATCACCAACATTAGGGGGGGGGGGGGGGGGGGCGGGGGCGGGGGGGGGGGCGTGAATTAGTTATATATTAATCTATATTAATCTTGAGAAATTTTTAAATATTCAACCAATTAAACAATAATAATAAAGAAATGTGCATACATAATAACACCAGATATGTTGACTAGGGAAAACCTTGATCAAAGGTAAAACCCTGGTGGGAATGATGCCCAAAGATAATGTACTAATCTGAATATTCTTAGAGGATGGACCCTATTAGGAATTTGTTACAACACTTAGTACAAAGAGACCCCATTAGGAGATTGCAACCCTATTAGGAGTTGTAGAAGGTAGTTGAACCCACTGTCCAAATAGAATCAGGATCAAATCAATGAACCCACTATTCAATTGATCTCGGTACTATTCCTTTCAAAATAAAAGATGTGAAATAATTTTTAACTTCTTCCTTTGTCTAGTACATCAGAATTCTCCACCTTTAGATCATGCAATCAGATCTAGAGCTCTGAACTCATCAATAGTAAACCTTGAGGTCACACATTAGAAAATTACTCTACTCTTTTTCTTGACAAAATTTCTTTGCTACTTGATCTCCAATGGTGATCTAAAACTCAAAAATAGCTTTCCTTTATACCACACTCAATATTAATTTCTTGAGTTGGCTCCATACTTTGTTATAAGTTAATTAAATTAAATACTCATTCAATTAATGTTGTTAGCTCACGGTTATACACAATCTTTTACATGTGTGACTTTCATACCTGTGCACTCACTGGCATCATTAGTGGTCGGTTTACTACCTTTGGTTAACTTTGTAACCCTTCATTCCAAATACAATGTGCTATATCAATCATTTAATAGAAATTATTTTTCCAATGCTCTATCTCATGCAGTTCTTTGTAAATCATTAATAACTTACATACATTGTCAATTCAGGTTCTATGCACTTGCCAACATGTCACATACATGTTGTAGTATATGCTAGTAACTACATATGAGTAGATATGCAATGTATTGTCCTTAATACAAAAATCATAGTTTGCTACTCTACCAATTTTTTACTATCTTATTACTATGGTTCTATCAATGAAAAACATAGTTATACATCATATCAATGTTTTGCAATACTCCCCCATAGCATCAACATACATGCTAAAATATTTCATAAGGTGTGATGCAAAAAGTGCCTCTTTTAGTAGTATTGAGCTATAAGGGATCACATATTGTAATAAGGTTGTAATTAGTGGATCATAATAATATTGGACTTGCTATTTGGTGGACATAGCCTAGGGTTTGGGTAAGCCATGTTAAATCTTGGTGTCTAGTGTTCTTTTTTGTGTGATCTATTATTTTTTGATATTTTTGATATTTACATGTAATTGTTATTTCTATCTGAGATTAATCCTAATAGATGGTACCTGAGCTCCCTTGTAATTTGGAGCTCATCTAAGCAAGTTATGAAGGAATTTAGAGCTTCTAATATTACAGAAAAGGCTAATCTGTAGCAAAAGATTAAAACTATGCTTTTGTAGAGAATTTTGTGATGTGAATTTTAGTAGAGTTTTTTCATGACTGAAAATAGCTATGGAAAAACTTAAGTGGCATTTGAAGATCAGATAGATGATCTTGAGTAGTTATTTAATTGATATTTTTTTTTTGTTTGCAAAGTATGCAATTAATGCAAGTTCAAGTTGATGGAATAAATGGAGTACAAAATTTATTTTCACTTCATTGTGAATTCATCCAAAGCAAGGAGCACTCAGAAGTGACTTGTTAGAGCAATTTCAAAGAAAACCCTATTTTTGGAAAGAGGTATTTTATCATTTTTCCATAATTGTTTTTGGTAAAAGTTCATAATTGATTGAAATCATGGATATGTTAGTAGTACACAATGTTGAGAATGAGAATAGACCTAAGTTGAAGGTTGGATCTATAAAATTTATTGAAGAAAACCCTAACTCAGTGTTATCTATCACTTTGAGCAATGTAGTATATCTTGAAGATGTAGGAAGTTTTTTGAATAGTAAGTTTGAGTCTATTGGTAGTGAATTCATGAAAAAAGATATGGAATTAGTTTTCAATCATGACATAACTATGAAGCTCAGATTTGAATATTTAAGGAAACTAGACCTATTCAAATATCACTTCTACCATGAGTTAGACACAAATGATTGGACATAGATCATATTGAGTAGGATACATGATGGTAAACTATGGATGCAATATAATGTAATTGAAATTTCTACCAGCCTTATTCATGAGGTAATTGGTCTTAGTAAACAAGGTAGTGTACCTATAGGTGAGAAAATGGTAAAGAAGAAAATGGAAAGTAATACTAAAGTAGTGTATAATGGAAAGGCTATGGTGATCAGCACCATCAAGCAAGATGATGTAAGATTTTTGAGTAGAATCATTTCCTATTCTATATGTGAAAGCTTAAATATTGATGAACTATTAGCTAGATTCATCTATGAAACTTATAAGATATGTGTGGAGAAGGAACAAGTGAATCTTAGTGAAATTCTAAGAATGTAACTCTTAGAAAACCTAGAAATGATCAAGAGGACAAAGAATGGTTTGTTTAGATTACAATCATTCATCAATCACATATTCTTTCATGTACTTAAAGGGTTTCCTTATTTATTAGTCACAAACATAATTAGTACTGACAGATGTACAATGAAGAAGATTACAAAAGTATATAGAAGACATCCTGCAAATAAGATATTGGATAGTGGCAACTTCATAATGAGAACATTTTAGAATGAAATGAAATAGAGATTTAGAATTGCACCTACAATTGTTGATCGATTTAAGGAAGAAATTTTCATTTTGGGTGATAAAAATTTTACCTATATTCAAGTAGTGGAGCCTTAGGAAAAATTTCTTGATCCCTTGGGTTATGAATTAAATGATGATATAGTAGTTGGTTATATTGATTTATTATTGAATTCAGATAAGGACAAAGAAAAATAAAAATTTGGTACTTATGATGAGATCACATAGTCAACTCATCAAGTAACCATGGAGAGGGCATCACACAAGAAAATCGAATCTATTATGAAGAAAGCACTATTAGAGGTCAAAATGATAAAGAGTGAGTCTAAGGAAATAAGACAAAGTATGAAGTAAGGAATACTAAATATTCAACCTTTGTCAATATCTATTATAGAAACATCTTTAGAATAGAGCATTCTATATGCAACAGTGTCAGATGTGTAGCCTAGCGAGCCTAAGAGAAAATCTAAAAGATTGGTGGAAGTAGTTGTAGAACAAGATTTAGTGTACAAAGAACATTAACATTAAAGTAAACATTCACAAACTAAAACTAAATTCACATATAAGTTTAGACAAAGAAAGAAAACAAAAAATGCAAACCTCAAAAGAGAAAACACTCCATGCTTCCTTGATTTTGTAGATGTGTCATTTGATGTGGATGTATGCTCAATTGCTTTGCCAAATTGCTTCAATGGTGGAGATGGGTAATGGAAAATTGGTAGCCTTGTGAGCTCTCAATTTGGCATTATAAGGTTAATATTGATGACTTCGGTTCTCAAAATAGCACGGTAACTTTAGCTCAAAGATTGTGATTATATGGCTTGGGAGAGGATTCAATTTATAGGCAAGAGGCTTGAGGGATGGAGGGCTAAGATGCAAGGATGGAGAGATGGTTAGGGAGGGCTAAGATGCACTCAAAGGGGAGCACATGGATTGTGCTTGTTTAGAACTAATGGGAAGGTGACACTTGTCACAAGGAGGATGAGTGTGAGAGGGTAGGATAAGGGGTTGGTTAAAGGCATGATGAGGGAGATTGAGTATGGAAGAGGGATGTAAGAGTCATGAGTGGGCTTGTAAGAGCATTTTTATGGTTTGTAAGAGCACTCATGGCTTGGTGGTTGGGATATTTTGGAGAGGGGACTTTGATTTGGTTTAGGAAAGTCTTAAACTTGTTTAGGGAATGTGACAACATTAGTGTAAGGAAACTCAGGTGCGGAAATAGCTTCCTACACTAATCTTATAAGGAAAGTATGGTGAAAATCCTTTTAAAATCCTCTACAGTTACAGATTCAATATCATGTAAACACCAATATAGTAGCCAACCATGCATACAAAAAATAGATAGAGAAAGAAACACATAACACAAAGATTTTCCGGTGGGGAAAAACCTTTCAATAAAACAACCCCACCCCTCTAGAATCTGCACAATGTATTATCTTCAACACAAGATTACAATACACTTGCAATGCAAGTTCAACATCAACAATAGAATTCTCGAGCAGCACCTCAGTACCTGTAAACTTTCATCTATCACACTACTACATTACAACATGCAATACCCATTTTATGAACATCTTAAGACCCAACAAAATGCCCATAATGGAGTTGGGCATTTTTCATGGCTCAACCACCAAGAAACATGCACAATGCCACATGTACATCCAATACCAAGAAAAGGGCATCCATCCCTTGAATAGACAATGATAGCTTGTCATAGAATCCACAAAAAATAGTGGTCACAAAAGAAGTGTAAGGGAATCCGTCATACCAACCTATTTTTGGCATATTCTCTTACACACACCAACCACTCATTCTTGGACACCCAAATAGGCCTCATGTCATAAGATTCTCTTACACCTATCATAGCTCATTCCTTAAATAGCTCTTACACATCATAGGAATCCATCATAACCATTTCAACCATTATCTCCTTCACACACTTCAAGATGCCGACACATGTAAGTGATCAACATGCAAACTAGACATGTACACTCACATTTACATATTATTTGCAAAAATACATTTTACAGAACAAATAATAATAAGAATAGGAATTATACAAGGTTGAGACACCTTATTCCTAACATTCTCCCACTTGTCGAACACCTTGTAAGAGCAATCAGGAACATAACAAGAACTAACCGCTATAGGCTGAAAGGCCCATAGACTCCAAACACCATTTGAACTTCTTAGTGCCCACTAGTTTCATTAATACATCTACAACATTCTTCATAGTATCTTCCTTCTCCAAATTTACCTTTCCATCTTCTACCATATCTCTCACAAAGTGAAACTGCACATCAATGTGCTTCATTCTGGCATGGAAAGTTGGATTCTTCGCAAGGCAAATAGCACTCTGACTATCACACCAAATAGTAATCTATTCTACATCAACACCAACATTAGAACACAATCTCTTAACCCAAATGGCTTCCTTACAAGCATGAGTAGTAGCCATGTACTCAGCTTCTGTAGTGGACAAAGCAACCACAGGTTGTCGCTTACCCATCCAACTGATGGCACCACCAAACATAGTGAACACATAACCACTGGTGGATCTCTTGCGATCAATATCACCTGCCCAATCTGAATCCACAAATCCATGAATACAAACTGAATGTGGAAATCTAGAAGAGTTACCATGATAACATATTGAGTAATCTGATGTACCCCTCAAATATCTAAATACTCACTTAACTACATCCCAATGTATCCGTCCAGGATTAGCCATAAACTAACTTAGGACTCCCACTGCTTGGGCAATGTCTGGTCTAGTATAGACCATAGCATACATAAGACTGCCAACTGCACTAGCATAAGGTACTCTACTCATGTCCTCCACCTCACTAGGAGATTTTGGACAATCATCTACAGATAACTTTTTTCCCACAGAAATAGGAACACATAGTGGTCTACAATCTGCCATGTTGAACCTGTCCAACACAGACTTCACATACTTACTCTGACTCAACTAAAGTTTTTTGTTAGACCTGTCTCTACTGATTTCCATACCCAAGATGTACCTAGCTTCCCCAAGATCTTTCATCTCAAACTGTGCTAACAAATGAGATTTAAAATCAGAAATCATACCCTTACCCTTCCCAAATAGTAACATATCATCAACATATAATGCAACAATAAGAAATCGATCATTTTCAACTTTGAAATAAACACAATGATCTGATTTTGATCTTACAAATCCAATTGACAACACAAAGTCATCAAACTTAAGGTACCACATCCTAGGAGATTGCTTCAAACCATATAGAGATTTCTTCAATCTGCAAACAAAGGATTCTTTACCTTTAACAATGTAGTGCTTAGGCTGTGACATATAAATCTCTTCCTCCAAATCACCATGAAGGAAAGTTGTCTTCACATCCATCTATTCTATCTCTAAATCATATGATGCAACAAGAGATAACAAAAATCTAATGGATGTAAACTTTGCAACAAGAGAGAATATTTCACCATAATCTATTCCCTCTACCTGTGAATACCCCTTTGCAACCAATCTAGCTTTGTACCTTTCAACACTGCCATCTGCACAGAATTTCTTCTTGAACACCCATTTATAGCCAATAGATTTTCTCCCTTTAGGAAAAGGTACAAGGTCCCAAGTTTTTTTTTTCTCTAATGAAGCCATCTCATCATCCATAGCCTCAATCTAGGAACTTGCATCTTCCATGCCCAAAGCCTCTTTCATAGATCTAGGCTCATCAGTGTTAGTAATCAAAGCAAAAGCACAACTAGAATCTAACATAGAATAACCAAACCTTTCTGGTTGCTTTCTTTCTCGTGTGGATCTCTTCAAGGGCTGAGGTTGAGGTTGTTCTTCCTCTTCTTCTAAACTATCAGAGCTGCTAGAGCTCTCCTCATCATTAGACCCAACATGGTCTCTCTGTTCAGTGTTCTCAGGGGTACGAGGCAATTGAACAACATCTTTTTCCTTTTCTTTTTCATCTGGTTGTAGCACAATAGGAGAAGATGTTAGCTCTCTAAAAATAACATTTTTTCTATACAACACCTTACTAGTCATAGGATCCAAAAGCTTGTATCCTTTCACACCAGCATTGTACCCGATGAAAATACATTTAACAGCTTGGTTTTCCAGCTTAGATTTTTTCTCCTTTGGAACATATGCATAAGCTTCACAACCAAAAACACAAAGATTTCTAATTGAAGGCTTCTTACCAGACCACACCTCCATGGGTGTCTTACCAACAAGGGCTGATGTAGGAGATCTATTAACCAGATAGTAAGCAGTGGCCATAGCTTTGGCCCAAAACCTTTGTTCTAAACCCGCTCCACTAAGCATACTCCTAGCCTTCTCCATCAGTGTCCTATTCATTCTCTCTGCAACTCCATTTTTCTCTAGCGTATAAGGAATTGTCTTATGCCTCTCGATACCTTGTTCTTTACAAAAATGTTCAAACTCTGCTGACAAAAACTCACCACCATTGTCAGTTCTCACACACTTAATCTTCTTACTAGTCTGATTCTCTACAAGGGCTTTGAATTCCTTGAATCAACTAAAGACTTGCATCCTACTTTTAAGGAAATAAATCCATGTCCTTCTACTATAATCATCTATGAAAGATAAAAAAAATATAGACTTGGAGATCGAAGGAACTTTTACAGGACCAAATACATCAGAATGAATAAGATCCAAAACATCAGAAGATTTGTGAGAACTAGAGTAAAACTGAACACGATTTTGTTTACCATATACACAGTGTTCACAGAAGTCAAACTCAAGATTGCAATCATTTAACCCCTCAATGAGATTTTTTTTTTTCAAGGTTTTGAGACCCTTCTCACCAATGTGACCAAATCTCATATGCCACAACATTGTCTTTTCTGCAGGAAGCTTTCCTTCCAAAGTGTTTGCATTGCCATCGAAACTAATAACCATAGAATTCTTCACTGCTCGTTCAGATGGTGAGGATGAAGAACTATTACATAGAGGAATACATGCATCTAGCTGAAACAGAGTACCTCTCCTAGTACCCTTATCAAGCACCATCGATCCTCTAATCATCTTACATCCTTCTTTCGAAAAAACAACTTGCACACCTACATCGTTTAGCATACTTACAGATAATAGGTTTCATGCTAGAACTGGAATGTGCATAACTCCATTAATTCCCTTTACTCATCCATCAAGAAATTTGATAGTGACCCTTCCGCATCCAACTATCTTCAGGTGAGAATCATCACCCAAGTACACCTTTCCACCATCGAACTCTTCATATCTTGAGAACCAGTTTCAATGAGAGGTCATGTGAAAAGATGCACCCAAGTCAACCAACCACACATCATCAGCTGCATGGGCTGCCAAAGCTACGATGAATGCATTGCCATCTTCTTGAGATTTTTTAGAACCAGAATCTGAGGCTTTCTTCTTCTTCTTAGGCTCTTTACAGTCTTTATGGAAGTGCCCAATCTTATCACAGTTCCAACATTTTTCCTTGAACTTATTGGAAGTCTTTGACTTCCCACAGGATTTGGATCTACCCTTTTTGTCAAACTTATTGTCATTTTTCTTTCCTCTTTCTGTGGATCTCCCACAAACAACAAGGGCTTCTTTTTTTGAAATAGAAGCCTTTCTCTGCATCTCCTCTGATAGCAGTGAAGACACCACATCATCCATTTTGAAGGTGACTAATGTTCTTTCGAGAGCCATCACAAGATGGTCCCATGAATCTAGTAAAGAACACAAAAGTGTGTAGCAACGATCCTCCTCCTCTAACTTGACACCAACTGATGTCAACTATACAACCAATAGATTAAATGCATTTAAATAATCCGTTAAGGATCCACCTTCCTCCATTCATAGAGAATACAACTTCTTCCTCAGGAACAACTTGTTCACCAGAGATTTGGCCTGATACACGGCCCCAAGTCTTTCCCACAAACTATATGCAGTTTTCTCATCTAGAACATTTAGAAGGACTGCATTGGTTAAATAGAGTCTTATGAGACCCTTAGCTTTATGGTCTTTTATATCCCAATCTACTTGAGTTATAGTTGCTGGTCTTGTAGCGCTTGTAGTCGCTTCCCATAGGTCACGATCTTCCAACATGTCTTCCATCTTGAGTTTCCACAACTCAAAATTAGTGCCATTAAATTTCTCCACCTCCATTCTTCCATATGATGAACTCGCCATCTCAATCTACAAATAAGATTTAGGATACTCTGCACAAGACTCCCACTCAACTTGAGATTAGCTCAAAAAACCCTACCCAACAACTAGGATCAAAAGTTGATCAAGCTCTCATACCACTTGTAAGGAAACTCAGGTGCGGAAACAACTTCCTACACTAATCTCATAAGGAAAGTATGGTGCAAATCCTTTTAAAATCTTCTACACTTGCAGATTCAATATCATGTAAAAACCACTATAGCAGCCAACCATGCATACAAAAAATACACAAAGAAAGAAACATATAGCACAAAGATTTTCCAGTGGGGAAAAACCTTTCGGTAAAACAACTCCATCCCTCCAGAACCTGCACAATGTATTATCTTCAACACAAGATTACAATACACTTGCAATGCAAGTTCAACATCAACAATAGAAGACTCTAGTAGCACCTCAGTACCTGCAAACTTTCATCTATCACACTATTGCATTACAACATGCAATACCCATTTTATGAACATCTTAAGACCCAACAAAATGCCCATAATGGAGTTGGGTGTTTTTCATGGCTCAACCACCAAGAAACATGAACAATGCCACATGTACATCCAATACCAAGAAAAGGGTGTCCATCCCTTCAATAGAAAATGATAGCTTGTCATAGAATCTGCCAAAAAAAGTGGTCACAAGAGAAGTGTAAGGGAATCCATCATACCAACCTATATTGGCATATTCTCTTACACACACCAACCACTCATTCTTGGGCACCCAAATAGGTCTCATGTCATAAGATGCTCTTACACCTATCATAGCTCATTCCTTAAATAGCTCTTACACACCATAGAAATCCATGATAACCATTTCAGCCATGATCTCCTTCACACACTTCAAGATGCCGACACATGTAAGTGATCAACATGCCAACTAGAAATGTACACTCACATTTACATATTATTTGCAAAAATACATTTTACAGAACAAATAATAATAAGAATAGGAATTAGACAAGGCTGAGACACCTTATTCCTAACAATTAGGGGGTGGATTAGGCTTGGGTTTAGGATTAGATTAAGGATGTTAGAGATGTGCAAATGGATGGCATTAATGAGGTTGGGTGAGTTAGTGGCTAAGCTAGGTTAGTATGGGTGGATGGGGTGGATTAGGCTAAATGGAGGATTAGGGATAAGTTAGGGGCTTTTAGATTTGAGAGATTTATTTAATAAATAGGGATTTTGGAATTAGATAGGAGAAAAGGATTTAATTGATAAATGATAGGTTATTTGATTTATCAATTTAGGACTATAGATGATTAATTAAATTAATCAGCTAGGGGATGTCAAAAGATTAATTAAATAGGAATTTAATTAATGATGCCTTTAGAGATAACTAAATAAGATTACTAAAGTGGTGTAATCAAATTTAGGTGTTTACATTTTTCCCCTCTTTGATATAGTGTTGAGACAACACTATTTCAAAGAAGTTCGAATAGAGATGACACGAGGAAGATGTTTTTAGCAACAAGGTTGTCCCAGTCTCGGATAAGAGGAGAGACTAGACTTAGAGATACCCCCTCAAGAATGTGGTGGGGAGAGAAAGCAAGGCTCAACAGCTTCTTGAAAAATACAAGAATTCAAGATAAGCAAGGAAACTCAAAGTGGCAAAGAGAAGGGGTTGAATTAGCTCAAACTCTCACTACGGAAGAATGATAAAGGGAAATCAGATGCACAAGCTTAAGACTTTCTAGGATTGGGGGGGATGAAGGAGTGGAGCACTATAAAAAAGAAAATGAATCCAGGATAGGGAGATGGATGATGGGGATGATTAAGCTACTGCAACAGGATTTCAAAGAGTTAGATTGACGAAAGATGGGTTTCGAAGATCCTTAGGACTAGGATTGTGGATCTCGAAAGATGAGGCTTGGTGGATTGATTTGATTGGTGGATCCCTAAGACTAGGATTTTGGATCCCTAAAGCTAAAGGTGAGGAGTGATTCAAAGAGATACTGATGCATAAGCTGGGGGAGGAGCTACAGATGCCGGAGATGGATGGGGGATAATGGAGATGAAGGGAATCCATTGAAGTGTATTGAGTAGGGGGATACTTCAAAAAGAAGTACCACCATGTAGTTGAGCACTAGATTTGCTATAGGATTGTTGGTTAATTGCCAAGGTTACCAAGATCATCAAGGCCTTTTCACCAACTGTCCAGAGGACTAACGAACTGACCCAAAAAAAACATGCAAGGATTTCCCTAGTATCATACATGAATCCTAGAGGAAGCGGCGTAGAAATGACACTGGGTAATGCACAAGCAAAAAAGAAAACAAGCAAAAGACATGATCAAGACCTAACGCTTAGATTGCCCCATTCGCAGTATACTATGATATGGAAGATCGTGGCAACCTTGAGGAGCAAACAAAAAGATTTCTTGGAAAAGATACTTCAAGACCGAAAAGGGAAGATTTCAAATCAAAAGAAAGTTAAAATCCAAAAGAGAGTCATTTTCCAATGAGATGGGTAGGATGAGGTACTAACGGACCAAGATCAGACATGAGGAAAGCTATATCCTGCAAGGATCTATCGGAGAGAACCTATGCTAATGGATCTAGATGAGTGATGCATCTAGCAAGCTGAACTAAGAAGGATAACACTTTGGTGATAGGAGATCTAGGTAAAGGATGCACTGGAATAGCTAACCAAGATGTGTGATGTGTGCAAGATGCTGATCAAGGACAAACTAACACGAACGCTAGATAGATACAATGGGACTAAGCTAAAGAGGTTGTACAAGCTAATAGACCAAAAAATGTTACACATGTGCAAGGTTGTTCATGTTTTTGTTTTTGTGAGATGGAAATGTTCGTGAAGGGTGGGATGGTCTACAATAGTTGATAGGCAGATAGGTAGATGGTTTGCGAAAAGCTTAAGGAAAATGGGATTCTTTGTGTGCATGTGATAGGATACAAGCTAGGATACAAGATTATTTACAAGCTAGAATATGGTACAAGCTTTTGACAAGATTTGGATATACAAGGTATGGTACAAGACTTACAAGGTATAATACAAGCTTTGGTACAAGATTTACAAGTTGTACAGGAGGTATTTACAAGCTTCATTAGATATTGGATATTTGGTTAGAACACCAAGGGAACAAGCAGGTGTTTTATGAGATGGTGGGTGGAATGGGTGAGGGATAGGATAGTGATAGATAATGGATTAGTCTTTAGTACACAAGGTGCCTGAATTACCAGGTTTTCACCAAGGTACCTATCCAAGGCACTTGAATTGCCAAGTTTTCACCATTGGATGCTTATTTCTCTTTACTATTTTTTTTTTTGTATTTTTCAAAAGTTGGGTATACCAAGCATCTTCAAGCATAGAACTTCTTGAGATGAATGATGTTAGTAGGATCATTCAAGAATTCTCCTTCTGGTGTAGATAGCTGATAGGCTCTAGAGCCAAAGGATGCAGTGAAAACATAAGGGCCAAGCCATGTAGGTTCAAACTTGCCCTTCTTTTCTCGATCTGCTTGGACTTTCATGTTTTCTTTGAGGACCATATTGCCCGGCTGAAAGTGTCATGGAAGCACCTTCTTGTTGAAATTCCTTTTGAGACAAGTTTGATAGACTGTGAGATGATCATAGGCTTGTTGTTGCTTCTCATCTAAGAGATCTAGCTGGGTGAGTCTGGCTACTCTATATTCTTCATCTGATATTTGCCCTTGCAAAGATATGCATAATGAGGGAAGTTCAACCTCTATGGGTAGTATCGCTTTAGCACCATAGACTAGGGAGTATGGAGTTGTGCCTATGGATGTACAGAAGGAGGTTTGATAAGCCCAGAGGGCTAGATTTATTTGCAGGTGCCAATCGTGATCGAAATCATTGACAACTTTCTTTAGGATTTTGAGGAGGGTTTTGTTAGTTGCCTCTGCCTGGCCATTACCTTGTGGGAAATATGGGCTAGAAAAGAAATGATGGATGTGGAGGGAAGTGCATAATTCTCCCATGTTGAGATTTTCAAAGTTACCTCTGTGGTCGGTGAAGATGGTGGATGGAATGCCAAAGCGGCAAACAATGTGGTACAAGATGAACTTGGAGACCTAAACTCCTATAGCTGAGACTAGGGGAACTGTTTCCACCCATTTAGTGAAATAGTTTGTAGCTGTTATTATCCATTTATGTCCATCAGATGAGAGAGGTGTGATAGTTCCAACTAGATCAAGGCCCCAACAAGTGAAAGGCCAAGGTGGTGCAATAGGCTGTAGATCCTGTGTTGGAGCATGCACAAGATTTGCATGTTGCTGACATGGGAGACACTTTCTAAAAAAGTCACAGGAGTCTTCTTCAATGGTAGGCCAATAGTAGCCTGCTCTAAGGATTTTTCATGCTAAACAATACCACTCATGTGGGCACCACAAAGTCTAGAGTGTACTTCTTTTAACACCATTGTGGCCTCATTTTGGTCTAAACATTGAGAGAGAGTATCATGATAACCTCGACAATATAGGGTATTGGCTATGATAACATAGCAGGATGATTTTTGGATGAGGTTCTGGCGTTGGGTGTGTGTGAGGTGAGGGGATATGGTACCATCGTTAAGGTAAGCGTGAATCTCATGGTACCAAGGGGATTAGGGACCAACCAAGATACAAACATGGTTTGAATCCTCATTCAAATAGGCAGGTGTGAGGAGCTACTCGACTAAAAACTCATACTGTGTAGCTACTTGGGAAATTTCCAAGAGCGAGCCTATAATAGCCATAGTGTCTCCTACTTTTTTTTGCATTCGAGGCACTTGTGTAAACTGAAGCTTTGTAAAATGCTAGGTTAGCTGATCAACTAGCTCTTTGTAGGGTAATAGCTTTTCATCTTTGGTTTGATATTCATTTAGGACTTGCTTGATGATGAGCTAAGAATCGCCAAAGATTTGTAACTCAGTGATGTTCCATTCTACAGCTATCTTTAATCCTGCTACGAGAGCTTCATATTTTTCTATATTGTTGGTACTAGAGAATTGTAGCTTGAAGGCTTTTGGAATGAAATTTCCCTGAGGTGTAACCAACAATATTCCTACCCCTGATCCATGGATGTGTATGAGCCATCAAAATAAATTTTCCATGGGGGTTATTCTTCAATTAGGCAGATATGCTCATCTGGAAATTTTGTGATTAAAGGATATGCATCTATTAGAGGTGCATCAGCTAGGTGATCTGCTATAGCTTGCCCTTTGATTGCCTTTCTGTCCACATACTAGATGTCAAATTCACTAAGGAGCATAACCCATTTGGCCAAATGGCCTATAAGTGTTGTTCTAGAGAGCATATACTTGAGGGGATCAATTTTGGATACTAGTTGGACGGTATGACTTAGCATGTAGTGGAAAAGTTTTTGAGTTGAGAAAACAACTGCCAAAAAAGCTTTTTCCATAGGCATGTAATTGAGTTCATAACCAACTAGGGTTCTACTGATGTAGTAGATGGCTCTTTCTCTACCATAGTCATCAAGATGTGCTAGAAGTGCCCCTAGAGTAGTAGGCATTGCTAATATATACAAGATCAAGGGACGACTAGGAACTGGTGGAACCAAGATTGGGGGATTGGTGAGATACTGCTTGAGCTGATCAAAGCTATGCTGACATAAAGGATCTCACTTGAAGTTCTCATCCTTCTTCAGTAAATGTGCAAATGGTGTACACTTATCTGCAAGTTGGGAGATGAAGCGTTGGACGGATTGAAGCTTTCCCTAAAGAGAGTGAAGCTGCGCAATGTCTAGGGAGTTGGCATGTCTAAGATAGCCTTGACCTTCTTGGGGTTAATCTCTATACCTCGTTTAGAAACTATAAAGCCTAGAAGCTTGCCAGATGTGACCTCAAAGACACACTTCTTGGGATTCAGCATGAGATAATATTTTGCTAACCTATCAAGGACTTTCTCCAGGTCAGCAAGATGATCCATGAAGGTGTGATATTTAACCAAGATATCATCCACATAATCCTCCAAAATGCTATGGATAAGATCATGAAAAATGGCTATCATAGCTCTTTGATAGGTATCCCTAGCATTCTTTAGGCCAAAAGGCATCATGTTGTAGCAAAAGGTTCCCCAAGGGGTAGTGAATGTTGTCTTATGCTGATCCTCTTCTGCAATCTTGATTTGATTATACCCAAAAAATCCATCCATGAGGGACAGAATTTCATGTCCAGCTATAAGATCTACAATCATATCTATGTTGGGCAAGGGAAAATCATCTTTTGGACAAGCTTTGTTAAGATCTCTAAAATCAATGTAGATTTTGATGTCACCATAAGGCTTAGTGACAGGGACCATGTTGGAGATCCACTCTGAGTAGTCGATAGGTCAGATAACCTTAGCAGCTAACATTCTTTCTAATTCAGCTTTGACCAGTAATGCCACCTTGGGGTGCATTTTCCTAAGCTTTTGTCTGACAGGCTTGATCTTTGGATCGACTGCAAGATGATGAACTATAAGCTTTGGATCAAGTCCTGGCATGTCCTGATATAACCATGCAAATTGGCCAATGTTCTCTCTTAAGACCTTAAAGAGGAGGTCAGCTTGGTCTTATGATAGGGATGCAACAATGTGAACAAGTCTGGGGATCTCTAAAGAACTGATGTTGACTTCTCTAGTATCCTCAATTAGAATAGAAGACACCTCTAGTCGATTATCTTGAGGAGGCAATGCTAAATCCTCATGTTCTACTTGTGACTCTAGATTTTCTTGCTGAGGGGTTCTCTTTACTGCCTTGGCTAGTCTTAGATTCCCCTTAGTTCTAGTTTTGGGTGTATTGGAACTAGGTTGGAGATTTTCTCCAAAATACCCCTTGGGATCTAGCTTACAGATATAGGCAAAATATGGCTTTGTTTGCTTGTGAGGAGTTTCGGCTCCAATGAATCTCATAAGTGCTTCCTCTGATGTGAACTCATCAATGTGTATGATGCTTGGTTGGTCCCAATCTATGAGTTGTGGATGGGCGAGTGGTAGGTCAATGAAATGGATGGATAGTTCTTGGAGAACAGAGTCTCCTAGGGAGATTTGGTCTGGGATATTATCGTAGACTCTCTTTTCAACTTCCATAGTAATGTCTTCAATTTTGACAAGGTCATGATGAATTTTTGAAAAAGAGTGACCGTCTGTATTGGTGCCCTCAGTTATGGGTATGCCAAAGCCAAGGCCTAACTTTGATTCCCACTTATGTGCTTCGATGGGGCACTGCATGCCTCTTTCTTTTGGTCCTAGACCACCACCTTGATAGTTCCATTTGTCAGTGATGAGCTTATGTTCTTGGGGATACTTCTAGCTGAAGTGATCAAGGTGTGCTTGATTTCTTGGAGATGCATCCTTATGTAACCAATTGTTGATATCTAGAGTGAGCTCCTCATAAAGAGGGATTTTCAAGGATACAAAGGTTGTTGGGCCAAACTATTTGTATCAAGGAGGTGGAATCTCCTTAGCTTTGTGATATTCCAGTCGTCCATGGGTGTGTGGATCAAGTGGGAGTGCCCCGACAACAAATGCATCTAATAGACTATACTCTCCATAGCCTTTGTTATTGATCTTCACAATAGATAGGGTGGAGGTGAGGATGCTTTCTGGGTCATTACAAGTGTGGGATGAACTGGCAATGGCTGTGCTAATATCAATTCTAGGGAAATTGTTTGTAGATGAAGCTTCAACCACATTGCAGTAAGCGAAGGGTTTTGGATCGGCATGGATGGTTACCTGAGTGGCCTGATGCATAAATTTGTTGCACTAATGGTAAGTGGATGGAATGGCTTTCATGACATGAATCCATGGGTGACTGAGGAGGATGTTAAATGGTAGGTTTAGATCAATAACATGGCAGAGGTTTTCTTGGATGATTGGCCCAACCTTGATTGGCAACAAAATAGTTCCTTCTGTGGTTCTTTCCAAGTTGTCATAAAATTTGATGGTGATAACCTCAGTGATCATATCTACCTCAGTATACCAAGCTTGTTTTATCAATTTTAGGGTGCAAATATTCAAGGCTGATCCATTATCTATCATTACTCTTTTTACAAAAAAATTGGATACCATGATGGCTATGCGAAGCAGGAGGGTGTGATCTGGTTCGACCAAGGGTATGTCGGTGGGTTTGAATGATAGGGTGCATGAGGAGGATAGGTGTCCAACGAGATTACAAAAATTAGTAGCGTTGATATCTAAAGGGACACAAGATTCTGTGAGATCACTGTCAAGGATGTCTTTGTAC
Organism: Cupressus sempervirens; assembly: GCA_028749045.1. NCBI lineage: Eukaryota > Viridiplantae > Streptophyta > Pinopsida > Cupressales > Cupressaceae > Cupressus > Cupressus sempervirens. The sequence goes on along the minus strand of CM053784.1, from coordinate 86,844,220 downwards.
ACAGGACTAGTGCGGAGAAGGTCTAAAATAGAGATTTGGGTTGGCATGTTCCCAAGGTGTTCCAAGATATTGTACCAAATTTTTGATGGATCTGATGGTGCTGATGAAACTAGTGGGCCTATGATGTTGAATCATGCTCTTTGAGTGGGGACTGCACACTCATTGTCTAGTCCTCGGATATTGATAACATTGATAGAAGGCTCTTTCTCGGATATACAACCTATAAGGCTACCATAGTCTATATAGGATGAAGTATGGTTAGTGTTCTTCCCATGTTGTTGGTTTGGTTGCTAGTTGTTGGTTTTGTTGTTGTTGTTTTGGATAGGTGATTTTCCAGGATTTTGGTTGTTGTGAGGAGGAAAAGCATTTTGATAGATTTGCAAGCCTGCATTGGGAGAGGTTTGGGCACCACCAGTGATTTCTTTCTAATCAATGAGGTCCTGCACATAATCCTTCAGTTTCATGCATCTGAGGGTGGTGTGACCTTTTACCCTATGAAAATTGTAGTACTTATTATCTTTGTACCATGCAGCTTTGGATTGGCCTGGATCAATTTGTTGGGTAGGAGGAAATTTGATAAGGTTTTCCTTAGTCAATTTTTCAAAAATGACATCCAATGGCTCACCAAGGGGTGTATAGTTTCTAGGTGGAGGTTGGAACTTGGGCTTTCATCCTACAATGACATTGATGGCATTAGCTTGATTGCTAGACCCTTGAAAGTTTGGTCCTAGATTGTGGCTTTGATAGCTTTGGTGATTTTGTTGTTGGTAGTTGATAGCTTGTTGGTTGTTTGGTTGATATGGTGGGTTGGGCTGATTTTGGGAAGGCCCAACAATATTCACATTTCTCGTATCAGTAACCCCATCTGTTGCAACATGCTTGTTTTTGTTCCAATACCTAGACTTGTCATTGGAATGTGATTGATTTTGGTTGGCCTCCTTGTAAATCTTGACCACACCATCTTTAATGAGTCCTTGCTCAAGGATCATTCCTTTCTCTTTGATATCTTTATAGGTCTACAAACAGTTCATGGTCATGTGGTGAGCCAAGCTGGGATGGGCATTATCAATAAACATTTTCACCACATGGCGCTCTGGCAAGGTGCAGGATATGCGGGTGCTAAGGGTTTGCCATCTTTGTAGGTATTCGGCAAGGCTTTCTCCACCTTTTTGCTTAGTGTGGACAAGGTCAACTATTGATAACTCTGTTTCAACAAGATGGGCATATTGGGCTACAAATACCTCAGACAATTCAGCGAAGTTTTTAATTGTATCATATGGGATTCTATAAAACCATTCAAGAGTTGGCTCGGCGAAGCTTTTGGGAAAGAGGCATAAGAGGAAGACCTCACTATATGCCACTTCTTGGTAGTGCATGTAGAATTCTTTGATGTGGGTGATTGGGTCTCCTTTTCCTCTAAATTTGTCAAATTTAGGTATCTCAAAATGCTCGGGAAATGGAGTCATAGTAATGGCTCTATCAAATGGATAAGGACACACAGTCTTAAACTTGAATGTCTTCGGATCATTCCCTTCTTGGATGGCTTTTAGAGCTGTCTTCGTTTGTTCCCATTCTGAATTGATAGGTGATGTCTGGGGTACCCCAATGTAGGAGTGCCTTGAGGTAGGTATGCGCTAGATGGGGCTACTGAATATGGATGGCTATGAGGGATTTATTGATAGGGATTGTACATTGTTTGGGCAGCTACATGGTGGATGACGGGTTGCTGAGGTGGAGGTGGCACATATTGCTGCATGTGCTACGAGGCTTGTTGTTGATATGGGATTTGAGGTTGGGATTGAGGAACATAAGCTAGCTGTGGGATAAATGGATTGCTTTGTGGAGGTAAGGTATAAGATGGTCATGAAGCTTGGGGAAAGGATCGGGGAGCTTATGGAACATGACTTTGGATTTCAGGAGTTTGACCAAAATATGTCGGTTGCGCCCCCATTTGGGATGATATCTACAAATAATTGGTGGTTGGCTAGGGTGGTGGATTAGCTCCAAGAAGTGGCATTGAAAAGTAGTTGGTAATAGGAGGTAATGGATTAGTTGGTGGTGGAGGTGGTGGGAATTGAAAGCTTGGGAATGGAACTGATGGGGTTTGATAGCTTGGTGGCTAGATTTGAAAGCTTGGTAGAGTGGTGGCAGGAGCTTGGGTCACTTGAGAGGTTGGAAGAACATTGGTGGTAGCTTGTGGGGTTTGATAGCTTTGTGGAGTGAGGGTAGTAGCTTGTGGATTTGTGGCTGATGGCACTAAGCTCCAATGACCTAATGGAAATGACAGAATTGTGCTTTGGGCTATGGTGAACAAGTTGGGGGTGATGAAAGGTTGATTACTTGGCCCCATAGGTGGCATTCCTATTGTATATTGCTGAGGTTGGCCAAAGATGCTAGCACTAATTTGGGAGATGGGTGGATTTGGAAGGCTAGGTTGGGGAGTAGCAGTAGCAATAGTGAAGGGAGTGAATGGTGAGGTGTTTTGAGCAAAGATAGTTTGGAGTGGAGAGGTATGAACCAAGGATGGAGTGGTGGTGGCTGGGTTGGCTTGCGAAATGGAGATTTCGACTTGGGTGGAGGATGGTATGTTTGGGTCTGTTGGATCAAAAGGATTGGCTTGAGGATCTTCTTTTGGCACATATTGAGGATAATTTGAATCATAAGAGCCTATGCGTGGTGGCAGCTACCCAAAAAATGGGTGAGATGATTCTGATAATGGAGGAGGTCTTCCAAAGTCGAAGGCTCCTATATTGTCCCTTCGAAAGTTAGCCATGATTGTTTCTTTGTTCTTTTCTATAATGGCATTCACCAATACTGCATTTCTTGGTTGGTTCATGAAAGCTTCAATGTCAGTAGGTGATGGTATAGTGTTCTCTAGGCTGGAGGATGGTTGAGTGCTCAAGGGGAGCGATGCTATTTGATCCAAATGATAGGGCTCCATTGTTTCCTTCTTCTTCTTGGCTAAGCGAGTGACGGGTGGCATGAAAATGCTCCTAGGGATGAGATGCAACAATGCTAGTGGATGCAAAAGGGGAATGCTTTTCTAAGCAAATGATTTCCTAGTTTAAGGCAAAGCTATATGTCAAACCTAAGGAGGATTGGGTTGGGGATCCTAACTCCAAAGATACATTGCCAAAGTATGAAAGATCTACTTTCCTATGTGCAAGCTTGGTGGTGATTGTGTCAACTTAAGGATAGACTGATGATCCTTTAGGAAGAACATGAGATTGACCAGTTGTTGATCCCAACCTTTAGCTCAAGGTGATGAGGGATAACAAGTGACAAAAACTAGATTACCCTAGACAAAGTTCTGTCAAAAGGATAACCTTGGTGACGCTGGTGGATTTGGAAGATGTTAGGAATGGCAGACTCTTGGCAAGGTGACAAGAATTTTGAAGGCTTGGATGCAAATGTTTTTTTGATTGCTGGCTAGATGGTTTGGTTCTAAATGAGATGGATGAGCTAAAAATGCTTAAGGGGATGACCTAGAATGGTTGGCTTTCCTGCAAAGATGACTCTGAAGTGCAGCTTATGCAAGAAGATGTGGAGAAACAAAGGGGTCTAATCATATAAATCATGCCTAGTTGGTAAGACATAAGCAGGGTTAACTCCTGGGTGTTGGCTAAATTTGATAGTGCGATCTAACCAGGCTTCTTGAAGGGCTTTGTCAATAGCTTTGTCTTCTACTTTGTGGAGTTTGGCAATTTTAGGGCTTGGTGTTAGTTCCTTTCTCTTGGCTGAAAGTTCTTGGTATCCCAAGGATGGCTTGAGTTTGACTTTGTGAAACTTCTATTTGGATTTGAATTGTTCTGACATAAATTCCTAAATCTGCTTGGCTTTGGGAGATCTTGGTTGCTTTGCTTCAACTTGTTCATCTCTAAAATAGGCAGTGACTATGCTAAGTGTGTCCTAAGCTAGGATTGACCAAGTTTGGAAAACATTCATTTAACAAGTAAAAAAAATCAAGCAATAGATAGGAACAACCAGATAGAAGTTTGTGATTCTCAGAACGTGATACTTGTGCCAAAGAGTGTGTATGTTCTACAAATGTTTCGATCAGTCACTTCAAACACATTAACATCCTAGATGGTTATTTGCAAGGCTGACAATTGGTTTAGCTAGAGAGTCCTCGATATACCCAAGGTACGTGAGGCCCAAATCTATAGATGAAACAAAAAAGATGTCACACAACCAAGAAGAGCGGTAACCCACTTCTCCTCTTTCACTTCTCAAGGGTATAAAGTTCCTTGAGGCTTAGCCCGAGTGACAAAATCTTGATCTCAAGAGAGGTATCTTTCGATTCACCTCCTGATTCTTATACTCTGTCAAAATGCTGGAGTTGAGGTCATCCCAAGGGGTGATGAAATCCCCAAGCAGGCCTCCTAAAAATTTAAACAAGATTTTGAATCCTAATCTTATGCACTAAAGATGGCCTCGAAAGATGACAAGGGGAGAGAAGACTTGGATGATCTTGGGCTAAAAGACATAATTCTTTTTCAACTGACGCTTAAGTTTTCTGATCTAGACTTTGCAAGCACTCATGTTTAAGATACAAATGTTCAATTCCAACTTGAAATGTGCCAACAAAAGCAAAATCGATCAAAGAATGCAAGCAAGAAGAAGAGTTAGGGTCAACAAAAAGCAAACTCGCATGCCTAGAGGCCCTCCATGTCAAGTTTTGATTGATTTTCTTTAAGGCATTCAAGATTGAGTGTGAGTTTGTTTTAAGCCCAAAACAAAGATGTGTGAAACTTGATTTCAAGCCACACCCGGAGGCCCTCCATGTCAATTGATTTGTTCAAATTTTAATGCCCAAATGAAGTGTTAGTGAGCCTAATGTGCATTCAAGAAATTTTCTAAGTTAGAAAAACTAATAAAAACACAAGTAAGTGAAGTTTGATCTTTGTGGAGCACTTAACACCCTCTTAGGTGGACCCATCCCCATAGATGGCGCTGAGATTGCAACCAATGGTTAAATTGATGGGTGATTAAAGAGGGTGAGACCAACTACAAACTCACCTAGAGCATCTTTATTTGGTTTTTATAATTTAGGAAGTTTCTAGAATGTAGATTCTTTTTATGCCCAAAAATTGAAGTGTGAGATATTGTATTGATTCATTGGTCCTTTGCATTCAAGATTGAGTTTGTTTGTTTTAAGCATGCATTTCAAGAAAGGTTGATTTTAATCCATGGCATTCAAGATTATGTTTGAGCAACATTCATTCAAAATAAAAACATGATTAGTTTTTTTTCTTCAACCTACAATGTGACAAAAAGCAATTTGATTAGTCACCCAAATTTTTTCAAAAATGAAAGCTTAAATATGGAAAAAAAATTTAACTTTTTTTGTTCTTTTTGATATGCGTCAAAATGCTTAGAATGGTCTATTTCCTACGGAACCACTAAAAGTCAAATTTTGATGATTATGATGATAAAACTTGCAAAAAACCAGTTAGAATAAAAACATGCACCAGAAAATGTCAAAAATTCAAACCAAGCGCTTAGCACAGCAAACTCGCGAGTCTAAGCAGCGATCTCATAGGGAAAATGCGATCTCGCTGGAGTTTTCTTCATGGGGATGTGTTCCCGCAGGTTGACCAAGCCACGAGAATGCCAAAAAAATGGTAAAAAATAAAAAAATTAAAAATCAGGGAGCTCATTTTGAATAGAGCGATCCTGCTGGTTTACAATCTTACAACGTTCCTGCAATGTGAGAATGACAGTCTCATGAATGATAAGGTTTTACAATTTTTAACAATAGTTTTAGAAACATGAGCATTCTCGCAAGTGGGAATGACAATCCCACAGGAAGGAGGAGCATTCCCGTGGATGAGAATGATGGTCCCACTGAGATATTGGCCAGCGAGAATGCAGAGAAGATTTTTTAAAGAAAGTGGCTGTTGTCTAGTGTTAAACTGTGAACTCGCTGTCGTGGGTTTGCGTTCCCACTGGTGAAGTAGTAGCATTCCCGCATTGCGAGATCGCATTCCTAGAGTCACAAGGATGCAAAAAAAATGTTGACTAGATCAAAATCGCTTATATGGCCGAGAGTGCGATTTTGAAGGAGAAACCTGTGTACCTACAAAAATATCAGCAAACCTTTTGCAGGAACACACAAGCAAACCATGTTAGACTTGGTTAGTTTGTCATAAAAATTAAAAAAAACCAAAACATGATTAGATAGACCCAAATGTGGGGTCCCACCGGGCGTGCCAAAATATAGAACAAGATTTAGTGTGCAAAAAACATTAACATTAAAATAAACATTCACAAACTAAAACTAAATTCACATATAAGTTTAGACAAAGAAAGCAAACAAGAAATGCAAACCTCAAAAGAGAAAACACTCCATGCTTCCTTGATTTTGTAGATGTGTCCTTTGATTTGGATGTATGCTCAATTTCTTTGCCCAATTGCTTCAATGGTGGAGATGGGTAATGGAAAATTGGTAGCCTTGTGAACTCTCAATTTGGCATTATAAGGTTAAGATTGATGACTTTGGTTCTCAAAATAGCATGGTAACTTTAGCTCAAAGATTGTGATTATATGGCTTGGGAGAGGATTCAATTTATAGGCAAGAGGCTTGGGGATGGAGGGCTAAGATGCAAGGATGGAGAGATGGTTAAGGAGGCTAAGATGCACTCAAAGGGGAGCACATGGATTGTGCTTGTTTAGCACCAATGGAAAGGTGACACTTGTCACAAGGAGGATGAGTGTGAGAGGGTAGGATAATGGGTTGGTTAAAAGCATGATGAGAGAGATTGAGTATGGAAGAGGGATGTAAGAGTCATGAGTGGGCTTGTAAGAGCATTTTTATGGTTTGTAAGAGCACTCATGGCTTGGTGGTTGGGATATTTTGGAGAGGGAACTTTGATTTGGTTTAGGAAAGTCTTAAACTTGTTTAGGGAATGTGACAACATTAGGGGGTGGATTGGGCTTGGGTTTAGGATTAGATTAAGAATGTTAGAGATGTTCAAGTGGATGGCATTAATGAGGTTGGGTGAGTTAGTGGCTAAGCTAGGTTAGTATGGGTGGATGGGGTGTATTAGGCTAAATGGAGGATTAGGGATAAGTTAGGGGCTTTTAGATTTGAGAGATTTATTTAATAAATGGAGATTTTGGAATTAGATAGGAGAAAAGAATTTAATTGATAAATGATAGGTTATTTGATTTATCTATTTAGGACTATAGATGATTAATTAAATTAATCAGCTAGGGGATGGCAAAGGATTAATTAAATAGGAATTTAATTAATAATGCCTTTAGAGATAACTAAATAGGATTACTAAAGTGGTGTAATCAAATTTAGGTGTCTACAGTAGTGACTACTAAAACAAAGATGGTAAAACAATAAGCCAATAGACCAAGAAAAAGATAAAAAAAAATTGTTGACTATTGTTGACTCCATTGATGAAGAGGAAGAAGAAAAAGAGATCAAGAAAGTAGATAAAGTGACTCCATCAAAGCAATCAGTAGGCAAAGCTTGATAACCTTGGAAGCCAAAGATAGAGAAGATCAAAAAAACTATTACTAATGAAGGTAACTTTGTTCGGATGAACAAATTTTATGATTTTTATAATAGTTTTGAGAAGGATCAGATTGATATCTCGACTATGAGATATATCATAGAAAACAATCTAAAATTGAAGGATCTTGAGAGCTTGATTAACCACAAAGCCTATGAAAGACTCATTTAGAAGAAGACTCCTACAAGGGAAGAAGATCTAGAACTTTGGATTTCTATGCTTAGAATTATATGCAAGACTGATGACAAAGAAGAGATTAAGAGATTTTTGAGTAACCTCACACTATATTTGAGAAATAAAGTGAGATCATTTCTATTTATGGTTGGTGAAAAAGATAAACTAAGAAGTGAGACTGCAGTAGCAATTAGTTAGATGTTGATAGAGTCAAAGGAAGCATCTCCTCCAACACCTAGAACCTTGGAAGTGTTAGTGAGTGGTGACACTATGCAAATTGATCAAACCAATGTTACCATTAACATTGATGATACCAATCCATTTGGAGGTTCTAAACCTAATAAACCCAACACTGAGGATATTGAGGATAAATTGAGATAGATTGTAGAGGAGAAGAGGCTACTTGAAGAAGAGAAGAGGAAAATAGAAGAAGCCAAGCAAAAAAATTTTGAGGAAGAAAAGAAAAGAAAGGAAGAGGAGGAAAAGAGGAGAATTGTAGAAAAATAAATGAGAAAGAAAATAGAGGAAGATTAGAAGAAGAGATTGGAAGAGAGGAAAGAGAAAATAAAGAGGAAGAAGAGAGAAGAACAAAAAAAGTAGCTAAGAAAAAAAGAGACGATGATACTAAACCATCTAGTTCATCCACTTTGCTCTCTCTTACCAGTTTAGCAACTAATGATGATGATCAAATAGATCTAATATCATCCCTATCAAAGCTTATATAGAAGAATAGAATAGTAAAAAGCTTACAAAAAACTTTAATGGAAGTTACTAATAGAATGCACAGTACCTTGGCAGTACAACACACTAAATCATATCCTAAATAGTGGGCACAAGCAATGCTAAAATCATTTGATGAAGAGCTTATTAATTTGTTAAATGTTGTAGAAGCAAAGGCACATATTTCCCATGATGCTAACTTATTTAGCACCATTTTTCAAAACATTAAGAATGATTTGGTTAATCTTGATACTTGTATCAAGGAACTTTGGAAATGCCAATGAGATGGTAAAATTTTGTATGTCTAGTGTACTCTATGATACAAGCTCACTAAGGACATTGACAATCATATAGAAGGAAAGATGAGTGAGCTAGAGGTTTTATCTAGCTAGATCCAATATCCATCTTTCCAAGTAGATGATTTTGAAGGACAAGTGGCTAGTATCCATAATGATATTAGGAAACTAGAACTCCAGAGAGAAGAAATTTTGAAGAGGATATCATATTTTAGAGAATCTATTGCTCTGAAATTATCTTTTGTTGAGAGATAGTTGGAGGAATCTGTCAAGGCCAAGTACACATGTTCTAACTTTTTGTATTTAGATCTTAATGTAGTAGAGATTTCATCATATGCTTTATGTGAAATTCCTAAGTCAGCTGAATCCACCAAGGAGACATGGACTAAAGGTATGATTAGTCTTAAGGAAAACTTTGATGATCGCATGAAGATCATATTAGCATAAGGAAGTATAGCATTTTTGGACAGTTTTTTGGACTAATTCCTAACATTTTTTACCTTTGTCACTGATGTCAAAGGGGGGGTATTTGAAAAAAATTATTAAGTATAATGTAAGTGGGAGCTTATGTAATGATGAAAAAACTATAATAGATGTAATGTAATGTGTTATTTATTTTTGTTCTATTAAGTTTTTGTCGCTTAGCCAATTTTCCCTACTTTGTTGCCATCAATGCCAAAGGAGGGGATTATTGACAATTGGCTAATAGTGATATGTAATTATTGTCATTTATGGAAACACATGATGTACATCCTCATAGGAAACCTCAGAAATAAAGATACTAAGTGTTTGGTAATCAGAAAAATGTCTAAGTATAGAATTTGGTTTACAATAGTGTATTGTATTGTTTATAATTTGTTGTTGACATCATATTATGACTAGAAAAGTTACGTGGAGATAATATACATGTTGGTGAGGACATGTATAGCCTTGAAAATCAATACAAACTATATGGAATCATCTTTGAAGCGAAATAGGACAACATAATTGAAGGAAAGGATTATTATGTTTATAAGATAATTACTTGTCCAATTAGGGCCGACATACTAAATGTTTACTCTAAGTTAGAAAAGTGGATTATGGTTTTAGCCAACCAAAAAAAAAATTGTGTAAAGGAATGGTATTTATGAAAAGCACATTTTATGATGAGAATTGTGATTTTTATTGCAAGTGTTATCTTGTAATTGTGATTGTATGCAAATTTCTGTGAAAGCAATATATGCAAAGTTTTATATGGTCTATTTTGTGATCCAAGATCAAGCTAAAGATCATATATTAGTAAAGGAAGAAGATATAGTATTTATACTCTAGAAGTTTGATTACTTGTTTGTGAACTAAGCTCTTCTTGTAATTGAAACTGCATGTTTGGGTAGTGGGCTCATCTTGCATCTACTGTATCTCAATGTCTAACAGGGTTGGAATCTCCTAATAGTAATTCAAAGTCTCCTAATAGGGACTCCTTATACTAAATTTTCTCATTGAGTCCTAATAGGGTTCATCCTCTAACAAGTAACTTATATATCAGTATATTATCTAATCCCCATTGGGGTTTTCCCTTGCCTAGGGTTTCCCTAGTTAACAACATATGGTGTTATGAGTTATCTTTGTGCATTGTTATTTTTACTCTTCAACATTACTTTAGTGCTCTATTATGCATGGTTTAAAGTAAGAAATAATATGTAGTTGGTGACTAAAGTTTGTAGATTACTAATTCACCCCCCTCCTCTCAGCACTCCCTATTTCTAACAAATACATGTGTTCCAATGAGTCCAAAGAGGTCATGGGCTATCCTATGACCCCTTTTGACCCATTATATGAAAACATATGTTCCTAAGATCATAGGATGCCTAGAGACATACATCTTGTGTTTCAATAGGTAGAAATGGGTTATAGAGTATCCTATGACACCTTTGAACCTATTTCATGATAACATATATTCCTGGGGGTTCTATGACCCCTATAGACATATATGTTGTGTTCCAATGGGTTGAAATGGGTCATAGAGTATCCTATGACTCTTTTGACCCATTAGATGACAACATACATTCCTAGGGGTCATAGTACCCCTAGGAACATATGTTGTCATGTAATGAGTTGATAGGGGTCATAGGGTATCTAATGACCCCTTTTGACCCATTGGAACAAAATATGTATGGCCCTAGGGGTCCTAAGACCCCTAGGAACATATATTATTATGTATTGGGTTGAAAGGGGTCATAAGATTTTGACCCATTGTAACACAAAACACATGATGATAAGGGTCATAGGACCCCTAGGAATATATGTTCTCATGTAATGGGTCAAAAGGGGTCATACGATACCCTATGACCCCTTTCTACCCATTGGGATATAAGAGGTATGTCCCTAGGGGTCCTAGGAACCCTAAGAACATATGTTTTCATGTAATGGGTCCAAGGGGTCATAGGATACCGTATGATACCTTCCTACCTATTGGAACATAACATTTATGTCCCTAGGGGCCGTAGGATTCATAGGAACATAAGTTTTTATGTATTTGATTGAAGCGGGTCATAGGTTATCCTATGACATCTTTCAACCCATTTGAACACAATATGTTTGTCCCTAGGAGTCCTAGGATCCACAAGAACATATTTTGTCATGTAATGTATCAAGATGTGTCATGGCATGCCCTGTGTCCTCTTTCTTCCAATTCGAACACAACATGTATATCCCTAAGTCCTAAGACCCCTAAGAACATATGTTGTCATGTAATTGGTTGATACTTTATGACCCCTTTTGACCCCTTTAAACACATGATGTATGTCCCTTTAATGTATCAAGATGTGTCATGGCATGTTGTATGACCTCTTTCTACCAATTCGAACACAACATGTATGTCCCTCCCTAAGAACATATGTTGTCATGTAATTGGTTGAAAGATGTCATACAGTATCCTATGATCCTTTCTCACCCATTACAACACATATAGTATGTCCCTAGGGGTCCTAGGACTCCTAGATGACCCCTAGGGACATACATCATGTGTTTGAATGGGTCAAAAGGGGTCATAGGGTTCCCTAAACCCTATGACCCTTTTGACCCATTAAATGATAAAATATGTTCATATGGGTCCTAGGACCCCTAGGGAATATATCATGTGTTAAAATGATTTGAAATGGTTCATATAATGCCTGATGACCTGTTTCAACATAGTATATGACAACATATGTTCCTAGGGAACATAATTCATGTGTTTAAATAGGTTGAAAGGGGTCATAAGATAACCTATTACCCCTTTTGACCCATTAAATGATAGCATATGTTCTTAAAGGTCATAAGACCTCTTGAAACATATATCATATATTCGACTGAGTCAAAAGGTGTCATAGAGTACACTATGACCCCTTTTGACACATTTCATGATAAATATATCTTTAGGGATACTAGGACCCCTAGGGACTTATTTTATTTGTTTAAATGGGTTGAAAGGGGTCATAGGATAACTTATGACCCCTTTTGATGCATTTCATGACAACATATGTACTCAGGGGTCATAGGACACTTAGGGACCTATTTCATTTGTTTGAATGGGTTAAAAGGGGTCATAGGATAACTTGTGATCCCTTTTGATGCATTTCATTTAAACATATGTCCCTAGTGGACCTATATCCCCTAGGGACCTATGAAATTTATTCAAATGGGTTGAAACGGGTCATAGGATAGATTGTAACTTCTTTCAACACATTTCATGACAACATATGTCCCTAGGGGTCCTAGGACCTCTAGAGACCTAATTCATTTGTTTAAATGGGTCAAAAGGGGTCATAAGATAATCTATAACCCCTTTTGATACATTTCATGACAATATATGTCTCTAAGACCCCTAGAGACCTATTTTATTTATTTGAATGGGTCAAAAGGGGTTATAGGATAACTTATGACCGCTTTTGACATGTTTCATAACAATAAATGTCTCTAGGGGTCCTAGTACCCCTAGGGACATATTATAATTGTTTATGTGGGTCAAAAGGGGTCATAAGATAATGTATGACCCCTTTTGGCACATTTCACATGAACATATGTCTTTAGGGGTCCTAGGACTACTAGGTACATATTTCATTTGTTCGAATGGGTCAAAATCGGTCATGGGATAACCTATGATCCCTTTTGACACATTTCATGATTCCTAGATGCCCTAAGACCCCTAGGAACCTATTTTATATTTTCCAATGGGTCAAAAGGTGCCATAGGATAACCTTAGATCCCTTTCAATGCATTTCATGATTACTTGTAACCCTAGGGGTCCTAGGACCCCTAGGGACATATTATAATTGTTCACATGAGTTAAAAGGGGTCATAGAGTACTCTAGGACCACATTTGACCCATTATATGAGAACATATGTTCCTATGTTTCATAGAGTACTCTAGGCCCCCTTTTTACCCATTATATGACAACATATGTTCCTAGGGGTACCGGGACCCCTAGGGATATACATGATGTGTTTAAATGAATTGAAAGGGGTAATAGGGTATACTATGACCCCTACCAACCTATTATATGACAACATACATTCTTAGGGGTCCTAGGACCCTTGGGACATACATCATATGTTTGAATAGTTTGAATGGGCTCATAAGGTGTCATATGACCCCTTTTGGCTCATTAAATGAAAACATATGTTCCTAAGTGTCCTAGGACCCCTTAGAACATATATCATGTGTTTGAATGAGTTGAAAGGGGTCAAAGATTATCATATAACCCATTTTGATTAATTATATGACAACACATGTTCCTAGGGCTCCTAGGAATCCTAGAGACATAAATCATGTGTTTGAATGAGTTGAACTAAGTTATATGGTGCACTAGGAACATATATCATGTGTTCAAATGAGTCAAAAAGGGTTGTAGAGTAACCTAGGACCTCTTTCAACCCATTATATGACAATACATGTTCTTAGGGGTACTAGAACCCCTAGGGACATACATCATGTATTTGAATCTATCTAAAGAGGTCATATGGTATTCTTTGACTCATCTCAACCCATTATATGACAAAATATCTTCCTAGGGGTCCTAGTATCCTTAAAGACATACATCATATGTTTGAATGGGTTGAATGGGGTCATAGCATGCCCTATGACCCCTTTTGACCCATTAAATGAGAACATATGTTCCTAGGGGTCCTAGGACCCCCAAGAAGATATTTCATGTCTTTGAAAGAGCCAATAGGGTTTATATATTACCCTATGAAATATTATTTAAAAATATTATCATTTGATTTGGTTTAAGGTGGTTAGACATACACCTACTTCTGATTTTTGTCTTGAAGCTTTTGTACTACTGCATTTAAATCCAATTTTTTAATGAAACAATTTATTTTTCTTTAGATAAGGCCTACAAGTTTAGAAACATTCAATTTCCTATAGATTCTTTTCTTACAACCTTTCGTGATAAAGTCCATAACTACTTTATAATTACGTGTCAAGTTAACATAACCCTGAATTGCTAGGACTATGTTTGACAATGGATTAAGGCACTAGTCTTTAGGTTGAAGAAATCAAGCAATATTAATCTTATCTTAGCATGAACAAATTTTATAAATAAAAATTATTAAAATTATTTTCATAATGGAATGTAAATTTGGTCATCACTTATTGCATAATTTTCTCAAGTTCATTATTATCTCTAATTAGCTTGTCATTTGTCATGCAATTTGAAGAGTTCTACAAGACCAAGTCTATTGACTTAGGATTTGTATTATAGAGCATTATCCATAAAATATTGTCAAATCCCTAGAATAACCCACCTTGGTTTAGTAGAACCTAAAGTCTAGAAAGCATTATTGCTTTATTATGTTTGTCCAAGACTGAATAGGTCATGCTGATCATGGGGAATAGATAAACCCTAGGTGATGTACTATTTTTTGTTTCCCTAGTTTCAAATGAAAATTTGTTAAATAAAAAACCAATAGGGTCATTATATATTTTTTGGTTATTATATTGGGTTTCTTCTAGAAATGGAAAATATGTAGTAAGGTTGTGAGCTTGCAAGTTTATTATAGCACATTTCTTATTACATATTGATGCATTCATTTAATCCTTTGGAGTGCGGAGCTTCCTACCCAAAAGTATTTTCATAATTTATGTTGGTGTTTCTCTTTAGTCTATAGTGTTCCATCATTTTATTTCTATGTTCCTAAATTATTGATTTTTATTTTGTTGTTACTAGAGTTTAATTATATGTACAAAATATATAATATTTTTGAATTGAGGATTAATGAGATAAAAATTGATGTTTTCATTGAATTTTCTATCACCATTAACCCCATGGTTTAGTTTCTATCACTTGGATTTAATTGAAAAACCTTGAAAAGATAAAAGTGGTGATAAACACTTTGGGATAGATATTTTCAATAGGATATTCCTTGTGTTTCATTAAAATAGGTACATATAATTTTTCAAGAGTCTAAGCCTATTTTTTAGGAGATATGTCTCCCAAAATTCCAAGCGATTTATCTACTTCATTAGGACTCAAGAAGTAGATATAAAGGATTTTTTTCCTTATTTCTAATAGCCTAAACTTCCACTATATAAATATTTTTATAAATTAAGAAAATAGTGTTTTACAATTAGGGTTTTCATTCATGTTATTATCTTGTTTTGAAAAAGGAAACCCTAAGTTACTAAATCTATGCCTTGTGTTTTTTTGAATTTTATTTAAGCCCTAAGGCCATTAATGAATTCAAATAATATATCCTATGCTTTGATTAGAAATTTTTTTATCCTATAGTTAACCTATGTATTACACTAGATCATTTTGATAAGCAAGAGATCATTAAAAAAAAAAAAACTAACATTTATTTGATCTTATGATCTAGGGTTAAGTGTGGAGTCATAGGTTGAATTTCATAGTCTACAAAGTTACATCCTAAAGGTCAAGCATAGAAGTGTAAGGGTCATTTTTCAAGCTTTCCTACCTTACACTTATCTTGGAAGTGTATCACTATATGCCCATTTTCTAAAGGTTCATGAGTAGTTCTAATCTTACAATTTAAAGGTGGAGCATAGAGGCATAAGCTATGTCATAAAGGGGATTTGATGTGTTCCAACTATTGACATTATAGTCATGTTTTTTATTAGTGACATACACTTATTCAAATTATAAGTATCTACTAAGAACATTGTATAGTTAACAATGTTAATGAAGCATTTCAATATCTACTGAGTTCTATAGTTGCTATCGAGTCCATGGGATAGTATTCAGTTTGCACCGAGCAGTTACTACCAAGGTGTTGATCAGTAGTATAAATTGAGCATCTCAATGTATGCTTATTTTATCAGTGTAAACTAAGTTATACAGTGCTTACCAAGTTTGCATTTGATGTGATATGAGTCTAGTGTTAACTGAGCCACTCAGTGTTAACCAAGTGACTCATTTTATACTAAGCTCATAGTGATAGCATTGATTGAGCTATTCAGTGTGAATTAAATGATACAATTTATATGCTGAGTTTCACAATATTCACCAAGTCACTATTGTAGACTGAGTTTAAAACTACTTGGATGTAATCAGTATGCGTCAAGCTTCTACATCTACTAAGTGCATGATGATGTCAAGCATTGATAGTGGATGTCAAGTATTAGAACCTCACTGAACCAACCTTTAGAACTCAAGTTCCTATAGTTGGGCCAACTTTTTGGATTTTGTGTAAACTTGTATTATGGTCAACTTTGTAATTTTTAAATTGGATTGGTATATATGTAGCATATTGTATCACATCTAATGTAATGGTATGAAAGTAATGTAATAAGTAGAAGAGAGTAGAAGAGTGAATTACAAAGGCTACAATAGTATAAGGAGCAGCAAAGCTTTATGTATCACAACAAGGTGATTACTATACTAAAAGGAATCCCATTTGGCAAACCAAGTTGCAGATTAGAGATCAGCTATTGTTTCATCCTAATAGGTGGATCAACCGAATTGTTTCACAAGGTAGACTTAACAATCTTATGTAAATCTCTTTATTGAGTTCATACTTCATTTTATGTTTGTAAATCATTTTGCAAGGTGGACCTAGCAACTTGTATTGCTCCTAATAGGAAAAATCATTAGAAGTGATCATTGTAAGTCTTAAGGCCAACTTTATGCTACAATACTAAAGCTTGTGGGTATTATCCCCACCCTAGTTTTACTTTCTAGTTGGAAGATTTCTAGGCCATCAAATTATGTGTCAATGTGTTATGTATGCTTTAATATTTTTAGTTTCTCATGCATGCAATTAATATACCCATGAAGGATTAATTGCTAATTAAGGAATAAGTTTTATTGGTTACTAATTCACCCCTCCCCTCTTAGTAGCTTAGCCTATCATAATATTTCCAAAAATTGGTATCAGAGCTTTGTGGCTCTCAAGGAAAGGATTTTAATAGCTTGAGCAAAGATCAAAGGCTATGGAGGTATTCAGACTTGAAAAGGCTATTGACAATGAGAAGCTAGATTTGGAATTGGCTATTGGACAACTCAAGAAAGAAAAAGAGCAATTCTCTCAATCCTTGAAAAGATGAAAGGATTTTACAATCTAGATGAATGACCAACTCTACATTGAAGAAAGAATTGAATACATCCATTCAAGAAATTCAGATGAAGTTGATGAAGCAATCAAAGAACTATTTGAAAATAATAGTACTCTTCAAGAAGAAGTAAGTAAACTAAGAAGAGAACAAAAAATTTAGTCAGTAAGATTGTGTGAAGTCATGGAAGAGAGAAAAAAGATAAAAGAAGAGATAGAAGGAAAGAATAGTGAGATTTAGCACCTATCCTTTTAGCAGATAAACTTCATTGATTAGATCACCAATACAAATGAAGAAATCATGAATCTAATATTAGAGAATGAAAGATTGCAGAATTATATAGACACTGAAAGGAAAACCAATGAGAGAATGATGAAATCTAAAGAAGACATGAATAAATTGAATGAGAAAAGCCATTATAGAAAAAAGGGAAAAGAAAAAATTAGATATACAAAAGAAGGTGAATCATCTAGGAAATGAGCTCAAAAGAATCAAAGACCTACTTGCAATCACTGTGGTAATATAGGCCATACATCAAAAAAATGTTGGAGCAATGGGAAAGGTAGATTCAATGGAAAGTGCTACAATTATAGTTAGCATGGTCATACAAAAAATAAATACAAAGAGAAACCTAAGTTTGAAGGCAAATGTCATAAATGTGAGAAGCATGGGCACAAATCCTTAGAATGCAAAACTAAGATATTAAACCCAATAGAATAGATTGTGAAAACTATATTTGGTTGGAACTATAGCACTTAGTGTGGATGTCATTACTATGGAGAATTTGGACACATTGGAATGAATTGTGTAAAAAAACAATTGAGGAGAAGAGACACTATCAAATGATGTTTCATTTGTATAGAACTTAGTCATCTTGCCCATAACTCTATGAATACTAGAAGAATTGAAGATGAAAAGAAGGAAAAAGTTGATAACATCAGATAGTAGATGAGACAACAATGGATTTTGAAATATCCTAAAAATACAAGACTGATAAATGATGAACAAGTCACTCAAGAATTGGTTGACTCCACCATCTCCACTTGATCTCTCATAGGAGAAGTGGAACTAGGATTTTGAAGAAGATATCTAACATCAGTTCCAATTAGTAGAATGAAAGATCCATATTAGCATACAAGATGCAAAGGGATCACTAAGTATTCAACAGATGCTAGTCTTTATCGAGGATGGTTAGGTTGTAAACCTTACCAAGTGAGGTCAAGTTGTAAGACCCTTCTAAGAAAGGTTAGGAGCTACTATATTTTTTGAGTGGTTATCGAGTCATGGAAGACTCTTTTGAGCATTCAATGAAAGTGAAGTGGACGATAGTTTGTCATTTGAGAAAAAAATAATACTAGGCATTTATGGTGAAATTTGATGAAAAAGGTGAAATAAAAGTCATTTCTCATTGCAATTTTTTGAGAGCTATCTATGCAAGGCGATCTTTCAAGCATTCAAGTAATTTGAGAGAATTCTAATTGAAGACTTTTGTATTCTCTTAGACCCTACCAAGTGAAGATGGCATCCATTAGTAGCAAATCAAAGAAAGGTTTAGACATGTTAGCTTGAGTTGTGGAGTGGAAGGCACCAAATTTTAAGTTGAGTCCTATCATTGCTGAAACCCTAGATTTGAGCAGTGAAACCCTAGATTCGAGTGGAGTGTACTCACAAATTCCATTGAAGGTACTATTAATCAATGATATTTATTCAAATTTTAAATGTGCTATTCAAGATATTGGAACATTGGAGATGGATGAATCATTCAAAGAATTATGCATTAATGGTGTGTTGAAACTAGAACATCAACATCTTGAAACAAAAGGTTTAACTCACATTCCACATATGCCATAGGATTTTCAAATAAAATGGATAATATATATTCTCAATCATGTGCAAAATGGTTAGTTATGGTTGGAAAAACCTATTTTGATAACTAAGAAGATGATCCATAGGATTACTAGTCTTCTCATGTTGACAAAAGAAAAAATGACCAAAACCTTAAGTCGGTTTGAACTAGAAAAGAAAACCCTTGCCGAGTGGAATGGAAGGGGAATGAAGAGCACTTGTGTTATTGATATGGAACTCAAGTTTGGGATACATGTCATTTCTCAAAAGATTTATAGCTTGAGCAAACTAAACAACATGTCATGTGAAGCAGTGGATTTAATATCCAAAGTGGTCAAGAATAACCTGTCACTTGACCTTGCCAAGTTGATGGTAAATTAGTTCAACAAGATCATGGAGAGTATAAGAACTTCCAAGAACAATCCTTGTAAGTTTAGTTCACTTTTGACTTGTATATTTTTCTATGTACAATTTTTTTTTCCATCTAAAGGTACAGTAGTATGGAGGAAGGATGTACCTATTCTTTGTCAGATTGATGAGTATATAGTTGAAATGGGAGAGAACTATGTGAGTATTATGGACAACTAATTTGATGCATTCAAAGAGAATATGAATAAAAGATTTAGGATTCCTAAGAAACTAGTTGATAATTATAGAGATGACCTTTGTTCCATGGTTGATAGTGGCAAAGTATACATTTAGGCAGTTAGACCAAGGATGGTATGGGTAAAACCTATTGGTTATGAGGTAAACATAGATGAAACCAAGGACATTATTAAAGCATTGATTAATGAGCCTATTGACCCTAAAGCTACATACTTTGGCACTTATGATGAGGGAAAGGCTAGAATAGAACTTGAAATCAAACTTCCTTGGGCAGTCAACAAAGGAAAGAAGAGAATTGCCAAACTAAAAACCAATTCCACCCTTCTTTTTACTAAAGGAAAAAGAGATTATATTGAGGATGAAGGAGCAAAAGATGAAGAGAAATTAGAGGATCAAGAGCCACTAAGGAAGAAAGATGAGGTAATTATTACCAAGCCTACCAAGACATCTACTGTTGTGTTTACAAGAAGATCATCTAGGAAGAAAGTAGATATTGAAGGAGGAGATGTAATCTTCAAGAGGCCTCCACCTACTTTTGAGGAAAGGCTGAAAGATATTGAATCAGGATTAGGCATTCCAAATTTCAAAGAACTAAAGCATGAGACTAGGACTATAGAAGAGAAAAGGAAAATAGAAGATGTGCTAATGTCTAAAATAGGTAAATGAAAGTATTCCCCAAATTAGCTTGCTTAGCAGCTTCTAAGTGATCTAATGGAGAAGATCAAGTCAATATGGGAGAATGCCATGAAAACTACATTAGACATATATGAACAGACCCTAAGGGAACTCATGTCAAGTTTATATGACAAGGAGGTAAAGGAATCTTCAAAGAAAAATGAAGGAAAGCTTTCTTTGAGATTCAAAATTTGTCTTATAATGTTGAATGACATTGAACATGTGGTAAGAAATGCTACAAACACATGGAAGAATATTTATCTTCTTCACAAGCTGAGTGATTTTGTTTTCAATGTTACTGATAAAGATGAAGGTGATGATGAATAAGAAATGGATGAGGGAATTGATAATGAAGAAGCTACTCATTATGAAAATGTAGATGATGATGAAGAGGATCAGGGGTAGGAAGCTATTGAGGAAAATTTACCAGATGTACATGATACTAAGGAAACTAATCCAGTAAATATTGTTGTAACAGTCATAGCATCACTTCCTCATTCTCCAAGCAAAGCACTGAAAACATCAATCCTAGAGAAAAATTCACTAGGATTGATTGTGAACAACATATTTAGCATAAGAACTCAATCAATTTATGCACCCATCAAGCTTAGTACTTCATTGACTAAAGTGACAATCTCTTCATCTACCGAACAGCCAACATTTCCCTCTACATAAGTTTTGGTAAATCCAGGTATTTCTACCATAGGTATTGTGGAAATAAGTGCAGTATCTATATCTAGTCCTACTATTTCTTCAAATGCTTCCATTCCTTTCATGCAATTAATAAGTGCAAAGATAGTTGAGACCAAGTCTAAACCAAGTACACGATTTTTGAGTAAAGGAAAAGAGAAGGAAGAAGACAAAGATCTTGATGAGGAGATTTTAATTCCAAATTGGGACATCTCAAATCTCAATCCTGATCAAATACATGTTTTTGGAGAAATTATTCAAAGGAGAGCCAAGTAGCAGAGGCTTAAAGAAGAAAGGAACAAGGAATTCCAAATAATAGAAGATGCAAAGAATATCCTTGTAGAGGCATTAAATCAAAAGGTTGATACTTCTCAACCAATTTGAACTAGTTAGCAGAGGTAGTCCAAAAATTCGACAATGATTTGAGTGGACAAGAGAAATTTTTACAGAGAGCTAAGAAGAAGTCGGAGAATAAAGTTTTGGAACTTATTGCTCAACAAATTGCTATCTATCAAGTAGAATTGTCTACTATTCTAGGCTCATTGGATACCTCTTGCAATAATGTATCTTCTCTATTCGATAAAATCTATGATATCTTAAATTTCACTAAGGAAATAAAAGATAACTATCAAATATTGATGAAGGTCTAAAGGAAAATTCATAGCAGTTGTAAATTGATTGGAGCTATAGCTCTACCCATTACAAAAAGATTAGATTCCTAACTAATATGTAGGCAAAATTGCTAAGAGAAGAGGCAAGAATAAGAGCTACATTGATAGATATGTAGGGCATGATTCTCCTAAACATGGATGCATTGTAGAAAGACATTGCACATGCTAAAATGCTCATCCATGAAAACAACTTCTCCATTGTAGACCACATGATAGAACTATCAATAGAAGTGCAAATTACATTGCACACATGCATGGTGTTGCAAGAGAATTGGGACAAGACATTGGCAATAATCTTGAAGGTATATTCAAATTTCTTGTCACATTTTGGCATTATTGTATAATATATATGGCATACATCTTTGGCATTAATGTCAAAATGAGGGAGAAAATGTATATATCATATATGAAAAGTTGTGTAGAATACTATATGGGAAGTACATCTCTTACAAAATCAATTTTAAAAAATCTCAAAAATAGTATACTCTATCGAGTCAGAGACATAAGTTGATGGATAAAAGATGTTCTTTAATATTTTGAATTTAGCTTTGACTAATAAGTGTTTTTTCACTAATGCCAAAGGGGGAGATTATCAACATTATAGTCATGTTTGTTATTGGTAAAATAAAATTATTTAGATTGTAAGTATCTATCAAGCACATTGTATAGTTAACAAAGATAACCAAATATTTCAGTATGTATTGAGCTCTATGGTTGCTACCAAGTCCAAGGGACAATATTTAGTTTGTGCCAAGAAGTTACTACTAAGGTGTTCATCAATAGTATACACTGAGCATCTTAGTGTATGCCAAGTTTATCAGTGCAAACTGAGTTGTGTAGTGCTTACTAAGTTCACAGTTGATGTGATGTGAGTCTAGTGTTAACCAAGCCACTCAGTGTTAACCAAGTGACTCAAGTTATACCAAGCTCATAGTGATAGCATTGTCCAAGCTATGCAGTGTGAATCAAGTGATTCAGTTTATATGTGGAGTTTCATAGTATTCATCAAGTCACTAGTGTAGACTTCATGACTACTTGGAAGTGATTAGTATGGATTGAGCTTCTATGTTTATTGAGTGCATGATGATGTTGAGCATTAATAGTGGATGTCAAGTATCAGAACCTCACTGAGCCAGTCTTCAAAAAATGAGCTCCTATAGTTGGGCTAACTTTTTCATTTTTGTGTAAACTTGTATTGTGGTCAACTTTATAATTTCTAAATTGGATTGTTATATATGCAAAGTATTGTATCACATCCAATGTAATGGTATGGAAGTAATGCAATAAGTAGAAGAGAGCAGAAGATTGAATTAAAAAGGCTATAGTAGTATAAGGAGTAACAAATATTTATTTATCACAACAAGGTGATTACTATACTCAAAGTAATCTCATTCAACAAACCAAGTTACAGATCAGATATCAGCTATTGTTTCATCCTAATAGGTGGATTAGTCAAATCCTTTCACAAGGTATACTTAACAGTCTTATGTAAATCTCTTTACTGAGTGCATACTTCATTGTATGTATGTAAATCGTTTTGCAAGGTTGACCTAGTAGTTCTTATCACTCCTAATAGGGTAGATCATTAGAAGTGATCATTGTAAGCCTTAACATGCCAACTTTATACTATACTACTAAAGCTTGTGGGTATCATCCCCACCCAATTTTACTTCCCATTTGGAAGGTTTCTAGATCATCAAATTGTGTGTCAAAGTGTTATGTATGCTTTAATTCTTTTATTTTATCATGCATGCAATTAATATACACATGAAGAATTAATTTTTAATTAAGGATTAAGTTTTATTGGTTATTGATTCACCCCTCCCATCTCAATAACCTAGCCTATCATAATATTTACAATGCCAACAATATACAAATGGTGAAGGCGTAAGATTGTAAGCCATAATTTCAAAGCTATAAAATATTTTATGATCTTACTATGAAAGTGTTTAGCATATAGGTGTAAGGACATTAGGCATGTGATTTTTAAAATCTCTAAAAGTACAGTAAAGGGGAGATTGTAGTATCATAAGATGAAATATGAAAGACTCAAGAGCTAATTATGATCGGCTAATGAAACATAGGATTGTAGAATGAAATAAACAGACTACCAATGCTATAATAAGTGGTAGGTGTATGATCAAGAGGCTAAGTAAAAAGGTCAGAATAAATTTTTGGAGCTATGACATATTGTTAGTTGACTATTAGTGTATGACCATGGGTGAAATAGAAATGAAAATTTTGGGTCTCTAATCATATGATAAACTATACAACATGAGGTCATAAGATGTGAGAGAAATGCTTTCAATGCTATGGGGAAGCATTGATCATAAGATTGTAAGATGTGTAAAGGGAGTCCCTGATACTACACAAAAAGTGTTATAAATGGCTAGCATAAGTTTGCAGCTTAAAACAAAGCAAGGAAGAAAAGTCTATCCATGTTTCAATAAATCACTGAGCATAAGAATGGATGGTTGAGTTGTTACTCATATGGGGTTATGAAAGGTTATATTTTAAACAAGGCATAAGATTATAAACCCTAATTTGACATAAAACATATGAATGCCTTTTCTAATCTGGAAAAGGAAAAAGGGTTTAGCCAATCAAGTCTTTGAAAAGATAAAGAAAAAAGTACTTAATTGGATACTAAAGTTGTCATTTTCAAAAGTGACATTTGAGTTGTAGATTTGAAATCCTTGTACATGATGATAATTAATGAAGTAAATGAGGTTGATGGAGCATTTATATGCTTAAAAGACATTCTTTGAGAAACAACAAGCTCCCTATTGTAGGGAATAAGTTTATTGAGCTCTTGAATTTGCAGAGATAATAGATTGTAGAGTGTGATCAAGAGAGTTGTAGAGTTTCAGATTTATTGTAGAGTAGATGTCTAAAATGGAGACACAAGAGGGTCATTCCGACCATATAGAGGTTCTTGATACTTCTATATCAAAAATAGAAAAGAAAAGATTGAGAAATCCTAACAAGTATGTTGATGAATTAATGATATTGTTCCCTAAGTCATCGAATGACATCTCAAAAAATGACCATGATTTTAGAGATCAGTATGCATTCTACAGAGATGGAATTTTCCCTAACATTAATGAGTATGAATTTTTCGTAATTTTCTAGAATAATATATTTGAGAAAGTACCAGTTTCAAACCCATGGGTGGGGAATCTTGGAAAACTTATATTTCTAGAGGTTTATATGGATGTAGACGTGGTAAAGGCCTTGATAAAGGCATAGAATCCTACAATTAAATATTTTCATAGGAAAAATAGAAGTATTTGTTAGTCTAACAATGGTTTTGACACTTGAGTGTCAACACACTTAACCACCTTTCACATTCAAGCCGAGTACACTGTGTATGCCGAGCCATAGCATGTGCCAAGTCAGGAAATTCAACA
Source organism: Cupressus sempervirens (assembly GCA_028749045.1). Taxonomy (NCBI): domain Eukaryota; kingdom Viridiplantae; phylum Streptophyta; class Pinopsida; order Cupressales; family Cupressaceae; genus Cupressus; species Cupressus sempervirens. The sequence goes on along the minus strand of CM053784.1, from coordinate 86,819,074 downwards.
AGTGCTAAGCATGATCTTCAGGTGCCAAGTATAGGTGCCAAGTGAAGATCAGGTGCCAAGTAAGTATAGGTGTCGAGCTTGATCTAAGTACCGAGCATTATTCAGGTGCCGAGTCTTAAAGGATGTTGAGCAACATAGGAGCATATACAGAAGTTGAGTTACAGTAGATGTTGAGCATCAAGAAATAGTAAGTGTCGAGTAACTCAGAATCAACATATGATTTTGAAACTTCACAAGCTCAAATGTAAACCATTTTCATAGTTGACATAAGACAAATCTCAAAAGATTTAAGTCATAAGATCAAATCATTTATATTTTCTATGCAATCTACATGTAGCCAATAAGAAAAATGGAGAAGGCTTGCAACCAATAAGAGATGTGCAAGGAATAAGCAAAAATCAAAGATTAAATATGGATCGTAGATCCATACCTAACCCTAAGTCTTCAAATGTCTTTATAAGGAAGACGAAATCAGATTGAGAAGATAGAGAGCATAAAAAAAGTGTATAAGGAAGTCTAATATCAGAGAGAAGAGAATCAGATCATAGAGGATCAAGATCAGAGAGAGCAGATCAAGTGCCTATATTCAGCAATTGAAGGATTGTAAACCATCATATTTATCATACCTAATACTCTTTAACCATTGTATTAAAAAAAAAAAAATCCTATGATGATAGTTTAGCTTAGCAACTATTTTATAGATCCTTTAACTAGGTGACTAAATCCTTTGACAGGGTGACACTTCATGTAAAGTATTTGTAAATCCTTTAACTAGGTCACTAATGATACAGTGTAAAGCCTTTGATAGGGTAAGCCTTTAACAGGGCAGACCATCAGAAGTGGTTAAACATTATTATTGCAGTGATTTTGTCGGTATCATCCCCACCCCAGTTTTACCTTCTTATTTCTGGAGGATTTCTGGGATACCAAACCTTAAGTGTTATGTGGTGATTCATATTGCTTTCTTATGATTGCTTAATATTTATATGCATGCATGTTTATTCCAAAAATATGTTATTAAGGATTTGAAACAGTTAAAAGGCTAGTTTTTCTGATACACCCCCCCTCTTAGAAGCATTCTTTCCAATAAGACAATCCAACAATTGGTATCAAAGCCCAATTTCTCTCAAAGAGAAGCCTAAAAAATTGGAGGAAAAGATCTAAGAATGGAAGTTTTCAAACTTGGAAATATCATTGAAAACCAGGTGATAGATGTGCATCTCACTCTACAAAAGGTAGAGAAAGCTAGAGTAGAATTAAGAAAATCTTTAAAAAGAAGAAAGGAGATAGCCATAGCTGAAAATGACATACACTACAAGGAGATTGACACCACACAAGTGTTTGTCAATGGAGACACTAAAGAATTTGATGCAGCACTAATAGAACTGATGAAGAAAAACAAAGCTCAAGAAAATGAGATAAGATCTCTCAAGATGGAACATGAATCACAGGCCATAATGTTATGTGAAATTACTAAACAAAAGAAAAGAGTAGTTGAGGATAGAGTCATGATGGAAGATGACAAAAGAAATCTTGCAAACAAACTGGAAGAAAAGATTACTGAATTAACAAGGATTTGAAACATGCAGATGGATACACTTGCTCAAATGATGAACCTTCATCATGAAATTAATATGAAAGATATTGAGATCTCTACTCTGAAGATACAAAATGAATAATTAGAGAATGAACTAAACAGAGAAAAGGAGATAGCATAAAATCTCAACAAGTCAAGCGAAGCCATAAAGTAGTTTGAACAGTTGCTGAAATTCCCAAGATCAACTCATGGTACATCAGGACTTGGATACAACAACACTGAGGTTGGTGAATCATCAAAGAGTGTTGAGAAAAGAAGTGACAAAGGTAAGGATTCTAAACCCACTTGTCATTACTGTAATAAAAAGGGACATATTGCTAATATTTGTAGGAGTAGAAGAATCAATCAACCAAATAAAAGCAAGAGTTATTATCACAAGTGCAAAATGCAAGGACATATGACACAAGACTGTAAATCCAAAACCCAAAGAACTCAAAGATTTGATGGACATTGTCATAACTACAAGAAATATGGACATAGGGCATTTGAATGTAGATCAAAGCCCATGTGGACATCAAATCAACCAGAAAAAGGGAATGAAAGCCACTACCATTGGGATTATAATATCAGGTACAATTGTCACTATTGTCAAGAATATGGACATACACCCCAGAATTACATAAGAACACATTTCAAGGGAAACTATAAAAGATGGTTGAATGAAACTACATGTTTTAGTTGCTTGAAAATTGGTCATACCAGCAAGAACTGTCCTACAAGGTCCAAAGCACCAAATACTAAAGCCAACAAAGGAAAGGAAAAGATTGATGTCATAAGAGGACAAATGAATAAGACTTGGAAGAAGAAAGATGAGTGTAGTACATCAAGCAAAGGAATCACTTCACCTAATGGGTCAAGTGATCACACTTCATCAAACTAAGCATAAGGAAGATATATGGGACTGATATACAAAGATATATCATACATTAGTCCCAAGATAAAGAAGCACTGAAAAGAAGAATTAAGCATAAGATAAGATGCTAAGACTAAAATTCAAACAATGATGTCGAGTCATCCTTGAATGCCGAGTAAAACTACTTTGGGTGCTGAGTTAATCAGCAAAGTTAGTAGATGTCAAGTAAGCATAGTTGCCGAATGGATGCCAAGTTGACAAACATTTGAAAGCCGAGTGACAGGTGTAGGTACCAAAATGCATTAAATGAAAAAGTTTCTTCTGTCATTTAAAAGTAAAATTTGATTCATTCTTGAGACATTAAAATGAAGAGCGATTATTTTGAGCACATCTAAGCAATTTTCAAGCTTTCAACCAGTGATTAGCAGTAATTCAACATCTACCCAAGTGATCAAAGTATCTATCCAGCGATTTCCTTCAAGTGTCGAGTTTTACAGTTTGAAAAGTTTTCCTTTAAATTGTTGAAACCCTAGTTCGAATACAAATGGCGACAAGCTCAAAAATGACCCAAGAGAAAATGAGTCATGAAATTCAACTTGTCAGCAATGAAGTAAAGCAACCTGAGTTTAGACCAATACTGGAGGTTGCACACAAAAACGATCCCACTGGTGCCCTATCTACCATCCCAGAAAAAGTTGTTATGGTTCAAGATGTGCAAAAATGCTATAATTGTAAAATAGGGGCCATAGGAGATTTGGAAATCTTTAATGCCTATGACAAACTCTGTGATAATGGTATTTTGAAAGATGAGTTTTCTGTCATAGAAAAGAAGGGTTTAACCAAAGCCCTAGTCTTTCCAATAGTATTCAAAAATGAGTGGATACGCATTATACTTAGCAAAATCCATGATGGATCATTCTAGTTAGAACAAGGGCAAGTCAAGATTACCAAGAATATGGTTCATACGATTACTAGCTTTCCAACCCTAGATCGGCCAAAAACCTTGAGAAGTGAAAAGAAGGAAACAATTAAGAAGAACACATGAGCAAAGTGGAACAATAGAGGCATGACTATAGACACCATAACTGATCCCCTTTTAGATTTTGTTGTAAGGATCATATCACATAAGTTTTACCAATCGAGCAAGTTAAATAGTGTACCCTACATAGCAGTAGACGTGGCACATAAACTTGTAAAGAAAGATCACACTTATGATCTTGTAGAGCTCTTGTTGCAACAGATTAATGAAAATCTTGGAGCTATTAGAAAATCCAAGGGAGCATAGTGCAAATTTGGTTCAATGTTGGTTTGTATGTTCTTCTATGTAATGAAGGAATTTCCTTCATTTGGAAAAGTCAACTAGAGTCAAAATAAAACCATTGTTGATCAAATTAATGATTTCATTGTACAAATGGTAGATAGCTTTGACGATCAAATGTCTATCTATTTTGAAGATTTCAAAAATACAATGAAGAACAGAACGAGGATACCAGTCTCACTGGTAGAAAAGCATATAAATGACATATTTTTTCTTGTTGATATTGATTACACCTACATTCAAGTGGTCCTTCCAAAGACAAGATGGCTTAGACCATTAGGATATGAGCTTGATGTTGACCAAGCTTCTATAGCCATCACAGCTTTACTTGTAGAGGAAATGGACAAATCTACCAAGGCATTTGGGACATATGACACTATAAAATCAAGAGTTGTTACAGAACTCAAGATAGCCTCAACAGTAAAGAAAAAGGACAAGTTGGTAAAACAGATAAAGAAGAAATTTGGTGTTGAAGAATCAAGTGCAGCAGGTGAAGAAGAAGAGATTATTGAAGGAGAAGAAAGTGGTGAGCTAGAACAAGAGCCACTTGAACTACCTCAAAGACAAGGAGAAGAAAAAGATGAGAGTGTTGAGGAAACAAAAACCAAGGAAGCACCCATCAGAGGAAGAGTCATTAAAAGGAAAACAAAGACCTCTCCTGCTTCTTAGCCCCCACCAAAGAAAGCTATTGTACAAATGCCAAAGAAGCCAACAACTAGAGCTACAACAAGGGCCTCTACCCAGAAGGCTAAAGAGGAAGCCACAAAGAAGAAAAACACAAAGGCATAGGAAGAGCCAAAGAAAAGGAAAAGATATGTAGCCCAACCTGATACTGATGAAGAAGATCAAATTGAAGAGGTAAGTCCAAAATCCTCAATTGATATATTATGTAAGAAGATTAGGAATGGAGACATAAATGAAATGAAAATGATTGATTACAATAAGTTCAGTAAAGAGGAACAAAATAGCATAGAAGAATCAGTCTATTCATTTATGGCATAGTTCAAGTATACACCTCTTGAACTAGATGGAAAATTGCCAAAGGAATTGTCTAAAATTATAGAAGACAAATGGCATTTTTGTCTAATGATGGAGAAAGCGATGAGGGAACCAACCCTAGCAAAATTACTGCCTGATTTGACAAAAGAACAGGTAACTCAAGCAGTCAAAAGGCATAACAAAAGGTTTACACCCAAATATAGGGCATTCTCCATCTTGCAAAACCAAATTGAAGAACTTGTGCAGAGAACAACAAGAGTATGGAAAAACATGTACAAAAAATTTGAAGATGTTCTTGAAGAGATATACAAAGAAGAAGTTGTTGCCATACCTAAAGAAAGGAGGAAGAGGAGAGAAGAGAAAATAGAAGAAGAGAAAAAGGTTGAAGAAGAGGAAAATAAGAAAGAAAGAGAGGAGGAAAGAAAAGATGAAGACAAAGGAACTGATGAACAACAAAATTTGCAAAGCACACATCTTTCACCTCCTAGCTCTCCTCACTCACCTACCACACCTACAGAAATCATAAAGATTAAGGATGTTGTTGATACTACATGTCAAAACATCAATCCATTAACTGCAGCAGATCTTACTAAGATCCTTGACCAAACAAATCTACAAGCACAATTGTGTACAAATCCCATATTGGTCAGTGTGGATAATCTTCAAAAGTTAGTAGAAAAACTCAAAGAGGTCAAGGTACCATCACAACAACCACCTCAGATCATTCAAACTATTGGGCTTACATTTCTACCACCTCCGTCACCACCAAGATTAGTCACTCAAACTCAGTAGGAGCCGAGTGCAAAAATAGAGGTAATCACAAGGACAACAACTTAGATAGTGAATACACCTCCAATAGCAGTAACACAACAAGAAGAAGACATGCAAGAAGAAGAGGAGAAGGAAGAAACCCAAAATAAAGAGGAGTCTACAATACAAACTTTGGTTGAATTACCAAAAATAGCAACTCCCACAAAACCTAGTCATGAGCAGAATACTAAAAAGATAATTTTATATGCTAGTACACCAAGTTCAAGTTCTACAAGGGTAGCCAGGACCATACATTATAGTATTCCTGAGCTTGATGAAGATATCAAAATACCCTATTATGATTCAAGCACTCTCAATGAGGAGAAGATGAATGAAATACAAAGTGCATTGGATAAGAGGAGGAGACAGGAGGCAATGAGAAAAGACTGCAAATACAAGTAGGCACTAAATGAAATAAAAGATATATTCATGGATTCTTTTAGTCTTCAACCTCCAGATGCAAATAGGCCAATACTTGAGCAATTATTTGATATAGTTGACCAAGTAAATAATGAAGACCATGATACTAATGCAAAACTATTGGAATGGTCAGAAAAGAAGTTTTTAGGAAAAGTCAACCAGAAAATAGCTAATAACATAATTTTGGGATAGGTTGACCTAGCCAAGAAATTGGAAAATGTAAAAAGTGTATTAGGAAACATATTTTCCCTTTGCAAAAAATTGTATGATTTTTCTAGGTTCACGCACGAAATAAATCAAAAAATTTTGAACCTTGAGAGTAAATCAAAACTCTCCAACATGCAACTACCCTTAGATCTTGCACAGAGTGAAAAGCAATATGCTCATACATTACACACTCAGAGGGAATTAGCTACATTATCAGCAAAAGAGGCCACTATCAAAGAAAAGTTGATGCAAATTGAAGCCTCCATTACTACCCTTAGATCTTGCACAGAGTGAAAAGCAATGTGCTCATACATTACACACTCAGAGGGAATTAGCTATATTATCATCAGAAGAGGCCACTATCAAAGAAAAGTTGATGCAAATTCAAGCCTCCGTTACTCCTCACTTAGAAGTATTGAACAAGGAGAAAATGTATGTAGAAACAGTCCTAAAGAAGGATCCTAATATTTCTACACATGAAGGACTGGTTGATTTCATAATAGAGCTTGCCATCCAACAAAAGTCATTGGATATTGCATTAAATAATTGGGATGCAGCTCTCCAAATACTCCTTGAGGTAAACAAGACATTTTTGGCCAAACATGGCATTACTATTTAGAACCCTTTAACATAAGTATCAAAAAGGGGGAGATAATATGTTGAAGATATATATTAAAGAGAACATTAAGCATAATGGCACAAGACATTGGCATGATCAACTCAGGGGGAGTCACATTTTTTATTAAGTTACACATTTTTGATAAACCTCTGTATACATATCAAGCAGATCAAAAAGCGTACTCATAACATCAGATAAATATTGCTTAGTTAAGTGTTTTTGACACTCATGTCAAAGGGGGAGATTTTTAGTCTAAAAATGGTTTTGACACTTGAGTTTCAACACACTTAACCACCTTTCACATTGAAGCCAAGTACACTATGTATGTTGAACCACAACATGTGCCAAGTTAGGAAATTCAACAACTGTCGAGCATGATCTTCAGGTGTCAAATAGTCTTTAGGTGCTGAGTGAAGATCAGGTGTTGAGTAAGTACAGGTGCCGAGCATGATCTAAGTACCGAGCATTATTCAGGTGCCGAGTCTTAAAGGATGTCGAGCAAGATAGGAGCATATACAGAAGCCGAGTTATAGTAGATGTCGAGCATCAGGAAGCAATAAGTGCCGAGTAACTCAAAATCAACATATGAGTTTAAAACTTCACAAACTCATATGTAAACCATTTTCATAGCCGACATAACACAAATCTCAAAATATTTAAGTGATAAGATCAAATCATTTATATTTTCTATGTAATCTACATGCAACCAATAAGAAAAATGGAGAAGGCTTGCAACCAATAAGAGATGTGCAAGGAATAAGCAAAAATCAGAGATTAAATATGGATCGTAGATCCATACCTAACCCTAAGTCTTCGAGTGTCTTTATAAGGAAGACAAAATTAGATTGAGAAGATAGAGAGCATGAAAAAAGTGTATAAGGAAGTCTAATATCAGAGAGAAGAGAATTAGATCATAGAGGATCAAGATCAGAGAGAGCAGATCAAGTGCCTGTATTCAGCAATCAAAGGATTGTAAACCATCAGTTTTATCATACCTAATACTCTTTAACCATTGTATTTAAAAAAAAAACAAATCCTATGATGATAGGTTAGATTAGCATCTATTTTATAGATCCTTTAACTAGGTGACTAAATCCTTTGACAAGGTGACACTTCATGTAAAGTGTTTGTAAATCCTTTAACCAGGTCACTATTGATATAGTGTAAAGCCTTTGATAGGGTAGGCCTTTAACAAGGCAGACCATCAAAAGTGGTTAAACATTATTATTGCAGTGATTTTATGGGTATCATCCCCACCCCAGTTTTACCTTCTTATTTCTGGAGGATTTCTGGGATACCAAACCACTGCTTAATATTTATATGCATGCACGTTTATTCCAAAAATATGTTATTAAGGATTTGAAATAGTTAAAAGGCTAGTTCTTCTGATTCACCACCCCACCCCCCCCCCCCTCTCTTAGAAGCATTCTTTCCAACAAGACAATCCAACAATATTTTGTGCAAACTCGACTATTCTTAATTTATTGAAGCTTTTAGGCTTCAAGGCCAAATGAGTGTGCCAATTCACATTGACTAATTATAGAATAAATTTGAAGGGAATAAAGGATTCTACACTAAAAAATTAATGATCCATCATATGTGGAAATTTATTCAATGCTTCTGTAAGGATTCGTGACAATGGCTTAACTGTCTCTTGTGTACTATAAGTTGAGTGGTTGTATTGGGCATTGACAGATCAATATTTTAGTACAACAACCCCACTCTAAAAAATGGTATCATAGCTTGGTCACAAATTTGAATCATCATACCCTTGCTTAATGCTAAGGGAGAGATTGTTGTAAATTTGTTCACCATTCCCCTTAAGATTCATGAAAAGGACTTAACCACCTCTTGTATACTATAAGTTGAGTGGTTGTATCAAACATTGATAGATTAGTCTTTTGGTGCAATGACAACCCCACTCTAACATCATATTCCTTTCAACCTCAAACTAAAGGGAGATATTTTGAAGGTGGATAAGATACTCCTTGTGGGAAAATTCAAAACCTTCTTTCCAAAAATAGTTTATGGTATGCATAAGGTATTGGGAAGTGATGGCTCTAAGGTGATGTATTGATCAATTTATATCATGGCCCTGGATGTATACGAGCCCTTTAATAACATGGAATATGATTATGTAGCATATATTATTGAAAATATCTGAGAGCAAATTGATGCAAGATAAAAAGGAGGCTTGGGGAACTTCAAGTTCAATCATTACTCACTATTAATGCATCTAATATTGTAAAACAAATTTGGATACCTCAGCCCATATTTTATTGATTAGACAATAGATGAGAATGGAAATTTTCTAGTACAATTGTTGACACGATATGGAACAAACATTACCATTATTCTAATTCCTTATCTTTCTTTAATAATTTTAGTGTTGTAATTATGGAGATGTTAGACCACTAGTTGATTAGGGTCCCTAAATTTTTGAAAAGGTTGATAAGGCCAACCCTTTTTTGAGATAATATAAAACTTGATTATAATTGGGGTGATGTATTCTTATTCAAAGAGTTTTCAGTCTTGAGATTTTATGACTATCCTTAGCCTCCCCATATATTGCCAAAATTTACCCCCCTTAGGCTACCTATAATTGAATTTATATAGAAATTAATTTTGATGGATAGGGAGTACCTAGGCCCTAAGTTTCATAAGGGAACCTTCTTGTGTAGGTGATTTAGGAATAGGGTGTTTTTCAATTGGAAAGGAATCTCTTGATCAAATTCATGAATATCTAAGACACTATAATCTATCCACTACCCCTTGTACAATTTATGATCTTAAAAGTTTTGTTAGGTGCACTCCAAGGGAGATTATGTAATACCCTATTTGGAGATCCTTGGAAAAAAGGATAAATATAAGCCAAGATAAATAAATAGAATTAAACAAGTATGAATGCACATGACATACAATATACGAGGATCAGAATGATCATAACAGAAGACTAACCAAATATCTTGACACCACTAGATCTCCAAATACCACTACTAACCAAAATGACTAACAACAGAAGACACATAACATAATTTGAATTGAAGCATTCCAAATTTAAAATGGGACACCAAAGGATTGAATAACACCTAAGAGGGTACCTAAACACCTCCAAAAAAGTTTGGATCTTACCAAAAAGTTACTGATGTCTGCCTAGACAAGTTTCTTCAAATACCAGGTGATACTTTAATCAGCACTAGGCAATACTTTCTAGTAACATGTGCCATTTCTAAAGAAGAAAAGTGACACTTTTAGGGATAGTGTGATACTTCTCTCAAGGGTGTGTGATATTTTTCAAGTATCGTACAACACTTCTTCAATGGGGGTGTGATACTGGAAAGTATCTTATGACATTCCTATAAGAGGCATGTGATACAATTAGGGAATGCATGATAGAATCCTAGTGACCATGCAATATAAAATTGTATTGCTCCTTGCTAACACATGGTTGCCTAGGAAAAGAAAAAAAACACCTAGGGATGAACAACAAGGTTAAATTGAGTTCAAAACCTCCAGACTATGGAGTATCTAATCCACAATTCAAGGTGTGAACACTCAAACACACTACTAAGAGACAAAAGCTAACTCTAACCATCTAAACAAGTAGTAAAGGGAAAGTATAGAAGGAAACATTGTAGTGTACTAAAGTAACATAGTAATAATAGAAATAACATCACAATGTACAATACAAAAAACTAAGTATGCAGTTCCTCCTAACCATAATAGCATCATAAGACCATCATGGGCTCTAGCCATCCCCCATGCATAATTAGATCATTAATACTATCTTATAGGGATGTCACTACTAAAGCATGCTACAACATAAGCATAAGGAAATCTAAAATGTAGACACAAAGCATAAGATAATCCCACAAAATAGATGACATCATCTATTATGTGCTACTCATCAAATAAGGAAACATGTCAATAACTAACATCATCTAAACATGATATACAAGCATTCTAATGAAAGCATAAATCACAAGAAAGCATACTTGGGAACCCACAGTACCATGTAAAAACATCCAACAATGGTCATACTAGGATAAGAAACTATCTTTGTACATCGATCCCTAGCAGTGGTATAGGTAGCTACACCTCCTAACCATGTAGCACCCATAGGTCCACACCCACCATGCAGATGGAGATAATGATCCAACCACAAACACACACAAGAAAATGTCCATGGCTAACACACACACTAGATAGTATGATGACTAAAACCAAGACATAGATAATGCATAACTATAAGTATTGGTTAGACACTCAATGGGCTACTAAGTAGGGGCTGACATCATGGAGAGTCACTTGGCATTGACAAGCCTAAGCTTAGATCTATGCAGACTCAACTTCCTAGTGGAAGGCTCTCACACTGAAGCATTGTTTTTATTATCTTAAATTTTATTGGCACCCAATATTTATTTAGTTATCACTTACTTAGTACTTCCTTTACCAACCCTATGGTGTCATGAAACCATGCTATTAGATAGAAGCCCCCTCCATATGCTAACCTAACCTACCCATGCTCATCCAATGATGAATGCACATAGGCATACAAATTCCCAACCCAACCCCAATGATCGTATTTCTAGAAGTACCATGGAATATCAGGACTCACAATTCACTTGATAAATGTATATGCACATACTCATGTTTGGCGCACCACCATCATGAAGATCATAACACAAGGACTAGATGAGAAAATAATGCAAAAAATTACTCAATCAAAAATAGACTTGGGAGGATGGATGTAGCATGCATCCCAATGCAACGTAAAAGTGCAACAAAGGTCCAACCAACATCCAAATGGATAATCTAGGTCCACAACCAAACTCATGCCAAGGAACCCAAGAAAATAGGGCTACATTCAAAACAAGGTAAAAGCCCCAAAAACTAAAAACTTCACAATAAAAACCCATTTGGTCTATGGGTACAAAACCCTCAAAAATCCAATAATAGTTGGGTTCAAACACCATATGCAAAAATTAGTAGCATAACAGTGCAAAACCCCAAACCCCCATCCCAAAAATAAAGAAAATAATCATACCCAACCAACCAGGTAGAACCAACAAACAAAAACAAAGGGGAACACTAGTTATCAGCCTCTAGACAAAGGGATACAAAAAAAAACCTAAAATGGAACTAAAATAGTAAAATGGAAAGGCCCTACCTAATGGAAAAAGGGTTAGAAATTGAAACCTACACAATAAAATAAAATGCCCATTGAAGTTGCTAAAAATCATAGTAAAGCAAGGTCTACCCAAACCAGATCCAACAAGACTGACCTTGTGAAGATCCTATGCTCACAGCTCCCAAAACAAATAGAAATCCAATCCTTTAGGAAGAGGATTTCAGAAAAGCTCTCAAATTTCTATTTTCAAAAAGTGAGAAGTAAATAATAAAGTCCCTTTTTCAATACTTATTTACTTTTTGAGTGAATAATCAATTAGGGAAAATAGCTAATTAGAGTAGCTAGACTCCAATCAACCCAAATAAAAATAGGTTATTCCTTGCAATGGGAATATACCTAAGGAAAAGCTGCCAGAAATTAAATTTGAGAAGATTTAAAGCCTGAAAACCTAAAATCATAGAAATCACTAAACAACTTTCACGACAATACAAACCTCTAAATGCGTAGACACTCACTGGTCTAATCATAAAATGCAGATGAGTTTGGATTTGATAATCACTAAAATGTTTTAATTTAAAAAATGAAATAAGGATAAATCAACCATACAAGGATGATATTGGTAAAATATGAATAGCTAAATCGCTAACTCCATGTGCCACTGCTAGGGATATAATCCCTGCACACTAAAATACATGATCAAGTGCAATTGCATATAATATCATAGCTGAAGCAATAATGCATTAAATACCTAATTAATGCATTTACATCACTCATGTTTGCATAAAGCATAAAGAGACAAGAATGATGTAAATCACCATAGCATAAAATCCATCACATAACATAATCATAAATATGTCCAACTACCAAATAATCAAATATCCTCATCGATCTATAGTCATCTCAAAATGGCATCAACATGAAAATATGATAAATTGAATAGCACAACAGTAAAGCATCTATGGTATTGAATCAAAGTTTAACATTTAACCCTTAGGTCATCTCAAAGTACATAAATAAGAGTATCAAGTATCTCTCAAATCAAAATAGACAAGTTAGAGACTAAAAACATGAGAGATGCTATAGATTAAAATTTTTACATTACTAAATAATAAAAAGTTTCCACAAGAAGATTTGATTAAAAAAAAGATTAAGGAGGAACACTAAATGAAATAGTCTTATTCATACTAGTATTTAGCATGGAACCAAAGATATACCTATTTTAGGAATGGCTAATGTTTGGACATTAGAGGTGTTATTGGTGAAATGATTTGTCCTTTTATAATCTATAATAGCAGCATCATTCTCCACTATTTCCAATTCCTTTGTCTAATATGCCCTTTTTTCTTTTCTTCTCTAATTCTATATTAGAAGTTGACACTGTTTCTTGAGAACTTGTGATCTTTATGTGCTAATTTACAGTAGTACTAGTCACTTTTTTCTTTTCTTTGTCTTTTTTAACAACATAGGAATTTGCATTTTTACCATCGTGATTTTCAAGTGATATGAAAATCATGAGGATAAAAATGCTAAGTCCTATGATGTTGAAAAAGACAAAGGAAAGAAGGAAGTGACTGGTACTACTATAAATTAGCCCATAAAGATCACAAGTTCTCAAGAAACTATCTCAATTTTTGATACAGAATTGGAGAAGAAAAGAAAAGAGAGGACAACTATGGAACAAGAATTGGAAAGAGTGGAAAATGATGCTTCTATTAATGATTATAAAAGAAGAATCAATTTTATCAATAGCACCTCTAATGTCCAAACATCATCCATTCCTAAAATAGGCATATCTTCTGGTTCCATACCAAATACTAGTAGTAATAAGATTGTTACATCTAATGTTCCTCATTCATCTTCACATAAAGTGAATGCTAATGTCAAGATAGCTACAAAACTAGTACAAATAACACATCTAGCTCTAGTGGTCAAGATGAGGTTGGATAAAAAAGGAGGCCAATCCAATAAAAGGATATAGCAAACTTTGTTTTAATGGGATCCTTGGATATCCAAATACTATTGTGAAAGAATTGAGAAGCAAACTAACAAAGTTTTCTAGGAATAATGTTATCACATGTGAAGATTAGTTGAGATGTTTTCTGGATTTGTTAAATGATTATGAAGTTGAGCATGAAGATATGGTTATGAAGTTATTTGTGCAATTACTAACTAAAGATGCAAGGGAGTGGTTCAAGAGGTTTCTTGAGGAATCTATATCCTCATGGAGAGAGTTGGAGCATTATTTTAAAGAGAAATATGGTGATAACACAAATCCTAGTTATATTTTGAATGAGTTCAACAATATAAAGAAACTCCAAAATGAATCTGTCCCTAAATTCAATGCTAGATTTCAAAAGGGAAATGTACAAATTATTTCATGTTATTGGACTTGATGATAAAGTATGTCTAACTACATATTTCAATGCTTATGATGGTAAGATGGGATACTTATTAAGAGATAAAAATCTAAGAGCTCTTAAAGATGCCTTCGTGATTTCAATAAATATTGAGAACAATATGAGGATCTCTAGTAAATTGGGAAATAAAAGGGATCACCCTAGATTGTTTGGAAATAGGGAAAATAAGAAAGAAGATCACAAACCTCTTAGAAATAAGAAGAAAGAGGTAGACAAGATAGATCATGTTCTTAATGCCATTAGCAATCTAAAAATCCCCACAAATCAAAATGACAAAGCCCCTTCCACACATAAATCCTAGTTCTAAGGAAACTATAAAAGGAAAAGTAGGCTATACAATTACCCCTATAATATTTGGTGTTAGAAAGGACAAGTTGTTGTTGCACCAAAAGGCTGACCTATTAATGTCTAATACAACCAATAGTCTTATAGAACCACATGAGGTTGTTAGGACATGTTGTGAACCCTACAAGGGATGCTAGTCCACTACCTAAAATTCCCTCCTAGTATCACTCATTGTGGCTTGTAGGATTTGAACCTATGACCAAGATCTAATACCAATTGATAGAAAGGACATGGTTGTTGATGCACCAAAATATTGACCTATTAATGTCTGATACAACCAATAGTCTTACAAAACCATAGGAGGTGGTTAAGCCATGTCATGAACCATACAAGGGATGCTAGCCCACTACCAATAATTGGATTATATATGGGGAACGAGATACTAAGAGGGGCGGTGAATCGGGACTTAAAATTTTGACTTCAAAATCAATTTTATTAAATAATACCTAATTCATCATTAAAATAGGAATGTTGAAACATAAAATAAGTTCATCACATCCATAACAGTTCAACACATAACACATTATTTTTGTTACCTAGAAACACATCAAGATGAAGGTAAAAATGGGTTGGGTATGTGTTGTGGTTTCACAATGCATGCCCTATTTTGCTAAGAAATGGGGACCCCCTACTTTAATTTCTTAGCTTTCTAGATCATTAGTTTGGGGTTTGCATCTTTTAAGGGTTTTTAATGGTATTTTTACCTAATCTATGTCTCAACCTGAAAACCCAAATGCCAAATTTTTTTTTCTGAGGGAGAAAATCAAATTTTCCTATTATAAGGGGTGCACTAGTGCACCTAGCACACCTCACTAGGTGTACTACCACAATGGTCACTTAGAGAAAAGAAACACAGCCTTGGAAATGTGCACCTACACACCTCCAATGGGGTGTGCATGAGCCCTGGGCCTATAAAACATGGGACTCCCTCCCTCTCCTCACTTCATTTCCTTCCTCTAAGTTCCCACCCACCACACCTACATGGCTTCCAAGGTGTACCACTCCACTCCTTTACCTGTACACACATAACACAAACATTAAAAATGAACCAAGGAAAAGATGTGCACCTTGCACACCTCATGAGGTACACACCTTTTCTTGCATTTACAAAAAAAATTAAAGACCTTTAAAAAATTGAAGCTAAAAACTCTCATCCAAGATAAAGGTGCATAGGTGTGCACCTATCCAAGGTGTACACATGCACACCTTGGCTAGACATAAATATTCCCCTAGCAAAGTAAAGGGTGTGCACTTAGTGCACACCCCTTCCTATTACACTTCTCTTACTAAAGCACCATAAGGGTGCACATCTAGAACACCCCATGAGGTGTACTAGGTGCACATCTTTAGTGTTGAAACTTTTGTAGGGAAAGTGCAACTAGCGCACCTTTGAGGTGTGCAAGATGTGCCTTTTTTTGTCTTCTAGAGATAGAAAATGGGTTTTTTGGTGTTTTTTAACAGTTTTTGGTTTTTAGAGTTTCTAGGTTACTTTTTTTAGTAATCAAGGTTTATGTTGATTTTTTTCTACCTTTAGACTAATGGATGTTGATTTTTTTTAGATTCAATGGCTTCCTCCTCATCCTCCCTCACTACAAAGATGGCCCCAAAACTAGTAGTCTTCAAATTTCAAGGTGTTCAGAGAAAATCATATTTTCAAGATGAATATTCAGAGATCTAGGACATTGAGATCAGCCATATCAACTACATGGTACTATGCAACAAGACAAATGAAAGAACCCATATGGTCTCTGCACTTATTAGACTAGGGCTAGGCAATACAACATCACACCTAGTATTAGTACAGTCTTCAAAATTGATCATGGCATTAATAGAGAACTATGTTTTAGAGGAAAGGGTTGTGAAAAGTATAATTAGAGAGATCATCCTAGATCTGAGACCTAGGAATATAGAGAAGGTATTCCATCTTTTGAGAGTCGATTAGTATAGCAGGTTAACATACCCTCAAGTAGAAAGGTGGTATAGAAAGCATCGAGAGGAAGCATAAAAAATCATCCAATCTTTATATCCCATTGAGAAGACTCCTCTTGGACAAAAATCAAGTAAAATAGATATAAAAATGGGCTATATGAAAGATGATATTGGACATTCTATAGTGCTCTTGACTAGAGTTATGGGATTACCAGCAATAGGACACCTGAACATATGGATAGTACACTTTATTGAGACCATTAAAACAATAAAGATGCCAATTGATTGGGCTTGAACTCTCAGTGAGAATTTGGATGAGCAAGTGGTGGTGGTCAAGAATAACTAAAGGTTCTAAATGACATCCTATTTGGTGTACCTATTAGCTGGCAATAGATTATCCATGATTATTCAAAATGGTTAATATTCAAGATGCAAACACATGGCCTTATATTGTATACCCCCAATTGGTAAGGAAAAAGCTTTCAGAGCACAATAAGGAGTATAGAATAGTGAATGATGCTTTCATTTTCACAATCATCCAATTCATTGAGGGAGATTATGTGAAAAGAATGTTAGATGAGGCAATGATGAAGATTACAGAAATTGATGCCTACTACATCCAATATAAGACATTCACCTATTTAAGGGTAGAGGGTATGACTATCAATCCAAAGAAGCTCCCTAGGTATCCATGTGATAGGCTCATATGATTGGAGATTGCATGATAACTCTTGTATGCATATGAGAGAGTAAGGGAAAACACAAGGAAACCTAGGTATGTCCCATCACTATAGGTTTTTTTAGTGTTGTCCACAAATAGGATACTCCAACTTTTGAGTTTGAATGGGATCAATATCCCTTGGAGGAATATAACTCTCCTTGTCCTTATTTTGATAACATTGGCAAAGTCTAGTACTTGGTAGTTCCAGCATGAAGATGCCATAGAGGACCATTGGATGAATGTAGTGGATGATTACAAAATCCAAATAAGGGATTATTGTAGGATGAATCTCTATTTGGAAAATAGTGCCTTGAAAATAAAGCTTTCTTTAAAGATAGTACAAAAAGATAATGAAGAGGTCATTGATCCTTTGTACAATAGAGATAAGATATTTGATAGACCTATTATGAATGTGGAGGTTGATCAAGAAGAAAATTCAAATATTAATCATAGGGTGAGGCATGTCATCCAATTGACCATGGATTGGATCAAAAGAACATTCAAGCTAGATCTAATTCTAAAGCTATGGTTTTCCAAGCTACAACCCACCCAGTAAAAGGTATAAGAGAAAAGGTGACAATGTTGACATTCACAATTCAGTCTCTAGTAAGGCCAAAAATAGTGCATCAACTTGATAGAGGATACTTTAGGGCTCAAAAGGGTAAAGGAAAGAGGAAAAGAACTTCCCCCCAAAAAATTGATCCCAAAGAAGAGGAACTCAAGCACTGAAGCACTAAGGGGCATAATATGTACAAGGGGTAGAGAATATAGAAGTCACATAGATCTAGGATAACCTGCTAGTGCCACCACAAGAACACGAGCAAGGAGCTAAAATAGAAACACAAGAAGTGTCTCTACCTATAGAAGAGGAAGAAGTATCCCCATTAACTCCTAAGAGAAGAAAGATGAAAACTCATATTAGAAGGACATAGAGACAAAAGGTGATAAGAAGGGTTATCCATGTTCCATCAGTCCCAGAAGTTATTCTAGAAGAGGAAGAAGAGGAAGATGTAGATAAAGAAGATAAATTTCACTTGAGTCAAATGACTCATCTTTCTAGGACTATAGAGGTGGAATAGAGAAGAAGCTCAAATATAACACCACCATTCATTCATTCATAGCTTATTTAGGATACAACATTAGAGGATGAATTGCAACA
Source organism: Cupressus sempervirens (assembly GCA_028749045.1). Classification (NCBI taxonomy): domain Eukaryota; kingdom Viridiplantae; phylum Streptophyta; class Pinopsida; order Cupressales; family Cupressaceae; genus Cupressus; species Cupressus sempervirens. Next base: position 86,800,549 of record CM053784.1, on the reverse strand, counting down.
ATGGATCAATGAGCAAGAAGACCAAGGATTTGATGTCTTTTAGATGTCAAATTTTGATTTCATGCCTATAGGTATTGAGTTAGTAGGTGATAAGATAAGGGATACTCTAGCTAATCAACCTCAACAAGAGGATTGGAGCCAATTGTTGCCTCAGCCACAAGGACCCAAAATTCCTCCACCATCACTAAATCAAGGTTCATTTTGCATGGATAAAGGTTTAGCTACTCCTCTCCCTCTAAGTAATGAAGAATAGGTTCAAGCCAAATAGGAATAAGAGCCACAACAAATATCTACCAATGAAGTGTTAGAAGAAGGGAAAAAATATGAAGAACCTCAATAGACTTCCCAAGATATAGAGGTGAGGACTATGGACTCAACAGATATAAAGATGCCTGATGTGGATCTCTCACAAAAGGAGAAGACTCTGGAGAGGAGTGATAAGGGAAAAATCCTAGCAGAAAAAACTCATTCTTCTTCTAAAGGTAAATCTTTGATGATAAATAATCCAAGATGGCTCAAGAAAGAGGCAATGGTTAGAAACAAAAAGTAGTTATATGGTGCTGAAGAAGAGGGAATGGCAGAAATAATTGAAGCTCTTAAGAAACTTGAGCCACCTTTAGATGATAAATGAACTTTGGGCTTTGTCATGAGTGATCAAAATTAGGACTTATTTTCTCATGTTTCTATCCCTCCTCCACATGTAGATATTGAGGAGGTCATGCCTAGAAAACCCATTGTGGATACTGCCAAATTGATGGTTACTACGAGGATCAAAGAAGTTTTTAGGCACAATTGTTAAACCTTTGGAAGAAAAATGAAATCCTAAGGGAATATCTAAATAAAGCAGTTGGTCTATTGGATCATGAAAATCTTGAAGAGACTCTAAATGTGTCACTTGAGAAAAGGGATAAGGAAACTATACAAATAGATCCATTTTTGAAGGCTTGCCAGCAATAATGAGAAAGTTTTGAAGAGAAAGTTGTGTAGATTATACAAGGAAATCTTAAATTATGACACCACATGAAAAGTAATGTAGATAAGTTGGTTTCTATATTCATCCATGATTTTGGGTTAATGGACAAAGTACATACCTAGGGTAAAGACCTTTAAGGATTACACTAAATAAAGGGTAAAAGGTATTGGATGTTAATGGTTGTATATGCTATAGGTGAGTTAGATAAAATAGATGACTATATAGAGAAGATTGTGGATGGAAATAAAGTAATGGAAACATTACATGTGGATATTCATAAGCTCAAGGACCAAACCCAAGAGCAAGTTTTGGAGGCAGAGAGACATTACAGTGATGCTTGCTTGGACATTTTTGAAGATAATTCAAGGGATAAACCGATAGTTGTAGAAACAATTGTTGAACAATTTTGGAAGATTGTTGAAGAAGCTTTCATTGATGAATATATTAAACAAGCATTTAAGACTAAAGAGGCATTGCTAGAATTAGATGTGAAATTGGGAGATTTTGTAGAAACGCGCATAGAGGTAGGCAACTATAGGAAAAAGGTAAAGGATAAATATGAAGCTTAATATTTTTTGAATGCACTCCAAGTCATGGAGATTATTGAGAAATTCAAGAGAAAATTCAAGAGTAAAATTTTGCATTTTTTGTACAAGCTTATGAGGTGTGCTTCTTTGAAGGTGTGCTAGAAGTTTTTGAAGAATTCAGAGGTGCACCAATAGTTAACTACTAGTTCCAAATTTAGAGCTCTCCATGCATCAAAAACACATTCTGATGATAGTTTAACTCCTACTAACATCCAGTGGAGGTTGAGCTTCTATTTTTGGCATCCCTAGAGACTCCTTCATCATCTAATGTCTTTCTTCTTCTTATTTTATTTGTTTCAAGACATGTAAAGCCTCATGCATCCATTAATTCATATAAATAAGGATGGAGTCCTGCTTAACGTCAGTTAGAGGTTCAGTTTGTACATAAATAGATTTTTATTATTATTTTAGAAGCATATAGTTACATAAAGAAATCTCTCACTCTTAACACAAATTGAGGAGAATATTTCTTGTAAATTTAGGAATGTAATATGTATTCCAAGCCATTATTTTGATGTAATAATATATTCTATTGGTGCTCTCATTTAGAGTGTAGTTATTCTTTCCTAAGTGTATGATATTTTGTGAATGTATGTTCATGGAGTGTAGTTGAGCCAATAGTTTTATTGTGTTACCTTGATTGTGTGATCTTTTATTTTTGGTGTTTTCCATGTGTTTATGAATGTTGCTACTATTTTCATTGGTTACCTATCAATATTTTCAAAAGCTTAACTCATAGATGTGTTGTTTCCATGGCTTATGTCCATTAGGAATTTACATTTCAATTCATTTTCTTAAACTTCTTGTTACCCTATCTTCTTTATTTCCTTTTACAAAAACTTTGTTAATTTAGGAATTCATATAGTTGCATAGTTAAAACTGCATTCATTAAAAAACAAAAAGTACCAAAAAAATATATTTATTTTTTGTATGGTTATTCTTTTGAGATAGTAAGCAAATTTAATATATTATCCAAAATCAGACAGAACTAGCAAAGGCCTCTCTATGAACAAATGCATTTATCTTCAACTGAGAAGATTCCAATAGGTTGCAAGATCACCTAGAACCTTGGAGTTGATCCCAAATTATCTTTTCAAGAGAGGAGTTTGAAAGGATTCCTATTGTTAAGCATCGTGCAAAATGACTACTCAACAGAATGAAACACACAAAATTTAATTTTTTTAAAATATTCCATTAAAAAAGAAACTCAAATGATTAGCAATAATTCTTCTATCAAGAGAGTACAAATTGGCTCATCAAGTTGGTGTATTAAAAGACACACAAACAAAACTACTTTCATATAAAACAACATAATCAAATAAGAAAAAGACAAAAAATGAAAATATTCACTATTTATTTTTATAATATATGTATGTATGCATACACACACACACACACATATATGAAAAAAATAAAAATTATTTAACATGTAAAAATTACTTTGAAAAATATAATTATCAAAGAGGAAAACATTTAAAAGAAAATGTTAAATAAAAGATATTCATTTTCAAATAATGTGAATGTTATGATCAACACAAATTTTGAGCCCATGTCAAATTATAGTGCCATCCACAACCTATTGACCAACTTTCCCATACTAAAAAAGAATGCTATCAAAGAATGCTATCAGTTTGTCTCCATCTCCATGTCCTCTTAACTACCAATAAAATATATATAATTATATATTATTGAGCAACTCTCACTTATCATGAATGCTCTATATTCAATGAGGGAGAAGTCTCCAATATCTTGAAGGAAGGAAAGCAACATATAAAAAGATGTGAGAATAAATCCTTTCAAATATTCACCCATATTATCCTTACCAAGTCACCTTTTACTCATTAAACAATTTTAGTGTTTCTTTTACTTTACATATTCAAACAATTTATGTTTTTCCTTTTATACTTTAGATATTCATCTATGATGCCCCTATGGAGGCTAAGAGTACCGATGGACCCAAATTTGAAAAGAATATCTTGTTCTTGAATAATAATTTTTCCCTTTTTATGCAAGAGAAGTATGTTAGCATTTTACTTTTAAATTAAAAAAAAGACAAATGGGACCATGATAGAGCAAACGCACACAAAACATCCTTATAAAATGTCACATCTAAATACCCGTCAAAGTATGGAAGGTTATAAAATGGAGAAAGTCAATTATAAACAGTTTCTTATGGATAAATATATAAAATGTCACTAATTTGTCGGAAAAAAGCTATAATTTAGGCTACTTTTTCGAAACGTCGTAATACATATGTGACCCACATTTTTTGGTTGCTTCTCCTCGCATGCTTTGTGAATAGTAAACAAACATGAAGCCCATGAGAACAACTCTTAGCCTTTAGGATCGCCTCACAATTACACCACTCCATCAAATTTGTTAGACCCTCAAATAAAGTATTTAATTTACATTTGGTAAGCCTTCATATGATGTTTTTAATATAAAGTAATATTATTCTTATTATTTTAATTTGACTAGATATTTATACTTGTTTCTATTTAGTTTCTTTTTTCTTGGTTTATTCAGAATAAGTTGTCTTGTACATGTATATATTGACTAATATCACAATCTTTGAGAAGTTGGGTTCATTTCTTTGTATGTTTATGTCAAAGTTTTCTTTAACAACTATTTTGGATTTCATTTGAGGAAATATATTGATACATGTATGTATTGAACAATGTCATTATCTTTGTGTAGTTGGATTTGTTTTTCTAACTTGTATTTATTCTTGTATGCATACATTTCCACACACATGAGCTTTGCCTTACATACACATATTTCTAATGTGTTTGTTTTATTCTAGAATTGTTGCACATATTTGCATACTCAAACAAACTAGATCTAGTAATCTACCTAACCAGTACCATTTCTATTGTTGCAAGGTTCACCTAATAGTTGTAGAGTAGCTTTGTCTTCACAAAATTCAAATTTAGATTTTGGCTTTATGTCTCCACTTGTAAAAAACCTATATACACATTTTACAAAATTTGATGTTACATATGAGTATTTCAAAAAATTCAAATTTAGATTTTGGCTTTATGTTTCCACTTGTGAAAAACCTATATACACATTTTACAAAATTTGATGTTACATATGAGTCATTTAATAGGACACATTTTATATATCAAAAAATCATAAGTAGTTACCTATCATCAAACATTGAAAAATAGCTAATAGTGAAATGCTTATGTTTCATGTACTAAAACAAGTAACAAATATGCATACCTCATTCCATGGCCCTTTCTTTTTGTTTTCTATTCTTTATTAGAGTTTTCCAAAGAGAACTTACATCCTTGCAATGTAACCACAACTGTTTGAAAGTACTCTTAAACACTTGTAACTATATCTAAGAAAATCTAGTAGAAGTAATTTAACCAAGCAGATGGAGAAGTAGACTTCCACTTTGTATGGGGTCTATTGGTGTTTTGAAATGCTATGGTTTCAAATTACCTCAATGAGAACAAGATACATCTAGGGGTAGCTACTTCCCATCTTCAACATACCCTTTCAGACACTCGACCAACTATAAGGCTAGAGCTTTCTTCTACTTCAGGCTTTGCAAAACCTAGGTGGGTGTATCTCAGATTCACTTATATGATACCAGTGCTAAAACATACACTTGAATCTTGACAAAGAAAATAACAACCCTAAATCTTCTAAAACTTATGCAGAGATCTCAGACATAGAATAGCTAATAATATGGCCAAAGAAATTGTTAAGCTAAGTGAGGGCATCCTTTTTAGTTCTTCAATATTAAAGGGAAATATATTTGATTTTAATGATGTTGATTTCAGCAAAACCCCAAATATGTTGCAGTAAGAACAAATTGATCCTGTAGTTGATCAGTGCCTTATTCATTGGGCATAAGCTAAGTCAAAACATACACATGGATACCTAAGATATACTCATATATTCAAATATTTGATCTATCCATTCACCTTGTAAATAGACATCTATCTTCATAAAAACTCTCATACTTATGCAATATCCTCTTGGTGAAACCTGCAACCCTATCAAGGTAAATAAGCATTTACTTGGCTCTTTGTTCCAATAGAAAACCTATCCAAACATACAACTTTAAGGGATTGCAAATGAGTTTAAGCTCTTTCTTAAACACAAAATATTGCAGACAGAGGAAGGAGACAAGAATCAGAATGAAACTAAAGAGATTCTTGCTCATTTGTACTCATTTCCTTGAAACTATACATTCATATGCATGAAATTAAAACATAGAAATGTCTAACAAATCAGAACTAGCTATATTATCTTCACTACTACTATTCATACAAGAGAAAATATGCTGAAGAATATGGTAGAATCATAGTTTCGAAACCAGCAATGTGGCCTCACACTAAAAATTGCTAATGCTTACAATGAATGAGAGAGAGAAAGATATAGAAGAAATGAATTCTTGGATCTGCTCTACAACCACCATGTGCCCACTTGAAAAACTTCCTTAAGAAGTTAAAAACATCTCTCTAATCTCTCCCAACAACTGTCAAATCAAATCCTCACTCATTTTGCCTCCCAAGCTGAAAATATCTTCAGCACTTGATGGAAAACATAATTGATTTGGTAGGAAACAAGAATTACCAAATTTTCCACCAAATATACATCAAATTGCTAATTAGAAGCCAAATTCTTCAACTAAGATCAAAATATCACATACTGGAGCAACCAAACATGCCAAGTGTCACCACAATTGAATTCTATAACTACATTGATGAAATCATTGCCTACAATTAAGCATCCCACTGAAAATACAAAACCCCTTGTAATAGCTATCCCTTAATACCTATGTAAAAACTAGCTCCAAAAATGGATAGCTTATCTCTTGCCAATTCCAACAATATATTGGAGTCCATATTTTGGTTTAGTCTCGCCCATCTTGCAGCCATAATTGGCCCAGGGCTATAAAATGGATAGTTTAAATAATAAATTTGAAATTTTTAAAATATCTTAATAATCCAAACTATAGAAAATTTATCATTTAAAACAAATTTTTCAATTTGGAGATTAAATGCTCAAAACTAGAATTAAAATATTCATTATTAATATATCTCCTTTTACCTCCCTTAACCATTTAAACAATGTCGCATGTCGAAACATGATAGGCCCCCTTGACCACTGGTGGGTCCCACATAACTCTCACCATGTTTCTAATTCCTAAGAGGTCACCATGTCACTATTGGCAAAATTCTCACAGTTTTTGATGGTGACATAGCGACCACCAGAATTCGACATCGAAATTCGGTGATTCAAAAGTCATTGGCCTCACCATCTAGCTGACTGGGTGGGCTCCACCATGCACCCTACACTTCAAAAGTGCATGTCTTTTAGGACATTAAGCATATTGAGTGAAAATGTATTTGAACATTAAAAAATGTCCCTACCTACTCAATGTGGGATTAATTGTTTAACATATCATTTTGTTCTTCACACGGGTTCGACTCTCCCTTGGCAATGTTCTTTTCCTTTTTCCACTCTATCATCTTCATTGTCTTCTCCTTGGTCCACTTCATTCTCTTCTCTACACTATCCTTATGGCCTGATGCATATCTTCTCTGCTCTAAGAAAATGAAATCTTCATTATCATGAGCATTTTGTAGTGTGTTGAACTAGGTGGATTGCAGACTTTTAACATAGGCAAACCACTAGGTTGGATGTGTGAGAAGTCACAAGTTAAAAATGAATGCAATCAATTTTTTAAAACTCCCTCCACTGATGCGTGTTGTGATTTCTTTGCCAACAAATGAAGCAACATTCATTGGAGACATATTCATTCCCCTTATCAATGATTGCCCGTTAGGAATAAATTACCTCGCTCAAGTTCACATGGCAATATTCAGAAAATGAAATCCTGCACACTTGTGTTTTAGTTAAGTCTATTTTCTTCAGGTTGCTCAATCCAAAAGATAAAGATGATCCACTAAGGGACATCTGTTTATGTTCAACTTTTGAAAATTGCCCAATTTACTAATTGCTTTTTGTAGAGATTTATATCCTTGATTGTCTAGTTTAGGATAACATTAAATTACAAGTTCCCTCAAAGAAGACAAATCTCCAAGAGAAGTTGGCAAGCTAGTTGACAACACATTTTCTATTCTCATATTTGTCAGACAGTTGAGTTGACCGGTGTTATTTGGTAGCTCCCTTAAATTGCTAAACTCCATATCGAGCTCTCTAAAGTACACATTATTTTAGATGTGACAAGGCAACTCTCCCAAGTTTGTACACCAACTGAACCCAAACACATATTCAATCCCCATCATCTTAGCAATTTGATGCAGATTAGTTGGGCCCCCCAAAGTGGGTCTTGTTGGGACTAAAAATTGCATGGTCCATTTTGAGAACCATTGAAAAAATCAAGCCCTTAAATGCTTTTAAATGAGATTGTACCTGGTTGTCAGTCTGAGGCCTAAGATGTGTTTAATATTTCTAACACCTTTCATTTAGTGCATCTATGTGTTCTATGAAGTTAAAATGACATTTCAAACCATTCTACGAAGTCCCATTTTGAGCTAGTGTCAAAATTTGCAATTCTGCCCAAGTGTCAAATAGCCATCAGAGGCCCAGTTTGCATTTGAATATATTTTACCCCGAAATGTGTCATGACCCACCACTTTGAGGATGTTTAGTGTCCATAATAGAGAACCTATGTTTCAGTTTTCAAGTCATTTTGAATCCATTTGACTAGGTTTCAAACCCCTCAAAGTTGGTCATTTAATGTTTTGTACATTTGTGTAGTTGTTCACAATTATGGGAAGCCCTGTTCGACCAATCATATTTTTGACCCAATTGACCCAAATGAAGAAATTCTTTTTGCATTGTGTTCCAGGGGTCAAACACTTCATATGTTCAAGTTTTGAGGTCATGACAAATCCATTTTATCAATTTGCTAACATGATTAAAAACCCAGTTTGCATTGTTTGTTGCGGCTAAGGTATTTAGATTGATTTGTACCCTTGTTCGGCACATTATAACTTTGGTCCTGTGATTGGTGAGCCTAAATGTATTGTATTATTGTGTTTTCTCCTAAAAATCCTTGAAGTATGCCAGTTCTTAAGTCATGAAAAATCCATCTGCATACTTTCATATGTCCGTACATTTGTCAAAAATCACTTTTTGACACTTTTCCCAGTTAAAATTTTCAAGTGCGTGTTTTCAGAAATTCGCCAAATGTGCCCTGTGATTCGTCATGAGCCCAAAACATGGAATTATTTTCTCTCCATGGCAAAGAACCTATATCCAATTTTTTAGAAGCCCAAGTGATCAATAACCCCAATTTATAATGGCGAACCCGAGCCTAGTTTATGTTTTTTAGCATTGTTTGCCTGCAGGGTAATTGAAGTATGGATGTTCGGCAATTAAAATCTTTTTACTGGAAAATCGTCATGGGCTAAGAATTTGCAGTGTGATAGAGTGTGCAGGATTGAACACTCATGCCGATTTTTGTGGCTTGGTTACTTGGTTGACTCAGTTTTTAATGCCAACTGGCAGGCCTCCAGACACAAATTCACAATGTGTAGAATTGGTTAAAAGAAGTTGGCTGAAAATATCTACATGATTGTTGAACTTGCACAAGGATCAAACACCTCCATATTTGATTGAAGTTTTGAGCCATCATAGCCAACAATAGCATAGTAGTCAAAGCCACACATTAATATCATTATTTTTAGAAGGGAAACTTTTGATACATAGTACACAACTTGATAAAATTCTAATTTATTTGTAAATGAAGAAACCCACGCAGTAAAGGAGGTTCCCAAGTAAAAAGGGAGCACGTAGAATACTTCATAATCATGATGAATGCTAAAACAAGAGCCTCAACAAATAAAAGAGAAAAGTCATGAGCAAGAAAGCAAGAGCTCACGTTTTAGCAAGGGTTTAGAAGTGGGAAATGTTTTGAATGAATGCCAAGTTTGAAGCAGCACCAAATAAAATAGAGCACATGCACAGGTCAAAGGAAGAAGTTGTATAACATACCATAGGTAAAAAGAGCCCACGTGTGGCAAGGAAAAGAATAGCAAGCTGATGCCATTAGAGACAGTCACACCAAGTAAAGAGGAATCTATCTCAGAAAAGTTATGCAATCAGTTGGAAGTAGCATGAAAACGTGAATTAGATCATGCTAAGCAATGGAGGAGCTATTTTAGAGAACCCATGGTTAATGTGAACTGAATCCACATAGTGGAAAGGCTGAAACATAATAAATAAGCTCATGCATTCATTGAAGAGAAGCTCAATCAAAACCGTTTGCAAGTAAAAGTTGTTCACAAGGAGAAAGTGCAGATTGAAAGGCAATCAAAGTCATGGCAAGGCAAATAAGAGCTCACGGCTAAGAAAAATCCATAGAGCATCATTTAAAAAGGCTCAAGCCATAGCCTGTAGTCCATTCATGCATATAAAAGCCACTAGCATATTTTTTAAAAAAGACTCATGCCCATGATAGAGCAAAGGTAATGAGCATCAAAAGGAAAATCTACCAATAATTAAAAGACCAAGTTGTAGTTATAGGTGAAGTCTAGCAATGCAAACTATAGGGAAGCATTGATTCCAAATATCCCATATTGGTTATGCGGCAAGTCTTTTAAATCTTTAAATACCATAGCCCACATAAAGTAGGTTGTCTATAAGACATGAACTCTTTTGTGAAAGCCAACGCATGTGGAGGTGAGTCCATCCTATGCTCAGCCAAAGGTGACATCAGCATGATGAGGGCATTGTTTTGAACGAAAAATCAATAGTAATGATGTGGCGACAATGCACAAGATGTTGCCACTTGTCGAGATCGCAGGGCTGGTGCATGCCCGCAAAATCAAGTTGCTCACTAGATAAATATTGCAGGAATGCAAGATTGTGACATGTGGCAACGAGTCCCAGTCGATGCTGAGGTGGAGATCAAGAGAAATTTGAGAGGATGCGCCAGATCGTGACACGTGTCACGATCCGATGGTGGGTGCATGCCCACAAAATGAAGTTGCAAGATTGTTAAGAAATGCAGGCAAGCGAGTGAGCACCACATGGCGATGACATGGTACTATGTTCATGGCAGTGACTGGATGTAGGTTGGCCAATCGGGTGCTACCACGTGGTAGCTTGGTCAAACCCAATTGACCCCAAAATTCAAGGGAGAGGCAAAAAATGAAAAAATAATTAAAAATGTTTTCTTTTAAAATTTATTTTTTCAAATGTGCAAACTTTTAAATTTTCAAAATGATATTGCCTAAAGTTCAGACTTTAAAAGAATTTAAATTTTTGAAAAATTTAAATTTTAAATATATGTAGACTTGAGCTTTGTAACAGGAGAGTATTTTTTGAAATGATTTTTAGTGGGTTTTTGATAAGCAAAATAGGCAATGTTATATATTGCCAAAATCGGGAGAAGACAAACTTTCTGATTCTGGAGTCAGTTTTTGCACAGGCATTAGTATTTTTGAGCTACATGAGGTTTTCTATTAGGTACCTGAATTGCAACCATTTTCAGACCAGGAAGTTCAGTTGTGATTTTTGGCAAGTTAATAGCTTGAAAATGCGTAAAAGACAAGGAGAATTCAGTTGGGGACATCTCTAAGTCAATTAGATGAAGTTTTATCAGCATTTTGATGCAAATCAGATATTTAGCAAATCAGGGATTTCATCATTTAGCTGGGGATATTTTGCAATATAGTTACAAGGGAATGATGAAATCAAATCAGTTCAAGATGGAGAAGGAAGGACGAAGTTTTCAGTTGCCAGAAGATTGAATTTCAAGTGGACACTTGTCGTCTTCAGATCAGATCTGAAAATTCTTTCTCTTCTGTATTTTCTTTCTTTCTGTCATGGTTTGGTTGGAGTCTTTTGGTTCCAGTTTTTGGAGAGAAACTAGTCACTATTGAGATACCAGTTTTTGGATCTAGTTTTGATATGTTTCCATACTGTGATACCACATATTTCTTCAATAGAACTCTCATGTGAACAATAGTTGTAGAGATAATATAGATAGTTCTGAGATATTAGGTTGTTTCATGTTTTAATTTTATGCATCTGAATGTATAGTTTCAAGGAAATGAATACATATGAGCAACAATTTCACTAGTTTTGTTCTAGTTCTTGTCTCCTATCTCAGCAATCTGTAAGTCTTATGTGGTTTTGGAACAAATATTTGAGACCCGTTTGCATCCCTTTCAGGTTGTATTTTTGATGTATTTTTCTGTTGGACCAAAGGGCCAAGTAAATGCTCAATATATTTGAACAAGGTTACTGGTTATTTGAGAAGGATGTTTTGTGAGAATGAGACCTGAATGAACACTAATATCTGAATCACAAGGTGGTTGGATAGATCTGATGTCTGGGTATATGAGATACGTCCTGATGTCACAGATGTATGTTTTGAATTCATGGAATTGCCCAATGGATCAGGCACTAATCAGTTATAGGATCACTGGTTATAATGTTGCATTTTTGAGGTTTTGTTGAATCAACATCTTTAATCAAATGAATTTCCATTTCATGTTGAAGAGCTATAAATAGAATGCCCTCACTCATCTTATGAATTTCATTTTTTTGCATCTAACTACTATAGATATATGTTATTTCATAAGTTATTAGGAGAAATAATGGTTTCTATCTACTTTGTATTAGATTCAGTGTATGCTTTGATAACTGGTACCATATAAGGAATCTATAGGTTCACCTGCCTAAGTTTTACAGAGCCTGAAGTGCAAAAGGAGTATAGCCTTATAGTTGGCCTGGTGTCTAAATGGATGTGTTGATAATGGGAGTTAGCTGCCCCTACATGCATTTTGTTCTCATCAGGGTAATTGGAAATGGGTAACATTTTCAAACACCAACAGGTCTGACTACAAAAAAATTGTTTTCAAACAACTGAAATGCTAAACTAATCCATAAAAATTTTGATACTAACTAGAATTAATTTCAAGCTCCAATTGATCATTTAAAACTCATTTTACATCTTATCCATGAACTATCAATTTTGCATTAGGAGGTCCTTTGATAGGCTTTAAAAACTAACAAAAACAATTGACCGGGCTCTAAAATCAACAATACTAATTTTCTGTTCCACATACTCTTACCTTGTCGAATCTCATCTCGTGACGAATTATCAGTCAAAAGATATTGAGTGTCAAAGTTGCCTCCTCAAAACTGGCTGCAAGAAAACATGTCAAAAAACGATAAAATGTATTTAGATTTGGCTTTGAGAATAGGGAAAACTGACACTTGGGGAAATGAAGATAAGAGCATTGGTTCAGTGTCATGAGGATAATATGAATTTGTGATTAGGGTTCACCACAAATAATTGGGCAATTTTGGCAAGCCGTTAAAGTGGACTACTCAAATTTTATAGACTAGAAACACTACCAGAAAAGCATTTTTTGCAAATGGAATGGACCTGGGAAAGTGTGTAGATAGATTTGTCAAGACTTGTAAACTGGCACACTTAAAGAGTTTTCAAAGTAAAAGACAATGGTACAATCCATTCAATCTCATCTATCATGGATTTTGAGTTATAACATCACGAACAGGGGTATTGACCAATCTATATTGACTAACACTAGTAGAACATTATAAATTGCATTTGGAATCACATTTGAAAACTAATCAAATGGATTAGTCAAGATTTGAAAATTGAAACATAGCAAGTCTCTGACCTCTATAACACAATGTAAAAGGAATTTTCTCATTTTGATCAACTAGGTCAAAGTTATAATAAGTCAAATAGGGCCTCCCAAAATTCAAAAAAATTTGCATAAGCACAACAACAATAAACAATAGACTTTCAGGGATTCAAAACCTAGTCAAAACACATCAAAACAACTCAAATTCTAAAACATAGGTTCTCTAGTATGGACACTAAACACTCTCAAAGTGGCAAGTCATGAAACATTACTAGGTGCATGATATTCAATTGCAAACAAGGCCTCCTATTGTTGTTTGACATAAGCAAAAATGTAGATTTGAAAATTGCTCAAAACGGAACTTCACAAAATGGTTTAGAATGGAAATTTATCTTCATGGGATGAGTGGATAAACTAAACACAAAGTGTTAGAAACATTAGACACCTCTTAGGCCTCAAAAGGACAACCTGGTGTACATGCGTCAAAAATAACTTATAGGGCTTGATTTTTTAAATGGTATTCAAAATCAAGGCTTCAATTTTGAGTCCCAACCGGGTCAAATCAAGAGCCAGGGGAGGAATGTGTAACTAGGAACTTGACTTTAAGTACATGGTCTTGGTCTTAATCTTACACAAAGAAAACATCTAGCATAATAGGTTGTGATATTTTTTTAATGTATTTATTATTATTCATTTAATTCATATCACAACTATCATCTCATCTTAAAGATAGTACAAAAAATAAATAGTGAAACACTTTAGTTTTGTGCACTAAAATAAATAATGGGTCTTCATACATCATTATATGGCCCTTTGATTTTTGTCTTCAATCATTTTCAAATATGAATAAGGATTGACCAAGGAGAACTTGCTTCCATCTAAAATAACTGAAACCCTCTCAAAGTATTCTTAAATGCTTCTAACTTATAACTAGAAAAAAGGAATAAAGTGGAAGTAGATCAACCAAGGAGATAGAGAAGATTTCCTCTATGCATAGGATTAGAATTAGAATCGGAAGAGGAACATGTCACTATGAAAGCTTTACTTTGATACATGAGCTTGAACTTAAACAAAGATAAATTATACGAAAGGCTAATATGTTCTTTATCAATAGAAGAAGACATTTTTTACTAAATAATATTAAAATTGGGTGTGGAGGATCATGGTATGTCAAACTATGGTCTTAAACGGTAATAAAATTTCAACAAAAACAAGTTTAGGCAACTTGACACAAAAATTTGAACAAGTTATCAACCATTTATCAAGAAGTTCTAAGAGGGGAAATTGTAAGGAATTGAATGTGTTCTCTATGCTACTAGCTATTTTTGAAAAATATTAAAATTATTTGATAAATATTAAAATTTTAATGTAGTGTTATGTAAATTTTAGGGAAAATATAAGATGTAGTTGTATGTATGACCACCTTAATTACAACAAAATGATAATATTACATTACAAGGCTCATGACCAACAAAAATGAAGAGGTAAGTTCTTTTTTAATATCCTTACTTTCAAATAATAAAATAATGAAATATCATTTTTTATTTGATATGGATCACAAGAGAGCTTAGTCTACTATGTACCTGCATTCCTGGTGAGCATCTATTAGAGTGGTAACTTTCCCTTTAGGTCCTCTAGATAATTACTTTCCATCTTCTCATTCTAGTACATTTTATACCATTTCTTGGGAGCCAATTTCAACTTAGAATTCATTTTTTGCTTTAATAGGTGATCATTTGACTTCAATGAAGAGGAAAGAAACCCAAGATCCATACTCTACAACTTTGAGTGGTGCTCCAATAAATCATAGCAATAAAAACAAAAGAATTGACAGGGATCATGCCAAAATGGGAAATTTTACAATCCCCTATACTAGGTCAAGGAATGATCGAATATGGTTGCTCCTCATTATCTCTTTGAGAAAGGCTTCTAGGGAAAATTTTGTTCTATTAGGAAAATGAACAAAAGGATCCCCTTGATCTCCTTCTACTCCAGAAACCTTGCTTGGGGAAAACCTAATAAGAATTTCTCAATCCCGAATCAACATTGGCAGGGAATCAATTAAACCTCTCTAGGATTTCATATATCCCACCTACTAAGGAACCCCAAATCATTATTATCAATTATATTTATACCAATGGATTATTAGCATACTATCAAACAAATGGCCTTTTTTTCTAAATGGAGCGGCAAGGATCCTTTGGCAACCCTAGTGTGGGATTGGGTCGAAACCTCCTATGGTGACAAGGTAAGAATTTTTTCCCTAAAAAATGATATGTTTTTCTTAGATTTATCATCTTTAGATTTTAGGGAAAAAATTTTGCATGGAGATCCAATCTTTTTGAAAGGGTATCACTTAAAATTAATAAAATGGGAAGCTAATTTTGATCCGTATTTATTCAATAATGTTAATATTTTGGAATGGGTACTATTTAAAGATATCTCAATAGAATTATTAGAGAGAGATATTCTCTTCTACATGTGAAATCCATTGGGGGTCTTTAGAGGCTTGGAAAGTGATTTTGTTTCCTTAAATAATGTAAAATTTCTAATTGAAATAGAATTTTCAACAACAAAAATTAATAAAATCAGGGTAATCAAATTAGTGTAATCACAAATAATTATTTGTATTAAATTTGGAACTAGAAATTCTCAAAGGGAACATATTAGAAATAATCATTTGGCAACCACCCTCATGTATGAAACGTCATAAATCTAAAGATTTTAAAAATTTGAACTCATGAGGGATTCTGGCATCGAACCTTGCTCTTGATATCCCCTTTAATCCCATGGGTGGAGCATTTATTATTTTGGATAGAGGTTCCCCTCCTATAAAGGGTTCTCTAGCTTCCCTATAGCATCAATTTTTGAGGAAGGGGAAGTTGTGGATGACCATGTTAGAAAGTAAAGTCCATCAAGATAATTGAGAGGGAGGGGAATCAATTATCATATTAATACAACTTTTATCAACCTTATTAAACATTAAACATGTGATCAATATAAACAATAACCATAAGAAGATACACATACATAATAACACTAGATATGTTAACTAGAGAAACCCTTGATCAGAGGGAAAACCTTAGTGGGGATGACACCCACAAAATGATGTACTAATATATAATTTCCTTGTAAGAGGATGGACCTTGTTAGGTATCAATAAAATACATTCAGTACATATTAGTCCATGTTATGAGAATTTGAATCCCCATTAGGAGATTTCAACCTTGTTAGGAGTTGTAGAAAGAAGGAACCACTATCCAAACAACTTCAAGGGAAATATCATTGAACTAACTATCCAACTAGCCTTTGTATTATTCCTTTCAGAGTAATAGAAATACAATTAATCTCAGAAATTCAAAATCTTTCTATATCCTTTCACTATGCCAACTACACCAAAATACCTTTCAAATCTCAATACCATATCTCCAACTTTGCATCTTAATGATCCCTTTGATCTCTTACTCACAATTACCAACTTCACATATTACTAGTACAATTCAAACTTATATACTTTCATCACAAGGAAAATAACTTTCCTTTATACCATGTCCTCAAAATAATTCATTGAGTTGGCCTTAAGGCTTTTCCAATTACAATTATATTAAGATCTCAAAAAGATAGTACAATTCATTACATCTTTTCACAATTACAAAACATTGTTGGCTCACATTTTTAACAAATTTTCATACATGCAACCCCAGACCTCATGCACTTGCTAACATCATCATCAATTTTCTACTATCACTATCTAACTTCTATCATCATTATTATTGGGTACTCTGTATGCACACTGTCTTCTATAAATCATAAATAACTCTTACATTCCTTCAATTTCTTGCATGCACACTTTTTCACATCATCAAAACACACTATATAGCATATCATCAAGTACTCTTGATCTCATCGTCAATACTTAATCTGTATGACCTCATTCTTTGTTTTCTACTCTCACAGTCTATACAAAAATAATACTATATTAACATCAATGACAAGCAGAGTCATGAATGCAACATGTTAATCTCCCAAATATTCTAGCAATGATTAGGATACTCCCCCAAAATAATACCATCAACATTCATGCTAAAAGTATCCACCTTTTGTATTGATGGCAACATAGATGAAAAACATGTAAGTTCCATGAATACCAAATTCAACTCTATTGATGTTGCTACTCTCATCTTTTCAAATCTTCTTCATCAATCAAATCTAAATCTCTCATGAACAAATATTCATCAGTGCTTCCTCATTCATTTCATGGATGGGCATCAATTGTTCACACTTCTCCCCCATTGATATAACTCAATGTGCTTCTCCTATTGTGCTAGAAGATATTTTTCTCATCTCCCCATTATTATATGTTTATCATCTTCCATTATTACATCTCTCCCCCATTATTACACCTCTCCCCCATAATATCAAAAGATATTTTTCATGTGATCATTTCCCCCATTGACATCAATGACAAAGGTATCATTATGTTAATTTTCAACTTAATGTCTACAACCAGCTCAAGTGTCTAAAGACATTATTTCATACCAACTACCAAGAGTCCTTGATGACTTTTCTCAACTACAAATACTCCACCATTTAGGAAGCAATAACATTCAGTCTAGATAAATAATAATTCTCTATACCACTAGATTAATGTAGTGTCTACATATTCTAATTTGAAGTAGGCAAGGGTATAACCCAAAGAATACCTCACAAATAGTCAAATATATCATTAGGCAAAGCCTTTGTAAAAATATTTCCAATATGCTCCTTTGTATTAACATACTCTAATGTGATTTTTTCTCTGCAAATTTCTCTCTTAGAACATGATACTTAATCAATAAATTATTTGTCTTAGAATGTAACATAGGATTCTTAGACATACTCATTATAGTTGTGTTATCAAAATGTATGATAACAGGCTCTAAAAACTCTATCCTAATATTTTTCAACATCTATTTCATCCACATGATCTAATTTTAATTAGTTCCTACTACTGCATATTATACTTCTATTATACTCTAAGAAATACAATCTTGTTTATTTCTTAGCCAAGAAACCAATCTTCCTCCAAGGAAAAATGGTCCACCACTTTTACTCTTTCTATCTTCCATATTTCCTATCAAGTCTTCATCAATATATGCACATAGAGTAAAATCATTTGATCTATCATACCACAACCCAAAATTAGGTGTACCCTTTAAATATGTGAATATTTTTTTTACTACTGCATAGTGTGATTCCTTAGGGTCTTCTTGAAATCTTTCTACTATACCAAATACATTTTATATATCCAGTCTTCTATGAATAAAATATTGAAAACCTCCATTCATGAATCTGTACTTCTTTTTCTCAACTGTAGGTATCTCATCTTTGCTAGGTAACTTGTGAGTACTTATCATAGGTGTACTAACATGTTTACAACTTTCCAAGATAAATATCTTCAACGAGTCTTTCAAATAATTAGTTTGTGAGAGGAAAATACCTTCACTATTCTGTATAATATATAAACATAAGAAATATTTCATCTCACCAATCATGCTCATCATAAATTCATTCTTCATTTGATCAGAAACTTGCCACTTGCTTCATCATTACCTATGAATATTATATCATCCACAAATATAACAATAATCAACAAGTCATTCTCAATTTATTTCAAATATAATTTACTATCTTCAGTACCGTTTGGAAATCCCAATTTTTCCAAATACTTGTCCAACCTCAAATACTAGGTTCTAGGTGTTATCTTTAGTCCATACAATGCTTTCTTTAACTTTCATACCATGTATCCTTCTTTTTTCAAAAGTAAATCCTTTAGGCTACTCAATGTAGACTTCTTCTTCAAGTTCTCCATTCACAAATGTTGACTTCACATCCATCTAATACACTTTGAACTTCTTATTTCTTGCATAAGCCAACAAAATCCTTACTACTTCAATTCTAGCAACAAGTGCAAATGTCTCTTCATATTCTGCACATCCTTATAGTGAATATTCTTTACATACCAATATATCTTTGTTTCTCACAACCTCACCTTGTTCATTCATCTTCTTTATGAAAACCCACTTAGTTCCTTTAATATTCTTATCTTTAGGTCTAGGGACCAATTCCCATGTTTCATTCTTCACAATCTAATCTAGTTCTTCCTTCATTACTTGAATCTAATTATTATCCTTCCATGCTTCATTTTCTCTCTTTCATTCAACTTGAGAAATAAAACATAATTATTCATGTACTTTATTTCTTATCATAACTTCTTTGTCTTTGCTTCTAACAATCTGACCAACAGGGTGATTCTTTGTCAATTTATTGTTTGGTGGTGGTGTCACTGACTCAATTCTTACTTCTAGTCTAGGTTTAGATCTTTGTTCTTCTCTTTTTCCCACAACTTGAATGTCATTTTGGAAATCATTATTAGTCTCATAGAATGTTTTAACATTTTTTTGGATAACATTAGGATTAGTTTCTTCATCATCAGAACTATAATGAAGTATGTTTTCTTTAACTCCAAAATTTTCATCCACTTTTACATTTTCTCTCTCAAAAATAGTCTTAGTTCTCTTATTAAAACATCTGTAAGATTTTATTGTCAATTAATAACCAAGGAACATAGTTTCATCAATTCTTGCATCAAACTTACCAATATCATCATCTCTCTTGATATAACATTTTCTTCCAAAAATTCTTAAATACTTCAGTGATGGCACATAACCAAAACATAATTAATAAGGTGTCTTATTTGTACCTTTTATTATCCACACTTTTTTCATTGTATATATTGTTGTGTTAATTTCTTCTCTCTAAAATTTATTTGATACATCATTCTAAAACATCATAGCTCTTGCTACTTCTATTATAGACGTATTTATTATCTCAATAATTCCATTCTTCTCGGGAGTCTTAGGTTTTGATAGAGGCCTTTTAATCCCATTCACTTTACAAAAAGTATTAAAATTATTTGAGGTAAATTCTCCACCTCTATTAGATACTAAAAAAATAATCTTCAATCCAAACTCATTCTCGACTCTATTCTTAAAAAAATTAAACTTATCAAATGCTTCAAACTTTTCTTTAAGGAATGCTAATGACATCATCCTAGTAAAGTTATCAGCAATAATCATGAAGTTCCTTTCACCATAAAATCCTCTTGTTGTAGTGGGACCACTCAGATCTCTATGAACATTCTCCAATTTTGGTGTTGTAGGGAATTTATTGCTAAGAAAAGAACTTTTATTCTTCTTAGTCATAACACATTCCTTTCACACAACATTAGTAGGCTTCACAATTTTTGGTAAATCTCTAATAGAAAATTTACTACCTTCCTTCAACATATTATCAAAATTGATATGAAAAAACCTTCTTCCATAGCCAACTATTATCAATTTTAGCAACCAAACTTGTCATCTTTGTAGGGTTCACCTAAAAATAATTACCTCTGGATCTTGTACTAGTGTCAATCAACTTATCATTTTTGTCCTTAATAATGCATTTCTTTTCTATGAACTATAATTGGTACCCCTTATCAACCAATTGTCCAACACTCAATAGGTTATGTGTTAATCCATCGACAAAGTAAACATAATTTGTGTTAGTTTTTCTATCAAGAGTAATAGATCTTATTCCATTGATATGACAAGATACATTTTTACCAAATCTAATAATTCCTCAATCATGGCTATTTAACTTTAAAAATGTATTCATATCACCACTCATATAATGTGAAAATCCATTGTCTATGATCCAATCAACTTTCTTCTCAACCTATGCTAGTAGAGCTTTCTCTTATTTGACTTCTTTTCTAGGTTTTTCTTCTTTTATAGCTACAAATCCTAACTAATCATCACTTTCACTTTGAACTCTCTCATTAGAATCATCATCTTCATTTTCATATAGATATTCTCTAGACCTTCTAGACTTGAATTTTTTTAATTTTATTTTTGTATTTTTCACTCTTTCATTACAATTTGAAGAATATTAAACAAATTCATCACAAGTCCAACATTTAAATATTTTCTTACCATTAGGTTCTCTTCTTACAAGGAAATTCCTTCTTCAATCCTTATGTCTTCCTTAGATTTGGATATGTTGCTACTAGCATAACCTCCAATAGTGTTTTCACTTCTTGACAACGAAGGGTGAACACTTAATGAACTAAAAGTAGATTCCACTCTAGGAAAATCTCCATGAGATTGTTTCAAACTTACTTCTATTGCTTCCAATGTTCCAATAAGAGACTCTCTAGAAAATTTCTCAATACAAGGTATCACTTTCTTAGACACTACACTATCTTCTTGAATGGTAGTGTCAAAGTCTTCAAGATCTTCCATATGATCTCATCTTCATCTTTAGTTCCATTAGAATAATTGATTCCTACAAAAATTTCTAATATTCAACCAATATAATTTTTTATAGATTCATATTCCATCATTTTAGCCTCTTGAAACATGTTGGCTTTTGATTTGACAAAATTTTAACAACCTTTTACAATATTAGAAAGCCTAGGAATTAGCTAAAAGCCATAATGGGCATTCTAAGAAGTAAAGTAAAAGGACCAACTAACAAGATTCTAAGGTCTTCTTGTTATAATATATAGTCCATTGATATAACTAGAGGGGGTCGAATCACTTATCCAACTATTAGCACTTTCATTAACCTTAAACAATCTTAACCATATGAGTAATGTTAATTGAAACCACAACAAGATACTAATACACAATTAACACCATATATGTTAACTAGGGAAATCCTTGATCAGAGGGAAAACCTTGATGGGGATGGTATCTAAAAGATGATGCACTAATATAAATATTCCTTGTTAGAGGATAGACCCTGTTAGGAGTCTATTATAACATTCAATACATGTGAGTCCCTATTTGGAGACTTTGAATCCCTATTAGGAGATTCCAACCCTGTTAGAAGTTGTGGAAGATAGCTAGACCCACTACCCAAATAGCTTCAAGGTTAAGATCAAAGAGTCCACTATCCAAATGATCTTTGTATCATTCCTTGAAAAATAATAGAAATAAAATGTACTTCTTTGTCTATCTCCATCCTTCCAACTAGATTGTTGCTCCTTCAAATCTTGTAACCAAATCTCATACTACACATCCAATGATCCCTTGGATCACTTACATGAATTCAACAAGCATTCTGCTCCTTCTCATACTACACACTGATACTTTGCATTCCACTTGATATTCTAAATCAAGATACTTTACAAATAAGGAAAATAACTTTCTTTTATATTGTATCTTCATAATAATTCCTTGTGTCAACCTTGAAGCTTTCCCAATTAATTAAAATAAGATAATAAATAAATCCACAATTGTAACAACACTATTAGCTCATAGTCTATACAAAAATTCACATGTGTGAAACCATGTCTTGTGTATATACTAGTGTATCATATGACTGTCCTCTATCACTATGTGACTGTGCATCTCTTCATTACATCTTAGATGAAAGATAGTGATAGATCATTAGAAATTTGTTTTCTAATGCTCTATTTTCACATTGTTTCCAATAAATCAAGTGTAACTTTTGTACACCATTGACTCAAACTTATTACCCTTAACCACATCATCAAGAAAACCTCAATAACATGTCCTCTACTATGCATCATCTAAAATTTCCTCATCTTCTACACTTCATAAGATTACTGACTATTATTCTCCTAGTATTTACAAAATTACTGTTATATTGACATCAATGATAAATATAGTCATGAATGCAACATATCAATACTCTCCAATGCTTAGGATACTCCTCCAATGTATTATCATCAAAATTTATGCTAAAAATATCCCCCTTTTGCATTGATGGAAACATAGATGAAAAACATCTAAGTTCCAAGAATACCAAGCTATACTATGTTGTTGTCTTCTCAAATTCTCTTCATCAATCTGAAATATTTTGGCTATTGTGATGAGTTGTTTATGGCAAACAACTTCTAAGACCTTTCTGGCTAAATATCTTTCCCATTAATTTATCCTTCTACACACTTTCATATCCTTCTACGCACTAACATATTCTGTTGTGCACTTACACATTCTTCTACAAACTCTTATATTATTTTGCATACTTACATGAATCTTTCAAAATATCCCTAAAGATATAACTCTTCCTCATTGACAACTCAATAGGTGGTTCTTTCAGATTTTCTCTCCCCTTTGGCTAGGAGATGTTTTTCATGTACTCATTCTTCTCCCCCATTGACATTAATGTCAAAGGTATCATTACAAGTACACAATTATACTTCTTCCAACTCTTTCAATTAACTAAAGCGTCCAAAGATATTATTTAATACAAAATACTAAAATAGCAAGAGTCCTCAACGGATCAATACATACTAGATACTCCCCCATACAGGAATCATTAGCATTCAGTCCAAACTAACCTTAGTGCTATGTACCACTAGACTGATGCACTCCTTGCATCATCTACTCTAATGTAGGTAGGGGCATAACCCCTAGCATACCTCTTAGGTAATCAAAATCATCTTTAGACAAAGGCTTTGTAAAGATATTTGCAATCTAGTTTTTAGTACTTACATATTTCAAACTGATTTCCTTTTTAGTTGCCTTCTCTCTCAAAACATGATACTTTATGGATATGTGTTTTGTCTTAGAATGCAATAATAGATTCTTAGATATACTTACTATAATTGTGTTATCACAGTAAATGATAATACGTTCTATAAACTCAATCACAATATCCTTCAACATCTTTTTTATACACATAACTTGATTATAGTAATTTGCAGTTGCAACAAACTCTAAGATATACAATCATATTTCTTGCTCAACTAAGAAACCAATCTTCCTCCAAGAAAGAATGCTCCACCACTAGTGCTCTTTTTTTCATCCATACTACCTACCCAATTTGCATCAATATATGTGCACAAAGTGAAATCACTTGATCTATCATACCAAATTCCATAATTAGATGTACCCTTCAAATATGTGAATATACTCTTTACTGATGCATAATGATACTCTTTTGGATTAGCTTGGAATCTTACCACAATCCCAGCTACATTTTCATTATCTAGTCTAGTGTGAGTTAGATATTGCAATCCTCCAATCATAGATCTATGCTTTTTCTTGTGAATTGTAGGTGTCTTATCTTTACTAGATAACTTGTGACCAGTTATCATGGGTGTACCAACAGGTTTGCAACTTTCTAAACCAAATATTTTCAACTAGTCTTTTAGATACTTAGTTTGTGAAATAAATATCCCATCTTTTTTCTATTCAATCTATAATCCTACGAAAAACTTCATTTCTCCTATCATGTACATTCCAAATTCATTTTTCATTTCTTCAGTAAACTTATCACTTTCTTTATCATTTCCTCCAAATATTATATCAGACATAAATATTACAATGATAAATAAACCATCATTGATTTTCCTCAAATACAAATTACCATCATGTTGGTGTTTCAAAACTACCAAGTAAAAAATATGTGTTACCAAATAATGATGAAAAACTTAGTCTAAGGGTTAGCTACTTCCTATATTCAACTAAGAAATCTTCAAATTTGGATCCAACTTCAATAAAATCATAAGGATTTTCTACTCTTTAGGTTCTGAAAAACCAAGTTAGGTACACCTGAGGGATAAAAGGGCTCAAAACTTGATATTATCTTTACACTTCATTTTCTCACTGATATTATTTCATAACATTTATCACTTATAGCAGATATTTGGCCACAATTCTTCTCAGATTTATAGGTAATTCTAGGTTACAACAACTTACCGCAACACATAGAGATTAAAATGCAAACAAATGTTGACCAACTATTAAGTTCTTCATATATTAAAATTAAATTGATTTTATTTTTGAAACTTTTATTGATGAAAATCTATTATCTCTTCACATGAAAACTACATAAATGATCAGTCCCTCATCCATGGCATTCAGACTCTACCTAGAAATTTTGACCTAATCAATTGCATCATAATCAATACTATCAACAATTTACCCTAAACCTCATTCTTATGTATACCCTTCTTACTTACTAGAAATCCTATCACCTTATTGAAGCATTTACATAATTCCTTGAATTAAAAACAATAACAAACTAATATACAATGTATCCTAGTTGCATTAAATTTAATAACCCTTGCTCATACAATGTCAAGATAAGTAGCTAATAATAATGGAGAAAAGATTTAGAAAAAATAGATATGGTTGTAACTCTCTTTTGTATTAATTTTCATTGAAAATCACACAACACTGATGTAAAACTCAAAACAATTCTAGACAAGACAACATGATCCTTCAATGTTAATGTATTCTCATATTTGTAGAGAAAAATACATCACAAAATGAACATCAAGGAAACTAGACCAAATGTAAGCCTAGCAAAATACTAAAAAATATATAAGAGTTTTGACCTCTTCTCTAGCCTTGGGATCTCATTTATATAGCATGAGATGAAACAAGCTTCAAGCTTAGAAAAGAATTAGAGTTGTCCTTACGACAAAGATATTACATACAAAAGGTTGTTGTCATAATAAGACAAAAATTTGTGCAATGGAATGTTTACATCATGAATCTTCTTTTTGTGGGGCCAATTTTATTGCATCTTCTTGTTGTCATTGCTTTTCCAATTGTGGAACAACTTGATTTACACATGAGGTATCCAGTTCTAATACTTAGAAATTTAACAAAACTAATGGATCTCCCTCCAAGTCATCATGAACTGACAAGCCAATAGTTACAATTTATTCTTTTGCTTCCAAATCATCAGTTTGACTACTTCTATTATTGTAACCAACTAATCTTCTTTTGTCTCTTTTAGTGCATATATTATTTGTAGCTCATCTACATCCCCACCACTTTCATTAGTCTCTTTAGCTATCAATTGATTTGATTGGGTAAGATCTGCCATCCATTTATTGGACATTGAGTAATCTGGCGAATTAAAATTCAATATTTCTTGTTTCTTCTTCAAAACATCTTCTCCTAGTTTATTGATTTCATCAAACTCCCTTTTGAAAGAATTAAAAGGTATCTAAATTCTAAAAAATTCTTCAGTTGTTGTAGCAAACCATTTGTGGCCCTTTTCATTCATAACCTTATTCAACCTAATGTACATTATTTCATCTAGCTCCTTGGCCCACTCTTCTTTATCTTTTAATTTATCCATGGCCTTGAGTACATGAGGGAAAAGTTAATTTTTTTTTCACTAAGATACTTTGAAATATAATTAACAATCCTCTTTTGCAATGCAACTGCTTTGTTATCAAAATCAAAGATGTCATTTGTCAAGTCAAAAGTTTTCTCTATTTTCTCACAAGAAAGATCAATGACTGAACAACATAAAATTGTGACATCATTGTCCCTACTATTCCATTTTTTAACAATTAGGTTCAACGTGTCCTCATTACCTTTTAGCTCATTCTATTTATCCATTAGTTTTGATAATTTATCATAAAATACATGCCATTCTACCTTCTCTACTAGAGACACAATAGAATCTCTTAATTTATTTTCATATTGGATACCAAACTCCACATGTAATGACCAAATTTTAGCCCTTTCTTCTTCAAGCTCTTTAGTTGTGCATTCTTGGAGTCCCTATGGGGCAGATGGTATTTCAACAAGGGGAGTTGATTTGAAAGGTTCAATAAGAGGATGTAGAGGATAAGTAATCCTAGGCTAGCTAGATTCTCCTACTTTCTTTTTCCCAATTTCTTGTCAATTTGAGTAATTTTAGCCTCATTTTAATGTATTATGTTTCCTCTTTCCTCATAGGCCTTTGATACCTTTTGAAATCTAGAATTTAAGTCCAAAATTTTGTTCTTGTCCTTGGAAAAAACCACAACTCCAAAATCTACCATTTCTTTGGTCATTTGGGAGACCTTTTCATTGTTCACTTCCTCTTCTCTATAGATAATAAGGTTTCCTATGTGTTCAGCATCTGAAACTTCTTGCATTCTACCTTTGTCTCTTTTTTGGATAGACCAAATCACTAAAGCCTAATGGTCATAACTATATTTTAACCACTTATGGGCTTGTAGGAATTCCTCCTTAGTTCTAAATTGGGTGTCCTTTGATTTACTTACTATATCAAAAATCATGGCATTAGCAATATCCCATTCTGGTAACAATAAAACTACATTATCCTTTAGAAGCTACCGACCCCCTTTAGGGGTTATTTGTGCAAATTCTTCAACAAGACTAGCCTTGACCTCCTCCTCAATTTTAGAGTCTTGGTTGTCAGGTTGTTATGTTTTAAGCCTTTGGAATTTCTCTTCAATATTTCTTATACTCCTCCCTAAAAATTGAATGAATGCTCTAGACTTCACAAAGCTCTCATCTTCTATGAATTTTTGAGATGTCTATTCTACTATAGGATCTTTCTCTTTACCTTTTAAGTCTCCTACAATGAGGGCTAATGTTGGCATAGGAGATTCCTTAGGTACTCCCTCCTCTATATCTATTGTTGTAATTATAATATCCCTCTCCCCTCCCACTTGTCTTAGTTGTTCTCTCAAGGATACTTCATCATCTATTCAAAGTGGGGTGTAGGTAAGGGAATATTCTTCAACCTTTGAAGAAGATCCTTGTTCCAAATTTTATTTCTTAGGAGTAGGTGTAGTAGGTGGGCTTTCAAAAAAATTTCCTTTTTAAAGAGGCACAGGTTGTACACTCTTTGCCACTACATACCCAAATTTTCTCTATAATATATACTACCCTAGGTTTAAGATTGTCCTACTTGCCAATCTTTTATCCACCTCAATGGCCTTGTCTAGATATGTTTGGGTCAAAATTTCCTTCTTCTCATTCAAAGTTTACATAAACTCAACAAAATTATCCATAAGCATATCTATCTTTGCACCCCCATATCTTATATCAGCAAGCAGATCATAATCTGGCTCAAGAGCATTTATGAAATCAAAAACTTTGTTAAAATTCATTCATTTTTCTTTTCTAAGTTCCTATTCTTGTAATGAAAACTTATTCCTAACTATATCGTTAGGGAAATATACAAGGTGCTTCTAGGCTTTGGCTTTTGTTATTTCTCTAAATAATTCATGAAATCTCTTTGGGTCTATAAAAAAAGAATGAGATTAACCCATCTGATATTTGTCTAGAAATTTTTCTAAGTGCCTCCATCCCCTTTTGATAAAAACAAAATTATGCACCATGGTAATTTGGGGAAAGAAAGTACCTTTGGATTTTAAAAATAATTCTCTTTCTTCCACTGATCCTATTTACCACAAATGCTCTACAATTCCCACCTTCAAAGGTACTTGATGTAGACACCTAAAATTCTTTAGAAAATAAAGTATTTTTATTTTCTAAAAAAGTCTCTAATGACATGATCATTTATTAATTAATTAATTAATTAATTAATTAATTCATTTTTATGCCATTAAATCCCTTTATCTTAATTAAAAATATTTAATTAAGGAATCCCTCCCAAAAATGTTTAAATCTTATTTGAACATTATTTCCTTATTTATTAATTATTTAATTAATAAATTGACCAAAAATCCCAAAATAAACAATTTATTTATTTTTTGCCCAAAACTTGGCCAATTTCCTTAAGACCACTAACCTCTTCCAAAATCTTCTAATCCTTCTTTAATTTCGATTAAAGGCTAATCCCATCATTTCCTTACCTTAATCTCAACTCAAAATATTTAATTAAGATTAAATCGTAATCCTTATATTTATTAAAAATGTTTTAATGAATATCTACTCAACTCAAACCTTTGAGATAAATAAACTTTATTTATCCTCATCTTAGGAAGTTCTAAACTCTTCTAGAAAGTCTTCATCCTCATCCTAAGCCTATCCCTAATCCTCCAATTAGCTTAATCCACCCCATCCACCCACACTAACCAAGTTTAGCCACTAACTCACCCACCCTCATTAAATGCCATCCACTTGCATATCTCTAACATCCCTAATCTAAATCTTAAATCACCTCCAATCCCCCCCCTAACGTTGTCACATTCCCTAAGCAAGCTTAAGACTTTTTTAAGCCAAACAAAGTCAACAATCTCCAAAATATCCCAACC
This sequence comes from Cupressus sempervirens, assembly GCA_028749045.1. Classification (NCBI taxonomy): domain Eukaryota; kingdom Viridiplantae; phylum Streptophyta; class Pinopsida; order Cupressales; family Cupressaceae; genus Cupressus; species Cupressus sempervirens. Next base: position 86,771,335 of record CM053784.1, on the reverse strand, counting down.
AGCAAGCCATAAATGCTCTTACAAAGGCATTAAAAACTCTTAAAAACCCATTCATTGCTCTTACAAGCCATTATGAAGGGTCTTTATGAAGATATTATCCCTTGAGCCTCCTTTGTTGACTCATCCTTGCCCTTTCCTCCATCCACTCACCCTGTGACATGTGTCACTCTCTGATTAGTTGTAAGGAAGCACAATCCATGTGTTCTCCTCTCATGCAATTTAAGCCCTCCATGGGATTTTCCCTATCCTTGCATTTTAGCCCTCAAACCCCCAAGCCCTTAGCCTATAAATTGAATCCCCTCCGAAGCCATTTCATCACAATCCTTGAGCTAAAGTTATAATGCTAGTTTGAGAAACAAAGCCCTTAACCATACCCTTATAATTCACAAAGCTACCAAATTTTCCATTACCCATCCCCACCATTGAAGCGAACTTGAATCCCTTTGAGCATACATACCAATCTTTTACTTAGACTCATCTACCAAGCAAAGAGCTAATTCCTATTGGGAGAGTCCATTCATTTGGCTCACATTCCTAATTAGGGGTTCCTCTTTAGTCTCTCATATATGTTATATTGATCTTGTTAGGTAATGCTTTGGTTTTATATAGATTAGTGTTTTCTTGCTAACATATTAGTGTATACATTTTGGCATGCCTAGTGGGACCCCACAATGAGTCATTCAATCCATGTTTTGTTATTGTAAACTAACAATATAACATTTTTTGTTGTTTGAGTGGGTTGTAGGTTGTTTCTCTTATTTTTGTAGGTTGAAAGACGCATTTGGGAAGAAAATATATCGTCAAAAATCCAAATAATACCGAAAATAAAATATTTTTTTTGGAAAAACCCATGTCCATCAGTTCTGTTCATGCAGTGTCATCTCCGCAATGTCGTCTCCATAGTTTGGAGTCTCCACCTGGTGAATTGTTATCTCCTCCAAATCAACTGTCGTCTTTGCCCAAAAAAATTTCATCTCTACCTGATCTCCTATTGTTTGTGCTGCCACCAAACTATCATCTCCACAACCTTAACTGTCATCTCCATAGTTCAACACCTTTGCCTGGTTTTTCGTTGTCTCTATCACTGTTTCTAGTTATCTGTCATCTTTGTCGCCACCTCTAGTTGTCTGTCATCTCTGCCGCCACCTCTGGTTGTCTGTTGTCTTCATCACTGCCTTCAGTTAACTGTCATCTCCACAATTCAACATCTTCGCCTATTTTCATGTTTTTTGCATCGCCAAATTAATTATTGTCTCTACCTAGTTAACTATCGTCTCCATAGTTTAATGTCTCCATAATTTAGTGTCTCCATAGTTTAGCGTCTCCATAGTTTGGCATCTTCGCCTGGTTAACTATCGTCTCTGCTTGGTTATTGTTGCCTATCTACACCATGATCATTTCTATTTAGCATCTCTGTTCCTACACTTTTCATAGAGTAGGGGTTTTTCTAAGCATTTTTATGCCTATAAAAAAGAACAAAAAAATTGATTTTATTTTCCCCATAGTTAAGCTTCAATTTTTGAGATTTTTTGGGTGACTAATCAAATTGGCTTTTGTAACTTTGTAGGTTGGAGAATCTATGAAACCACTAACCATGTTTCTTGCAAGCTCTCCTTACATGGTTTAATGCTCTTAGAAAATTAACTTAAATGTTTAAACACTTGTCTTTGAATGCATGTCGCTAAAATGAACTTGAATGTTTAAACACTTGTCTTTGAATATATGTCACTTAAATCAATCTTGAATGCCATGGATTAAAGTCAATTTTTTCTTAGAATGCATGCTTAAAACAAAAAACTCAATCTTGAATGCAAAAGGTCAATTAATCATTACAACATCTCACACTTCATCTTTTGGGGCATAAAAAGAATCTACATTTTAGAAACTTTCTAAGTTATAAAAACAAATAAAAAAACTTTGAGTGAGTTTGTTGTTGGAATCACCCTCTTTAATCACCCATCATTCTAACCATTGGTTGCAATATCAATGCCATATATGGGGATGGGTCTACTTAAGAAGGTGTCAAGTGCTCCACAAAAAAAATCAAACCCCGTTCACTTGAGTTTTTATTGGTTTTTCTAAGTTAGAAATTTTTTTGAATGCACATTAGTCTTGCTAACACTTTATTTGGGCATAAAAATTGAACAAATATTTACATGGAGGGCCTCTAGGCACGCACTGAAAATCTCATTTCACACATCTTTGTTTTCGGGTTAAAAAAAACTCACACTCAATCTTGAATGCCTTAAAGAAAAATCAATCGATACTTGACATGGAGGGCCTCTAGGCGCATGAGTTTACTTTTGTTGACCCTAAATCTTCTTGGTGTATTCATTCTTTGATCAATTTTACTTTTGTTAATGGTTCAAGTTGGAATTGAACATTTGCATCCTAAACATGTGTGTTTGCAAGGTCTAGATTAGAAAACTTAAACGTCAGTTGGAAAAGAATTATGTCATTTAGCCCAAGATCATCCAAGTCTTCTCTCCCCTTGTCATCTTTCGAGGCCATCTTGGGTGCATAAGATTAGGTTCCAAAATCTTGTTTAAGTTTTAGGAGGCCTGCTTGGGGATTTCATTACCCCTTGGGATGACCTCAACTCCAGCATTCTGGCAAAGTATAAAGATCGGGACGTGAATCTAAAGACACCTCTCTTGGAGTCAAGATTTTGTCACTCAGGCTAAGCCTCAAGGAACTTTATACCCTTGAGAAGTGAAAGAGGAGAAGTGGGTTACTGCTCCTCTCGGCTATGTGACATTGTTTTGGTTTCATCTATGGATTTGGGCCTCATGTACCTTGGGTATATCGAGGACTCCCTAGCTAAACCAACTGTCAACCTTGTAGACAACCATCTAAGATGTTAATGTATTTGAAGTGACTAATGAAAACATTTGTAGAACATACACATTCCATGGTGCAAGTATCACATTTTGAGAATCAAAAACTTCTATCTGGTTATTCCTATCTATTGCTTGATCTTTTACTTTTTGAATGAATGTTTTCCAAACTTGGTCAATCTTAGCTTAGGGAAAACTTAGCGTAGTCACTGCCTATTTCAAAAGTTGAACACGTTGAAGAAAAACAACCAAGATCTCTCAAAGCCAAGTAGATTTAGGAATTTATGTCAGAACAACCCAAACCCAAACAGAAGTTTCACAAAGCCAAACTCAAGCCCTCTCAGGCATACCAAGAAATTTTAGCCAAGAGAAAGGAAGTAACACCAAGCCCTCAAATTACCAAACTCCACAAAGTAGAAGACAAAGCTGCCAATGAAGCCCTTCAAGATGCCTAGTTAGATTGCACTATCAGATTTAGAAAACATCCAAGAGTTAACCCTACTTATGCCTTACCAACTAGGTATGATTTTTATGATTAGACCCCTTTGTTTCTCCACATCTTCTTGCATAAGTTTTACTTTAGAGTCATCTTTGTAGGAAAGCCAACCATTCTAGGTTATCCCTTTAAGAATTTTAGCTCATCCATCTCATTTAGATCTTTTCCTTAGAATCAAACCAATCCCCTAAAACCTAGCTAGCATCCCAAAAGCCTAAATCTCACATCCAAGCCTTCAAAATTGTTGTCAGCTTGCTAAGATTTTGTTATTCCTACCATCTTGCAAATCCACTAGCCTCACCAAGGTTATCCCTTTGACAAAGCTTTGTCTAGGGTAATCTAGCCTTATCACTTGTCATCCCTCATCACCTTGAGCTAAAGGTTGGGATCCACAAGTGGTCAATCTCATGTTTTTTCTAAAGGATCATTAGTCTATCCTTAAGTTGACACAATCACCACCAAGCTTGCACATAGGAAAGCAGATCTTTCATGCTTTGGCAACATATCTTTGAAGTTAGAATCCCCAACTCAATCCTCCTTATGTTTTTCATATAGCTTTGCCTCAACCTAGGAAATCATTTGCATAGAAAAGCCTTCCCCTTTTGCATCCATCAGCATTATTGCATCTCATCCCTAGGAACATTCTACATTTTCATGCCACCCGTCACTCGCTTAGCCAAGAAGAAGAAGGAAATAATGGAACCCTATCATTTGGATCAAAAAACATTGCTCCCCTTGAGCACTCAACCATCCTTCAGCCTAGAGAAAAATATACCATCACCTACTAACATTGAAGATTTCATGAACCAACCAGGAAATCCAGTATTGGTGAATGCCATTATAGACAAGAACAAAGAAACAATCATGGCTAACTTTCGAAGGGACAATATAGAAGCCTTCAACTTTGGAAGATCTCCTCCCTTATCAGATCCATCTCACCCATTGTTTGGACAACTACCACTCCCAATAGGCTCTTATGATCCAAGTCATCCTTTGTATATACCAAAAGAAGAGCCTCAACCCACCCCATATAATCGAATAGACCCAAACATACCATCCTCCACCCAAGTTGAAATCTCCATTCCACAAGCCAATCTAGCTACTACCACTCCACCATTGGTCCATACCACTCCATAACAAACCTCCTTCACCCAAAACAACTCATCATTCACTCACTTAACTATTGCTACTATTGCTCTCCAACCCAGCCTTCCAAATCCACCCATCTCCCAAATCAGTGCTAGCATCTTTGGCCAACCTCAGCAATATACAACTGGGATGCCACCCATAGGGCCAAGTAATCAACCTTTCATCACCCCCAGCTTGTTTACCTCAGCTCAGAGCACAATTCCATCATTTCCACTAGGTCCTTGGAGCTTAGTGCCATCAGCCACAAATCCACAAGCTACTACTAATGTTTTGCCAAGCTCTCAAGTGACCCAAGCTCCTGCCACCACTTTACCAAGCTTTCAAATCTAGCCATCAAGCTATCAAGCCCCATTAGTTCCATTTCTAAGCTTTCAATTCCCACCACCTCCACCACCAACTAATCCATTACCTTCTATTAATAACTATTTTTCTATGCCACTTCTAGGAGGAAATCCAACACCACAAACCACCAATTACTTGGCCTCATTTTCCATGCAGATAGCTTCCCAAATGGGGGCATAACTCACATATATTGGTCAAACTCCTCAAATCTAAATTCAAGTTCCATAAGCCCCTTGATCCTTTCCCCAAGCTTCATAACCATCTTATACCTTACCTCCACAAAGAAATCTATTTATCCCACAGCTAGCTTACGTTCCTCAATCCCAACCTCAAATCCAATATCAACAACAAGCCTCACAACACATGCAACGATATGTGCCACCTCCACCTCAACCACCCATCATCCAGCATTCAGTTTCCCAAGCCATGTACGATCCCTACTAGCCCATACCTCAAAGCCATCCATATTCCATTGCCCCATCTAGCACATACCTGCCTTAGGGAACTCCTACATTGGGGGCACCCTAGCCATCACCCATTAATTCAAAATGAGAAGCCATGAAGATAGCTTTGAAGAACATCTAGGAGGGAAATGATCCAAAAACCTTCAAGTTTGAGAATGTGTGTCCTTACCCATTTGACAGAGCCATTACCATGACACCATTTCCCAAACACTTTGAGATACCCAAGTTTGACAAATTCAGAGGAAAAGGAGACCCTGTCACACATATCAAATAATTTTACATGCACTGCCAAGAAGTGGCATATGGTGACATCTTCCTCTTGCATCTCTTTCCCAAAAGTTTGGCCAAACCAGCTCTTGAATGGTTTTATAGAATTCCATATGGCACAATTAAAAACTTTGCTGAATTGTCTGAGGCATTTGTAGCCCAATATGCCCATCTTGTTGAAATAGAGCTATCAGTTGTTGATCTTGTCCACACTAAGCAAAATGGTGGAGAAAGCCTTCTCAAATATCTACAAAGATGGCAAACCCTTACCACTCGTATATCTTGCACCTTACCAGAATGCCATTTGGTGAAAATGTTTATTGATAATGCCCATCCCAGCTTGGCTCACCATGTGACCATGAACTATTTGTAGACCTACAAATATATCAAAGAAAAAGGAATGATCCTTGAGAAAGGACTCATTAAAGATGGTGTGGTCAAGATTTACAAAGAGGCCAACCAAAATCAATCACATTCCAATGACAAGTCTAGGTATTGGAACAAAAACAAGCACGTTGCAACAGATGGGGTTACCGATATGAGACATGTGAATATTGTTGGTCCTTCCCAAAATTAGTCCAACCCACCATATCAACCAAACAATCAACAAGTTATCAACTACTAATAGTAGAATAACCAAAGCTATCAAAACCACAATCCAAGACCCAACTTTCAAGACCCAACTTTCAAGACTCTAGCAATCAAGCTAATGCCATCAATGTAGTTGCAAGACCAAAGCTTAAGTTCCAACCTACACCTAGAAACTATACATCCCTTGGTGAGACATTGGATGCCATTTTTGAGAAATTGACTAAGGAAAACCTCATCAAATTTTCTCCTACCCAAAAAATTTACCTAGGCCAATCCAAAGCTGCATAGTACAAAGACAATGAGTACTACAAATTTCATAGGGTAAAAGGTCACACCACCCTCAGATGCATGAAACTAAAAGATTATGTGCAGGACCTCATTGATAAAAAAAAATCACCATTGGTGCCCAAACCTCTCCCAATGTAGGCTTACAGATCTATCAAAATGCTTTTCCCCCTCACAATAACCAAAATTCTAGAAAAGCACCTATCCAAACCAATAGCATGGGAAGAAAAATGACCACACTTCATCCTACATAGACTATGGTAGCCTCATAGGTTGTATATCTAAGAAAGAGCCTTCTATCAATGTTATCAATATCCAAGGCCCAAAGAATGAGTGTGCAGTCACCACTCAAAAGAGCACGATTGAACATTGCATCCCCATCAGTCCCATCAGCACTATCAACCCCAGCAGTATCATCAGCTCTATCCAAAAGCCAATACAATATCGTGGAACACCTTGGGAACATGCCAACCCAAATCTCCATTTTAGACCTTCTCTGCACTAGTCCTATGTACAAGAACATCCTTGATAGTGCTCTCATAGAATCTCATGTCCTTTAGATATCAACACTATTGACTTTTGTAATCTCATTGGACACCTATCCTCCTCATGTGCCCTATCATTCAAACCCACCGACATACTAGTGGTCGATCCAGATCACACCCTTTCGCTTTGCATAGCCATCATGGTATCCAATTTTGTCATAAAAAGAGTAATGATAGATAATGGATTAGTCTTGAATATTTGCACCCTAAAATTCATAAAACAAGTTGGGTATACTAAGGCAGATATCATTAGTGAGGTTATCACCATCAAAGCTTATGACAACTTGGAAAGAACCACAGAAGGAACTATTTTGCTACCAATCAAGGTTGTGCTAGTCATCCAAGAAACACTCTACCATGTTATTGATCTAAACCTACCATTCAACATCCTCCTCAGTCACCCATGGATTCATGCCATGAAAGCCATTCCATCCCCTTACCATCAGTGCGTCAAATTTTTGCATCAAGGCACTAAGGTAACCATCCATGCCGATCCAAAACCCTTTGCTTACTACAATGCAGTTGAAGCTTCATATGCAAACCATTGCCCTAGAATTGATATCGACATAGCCATCGCCAGCTCAACCCACACTTATAATGACATAGAAACCATCCTTGCCTCCACCCTATCTACTATGAAGATCAATAACAAAGGCTGTGGAGAGTATAGCCTATCAAATGCATTTGCTGTTGGGGCACTCCCACTTGATCCACATGCCCATGGATGATCAACATATCATAAAGCTAAGGAGATTCCACCTCCTCGATGCAAACAATTTGGCCCAACAAGCTTTGTATCCTCGAAAATCCCTCTTCATGAGGAGTTCACTCCAAATATCAACAATTGGTTACATAAGGATGCACCTCCAAGAAATCAAGCATGCCTTGATCACTTCAGCTAGAAGTATCCCCAAGAACATAAGCTCATCACTGATAAATGGAACTATCAAGGTGGTGGTCTAGGACCAGAGGAAAGAGGCATGCAGTGCCCCATCAATGCACACAAGTGGGAATTGAAGTTAGGTCTTGGCTTTGGCATACCCACAACTAGGGGCACCAATGAGAATGGTCATGCTTTTTCAAACATTCACGGTGACCTTGTCAAAATTGAAGACATTCCTAAGGAATTTGAAAAGAGAGCCTACGATGATATATTAGACCAAATCTTCTTTGAAGACTTCATTCTCCAAGAACTATCCATCCATTTCATTGACCTACCACTCACCCATCCACAACTCATAGATTGGGACCAACCAAGCATCATACACATTGATGAGTTCACATCAGAGGAAGCATTTCTAAGATTCATGGGAGCTGAAACTCCTCACAAGCGAACAAAGCCAGATTCTACCTATATCTATAAGCTAGATCCCAAAGCATATTTTGGAGAAAATCCCCAACCTAGTTTTGATACACCCAAAATTGGAACTAAGGCGAATTTGAGACTAGCTAAGGTAGCGAAGAGAGCCCCTCAGTAAGAAAATCTAGATTCATAAGTAGAAAATGAGGATTTAGCATTGCCTCCTCAAGATAATTGACCAGAGGTGTCTTCTATTCTAATTGAGGATACTAGAGAAGTCAACATCGGTTCTTTAGAGATCCCTAGACTTGTTTACATTGCTGCATCCCTATCGCAAGACCAAGCTAATCTCCTCTTTGAGATCTTACAAGAGAACATTGGCCAATTTTCATGGTCTTATTAGGACATGTCAAGGCTGGATCCAAAGCTTCTAGCTCATCATCTTGCAGTCGATCCAAAGATCAAGCCCGTCAGACAAAAGCTTAGAAAAATACACCCCAAGGTAGCATTACTGGTCAAAGTTGAATTAGAAAGAATGTTAGCTACTAAGGTTATCTGGCCTATCGACTACTCAGAGTGGATCTCCAACATGGTCCCCATCATTAAACCTTTCGGTGACATTAGAATACACACTGATTTTAGAGATCTTAACAAAGCTTGTCCAAAAGATGATTTTCCCTTGCCCAACATAGATATGATTGTAGATCTTATAGCTGGACATGAAATTTTGTCCCTCATGGGTGGATTTTTTGGGTACAATCAAATCAAGATTGTAGAAGAGGATCAGCATAAGATAGCATTCACTACCCCTTGGGGAACCTTTTGTTAAAACATGATGCCTTTTGGCCTAAAGAATGCTGGGGCTACCTATCAAAGAGCTATAACAGCCATTTTCCATGATCTCATTCATAGCATTTTGGAGGATTATGTGGATGATATCTTGGTCAAATCTCATACCTTCATGGATCATCTTGCTGACCTGGAGAAAGTCTTTGATAGGTTAGCCAAATATCATCTCATGCTGAATACCAAGAAGTGTGTCTTTGGGGTCACATCTAGAAAGCTTCTAGGCTTTATAGTTTCTAAATGAGGTATAGAGATCGACCCAAAGAAGGTCAAGGCTATCTTAGGCATGCCTCCTCCCCAAACACTACGACAGCTTTGCACTCTTCAAGGAAAGCTTCAATCCGTCTGGCACTTCATCTCCTAGTTGTAGATAATGTACGCCATTTGCACATTTGTTGAAGAAGGATGAAAACTTCAAGTGAGATCCTTTATGTCAACACAGCTTTGATCAGCTCAAGTAGTATCTCACCAATCCCCCTATCTTGGTTCCACTAGTTCATCCCTTGATCTTGTACATATCAACAATGCCTACTACTCTAGGGGCACTGCTAGCACAGTTCGATGACTATGGCAGAGAAAGAGCCATCTACTACATCAGTAGAACCCTAGTTGGTTATGAACTCAATTATATTCCTATGGAAAAAGCTTGTTTGGTAGTTGTCTTCTCAACTCAAAAGCTTCGCTACTACATGTAAAGTCATACCATCCAACTAGTCTCCAAGATAGACCCTCTCAAGTATATGCTCTCTAGAGCAACACTTATAGGTCGTTTGGCCAAATGGGTTGTGCTCCTTAGAGAATTTGACATCTAGTATGTGGATAGAAAGGCAATCAAAGGGCAAGCTATAGCAGATCACCTAGCTAATGTACCTCTAATAGATGCATATCCTTTGATCACAGAATTTTCAGATGAACATATCTATCTAATTGAAGAACAACCCCCATGGAAACTTTATTTTGATGGCTCATATACATCTCATGGATCAGGGGTAGGAATATGGTTGGTCACACCTCAAGGAGATTACATTCCAAAAGCTTTTAAGCTACAATTCTTTAGCACCAACAATATAGTTGAATATGAGGCTCTCATAGCAGGATTAAAGATAGTCGCAGAATGGAACATTACTGAGTTACAAATCTTTGGTGATTCTCAACTCATCATCAAGCAAGTCCTCAATAAATATCAAACCAAAGATGAAAAGCTCTTACCTTACAAAGAGCTAGTTGATCAGCTAACCCAACATTTTACAAAGCTTTAGTTTACACAAGTGCCTCGAATGCAGAACAAAGTAGCAGATGTTATGGCTACTATCGGCTAGCTCTTGGAAATTCCCCAAGCGGCTACACAGTATAAGTTTTTAGTCAAGCAGCTCCTCACACCTTCCTATGCGAATGATGACTCAAATCGTGTTTGTATCTTGGTTGGTCCCCAATCCCCTTGGTACCATGAGATTCAAGCTTACCTTAAAGATGGTATCATCTCCCCTCACCTCACACATACCTAACACCAAAACCTCATTCAAAAATCATCCCACTATGTTATCATAGCCAATACCCTATATTGTCGGGGTTATCATGATACTCTCTCTCAATGTTTAGATGAAAATGAGGTCGTGATGGTGTTAAAAGAAGTACACTCTGAACTTTGCAGTGCCCACACGAGTGGTATTGTCCTTGTGAGACAAATCCTTAGAGCAGGCTACTATTGGCCTACCATTGAAGAAGACTCTTGTGACTTTGTTAGAAAGTGTCTCCCATGTCAGTAGCATGCAAATCTTGTGCATGCTCTAGCATAGGATCTACAGCCTATTGCACCACCTTGGCCTTTCACTTGTTGGGGCCTTGATCTAGTTGGAACTATCACACCTCTCTCATCTGATGGACATAAATGGATAATAATAGCTACAGACTATTTCACTAAGTGGGTGGAAGTAGTCCCCCTAGTCTCAGCTATAGGAGTTTAGGTCTCCAAGTTCATCTTGTACCACATTGTTTGCTACTTTGGCATCCCATCCATCATCTTCACCGACCACAGAGGTAACTTTGAAAATCTCAACATGGAAGAACTATGCACTTCCCTCCACATCTATCACTACTTTTCTAGCCCATATTTCCCACAAGGTAATGGCCAGGCAGAGGCAACTAACAAAACCCTCCTCAAAATCCTAAAGAAAGTTGTCAATGATTTTGGCCGCGATTGGCACCTACAAATAAATCTAGCTCTATGGGCCTATCGAACCTCCTTTTGTACATCCACAGGCACAACTCCACACTCCCTAGTTTATGGTGCTAAAGTGGTACTACCTATAGAGGTTGAAATTCCCTCCTTGTGCATATCTTTGTGAGGGCAAATATCAGATGAAGAATATAGAGTAACTCAGCTCACCCAAATAGATCTCTTAGACGAGAAGTGACAACAAGCCTATGATCATCTCACAGTCTATCAAACTCATCTGAAAAGGAATTTCAACAAGAAGGTGCTTCCATGACACTTTCAGCCAGGCAACATGGTCCTTAAAGAAAACATGAAAGTCCAAGCCGATCAAGAAAAGAACGGCAAGTTTGAACCTACATGGCTTGGTCCTTATGTTGTCATTGCATCCTTTGGCTCCAGATCCTATCAACTATCTACAATAGAAGGAGAACTCTTGAATGATCCTACTAACATCATTCATCTCAAGAAGTTCTATGCTTGAAGATCCTTGGTATACCCAGCTTTTGAAAAATACAAAAAAATAGTAAAGAGAAATAAGCGTCCAATGGTGAAAACTTGGCAATTCAAGCGCCTTGGATAGGTACCTTGGTGAAAACCTAGTAATTCAAGTGCCTTGTGTACTAAGACTAATCCATTATCTATCACTATCCTATCCCTCATCCATCCACTCACAATCCAATAAAACACCTACTTGTTCCCTTGGTGTTTCGACCAAATATCCAAAATCTAATGGAGCTTGTAAATACCTCTTGTATAGCTTGTAAATCTTGTACCTAAGCTTGTAAATCTTGTACCAAAGCTTGTATCATACCTTGTAAATCTTGTACGATCCCTTGTATTATAGCTTGTATATCTAAATCTTGTCTAAATTTGTACCATATTCCAGCTTGTAAATAATCTTGTATCCTAGTTTGTATCCTATCACATGCACACAAAGAACCCCATTTTCACTTAAGCTTTTTGCAAACCATCTACCTATCTACCTATCAACTATTATAGATATCCCACCCTTCACAAACATTTCTCTCTCACAAAACCAGGACATGAACAACCTTGTACATTTGTAACATATCTTGGTCTGTCAGCTTGTACATCCTCTTTAACTTAGTACCATTGTATCTATCCAAATTTTGCGTCAATTCATCCTTGATCAACATCTTGCACACATCACACAAATCTTGGTTAGCAATTCCAATGCATCCTTTAGCTAGATCTCCTATCACCAAAGTTTTATCCTTCTTAGTTTAGCTTGCCAAATGCATCACTCATCCAGATCCATTAGCTTAGGTGCTCTCCGATAGATCCTTGTAGGATATAGCTTTCCTCATGTCTGGTCTTGGTCCGTTAGTACCTCATCCTACCCATCTTATTGTCAAACGATTCTCTTTTGGATTTTCACTTTCTTTTGATTTGGAATCTTCCCTTTTTGGGTCTTGAAGTATCCTTTCCAAGCAATCTCCTTGTTCCCTCCTCAAGGTTGCCACGATCTTCCATATCATGGTATACTGCAAATGGGGCAATCTGAGTGTAAGGTCTTGATCAAGTCTTTTGTTTATTTTTCTTTTCTTCTTGTGGGTTACCTAGTGTTAGTTCCACTCTGATTCTTTTGAGATTCATGTGTGCTGCTAGGGCAATCCTTGCATGTTTATTTTGAGTCATTCTGTTAGTTCTTTGGATAGTTGGTGACATAGCCTTGATGTTCTTGGTAACCTTGGCAATTAACCAATAGTCCTATAGTAAATCTAGTGCTCAACTACATGGTGGTACTTCTCTTTGAAGTATCCCCCTACTCAAAAAGCTTCAATGGATTCCCTTCATCTCCATTATCCCTCATCCATCTCTAGCATCTGTCTCTCCTACCCCAAGCTTATGCATCAGTATCTCTTTGGATCAATCTTCACTTTTAGCTTTAGGGATCCACAATCCTAGTCTTAGGGATCCACCAATCCAATCAATCCACCAAGCCTCATCTTTCGAGATCCACAATCCTAGTCCTAGGGATCTTCGAAACCCATCTTCTGCCAATCTAACTCTTTGAAATCTTGTTTCATTAACTTTTATAATCCCCTCATCCTTCTCCCTATCTTGGATTCCTTTTTATAGTGCTCCTCTCCTTCATCCTCCACCTTCCCTAAAGTCTTAAGCTTGCTTCCTCTTGTGCCTCTGATTCTCCCTTTATTATTCTCTCATAGTGAGAGTTTGAGCTAATTCAACCCCTTCTCTTTGCCAATTTGAGTCTCCTTACTCATCCTAAAATCTTGTATGTTTCAAAAAATTGTCAAGCCTTGCTTTCTCTCCCCGCCACCTTCTTTTGGGGGCATCTCTTAGTCCATTCTCTCCTCTTCTACTCTAGCCTTAGGCATCTTATTTTCTTATCTTTGATGCCATGACACTTGCGGCATCACATCAAAGAGGGGCAAAATGTAGACACCTAAAATCTTTTAGAAAATAAAGTATTTTTATTTTCTGAAAAAGTCTCTAATGACATCATCATCTATTAATTAATTAATTATTTAGTTGATTAATTTATTTTTATGCCACTAAATCCCTTTATCCTAATTAAAAATATTTAATTAAGGAATCCCTCCCAAAAATGTTTAAATTTTATTCGAACATTATTTCCTTATTTATTAATTATTTAATTAATAAATTGACCAAAAATCTCAAAATAAATAATTTACTTATTTTTTGCCCAAAACTTGGCCAATTTCCTTAAGACCACTAACCTCTTCCAAAATCTTCTAATCCTTCTTTAATTTCAATTAAAGGCTAATCCCATCACTTCCTTACCTTAATCCCAACTCAAAATATTTAATTAAGATTAAATATTAATCCTCATATTTATTAAAAATGTTTTAATGAATATCTCCTCAACCCAAACCTTTGAGATAAATAAACTTTATTTATCCTCATCCTAGGAAGTTCTAGACTCTTCTAGAAAGTCTTCATCCTCATCCTAAGTGTATCCCTAATCCTCCATTTAGCCTAATCCACCCCATCCACCCATACTAACCAAGCTTAGCCACTAACTTACCTACCCTCATTAAATGCCATCCACTTGCATATCTCTAACATCCCTAATCTAAATCCTAAATCACCTCTAATCCCCCCCCCCCCCTAACGTTGTCACATTCCCTAAGCAAGCTTAAGACTTTCCTAAGCCAAGCAAAGTCAACAATCTCCAAAATATCCCAACCACCAAGCCATAAATGCTCTTACAAAGCCATAAAAGACTCTTACAAACCCATTCATTGCTCTTACAAGCCATTATTAAGGTTTGTTATGAAGATATTATCCTTGAGCCTCCTTTGTTGACTCATCCTTGCCCTTTCCTCCATCCACTCACCCTGTGACATGTGTCACTCTCTGATTGGTTGTAAGGAAGCACAATCCATGTGCTCTCCTCTGATGCAATCTGAGTCCTCCATGAGCTTTTTCCCATCCTTTCATCTTAGCCCTCAAACCCCCAAGCCCTTAGCCTATAAATTGAATCCCCTCCCAAGCCATTTCATCACAATCCTTGAGCTAAAGTTATAATGCTAGTTTGAGAAACAAAGCCCTTAACTATACCCTTATAATGCCAAATTGAGAGCTCACAAAGCTACCAAATTTTCCATTACCCATCCCCACCATTGAAGCAAACTTGAAGCCCTTTAAGCATACATAACAATCCTTTACTTAGACTTATCTACCAAGCAAAGAGCTAATTCCTATTGGGATAGTCCATTCATTTGGCTCACATTCCTAATTAGGGGTTCCTCTTTAGTCTCTCATATATGTTATATTGATCTTGTTAGTTAATGCTTTGGTTTTTAAATAGATTAGTGTTTTATTGCTAACATATTAGTGTATACACTTGATAGGGTAATACATGTGGTTTTCCAAGAAAACCATAAACTCTAAATACAATGGAAATTGCATATGGGATGATATCTCCCCAATTGTGACTTACCTTCAATCCTTTTTCATGATCCTTTGGTCTAATTTTTTCTAATAGCGATTGAGGTACCCTAGGGCTATCTCCAACCAATAATATTCTAAACCTGGAGGCAAAGTACCTATCAAATCTGACAAATCTTGCATCAGTCACCTCCCATGTCATGTCTACACTCCACAATTGAATTGCGAGCTTCTCTCCATCTCTCTCCAATTCCAATTTCATTTCTTTAGAGAAAAAGGAAACTCCCTTATACAAACATATGTACATTAACATGGAGTACTAGCAGAAAGGCTTATCAACTTTAGGCTTAGCAATACCCATCAATCTAGTATGAACCTCTTCCACCAAGAGAGTAGTGAAATTGAAGATAAAACTCATACCATGCTGAAGGGTTTGAGAAATGATGAAAATAATAGAGCCTAGGATGTGATATTGTTCATCCATTCCAAATATCTTGTAGAGAGAGAAACATGGGGCTTGTGCTCTAGGATTGAAATATTTTCTCAACAATGGCTTTGGAGTATTTGGTGTACAACCAAGGGTAATTGTCCTATCTTGATAAAATCTTCTTGTAGTGGTCCTCCCCTCAAATATACCCTCTATATGTCATACCTATCCTAGAGATCTTTCGTATCTATCTTCTCATGCACTTCATGGTTAGGGTTTAATTTGAAACCCTCTTTGATCAATTCTGGTGAAACCATGAAAAGATTATTGCTAGCATGATTCTTCACTATATTGTAAGTAAATCATCATCAAAGAAAACCCTTGGGATAATTAGCTTTCCAATGTCAAATTCCCATACATTAAGAAGCATTGAGTTTTCTTTCTACAAACCATTTACAAAACAACTCTAAACCCACTATAGATGTCTTAGCATCTCTCAACCAATTTGTTTTGTCATCAAAACCCTCGATGATAAATAACCTAGGGTTCTTTGATATGAATTCCTTTCCTGTAGAAAGTTCATTTATGGATTGTGACATTTTCACTAAAAAATCAGCATGCACAACCCTTTTTAGGTAATCTACTTTGGAGGCATTTTGAACAATTATCTTACTGTGAATGTATTTTCTCAATTAGCCATAAATTCAAACATTTACTCAATTTTCCTATTTATTTCTCTAAAAAATCATTAGCAATAAATTGAAACCCTTAGAAAATGCACCCTTACCTATAGATATATTTGCTTTGTTGATAATTCTACAACTTTAGTGTTCAATAATGAAAAATCAAAAGTATTATTGTAAATTTACTCTCACACAAAATAACATTTATCAAAATTAATTGTCCCAATAGTCATATTTCATGTCATGCCATAGAATTTAAAATCTAGACATTGATCTTTATAAATCAGATGACTTAGCTTTAAAATCAAATGACTATGTTACCTTTCATGAAACTAGCCACATGTCATCAAAGCACTTCCCTGCATTAACTAAGTTTGAGTAGTTTCAAATTGTGGGAAAGTGTTGATCGTTGATCTCCTGATGATTGGTGATCATGAAAGTTATTTGGTATTATTGCACTTGCCTTTAATATTTTGGGCCCACTACAGATTCACCCTCCAACTCATTAGACATGCAGACTACTGAGAAAAGTAACATAAAAAATTTGGCATGTATTTGACCTTAGCATTACCTAGAAACTTTTGAAATGACTGACCCCACATGGCCACATGTTGTAAAGTCACTTCCTTGCTTTCTCTAAAACTCATGCATCTTTATAAAGCAGGAAAATGCCCATTGTTGATCTTCAAATCATTGACGGTTCCACAAGATTCACTTTACATGAAACTAGTCATCAAGCTCATCCAATGAAATTGACCTAACTTTCCAAGTGTTCTGACACTTTTTTGATTGTTCTAACACATTTCAAACTTGGTAGACCACAAGAGAACTGACTGCAATAATTACATGTGTCATCAAGGCACTTCCCCACATTCTTAAAGCTCATTCATTTTCATATTGTAGGAAAGTGCTCACCATCAATCTTCATATGATCTATGATGCAATAAATCCTTTTAAAATAATCCTAGTTTCCAAATTCATCCAATGAAATAGCTCAAAATTTCCACTGTGTCCTGATAGTAGCCAAACAACTCTAATATGTTCGGATAAGTCTATCCTTTTGTGGCCTATAAAGGAAATGACATCAGTCATGCTATGTATCACATTTTGACTTCTCTGCTTTCTCTAAAGCTTAGGCACTTTTGTAATGTAGAAATGTGCCCACCATTGATCTTCTTTTGATCAAAAGTTTGACAAGATAGACCACACCAAAGTTAAAACATTTTTATTAAAGTAAAGGTTAAGGTAAAAGATTTTTGTGAGGTTATTTTGAAAATATATACGTGGAAAAATTAAAGGAAAGATTTTCTAAGGGAAAAATTTCTCATGTATTTTTAAAAGAACCAATACAACTTATTTATTTAAAATCTAGGGCATGTGGAATTATTGGCTTCATGAAATTTGAGGTCTTTATCTATGGCAAATGAGTTTGAAACACACATGATCCCTAGATTTAATGAATCAACTAGGTTTTCACTATAAAATACAGAAAAAATTTTGGATGTGAAAAACTAGGCCAATGTGTTGTACCTTTGATAAATCCAAGCTTAGAGAAATACTTGTCCAACCTTGTATATGAGGTTCTAGGTGCTTGCTTCAGACCAGACAATGTTTTCTTTACTCTACTTACAAAATCTTTATCTTATGTTAGAGGGAATCCATCAAGATGCTCAATGTAGACTTCTTATTCAAGTTCTCCATTCAGAAAAGCTGATTTCACATCCATATGATAAACCTTGAAATTCTTTCTTACTACATAAGCCAAGAAAATCTTTACTATGTCTATTCTTTCCATAAGTGCATAACTTTCTTCATAATCTATGCCTTCTTGCTATAAGTAACCTTTGCAAACAAGTTTGGCCTTATTTCTCACAACCTCTCCTTACTCATTCATCTTATTTCTGAATACCCATTTGGTTCCTAGAACATTATTGTCTTTAAGTCTAGGAACTAATTTCCATGTTTCATTCTTCACAATTTGATCTAGTTCTTCTTTCATTGCTTGCATCCAGTGATCAACCTTACATGCCTCATCTTTGCTCTTGGGTTCCACTTGAAAAACTAGACACAATTATTCACTCACTCTATTCCTTGTCATCACACCTTCATTCTTTCTCCCAATTATCTACTCTGGAGGGTGATTCTTTGTCATGTTTCTACTAGAAAGTAGGAATTGACATCTCAACTCTAATCTCCTCCCTAAGTTCAGATCTCTGATATTCTATATGCTCAACATATACCTCATTTTGAAAATCATTTCTAGTCTCAAAAAGAACTTTAGCATTATTTCTAACAAATCTAGAATTATCCTCTTCTTCATCAGAATTATAATCTACCATCTTCTTTTTAGTACCAAAATTTTCATCAATCCTTACATTTGCATACTCAACTATTGTCTTATTCTATAGTTGAACATCTATATTCTTTACTTTTCAATGAGTAACCAAGAAACATACCTTCATCACTTCTTGGATCAAACTTACCAATATCATCATCTCTCTTTATGTAACACTTACTTCCAAATATTCTAAAACACTTGAGTGATGATGAATGACCAAACCATAACTCATAGGGTGTCTTGCTCATACCTTTCCTGATATGTACTCTATTTAGAGTATATACTATAGTGCTAATTGTTTCTCTCCAAAATTTCTTGAAACATCATTCTCAAATAGCATTGCACTTGATGCTTCTTCTACTGACTTATTCCTTCTTTCAGCAATCCCATTTTGTTTTGGTGTTCTAGGTGAAGATAACTATCTTTTGATTCCATTATCTTCACAAAACATGTTTAATTCTCTAGAGGTGTAGTGTCTTTCTCTATCTGATCTTAAACATTTAATCTTGACACCAAATTCATTTTTAACTCTATTCTTGAATATCTTAAATTTCTCAAAATCTCTAGACTTCTCTTTAAGAAATGCCTTGCACATCATCCTAGTGAAATTATCAACAAAAATCATAAAGTACCTTTCACCATAGAATCATCTAGTTCTTGTAGGACCACTTAGATCTACATGAACAATCTTCAATTTCTCCATAGTAGAGAACTTTCTAGGAAAATAAACTTTCCTTTGCTTAGCCAAAGTACATTCTTTGCAGATAACATTATTAGGTTCAATAATCTTAGGCATATCTCTCATTGCAAATGTACTGTTAACTTTCACAATAATATCAAAGTTTATATGGCATAAACTTCTATGACATAAGCAATAGTTGTCAACCTTAGCAACCAAACATGTTATTTTAGTATGATTCAACTAAAATACATTACCTTTAGATCTAGTTCTAGTACCAATTAGCTTACCATCTTTGTCTTTGATAATGAAAATCTTCTCTATGAATTGCAAAAAATATCCCTTGTCTACCAATTGTCTGACACTTAGAAAATTATGTTTCAAAGCATCAACAAAGTAGACATCATCAATGTTAGTTTTACCATCAAGAGTAATAGATCCAATCCCTATAATATGACAGGTTGCATTGTTTCCAACTCTAACAATAACGCCATCATGATTTCTAAACTTAACAAATTTGTTCATATCACAATCATGTGATGTGAACATCCACTATCAATTATCCAATCAGATTTCTTCTCAACTTGGGTAACTAGAGCTCTCTCTTCTCTTATTTCTCTATCAAGATCATCTTCCTTGATAGCCACAAATCCTAGTTCATCATCACTTTTAGTCTAATCTCTCTCATCAGATTCTTCATCTTCATTAGCATATAAACAATGTCTATCCTTATCTCTTCTAGGATTAAATTTTCCTCTAAAAAATTTCTATCTATTGGGACGTTTAGATGCATAATGACCATATTCATCATAAGTCCAACATTGAAATATTTTATTACCATCTTTCTCTCTTCTTACCAGAAGGGCTATTCCTTCTTGAATCTTCTTATCTTCTTCAGATCTTCTACTACTAGAAAAGTCTCCTCTTCTACTTGCACTTCTTGATAGATTATGTTGAATATGGTTCTCCAAAATGTCTCAATTATGCTTCTACAGACTCTAACCTTCTAAGAAATGTTTCTTTCATGAAATCTTGGGTGTAGGGAATTACTAGCTAAATCATCTGAGCTATTTTCTTAAATGGTGGTGTTAAACTTTTAAATACCTTCAATATAACCTCATCATCTTGTTTAGTTCCACCAAGAGATTGAATACCTACAATAATTTCTAATATTCTACCAACACAGCTTCTTATAGAATCATCTTCCTTCATCTTAGCATCTTGAAATGCACAAATCCAATTTTACAATCTTATTCCTTTTGCATGATCATCAACTTCAAAAATAAGTTCTAGTGCTTTCCAAATTTCATGAGAAGTTTGAAATGTTTTTACTTGATTATATTCATTTTCTAGAAGAGCTAATAGTAGGGCTTCTCTGGCTCTCATGTTACACATGAATAGATCTCTTTCTCCCTCATTTCATTCCTCTAGCTTTAATTCTTCAACAATTTCTTTCTTAGCTTTCATCAAAATCCAATATCATGGACCCATGCATAGCAGACAAGTCTTCATCTTTTCCTTCCAACTATCATAGTTGGCCCCATCAAATCTTGGACTATCCATCTAGAACATATTCTCCATTGATATCCCAAAGTTGTTAAGCATTATCTTCAAGGACCTCATGCTCTAATACCAATTTTTAGAATATATAGTTCACTGATATAACTGGGGGAGGGGGGGGGAGGGAGGGGGAAGGGGGTGGAGGGGGTGTTAATTAGTTATCCAACTATTATCACTTTCACTTATCTTAAACAATCTTAACCATATGAGTAATGTTAACTAAAACCACAATAATATACTCATACATAATTAACACGAGAAATTTTAACTAGGAAAACCCTTGATAAGAGGGAAAACCCTAGTGGTGATGGTACCCACAAGATGATGTGCTAATATAAATATTCCTTATTAGATGATACACCTTGTTAGGAGTCTATGACAACATTTAGTACATGTAAGTCCTTGTTAGGAGACTTTGAATCCCTATTAGGTGATTCCAACCCTATTAGGAGTTGTACCAATGCTATTATGAGTGGTGGAAGATAGCTAGACCCATTTCCCAAACAACTTCAAGGTTAATAAAAGAACCCATTTTCCAAATGATCTCTGTATATTTCCTTAAAGAATAATAGAACTGAAATGTACTTCTTCCTCTATCTCTATCCTATCAACTAGACTATTTTTCCTTCAAATCTTGTAACCAAATCTCATACAATGCATCGAATGATCCCTTGGATTTCTTATAGACATTTAGCAAGCATTTTTCTCCTTATTGCACTACACACTAATACTTCACATTGCACTTGATATTTTAAATCAAGATACTTTACAAATAAGAAAAATAACTTTCCTTTATATTTTATCTTCATAGTAATTCCTTGAGTTAGCCTTAAGGAATTCCCAATTAATTAAAATAAGATAATCAATTAATTCATAATTATAACAACACTATCAGTTCACAAACTATAGAAAACTTCACACGCGTGAAACCATGTCTTGTGCACAAGCTGAAATCATCATACAACTATCCTCTATCACTATGTGTTGCACATCTCTTCATTACATCTCAGATGAAAGATAGTGATAGATCATCAGAACTCTATTTTCCAATGCTCTGTTTCTGCATTGTTTCCAATAAATCAAGTGCAATGTTTGTAGACCATTGACTCAAACTTATTCCTCTTAACCACATCATCAATACAACCTCAAGAAGGTGCCCTCTATTGTGTATCATCTAAAAATTCCTCAACTTTTGCATGTCATAAGATTATTGGTTGCTATTCTTCCAGTCTTTAAAAAATTACTACTTTATTGATATTAATGACAAATACAATCATGAATATAACATATCAATACTCTCCAATACCTAGGATACTCCCCCAATGTAGTATCATTAGTATTTATGCTAACACTTCTCCACTTTGAACTCTACAAGATTCAAACAGGTTTACCTAGGAATTAATACTTATCCACTTAATGTTTATATTCTCAACATGAACTCCATAAATAACAAATGGTTTAACCTTCTTTCTTCTAACTCTAGAATATTAAAAGAGATGAAACACAACTACTTTATCAAACCCAAGAACTTCATGAGTCAAGAACATGCTAACATTTCAAACTTCAACAATAGAACAAAATAGTCAAAGATTGATTTATATGAATTTTGCATTATGTAAAATATCCTAAGTTGATCAACTTCAAGGACAACCAATCCCTTATCTATTGGACAATAAACTGATAGGAATTAGACATCTACTTATAGATCTCATCTTAACATTTTGTAATAAGATTATCATATTCATTTCTAGATCTCATGCTTATCATATCTTCAATGAAAACCATAAAATTCTTCCAATTTACATTAGGCATTTTTATAAACCATTAGATTATTAGCAAAAGAAAATTGAAATATAATTCAAAATGAATTACAACTGAAATTTAGTAAAATTTGTCATTAAATCTCAAAGAACATAATTGAGATGAGTGAAAAGATAAGATCTAGAATAAACAACAAGCTTTCTACATTTATATTAATTTCTTTGAAAATGTGTACAACTCAATGACCATCCCTATCAAGACATAACACAAACAGACTAGAATATGTTAACTTTCTATTCAAATATGGTATGCATGGACCGACTCAGAATGTACAAACTTAGTTCAACAATATGAAAACTTGGACCCTCCTCTAGCCTTGGAAACTCACTTATATAGTGTGAATTGCAAAAAGCTTCAGGTCTAGAGGGAAAAGGATAACTGTTCAAAACAAAGATTTACATATAGGACAAAAATGTCACTTTCATTACTGCACAAGAAGAAAAAAAAATTGTGGCCTTTTTCTCAATAACTAACTAACATTTTTATTTTCACCTTTGTGGAGGGGCTAGTTCTTTTTTTTTAGTTTCTTGTTTCTACACAATACCTAATGATTATTCATTTTCATCTTGCATTTCCTTAGGTTGTAGAACCACCTTTTCTTCTTCTATTATTCTTGGCTCTGATACTTTAATATTTGTAGCATTTGGTTGATCATCTTCTTTGTCAATTGTTTGAACAACTTTGTCAACAAAATGTAGTTCTTTTGTAGGTGTTTATTTTTACTGCATTCTATCCTCAGATACCATCTATAGTAGTTGTGAGGTTGAAGAAGATTTTGTCATCCACTTGTTATGAGTAGTGTCATCTAGAAAATTGAAACTTAGGATTTTTCTTTTTCTTTTAAAAATATATTTTCCCAACTTCTTTATCTCATCAAAATCCTATTGGAAAGAATCAAAGAATATTTGGACTTGAACAACCTCCTTAATAATCCTTGCAAACCAAATATAATTCTCTTTGTTTACAACTTCCTTTATTTTGACACTTGTGATTTCTTTTAACTTATTTCCCCACTCCTCCTTACTTTTTATGATGTTTATGCCATTTAACACATGAGGAAAAAGGTAAAAATTCCTATTGAGATATTTATAAAAATATATTTTCAATTTCCTTTGTAATATATCTCTTTTCTTGTCAAAATTCAATAGATCATTTTGTTGGTCATATGTTTTCTCAATCTAATCATCAATTATATTGATGACAATAAAATAAAGAGTAGTGATATCATCCTCCCTACTGATCCAATTATTCAAAATTTCCCTCAAGGTAGTTTCATTGTACTCTGATTATTTCCAAATAGTTACCACCCTTGACATTTCTAAATAGAAAAGAGATTAATTTATTTTGTCAACCAAAAACAAAATTGTGTCCCTAACCCTATTGACATACTAAGTGTGCACTTGTACTTGTGTTGCCTTGCATTTTACCTTCTCCTTGCTCAACTCATCTGCAGTGTAAACATCCTAATGTTGAGGTGTCCTAGGTATCTCCACAATAGGTCTAGTAGGAGGTGGTGGAGTAGGAGAGGTTGCAATCAAAAGCTACCTAGGTTTTTTTCCCACCTTTCTTTTGGCTTGTTGCTTATATAAATTTGAAATGATTTTCTCCATTTCACTTATTTTCCTTCCCCTCTCATCATATGATTCTAGTGCCTTTTAAAACTTCATATATAGCTCAAGGAATTTATTATCATCCTTTGTGCAACTACCTCTAAACCAAAATCAGCTACCTCTTTATTCATTCAAGAAACTTTCTCACTATCCACTTCCCCAACTTTGTAAACCACCAGGCTTCTTGTGTGCTCAGCATCTAAATTTTCCTAGAGTCTTGTCTTATCCTTCTTTTGGATAGACCATATTACTAGGGCCTTGCGATCATTGCTATATTTTATCCCTTTATGAGATTTTTTGACCTCTTCCTCGGTATTGAATTTAGTTTCTTTCTTTTTCCTTATGGCATCAAACACCATTACATTATCAATGTCCCACTCTGGGTGTATAAGGACACCTTAATCCTTAAGTAATTATCTTCCTCCTGAAGGGGTTATTTGGCATAAATCCTACATCAAACTATCTTCTATTTCCTCCTCTATATCAAAGTCCTATTTATTAGGTTTCTTTTCCTTTACTTTCTTATATTTTGCCTCTTTCTATATTGCTTCTCCACAAAAATTTAATAAAGGCCCTAGATTCCATGAAATTGTCATCATCCAAGAATATCTTGCCAACCTATTCTAAAAAAAGATCTATTTTTTTCCCTTTAAAGTCTTCAATAATGAGGGCTAAGAGTGGCTTTGGAGGTTCTTCAGGCATCCCCTCCTCTACTTTTTTTGTTGTTATTAAAACTCATCATAACCCCCTATCTATTTCAATTTCTCCCTCAAGGAGTCCTCATTATCAAAATGGATAGGAGTTTGGGAGGGGGAATATTCTTTTGCCTCTAATTAAGATTTGGCATCCAATTTCTACTCTTTTGTAACTAGTGCCAATGGTGGGCTCTTTGAATGTTGTATTTTGTACACTGGTATAGGTTTCGACCCCATATTCTTGGCAACTACATATCCTTCTTTCCTATGAAGGGTATATTTCTCTAGACTAATTATAACCTTATTATCTAATCTCCTCTCTAACTCATTGGCCTAATTAGGGTATTCCTTTATTAACACTTCCTTCTTTTCATTTAGGATTTGCATAATCCCAACAAAATGGGCCATGAGTTTATTTATTTTATCTCCCAAAAACTTTGTATCCACCAAGGGGTCATTTTTCCTATCTAAGGCATTGAGAGATTCCAAAACCATATTGTAAACCTTCCATTTTTTTGTCTTTACTACATTCTCTTGTAGAGAAATTTCATTTCAAATTATATCTTTAGAAAAGTAAACTATTTTTTCATATGATTTGGCCTTAGGTCTTTTCATGAATATTTGATAGAACCCTTTTCAATCTATGAAGTGAGAATGAGATTGAGCAATTTGATATTTGACAAGAAACTTACCCAAATATCTCCATCCTCCGTTGGTAAGCACAAAATTGTGAATGACTACAAAATTTGGAAAGATGGTTCCCCTAGATCTTCCCACCAATTCCCTTTCTTCAACTCCACCAACCTATCATAAGAACTCAATGATTCCTACTTTTAGAGGCACTTGGTATGGGAGGACATGAGGTTTACCTTGGAAATGATATACTCTAAACAAAGTTGAAATTGAGTAAGGGATAATGTCTCCCTAGTTGTGACTAACCTTCATACCCTTAATATGATCTTTAGGCCTGATCAACTCTAGTAAGGGTTGGGGAATTAGAGGGTTGTCTCAAATTAATAACATCCTCATATTTGATGCAAAGTACCTGTCAAAATAGATAAAGTTAGCATCTTTGAATTTCCAACTCATGTTTGCACTCCATAGTTGAACTATTAGCTTACCTCAATCCTTTTCTAGCTCTAATTTCATGTCTTTAACAAAGACAAAAACACCCTTGTATAAGCACATGTACATCAAAAATGAATATCAGTAAAAGGGTTTATCAACCTTACCCTTGTTGATGCCAATTAGTCCATTACGTATCTCCTCAACTAAGTAAGATGAAAAATTAAAAAATTGATCTTATACTATTAGCATTAATGCTAATGAAAATACTTTGGGGGAGTATCCTAAGTATTGGAGAGTATTGAAATGTTTCATTTATGACTATGTTTGTCATTGATGTCAACATAGAAGTAAGTCTATGAAGACTGGCAACATTATAGAGAGAGATCTTTGTTGTATGGACAAGTTCTTTATTGTCTGGTGATGAATGGTCATGGACATGTTTAGTATAGTGTCCTAATGACATGGTTCAATATGCAACACATAAGTCAGAGACGTACAAAATTTGTACCTAATTTAATAAGAGTAGTATAGAAACAGAGTACTAGGAAAGTAGTTCCTGGTGTTTTTTTTTTATATCTTACATCTGAGATGCAATGAAGAGATGCATGGTTAGCTAGAGATATATGATAGTCTATTAGTGATGTAAGGAAGTGCACAAGCTCTAGTATCACACATGTGAAGTTTTGTATAGATTGTGAGCTAACAGTGCTATTGTAATTGCAATTAATTGACTATCTTATTATAATTAATTGGGAAAGCCTTAAGGTTGACTCAAGGAATTATTTTGAAGATATAGTATAAAGGAAAGATTCTTTCATCATTTGTTTGTATCCATTATTGCATGAAGTGTGAAGTGAAAAAAGGACAAGAGTATTTGGTGAACACAAATAAATGATCCAAGGGATTATTCAATGCAAGATACAAGATTAGAAGGAGCAGAGGTCTAGTTAAAAGGATAGTGGAAGGAAGTACTATTCAATTTTATTATTCTCCAAGGAATAATGAAAAGATCATTTGGATAGGGGGTTCATTGGTCTTGCCCTTGAATCTATTTGGGCAGTGGGTCCAACTGTCTACCACAACTCCTAACAAGGTTGGTACAACTCCTAATAGGGATTCAAAGTCTCCCAATAGGGACTGATATGTACTAAATGTTTTTATAGAACCCTAACAAGGTCCATCCTATAATAGAGAATATTTATACTAGTGCATCATCTTGTGGGTACCATCTACACTGAGGTTTTCCCTCTAATCAAAGGTTTCCCTAGTTAACATATCTGGTTTCATTATATATAAGTATATTGTTGTTTCTAATTATATTACAAATCTGGTTAAGTTTGTTTAAATTTGATAATTTTTATATTAGTTGGATAACTTATTCACCCCCCCATCTTAGATATATTGGTGGACTATATATTCTAACACATACCATACTACAAAGTTTGAGTAATCATAAAAAAACTAAAAACCCTTGGATGTGGCCTTGTGGTGTGGGGTTATCATGAATGCTAATGATACTACTTTGGGGGAGCATCTTAAGAATTTGAGAGTATTTACATGTTGCATTCATGACTTTATTTGTCATTGATGTCAACATAGTATGGTTTCTATAAAGACTAGATGAGTAGCAGACAAAGATCTTATTCATACAAACAATGGTTTGATTTTTTGGTGATGTGCGATTATGGACATGTTCAATGCAATATCCTAATGATGTGGTTCAGTGCATAGAGTCTAAGTCAAACACCTACAAAAGTTGTACCTAATTTATAGAGAATAGTTCAAAGATAAAGAATTTGAAAAGAAGTTCTTAATGTCTATTTTCTATCTTTCATCTGAGATGCAATGAGAAGATGCATAGTTATCTAGTGATAGAGGAAAATTCATTGGTGATATCAAAAAGTGTGCATACAAAGATCATTTGGATGATGGGTTCATTGGTCTTGCCCTTGAAACTATTTGGATAGTGGGTCCAACTATCTTCCACAGCTTTTAATAGGGATTCAATGTCTCCTAACAGGGACTAATATGTATTGAATGTTGTTATAAACTCCTAACAAGGTCCATACTCTAACAAGTAATATTTATATTAGTACATCATCTTGTGGGTACCATTCCCACCAATGTTTTCCCTCTGATCAAGGGTTTCCCTATTTAACATATCCAGTATTATTGTGTATGAGTATCTTGTTATGGTTTCTAATTATATTACTCATATGGTTAAGTTTTTTTTAAGTTGATAAATTGTGGTATTAGTTGGATAAGTAATTGACCCCTCCCCCCCCCCCCCCTCTCAGTTATATTGGTGGAATATATATTCTAGCAACTACAAAATTTGAGAAATCATAAAAACTAAAGACCCTTGGATGTGGTATTGCTCATCCATGCCAAAGATTTTGTAAAGGGAAATTTAAAGAGCCTCTACCCTAGGGTTGAAATAATTTTTTAATAAGGGCTCTAGTGTGTGAGTGGTCACAAGTGTAAGATGCCCTACCTTTTCAAAATGTTCTTGTAATGGTCATCCTTGAAGATATACTCTCTGAGCATCATACTTTGATATTAGATCATCTAGGTTGATCTTTTCATGCAATGCAAGGTTAGGGTTTAGCATAAAGACTTCTCTAATTACTTTAGTTGTTACCCTAAAATGGTTATATCTAGCATGGTTCTTCATGACCCTTAGCACAAGATCATACCTATTTTCCAACATTGTCAACAAATTATCATCCATGAAAATACTAGGGAAAAATAATTTTCTAATGTCAAACTCCCAGATACTGCTCAGTGGTGTATCATTATTTCTATGTGAAAACTAGTTCCTAAATAATTCTAAACCACCCATTGATTTCTCTACATGTCTCAGCCAGTTTCCTTTTTCATTGAAACCCTCATCCATTACCAGTCTAGGATTCTTGGGAACCAATTCTTTTCCTTATACTGTTTCATTAGTAGAAAGGGGCATTTTTTCGAGAAAACTATCATGCACATTTTTATGCTGATAATCTATCTTTCCAAAAAAAACATCTTTGAGGAGGCATTTTATCAATTTAGACAACTTTTGAAAATGAAAACTCTTCATTGTAATTATAGGGAATTTATTCATAAGTCATCTAATCTAAGGAATAATTTTTTTCACACCAATTCGTTGTATTGAAGATGAAAATCCAAGCTCTTCTTTTCTATGCTTCAAATCTATTTCTCTTTGTAATAGATCACAAAATTATGCAGAATTCATTCGCACGAGGTTGCCTTGAAATACCATTAATGCTCTAATTGTTGAATTGTGTATGTTACATGAATTTGAAAATTGGCCATTGATCTGGGAAAAATCTGATGGCTATGATTCAAATTTGATACTATGTCACTTTTTACTTAGTGGAACATGTGTCAAGTTCTCATATTTTTTCTTTGGTGAAAACCTAAACATTTTCATTTTTTGAAAACACAACATCCCTTGATCCTTTTACACCTGACAAATAGGAAACATCCTTGTTTTCTTAACATTCATTTCAATATATGGGCCCACTAGGACATGTGTCATTCCCTCACATTTTTTCTTTTGTTAAAAGCCTTGCATCTTCATTTTGTGTGAGCGTGAAAACCATAGATCCTCTAATATTTAACAGTTAAGATTCATCCCTATTGTTGTATTAAAAATTGGCCCAAAGGAACACATGGTAAGTCCTCACATTTTGGCATTGGGTAAACTTCAAACATCTTTATTTTGTAAGGACATAAGAATTATTGATCTTTTCTTGATCTAATAGCTGGGAGAAGTTATTAAAATTTTTCATACTTAGTACTTAGACTGAATCAAAACATACCATCTAGTACCTTACACTAAAACCATCCCTTTTGCAACTCATAACACAATTTAATCCCACACATTCCACATGTTGATTTTTCACATTCTCGCTTTAGTTAAAAACCTTACACTTTAACTTTGCAAGGATACGACCACCATGGATCTTCATTCTACAGCTGAGGAAAGTGCTCTTTCTTTAGGCTATTGAACACAATACAAGACCATAGGAACACATGTCAACCTCTCATATTATTACATTTTTTAAACATCCTGTATCTTCATTACATGACAACACAAGAATCATTGATCTTCCTTTTGATCAATGATTAAGAACATCATATATATTTCATCTTTGGGGGACCCACATGGACACATGGAAAGTCCTCCCATTCTCACTTTGGTTAAAAAGTGAACACCTTCACTCTACAAGAATGAAAGATTCATCAAGTTTGGATAGATTAGAGGGGTTTTGTTTAACTATTGAATTATGTATTCCTCAGGTTCCATAAGATAGGTGTCATCACCTCACTTTCTTTCTTTGGTTAAAAAAAATTCATCTTTATTTTGTGAGAATACAACATCTGTGGATTTTAAAGGAGATCAATAATTACAATAACAACTCATCATGAGGGTTAAGAACAAGTAAATTATGGGACATGGGCTAACCAAAACAAAACCATAGGTTGAGTAGAGACATGAGTTAGGGAAATAACCTTATTTCATGAAAGATTTCAAATTTTGATAAAGAAAAAACCCTATTAAAGAAATATTAAAGTAGTACTTAGGAATTTTTGAGGTATTTCACACTTCTACTAGGGTTTAATTCAAGATTCCTACCATAAATTCAAAACATATAACCATTAGAAACTTTTGAGAAGACTATAGAAATAATTTTAGATAATGGGGTGGTAAAATTAACACTAATAGTGAATCTATCTAGGGATGATGAATAATGTATATTAATATGAGGATTTAGAATCTTTGGCAGAAGCAGACCACATATTTGACAATTTTGACAACTTTTTCAGAGAGAAAAGAACATACATAGGAAAACACAATGAATATATATAGGGAAACACACACGTATATATAGAAATTACAATTTGTACAGAGGCTTAAACTACTATTCATGTAAATAAAAGTACCTTCAATAGAAGTACTTCTTCAAGAATTGTCCATGAAGTGGCAATTCAAGAATATCACCTAATAGTTCTTTCAAAACATATGAATCTTCACCCAATGCAAATTCTATCAAGTATGGACCTAGCCATATTGGATTGAATTTTCCATCCTTGCCTTTGTCTTTAATCCTTGCATTCCAAAGCAATACCAGATCCTCTAGTTTAATTTTTTGTGCTATTTTCTTCTTGTCACACAAGTGCTTCACTTGGATCTACAACAAAACATTTCTAATAGAATATTTTTTAGTAAACACTTATTACTTTATTCTGCTTGTCCATTTCCTTAGGGGTGGTATGGTGACAAAGTGGATCTAGTAATTCCATATTTTTCACAAAAAACTTTATATTATTTAGACCTGAAACACATTACATTATCTGTGACTATCTTCTTAGGGCAACCAAACCTAACAATTATGTTATTCAAAATAAAGTCCATCACTACTTTGCTGGTAGATTTTCTGGTAGGGATTGCTTCTACCTATTTTGTAAAATAATCATTTCCTACCATAATCCAAGATGTCCTCCACCTGATTTATCTCCAATTTTACCTATAAAGTCAATTCCCCATTGTTGAAGTGGTGCTTGCAGCTCTACTAGTCTTAATGGTAGACTACTAGAGAATTTTAGTTTACTAGTGAACCTCTGATAAGTATCACATTTTCTTACAAGCTAATGTGCATCCTTTAGAAGAGTTGGCCACCAAAATCCTACTCTGATAACCTTGTGAGCTATTATCTTAGTGATGTAGTGGCCTCTACATACTCCACCATGCATTTCACCTAGAAGTGTTATTTAATTTTCTTCATCAATACACTTGAGTAGCACACCCTTCATATTCCTCCACCATAATTGCCCACTTACAATAACATATCTAATAGCTTACAAATTTAGAACTCTCTTCTTATTATCACTCATCCTTGGTGGAGCTTTCATATACTGTACGTAAAATATTATTTCCTTTTACCAACCATAGACATCCATGTTACATGGTCCATTTTTGCAATCATCATCAAATTGGTTTATTTGGTTTTCTTCAAGATTGGCCTTTTCCATTAGCTTAGAAAGTCCTTGCCCTCTTACCAACTTGATAATATGGATATCTATGTTAAACTCTTAGATCCTATTGATCCATCTGCTTCTTCTCCCTAAGACTTCTTGTTGTCAGAATATATCTTTTGCTGCAACACTAGGTATAAAAGCAATCACAGTAGCACCTACCAAATGACATCTAAAACCTTTCACATCTTTGAAAAGGGCATATGTTTATTTCTCATTAATTTCATATTTCATTTCTATAGTTTGAAGTGATTTACTAAAAAATTCAATAGTTTTTTCATATCTTTCACCTTTCTTTTGAAGAAGAACTACTACAATAGTATGAAAGGAAGCAAAAGAAAAGATATGCATGGGTTTTGCATAATCTAGCATTCTCAGCACTAGAGAATTTTCTATGGCTTCTTTTATTTCTTAGAAAGAAGTTAATGGTTCACCTTCCTAATTTATTATTGCCCCTTTCTTAAGCATTTTGGAAATAGGTCAACTACTCTGAGCAAAATTAATTACAAACCTTCTGAAACAATTAACTTAACTAAAGAAACATTGAATACCTATGACATTTTTTGGCTTAGGAACCTTGTCCATTGTTGCTACCCTTTCTAGATCAATGTTAACTCCATTTTTTATTACTTTATGACTAATAAATTTCCCCTCTATTGCTCCAAATGTACACTTCTTTAGGTTGAGTGAAACTCCATACTCCAAAGATTTTCCAAAAAAATCTCTAGATGCCTACAATGGTCTTCAACCTTCTTGGAATAAGTTGTTAGATCATCTTGGTAGAGAACCATGAACTTATCTATTAATTCTTTAAATGCAACATCCATGGCTCTCTAAAATGTAGGTCCTAGATTGATCAAGCCAAAAGGCATCCAAACATATAAATATGTTCCCCAAGAAGTTGTAAAGGTTGTCTTGAAATGATCCTTCTCATCAACTAGCACTTGGTTGTATCTAGAAAAACATTCATCATGGACATCAATTTAGAACTAGTAACATGTTTCAGCATAGCATCCATGTTTGGCGAGCCATAGTTATCTTTCAGGGAAGAAATATCTAAATTCTTGAAGTCTACACATAACTTAATGTCACCATTTTTCTTTCTAACTAGCACTAGGGTAGACACCCATGAAGAATTTCTAATGGGCTTTATAATCCCCCCATTCCTTAGCTTCATAAGCTCTTCTCACATCTTGGGGGATAATGTGGGATTAACATGTATTTTATACTTTTTGTAGGGCTTGACATTCTCTTTTAGTGGTATAACATGTTGAAACAAGTCTTCCCTATAAGTTTGAATGTCATCATATTACCATGCAAAAACATGCCTAAATTTCCCTAACTAGTCAACTACAAACTTTCTTATTAAAGGAGAAAGAGTCTTACCTATATATACCCTTTTAGGAGATTCACTAGTCCCTAGATTAATTTCTTCTAGTTCTTTTGGTTTTTCATCCATCACATCTAAGTGTACTCTATCCTAATTATCAAAAACACTCTCAAAAACCACTAGTCCTTTGGGAACTTTGTTTTTTTTTAGTTGTAGAATTTCTTGACCAAAGATGGTATCCTTCCCATCTATATTCTCAACCAAAGTGTTGCAATCCATTTCCTGGCCATGGTATTTAACTTCATTAAGGAGATAATTCAAAATGTCTTTATCATTGTCAAATACCTACCAATTCTCTATGTTATCAGGAATGGATGGTTTGTTCCACATTTCAATCTTAGAAGCACTAGAAAATGATCTATCATTAGGATTAATGACTATATTAGCTAGAAGATCAATTGTTTTGTTATTACTTCTATCCATCCAAGAAATCTCAAAAGAATCAAATGCTTCAATCTAATTTAAACAAATATTCCTATACTATTTCAACATCTTGTTCTTTGATGCATATGTTTCCTTAATCTAAGACAACTAATTCTAAGTCTCCAATAACATGCAACTTCCTTATACCATGGATTTCAGCCACTTTTAATGGGCCCTAAAATAATCTACCTTTCTCAGTTTGATGGGGCCAACTAACTATAGGGTGAGTAAGTATCTAAATGTTATTTTTTCTAGAGATATGAGAACTACTCTAGCCTCTGACCCATCTTTAGAACTATCCCCTTCAAAATACCTAGTCCAAAGATTATGTGATTCTAGGAATTTTTTTGCTTCCTATGAAATTAATGGGACTATCTTTTCAAATTCTTAAATAGTGATCTCAACTCCAAAAGCATTCACTTCTATCTTAGGAAATAAGTAGAATTTGTATAAATGTTATCCTCAAGCATGTGGATAACCCTTGGCTCTCTATCAAACTTAATGCCTTTATCTCCTATCTGAAATGTGGAAAAAGAAAAGTCACATTATAGGCTTCCTTCCATTGCAGTGCTCCATTTTATTAAGAGAAACATTCCATATTGTGGAGGAATATTAACTACTAAGATAGTCATAGTTAGGTCAACATTAGGATAGGTTGCTAGTCTAAATGGAAAGGCATTAATTGTACTTATGATAGGGACTTCTCTACCATCCATAGCTATACATCTACCCTACTTTGTAGCCACTTTCAAACCAAGAGCTTCCATGATTTTAAATGCATGACAATATTTGAGGCTGAATCAATCATGCAATTCTTCAAGGTTTTCCCATTTATAATTAGGCTAAGCAGGGTAGGAGACCTATGTATTCTATATATGTTGCATAATAATTACCCAAATACATCTAAGGTATTAGGGACATGACTCCTTTATCTTCCTTCTCTATTACTACAAGTGGTGCATCTTTCCCTACTAATGAATCTCTATTAGTAACATTATTGTTTCCAATCCCTCCCAACCAAGAAAGGCTTTACTCTTGTGTTCATCTGAAAATACTTGTTGATGATACAATTGATACATGCTTCTCTGATTACTAATGTGAATCTCAAATTCTTCTAGATCAGATTCTTTGCCATTTTCACATAAATTGATCATATTACATGATATATCCTCATGGTTGTTCTCTTTATCTCCTTCTTTACGCTGGGTTTTTTTATTTGCAAAAAATGATTGAGACACATCACAATAGTCTGGAGAGTGAGGGGATTGGTAAATAATTCACCAAGGCATTTCCTCCATGATATTTATAGAACTTCTCTACAATGGATCTAGTATACCTTTATCCTTTTGGCCTTAGGTAGGGTTTGGAATGGACTTGACATCCTTCCATTGTGTGTTATAGGGGTAGTTCTACAATCTGGTCTACTTATTCACGTTATTATTGAATTGTGGCTTCTCACCAGGATTAGGCCTATTTGTATGGTTTGGTGAGGGATTTAAATTCTTAAGTAGATTTAGGACATGATCCATCTTGTCATTCTTAGGCTTCTTAGTTGTAACAGGCATATCACCTTCTTTCATATTTCCTCTTAGATTGAGCAATTTGAGAGTATCTCTTCTTCCAAGCTTACCAAATGCTTTTCTATTGTTTTCAATATTGACAGTTTTCTTGAAAGAATCACTTAATGTTCTAGGATCTTTATCTCTTAGAATATAATCCATCTTTCTATCAAAGTCATTAAATAAGTAGTAAGACACACATTCTCACCTAGTCTCATAACTTGAAATAATTTATACATTCCCTTCTAGAATCTTACATTAAAATCAAATGTTGACTCATTTTGATTTTTCTTAATATTATTGAATTTGTTCAACATGAAACATGCATTTGTATTATCACCATATTTCTCCTTGAACAATTTTTCTAAATCATCCCAAGAACCAATACTATCATTGGGCAATCTTCTAAACCAATCCCTTGAATCCTCAATAAGTGAGTGCACAAATAATTTCATGATCACATCCTCACACTCCACTTCATATTCATTTAGCATATCAATGAATTTTTTGTGATTTTCCTCACTAGTTAGAGCATTATTTCCTGATAATTTAGTGACCTTATCTCTCAGGTCATTGGATATTATATGGGGAAAACAAGGGATACCTACAAAGGCCATTTTCTTGTATCCTTCCATATAAATAGGCCTCTTCTAGAAACCTAAGTCATTTGAAGTACTAGGTCCAACTCCTTGGGTCTGTGCGGTTATTTGAACTTGTTGAGTTGTTGTTATTTGGTTAGTAGTTGTAGAAGAAGAAGCTAGTATTGACTGGAAAAAACTTTGGCTATTTACTACAAGTGAGTGATCCCACAATAGTGGTACCACTTTTTGACAAATTTTGACACTGAAATCAATATTTTTGAAACAAACCTCACATTTGAGTGACTGTATCTCTAAAACTATGAATAAGATAAAGAAGTTGTAAGATAGTGATTTATAGTATTGTGTTCCTACTTTGTAACCATATTTTTTAGTTTAAAAAATATATTTATCTCAAATTTTTCTTCTCCTTCAAAAAGTGGTACATATAAAATATCAAAATTTTTAAAGAGTGATAGTTCACTTGACAGGCATAACCTTTTTGCTAGAAATGATAATGAGCTAATCATAATTCAAACATACATTCATTTGAAAAGGATAACTTGAACTCCATATATCATAAATCAAATTTTCTTTTTTCAATAGAAAGCTAACTTAGTAACCAATTTCCTAGAGATTTAAAAAAAAATGGACCTAATTTATAATTTTTCTTTAAGTGTTGAAGTCACTTGATGTTCAATCATTAATCAACCTATAATGAGTTAAACTCATATTCAAAGTCTTAATGAATATAATATGTATTAAAATTATTGTCATTGGAAAGCTTGCTCCAAGCAACATAGTTTAACAATTTTTTATTTATAGTAAGAGATCATTTAATCCCATTTTTGAGGGTCAAAACATCAAATTTTATTTTTTTTCTTTAAAAAAAATTTAAAAAATTGAAACCTATGTTCACACAAACATATTTAAAGTGTTCACCCAGACACCTTAAAAGGTCACTTTCACATTGAGGAAAAATTTGAGGATAGCTTTTCAAAAGTGTACGTGGATTTTTTAAAGTAAATGCAAAATTTTGAAGGCAATGACAATTTTTTTTCTTTGTGCTTTTTTAATGAGAAACAAGAAAGGAAGACAAAGAAAACATGCAAGGAAGAGATCTCATGAAGTAGAAAAAAAAATATTTACAAAACTTTGGCATGTTATCATAGAAAAAAACAAGGTATTTAATTATACATATATATTAAATTTGTTTACTTTCATTATTTTGAATTTAATTATGTATCAATATTATGTCATGTCTAATTTGATTCATTTATAAACATGTTGTTGAAAATCAACAAGGTGAAGGAAAAGAAAATATTGAAGGAGGCTCAACACAAGTAGAAGAAGTGCATATGGGAGAAGGGTCAAAATCACTCCCTACAAAAGTTCAAGTAATAGAAGTTAGAGAAGGGTTAGAATCTTTTTCTATAGAATCTCAAATAATGAATTTTGGAGAAGGCTCAAGACTGCTCCCTATAGAAATTCAAGTAATAGAAGTTAGAGAAGGGTCAAAATCATGTACTCCTACTAGTATGGAAAAACTCATAAATATTGCTCAAACTATAAAAAATAGAATTTCTTATACAAATTTAGATCACTTACTTAAAATGGATGAGGATAAACTGAGAACACTTGTAGCTATTGTTCAAGCCTTAAGTTTGTCTAAGAAAAGGTCAATGAATAAGACAATAAGAGAAATACTGACTAAATTTGATAACATTGAAATACTTGAACAAGCTCAGTTGCTTTCAATTTCTCTTACATAAAAGAGGTTGCAAGAGGCATTGAGATTGTTTTTTGTAGACACAACATCAAAGAAGAGAAGATTTTCTAACATGCAAACTAATGTTATTGAAAATGTTAAACATTTTTTGAGAAACATAGGAAAGTGGTCTCAAACTAAAGATAGGTCCATGGAAAGAAAAGTGATTTTGATATTTGTTGTGAATAAGAATATGACCAAAAATAAATAGATATCTTCAATTCCATTTGAAATGGGTTTCACTAGGAAAACAATGAGAGAATATGTCAAGAGAAGATTAATTTTGGATGATAGTACTATGGAAAGAAATTGGGTGATCATGTGTAGAGCACCTTGTCCTAATAGGATTGATGAGGGATTGAAAGATTTAGTTATATCATTTTGGATTGATAAAACTCATCCTTCATCAAATAGTAGAGATGTTATCAGGCATAGGATTGCATCTGGTCAATATGAACATCATAAAAAATATTGGTTGGACACAACACAACATGAGTTCTATGTATCATTTTTTACTAAAACATTTAATATAAAAATTGGACAAACATTGTTTCAAATATTGAAGCCATACTTTGTGAGGTCAAAAAAAGTGTTTCAAACTTGTTGTTGACATTATCATATTTACTTTGGTCTCCACTATCAGGTATTTAAAAAGTTTGTAGAAGATACATGGTTTTCACGATGCCCCTCCTGGTAGGCAATGTGAGTTTATATCATCCATTTTATGTGACAAAATAGATGATCCAATTGGTTAAATAAATTGCATCAAAGGAATATGTGAAACATGTGGTGAATTGGAACATTTTCCTTTGAAAATTGAAAATATCAATGTAATGAAAAAGGTGAATTGCAAAAGTTACAAGTATGTAAAGAACAAAACAAAGTTGGGGAAAGGGATAAAAAGGTTGGAATATGTTGAAGCAGAGTTATATATTGTAATATTTATGGATAGATTTATGAATTTGATTCAACCTTAAATATTCATGACATATTTTTTGCAAAGTGGTAAGCTCAACAGTTTCAAACTTTGAGAGATAATTTCTTGCTTGGAATGATTGTATTAGTTGTTGATTTTGTAGAGAACTATTCCTTTGTTCATCAGAAATAAATTCAATCAAATTATTTCTTTTCTAAGTAGGTCACCATTATGGTACATGTTTGTTATAGACATGCACAATTAGATTTGGATGTCGTTCAGAGTACACTTGAAGCACAAGTCATTAAAAAGGAATATCACTTTTATATAAGTAATGATAAAGAACATGAAATTTACTATGTAGAACATTGCTTCAATGTGTCTTTTTCTTATTTGAAAGAAAGAGACATAAATATTGATAAGTATTATGTTTGGTCTAATGGATGTGTCACACAATTAAAATCATCTAGACCATTTTATGCATTATGTAGATATCACTGTAATAAAAATATAAAATACATATGGAGTTTCTTTGAGAGTGGGTATGGAAAAGGTGAACATGATGGTGTTGGAGCTTGCATCAAATGTACTCTATCAAAGTATCAAATTAACTATAAGAGAGTTTGTATAAATAATGCACATGATATTGTTGAATGTTGTAAGACACATTTTGCATCAGATAAGGTTGGAACATCATCAAGAACAAGTTGATAGGTACCATATAGAGTCTTT
Source organism: Cupressus sempervirens (assembly GCA_028749045.1). NCBI lineage: Eukaryota > Viridiplantae > Streptophyta > Pinopsida > Cupressales > Cupressaceae > Cupressus > Cupressus sempervirens. The sequence continues at coordinate 86,731,809 of CM053784.1, read as the reverse complement.
TGGGAGATAATAGGTATGGATGTGTACTTTTGTTTAAATTTTATACAATTAAGTTTTAAAATATATTTTTAAAGTTTTATCTTAATTCATTGAACTTTAAATTTAATTTTTCCATAATTTTGTAATAAACTTTCAGGTGTTAATAGAAAAAATATGCATGGATGTGAGAGGATAGAGAAGAAATGTTCTTTATATTTAGTCATGAGTACATATAATCACAATAGGACATTGAAGATGAGAAAATACTCATGTTTTTGTGATAGTTGCATTGATGAAGACTATCAAAAATGCATCAATCAAACATGTGGATATACATATGCATGGCTTTCAGTACCACTTGATGTTACCAATACATTTGATAAAGATGATGAAAACTTTGATGATATTTCATTGATTCCTAATGATTATAATCATAGCTCTAGATTGGTAAAAATGGGTAAGTATCATAAAGATTAATCTCAATTTTCTATTTAATTATCAATGAACTGTATTATATAATGTACATGTACATACTTGTTTTGCAGGAGATGTCTTTGCAATGATTGTTGAGCCCAAAAATCATGAAGGTATCAATTATTATTTATTGTGATGTACTATAGAGAGGACAAAGTTATATGATCATGAATAAAGTGATGAAATGTTGTTCTCCATATGTATTATACATACATGTGCACGTACATATATGAATTTATATATATCTAGGTAGCTTTACATCTATCAAATTTTAAAATATTTAAATTTGTGGTGTACGTGATGTTGTGATATAGGGAACATATTTGAAGCAAGATAAAATAGTCCAACATGGAATACACTTTATTGATTATCAACCTAACAACAAGGTTTTACAATACAATGATGTGGTTGTTGCCATCGGACTTTTCCTACATCCAATCAAATTTAAGATATTACATGTTATAAGTGAACATCATGGTTGAACTAGGCCTTGAGATGGTCTAATTTAATTTAAATGAAATTTCATGACCTTTAAATGTAGACATTTTATTTTTGTTAATTATAGCTCTAGATATACATGAGCACCATGGTATCAAGGATTTTTAAAATTATATTTGAAATTCAAAATAAATTTCAATTTGATAAAATATATGTTTATTGTATGTAAAAATTGATTTATATGTTTGTCAAGTATACAAATCTATTTGTTACGTACAATAATTTGTTAGAAATAATTACATCATTTTAATTAATTATTAGATATATTTCTTTGAAAAATGCATTTACAAAATTAACATACATGTTATAAAGATTATTAGATATGTCTCTTTTTTTTTCTCTCTATTCGCTTTATCTCTCTTCCCCTTCCCCTTCTCTTTTCTCTTCCCCTTCTCTCGCCTCATAATTTAGTTCGTATAAAAATTACATAAATTTAATTAATTTTTATATATGTTTCTTTTAAACATAATTTTACAAAATTAACATATATGTTATAAAGATTAAAATTTAAGCTCACATAAATCATTGTAATCCACTAAAAAATATTATTTTACTATTTATTTCTCTCTTTTCTTTCTCTCTCTTCCCCTTCTCTTTTCTCTTCTCCTTCCCCTCTCTCTCATAATTTAGTTTGTATACAATTAACATAAATTTAATTATTATATATGTTTGTTTTAAACATGAATTTACAAAATTAACATACATGTTATAAAGATTAAAATGTAAGCTCACATAAATATTTATAATCTTAAAAAATATTAAAATATACATGTACATCTCAAGAATGGAAATCTAGATCTAATATATATACTCAAATGCATTGAAGTCTCCAATAAATATGTATAAATAAAACATAAATAGTGAAATACATGTAATCCAGGTACTAAAGTACTAAATAGTAAAATAAATAGTGAAATACATGTCATCTAGCTACTGAAATACATGTATGCAAATCTCTAGAATGGATAAACATGTTTAAAAAGTATCAAATATATAAATTCATCAAAATATACATATATCTAGTACTAGTAGATGGAGCCCTCAAGACACATGCGAATAGAACAATCCTCTGATCAAGTCTGCTATACATCTTGTGGTTGAGGCACAACAACTGAGCCCTGCAAATGTATATACATTACATGTATCTAAACACATATATACATGTGTACATGAGTATGAGTGGATATATTTTGAAACATAAATAAGTTTACTAACTATTTAAAACTTGTACCTATGCACTATTAGGTGCCTTAGTAGAATCCTCTCTTTGGTGTACATGTTCTGGCCCAACACTAAATGGAATAATATGCTCGGTGACCTGTGCCTACAAAATTTATTTAATTTAATATTATATATTATATTTTTTAATATCTATTTTAACTATTTTTAGATTTCATATATTTAAATTTAAAAGTATTATCTATGTACCTAGGTCTAAGGAGCTAGCAGATGATCAGCAGACTGTATTGTATAATCTATCGATGCACCTCTAGTACTAGTGTCTATAGACACCTAAAAACCTTTAGAAAATAAAGTATTTTTATTTTCTGAAAAAGTCCTGATGACATCATCATTTACTAATTAATTATTTAATTAATTTATTTATTTATTTTTATGCCATTAAATCCCTTTATCTTAATTAAAAATATTTAATTAAGGAATCCCTCCCAAAAATGTTTAAATCTTATTTAAACATTATTTCCTTATTTATTAATTATTTAATTAATAAATTGACCAAAAACCCCAAAATAAATTAAAAAATTATTTTTTGCCCAAAATTTGGCCAATTTCCTTAAGACCACTAACCTCTTCCAAAATCTTCTAATCCTTCTTTAATTTTGATTAAAGGCTAATCCCATCATTTCCTACCCCTAATCCCAACTCAAAATATTTAATTAAGATTAAATATTAATCCTCATGTTTATTAAAAAAGTTTTAATAAATATCTCCTCAACCCAAACCCTTGAAATAAATAAAACTTTATTTATTTCCTAAAAATCTAATTTATCCTCATCCTAAGAAGTTCTAGACTCTTCTAGAAAGTCTTCATCCTCATCCTAGGAAGTTCTAGACTATTCTAGAAAGTCTTTATCCTCATCCAAAGTCTAGACTCTTCTAGAAGATGTCTTTAAACCTAATCCTAATCCCCTCCTAACCTTGTCACATTCCCTAAAACATGGGTTAAAGACTTACTAACCCAAGCCAAAGTTAACAAATATCTCCTCCTTCACCCACCCTCATTAAATGCCATCCACTTGCCTATCCCTAAGCTAATCCTAAACCATCCTAATCCATCCTCTAATCATTTGCACAATCCTAAGCAAGCTTAAAACCTTCCTAATCAAGCCCAAGTTGAAATTTCTCTCATCTCCCTCAAAATATCTCAACCATAAAACTTTATGAAGCCCACTAGGCTATAAATGACTCTTCCAAGCCCTTTTATTGCTCTTACAAGCCATTATGAGGGTATTTATGAAGATTTTATCCCTTGAGCCTCCTTTGTTGACTCATCCTTCCCCTTTCCTCCATCCTCTCACCATGTGACATGTGTCACTCCTTGATTGGTTGTAAGGAAGCACAATCCATGTGCTCTCCTCTCATGCAATCTAAGCCCTCCATGAGCTTTTTCTTATCCAAGCATCTTAGCCCTCAATCCCTCAAGCCTCTTGCCTATAAATTAGATCCTTCCCCTTTGCAAAACAACACAATCCATGAAGTAAAGTCATAATGCCATTTTAAGAAGCCATTTTACATCAAAACCATATGCCCACACCCAAATTCCAACTCCATTTGAAGCCATTTTTGAAGCATAAGCTTAAGCATACATCCTATCTATTTAGACAAAGCCACTCAACAAGAGAGCTTCTTATTGAGAAAGTTCATTAATGGCTCATATTATCAATTGAGAGCTCATCTTAGTCTATCTTGAAATTCATGAATTTTTTTTAGTTTGTAGAAGCTTTATTTAAATTTGGTTTCTATTACCATACTAACATTGCTCATGTACATTTTGGCACGCCCGGTGGGACCCCGCATGGGTCATCTTCATTAGCTTTTTTAGTCAAGTTTTGTATGTCATTTTCTAATTTTGACTAATTTTACTTGTTTTTGTGATTTGTAGGATTGTATAAATTGGTTTTGTAGGTCCACATGAGCATGAAGAAGACAAAGGAACTCATAGTCTATCTCATAGTGTTTGCAGATTTTTCAAGCTTATAGGTGGACAAAGCACTTGGAATTCTTCTTCCTCTTCTTGTCTATATTCTTATTATTCCATCTACTTCTTCTTCTTCTTCTTGTGGGAGATCTTGGCCATTTTTTTTTTAAGGAAGCAAAATCATACACACTTCTGTTTAGTGCTTAAAATGAACCCCCAAATCATACTTAAATCCATTAAAAACTTAAAATTTGCAATAAAGAAAAAATCTTTTAACAAGTGAAACTAAACCAATCCAATCATTTGCATCCTTGCAACATCAAGGTTTTAGATGCATTCATGCAAAGTTAGGAACACTTTATTTTTGGGAATTTAAAAAGAACTTCAAGTTTCTTTTTTAAAAAGTTCAAAATCAACACTAAGTGCACACTAAAATCTAAATCAAACTCAAAGCATCAATCAAGGATAAAATGAACCTCATTTGCAAATGTTTTAAAAGTTCTTTTTAAAATCTCATGAAAACTAAGAGTCCTAAATGGTTGCCAAAAATTGTCCTAAAAAGCTTTGTTATTTGTTCCAAAAAAATGTCTTGTTGCAAAATCTTGAATGTTGCTTAGGTTTTTCATGCATCAAAAAAACCTAGGAATATCATTTTTGGGCTTAAAACATGCAAACTAGAACACAAAATCTTTAATGAAAAGAAAAGTCCAAAGAGTCATTTTCACTTTTGAGTCCAAAACAATCTTGAATGATCTAAGGTTAAAACAAAGCACTTCAAAGTTCTTAAAACAACACACAAAATCTCAATCTTGAATGCTCAAAGGAAAAAACTTGAATGTTTAATCACTTGTCTTTGAATGCATGTTGCTAAAATCACTCTTGAGTGCCATGGATTAAAATCAAGTTTATTTTTTTTATGAATGCATGATTAAAACAAAAAATCCAATCTTGAATGCCATAGATCAAATAATCATCTTTTGGGGCATAAAAAGAATTCACATTTTTGAAATCTTCTAAGTTATAAAAACTAATAAAGACGCTTTGAGTAAGTTTGTAGTTGGACTCACCCTCTTTAATCACCCATCAATTTAACCATTGGTTGCAATCTCAATGCCATCTATGGGGATGGGTCTACCTAAGAGGGTGTTAAGTGCTCCACAAAGATTAAACTCCACTCACTTGGGTCTTTAGTGGTTTTTCTAAGTTAGAAAATTCCTTGAATGTGCATTAATCTCACTCACACTTTATTTGGGCATAAAAATTGGAAAAATCTTGACGTGGAGGGCCTTCGAGCGCAAGCTTGAAATTGAATCTCGCACATCTTTGTTTTGGGCTTAAAAACAAAATCCATCCAACTCTTGAATGCCTTAAAGAAAATTAATCGATACTTGACTTGGAGGGCCTCCGGGCATGCAGGCTTACTTTTTTGTTGACCCTAACTCTTCTTCTTGTATTCATTCTTTGCTCGATTTTTCTTTGTTGGTGCATTTCAAAGTTGGAATTGAACATTGTCTCTTAAACATGAGTGCTTGCAAAGTCTAGGTTAGCACACATAAGAGTCAGTTGGTAAAAAGAATAAGCATGTTTTTTGGCCCAAGGTCATCCAAGTCTTCTCTCCCCTTATTGTCTTTCGAGGCTATCTTGGGTGCATAAGATTAGGATCCAAAACCTTGTTTCTTTTTAGGAGGCCTTCTTGGAGATTTCATCACCCCTTGGATGACCTCAACTCCAACGTTCTAGTGGAGTATAAAAATTGGGAGGTGAATCCAAAGAAACCTCTCTTGGAATCAAGATTTTGTCACTCGGGCTAAGCCTTAAGGAACTTTATACCCTTGAGAAGTGAAAGAGGAAAAGTGGGTTACTGCTCCTCTCGGTTGTGTGACATCTTTTTGGTTTCATCTATGGATTTGGGCCTCATGTACCTTGCATATATCAAGGACTCCCTAGCTATAACATATTTCATCCTTGTAGAAAGCTTCCTAGGATGTTGGTGTGTTTGACGTGCTTGCTCAAAAATTTTGTCTGCTTGTTTTTTTATAGATTTTGAATGAATTTTTGCCAACTTTGGTCAAAATCCCAAAAAAGAAAAAATCTCCTAGCTCAAGGCATACTTAGTGTAGTCACTGCCTCATCAAAAAATCATCCAAGCTCCCCCACTGCAATCGAATCTATCTAGTTCCTTGCTTTAGAACAATTCCAAATCCAAAGTCTCTCCAAATCATCCCCCCCCAGCCAGCTAGCAACCCAATCCAAAATCACATCCAAGCCTTTAGAGAGTTGTTGTCATTCTGCTAGAATTTTCTATCCAATCAATCCGACCAATCCACTAGCCTCACCAAGGTTATCCCTTTGATAGAGCTTTGTCTAGGGTAATCTAGCTTTGTCACTTATTATCCCTCATCACCTTGAGCTAAAGGTTGGGATCCACAAGTGGTCAATCTCGTGTCATGCCCATAGGATCATTAGTCTATCCTTAAGTTGACACAATCTCCACCAATCCAGCACATAGGAAAGCAAAACTCACTTTTTGACAACATACCCTTGAAGTCTTCCATCCATAGGAAAGCCAAAAATCTCCAGCCAATCCTCCTTAGGTCTGTCATACAACTTTGACTCTCCCTAGGAAATCCTTCATCAGCCAATCCAAAATCTATGCTTAATCCAAATCCAACCATGAGCTTCTGTGTTCATCCATATGCAAGACCCCATCCCCACCCAACTCATCATCAAAACATGAAATCCCAAACCTATTATGATGTGTTTGGTCATATTGTCCTTGCTCCTACCACCTCCTATTCCAATGATGATGAAAATCTTGTTGACTATGATGGGTATCTTGAGAGCCTTAGAGGCCTTCCACCAACCATCCCCCAAAATCCAAGAGTTATTCCAAACTATCTAGTCATTCCATCTGATATCCCAGCTTCTCCTCTTTCACCCAATCAACCAAGCTTCCAATCTTCCACCCTCATCACACTAGCTATTCCTATCAATCCACCACCTCCACCTCTGACACACGAGTCTCCAAGGAATCTCCTAGAGAAAATACAAGAAAAGCTGCCTCCAACAGTCAATAAGCCATGTCATCTAATCCAACCATGTGAAGTAGTCAGTGATGAAGCTTCCCCATCTATAATATCACCTCTATCTCCCATAGCTACCATCCCCATACCATCCATCAAATTGCTTAAAATCCTTCCACTTCCCACAAGCGTCAAAATCCCACCACCCATCGAATTGCTCCAAATCCCATCCACATCTCCTCCTCCAAGCATTATCCAAATCCCATATAATGAACCTCATGCATCCACTCTCATCCATTCCTGTCAAGATCTTGTCCAAAAGCATGTTGAAATTTCCTTCGACAGAAAAGAAAATCTTGCCATCCCACTTATTCCCCTACATGATCCACTTCTACCATCCCCTCCATATCTAAATCCTACCATCTTACTTACTCCATCTCAAGATCCCTTTCCCTCAACCCACCCAACTCAAGATCCTATCCTCCCATCTCCTCTGCTTCATGATCATACATCTCCCATAATCCATGATGCTAGATCCATCGAAGAAGAACTAATTATCATATCTGAAGCCCCAACTCCTTCAGCTAGTAATAGACTCACATCTTGTGTTCCAAATAATGAACATCATATTGAAAAAATAAATGAAAATGTATTTCTAGATGTTGGTATCCTCGCTATTCCTGCATGTTCCCAAGTCCTTCCATCTCCACCCCAAAGTTCCCAGCCATCTTATTCCACATCTATTTTGGGCCCTCATCCTACTCCTTATCTCCAGCCCTCCATTTTGGGTCCATATATCCCTTATCTAAATCCCACACCCTTTCCATCCATTTTGGGTCCTTACATACCTAATATGAATCCTTTATCCCCTCCATCTATTTTGGGACCTACACCTTCCCCGTTTCCATCTATTTTGGTCCCATATCCTTCCTTCCCTCCATCCATTTTGGGCAATTATATCCATCCATATCCTATGTTCCAATATATCCTTCCATCCCCTCAAATCCACCAGCTAGATCATCAAAGGCACTCACCCTTGAATCCCTTCCAACCTTTAAACCCTATCACTCCATCAATTATCCCTCCATCTCCTCCATGCTCTTGTTCCCATCCCATGGCTAATAGAAGCATATTGGATGCCAAAATACAAAATCATAAATCCAAAAATCCACAAAAATCCAACTCTCAACATGTCCCTTCTAAAATACATGTTCAAAACAAGAAACATTTAATCCCAATCAAAGAAAAATTCAAGATTCCACAAAAGCCCAAGCTAAAAAAGTCAAAAATCATGTGGATACCCAAGATGCTCATAAAAGAAATGCATCTCAAAGAAAAATCTCAATTGACATCCATTCATGCTACTCAAAAAGCCTCATCCATCCATCCTTCATCCAAATCCCCATATAAGAATCCTTCATCCCCCCAATCCACTTTTAGTCCATATGCTTCTTATCTTAAATTTCCCATCCTCCATCTTCCAACTCTACTTTTAGTCCTTATCTTTCTCTTCCTCCATTTTCTCCTCAACCTCACTCAAAACCATCTTTCCCACTACTTTATCACCTCTCAAGGTGTGTGCAAATGATGATCTTTCCATTTTCCTCATCCATTTACCCACAAGCCTTATGTCTTTGCATCCATTATCTGTCAAACTCCCACCCACCATTCCACTTGTTCAATCCAATCCTTTTTCATCCATCCTACCAACATCTATGAGCCAAAAATAGCTGAAGAAAGCCAAAATCATTCTAGCTAAGTCCAAAGTCAAAAAGTCAAAACAAAATTAAAGAAAAATAAAGCATCCACTGGTGAAAACTTGGCAATTCAAGCACCTTGGACAAGTACCATGATGAAAACTTGGCAAACAAGTGTCATGCATAATCTTGCCATCCCCGGCTTAGCCTATCACCCTCATGCTTATGGTCATCTCTTGACATCCAACTTCATCTTCCAATCTATCCACCTATCCTCCACCCTCCATCTTCCATCTCACACCATCCACTTATCTCCTGTAGCTTTAGCCAACAATCCCAGCTATCATCCATCTCCCTAGCCCCTTCAACTTTTTCCATCCTAGCTTCAATCCTATCACATCCATCATAAGACCTCCTTCTGCATGTTATCTTCTGATTGGGGGCACTATATTCCTTGGAGATCTTGTCTTGTCCATCCTCCCTTGTCATTGGTATCTAGCTCTAGGCTATCCTCATGCAAACCCAATGTCATCTCTTTATATCCATCATAATCCTAGCTATCTACCATCCTATCCAGCCATCTCATCCTGCTCCTCTAGCTATCCTTGGTCACAAAATCTCTTATCATCATTGGATGCATCCTACCAAATCCATATCTTTCATTATCACCCCACCCTTAGCTTTCGCATCTTGCACAACATCGAACCATCCCGCTATCCTATCATCCTAAGCTTTTGCCTACTTGTAACTATCTTGGTTAGCTTCAGCTTGTAAATATCTTGGTCTGTCAACTTATACATCCTCTTTAGCTTAATACCATTGTATCTATCCATCTTTTGTGTTAGTTCCTCCTTGATCAGCATCTTGCACCCATCGCACATCTTGGTTAGCTATTCCAATGCATCCTTTAGCTAGATTTCCTATCACCAAAGTGTTATCTTTCTTAGTTCAGCTTGCCAGACACATCACTCATCCAAATCCACCAGCTTAGGTGCTCTCTGATAGGTCCTTGCAGGATATAGCTTTCCTCATGTCTAATCTTGGTCCATTAGTACCTCATCCTACCCATCTCGTTGGCAAACGGTTCTCTTTTGGATTTTCGCTTTCTTTTGATTTGGACTCTTCCCTGTTGGGTCTTGAAATATCTTTTCCAAGAAATCTCCTTGTTCCCTCCTCAAAGTTGCCACGATCTTCTATATCATGGTATACTACGAATGGAGCAATCAGAGTGTAAGGTCTTGATCATGTCTTTTGCTTGTTTTCTTTTCTGCTTGTGGGTTACCCAGTGTCATTTCCACATTGCTTCCTTTGGGATTCATGTGTGATACTGGGGCAATCCTTGCGTGCTTTTTTCTAGTTAGTTCATCAGTCCTCTGGACAATTGGTGAAAAGGCCTTGATGTTCTTGGTAAACTTGGCAATTAACCAATAGTCCTATAGAAAATCTAGTGCTCAACTACATGGTGGTACTTCTCTTTGAAGTATCCCCCCGCTCAAAAAGCTTCAATGGTTTTCCTTCATCTCCATTATCCCCCATCCATATCTAGCATCTATCTCTCCTACCCCAGCTTATGCATCAGTGTCTCTTTGAATCACTCCTCACCTTTAGCTTTAGGGATCCACAATCCTAGTCTTAGGGATCCACCAATCCAAATCAATCCACCAAGCCTCATCTTTCGAGATCCACAATCCTAGTCCTAGGGATCTCCGAAACCCATCTTTCGCCAATTTGACTCTTTGAAATCCTATTGCATCAGCTTTTTAATCCTCATCCATCTCCCCATCCTAGATTCCTTTTATAGCACTCTGCTCCTTCATCCTCTGCAATCCCTGAGATCTTAAGCTTGCTTCCTCTTGTGCCTCTGATTCTCCCTTTATCATTCTCCCATAGTGAGAGTTTGAGCTAATTTAGCCCCTTCTCTTTGCCACTCTGAGTCTTCTTTCTTATCTCAAATTCTTGTACTTTTCAAGAAGCCATCGAGCCTCACTTTCTCTCCTCACCACCTTCATGAGGGGGCATCTCATAGTCCATTCTCTCCTCTTCTACTCTAGCCTTGGGCATCTTATTTTCTTATCTTTGATGCCATGCCACTTGTGGCATCACATCAAAGAGGGGCAAAATGTAGATACCTAAAAACCTTTAGAAAATAAAGTATTTTTATTTTCTGAAAAAGTCCTGATGACATCATCATTTATTAGTTAATTAATTATTTTATTTATTTATTTATTTTTATGCCATTAAATCCCTTTATCTTAATTAAAAATATTTAATTAAGGAATCCCTCCCAAAAATGTTTAAATCTTATTTAAACATTATTTCCTTATTTATTAATTATTTAATTAATAAATTGACCAAAAAACCCAAAATAAATAAAAAATTTATTTTTTGCCCAAAACTTGGCCAATTTCCTTAAGACCACTAACCTCTTCCAAAATTTTCTAATCCTTCTTTAATTTTGATTAAAGGCTAATCCCATCATTTCCTACCCCTAATCCCAACTCAAAATATTTAATTAAGATTAAATATTAATCCTCATGTTTATTAAAAAAGTTTTAATAAATATCTCCTCAACCCAAACCCTTGAAATAAATAAAAATTTATTTATTTCTTAAAAATCTAATTTATCCTCATCCTAAGAAGTTCTAGACTCTTCTAGAAAGTCTTCATCCTCATCCTAGGAAGTTCTAGACTATTCTAGAAAGTCTTTATCCTCATCCAAAGTCTAGACTCTTCTAGAAGATGTCTTTAAACCTAATCCTAATCCCCTCCTAACCTTGTCACATTCCCTAAAACATGGGTTAAAGACTTACTAACCCAAGCCAAAGTTAACAAATATCTCCTCCTTCACCCACCCTCATTAAATGCCATCCACTTGCCTATCCCTAAGCTAATCCTAAACCATCCTAATCCATCCTCTAATCATTTGCACAGTCCTAAGAAAGCTTAAAACCTTCCTAATCAAGTCCAAGTCGAAATTTCTCTCATCTCCCTCAAAATATCTCAACCATAAAACTTTATGAAGCCCACTAGGCCATAAATGACTCTTCCAAGCCCTTTTATTGCTCTTACAAGCCATTATGAGGGTCTTTATGAAGATTTTATCCCTTGAGCCTCCTTTGTTGACTCATCCTTCCCCTTTCCTCCATCCTCTCACCATGTGACATGTGTCACTCCTTGATTGGTTGTAAGGAAGCACAATCCATGTGCTCTCCTCTCATGCAATCTAAGCCCTCCATGAGCTTTTTCCCATCCAAGCATCTTAGCCCTCAATCCCTCAAGCCTCTTGCCTATAAATTAGATCCTTCCCCTTTGAAAAACAACACAATCCATGAAGTAAAGTCATAATTCCATTTTAAGAAGCCATTTTACATCAAAACAATACACCCACACCCAAATTCCAACTCCATTTGAAGCCATTTTTGAAGAATAAGCTTGAGCATACATCCTATCTATTTAGACAAAGCCACTCAACAAGAGAGCTTCTTATTGAGAGAGTCCATTAATGGCTCATATTCTCAATTGAGAGCTCATCTTAGTGTATCTTGAAGTTTATGATTTTTGTTTAGTTTGTATAAGCTTTATTTAAATTTGGTTTCTATTAGCATACTAACATTGCTCATATACAGTGTCAATATCCCATCCTAATACACCAACAACATGTCTTGAAGTACCTTCAACACCACAATATCCTAAAGCACCCAAGGCAACCTGAAAGTCTGCAACTCCAGCTTCTAGTAGTGATAAGTAGATGGCATATGTAAGTGGCTAGGTAATAGTGTAGAATTAGTGCCCTGGAATAACATGTCCATGAATGATGATGATCCCATGCTCTAACTAGTACCAATCTGAGATACCCCTTGTAGTTTCTCACTGAAATCATCAAGGCCCTCAGTTATGATCTTGAAATCTCCAACTCATATGCTCAAGCCATCTGTAGAGTTTCATGAGTTTGGTACAAAATGTTGTGAGCTATGTTGTGTGGTGACTATTGCTAGTGTGGTTTGTGCCTATGAAACTATAGGTCCCTAATGCAATCTAATGGTGTCAATCACTTAGTGAATTAGTATCCTCTTGTATCAAAAATATAACTAATACCCTATAAGGGTTCCTCCAAAAAAATATCGCTAGAGCCATATGTGTGTTTTGTCTAGAAAGAGCATGAACATCACCTGGTAATGGTAGTCTAGCATCTCTATATACCCCATTAGGGAAGGTGCCTAAAGTGCTACTTGATGTCTCTAAAGATGCTCAAGCTGGATGACTCCTTCAAGTGTGAATATACTAACCAAGAGAGTTAGATGTGGTATAGGTAGTCATAGATTTGATGTGTCCAATACTGACAATTGCTCCCCTCTAGAAAGCAATCACAACTCTATCAACAATAGGAGCTAGTGCTAGAGTCATTGGAGGAAATCTCTACCTAATGAACTATCTGACATCTAGAGGTGGTAGATGCTCTACACTATGATACTGGTCACAATTTGTGAGCTGACTATGCCAATGTCGACAATAATCTGGACTATCTAAGTAGTTGACATTGATCCCCATGTGGAACTTAACATACAATTTTTTTGCAAAATAAAGAGGAATCTTATCATTATTAGGATAAAAACCATGGGTGGCTAAGAAATAAGGATAGATCATACTAGAAACAATATGATCTATGTGACAAGTCACTTGATAGCCCCTTATTAGGATTAACCACAAAAAAAAATAACAATTAAATGCAAATATAAACAATATAAGGAAATAATAAATTGCACAAAAGAGAATAAAAGACACCAAGATTTAATGTTGGTTCACCCAAACCCTAGGCTATTTTCACCAAATAATAAGTCCAATATTATTACAATCCAATGATTAGATCCTGATTATAATCCATAACCCCTTGTAGCTCAATACTACTAGAAGAATCAATTTTTGCATCACACATTATGAAAATCCCTAACCCTAAGCTATTTTATACAAGTATTTTTGCCACTTTAGGGTTGTAATTAATTATTACATGTCAACCCAAAATTATGATTAAAACTAACAATCTCCCACTCAGGGATTGATCAGGCTCCAACCTACCCTAGGTACCCTCATATGATGAAAACAAATCTTGTTTGATGACATCTTTTGGGGCCACCCTCTTGACTTCCTCAAAATATGCATTTCCCAAAATCTTAGCTCTAAGCTCCATAGATATGGTAGCTAATACATTAGGGGTAAAAGAATGATGTGCTCTAAATCTAGCAGTCAGATCCTATAAGCTCCTACATATGGTTGTACAGATCTCTCTATATACAATATCATCTAAGGAGAGTGTAGACTACTCTAATCTAGTAACCTCTTTCTTTGCAAATGAAATAGTACATCATTATCAATGCACGAAGGTGTTGTAGTAAGAGCCACACCAGGACTTGCACTAGGACCCACACCAAGACTTACACTAGGATTTGTAGTAGAATTTACACCATGAGCCGCAACATGAGCCCCACCATGAGGCATACCATGAGCCCACCATGAGCCACACTATGAGTCACACCAGAAGCTATACCATGAGCTACACCATGAGCTGCACCACAGGCCACACAAGTAGGAGACATAACAAGAACCTCATCACCCTTAGGCTAATGACTAGGTTAGTCATGTGAAGTCATATCTATAATGATAAAGCTAATATATATTTTAAATTCACATATACATACATGTGCAAAAGGCTAGTATGATCAAGCTAGAGAAATAGTTAAATCTATAGTAGTCCAGTACACAAATTTATATTTAAAAGATACAAATCAAACATAATCTAATCTACACATCTATATCATGCATGAGAAAGGGACCTCATTAGGGTTAAGATTAGAATTAGGATTACAAAACTAGGGTTAGTGTCAAGGGTAGAATTAGATATAAGATTAGGGTTAGGGTTAGAGTTAGAGATAGAGTTAGGATTAGGGCTAGAGTTAGGGTTTGAGTTAGAATTAGACTTCTAGGGTTAACAATAAGGGTATAGTTAAAGTTTAGGTTAGCATTAGGGTTAAGGTTACAGTTAGAGTTATATTTAGGGTTCAGATTAGAGTTAGAGCTAGTTAGGGTTAGAGCTAGTTAGGGTTAGAGCTAGTTAAGGTTAGAGTTATAATTAAGATTAGAATTAGGGTTATAGAACTAGGGTTATATATAGGGTTAGGTTTAGGGTTAGGAGTGGAATTAGAGTCAAGGTTAGGGTTAGGGTTAAGGTTAGGATTAGGGTTAGAGATAGAGTTAGGATTCTAGAGTTATAGTTATAGTTACAAATAGAGTTATGACCAAGGTTCTAGGGGTAAGGTTAGAATTAAAGGGTTAGAGTTAGGATTTGAGATAGAGTTAGAATTAGAGTTAGAATTATAGTTCTAGTGTTAATAATAGGGCTATAGTTAAATTTTGGGTTAGCATGTTAGGTTTAGGGTTATAATTAGAGTTAAGGTTAGAGTTAGAATTAGCATTAGAGTTATGGTTAGGATTGTTGGTCTAATTTTTCACCGAGCCAAAATATTTTTGAAATAGCTTGTGAAATTCAAGAATAAAATGTTCTTTTCTACTTAGAATTTCTACAAATGTGTCATTCCTCATGAGAAACCCTATAAAATGGTCATGTCCCATGTTTTGATGAATTATTCATAAAATGGCATGGAAGAATAAAAAGAAATATTTAAAACTTTGGTTATACATTCTTTTCTTTTATATCCCTAAGTCTTTTAACCATTTTTCATATTGTATATCAATATCTTTGTGAGTGTTTCAAGTTGTGATGCTGTGAAATCCTTTCAATCACATTGTCGCTCCAATTTGAAATTTAGTTGTTGAAAAGGTTGTGAAGCAATGAAGAGGTTTTCAAAATGGTAGGTTAGTACTAGAATTCTAGTTCATGTTGTGAAGGAGTTCCTCACTCTCAATTGCATGATCATGGATAAGTTATGACTAAAAGGATTTTAAGTTACAAAGTTGTGATGGAAGGAAGCAATCAAAAAAATGGTTATCGCAACATCGTTGGGATAAAAAATATATCAAAGTTTGCAATTGTCAACATACAAAGAAATTAGGATAGATACTATCACAATGTCACAATTGTTAAGGATAACCTCTAGGTTTGTGTTGCAAAGTAGCAAAAGCTAAAGATTTCTTGATCATGACTTATTTCTACCTTCAAGAATCTTTAGTTCTAATGGTGCAAAGGGTTAACATGGTAGTTAAAGTTTAGGACTATTGTAGCCTCACATGGAGTTAATGCTAACTTTTGGTTAAACTGGAAAACTAGAGAGATACCTATGATTACATCTCCATGAGGTTATAGTTGTGGTTGGATTTTAGGGTTGCAAGGGTGCAAAAAAATAAAAAGTTAAAGTTTGAATCATCGCATCTTTGCATGAGGTTAATACTGACTTGAAATTAGGGTTGTGAAGTAGCAAAAGGCTCATAATCATGATTTCATAGTGTTAAATGCTAAGTTAGAATCTTCAGCTACGAGGGTGCAAAAAGAAATAAGGAAAGTTAAGGTTAAGTCATCATAGCTTCACAAAGTTTCAATGGTAGTTAATCTCTTGGGTTGCAAAGCCATGAAACAAGGTAGTAGTCATCCAAGATAGTGATTGCAATGTCACACGGTTAAAGAAAGTTTAATGCATGTCGATTGAGAAGAGGAAACAAGGTAGATTTTTGAGTTTTAATAGTTTTCTAGGTAAAAAATATTTTGAATCCTAGACCATAGAAAATATGCAAGAAAGTTAGTTTGATAGTCATCATAGGATTCTATGGGTTAGTAAATTGAGATAGTCAATAGTTGTGAGGTTGTGATAAAGGCTCGAATCAAGAGATTGTTGTCTCACATGTCTGTTGAGATAATGGGTGTTGCACACATTGCATAATATTGTTATTTTATTATTTTATTTTATTATGTAATGTTGTACCTAGATGGACGTGCAACATGTAAAGATTCCCATGAAATATTCTTGATGAGTTGTATTGTAACATTGTGAAAATATTTCATGTAATTATTTAATATTGGGGAAAAGAATTAAATACCCAATATTAAATGTGGGGTCAGTGGGTTAGGTAGCACATGGTTTTAGCACATGGCTTATGTAATACCACTAAGTGGTTTTGTGGGACTTGCTACTATATAAGCAGCCACAAGGGTAGTTGTTGTAGAGTGAGAGTGACAAGGAGAAGACAAAAGGCAAGAGTCGAGTGGGAGAAGGCTTGACAGGTTAGCCAAGGGAGCATTTGTGAAGGTTGAAAGCATGGCATGAGATGTGTGGATTCATGCTTGTTCACATAGTTTGCTCGATTGTGGCTATGGCCATGAAGGCTTCCATGGTTGTATGGCAATGGTATTTTTGCTGAATAATATATGGTGATGGATGCTTTTGGAGGCTGGGTTTTTTCCCTCAATGAGGGTTTCCCAAGGTATATCTTGTGTCACATTTTTGTGGGTATGTTGTCTATTCTCTTGCATGTGGATTTTAATTTCGTGTTTATTTCAGATCTATTATGGGTTATGTGGAAACGGTTATATTCTTTGTTGCCAAGTTTCCTTACAATGTCAACATTGTCAACAAGGAAATACAATTGTGAAGTGATGAATAAGAGGAACTGAAACAAAACACTTATAAAAGGAATGTTTTAGAATAATTTTTCTAGATGGCATGCTCAGCTTGGTTGGAGTTTCTGACTCTTATAAAACATCTTCACTTTATGGAAGTCATTGATCAAAAGCAAATTAATGCTTATCACTTTCTCACATTTCAAAGTTGAGCAAAGAATAACAAAAGAAAGAATGTGACCATTCAACACGTATTCTAGTGGGCCTTGATTCATAAGGAAATACAACTATAACTAGGATCTTTCAAGATTTTTTATCAAAAGCAAGTCGACAATCGTCATTTCTCCACATTTTGAAGATGCTCTAACTTTAGCCAAATTGGGAAAGTGACATGCTGACACATGGTAATAGGCTCAAGTAGTGATGAAAAAGTAGAGACAAACCAATCCCATAGTGACATGTGTAAAATCTTGGTCAATCTTGGTTTAACCCAGATGCAAATTTGGAGGAAAAGTTGGAAGGTTCAAAAATAATAATTTTTTAATTATTTTATGGTATGGTAGTTCAAACTTGTCTTATGGTGAAATAAAGAATTGGGCATCTACAAAAGTTGGTAAAGATGTAGTTGCTGGTGTCTTTTTATCTCAAAGTTAGTTTAGTAAATGATTTATCAACATTTTATGTGCATACCTAATGTTTTCATTAGAATAAGGGTTTCTCATCAATTGAGAAGATATTTTGAGTTTGTTGAAGCTTGATGATGAGATTCAATTCAAATTTTGGTTGTAGAGAGAAGAGAGAGACTTTGCAACAATATGTGGAAGTTATTCAAGTGGCTAAATGCAAGCATCATAGAAAATTCAAGATTTCTTCTGTTCTATTTATTCTCTTTTCTTCTAATTCTCTACGGTGGTTGATGGTTGGTTGGTTCCATACTATTAAGTAGAGCTCTAGTTGTGATCCCACCATTTCTCCTTGTATTTGAACAACACTAATAGAGTTAATATAGTTAGTTCTGATCTATTCAACTATTTCATGAGTTAATTTCATGCATCCTCATGTGTTTTCTTCAAGGAAATAAATAAAATGTAGTAATTGAGTTTTATCTGTAGTCTAATTGTTGTCTCCTATCTATATTGTTTGAAATATTTTGTGGTTTCTAAACAAAGAGCTTAAACCTAGTTACAAACTCATTAAAGCTATATGTCTTAATAGATTTTTCTTTCGGAACAAAGAGCCAAATAAATGCTTGATATATTTGATAGGGTTGTAGATTTCATAGAAGGAAGGGTTGAGTATGAGGTTCATTCTTGATGCTGATGTCTAATTCACAAAGTGATAGGATAGATCTTGAGTCTTCATATATGAGATGTATCATTGATATCCAAGGATGTGTGTTAGTGATTTGTGGAATTCCCCAATAGATAAGGCATTGATTAGTTACAAGATCTATATATTTTTTGCTCATACCTAGGATTTGTTGATATTCAACACATTAATCAAAGTCTTTTCCTTTTTATGTTGAAGAGCTAAGAGGATTTTCCCTCACTTAACTTATCAAGTTCATAGGCCATGTCATTATTTGTTTCATGTATATGTTGTTTGCATAAGAAATAAAATATTTGGCATTTCAATATTCTTTATCCAAATTTAGTTGTATTCTTTTAGAATTGATACCTTATGAATGACTCTAAGGTTCACTTGGTTAGGTCTTGTAGAACCTAAAGAAGAAGGAGTATAGCCTTATAGTTGGCCCCAAAGTCTAAATGGTTATGTTAAAAATTGGAATTAGTTCCCCTAGATGTATTTGTTCCTATCATTGGGTTTTTGAAACCTGTAGTTTTAAAACACCAACAAAATGATGAATCTATTGGGGATGTATTGAATCTAAAAAGAGATTCAATATAGCTATGTAATATTTCTCACAAGTGTGATTACCAACTCTATATCTCTGTACTAGTTTCTTAGTTGATTTCATATTGAATATTTTGATAGATTTTTAGTTTGTATGGGTAGATCTGAAGCTTTTGATAGTAGTTCTTAGAAAAAGAGTTAGCAGTTCTTGATTGATAGTTTAAGTTTTGTATGCATCTATTTTTCTAAGAATTTGAATGTTAGAAAGTGAATCACAATGGTGATTTCATTGTCCTCTTTAAGGAGGTGGCAGCTCTACATGGTTTTTGTTGGTGTAATTAAATATTCACTAATTGCACTTACTTAATCTTACTTAGGATAATACATTTCATAGTAGTTTTTGATTGAGACACTTGGGAGTTTACACCTCAACTAAACACATGGTATAGGAGAATTCCACTTTGGGTGGTCATAGTTGTTATCTCATTCCACCTTTAGTATACTTATCACATTATCATCCTCATCATTGTACATAATTCATTGCATAATGGAATATAATCCACCTTTGGTGGACATATGTGATTCCACCTTGTGTGGGTGATAGCTTATCTTCTCCTTATCATTGTCTCTTATCACCTATCCATGTAAATTTAAAATTAATCCATTGGATGTCAATCAAGTCCATTATCAATAATAGCATTCCTACAACTTCAAGAAATTATCTTGCCATTCTCTTGTGGAAGTTATCTACGTCTTTCATTTGATCTTGGGAGTGTTGTAGAGTCACTCAAAACTCTAACATGGTATTAGAGCTCTCACGATGTGAAGACTTCTTCTCAAGAAGTGTAATCTTGGCTTGACTAATTATTGGTATAGCATTTGGCAATTTAGACCTCACAATTTGGAAGAGATTTTGGGAGTCCTATTTTATGACCTTCTATTGTAGGTAAAAATTGGAGCTTGCTGGTGCAAATCAGATGTTGGCATCATATAGAGGAGGTCCAAAATCCCCTAAATCAAATTTTGTTTCATCCAAATCAGACATCTAAGGCCGAATCTAGAGCCATTTGATTTTTGAAGGTGTGGTAATAGCAATTCAAAAATAATAATTTCAGAGGCAATTGTCAAACAGTGATATCTCCCTCATATAGACTCCTCTTTTCGAGCAATTTTTTTGTTTTGAGGTAGAATTTCACAATCTACATAGTGATGCAAGTGATTTTCGATTTATATCTTTGAATTTATCTAAAATTCACAAATCCTATTTTCCACAACTTTCAAGGCTCTATTTGGGCACATTCGGTAACATGTTCAAGTGCAATTTTTTTCAAAGTGCATTTTTTTTTCTCTACTTTCTAGATTTATAATCAAATTTCAATGATTTGGAGTGGGCATATCAATTTCAGAAATAGGTCTTTTTTGGCTATATTTGAACTTAGTAAATACTTGGATTTCAATTTTCTTAATTGAATCAATAATTTGAAGGAGTTATCAGTTTATTCTAGTCATCATTTGATTTCATTATAGATTTTTCAAAAGTTCCATTACTCACACCATATAACTATCATGAATAGAAACAACTAGTTTCTAATTAGTTGATGAGTATTGGATTGCTTTCTAGAATGATTCTTGGATAGAATTTAGAACCAACTATAGGTGTTGCATAAATAAGGAAATGGTTTGATAGAAGGGATAAAGCACTTGGGTCTCTTATATGTACCATCTCCAATGATTTTCTATATCATATTGCATCTTGCATACATCCTCATGATGCCTAGACAACATTGGAAGGAATCTTTGGTAAACCTGATAGAATAAGAAAATTCAAATTGGAGAATGACCTTATAGGTCTATGTCCATGTGATTTTGACAATATTCAAGACTTTTTCTCTAAGTTTGATTCCATTAGATTGGAGCTTTCTAATTTTGGCATTACAAAACATGATGAGCAATTGATATTATCTATTCTTTCCAAGATAGGTCTTGAATATTCAATCTCTTTTTCCATATTCTATGCTATTATGGATGCTCTTTGTAGTGCATACAAAATTCCTTCTCTTGATGAATTTGCAACTCAGCTCATAAGGGAACAAACAAAGTTAGCACACATGGGTCAATTGAAGCCTTCAAAGCATCAAGCATTGGTTGCAAATGACTCCACTCCTAAGGCTCCCAAAGGAAAGGGAAACAAACAACACAAGGATCCTAAGAAACATGAAAAATGCAATGACTCTCCTTCACAACTTAATATTGAATCCAAGTCCTCTTCAAGAGAGAAAAAATCTAGAAGAAAGAGAGATAAATGTGTTTATTATAAAAATCTAGGACATGATGAGCATAAATGTTTCCATAAGAAAATTGACGAACTCACTCACATTCTTTAAAAGAACAATATCTAGTTTCCCTTATTAGTGTCTTCTCCTTCTTCTCAATATCAAGTAGATGCTACATCTACATCATCATCTAGAGGCAAAGAAAAGGCACTCATTGCTTCCACACATTCTAAGCAAGGTAAATGGCTTCTTGATTCAAGTGCATCACATCATATGGTAGCTTCTATGGATATTTTTTCTTCTATTGATCCTTGTAATTCTCCACCTATATTGATGGGTAATAATACATACATGAAGGTTTGTGGGAAAGGTTCTATTCCTATGGGACATGGTACATTTAATGATGTTCTCTATGTACCATCCTTGACCACTAATATCCTTTCCATTTACCAAATTACTCATGGGACACAAGGTAAAATTGTTGAGTTCACTCCTAATCATGTCTATATTAGGGACATGGAGACTAGAGATGTCATAGCTATGGGATTTGTTGATCATACATCGTGCTTTTATTCTTTTGCACATTTTGTTGATAATGATGATGATATTAATGATGTACCTAACCATTTATCAAGACACTCAAATTATTTTGTTCTTGAGACAAGTGTTGAACTTCCTACTCCGCCACCTTCTGCTTCTTTATACATCAGTTCTACTATTCAACAAGATGATCTTTATGCTTCAGATCTTGTAGTGTGGGATGAATTCCTGGATGCTCTTTTAGATGAGTCTCATAATGAAGATTTGGTTAATAAATATGAGGAGGTTTCTCTTCAAGATACTTCTTCACCTTCTTTGGACATTGGATTTCCCAACTCTTCATGTTCTCTTAGTTTTTCACATCTCATAGGTTAGCTTGATGGTGTGACAAAATCTTTGAGCTTTGAGACACTTATTCAGTCTTCAGAGATTCATACATGGAGACCTTCTTCCTCCCTCACTTTTTACATAGAGTGGCTTCTCCATCATTTGATATATTTATCTCTTCCTAAGGGGAGACATATTTCTTGTAGGCATTGGATTATATTTTTCTTGCAAGTACTCTTCATCTACATTGGAGCTTCTTCATTATGGGGGGGATATCATGTCTCCTTCTTTCCTTCCTATGGGGGGGTCATTCTTTGTATATACATGATTTATGCAATTTTTGGGGGGTCTTGAGTACTCGATCCATCCATGCATCTTGTTTTCATCTCTCATTTTGGAGGAGGGATTTTCCCATAAGGTTTTCTCTCTTTCTCCACTTTATGAGATATTGCATTTCATTTATTGCATTGCATATTGTAAATGAGTTCCTAAAATGGCCTAGTAGGTAGGACCCATCTTGCATCAAGATTATAGATGCATTCCCCTAAGTTGCACTCAAGGAGGGGTGTTGGTGTAATTAAATATTCATTAATTACACTTACTTAATCTTACTAAGGATAATGCATTTCATAATAGTTTTTGATTGAGCCACTTAGGAGTTTGCACCTCAATTAAACACATGGTGTAGGAGAATTCCACTCTTGGTGGTCATAGTTGTTATCTCATTCCACCTTTAGTGTATTTATCACATTATCATCCTCATAATCTCACATACTTCATTGCATAATGGAGGATAATCCACCTTTAGTGGACATATGATTCCACCTTGTGTGGTTGATATCTTATCTTCTCCTTAGCAATTGTCTTGTCATCCTCTTGTGGAACTTATCTTGGTCTTTCATTTGATCCTAAGGGTGTTGTAGAGTCACCTAAAAATCTAACAGTTTTGATAAATGGTCTAAAGAAGTTAAGGCTTACACTCATGTCAAGATTAGTAGATTGAGTTTCAACATCAGCACTTAAGATATTTTGATTTCATGTGTTTCCTTTTCATGAAAATCAAATGTTAGAAATTAGTGCCTCTATTTAGTGATTTTCAGCACTAGGAGAAAGAGGTAAAGTGTTTTTTTAAAATGGAATCAGATCTCAAATTTGAAGTTAGTTTACTCAGTTATAAAAGTGTTATTGAACATATTGCTAAGTTGGAAAAGGAACTCCACAATCAAATTGTCAGATTCATTAGAAATATGGTAGGAAGTATTCAAAATTAAGAAAATGATCAGTTTTATATGAATGTTGCATTTTTCTTGAAGACCTAAGGAATCTTCTTTACCCATTATTTTCCTAGAAGTCTTTGTGCCTAATTCAATTGATTGGCCAACACATTTGAAATTACAAAAGCTTTTGAAAGTTGAGAAATACATCAAGAAAATGGAAAGTAATTTTTATAAAAATAAAATTCATGTTGAATCTTTTAATGATGAGAGTGAATGTGTTGAAAGTCAGAATGAATGCAATGAATCTATAGACAGTGATAATTTGTCTTCTAATTGTGAAGAGAAGGATTCAAATTTTAGTGAATCGGATGATTGTGATTAGCATGAGGAAGATGGATATGTAACTGGAAATGAATCATATGGTGGTATGTATGAGAGTGTAGAAATTTCTAATAGTGGTATGGATAACTCTTCTTGTGATGAAAATGATGATATACCTAGTGAAGAGGTATTATAGAAGGAAGAGGGAATGTATTGTGGTGATGATTTTGATTTTTTAGATTGTCATACTAATGGTTATGCTATTGTAATTTCTTCATGTCATCTAGATAATAATCACATCCAAGAGGAAAAGATTTTTGAGGAATTCTTTTTGAACCCTAATGAAATTTTAGTTTTGTCAGCTTGCGATTTTGAAAGGTATGTAAGTTTTTCTAAGGATGCTCATAATTTTCCTTATGATGTTTCTTCATTTAATGAAGTCACTTCCCCAAATTTTTATGTGGAAAGAGATATAGAATTAGAACCATCTTTGTCAAGCTTTGGATGTCTATATGATAGTACATCAAATGTCTATGCAGATGACAACTTATTATATGTGAGGGATGTTATTGAAGGAAAATTTGGTACTATTTTAGATTCTTCTTATGTTGATAATTTTGTAATAAGTTTTGATAGTTCATATGATGAAAAGGAAAAGGTTGGAAGTTATAAATCCAATTATGAGTTCCCCTTTCATGTTGATAAATATTGTAATGATAATTTTGATGAGTTCAAAGTTCACTCTATCGAGTTGTTAGATGAAAACAATGACAGTAATCAGAAAGTTGTTTATGAGCACTTTCATGATAGCTTTTGAAACTTGGTGACTAATTATTTGTTTAAGTGTGAAAGAGTTTTAGAGTATGATAAATCTGATTGGATTAGAAATGAGATTGCAAGTGAGAATGTATCAGATTTCACATACTCTTCACATCCAGGTACACAAGGTGAGTTGCAAATTTATGATGAATATGACTCTTTAAATGAAGAAGATTATTTGCATTTTGTGCTTCTAGTTGATAGCATGCATGAGTCTTTTGATAATGGTAACTCTTAGTGTGATTTTGGAATTAAAGAGCATGCTGATATGAATTTTCATAGTGAGAAAGATGAAGAGAGTGTTTCAAGTATTTACATGCACTGTGAAAGTGATTTTGTTTTACCTAATCTGCTAATGAAGAATTATGATGTGTTTGGTGAAACAATTGAGAATGAAGCTTATAGCTTACCTTAGGGAGATGTAAATGAAAATCACGTATTCAACAAAGGTAAGAAGTTTTGAGAAGTTTTGGTGGCTCGAGGCCATCATTTGTACAATTAGAGTAGTTTTCTTGTTTTCAATAAAGTTTTTCATAGGAAGTTTTGCTATTCAATTTGTGGTAAGCTTCTTTGAGAGATTTGAATCCTCACCATACTTACAAGGGACATGAATCCCTAGACAGAGCCACCATTGGCCTAATTTTTCACCCAGCTAAAAGGTTTTTGAAGTACCTTGTAAAAATCAGGAAGAAAATGTGTTTTTGCTGCTTAGGGTTTCTAAAATGTGTCATTCCTCATGAGAAACCCTAGAAAATGGTCATATCCTATATTTTGATGAATTATTTATAAAATGACATGCAAGAATAAAAAGCGACATGTCAAAATTCTAGTTATATGTTATTTTCTTTTATAACCTTTAGTCTTTTAACCATTTTCATATTGTATGTCAATATCTTTATGAGTGTTTCAAGTTTTGATGGTCCAAAATCCTTTCAATTGCCTTGTCTCTCTAGTTTAAGATTTAGCTATTAAAAAGGCTATGAAGCAACAAAGTGGTTTTCAAAATGGTCCTCGCATGATCACAGACATTACTCACTGTCAATTGCATGATCATGGATCAATTATGACTTAAAGGATTTTAAGTTGCAAATTTGTGATGGAAGGAAGCACTCAACAAAAGGGTTATCACTACATCATTGGGTTAAAAGACATGTTAGAGTTTGTAGTTGTAAAGATGTGAAGTAATCAAGATAAAGACCATCGTAGTGTCACAACTATTATGGATAACCTCCATGTTTGGGTTGTGAAGAAGTGAAAGCTAAAGATGGCTTGATTGTGGCTTATTTTAGTCTTGAAGAATATTTAATTGTAATGATGTGCAGGTTTAACATGGTACTTAAATTTTAGGACTGTCACAACCTCGCATGGAGTTAATTCTAACTTTTGGTTGAAGTGGGGAAGTAGAAATATGCTCATGATCGCATCTTTGTGAGGTTATAGTTGTGGTTAAATTTTAGGGTTGCAAGGCTAGGAAATAAATAAAAGGTTAAATTTTGAACCATCACACCTTTGCATGAGGTTAAGATAGACTTGAGATCAAGTTTGTGAAGCAACGAAAAGCTCATAATCATGGCTTCGCAAGGTTAAGTGTTGAGTTATAATCTTGGGTTGTGAGGGTGTGAAAAGAAATCATGATAGTTAAGGTTAAGTCATCTCAGCTTCATAAAGTTTCAATGGCAGTTAAGTTCTTGGCTTGTGAAGCCATGAAACAAGGCAACAATCATCCAAGATAGTGATCGCAACATCACATAGTTAAAGCAAGCTTAATGTCTAGTGGTTGAGAAGAGATGACAAGGAAGATTTATAATTTTTTGTAGTTTTGCTAGTAAAAGAAATGTTAAATTCTAGACTATAGCAAAGATGCAAGAAATTCAATTTGATATTCATCACAAGATCATATGGGTTAATGAATTGAAATAGTGAGCAGTTGCAAGGTTGCGATAAAGGCTTGAATCAAGATATCATTGTCTCATAGGTCAACATGATCAACAAAGAAATATAGTTGTGAAGTGGCAAATAAGAGGAAGTGCAACATCACAGATAAAATGAATGTTGCAGAATAAGTTGTCCAGATGGCATGCTTAGGTTGGTTGGCGATTCTAATTATTATGAAAGATCTTCACTTTATGGAAGTCGTTATTTAAAAGAAAATCAACCCATGTTGCTTTCTCACTTTTGAAAGTTGTGCAAAGAATAACCAAAATGATATTGTGACCATTAAACACATTTCCTAATGGGCTCTGATTCATAAGGAAATATGGCTATAACTAGGATCTTTCAAGATCGATGATCAAAAGTAGATCAATGATTGTCACTTCCCCATATTTTGAAGATACTCAAAATTTAGCCAAAACAAGAAAGTGACATTTGGACACATGGAAGTAGGCCCAGGTGGTGATGACAGAGAAAAGATGAATTGGATGTACACCAATGTTGGTAAAGATGCAATTGATGATGTCTTTTTTACCTCCAAGTTAGTTTAGTAAAGGATTTATTAGCATTTTAGATGCATACCTAATGTTTTCACTAGAGTAAGGGTTTCTCATCAGTTGGAGGAGGTATTTTGAGCTTGTTGAAGCTAAACGATGAGATTCATTCAAATTTTGGTTGTAGAGAGAAAAGAGAGACTTTGCAACAATAGGTAGAAATTCTTCAAGTGGATAGATGGAAACATCATAGTAGATCTCTTTCATTCTATTTATTATCTTTTCTTCTCATTCTCTAAGGTGGTTGATGGTTGGTTGTTTCTAGACCATTGAGTAGAGTTGTAGCTTTGATCCAACCATTCATGCCCAACATTTCTCACTATATTTGAACAACATTAATGGAGTTAATATGGATAGTTGTAATTAATTCAACTATTTCATGAGTTAGTTTCATGCATCCTTGTGTATTTTCTTCAAGAAAATAAATAAAATGCTGCAATTGATTTTCATCTCTAGTCTAATTCTTGTCTCCTATCTATGTTTTTTGTAATTTTTTATGGTTTCTAAACAAAGAGCTTAAACCCAGTTGCAACTCCTTAATGTTGTATGTCTTAATATATCTTGCTATTGGAACAAAGAGCCAAGTAAATGCTTGATATATTTGAAAAGGTTGCAGCTTTAAGAGAAGGATAGATCGAGTATGAGGTACAGTCTTAATGCAGATATCTAATTCACAAAGTGATAGGATAGACCTAGAGTCTTGCTATATGAGATGTATCAATGATATCCAAGGATGTGCGTTAGTGATTTATGGAATTTCCCAATAGATAATCATTGATTAGATATAGGATCTATATATTTGTTGTTCATACCTGGAATTTGTTGATAGTCAACATATTAACCAAAGTTGTTTCCCTTTTATGTTGAAGAGATGAAAGGATTTGTCCTCACTTAACTTATCAAGTTCATAGGTCATGTCATTAGTTGTTTCATGTCTATGTTGTTTGCATAAGCAATAGAAGATTTTGGTTTCAATCTTCTTTATCTAGATTCAATTGTACACTTTTGGAACTTGTACCATCTGAACAAATTTAAGGTTCACCCCCCTAGCTCTTGCAAAGCCTAAAGAAGAAGGAGTATAGCCTTATAATTGGTCCTAATGTCTGAATGGGTACGTTGAAGATGGGAATTAGCTACCCCTAGATGTATTTGTTCCTATCATTGGGTTTTTGAAACCTATAGTTTTAAAACATCAACAAGGGTTAGGGTTATGAGTGGAATTAGAGGTAGGATTAGGGTTAGGGAACTAAGGTTAGAGTTGGGGTTAGGGTTAGAGATAGAGATAGGATTCTAGGGTTAGGGTTAGGGTTAGGGTTTGAGTTTGAGTTTGAGCTATAACTAGAGTAAGGGTTTGGCTTAGGGTTAGTGTTAATAATTAGAATTAGAGTTTTAGGTTTAACAATAGGGGTATAGTTAAAGTTTGGGTTAGCATTAGGGTTAGGATTAGGGTTAAAAATAGAGTTAGGTTTAGAGTTAGAATTAGAGTTCTAGGGTTAAAAATAGGGGTATAGTTAAAGTTTAGGCTAGCATTAGGGTTAGGGTTATAATTAGAGTTATAATTAGGAATTGATTTAGAGTTAGAGCTAGTTAGGGTTACAGTTAGAGTTAAAGTGATAATTAAGATTAGAATTAGGGTTACAAAACTAGGGTTATATATAGGGTTAGGGTTAGGGTTAGGTGTAGAATAAGAGTTAAGGTTCTAAGGTTAGGGAACTAGGGTTAGAGTTAGAGTTAGGGTTAGGGTTATAGTTAGGGTTAGGGTTAGGGGTGGAATTAGAGATAGGATTAGGGTTAGGGTTAGGAGTAGGGTTAGGATTAGGGAGCTAGGGTTAGAGTTAGGGTTAGAGATATAGTTAAGATTAGGGTTAGAAATAGAGTTAGGATTCTAGGGTTATGATTATGATTAGAGATAGAGTTACAACGAGGGTTCTAGGATTAAGGTTAGAATTAAAGGGTTAGAGTTAGGGTTTGAGTTAGAGTTAGAATTAGAATTAGACATAGCATTGGGGTTAAAATTAGTTAGGGTTAGAGCTATCTAATTAGAGTTCTAGTGTTAACAATAGGGCTATAGTTAAAGTTTGGGTTAGCAATAGGGTTAGGGCTACAATTAGCGTTAGGGTTACAATTAGAGTTAGGGTTCAAGTTAGAGTTAGAGCTAGAGTTAGGGTTATGGTTAGAGATAGAGTTAGGATTATGGTTAAGGTTAGGGTTAGAATTAGGGTTAGAGTTAGGGTTAGAGTTAGAGATAGAGTTAGGGTTTGGCTTAGGGTTAGGGTTAGAGCTAGACATTTTATTATCATTTTGTGTTTTCTAATGTTATACTAATAGTTTTCTAAATTTATTTTCTAATGTTAAAAATTAATATTTTTCTAATATTCTAGACTAATATTTTTTTAATATTTGTTAATATTTTTTCTAATATTTTCTAATATTCTAGAACAATATTTTAAAAATGTTTTCTAATTTTTTTCTAATATTTTCTAATATTCTAGACTAATGTTTTTAAAACATTTTCTAATGTATTTCTAATATTTTTTCTAATATTTTCTAATGTTTTTATAATATTTTATAATGTATTTTCTAATATTTTCAAATGTTCAAGTTCTAATATTTTTCTAAATTTGTTTCCTAATTTTATACTAATAATTTTCTAATATTCTAGATTAACATTTTAAAATATTTTCTAATGTTTTGCTAATATTTTCTAATACTCTAGACTAATGCTTTTTAATATTTTTTAATGTTTTTCTAATGTTTTGTAATTTTTTTCTATTTTTTTGCTAATATTTATCTAATAACACTAATATTTTTCTAAATTTGCTTCCTAATGTTATACTAATATATTTCTAATATTCTAGATTAATGTTTTTAAAATATTTTCTAATGGTTTTTTCTAATATTTTTGTAATAACACTAATATATAATTAACCAATAAAAAATAATAAACAAGAAACTAATATAATTAACCAACATTAATAAGTAATAAATTATTAAATTAACACTAAAATATTCTTTGAAAACAAAAAAAACAATTTAAAAAAATTCAAATAATCACATATAAACATACCCTAAATAATGCAATGACCAAAAACTAGAGGAAAAGGTGCAACTCGGTCACCATTCTGACACATTCGCTCCAATGTCCAAAGCATTTTTACTCCATTGTAAAAATGAAATAGAAAATAGAAAATGGTGAATAAAATGTGAAAAATCACAACTTTCCTATGTTCACACGAACCTTTTAAGTATTCACATGAACATATTGTTAGGAACCTGTGTGTTCCTTCTGTTTATTTTGTTAGAGTAGTGTTGTTGGACGCATATGTTTTGTAAGTCGTCCCGTGAGTATATTTTACTATCCCACATGCATAGGTAGTATTACTTTTCTAGATCGTACTCAGTATATAAGAATAGGTTGAGGCCCTTGATGGGCACGAACGAATTTATTGTATTGAGCTTGCTCAAAGGAGGTTACCCCCTCGAAGTGGCCTGCGATCAGTAGATTCATTCTGAGTTCTGCTATCACTTTGTATTCTGTTATTTCGAGCATTCTCACGATATTGCTATAAGGAGGTTCATCTCATCTGGTATCAGAGCACTCTCTTGGGCTCGCTGGGTGGAAATTACATCAAATTTCTTTTCTGTCGTGGCCTTCAGGTTCCTCTCACTTCTAATATCTCTTGTTCTTGCAATAACTCTTTTCAGTTGTTCTGTCTGTGAGTGAATTTTTCTAAGTCGACTGTTCAAAAAAAAAAAAAAAAAAAAAAAAAAAGAGTAAAAATTTTTCTGCTTTTTAGTCGTAGCTTCCTTGTTTGCTTTCTGTTTCTGCTCATACTTCTGCAGAACGTTTGCAATATCATTTCGCATACTTCCTTCCTTGGCGACCCAACCCCAAATTTTACATATCAAAGCCCTAAATCCCTCATTTATCTAATTTTAGGGTTTGCCCTATCTTTTTCACCTCTCATCCAATCGCCACCAAACTGAGCCACAAGATTCAATTCCTCATTTTGCTCCCTTATCCCTCTTGGATTGTTCGCCTCATTTCGCCTCCCTACCCTTGAAACCCTCATTTTTCTTTTTCCCTTGTCCCTAGATAGTCTCCCACCACCCGTCGAACACCCATTTCCTATATGAGTTTTACCCAAATCCAAGTTTGCCGTAACTAAAAAAGTTTTTGTTTCTCATCTTCTACCCATTTCAAAAAAAAAAAAAAAAAAAAAAAAAAAAAAAAAACCTTGTTTTATGGTTGTTACGCGTACAGGAGCAAAAATCATGGAAGAGGAAATTGCATCCCTCAAAACCAAACTTCAAGATCTGGATGACAAAATTCTGGGTCTTAACTTTCAGCAGTCAGCCATGAGCCGAAACCATTCAGGAGATACTGGGTCCTCTTCTGGCAATTTCCGTGGACCAAAGCTTGATTTTCCACGCTTCGATGGTTCTGATCCGACTGGATGGATCTATAGGGCAGAGCAGTATTTCAGCTTGCATAATACTTTGGATAACCACAAAGTCTCCCTTGCATCTTTTCATTTGGAACATGAAGCTCTTCAATGGTTCCGTTGGTACATCAAGGCTAATGTAGGCCCAACGTGGAGCGAATTGTGCACCCTCATTTTGGAGCACTTTGGCCCTAGTTCCTTTTATGATTTCACAGGAGCACTCACTAAACTGCGTCAAACAGGCACTGTAAGAGAATACCAGATAGAGTTTGAAAAATTAGCTAATTACACAGAGGGCTTGTCTGATGAATTCTTCCGTAGTTGTTTTGTCAGTGGTCTGAAGGATGCACTTCGCTCAGAAGTCAAAATGTTTCGACCTACTACAATGATGGAAGCCCTTGGGTTGGCTAAGTTAGCGGAAGACAAGATTAGTGCTCTACAACGCTCCAGATCTAATTTTGTTCCATTCAAAAATACAGGTTCTCACAACCCTCCCGTCATACCAGCTCCCAGAACTACTCCGATCAAGCACTTGTCTGAAACAGAGATGCGAGTCAGGCGAGACAAAGGGCTTTGTTATAATTGTGATGAGAAATGGTCTCGGGGACATAGATGTGTTCAGCAAAAGCTCTATCTCTTGGATGTGGATTCTCCACCGGAACTGGAAGAATATGTAGATGCTCAGGAAACAGTGGATGATGAGGTTGAGCCTCACCAGCCTGAACCTCCTTCACCAGAAGCTCCACCAGAGATATCTGTCCATGCTTTGGCAGGAGTCACTACTCCACAAACCATGCGGGTCCAGGGTTTCTTCACGAAGATCCCTCTTACTATACTCATTGATTCTAGTAGCACTCATAACTTCATTGATCCACGAATAGCCAAACAGGCTGATTGCTTTATCCATCCCTGCTCTAGCTTTGAAGTCATGATTGCCAATGGGGGCACTTTACCTTGTAAAGGGAAATGTCGCAATGTGCATCTCTCTATTGGAGATTATAACATGCGCTCTGACATGTTTTCCTTACCCTTAGGTGGCTGTGATGTGGTTTTGGGTGCCCAATGGTTATGCACTCTTGGCCCCATTCTCTGGGATTTTGCTGAACTTTGGATGCAGTTTTCAGCCGAGGGGCACCAACACACTTTGAAAGGCTTACAACCAGGGTCTCTCAGCATCATCAGTTCACACCGTATGGAAAAACTTCTTAAGAAGAATTCACATGGTGTCATCGCTCAGCTCCATTCCATTCAGATGCAGCCATCAGCAGTCTCTAGCACTCCTGCCGATCTCCAATACATTTTGGACAAGTATTCTGGTATATTTGCTGAACCTGTGGGATTACCTCCTTCTCGTCCAGAGGACCACCGTATTCAGCTCCTTCCTGGCAGTGTTCCGCCCAACATCAGGCCCTACCGCTACCCATTTCATCAGAAGACCGAAATCGAGATACTTGTCTGTGACTTACTGAAGCAAGGTATTATTCGCCCTAGTACCAGTTCCTTTTCTTCTCCAGTTCTGCTTGTTCGCAAAAAAGATGGGTCATGGCGACTCTGCATTGATTTTCGAGCACTTAATCATCTCACTATAAAGGACAAGTTTCCCATTCCAGTTGTTGATGAACTTCTTGATGAACTTCATGGGGCTCATTTTTTTTCCAAGTTAGATCTTCGTTCTGGGTATCATCAAATTCGGGTTAATGAGGAGGATATACCTAAAACTGCCTTCCGCACACATGATGGTCACTATGAATTTTTAGTCATGCCCTTTGGCCTCATGAATGCTCCTTCAACATTTCAGGCAGTGATGAATAACATATTTCGACCATACCTCCGAAAATTCATTCTGGTCTTCTTTGCTGATATCCTCATATATAGCAAAACTTGGGCTGAGCATCTCCATCATCTGGAGCTTGTCTTGCAACTTCTCTCTGATCATCAACTCTGTGCAAAACTATCTAAATGTGTGTTTGGCCAGGAGGAAGTGGAGTATCTCGGGCATATTGTTGCACACCATGGAGTGCGGGTGGATCCTACAAAAATAGATGCCATGAAAACTTGGCCGCATCCTAAAACTCTCAAGAGCCTTCGGGGTTTTTTGGGGTTGACTGGCTACTACCGCAAGTTTGTCAAAGATTACGAGAAAATTGCAGCACCATTGACAGCTCTGTTAAAAAAGGATGCCTTCTCCTGGACCCCTGTTGCTGAGACTGCATTTGAACAACTGAAACAGGCTATGTGCAGTACACCTGTTCTCGCGATGCCAGATTTTTCCAAACCCTTCACTATTGAGAGTGATGCTTGCGGCAATGGATTGGGTGCTGTTCTCCTGCAAGATGACCATCCTATTGCGTTCACTAGCAAAGCCCTCTCTGGTAAGAATCTAGCCCTCTCTACTTATGAAAAAGAAATGATGGCTATTTTGCATGCTGTACAGAAGTGGCGGCCATACCTCTTAGGGAGTCATTTTTGCATCAGAACCGATCACCAAAGTCTGAAATACTTCCTGGAACAACGGGTATCCTCTCCTACACAACAGAAATGGGTCAGCAAACTCATGGGGTATGATTATGAGATCACCTACAAGAAGGGTAAGGAGAATATTGTGGCAGATGCTCTTTCTCGCACATTTGATAATCAAGCTTCCCTTTCCGCTATTTCTATGCCCATTCCCAATTGGTTAGCGTCTGTTCAGCAGGGCTATGACAGTGACTCTTCTTTATCTCAAATCATTCACCAGCTAGCCAATAATCCTTCTGCTATACCACATTACTCTTGGGATGGTGCTTCTCTTCGATACAAGGGTCGGCTAGTGCTTCCTCAGAACCCAGCTCTACATCAGGCTATTTTTTATGAACTCCATGCTTCTCCTTCAGCAGGGCACTCAGGCTTCCTCAAAACTTATGAGTGAGCAAGGAGAAACTTCTTTTGGAAAGGGATGAAACAGACGATTCAATAGATGGTGGCTGAATGTGATACTTGCCAACGCCACAAGGGTGAAACGACCCTCCTTCCTGGCTTGCTCGAACCATTGCCCATCCCTACACGGATTTGGACTGATATTTCTATGGATTTCATTGAAGGGCTTCCTAAATCCGGTGGCAAGACAGTGATCTTGGTTGTGGTTGATCGTCTCTCGAAATATAGTCATTTTTGTGCCCTCAGCCACCCCTATACTGCCTCCTCTGTTGCACAAATCTTCATGGACCAGATATTTTGTCTTCATGGACTCCCTTCTTCCATTGTCTCTGATCGTGATGCAACTTTTACCAGTCATTTTTGGACTGAACTGTTTCAGAAAACTGGCACCAAACTGAAGATGAGTTCGGGCTATCACCCACAAACTAATGGTCAAACTGAAATTGTCAATAAATGCTTGGAAACTTATCTTCGTTGCTTCACTTCCGAACAACAACATCAGTGGGCCAAGTGGCTCCCTTTAGCTGAATGGTGGTACAATACCTCTTACCACACTGCCTCTAAAATGACTCCATATGAAGCAGTCTATGGTCAGGCACCTCCAGTGCTCCTTCCCTACACTCCCAACAGCTCACCAGTCCAGGCAGTTGACATAGTTCTCCGCAGCAGGGATTAGATTCTTCGTACCTTACAGGATAATCTTCACATGGCCCGTAATCGGATGAAATAGCAAGCAGATCAACACCGTTCTGAGTGCTCATTTCAAGTTGGGGATATGGTTTTTCTTCGTCTACAGCCATACAAACAATCCTCCCTAAAGCTGAAAGGGCGTCATAAGCTGGCCCCAAAATTTTATGGGCCTTATAAGGTTCTGCAGAAGATTGGTTCAGTTGCTTATAAACTAGAACTTCCTCCTTCTTCCTGCATTCATCCAGTCTTTCATGTTTCTTGTCTAAAGAAAGTTCTGGGTACCACTGTTAGAGCACAAACTACTCTCCCTGAAATGGATACAGAAGGATCCATTATCCTGGAGCCGGTGGCAATCATTGACCAGCGCACTCGCCAGCTTCGCTCTCGCTCCATCTCTGAGGTCTTGATTCAGTGGCATGGCATGCCACCAGAGGATGCTACCTGGGAACCCCTTCTTTAGATTCAACAACAATTTCCACACCTTAAGCTTTGAGGACAAAGCTTTTTTCTAAGGGAGAGGGGATGTTAGGAACCTGTGTGTTCCTTCTGTTTATTTTGTTAGAGTAGTGTTGTTGGACGCATATGTTTTGTAAGTCGTCCCGTGAGTATATTTTACTATCCCACATGCATAGGTAGTATTACTTTTCTAGATCATAATCAGTATATAAGAATAGGTTGAGGCCCTTGATGGGCACGAACAAATTTATTGTATTGAGCTTGCTCAAAGGAGGTTACCCCCTCGAAGTGGCCTGCGATCAGTAGATTCATTCTGAGTTCTGCTATCACTTTGTATTCTGTTATTTCGAGCATTCTCACGATATTGCTATAAGGAGGTTCATCTCACATATCCATTTATTTTTAAATATATTCGCACAAACATATATGCAAGGAATGTTCGTGCAAATATCCTTTAAATGTTTGTGTGAACATTTGAGTTTGCACAAACAATTGAAAAATGGTAATTTGAAAAAAAAATTAATTTTTTTCGTGCCACAAAAGTAGTACCCACTATTATGGGATCACCTGATAATAACAAGCTCATATTTTGTTTTAGCAATTTGTTGTTATTTCTTTGCTTTCTATTAAGAAAATAGGTTTTGTTGTTATTTCTTTGTTTCTATTATGTGTTTGTAGTATTAAGGGGATCACCCTTCATAAAGTGGATCCACCATGGAGAACTTTTTTCCTTTCTTGACATACTTTTTCCTTTGAAGCATTTATTTTGGACCTCTAAAGTTGATAAAATTATTGCAGGGTTTTCTTTGGGCTTCTTTAGCTGACCATTATGGGTTTCACAAATTGCTTGAGAGTATTGTTTCCTTCCCAAGGAATCTGGAGATTTTGGTCTTCTTTCCACCTAGAAAGAAGGTATTTTAGTATGTGCTAAATGAACCATTAGAGCCTTATATAGCAATGAGGCTTGAATTTTTATTATCAAATATTACAATTCTTTAGGTTTTCCAATCAATCTACCTCCCTAGAAGGGGATTAGCTTTTATACCCTTCATAAATTATGAAAGACCCAATTCAAATCCAAGACACCTTCATGGTCAAGAGCATCTAGAAATATTGGGAAGTTGTTAAGTCTTGTATTTAGTGGACTAGAGATGGACTTGAGAAGGGATTTCTATGAAACAACATAATTCTAGCGGTTCCCTTTTTTTCATGTGTAAGGGATCCCTCTTGCTATGATCTAGGGTGTGAGTGCTATGTTTTTTCATAAACATGGAATTAGAATGCCCAATCATCTATTCTCTAAGTCTACTATGAAACTCTAGTCATGGGATGCACATGCCCAATTTCATCTATCTTCACTAGATTGATAGAGTTATGACCTATTGATCTTGACTTTTCCCTCATACATGTTGCATAAGATTAGCATTCATTATATTAAGCCATGGAGGATTGGAAATAGTATCCTTGGATTCCTCTTTCTAGTTATAATCCAATTATAGGTTATCATTGACCAATGCCAAATTTTTCAGTGGTCACCATTCTCAACTAGCGGTGGCATTTCTAGTTCTTTTTAGAATGCCTAGAGACTTCGGCACTATAAAACCCAAGATTGCACACTTTTCTTGATGTGTTATTTTTCATGGGTTTCCTTTAGGTTCTAGACTCAAGTATTTGGGGGTTTATATCCCTAGATTTCATTTCTATGGGAAATCAGAAAACTTCATGCATATTTTCTAGTACTACAAAATATATTGACAACATTGAAGTTGGATTAGTGATTCTTTTAGGCCATTTAAGCCAAAACCCTTTTCTTGTCACATGGTCTTGTTGGGTGATTCACCCAGAATACCATTCAATTTTTCCTAGATATGACATGATTTGAGGATGTAGATCTTAAATTTACTCTTTATAAATATACAATTTTTTCACTCACAACTTTTTGAACATCAATGTTTCTATGTACATTAAAGAATGTATTTGTAATAATGTGACAATGTAGTTCTTGGTTCAATATATAATAAAGTGTCTTTAGAGCTGGCCCACATATAGAATCTCTTATAACATTGGGGAAATGTCCCTTGTATGATTGTCAGAGTTCTACTAGAATCTACTTTTGTGAACTACACTCTACCTTGTGGTGACTGTCATGGCTATAGTTCATGTTCTCTCTACTTGTAGACTCCACACTCTCAAGTACCTAATCACTCCTCAAGTGGGAAAGGTGATGCATGAAGGCCTCACTTGACCTCTCTTCCACATTGTGGCTCTACCTTAGGCATAAAGCATATTTTTTCTCAGGCACCCCTTCAACTCTAGTTATTTCTATTTGGCTTGGCATCGAAGGTGATTCTACATTATCTTCTACCAATTTCTCCAAGTGGTTTCCTTTCCTATTATTGATTATTTTATCCTCCAAGAGTGAGGAAGGAGAAGAAGAAAAATTAAAAGAAGAAGTTGGGTGCTCCCTTATGGATTAGACCTGTGGCTCTATTGGTATATGTGATAAAAAGGATGATCAGGATCACCCCTAGTTGTCATTTGTTTGATCATCATAGGTGCCTTTATCTAAGTTGTGCCCATGCTTTTCATGATGAATAGTTGATATGTCTTATGGATTGTTTAACTCTCACCAAGTGATCTTATATCCCCTCTTTTTTTTTGAATATGTACTTTAATGTTATAAATTAATACAAAAAGACTTATTTATATAAAATTAAATTTAAAGCCAATGGTACCCCTAGTGGGTTATCAGGCCCAAGGATGGCCAATGATGTTAAGGGAAATAGTCAAACTATTAGTATTGGAAAAGGGAATGTTCAAATTGATAGTACTGGTAAAGAGAAATCTCAGTTGAACACTTCGAGTCAGGGGAAAGGGTCATCCAATACTACCAGTCCTAATAAGAATGGTTTTATCCTAGCTCAAAACCATGATAAGGGGAGGGGTCAGAAGTGATCTCATCTAGAACAGTAAGTGGACTTACGGTTAAATAAATTTGAGGTGCTCAAAAATATGGTCATAGAAGGCATTCCTATATAGGATTAGTGTGGTATTATTGGCTCAGAGGGGAGGAGTTCTATTCTTAATGGCAACCAAGATGTTATAGTTCAGTAGAAGCTAAAGACCTCTATTGGCCCTAACAAATCTAAAGACCATTTAAAAAAGTCTCTTTTGCTACTCCCTCAAGAGTTGGGTGAAAGTAGGATCAGGAAAAAATTAAACTTATAGGAGATTTACAGCTAGAGTCTAGGGTTGTAAATACCATGGATGCACATTTTCCCCACTCTACTCAATGATTATTATCTCATGGAATGTAAGGGGGTTGAATAGAATCCCTAGACAAAAATCTATTCATGAGATGGTGGTTGATCATTCTCCAGATACCCTTTGTATCTAGGAGACCAAGCTTTCAGTGGACTCCATGTTTAGATGTGCTCCTAAAATTTGGTTTATGGTGAAATGTAAGTTTGTTGGTTCTTTGGGGAGCTCTAGTGGCCTTGCCATTTGTTGGGATCCTAGGAAAGTTATGCCACTCTACTGGGTCTCTTGCCTCTCAGCTCTCTCAATGGTGGCCTCTTCTCTAGAAACTTGAGAGATTATTCTTGTTACTAATGTGTATGCCCTTATTGATTTCCCTAGCAAGATTAAGCTCTGGGCACATATTAGGCATGTCAAAAGTTGTCACCTTTTCTTGCCTTGGATTGTGGTAGGGGATTTCAACTCTATCATTAGTCTGGAGAAGAATAGGGGTGGGTTGCCTCACTTGGGTCCTTCTTCTGAGCTACTTCAAGAAAATATAGATCTTTTATAGATCTTTGATGTTAAACCTCTTAATGGGCTCTTTACTTGAAACAATATAAGGGTTGGAGATGATGCCATCTCAGAGCACTTGGACAGGTTCCTAATTTCTTACTTTTGGAATCATGGCTCTCTTTCTCTCTCTTCTAAAATTCTTGATTGGAGAGGCTATGACCATTGGCCTATCAAGATCATAGCTAGGTATGTTGTTGTTCCTAAGAAGCCTCCTTTTAAGTTCTAGCTAATGTGGCTTCAAGACTCTTCTCTCAATGATTTAATGGCTCATTGGTGGAGATAGAGAAGCCCTACCTATGGCACTACTATTCTCTCCTTCTCTAAAAAACTATAGTATGTTAAAAGGAAGTTGAAACACTAGAACAACAATTGTTTTGGTAATCTCCATATTATAAAGAAGTGGGCTTAGGATGATCTTGATGTTATTACTAGGTAGATTTAGGACTTGGGTTTCTCTAAAGCTCTTGGTCTAGAAAAATCCCAAGCTTCTAGTGAGTTAGTAGAGTGGGATCTTAGAGAAGAAATTTTTTGGAAATAGAAGGCTTGAGTTGACTAGCTTTAGGAAGGGGACACAAACACTAAATTTTTCAACAAATATGTGCAAGCTCGACATAATAGGAGTTACATTTCTTATCTTGGTACTTCTAGATGCATTTGACCTCTTCTCAAGTTGAGTCCTGGGAAGCTATTTAGTTTTACTCTACTCTTTTTTCATATGACTTGCCTCTAGTAGAGATTGAGGAGAATACCATCTTGTCTTGTATCCCCTTTTTTGTGACCAAGGAGATGAATGAATCTCTTATGCGACTAATTTGTATATCTGACTTGGAGGATGTAGTCTTAATCTTGCATAAGGGCAAATATTTGAAACTTGATGGCTTCCTTGTTGAATTCTTCACAGAATTTTGGGATATTATCAACCATGAACTTTTGGATGTGGTTTAGGAGTCCTATTCCAACAAAGATATGCTTCAGGCTTTGAATGTTACTTTCCTAGTCCTTATTCATAAGAAGGAAGTGGCTAATCAGCTAGACTTCTTTAGGCCCATTGCTCTTTCTAATATGGTCTATAAAATCATTACTAAGCTCCTAGAAAAGAGGCTTAAAGTTTGGCTTCCCATGGTTATCTCTAAGGAACAAGGGGGTTTTTTGGTTTGAAAATAAGTTTTGGATGGAGTGGTTATTTCTTTTGAAGCCGTTCACTCTGTGTACTTCTAAAGAATGCACCATGTTCATCAAGTTTGATATGGCTAAGGCTTATGACAAAGTTAATTGGGGTTTCTTGTGGAAAGTTCTTCTAGCTTTTGGCTTAAGTCAGGAATGGATTAGTTGGGTTTCGAGCTATGTTACTACTCCCTCCTTCTTTGTCCTTCTTAATGGTGAACTATCAAATCTTTTTGGGGCCTCTAGGGGTCTTCACCAGGGAGATCCCCGTTCTCCTTATTTCTTTATCATTATGGCTGAGGGACTTGGTAGACTTATCAAGTCTCATGTTTCCCAAAATTTGATTCAGGGTTGGCAATGGAAAAATGGTCTACCTACTCTTTCCCACCTCCAGTTTGTTGATGATATGGCCCTTGTAGGAAGATCTCAAATTTGGGAAGCTAAAGCCTTTTAGCTCACCTTGGATACTTACTTAGCTAAATATCATCAGAAAATTAATGACCAGAAGTCCTCTATTTTTTTCTTCAACACTCCTAGACCTATCTAGTGGAGGATTGCTAATATCTTGAGATTTCAAATTGACTCTCTCCCTTTGACTTACTTGGGGGTCCCTATTATGGTGGGAAGACAACCTAGGCTTTTTTGGCAGAGCTTGTTCGACAAGCTTTGATAAAAAGTCAATCATTGGAATCATAGGTGGCTCTCTACTACTAGTGGGGTGACTCTCCTACAATCTATGATCTAGGCCCTTCCCATATATAGAAGCATGGTTCAAGCTACCCTGACATATTTTCTTAAGGAATTTGATACTCTTTCCTGCCAATTTTTGTAGAGTGGCACTTTGCAAAATACTAAATGGAGCTTCATCAATTAGGATACCGTCTACAGGCCAAAAAAGAAAGGAGGCCTCGGCCTTCATTCTGCTATCTTGTGTAGTCAAGCCCTTGCTACTAACCTCTCTTGGCATTGGTGTTCTAGTTAGTCTTAGCTTTGGTCCTATATATTGTCACACAAGTATTTACCTGGCATTGACCCTTCAAATTTTTCTAGGTTTCCTCTTAGGGGATGAAGCTCTATGGTGTGGAATACCCTCAAAATTGGTGCTCACCTAGTGAAGAGAAGTCATTTTGGATCTATAACAAAGGTACTAAGGCTCTATTTTCGAGTGATTCCTAGAATGGGCATCCTCCTCTCTTGTCCTCTCATCTCCACTTATAGCCTCTTTGTGATTTTTTCCTTTTTTTTGGATGGAATAAGGTGGTTGATTATAAGGAGGCTCATAAGCTAGGCCCTACTATTGGTTATAGATGGAAAAAATTCTTCTAGTTAGCCAATGGGTGGCTCTTGGGGGGATCGATTGGAGCTTTCTCAGATCTTGGCTTCTAGGGAGTGCAATTCTCTATAGGAAATTGATGTTTTGGCTTGGGGAGGTGCTTCTTCTAGCAAGTATTTTGTTTCTTCAAGGTACCTTGCACTGACTAATTATCTATTTGGAAAGGTGGAGGTCTCTTGGTGGAAGAAAGCTTGGAATAGCTTTTCTTGGCCTAAGTGTAACTTTTTCCTCTAGATTCTGGTTTAGAATTATTGTCTTACTTGTGAGAATCTTTTTGAGAGAGGTTTCTAGGGGCCTTCCATCTGTGTCTTATGCCATAATGGTGAAGAGATTATTTGCCACCTTTTTTTCCAGTGCCCCTTTACCAAGCAGATTTGGCACTTCTAGTGGAGTGTGTAGGGATGGACGTGTTGGCATCTTTCTTCCTTTTCTAAGTTTTGGGACCATCTGTGACATCCCCCTTGCAGGACCTCCTTTCTTCAGGTTGCTTGGACTATTAGCCCTTCCCTTATTTTATGGAATGTCTACCTTGAGAGAAATAGGAGGATCTTTCATGATGTTTAGCTAGGGATCACACACTTATGGGGGAAAATTGCTAACTCTCTTCATGAAACACTCCTAGCTAAATGTGACTTTGGTGGAGGTTTGGACATTAGAGATGTTGGTATTTACTCACAAATTTCCTTTCTTCTTTAGGGTAGGACTCCCTCTCTCCCCTACAGATGCTCTAGGAATATAGCTAGGCAACACTTTTAGTGTGTTAATTGTGAGGGGCATTGGACTCCTCCCCAGGCTGGCATTCTTAAGAAAACACTAATGGATCTTCTTGGGGAAATCTTGGACTAGCTGGCATTAGGCGAG
The DNA here is from genome assembly GCA_028749045.1 of Cupressus sempervirens. Classification (NCBI taxonomy): domain Eukaryota; kingdom Viridiplantae; phylum Streptophyta; class Pinopsida; order Cupressales; family Cupressaceae; genus Cupressus; species Cupressus sempervirens. Next base: position 86,688,903 of record CM053784.1, on the reverse strand, counting down.
TTGGGCATGATAGCTCTAGTGATGTTTAGTTTTTGTTCTCTATCTATAAGGGTCACCATACAAATAATCTCATAGAAGGCCTTGCTATCTTGGTTGTAGTGGAACTGTGTTGTCAAGGTGATAGAGAAGAATTATCAGTGAGACTAACTTGTAGATGCTTGTGAATTTATTGAATAGATAGAACCTTGTGGATGTGGATTGGTATCTAGGTCTGATTATTCAATAGAACACTCAATTATGCAATTCTCTAGATTATGTGTCTTTTATGTATATCCCTCAAGAGTGGAATGGTGTGGCTGATTGCTTGGCTAAATGGGCCTTCGAACATGTGCTAGATTGGAACATTGTTGATCATAGGATGCTTCCCCCTGACTTATAGTATAAGTTGGCTCAACTTGTTAACCAGGATAAGGCTCTATGGTGCTCTTTGTTTCCTCTATTGTTCTATTCTCTTTGGTATTCAATAATTTTTTTACCCCTCTTTTAGTTTAATCTAAAATTAAATTAAATAAGAAAAAATCTTAAATGATTTTATTTATTTACATTTCTCCCAAAGCTACTTCAAGTTTTCTCAACCAATCTAAATAATCTTTAAAAAAATGGAAGAATAATTCAATTAAGATTTATTAATCTTAAGTTCTTAGATTCTGAGGAACTAACATTGACCTAATTGAAATCAATCATCTTTAAGAAATCCATTTTATACATTTTGAGTAAAAATATGCAATATAGAGAGATTGAGAATGGTGGTTTCCATGACATTTTAGTTGTAATGTGTGGTCTTATAGACGAAAAATTATATAATTCAGCTAGTGGAAATTAAAACATGATTTTCCATTTTATGTACATGCATGTATAATTTGTTTGTATATTTTTTTTATTAATTTTTTATTTGTATTTGTCTCATTATATCTAGCACAATTGAATGCAAGGCTCATCATATAGAGATATTAAGTAACTTTATAGTGGTGATCAACAAATTTAAAAATAGAGACTTCTTTTATGCATTGAGAGACACATATTATACAATATTCTTATTTCAAAAACATGTATTCAAAATTCTTTCATGCGATTGGAGAGCGAAATAGTGAAATAGCTCTGCAAATTTGAGTGAAATTTTGGAGTGAAGGTCTTTAGTCTTTTTTCATCACCGAAATGCGTAACAGTGATATGCCGGTGGATCTAAAATGAAGCTAAGGTGGAAACCATTGAGGGAAACTTGTTTGGAAATGTGGCAAGCATTGGAGACTCCCTTAATGGTGATTTGGTAAACAAGGATGGGATCAGGTGCAATCTATCTTCTCTCCTTAACCCTAAGCTCACTCCTGCATTTAATTTTTCCACAGGCTCTGTACCATGTAATACCAACTCCTCTGCAAACAAAAAAAATGCTTTGGTTAATATTGCTGGCAATGCTACCAAAACCAACATCAGTGTAGGTGGTAAGCTAAGATCTTTCTTGGAGGCAATCGCTAATTCAACTCCGGCAATTTCTCCAGAGCCCATTTTACTTCACCATTGTGCGATGAAAACTCAACAAATGTTAAGAAATCTACGTACCTTTTTACATTTCATGTTACACCAAACCATGAAATGTTAGCTAAGATAATAAGAGAAAAGGAAAGATTAAGGAAAACTACCATTTTCTTCTCTGTGGTTGAAATTAAAAAGATTCCTACAAGAAATTTTTTAGATGACTAGTTCTATAATTATTGGAATCTAAAGTTAGGCTATCAAATTTCCTTTTGTAGGCAAATACAAAAAGGCTTATTTGTGGTTTTCTTTAATAATAATGATTCTTATATTATTGTTTTAAAAAAGGAATATTGGACTATAGGTAACACAACCTTCAGAGCTTTGGCATGGAATGCTAAAGCTAATCTGGATGAGATTGTTACCCTATTAGCCCCCAGATGGCTTCTCATTATAAATATACCTTCTTTTTTGTGGTGATTTATTCCTTATCTGGTTGAACCCCTTGGTAAATTTCTTTGAATGGATGATTTGGCTCAGCTGGTTTCCCATCATGATGCTAGGGTTCTTATTGCTCTAAAACCTGACCATGATTTACCCAAAGAGCTTTTTATTGTTATTGATAAGGAGAAGATTTCTTGCCCTATCAAAACCCTAGGAGGTTTAAATGTATGTTTCTTATGATGAAAACAAGGGAATCTAAGAAAAGACTACCCTATCATCAAAAATAAAGCTCCAAAAAACCCTTCCTCAATGAATAGCCCTTCCCCCACTCAATCGATTCCATCTTCCTTTATTAAACCTATCCCTTTGCCTCCCCCTCTCACTTCCTCACATTCTCTTCTCGCCTCTTTGCTGACACCCTCTTTTAGTAATGCTTTTGTTACTGGCATCATGGATGCTAATGGATTTTAGGAAGTTACTAAAAAAAGAAAAAATAGGTCTAACAAGAATAATGTAGCTTCAAATGTGATTCTGCCTCCTTTATCTATTAAGTCAATTGTTAAGTCATAGGACTCTACAAAGTCCTCTACCCCTTTGTTCAATAAAGTTGTGCAAGAAATCACTAAGGTTTCTACCCCTATGGTCAATGTGACTATGTAGGAAACCACTAAGGTTTCTCCCCCTATCGATCCTTATTAAAGATTTTCAAGAAATCTCTGATGAATTTATCTTTGAAGCCATACCAACGATGCCTATTTCCAATCAGCTCGTGAAGCGGGATATGGTTTCTCCTTCTCTCTCAGATAATGAGGATATCCTCATGACAAAGAGGAAAGGGAGACTTCTTGGCTCAAAAAATAAAAAGTAGAATCAGACTATCCCTGATGATGCTTCTCCTATGGAGGATGTTGTTGGTCTTGAAGCATCCATCCCTAAAACTCTACCTCAATGAATTGTATTTCATGGAATATTAGAGGACTTGAATGTCCTGATAGAAAGTTTGTGGTTAAAAATTTCCTTATTCCTAATAATAATATTGATATTTTAATCCTAGATGGGGGACCTAAAATTAAAAGCTTTGGCTTTTCTCCCTATAACAGAGCTATTTGGTTGATTTTCAATCACAATGACATGGAATTTTGTATTTGTTCTATATATGTGGCCAATAATTATAATGAAATATCTATGTTTTGATCTTGGATATTCTCACTTCTAGATATCCCTTGGATGTTTCGAGGTGACTTTAATATGATAGAGGATCAAGAGGATAAGATGGGGGGTCTCCACTTTTTCTAGAAAGATCAGGAAAGACTTTCTTGGAACAATTTTAAATTTTCTAAATCTCTTTTTGATCCTTTAACGGGGAACAAGAACAATAATCCTCATCTCTAGTATTCTTGGTGCAATTATTAGAAAGGATAGTCTAGGATTTATTCTAGGTTGGATCAGTTTTATCTTAATAATAATTTTCTCTTTGTGATCCCAGATAAACATAACAACCTCGTTCTTGTTTCTCCAACTATCCTTTTGGATCATCATCCTATCTCTACTTCAATCAATCTTGGTTGTTCCCCTACTTTTAGCAAAAATGTTAATAATAAATTCATCCTCAATACTAGCTTGTTGGAAGATGAAGACATTCTTACTGCTATTTCAATTATTAGACTTATTAATGAGTTGCAATATCCCTCATTTTCTTATATTGGTAGGTGGAACTTGGATATTTCTACTTGGCAAAATTTGTTAAGAACAGTTGGCCAAAAGAAGGCCAAGGATTATAGATATAAGGAATCCTAGCTTAACAATCATTTGTATAATGCTGAAATGACCATTCCAAATAATTTTGATGACGCCTATCTCTATCATTAACTAGCTTATGCTAAGAACGCTTTGAGAAAACACCAACACGAAAAAGCTTTAGGAGCTAGAATCTGCTCTAGAGCTCACTAGCTTCAATTTGGAGATAGAGGTAGAAAATTCTTCATCAATCTTATTAAACAAAAGTAGGCTAAGGAAACTATTGATAAATTGCTCATCAATAATCAAATGATTTCTAATATTAATGTTATTAAAAAAGAGTTTGCTTGGTTTTATGAAGATCCTTTTACTTTCGAGGACTCTTAGGAAGCTAGGACTCTTAGATATCAGTGTAGGAATCTTATCCCCAAAATAATTTTGGATAATTATACCTCTATTCTTGAACAACCCATATCTTTGGAGGAAATTGAAAAGTCCATCAATTCTCTTAACAATGATAAAGCTCCTAGACCTGATGGGTTACTGGTGGAGTTTTATAAAGCCAACAACAAATGGATTTGCAAAGAATTACTTAACATCTATAATGAAGCTATTGATACTGGAACTTTGGGTAGGGAGATTAACTCTGGAATTATCAAACTCATCCCTAAAGAGGGAGATAAATCTCTCTTAAAGAATTTGAGACCTATAACTCTTTTAAATGTTCCTTATAAGATTCTCGCCAAAATCATGTCTCGAAGGTTGGAAACTATTTTTTCTAAATTTTTTTTCCCTACTCAAATTGGTTTTTTTAAAGGGAGATATATCCTTGAGAACTTGATTACTAGTTGGGAAACTCTTAATTGGGCCAAGCACATAGATCAAAATGTTGCTATGTTTCTATTGGATTTTGAAAAGACTTATGATATAATAGAATGGGACTTTATCAATATGATGCTTGACAATTTTGGCTTCCCTTCTTTCTTCTATGATATTGTTAAAATGCTTCTTAAAGATGTGCATGCTCAAATTGATATTAATGGATCTCTTTCAGCCCATTTCCTTTGGGTAGATTGATTAGGAAAGGTTGTCCGCTTGCCCCTGCCCTTTTTGTTATTGTCTTTGAAGCTCTCTTCTATATTCTTAGGGACAACACTTTATCCCCTGCTGTCAAAGGCATCACCCTTCCTGATAATAAGGATATTATTAATTGCCAATTTGTTGATGACACCTCTCTCTTTCATGAAGTCTCTAAAGCCAACTTTGTTGCTATGATCAATAAGCTCACTTTTTTTTGTAAGATTTCTAGAGCTAGGTTATCTCAATCCAAGTCTATTTTTCTTAGATGCAATGATCAACCTCTTGATTGATTTAGTAAGTTTGGTTTCTAGTGGGGTGGTCCCTCAATTTTTTTTAGATATCTGGGTATTCCCTTCTATGTTGATCCTTCTTTAAAAGATATGTGGAGTTGGGTTAAGGACAAGATTCATAAAAAGTTGAATAAATGGCACAATAAGTATTTGTCTTTTGCTGGTAGATTGCAAGTCTGTCAAAAGATTCTCTCCTCTTATAATATTTACTATACTTCAACTTGGATGTTTAATGATTATAAAGTTATGGAAATTCAAAAATTTATTAGGAAGTATCTCTAATCGGATTGGAAAGGAAATAACAAGACTCACTCTATTAGGTGGAGTTGGTGTCATGTTGATAAGCTCTTTGGGGGCTTGGGGCTTAAAGACCTAAGACTGAGTGGTCTTCCTTTGGCCTTAAAATGGACCTTTCATGCCTTGGAGGGAGATGACCCTTGGAGAGTTCTTATTCATTACAATATTGAAAGGGGTTATCCTAAGAATGCCAAATTCTGGAAAAGTCTTCCCCTCACTGATCTCATTTGTAGTGAATTTTCTATCATTGTTCAAGGCTCGACTGTATTTAAGTCCATCTAGAAGGCCTAGAACCATGTTAGGCAATTCATCAACAATAAATACTTCTTTGATGATAAGATCCTCCATGGTGAGAGGTCCATTTGGTGGAACCTTAAGCTCGGTAATAAGCCCCTTGCTCTTACCCAACATTGTTCCACCAAGAGTTGGGCCAATCTTGGGATCAAACAACTTATTGACATCTTTGAAAATGATAGACTTATTCAGTGGGATGAGTTAAAGAGAAAATTTAAACTTCTTGATTCTCATAGGAAGATGTATAATATGATTGTTAGGGCTAGCAAGAATATTCCTACTATTTGTCATGTTGATTCTAATAGTTATCTAAAAATCAAATGGCCTAGTGGTATTATCATTTCCAATTTTAAAGCTAAGAACATTTACTCTATTATTAACTGCAATGATGAAATTATCAGCCATATTAATGATACTTGGTATACTAATTTAGATGTTCCTTCCTGGAATAAGATTTTTGACAATCTTTGGAAAAGTTCTATTGATCCTAAAACTAAATGTTTTAAATGGTTACTTATTCTAAACAAGCTTCCTATTATGAACTCTTTCTCTGATACTAACTTGTGTAGCATTTGCAGAACCTCGAAAATGGGAAGACATATATTCTTTGAGTGCACTTTTGCCAAAGAGGTCTTGGTTGATGTTTGGCATTTCCATCCCTGCTACTTTCAATATTCTTGAAGTCATTACTAGTTTTATTTCTAATGCAAAAAAATATTTTGACATGTTTTGGGATATTCTCTCAGCTAACATTTTGTGGCAAATTTGGAAGTGCATAAATGAAGAAAGATTTCAAAATGTCCCCATATTGCTTACTAATTCTTTTCAAAGTCTCACATATTTCAAAAAAAATTCATAGATTCAAATAACTATGAAGGTCAACAAGGCTAAGTTCAAAAGATTGCTTAAGGATGGTCATGCTACATTCTTTGCTAACAAAGTGAAAAATGATTATTTCTAGAGGCTGCACTTGGAAAATATCCACACCTTCAACCAAACGATCAATCATATCAGCAAGGAGTTTAAAATAAACCCTCAGAATACTACTGGCGAGATGATCTACATGCTCAAGTAGAGCTAAGATTAGAAGAACTTGGTCTGGATGGAAGGTGCTATGGGTGGACAACTTTAAAGATGTGTTACAATAGTTACTATTTTCTGTTACAATCCTTTCTTTGTTAGCTCTATTTGTATGTAATATTCAATTTTTTTGTTGTGTGAGGCTTGTACTTTGACTCTCGGTGGTTTTTGTTGTTTCCTTGAACTCCTTATACTTAATACAAAAAAAAACATGTATTCTTGATATTATACGTGGCTTCTACAATATTAAAGAATTTATTAAAACAACAATCATAGACTGGTAACTTCATTTTTAAAGAATTTTTTATTTTTTATTTTTTTTCTACTGTATAAGATATAAATTTGACTGAAAGAAAATAATATTGTTTCTTAATTTTTGGTAACATGAGAAAGAAAGAGTATTTTTAGGCCACATCAAGACATCTACAATAAAGGAAACATTATAGGTTATTATGTAATTTATAGATCGGGTAATAATGAGCGTATAATAATTTTTAAACTATTCTATTTATTCATTTATATTTTTAAACTATTCTACTTTTTCAATTTTATAATATTTGAATTAGATTAGATTAAATTTATTAGAAATCTATTTTAAAAACTACAATTTCTGTTAGATAATTACAATTAGCATTAATAACAATAAGGCAAGTACATGCCACTATGTGGCACTTGTTTTTATTTAGAAAACAAATTTTACAACTAAGTAAAAAAACTCTTACATTAAATATGTATTCAACTTCTCATGATAATATTAACTATTAAATGTTTAATATTTTATTATTTTTAATAGAAATGATAGGTTATAAATATAATAAAAAGGTAATTGTGTTGTTTAACTAAATATCATCATAATAACCTTTTGACCTTGTTTCTTGAACCATAGAACAAATATTTTATATTTCCTTACTTGGTGAAATGGGAAAGAAAGGGTATTCTTAGACTACATTTTATATTTCTCTACTACAGTACTTGATATTATTGATTATTAATTTTTTGTAAAATCTACAACAAATAAAGCATTATGGGTCCTTAAGATGAGTTCAACAAATTTAAACAAGTGCCACATAATGCCTAGTATTTGCCTAGTGTTTATTGGTACTTTGGTTCACATATGTAAGTTTGTAGCATAGAATTGAATTATGACTATGATTGATATAGTTGAAAGTCGCATTTTTAAATTAAATAGATATTTTTAAAATTAATTTAATATACAGATGTAGTAAATATTTTTTTAAAAATCTTCTAATAAAAACTTATTTAATATTTAAATATATGTTGGGTTAATTGTTTTGAAAATGTAGGTATTTTGACAAATATAACTTTGATATGAACTATATAATCATAATCTAAGATGTTCACACATGTAATTAAAATTTTACAAATCAAAAATCACAAATTAATTTTTCCTAATATATATTTTTTATTTGAAAATATAAAATTGATTTTAATGTAATAATTAACAAAACTTGGTGTTTGTCAAACCGGCTAATAAGATATAATTGACCAATCATAATCACTATTTAACCCAAAATGGTTGCAATAATAGCAAACAATGCGATCAGTTTTAAATAGTTTTACATTTCAATAAATTGCCAACTTCCCTTTTCTTCTTTCTTTATGTTTAATTATTTTTATTTTGGAAGAATTGTATCTTTTTAGTTTGTATTTTCATTTTAATTTTGAAAAATTAAATTATAATTTATTCTTTTTAGTTTTTATTTTCATTTTAGTTTTGAAGAATTGCAATATAATGAATACTTTTGTATCAAATAACAAAATAATTGTGTTAGTTGTTTTATATTTACTAATGGTGAACTAATTGTTGTTAATGTAGAATTTTTGTACTATAATACAAACACCTTATTGCTTTTATATTCAAAAACAAAATAATTGTGTGATCATATAAAAGAAAGTTCCATATATAGCTAATTAAATACACTTCAAAATGATGAATAATGTGAAAATTAAATAAAATCTGAATTATTGATTACAAAATTATCTTGTGAATGATATAAAAACCTTTAATATAATTTGATCAAATTCAAAATAAAAGATAAACTAAAAACTGGATTGTTGGTAATACACAGAAGGTAATATAGTCTATCTAAACTTTGACATTGCATTTGAATTTCTCATCTGATGGGACAGTTTTTCTTTTATCAAAATAGATGGCAAAACTATTGGTTTCTGTACAAACAAATAGTAAGACTGTAGAATAATTCTATTTGTTATTTGTTATTATCGATGTTAATATATTTTTATAACTATAAAAATCAAATCAATGAAAATTGTGCAAATATCTATTATAATACAGAAAATTTGAATTCTATTTTGTGTAGAGAATAATGTCATCTGTATGTTATGGATATTTACTTCGCAAAGCCCAGCAATTGGACAGAAGTAGTGTGATGGGTGAAATTTTAAACCAAACAGGTTAGTTGAGATCTCGTTGTCATTTGACATTCATATTCATATTTTTCTCAAAAGATAGTAGGTAAGGAAAACCTACAAATACAATCAAGATTGTTTGAGCTTCTCTAATTCAGTAGTCAAGATTTATCTATTTTTATGTATAACAATAACACCAACTCAGACCCACGTTAGTTTGAGTGTTAAATATTTCTCCAAAGTAAACTTTATTATACTTCCACAAATAGCAGTTTATGTAATTCATTGCCCTTTTTCACCATCCAAGCTCTTTTCGCTAGATAACTATTTATGATTTAAACGATTTTATAATATTTTAATGTTGAAAGTGTGTAGTTTTGTTCAATTTATATTTTACTATATTTGTATAATTATAATAATCAAATTTTTTGTGTATAATTAGTATTTGTTGTAGGTTGTATTATTACAATGAGTTGTACTTAACTTATTAAAAAAAATTAATTAATTAAAAAAATTATTTATTTTTTAATCTTTATCAAGATTTTTTCAAAGTTTACATATGAAAATTTTAATTTATAAAATTGTCAAAATTATTTATACTTACTATACTATATATAGATTGTATATCATAATAACATAAAATAAATACTCTTAATAGAAAGTTTGTAATACTCACTATTTATAATGATTCATTGTTTACCATGTACTTATTGCCTATGGATGACGATTGTACAAGATTGAGTAGAACATTTGAAGGGCACTGTTGGAATAGTAAGAATTGCATTAATAGAAATTCAGTGGGTTGTTGAACATTCCTTCATTTATTCTTTGGCACATTTGGTTGGAGTGAATCTTTCAAAATGTCTGGCTAAGCAACTTTGGGGGAAGATTTCCCACTCTCTACATAAAACTATTCAAGCTAAGTGTTTGTTAGATGAAGGTATGGTTCCTAATGACCTTGCATTTGCAATGACCCCAATTTTCATCTTCAAGGAATAGATGAAGTGATGGGTGAATTGCGAGGAGCGTTGGACTCCTTCTCCACCTAGAGTTTTGAAATTCAACACTCATGGTACACATATATCATAAAGTAACATTTTTAAAGCCAACTCAAGGTATGGGTGAATTGTGAGGGGCATGGTACACTCATGTATCTTTTACTATATATAATCCAACATTTTTAAACATTTGCATCATAAAGTTCGGATTTAATATTATAAAATAATAGTAACAATTTCTTATTTGTGAATCAAATTTCTTGCAAATTATAATCAGAATATTGACCTTGATAAATATGAAGGTGATTCAAAATCAATATTTAGAAATATTGATCACAAAATTTGCATTTTCCTTTAATGGTATTTGATTTACAAGACCAAAACATTTATTTATTTCAATTCTTTGTATTTGGGTTCAATCCATATAAGTATTCATACCAAGAGCCACATAATGAGATGACTTGACTATCTATTATGTGTCTCTTGGTGAAGGTGAAGTGGTGTGAAGTCACATAACTAACACTCCAATAGACCCATTCCAAATCAGGCAAGTCTACTAAAATAATAAGTCTTACAGTGACCTCTAATTTACATAGGATGATGGATCATATACTCAATCCAATACATGATCGATATTTTGCAAGGAAGTATTGCTATGGCACTAACTAATCTTTAGACAAAATGTACTAAAGATAAATTTTATTTTATTTTAAAAAGTAAAACATAGTTTTTTCTAGATTCACAGACTGAACTTTTCCTAAATTCAACTGTACATTTTTAGGGAGGCTAGTCACATCCACACAAAATGTTCTTATCATTATTTGTTTTAATCAGCAATCTAGTAGTTTTGATTAATGTGATCTCCAAGAGATGTATAATCTACATGTATAGATTTGTATACTCAATTTGATATAATAATTTCAGATAATCAAAAGCATAATTGCTTGTGATATTAATGGCAAGACAAAAGCATGCACAATAACCAAAATCAATATCTAACTGACACTGTCATATCTCAACACTCCCTCTTAGCTAGGGAAGATAACTAAGTATGAACTAATTTAGATATCACCGAACTTGTGATATTAAGGAGTATACAGAACATCAACTCACTTAATATTTGTATATCCTAGTTGTGGTACGTGTACCGATTTTACATCACATTATGTCTACCATAACCTATCATGGCATGTCCATAGATATTATTGTTGTCATATCAGTCAAGTTTGTTATTAGTGACACACACTTATTCAGATTGTATATAGCTACGAATTTTATTGTACAACTATCAATGTTTGCCAAGTATTTCAATTGCTACCAAGTCCTTTGGACAAATCTCAATGGTTACCAAGTAGTCACAATTATGATAAAGATTAGTATTGTAAATTGTACATCTCAATGTATGAAAAGTTTACCTGTGCAAGCCAAGTTGTGTAGTGTTCACCAAGTTTGTAGTGTATGTCATGCAAGTCCAATGTTAACCGAGCTACTCAATATTAATCAAGTGACTTGGTTTATACCAAGCTCGATGTGATAGTGTTTACCAAGTCATACAATGTAAATCAAGAGACTTAGTTTATATGATGAGTTTCACAGTATCCACTGAGTCACCAATGTAGACCAAGTTCAAGACTACTCAAAAGTGATCAGTATGGACTGAGCTTCTACATCCACCAAGTGCATGATGATGTTCACCATTGATAGTGGATGTTGAGTATCAGAACCTAACCAAATCAATCTTTATAACCCGAATGTCTTCATGTGGACCAACTTAGTAATATTTGTGGTAACTTGTATTGTGACCAACTTTGTAATTTTTATAATTGGATTGATATATATGTAATGCATTGTATCATATCCAATATATGTATGGAGTATGTATGTATGTGTATGAGTATTTGAAGATGTAAATGTGAACAAAATCAGAGAAAAGAAAGAGTGAATTACAAAGGCTACAATAGTATAAGGAGCAGCAAAGTCATCTCTATCACAACAAGGTGATCAGTACTTAAAGTAATCTCATTTAGCAAACCAAGTTGCGGATTAGAGATCATCTATTGTTTCATCCTAATAGGTGGATCAGTCAAATGCTTTCACAAAGGAGATCTAATAGTCTTTTGTAAATCTCTTTACCCAATGCATACTTAATTGTATGTTTGTAAATCTTTTTACAAGGCTGACCTAGTAGTCCTCATTCCTCCTAATAAGGTAGATCATCAGTAGTGATCAATGTAAGCTTTAATAGGCTAACTTTATATTGCATTAATAAAGTAGTGGGTATCATCCCCACCCCAGTTTTACTTTATATTTGGAAGGTTTATGGGTCACCAAATATTTGTCTCACAGTGTTATGAATGCTTTCATGTTTTCACTTTCTTACGCATGCAATTAGATCTGAGGTTATATATGGATTAAATGCTGATTGGTTTAAGAGAAGAATTTTTTGAAGTTTTAGAAGTTACCAATTCACGCCTCCCCTCTTAGTAACTTAGCTTAGTCTTGAATATTTCCAACAATTAGTATTAGAGCATTGTGGTTCTCAAGAGAAAACTTAACAACTTGAGCAAAGATCAAGGCTGTGGAGATATTCAAACTTGACAAAGCTATTAACAATGAGTAGCTAGATTTAGAAATGGCCATTGCCCAACTCAAGAAAGCAACAGAGAAATTCTCTCAATCCTTGAAAAGAAGAAAAGAACTTGCAATTCAAATGAATGATCATCTCTTCATTGAAGAAAGAATTGAAGATCTTCATTCAAGAAATTCAAAAGAAGCCAATGAAGCAATCAAAGAACTCCTAGAAAAGAATGGATACCTACAAGAGGAAGTAAGAAAACTAAGAAGAGAACAAGAAATTTAGTCGGTAAGGTTATGTGAAGTCATGGAACACAGAAACAAGATAAAATAAGAGATAGATGGAAGGACCAGTGAAATGTAACACCAATGCCTTTAGCAAATAGACCTCATTGATCATCTTTCCAATGCAAATGAGGAAATCATGAGCCTAAGATATGAAAATGAAAGAATGAGGAATGATCTAAATCCTGAAAGGAAAATCAATGAAAGAATGAGAAATGATCTAAAATCTAAAAGACAAATCAATGAAACATTGAGGAATGATCTAAACTCTGAGAAGCAAATCAATGAAAGAATGATGAAATCTCAAGTAGACATGAATCAATTGAATGAGAAAAACCTCTATAGGATAAAAGGAAAAGCAGGAATTGGATATATAGAAGGAGAATCTTCCAAGCAAGGAGCTCAAAAGAAGCAAAGACCTACTTGTAATCACTATGGTAAGATAAGGCATACATCAAACAAATTTTGATGCAATGGGAAAGCAAAATTCAAAGGAAAATGTTAGAATTGCAATCAACATGGTCATAGGGCTAATGAATGCAAAGAGAAACCAAGATTTGAAAGCAAATGCCACAAATGCAAGAAACATGGACACAAGTCATCAGAATGCGAGACCAAGGTATTGGATCTAGTAGAACAAATTGTGGAAGAAATATTTGGATGGGACTATAACACTTGGTGTAAATGTCATTATGTGGAGAATTCGGACACATTGTAATAAATTGTGTAAAACATCATTTGAGGAAAAGAGACACTACTAAAAGATGTTTCATTTGTACAAAACTTGATCATATTACCAAGAACCACATGAATACTTGTAGAATTGAAGATGAGAAAAAGGGAAAAGCTGATAACATCTAAAAACAGATGAGACAACAATGGGTTCGTAAGTCTACCAAGGATACAAATTCGAGTAATAATCAAGTCACTCAAGAATTGGGTGACTATAATTTATGCTTAAGTCCTCATAGGAGAAACTAGAACTATGCTATCAAAGAAGACATCCAAAACAGTTCCGGATTGAAAGAGAAAAATGGTCCAAATCAATATCCAAATACAAAGGGATCACCGAGTGCAAGTGTCTATTGAGTTATCTTCTCTACCGAGTGAGGTTGGGTTACAGACTCTACTGAGCAAGGTTGGGAGTAATAAAGATTTTCATGGTTACCAAGTCATGAAGACTTTGTCAAATGTTCAATACAAGCATAGTGGATGATAGCCTATCAATGTGATGTCAGTTGATCTACCTCTGTACTAAGAATTTATAGAAATTTTTTAACAAAAGACATGAAGTTTAAGTAATTTCCTACCATGAAATTACAAGCACTATTACGAAAGTGTGATCGTCAAAGTTTCCAAGCGATTTGAGCAAATTTCCAATTAAAGTTTTTGAATTCCTTCAAACCCTATCAAGTGAAGATGGCATCCAATCGTAGCATGGTTAAGTGAGGATTTGACATGTTGGTTTGTGGAGTGGAGTGGAAAGAACCTAATTTTAAGCTCACTCCTATAATCGTTGAAACCCTAGATCTAAGTGGAGCTTAATCTCAAATCCCTCCAAAGGTACTTCTAGTTAATGATATTCACACTCATTTCAAGTGTGTTATTAAAAAAAATTGTTACATTGGAAATGGATGATGCCCTAGGTCAGTTATGTGTGAATGGAGTTTTGAAACTCAAGCACCAACATGTGGAAACCAAAGGATTAACTCATATCCCTCACATGCCCTATGAATTTCAAGTCAAATGGATTAGGTTTATCCTTAGCTGGGTGCATAATGGTCAGTTGTGGTTGGAGCAACTAGTGTTGATAACAAAGAAGATGATTCATCAAATCACTGGCCTCCCAATGCTAGCCAAGGCCAAAACAACAAAAACCCTAGGTCAAAACCCTAGCAGAATGGGATGGTAGAGGAATGAAAATCAAAAAAATTTCTGATATTGAATTGAAGTTTGGTATTCACATCTTTGCACATAAGATTTATAGCTCTAGTGGGTTAAATAGTGTGTCATGTGAAGTTGTGGACTTGGCATACAAGGTGGTAAAGAACAATCTGTCATTTGACCTTGTCGAGCTATTGTTGAGGTAGTTGAACAAGAACATGGAAAGCATAAGAACTTCAAAGAATAACCCATGTAAGTTTGGTTCCTTATTGACTTGTCTATTCTTTTTATGTTTATAATTTCTTTCCCTCTGAAGGCACTATAGTATGGAGAAAAGATGTGCCTATGCTTTATTAGCTAAATGAGTATATTGGAGAGATGGGTGAAAATTATAATAGTATCATGGATAATTATTTTGATGTATTCAAAGATAAAATGAAAAATAGGTTCTAAACCTCCAAGAAATTGGTTGAAGACTATAAGGATGATGTATATCTTATGGTGGATTGTGACAAAGTTTACATTCAGGTAGTTAAGCATAGAATTGTGTGGGTAAAATCTCTTGGTTATGAGGTCAATATTGATGAAAAAAAGATATTATTGAAGCCCTTGTCAATGAGCTAGTTGATCCCAAAGCTACATATTTTGGAACATATGATGAAGAAAAAATTAGGATTGAACTTAAGATAAAACTTCCTAAGGTAGTAAACAAAGTGAAGAAAAGAATTACAAAACTAAAATCTAGTTCAACCCTTTTGTTAACTGAGGGTAAAGGAGAAGATGAGGAAGCAAAGGATGTGGAAGTAGAGGAGGCATAATATGAAGAAGAAGAGCCATTAAAGAAAAAGGCAAGGTAATTATTACCAAGCTAGCCAAGCCATCCACTACAGTTTTCACAAGGAAATCTTCAAGGAAGAAGTCTGATAAGAAAGGAGGAGACATTGTATTTAGAAAACCTCCACCCACCTTCTAAGATAGACTAAAAGATCTAGAAGCAAGGGCAAGAATAACAAATTTCAAATCATTAAAATATGAGATTAGGACAACAGAGGAGCATAAGCAGATTAAAGACCTGGTAATGGATAAAATGGGTAAGCGAAAATACTCACTAGTTTAGCTTGCCTCTCAAATTCCCAACAAGTTATTGGAAATCATAAAGCCAAGATGGGATTTTGCAATACAAATTGTCAAAAACATATCTGGGCAAATCTTGAGGCAGCTATTACTGAGCATATTAGATGCTAAGGTAAAAGAATCATTGAAGAAAAAGAAGAAAATTTGACTCTAAAGTTTAATATTTGTCTAGTTTTGATCAAGGACATTGAGCATGTTGTTAAGAATGCAACAAACACTTGGAAGAATATTTATTCATTACATAAGCCAAGTGATTTTCCAGTCAATATCAAATATGATGATAGCTTTTACCTAAGGATTGGAGACCCTAAATATTTCTCGCTCCTTCAAATATGTGAGAAAATATAAAAGGTAAGCTTTTAAAGATAATTTATTTATTCTTGAAAGAATTAAATATTTAAATATTCAAATGCAAAATATTCAAATACCAAATAAATTTAAATAATAATTAATTCAATAAGGATTAATTATTATTGTAATGGAAAAAGAGATAAGGGAGGTAAGATAAAAGTAAAAAAGATTTCAAAAGAATTAATCATTATTGAGATGAGGCATTTATGAAAAACTTGTACGAGAAGAGATTCTTGGGAAATAAGTTAAACTGAAAAAAGAATGTAAAAAAATTTTAATTCTTTTATAAGAATTAATTATTATAGTAACCTGCTCGAGAAGACATAAGGAGTTGGGTAAGAAGTTATGGTGGTTACAAAATTATTTAATGGGGGCAAATCATTTGTAACAAGGTTCTTCCTTTTTAGGTTTGGAAGTTCTATATCAGTTATAGGGGAAGAAAGTGCTATTTTGTATCAGGGGAAAGATATTTATTTTATGTAGATTGATTGCAATAAGGGGATAGAACAATACTATTATTGTTTTATCATGTTTCTGAAATAAAGAGAAATATATGCATGTTTGGTCTTGCGGTCATGTACATTTGTATTTCTGATTTGGAAGGATTCCGAATCCTTTTATTCCTGTTTTAGATGCAGTTCTTTATTACTACATCAAATGTGATATACGTAGTCTTGTGGTTATGTATTCATGCTTTTGTATAAAGATATTTATAGCTCTCTCTCTCTCTCTCATAATGTGAAAGACTTGGTAGATAGTCCTATGACTATTTGCTAGCTTTTCTCTCATTATCAACTTATTAATCTGATAATCACATTTATTCCATATTGATGGATGAATGTTAGAAAACCCTTCATGTCTTCAAGTTAAAGACATAACTAGATATCACATTCATTGAATATCTTTTATTAGGGAGTTGTACCTCTTAATTTAGAGGAAGATTATCAATGAAATGATAATCTATCCAATTGTTAGTACATTTTTTTCTTCTTTTGAAGCATATTGAGTCATTGTTTGCATTTCTATCCGAAGGAAAAAATTGTTTACTAATAGTTTTTGGTGACTCTAGTAGGGAATGAATGCAAAGTTCTAGTGTTTTCCTTCCTTAGAAATTTGAAGGTACCTCCTTGAGGATGGAGGTTGGTGACTCTAATTTATTTTTGTGAAAGAAGTTTGGCATTATGGCCTTGGTTGCAACCTCAACATGGGGGGCTCAGATTGGGCCATTTTCTTTGTCCCAATACTTGGGTAAGTGCACAAAGTTGTGGTGCCAAAAGGGGGGTATAAGTGGACACCTTTTTCTTGAAATCAGCAAATTCTAGACTTCAACAAGAATTTGAAGATAGTTATGCTCAAAATTTTAAGATATGACAAAAACAAAAGTCGTAGTCCTTTGAATCTAGTTTCTAAACTACTAATTTTTTTTCAAAATGGTTTAGTTTTAGGTCCTCAAAAAAGGGGGCCAAAGAAAGTGGTACTGTTTATTCCAAAAAAAATAACATAGTACAAAGTGTGGCCCCCCTAAAATTTTAACTTTTTTTTTGAAATTCTTTAATCGCTCTTGTCAAAAGTTACCTAACACTATGTAGCTTATCCCAAATTTTTTGGGTAATTTTATAATGTGTATTTTTTTTTTAATGAATTTTTAAATTAGACCCATCCCAAAAATGTGAAATATCTGTGTGCTCCCCCTAGAAATGATTGAAAACTAATCTAAAATCAAAACTTCTTTTTTTCAAAGTGTGTAGAATGGAGTCTAGTTTCTAAAAAACTAAGTTGTTACAAAATTCGATGAATGAGCTAAAATCTATAGCCCAATTAGTACATGGTGGTTTTTGACAAAAAATGAACATACATTCAAAAGAAATTATAGATGAAAGACTTAAAATAGTTCAAATTAAAAATAAATTATATGGTTAGATAGCTAACACAGAGACCTATAATGTTATGTAACCTGATCTTATCGATACCCAACCACGAAGAATCTTGAAGGGGAGCACACAAGAAAAATCAATCATTTTTTGTATGTTTGCTGTAAAACACGTCTCAGACCTATTTATAAACTCCAAACCTTTGGGATGGATCTCCAAGGCAAAACCAAGCCTTAGGCTTGGTTTTAATGCAAATCTTTGAATAGCGCGTGCGCCCTATAGCGCGCACGCCCTATTAAAATGCTATTGAATTTGAGGTAGTGTGCACACGCTATAGTATGCACGTGCTATAGTGTGCACACACTATTGAGACCTAAATTGCAAATCAAAACCAAGAGAGAGCTGGGGGGGTGGGGCGAGGGAATGGCTATTTGTTTGTGTGAGAGAGATAGAGAGAAAGTAGGGGATGGGAGAGGGGAGAGAGGAAGTGAGAAAGAGTAGGGGTGGCAGAGAGAGTATAGGATAGGAGATGGAGGAAATGTGAGAGAGTAGGGGTGGCAAAGAGAGTACAAGATGCAAGAGAGAGGAAGTGAGAGAGAGAGAGTAGAGGTGGCAAAGAGAGAGTATGGGATGGGGGAGAGAGATTGAAAGTAGGGGATGGGAGAGAGAGGAAGTGTGAGAGAGAGTACAAGTTGGGAGAGAGAGATTGAGAGTAGGGGATGGGGGAGAGAGAGAGTAGGTGGTGGGAGACGGAGTGGGAGAGGAAGAGCGAGAGAGAGGAGGATGGGAGTGCATGTGTGTGAAAGAGAGAGAGTAGGGAATGGAGAGGGGGACGATAGAGTAGCTTGAGAGAGAGTAGGGGATGGAAGAGAGAGTAGGGGATGGAAGAGAGAGTAGGCGATGGGAGAGGGAGTGAGAGAGGGAGAGATAGAGGGGGTATGGAAATGTGTGTAAGAGAGAAAGAGAGAGAGTGTGAAAATGTGACAGAGGGTAGGGGGTAGCAGAGGGAGAGTAGAGAGGGAGAGAGTGAGAGAGAGAGAGAGAGAGAGTGAGAGTAGGCAGTGGGAGAGGGAGAGCGAGTGAGAGAAAAAGTAGAGGATGGGAGAGGAGAGAGGGGGGATGGGTGTGTGTGAAAGAGAGAGAGTAGGGAATGAGAGAGGGGAGAGAGAGATAGAGAGAGTAGGGGATGGTATAGAAAGAGAGTAGGCAATGGCAGAGGGAGTGGGAGAGGGAGAGAGAGGGTGGATGGAGGAGAAAGAGATTAGGCAATGGTAGAGAGAGTGGGAGAGGGAGAGAGAGGGGGGATGGAAGTGTGTGTAAGAGAGAAAGTAGGGGATGGGAGAGTGTGTGAGAGAGAGTAGGGTGGCAAAGAGAGAGAGTGAGAGTAGGGGATGGGAGAGAGAGGGAGAGAGAGAGAGAGATAGTAGGCAATGGGAGAGGGAGTGGGAGGGAGAGGGAGAGAGGGAATGGAAGTGTGTAAGAGAGATAGAGTTGGGGATGGGAGAGAGTAGGAAATGGGAGAGGGAGTGAGAGAGAGAGAGGGGGGGGAATGGGAATGTGTATAAGAGAGATAGAGTAGGGGATGGGAGAGAGTGTGAGAGTTTGAGAGAGAGTAGGGGGTTGGTAGAGAGAGCTTGTATAGGATGGGGGTGAGAGAGAGAGAGAGTATGAGAGAGAGTAGGGGATGGGAGAGAGAAAGTAAAGAGGGAAAGAGAGTACTTGAGAGAGAGAGAGATAGTAGGTGGTGCAAGAGGGAGTGGGAGAGGGAGAGAGAGGGGGGATGGGAGTATGTGTGACAAATCTAGAGAGTAGGGGATGGGAGAGGAGAGAGAGAGGGGGGTGGGAGTGCGTTTCTATGAAAGAGAGAGAGTAGGGGATGGGAGAGGGGAGAGAGAGAGTAGGGGATGGGGGAGAGGGAGTGGGAGAGGGAGAGAGAGAGAGAGGGGGAATGGGAATGTGTGTAAGAGAGACAGAGTAGGGGATGGGAGAGAGTGTGAGAGTGTGAGAGAGAGTAGGTGGTGGCAAAGAGAGCTTGTATGGGATGGGAGAGAGAGAGTGAGATTAGGGGATGGGAGTGTGAGAGAGAGTAGGGGATGAGAGAGAGAGAGTGAGAGTAAGGGATGGGATGGGAGAGAGAGAGAGTAGAGAGGGAGAGAGAGAGAACTTGAGAGAGAGAGATCTAGTAGGCGGTAGGAGAGGGAAAGGGAGAGAGATAGGGGGGATGGGAGTGTGTGTGACATATGTAGAGAGTAGGGGATGGGAGAGAAGAGAGTGGGGGGATAAGAGTGTGAGTGTCTGTGAAAGAGAGAGAGTAGGGGATGGGAGAGAGTGTGAGAGAGAGTAGGGGGTGGCAGAGAGAGAGAGTACGAGATGGGAGAGACAGAGTGAAAGGATGGGAGAGATAGAGTGAAAGGATGGGAGAGAGTGAGAGAGAGAGAGTAGGGGGCGACAGAGAGAGAGAGAGAGTATGGGATGGGAGAGACAGAGTGAAAGGATGGGAGAGAGTGTGAGAGAGAGTAGGGTATGGGAGAGAGTGTGAGAGAGAGTTGGGAATGGGAGAGAGAGAGAGAGAGTAAGAGTAGGGGATGGGAGAGAGAGAGTAGAGAGGGAGAGAGAGAGCTTGAGAGAGAGAAATAGTAGGTGAGCTGGGAGAGGGAGTGGGAGAGGAGGAGAGAGAGGGATGGGAGTGCGTGTGACAAATATAGAGAGTAGGGGATGGGAGAGAAGAGAGAGGGGGGATGGGAGTGTGAGTGTGTGTGTGTGTGTGTCTGTGAAAGAGAGAGAGTAGGGGATAGGAGAGAGTGTGAGAGTGTGAGAGAGAGTAGTGGGTGGCAAAGAGGGAGTACGAGATGGGAGAGATAGAGTGAAAGGATGGGAGAGAGTGTGAGAGAGAGTAGGGGATGGGAGAGAGTGTGAGAGAGAGTTGGCAATGGGAGAGAGAGAGAGAGTAAGAGTAGGGGATGGGAGAGAGAGAGTAGAGAGGGAGAGAGAGAACTTGAGAGAGAGAAATAGTAGGTGACCTGGGAGAGGGAGTGGGAGAGGAGGAGAGAGAGGGATGGGAGTGTGTGTGACAAATCTAGAGAGTAGGGGATGGGAGAGAAGAGAGAGGGGGGATGGGAGTGTGAGTGTGTGTGTGTGTGTGTCTGTGAAAGAGAGAGAGTAGGGGATAGGAGAGAGTGTGAGAGTGTGAGAGAGAGTAGGGGGTGGCAAAGAGAGAGTAGGAGATGGGAGAGACAGAGTGAAAGGATGGGAGAGAGTGTGAGAGAGAGTAGGGGATGGGAGAGAGTGTGAGAGAGTTGGGAATGGGAGAGAGAGAGAGTAAGAGTAGGGGATGGGAGAAAGAGAGTAGAGAGGGAGAGATAGAACTTGAGATAGAGAAATAGTAGGTGACTTGGGAGAGGGAGTGGGAGAGGAGGAGAGAGAGGGATGGGAGTGCGTGTGACAAATCTAGAGAGTAGGGGATGGGAGAGAAGAGAGAGGGGGGATGAGAGTGTGAGTGTGAGTGTGTGTGTGTGTGTGTGAAAGAGAGAGAGTAGGGGATAGGAGAGAGTGTGAGAGTGTGAGAGAGAGTAGGGGGTGGCAAAGAGAGAGTATGAGATGGGAGAGATAGAGTGAAAGGATGGGAGAGAGTGTGAGAGAAAGTAGGGGATGGGAGAGAGTGTGAGAGAGAGTTGGCAATGGGAGAGAGAGAGAGAGAGTAAGAGTAGGGGATGGGAGAGAGAGAGTAGAGAGGGAGAGAGAGAACTTGAGAGAGAGAAATAGTAGGTGACCTGGGAGAGGGAGTGGGAGAGGAGGAGAGAGAGGGATGGGAGTGTGTGTGACAAATCTAGAGAGTAGGGGATGGGAGAGAAGAGAGAGGGGGGATGGGAGTGTGAGTGTGTGTGTGTGTGTCTGTGAAAGAGAGAGAGTAGGGGATAGGAGAGAGTGTGAGAGTGTGAGAGAGAGTAGGAGATGGGAGAGACAAAGTGAAAGGATGGGAGAGAGTGTGAGAGAGAGTAGGGGATGGGAGAGAGTGTGAGAGAGAGTTGGGAATGGGAGAGAGAGAGAGAGTAAGAGTAGGGGATGGGAGAAAGAGAGTAGAGAGGGAGAGACAGAACTTGAGAGAGAGAAATAGTAGGTGACTTGGGAGAGGGAGTGGGAGAGGAGGAGAGAGAGGGATGGGAGTGCGTGTGACAAATCTAGAGAGTAGGGGATGGGAGAGAAGAGAGAGGGGATGTGAGAGTGTGAGTGTGTGTGTGTGTGTGTGTGTGAAAGAGAGAGAGTAGGGGATAGGAGAGAGTGTGAGAGTGTGAGAGAGAGTAGGGGGTGGCAAAGAGAGAGTACGAGGTGGGAGAGATAGAGTGAAAGGATGGGAGAGAGTGTGAGAGAGAGTTGGGAATGGGAGAGAGAGAGAGTAAGAGTATGCGATGGGAGAGAGAGAGTAGAGAGGGAGAGAGAGAACTTGAGAGAGAGAAATAGTAGGTGACCTAGGAGAGGGAGTGGGAGAGGAGGAGAGAGAGGGATGGGAGTGCCTGTGAAAAATCTAGAGAGTAGGGGATGGGAGAGAAGAGAGAGGGGGGATGGGAGTGTGAGTGTGTGTGTCTGTGTCTGTGAAAGAGAGAGAGTAGGGGATAGGAGAGAGTGTGAGAGTGTGAGAGAGAGTAGGGGGTGGCAAAGAGAGAGTACGAGATGGGAGAGACAGAGTGAAAGGATGGGAAAGAGTGTGAGAGAGAGTAGGAGGTGACAGAGAGAGAGAGAGTACGAGATGAGAGAGACAGAGTGAAAGGATGAGAGAGAGTGTCAAAGAGAGTAGGGGATGGGAGAGAGTGTGAGAGAGAGTTGGGGATTGGAGAGAGAGAGAGTAAGAGTAGGGGATGGGAGAGAGAGAGAGTAGAGAGGGAGAGAGAGAACTTGAGAGAGAGAGAGAGAGACAGTAGGTGGTGGGAGAGGGAGTGGGAGAGGAGGAGAGAGAGGGATGGGAGTGCGTGTGAGCAATCTAGAGAGTAAGGGATGGGAGAGGGGAGAGAGAGAGGGGGATGGGAGTATGTATCTTCAAAAGAGAGAGTTTAGGGGATGGGAGAGGGGAGAGAGAGTAGCGGATGGGAGTGTGTGTAAGAGAGAGTAGGGGATGGGAGAGAGTGTGAGAGAGAGTAGGAGGTGGCAGAGAGAGAGAGAGTAAGAAGTGGGAGAGGGAGGATGGGAGTGTGTGTGAGAGATCTAAAGAGTAAAGGATGGGAGAGGGGAGAGAGAGTAGGAAGAGAGAGAGAGTAGGGAGAGAGAGAGAGAGAGAGTAGGGAGGGTGGAGAGTGATGTGTTCTAATATAGTGCGTACATGCTATAGCCCGTACACACTATGTGAAATCACCTAAAAATGGTCAAAAAGCAACTTTGGGGCCCGTTTCATTCATTCTCTGCTTTTGTTCTGTTCTACACTCTGTTATCCTGACAAAAATTGTGAGTTTCAACACAACAAACATTCTTTCAAAGTGGCAAACACTATTTCAAGCTAACAAACACTATTTCAAGGTGGAAAACACTTTTGGAAGCTAAGGAACACCAAATTCAATCATTGGATACACGATTTGAAGACTTTTTGAATATTCCTTGTATAGAAAAGGTTAGTGCAATCTATTTTAAATATTGTTTGTTGATATATAGATACAAATTTGATTATAATTTGACATGTTGTTTAATATATAGTGAATTCATTGAAATTTGTATGTTTCAATGAAATGTTATTTCGAAATGGTTAGAAATTTGACAAGTCATTTTATATATATTGTGTATTCATTCAAATAATTATAATTTTTATATGTATTTGAATAATTTTTAATTTACACATTTTAAGTAATTCAAATGTTTGAATAATTTGACATGTAGAAATCATCATCATGCCAAGGAAGAAACCAAAAAATCAAACAAATGAAGATAGGGAGAGAGATTTGGCAATTAAAAGAGATAAAATGAAATTAATACGTGAGCAAAGAAAATTGCAAAGCAATAATGAAGAATTGACTTTCAAAGAGGATCAAGAACCACTGGTACCAAGAAAAAAAAAGGAAGAATTAGAAAGACAAAGAGAACGAATGAGACTGTTACGCTCAAGAAGACAATTGAATTGTGAAGCTACACCATCTTCTAATGTTGGAGTCATATCGTCCGCTACACCATCTTCCAATGTTGAAGTCATATCGTCCTCTCATGTTGAAGAGACACCGATTTGTAGATCCGACGATATACACACTCCATCATGTCATGTTGAAGGCACAACATCAACACATCAAGTAGGTGATATTCCATCTTTTGCATCTTATTGCCAAGGCACATCATCTTCGGTTCAAGGTACGCAATACACTCAACCTTATGTTGATGTTCAAAATGTTGAGAGAATTGAAGAGATTATAACACCTTCTAGAATTCGTTTTAGAAGACCAAAATATTTGATTGATATTCATAGTAACATTTTGAAATCAATGCCTGACAAGATTAGCAAGTGTACTTGTCAAAGAAAAGTTAATCATATGTGGAGATTATTTTTTGATGAATTAAATATTACAGGTCAATGCCAATTATTTGTTGAAATGATGAGGAATTTAAAATTTAGGCCTATCATGAAGATTCTTGGGCTAAGAAAGATGGATGATTCAAATGAAAAAAACATTGTAAAGAATCTAATGAATGCTTATGACAAAGTGGGTTCTAAATCACGCACCAAAGATAGTAATATCACAAGACAAGTACTTACATCGACAATAGTAAGTAGCCAAATGAAGAAAGCTCGACTCATGAGAAAGACAAGCAAAACATTGAAAATTGCTAGAGGTACTCTAAGGAGAGCCATGCTAAGGTGTGAGAGATTGGAAGATCCAACAAAAAATGAGTTATGGACATTTAGCGGTAGACTACCACGAAAGGATAAAGAAATTAGTGAAGCCTTGAAATCATTGATCGAAGATTTTTGGAAAAATAACACACGTGTTTCCCCTAATCAAAGAGATGTTGTAAGAAAGAGGATTGGTAGCCAAAATCGCGAGCCACATGCAAAACATTTTTTGGACACAACTCAAACACAATTTTTTGCAAAATTTATTGGTATGTATCCTCAAATTTGAATAAGTCAAAGATTTTTTGAGATGGGTAAAATTTTTTATGTGAAGATAAATCACACACGCACAACTTGTTGTTGTAGGATACATATTGAATTTTCTAACCATTTTGATGTTTTTAGGCATATATGCATAATTTTGTATTCTCAGTTTTTTTTGTAGGATTGTGACATAAATGAGCCACCAAGATCTTCAAGGGAATTCATATCCAACATTTTATGTGAAATAAGGGACGGCCAAGAATTTTACAAGACATCATGCTTGGATGGTACGTGCTTATTTTGTGGTTCTTTGCAACTTTTATCAACTTGTCAACATATGGATAGTACACATGCAATTGGAAATGAAATAGTAGATTATGGAAAATTTAAGACAGTGACATATGCTCTAAAAGATGGGAAACATGGTAAAAGATGTGATTTAGTCATTGAAAAGATTCCAGTGTATGAGTTCATGAAGATTTTTTGTGAAAACATTATTTACGAGTATGCAGGGCATACCCATAGAGCTCGATGGCTGGATTTGCAATTCAAGTTGTGCAAGGATACGTTTCCACTGGATACCATTGTTTCAGTTGTAGATTTCACAAAGAACTACACACTACAACCACAAAATGAGGTGCAAGCAAAGTATTATACTTCTCAACAAGTTTCCATATTTGTTCACATAACATTCATGCATTCACCTACAAGTACAGAGGATGACAGGAAGATTTTGAGGGAGTACCATTTTTACATCAGCGATGATCGATCACATTCTACAAAGTTCGTACATGGTTGTTTTCAACTATTTTATGGAGATTTGGCTAACAGGGGCATCACATATCGTTAGCACATTATTTGGTCAAACAATTGTGCATCTCAATTCAAGAATGCACGGATGTTCTATTAGTTGAGCAGGATGCACAAGTTGTGTAGAATTCAATACATGTGGAATTTCACAGAGGCTGGTCATGGAAAGGGAGAGCACGATGGTGCAGGCGCATGCATCAAAAAAGCCTTAGCTTGTGAAGAACTAAAGTACAAAGATGGAGCAATATTGACAGATGCAAAATCCATTGTCCAGTGGTGTAACACTACAATGGGTCCAGGTAAGGAAGGTGAGTCTACAGTTCGTAGATTTTTTTGGTTGACAGATAATACTAACATTGCACCATATCAGGATTGTTGCACACTAACAGGATCCAGTGAGTTGAACTCTTTTAGAAGCTCTGATGTAGGTTCACAGAGTATCCACACACGAAAAATGGCATGCTATTGTCCATCATGTGCAGAGGAAAATTGGGATGACTGTGAGTCGACTGAATGGGTGGACAAATGGGATATATGGGTTTTGGACCCAATTGACACCTATCGTCCCCCACAAGCACTAGAAATGGTACAGATGGAATCATCTATTGACTTTGACCGCTTGTCTGATCTAGTGCAACCTGGTAATATATATATTTATATATCTTTGTAATTTCAATATGTAACTTTATAACTTTTACGCAAGTATTTTCTGAATTAATGACCGCATTTTGTACATTTGTCACTGCAGGCCATGCTTTTGTTGTTATTGCACCTGAAGACAATGAAGAAGGGACAGATTATTATTTTTGTCATTGTGTTCAAGCCAAACAAAAATTGGATCACTCGGTTATAGATGGTGAAGGTTTAGAGTACCATGTTGGTGCGGTGGTTGTAACCGGCACATGGCTTAGACGATATTCTATGAAGAACCCTAACTTGTGGTTATTCGAGGATTGGCAAATAGAGACGAAGATTCTTCATTATTCAAATCTTGTTGTCACATCAAATGTCCACTTGATAAAATATGGTGGAAGACCACATAATAAGAATCTTTGGAGAGTTCGCGAGTCAGACCACGAGGCAATACTTGAGACATTAAAATGTCGAGCAGATCCAGTTGGCTCATTAGATTGAATACAGAGAGAGGGAGAGAGAGAGAAAGTGATCAACTGGATCCAAATACATTGTTGCAACCTCTTCCCTAAGACTGTCCACATGAATAAGGTGGACCATATTGTTATGATGCGTAAGTGATGAGATTTAGTTTAAATCATAGATTTTATGTTTTGATTTGTTTAGAATCTAGATTTTATGTTTTGATGTCTCCAATTTTTTTTAAGCTAGAACAATATTTTTCATATTTTCTTATTGTGACGATATTTTTCTTTCATTGCATGTTCTCTTGGATGATAGGAGGGAGAGAAGAAAAATAAGTAGATTTCCAAACAGCTAGCCACCCTTCTTCATGTAATTTATTCATTTAAGGTAAATGTCCCATTTCCTTTGTTTGGCTTTGGTATTTGGTTATTTAAAGTCATTATTCTAGTTGGAACTTCATATGTTTGAATTTGGGATTGTTTAGTGTCTATTTTTTATGATAAACATTTTGTTGAAGGTGCACCTCCAATATTTGGTCTATATCTCTTTCAAACATTTAGATTATCCTCTCTTTCTTTCCTCTTCTATTCCTTTAGTGCAACCTTCTCCGCAACTCATTTTCCCCTCTCTATAGCATATAAGATCTCATTTCTTGCAATCTTTTCCTCTCTCCCATATTTCCTATCCCTGATCTTCTCCTTCATGTAAATTGCATTAGCCTCAAATAACTTCTTAGTCTCTCTTGTTCCTTAGAATTTTGTATCCTTTTCTTTGGTAGCTATAGGAATCTACTGGGTAAACCACTATGTTGTTTTCTGTCTAGTGGCATGTAACATATAAAATCATCATCTCCATCATAGTCATTTTGGGCTTGGGTATCAAAAAATTGTTAACTATTTATTTCATCATGGTTTCCACCATTTTCAAAGCATTAGATGACGTCCTTGGGGTCAACATGTGGTGGGGATGGAATTAAAAGGGAAACATTTTCATCCCCACAAGTATTTGGTTACCCAAGGTTTGTGACAACCTCCTACAACCAATCTGGTTGTGAATCTTGCATTAGCAAGCTTAATCTAATATCAATGTTTGTTGTATGCTCAAGGTTTTATCTCCTATAATAGTCCACTGGCTGGTTCAGGTTTTCTGGTTGGGTATTTTTAGGTGCAATTGTACCTAGTCCCTTCATATTTTGTCCATAACTCCTCAAAAAAGTGTTAATTGGTTCATCTAATAAGCCATTTATTTTTAGGAAGGATTCAATAGTGATTTCCTCCCCCTCGCTTTACAACTCGGCAATATTTGCATCATCTACAATAGTTGTTTCTTGCAACTCATCTCTTACACTTTCTCAATTTTGCCTCTTCTAGGCTTGTTCCAACTAGCCCTTGCCAATCCTAAACTATTGGGTGATTAAAATACCCTTTTCCTCACTCTAAAATATACTCCAAAACCAACTACACTTGTTTTGTAAAATATCACTCAAAACTGGCTATTTCAGTCTGCCAACTAGGCCTAGTTTGAGGCCATTTACAAAGCAACTCACAATCCCTTGACTTTTGGAACTCCCATGACCCAAAAAAGTCTTAAGAAATGACTCAAATGCAAGGATTCTTTTATTTTTTTGGTCTCATGATCAACTTTACAATGGTTTTTACAAAACCCTCCTTTCTAGCCCCTTTACCCTAGGGCTTTCTAGAACTCTTACTTTGCAACATCTCTAGAACCCCAAAATTGTTCAACCACCTTCACTTTGGTTATATTAGATGACTTAAAACATAAAATGCAACTCTTGTTTGGAGAAAACACTAAATCCACCTTGGGAGCAATCACATACCCCTTTTTATGCACTCAAATTTTAGGGAAAACTATGCAAATACTTCTTAAATGGTTTCAACACTAAACTTTTCAGATGGAAATGGTTATTATAGACTCAAACCAACAAGAAAAATCCCAAACTTGAGGTTTCTCAACAATCAACAATCAAATTTCAAAATTATTACCAGCACTTACTACTAGGACAATTTCTAGTTTTAATGGTCAAACTCCCAAACCATACAAAGGACCCCCCGCTATTTTTGCATTTTTAAACACTCTTTTTGGAGACCTACAATAACCTCTCTCACTTTTTGGATATCACACTCTGTTTTCATTTTACGATGCCATCTCGGGTGATGCTGAAACTTGCAATGTCGGCTAGTACAAAGTTGCCAACTGCCAAATCTCTCTAACCTTTCCTCGTGGGATCAAACTATCTACTCTGTTAGCTCTGTGTGGTCAGGTAAACCCTATCCCAAACCTTGTCCTATCCCCTCCAGTGCTCAAATGTTCTCAAGCACGCCAATCCAGAATGTCCCCAAGGGTCACTAAATGCCATAGGGCTGCGATCTTTGACGAGGCATATCTCGGAGCTCGTGCGAGGTATGGATGCGATTCTAGTTCCTACAAGACCATGTTGCAAAGACCTAAAATAACCTCTCTCACTTTTTGGAGATCACACTCCATTTTTGTTTTACAATGCCATCTCGGATGATGCTGAAACTTGCAGTGTGGGCCAATTCAAAGTTGCCAACTGCCAAATCTCTCTCACCTTTCATCGTGGGATTGAACTGTCTGCTCCGTTAGCTCTGGGTGGCTGGGTAAACCCTATCCCCAACCTCATCCTATCCCCTTTAGTGCTCGAACGTTCTCAGGCACGCCAATCCAGAATGTCCCCAAGGGTCACTAAATGCCATAGGGCTGCGATCTTTGACGGGGCATATCTCAGAGCTTGTGCGAGGTATGGATGTGATTCTAGTTCCTACAAGATTGTGTTGCGGAGACCTACAATAACCTCTCTCTCTTTTTGGAGATCACATTCTATTTTCATTTTACAACACCATCTCGGGTGATGCTGAAACTTGTAGTGTTGGCCAGTTCAAAGTTGCCAACTCCAAATCTCTCTCACCTTTCGTCTTGGGATCAAACTATCTACTCCGTTAGCTCTGAGTGGCTAGGTAAACCCTATCCCCAACCTTTTCCTATCCCCTTTAGTGCTCAAACGTTCTCAGGCACGCCAATTTAGAATGTCCCCAAGGGTCACTAAATGCCATAGGGCTGCGATCTTTGACAAGACATATCTTGGAGCTCATGTGAGGTATGGATGAAATTCTAGTTCCTACAAGACCATTTTGCAGAGACCTACAATAACCTCTCTCACTTTTTGGAGATCACATTCTATTTTCATTTTACAACACCATCTCGGGTGATGCTGAAACTTGTAGTGTGGGCCAATTCAAAGTTGCCAACTGCCAAATCTCTCTCACCTTTCGTCGTGGGATCGAACTGTTTGCTCCATTAGCTCTGGGTGGTTGGGTAAACCCTATCCCCAACCTCATCCTATCCCCTTCAGTGCTCGAACGTTCTCAGGCATGCCAATCCGAAATGTCCCCAAGGGTCACTAAATGCCATAGGGCTGCGATCTTTGACGGGGCATATCTCAGAGCTCGTGTGAGGTATGGATGGGATTCTAGTTCCTACAAGACTATGTTGTAGAGACCTACAATAACCTCTCTCACTTTTTGGAGATCACATTCCATTTTCATTCTACAATGCCATCTCGGGTGATGCTGAAACTTGTAGTGTTGGCCAGTACAAAGTTGCCAACTGCCAAATCTCTCTCATCTTTCGTAATGGGATCAAACTGTCTGCTCCATTAGCTCTGGGTGGCCGAGTAAACCCTATCCCCAACCTCTTCCTATCCCCTTCAGTGCTCAAATATTCTCAGGCATGCTAAACCAGAATGTCCCTAAGGGTCACTAAATGCCACAGGGCTGCGATCTTTGACGGGGCATATCTCGGAGCTTGTGTGAGGTATGGATGCGATTCTAGTTCCTACAGGACCATGTTGCAGAGACCTACAATAACCTCTCTCACTTTTTGGAGATCACACTTCATTTTTTTTTACAATGCCATCTCGGGTGATGCTGAAACTTGCAGTGTGGGCCAGTACAAAGTTGCCAACTACCGAATCTCTCTCACCTTTCGTCGTGGGATCGAACTGTCTGCTTTGTTAGCTCTGAGTGGCCGAGTAAACCCTATCCCCAACCTCATCCTATCCCCTTTAGTGCTCGAACATTCTCAGGCATGCCAATCCGGAATGTCCCCAAGGGTCACTAAATGCCATAGGGCTGTGATCTTTGACGGAGCATATCTTGGAGCTTGTGCAAGGTATGGATGTGATTCTAGTTCCTACAGGACCGTGTTGCGGAGACCTACAATAAACTCTCTCACTTTTTGGAGATCACATTCTGTTTTCATTTTACAACGCCATCTCGGGTGATGCTGAAACTTGCAGTGTGGGCCAGTTCAAAGTTGGCAACTACCAAATCTCTCTCACCTTTCATCGTGGGATTGAATTGTCTACTCCGTTAGCTCCGAGTGGCCACGTAAACCCTATCCCCAACCTCGTCCTATCCCCTTCAATGCTCGAACGTTCTCAGGCATGCCAATCCGAAATGTCCCCAAGGGTCACTAAATGCCATAGGGCTGTGATCTTTGACGGGGCATATCTCGGAGCTCGTGTGAGGTATGGATGGGATTCCAGTTCCTACAGGACTGTGTTGTAGAGACCTACAATAACCTCTCTCACTTTTTGGAGATCACATTCCATTTTCATTCTACAATGCCATCTCGGGTGATGCTGAAACTTGTAGTGTTGGCCAGTACAAAGTTGCCAACTGCCAAATCTCTCTCATCTTTCGTCATGGGATCAAACTGTCTACTCCATTAGCTCTGGGTGGCTGGGTAAACCCTATCCCCAACCTCTTCCTATCCCCTTCAGTGCTCGAATGTTCTCAGGCATGCTGAACCAGAATGTCCCTAAGGGTGACTAAATGCCACAGGGCTGCGATCTTTGACGGGGCATATCTATGGGCTGTCAATACTTTGACTATACTTTAAGTCAACAATTATCAATATGTGAAAAAATGGAACTCTTTGTATTTTGAAGTACTGAGAAGATGGCCTTGCCCTTCCCCAGGAGTTTCAGAAATGGGAGACATTAGGTAAGAGAGTGAAAATGTTACTATCACTTAAACGCACATGACGCAATTGGAAATGCAAATTTTGATGGTAATCATTTTATGATAAGGGAGGGACTAGGGATGATCATTGTTACTATCTCTTTAGTAGTGGAATTTTGTTTTCTCTTGAATTTGGTGGTGGGGGATCAGTGGTAAGACTCCTTGGATATTGCTTCTTATGATGTTAGTGACAAGTGTTTCTCTTTGAAAAGACTTGTACAATCTTTTTTAAATTATTAGATAAAAATAGAGAATTGTAAGTATTAAACATGATCAGCCTTTAGTACCTAGAAGATCTTTATTTCCCCATTAATGCATTTAGAAAGTTAAGTTTGAAGAAGATCATAAATAGAAAAAATTAGAGAAGCGATTTAAACATTTATATTGATTGGAAACATGTGAGTCTTGAGTTTCCTCTACCTTTTAAAGAACGTTCCTTAGCTAGCAGACCTAATTCCACATTCCATAAGACTGTCATTGCACTAAAGATTTAGGAAACCAACTGCTCTAAGATAAAGCTTCCCAGTCAATAATAATCTAGCCTATTGAGGTACATAATACTTCTCAATTAAACTTGTGTTAATTCAGTATTAATTTTGTAATTAACTACAATTTCAATATCTGTGTACAGGGGCTGACTGAGAAAACTATTTGAGGTCCAATTTGAAAATATATTTGTAAGGATCTCGACCAAGGTTCACAACTTTGATGATTAATACATTCATTCAAGCTAGAACCTCACTACAAAAAAATAATATATAAAAAAGGTAGTGAATAACGTCATGTCTAGACCCAAATCAACCAATGAAAGTCAAATTAGCATAATGTGGAACATCAATATATGCATTGAGTGGGTTGTCATAAAAAAGCTTCATAATAAAATTCATGTCTAGAATTAAAAGACCTTAAAGAACATTTATGCTTGTAACACAAATGGCCATTCAAAACTGAATATGATTACAATATGTGAAATAGCATTACAAGAACTTGTAATGCTCTTGTGAACATCGTGTTAATTCTTGTAAGAATCCCTAAGATGCTTGTTATACTCAAAATTTTGTTGAAATTGAATTAATTTTTTATCCTGTCGGTTAATTGGCTTAGGGTGATATATGCTTCTTGGATGGAATAATGAGTTCATGATTAACTTTGTATTAAGATTCATAGCATCTTCTAGTTATTTGCAAAGGAAATTTATAAATTACTTCATAATGTCATATGGCTTGCTTGAGAAAGATGTTTTTGTTCTTATTGATGGGTACTAATGACTATCCACATTTAGTTCTTTAATATCCTATTTGACAAGCTTTCCATAGACATTTCTTTGCCATACTAAGTATTTTTGAAAACATATTTGAGTAGGACTACAGTAGATACTACCTAAAATAGCTTCTTTGCAGTTTTTGAGAAATACTAATAAAGCAAAAAAGAACATCTACTAGTTGGTAGACATAATGGCAACTCTCTAGCAATTGAATTTAATTTCATACATGCACATATCTAATTTAATGTCATACACGAACATATCTAATTTAACGTCATACATGAACAAACATATAATATATTAACCAATAATGTCATACATCAAATATGTCATACATCAAATATAGAATGTCATATGTACATCAAATGTATATCGAATATGTCTCTCATATTCTTATATATATACATGGGGAAGGAAACAAGTCTCTATATATATGTATCAAATATCTCAACTACATCTTTTCCTTCCCACGAGGGGAAGGAAACAAGTCTCTCGACATCCTCTTCCATCGTGTGGAGGGAGATAGTGGAGATGACGGGGCCTTCCTGACACGCTCACTTGACCTCTTGTTGAGGCTCTTCTCCAGGTCCAACTAATACAAAGAAAGTAGATATGATTCAATATTTATTATACGTTGACATCAAATATATGTACTCATAAAATCAATTATTTTCTTATCGCCAACAAATAGTCACTTTGTAAGTCCACCTCAAATGCTCGTGGATGATCAGGCGTGACAAGAACCTACAACAATTCAATAAATATAATCACTTATAAATAACATTAGAAATTTTGAGATTAACTATTATAAACAACAACTAAAATGAAGAAAATTCTTTCATACCTCCGTCATTGGCTGTGAGCTAGCCACAGCTGCGGCCGCTCCACTATCAATAGACTGTCGCAGATGAGGAGGTGTGTCCAACATCATGAGTTGCACGTCATACAATACACGTTATATCTAACATGAAACATGGAATAAATATAATCAAATGAATTAAATTAACATGAAACAACTGTACCTGTGTGAAGCTCGTATGATGTCTCTGCTCTGCATCTGTGGTAAAGGTTGAGGGTCCTGTGGAGAACTGATGCACATGCATAATTTTTTTGGTCAATCCTTAATATGATTACGTAATAAATATATTTATTAATTAAAATGATTAAATTGATACATACCTCAGGACTCGTTGAAGGGACAAAAAATGGGCTTGGAGGATCACTGCTAGGCCCAGGAACACTTTGACCCTAAATTTTGAACAATGTCAATAAATCCTAATTAATTAATCATTCACTATATGTATGAAATGTGATCAAATTAGTAATTTACCTGTGTGTCAATGCCAAATGTCTCATTCAGGAACTGATCGGTGACAAGCCCATCATCTGCACCATCTCCGACATGAGTGCCAAATGTGCATAGGGATCCACATGAAGTGCACATGTGACCACGACATATAGAAGGCTCCCCCTCAACTAATGGGTTCATGGAATGGATGAGGGTATGTGTCAAAGCATTAATGGTCCCTAGAGTGCTGGCCTCTACATGTTCCTTCACAACTGAAGGAATAATCACATGCTCACGCTATGGATGGACCATGGGTGCCCTAACTACATTAGGGTCACGACGTGCTCCGGGCCTCTCAAATGATGACCCCCCACCTCTACCCTAGGAGTCTAACATATCAAAATAATTGGGGATCTCCCCAAGGACAAACTCACAATATAATTTCTTCAAAAAATACATGGGGACCTCGTGGTTGTTGCAAGGAGGGGCATCAAAAACCATCCACCATCTATCCAAAAAATTATTTCTAATAGCATCATGTATGCACCAATGGATGGCGAAATCATTTAGTACCCTCTCTAACAGTATTTTGCTCACCGAATTTTCTAAATAATGCACATATACTACTTTTTGGTATTTCCTTTTTTTAACATCTTCATATGACAATTTATATGCATAAAATCTTTTTTGTTCATCCCTCTTAGCTTGCCAAATATCTAACTGACCACTAACTAAGGCTATCTGAGTGTTAATGGATTCAAGGGATGATGCTAATTGAGCCCTCATTGGATTGGTTTGTCCGGATTCTTTCAACCGAGCAATGATTCCTTCTAATTCAGTTTTGCCTCTCTCTATTTCATTTCTTAGATTTTATTGTGTGCCCGGTGGAGGTCTTGCAATTGGTTCGGGTTGTGGAATTTGTTCTTCTTGAGGAGGGTTTTGGTTTTGGGGTTCTTGAGGGTTTTGATGTTCTTGTGGATTTTCTGGTTGATTATGAACATTTCCTGATAAAAAATCAATTGAAATTCAAATAAATAAACAAATCTAAATGAAATTTGTAAAAACCCTACAAAAGAATATAAAAAACTTACAAAATAATATGAAAAATATATCAAACAATGCAAAGTTAGGTTTATATCACTTACGGCGTCTTCGTGGGTGCGCTTGTGGTCTTGGATTTCGTCGACAAGGAGGCATTTTGGCAAATGGTGGTGCAAATGTTGAGTCTTCAACTCGCGTACACGCTACTCGCTGTAGGAGTAAAAGAAAATGGTAATGAAAATGATGGGCTACGGGTTTGCAGCCCATCATACATACTTTTTATTTTTTTTAAAGTGCGTGCACGCTATAGTGCATGCATGCTATAGCGCGTACGCATTGTTTAAAATAGGAAAAAAAAAATTTGTTGTCACCTTTTTGGCACAACTCGGTGCATATGCCCACTTAGCCTTACCTAAAATTTCAATGAAATATCTCCCAAAGTTTTATAGTGATGCAAATCAAGAACCTAATGATCGTATTAAAGAAACTATAGTCACATGTGGTATTCTTGGTGTGTAGGAAGAGAACATATTCATAAGACTATTTGCATGGAGTCTCATTGGGGGGCTACTGATTGGTTTTAGAATTTTCCTAATGGTTGTATCACTTGCTGGAGTGATCTTGAGGTAAAATTGCTTCAAAGATTTAGGCTTGTAATTGATGTGGCTAAGTTATTGTTAAATTTCTTTCAAATTCAAAAGAAGGAGATTGAATCTATGAGGGATTTTGTAGATAGGTTAAATAGGTGTGCTAGTAAAATTCCCCAAAATAGCCAACCAAGTGAGAATAATCAACTGTTTATTTTTATTGTTGCTTTACAAACTGAAATCAATTTTTTATTAAAATGCCAAAGAGTGCAAACATTGAAAGATGCACAAAGGGGGGCTATTAGTTTAGATGATGACACATTTCTTAGTGGAATGAAGTGTAAATAAATTGCATAGGCATAAATTTATCTTTTTGAACAATAGAATTATCCTAAAGAAAAGCCTAAATAGAAAAGGCTCATTCTTAAAGTAGTTACATTAGCACCTCTTATTTATCAAAGTTTAACAGTTTTCAATGATGAAGATCACCTAATCCCTCCTATGATTGAAATTACTTCTTGTAGTGTATATGGAGCCTACTATCTACATGTTGATTATGATGATGAATACACCTCATAGTTAACTAACTCAATGATTGGCCTTGATATATCTCCCATTGAATAAAGCCTAGAGGGTGATAGATCAAGTGAAAACTTGTTAGGAGATTTTCAAACTTTAGAGTTTGATTATTTTATATTTAAGGCCTCTAATGATATTTCACTAAATGATATTGTTTGGGAAGGTATGAAGGATCAACATATGCAAGAAAATATTGACGATGAATACTCTTCTAAGAGTATGGATGATAGCACAATGCAATATCTATTAGTATGCTTAGATGGCTCTTCTTATGAGCATGAAGTTGATTATGAATTATTCCTATTTGATCTCTTGGAGACTAATGAAGCATTATTACAACCTAAAGCACTAAATGATTTCCAAGAAGAAGGAAAGAATCCATGCATTTTTTAGCCCCCTACAAATCTTTTCCCATCTCTTCCTTTGGAAGAACTAGTGTAGCAAATTACAATTGAAGAATGACATGGGCAATCCAAAAATCAAAAGACTCAAGGTATGATAAAAATTGTTGACATTTTACCTATATTTGTTAAAGGAAATGTTGATATGAATAATGCCAAGGAAATTTTTGAATCTGTATTCATTTTCCCCCCTTTGCATACATTTCTCATATATGAAATAAAAAACATACCAATGTTCTTTCTTATTATTCTTCCTCCATATCACCAAGAATTGATTCTGAAAGGCTAATACATTTTCTAGCCTATAAATGGTCACATTTAGTTTTTTAGGATTTTCCCCTGTCCCTTGTAAATAACAAATTTTGGCTTGATTGTTTTTGTTTTGTTTGCTTTGTGGTTTCAATAAAAGCTTGGTCAGCTTTGAGCCTACCCTTCCCTTCCCTTGAGTCAATCCATTTTTAGAAAATTTTCAAAAAGTATAGGCCCTCCCATTGATTGGTCATATCCAATGTTCATCAAGATTCATTTTCAGAGTTGTAAGGTTCATTCCTTGTTTGAAATGTATTTTTATCTCTTGAGGGCCATATGTGGAAACATAATGATAACACAATGAGGGACACCCAACAACATGGAAGTGCAAAGGTTTTGGATATTTTTGCACTTTTATTTCAAGAAGTTAGAGTTTCCAAAATATTCATGGTGGATGGTATATAGTGGAGGTCAGTTGTTCACACACAAAAGGATTTTTTTTGTATGCAAATGGAATTAATGATAGATAGGCTGACACGAATCTGTATATGCTAGTGACTGTGAGGTCATGGATTTTGTGTGATGTTTGGAGCACATCATAATATCTTAAACATTTTTTATCCCTTTAGTATAAATTGGTTGTGTGTCAGCTATGGTTCTTGATTCATTGTCTATAATGTATTGTTGTAGAGAATAGTTTAGGGTATATTACAAATGACTCAAATATTCAACATAAAATATTGCCTAGGCTTAGCAATGGTATGTGCACTTATTGATGGTAAAGGTTTCAAATACTCTCCATGGTCTTCACCAAATGCAAAGGATTCATTTTCAATATTTTTTCAATCCAATAATAGGCACACGATTATAACCACCGCACGTTTTGGGGGGCCAAAAATGTAATTAATCATGAGTTACTTTGTGTTCAAAGATGATTCAATGATAAAAAGTTTGAAAGGTCAAAGTATAAAAAGAACCTAGCTGTGTGCAAATGGTTCTCCATCTCTGATTATTGCTTCATCATAAGGTCAGATCTACAAAGGCAAACTAAAGGAAATGGACACGTGGCTATCATAAAAGTGCAATGACCTTTTGTTTTAGAAACAATGACTGTTGAGTTACCTATTACTCAAAAAGTTAGGTCTCTCTCTATAATTTTCCAAAGCTATATCCAAAATGAAAACAATAGTTGGAGACACTCTAGAGCCCACTCGATAGTACCCACTTCTAGCAAAGACATTTCTATCAGATGGCGAGTATCTGGAATGATAGAAGAGAACATTAAGGATACCAAGAAATTTGCTTCCTTTTGAGTGGTCATTATGGGTGGTCAATTTTATGTGGACATGTATTACACCTATATTCCTAAGATCATGTGAAATTTTTTAAAACAATCAATTAGAAGATAGATTTAATGTATTCAATGGATGCCCATCCATATTGGCTACAACTTTGATGTTACGTGGTGGGGAGAGTAGTGATGGCATGCGAAGAATTATTTCTATTAAATGTTCCTCATGCAGCAATATGGCATTTGATGATGATGATTTGACTTATTCATTCAAAGACTGATGAAAATTTGTTAAATGATCATTGTCGAGATGATGGCAATTTTTATGGAAGGTGAGGATGCAGTCATGACTCTCATTCTGAGAGTGTTCATCTAGACATAGCATTTCTCATCAATTTATTTTGTGTTCATAACTTCAAGCATGATAATTCTCAAAGATAATTCTTAATGAAATAGGGTAACCAATATTCAATGCTGATGACATATGAAAAAACATAAAAATATGATAACCCTAATAGGGTGTTTCTTACTCTATTCTTGTTCCAAAATTTCATTCTATTATGACATGTTGTGTTGCCATCAATGCCAAAGAGGGAGATTGTTGGATACAATTGATTAATTGTGTATTGTCTTTGATGTTACACAAATGTCATATCATTATTAGTTAGTGCATGCTGAGCTCACTCAGGTAGTGAAGATAGTTTTTTGTGTCTACCAAGTGTTTTTGTGTTTGCCTTGTTTAGATGGCAGTATCTACCAAGTTCACTTAGGTGTCAAAGAAAAGTTTGTAGAAAATGAGTGTTAACCAAGCTCACTCAGTTAATGAAGGAAAATTTGGATGGAACCAATGTTAACCAAGCTCACTCAATTACCAAAGAATCTTTGTGAGTTTGTAGTGTTAACCAAACTTCTATTTGTTAACACAGGAAATTATTTTTGAGTTAGTGTCTATCAAGCCAGGTCAGCTAACAAAGAATTTTCTTGTTTTGGTATATTAAGCTAAAATGATTTATCTATTAGTTCTAGTTGACTGAAATGATAAATATTAATTATTCTAAGTTGTGTATGAGCCGACTTGACAATTTGAAAGATATAAGTATGAGGTCAAGTTGTGGATTCAATGTAATTGAGAAGTTATGAAAATATTGAAGATTCAATGATGAAGAGAGGAAGACAATTTGAAGGATAAGAAGAATATGCTTGTGGAGAAAAAAATATATAGTCAATTAAGAAGGATCAAGTACAAGCCAAAAAAAAGATTTGTAATTAGCAATTCAGCTACATTCAAATCAGGTCATCTCATTGTTACTCTCTAACCATTGTACCAATGATCTAAATCTCTTAATAGAGTTGGCTTAATAGTTATTTGTAAATTCCCTAAACAGTTCTATTTAATTGTCTTAAGACCTCTAACAAGGCCACTCCTAATAGGGTGATTAAATTCTTTAATAAGGTCACACCTAACAATGTGTTTTGTAACCTTTAACAAGGTTGGCTCCTAACAGGGCTCACTTTAGAAGAGTGAAAATAGTAACTAGTTGCAATTGGTGGTTTTTCCCAAATTGAGTTTCCACCTTAAATCTTGGTGTCAAATGTATTCATGCTATATTCTTTTATGTGTTTGCAACTAAGTTAAAGTAATCAAAATCACAGATAACATTTAAAGATTTTCATAATCAACACTTACCAAGTTACAACATTTTATGTTTGTTTACTGAGCATTAGTAGTATTCAATTTTTAGACTTTGTTTTGCACTAACATCTACGGGATCTGGGATTTATTTCAGTAGTAATTGATTCACCCCTCCCCTCTTAGTTACTCCTTTTATATTTCCAACACTTCCACATGGAAATGTATGAACCATACACTTGGAGATTGCATTCTCAGTGTTATTTCATTTATTTCTCATTGTGTGTGCAAACTTACACACCCCTTTTAACACTTGGTTAATTATGTTCACACACTAAAATGTTTAAGTTATTATAATCATTAACATCTTTTGAACAACTTGAAATCCCAACATCTTATCAATTTGTTGAAGTCAGTCAGGCCCCCAAAGTGGGTCAAACATTGAAAAAAATTCAAACTAAAACAACTAACCTCCCAAACTATTCTATTAATCATCTGATACTAATTGAAAATCAAAATCCACCACTGAAATATGAATTAAAACTGATTTTACCATTTTCTACTAAGTGTGACTTTCTTGATAGGGAGGCCTATAAGCTAGCTTTAAAAACTGACCAAAACACTTGACTAACCCTTGAAATTAGACATACTCATTCTTTGTTCCACAATCTTGTACCCTGTCAAACCTCATCTCATGGCAACTTCAGGGTCTAAAGATATTGACCATCAAAGTTTCCTTCTTAGAACTACCTACAAGCAAACATGTTAGAAAACCATAAATCACATTCGATCTTGGCTTTGGAAACAGGTCAAACAGATGCTTGGGGGCATGAAAATTGGGGTGTTAGTTCAATGTCACAAGGTGAGTATAAATCTATGATTAGGGTTCATGATGAATAAATATACTAATTTGGCAAGCGTTCAAAGTGGGATACTTAGATTTGCAAGATGGGAACAGTGGCAGAAAAGTGATTTTCACAAACAGAATGGATCTAACAAAGTGTGCAAGCGGATTTGTTAAGACTTGATAACTAACACACTTAAAGAGTTTTTAGAATAGAACATAATGGTGCAAT
This sequence comes from Cupressus sempervirens, assembly GCA_028749045.1. Classification (NCBI taxonomy): domain Eukaryota; kingdom Viridiplantae; phylum Streptophyta; class Pinopsida; order Cupressales; family Cupressaceae; genus Cupressus; species Cupressus sempervirens. Next base: position 86,647,277 of record CM053784.1, on the reverse strand, counting down.
CTATTTGTTTTAGGCAATCACAGATTCAAAGTTATGACATCTCGAACAAGGGTACAAATTAATCTACATTTTATGACATTAGTAAAACTTTATAAATTGCATTTGGGATCACGTTTGCAAACTGAACAAATAGATTTATCATGCGCTCAAATATGAAACATAACACATCTTTGACCTCTAGAATGCAATGAAAAATGAATTTTATCATTTTGGTCAACTAGGTCAAAGTTATGACTGGTCAAATAGGACCTTCCAAAATTCTAAACAATTTACATCAGCATGACAACAATAAACAACTAACTTTGAGGGATTAAAATCCTTGTCAAAACATACCAAAATGACTTAAAAATTGAAACATGGGTTCTTTTATATGCATATTAAACGTTTCCAAAGTGTCAACTCATGAAACATTATTGGGTGCAAGATATTTAAATGCAAACTAGGCTTCTTGTCGTTGTTTGACACTTAGGCTAAAATGTAGATTTGAACATTGCTCAAAACTAAACTTCACAGAATGACTGAGAATGGAAATTTATCTTTATGGGATGCATGGAAATACTAAACTTAAGGTTTTAGAAACATAAAACACCTATTAGGGCTTGAAAGGACAACCAAGTACACATGCATTAAATGTGCTTATATTGGCTAAAAATGATTCAAAAGCTTAGAATATTACTCAAATTGGGGATGCAATTTTGAGTCCCATCAAATACTTTGAGAACCAATATTTATGAGATGATTATGTAATCTTTCATACCAAGCTCTGGGGGCTTGTTTGAGACCATACAAGGCTTTGTATAATCTACAAAACATATCCCTTATATTAGGTCAATGAAACCTTCTGGTTGCTAAATGTAGACTTCCTCTTCTAATATTCCATTTAAGAAAGTTGATTTCACATCCATCTAATATACTTTGATTCTTTATATGCTACATATGAAATTAGTGTTCTAACACCTTCTAATCTAGCAATAGGAGAAAAAGTCTCTACATAATCAATACCTTCTTCTTGAGCATAACCCTTGCAAACCAACCTTTCTTTATTTCTTGAAACTTCTCCATTCTCATTCAACTTATTTGTGAATAGCCATTTTGTTCCAATTACATTCTTTTCCTTGGGTCTAGGAACAAGAGTCCAATTTTTGTTCCTTTCAATTTGATCAATCTCTTAATTTATTGCCTCAATTTGACTTTTATTTTCTAATGCATCTTTAACAATTCTAGGTTCAAACTCAGTAAGAAAATATGTACCTTTTACTTTGTTCCTTGTCATTTTACCTTTTGATTGATCTCCAATGATTTTCTTGGGTGCATGAAGCCTTCTGACATATCCAACAAGTCCAGGCTCCTTTATAAATTCACTTGGTTCACATTAATCTTTTGAATCATGCTTGGGTCCCATCGTCTATGACTCAAGTCCATCAGATGACTCAATTTGTACTAGCTGAAATTTATGTCCTTCTAACTAAGACTCAGGTCCTTCAGACTATGATTCAGGTTGCACTAGCTACAACTCAGTTTGAACTAGGGATTTTGGAGACTTGGGTGGTGAATACTATTGACTTCCATTTGTATCTACTAAGGTATTAGGTTCATAGTAAAAAAAGTTTCCATATTTCTTAGGTTCTTTTCTAGTTTGTTCTTCACACTCTTCTACAAATTCATCAATCTTTACATGTGCACTTTCTATAACTTTGGGAGTAGATAGATTCAAATATGTGTATGCTTTGCTCTTATCGGAGTATCCCAAGAATATTTCTTCATCACTTTTCACATCAAAATTTTCTTTTCTTGACTCCTTTAGGATATAAAATTTGATTCCAAATACTTTGAAATAACAAACATTAGGTTTATATCCATACTATAATTCATAAGGAGTTTGATCCGAGTCCTTGTTCAATTGAACTTGGTTCAAGGTATGAACTATTGTACTGATTGCTTCTTTCCAGTATTTGATAGCAACATTCTTCTCTATCATCAGTGTCCTTTCACAATCCATAATTAATCTATTCCTTCTCTCTTTTATATCATTTTGTTAAGGTGTACTAGGTGCAAATACCTATCTTTTGATTCTCTTTCATTGCAGAATTCATTGATTTCATTTGAGATAAATTCACCTCCTCTATCTGACCTTAAATAATTTAGTTTCTTTCCAATTTCTTTTTCAACTCTAGCCAAATACCACTTGAAATTTTGGAAAGCTTTTGATTTATCCTTGAAATACATAATTCTCATCATCCTAGAATAATTATCAACAAATAAAAGAAAGTACTTATCTCCACAGTAGCTTTTATGCCAATAGGTCTATAAAGGTCTATATGAACCAGCTCCAAGACATTTTTAGAATGATAATTCTTGCTTTTCAAACTTGTCTTTCCCATTTTTTAAATTTTATAATTTTTGCACATGCCCATGTCATGTTTCTTTAGTCTTAGAATGCCTCTAACCCTTTTATTATTGCTTATGTTGACCAGTTATCAAAGTTCACATGACACAACCTTTTATGCCACAACCAACTTTCTTCTACTTGAGCTATGAAACATGAATTTTAGTTAGATCTAGGTAGAATAGTTGACCTCTTGTTTGATAGCTAGTCCCAACTAGATTTCCTTTTCCATCTAGTAGCTTGGCTTTCCTATCCATGAATTCTACCTTGAATCCAATGATATTCAATTGTGCCACACTAAGTAGATTATGTTTCAGTCCTTCAACCCAATAATCATTGTTACATCTGAGTTCATTGGTTAGTGAAATGCAACCTTTTCCTTTCACATAAAAAGGTTCATCATTTCCAAATATAACACTCCCACCAACAAGGTTCATCATTTCCAAATCTAACACTCCCACCATCATACTGCTCCAAGTTCTCAATTTTATATTTATAATTATTCATCTAGTGAGAACAACCACTATCAATGATCCATGTATCATTCTTACTAAGATGATAAATGAGGGTCATCTTATCATTACCATCATCTGATTCATCCTTAACAACAATGTAAACCATTTCATCTTCATCACTAGTGTTAGAATCTTTAGCCATGTAACAAGATTTCTTACCTTTATCCTTGTATTCTTTGTAGCTTTTGAAATCTTTCTTGCCTTTGTACATTTCATGCTTATTCTTTTCTTTTCCTTCTTTTCTTGGACACCTTGCAACAATGTGACCAACTTTTTCACAAGAAAAATAGATCAAAGCAATTTTCCCTTTGTACTTTCCTTTGCCTTTGGGAAATCTTCTTGCAAGAAATGGTTCAATGGCTTCAAGATCATCATCAAAACCATCTTCATCTTCACTTTTAGATTTCTTGCTTTTAGATTTTGTAGCTTTCTTCTTGAGTGATAACTTATCTTGAAATGCAGACTCAGTGTTACTAGAGTTAGGAACATAATTATCAAAGTTATCTAACTCAAAGGTTGTCAACCTTCCCACTAGTGCATCCAAAGTTGTATCATTCTTAGGATCACATCTCATTTCTGGAATAGTTGAAACTCTAATTTCAAAAATAGGAAGAAGAATTCTAAGTGCCTTGTTGATCACTAATACTTCATCAATGTTCCAACCTAAGGCTCTGATTTCACTCACACTAGCTTTGATTATTTCACTATATTGTGCAATGTTCTCATCTTCTTTCATCTTCATTTGATTAAACTAACCTCTAAGACTTTCCACCTTAACTCTCCTTAAATTTTCATCACCTCCACAAATATCTTTCATCTTGTTCCACATTTCATGAGTAGTAGCACAATCTTTGACTTCATCGAATTCAACGTAATTGAGAGTAGAAAAAATGTCAATCATCATTATGTTATGATTATTCTTTTTCACATTCCAATCCATAGTCAAAGTTCTAGTAGGTGTTACATATTTTTTCTCTAGATATTTTAGGCCTATGTCACTAGTGGTTTCTAAATGGAGCTTCATAATTTTCTGCCATGCTTGGAAGTTATCTCTATTTAGCTTAGGAATCTCCTTTTGTAAGACATCTTGATCTTTATATTAGGTCCTTGAAACCTTCTCTACAAGCACCAAAAACTCTGATACCAATTGTTGGAAATATAAGAGGAGTAACTTAGAGGTGAGGGGTGAATTAGTTATGACAAAAAAAATCCACGATCCCTTAAGATGTCAAAATGTTACAAAACTAAAACTCTATTAAAACTGAAATGCTGATGTAACTCGGTTAACACAAGAACACTCAGTTTATATTAAGAATTATTGTCACTCAATAAACACTAAAATAATCACTTCTTAAGATTTTAGTGTGTTTAACCTTAATTATCTTAGTTGTAGAAACATAAATCAAATAGTATGAACAAGATACATTGAGATTTAATGTGGAAACCCAATTTGGGAAAACCATCAATTGCAACTATTACTATTTTTCACTCTTCTAAAATGAGCTTTGTTAAGAACCAACCCTATTAAAGTTTACAAAACACACTATTAGGTGTGACCCTATTAAAGAATTTAGTTCACCTTGTCAGAAGTGGCCTTGTTAGAGGTCTCCAAACACTTCAATCTAGAAATATCACCATGTTAGAGGATTTAGAAAATAGTTGTTAGGCTAACTCTATTAGGAGATTTGATTCACTGCTACAATTATTAGAGAGTAACAAAGTCTTGACCTGATTGTTGATGCAACTATCTTTTCTGATTTTAGATCCCCATTCTAGCTTTAATACTTGATCTTCCTTGATTATAATGTTCTTTGTTGCTCAGTGAACTCAAATACTCTTATATCCTTTCAATTCACTTCCTTAATTTATCTTTTTCAATCACATACTTCTTATAATTCAATCCTCAACTTGACCTTATATTTATATGATTTACCTTATTAATTTGGTCTGAATACACTTTCAAACTAATAATATGCATCCCTTGAGTTGGCAAGAACTAACCAATAAAACTATCAGATCCAATATGTTGATACAGGAAAATCCTTTGTTAGTTGACCCATCTCGGTCAACACCAACTTAGAAAAGACTTTCCTTCAGACTTCCTTTGGTAACCAAGTGAGCTTGGTTAACATTGGTTCCATGCTAACTTCCTTTGGTAATTTAGTGAACTTGGCTAAAACTAGTTATGTGTTGTCTTTTTTGGAATGCTCAACATACATAGGAAACTTCCTTCAATGCTTGAGTAAGCTTAGCTAACACTAATTTCTTAGTAAAGACTTGACATTGTGTAACATCAAAGACAACATACAATTAAGTGATTGTATTCAACACTATAGAATGCCCAAGAAGCTAGACTTTATTACTTTTATAGGGAAGTGAGGGAAAAGTATGAAGCTTTAGACTTATTAGCTCCTCAAGAAATCACCTCTTCCAGCCAAAAATTGAAAGGGAAACATCCACACATCATTTTGTTTGAAGGTCAAAAAGACCCAAATGATGGAAATTGAAAATTGTGGACTTAGAAAAATTCTCACTTTGGAAAATTGACACTTAGAAGAATTTGTGTATTTTTGGGAGCTATCACCAAGGTGTGCATGTGTGAAGATGCACTTTTACCAAGATGTACATTTTGAAGGTGCACTTTTCAGAGGTGTCCCAATAGTTTTGAAGAAGAAGTAGAGCACTAATAGTTAACTTACAATTGCTATTTTAGAGCATTCCATGCATTGGAAACATATTTTGATGGTAGTTCAACTCCTAGAGACATCTATAGAAGGCAAAGCTTCCATTTTTAGAGCTCTTAGTGACACCTAGATCATCTCATGGCTTCTATCTTCTTATATCCTTCTTTTATTGTTTTATGTCATGTAAACATTCATGCACCCATTGATTGATATAAACAAGGGTGGAGACCTGCTTACACCATTTAAAGAGTCATTTTGTATGTAAATAGCTTAATTTTCTTAATTTTTTTAACATGAGTTTGTATTAGAAGAGCTCTCACTCCTAACACAAAGGGAGGAGAGGATTTATTTTAAATATATGGACATAATATGCACTTCAGGCCATTATTTTGATGTAATAATATATGTTATTGGTGCTCTCATTCTGAATGTAGTTATTCTTGTCAAGGTGTGTTATTTTTGTGAATTTATGTTCATGAATAATAGTGGATTCAATAGTTTTATTGTGTTGTTATGATTGTGGGATCTTTTAGTTCTATTGTTTGCATTGTGTTATGATGGATTGGAGAAAGGATCATCTTTGTTCTTACATAGTGTTTTGTCTCATTGAGCACAATTTTTGTGGCCTCCCAATTTGATAAAATGTGAAACATCTTTCGATTATTATTGAAATTCCCATCGATATTGCATCAGTGGAGTTCAGGAAGCACTACTCTCAATTTTATTGGTCTCCTACCAAGATCCTTTTGATAATTTAATTCATAGATGTGTTGCTACTTTGGCTTATGTCTATTAGGAATTTCCCTTTTAGTAATTTTCTTTAATCTCTCACTACTCTATCTTTTTTATGTTCTTTTCAAAAACCTCGTTAAAATAGGAATTCATATAGTTGCATTGGTTATAAATTACATTCATCATAAAATAGAAAATACAAAAAAAAAAAAAATCTTCCTTTGTGGTTATATTTTTAGCAAAGTTGTGTAGATTAGTTAGTACCAGCAAAGGCTTCCTTATGAACATACACATTTATCTTTGGTTGAATTACTCAATAGGTTGAAAAATAGTCATCCAAAACATTGGAGTTGGTCATTGGTCAATTTTTTAGGAGAGAGATTCAAAAGGATTTATGTCGTTAAGCATTGTGCAAAACAACACCTCAACAATGTGAAAAGTCAAAATTATCATAGTAAATATCCCCTTGTCGGCTAATTTGTCCTTTCCCCAATATACCTCTAAATTTAGCATAATGAGAACATGGTCCTCCAAATCATTTAGCAAGAAAGTGTTCAAAGTAAAAATTTCCATCGCCATAATACCCATTAGATAGAGTATACTAATGACAAGGATAGGTGCAACATGCTTCATTAAAACTGTCATCATTATTGAAAAAGGATTTTTCACTAAGTGAGAGATCTAGTTGCCACTAGTAGATCATAGTTGGTTTCCCAAACTTGTCAATTCATCATTTTGTGTCTGTACCCCACTAGGTTGTCTGCCACTTGATTCCCATCTCCATACACATGTTGAATTTTAAAATATTTAAAGCTAGTTAATAGGTTTTGTGCATCTCTTATGATTGACATGACATGTCAACTCATTTTATTCACACCGTTAATGGCCTCGATAGTTATTAAGAGTCCTTTTTTATTATAAGGTTCAAAATTCTGCTACTAAAGGCAATTTCCAAACCCCATAGGAGAGCAATCACTTCTACTTCATTGATGGAGACTTTCCCACACTTCCCATAATATTCCCTTCCTCATATACATTTTTTATCCCTTGGAATCCCTCCATAAGCTACGCTCTCACTTGTTTTGAGCCATCAAAATTTAGTTTCCAATAATTTAGTTTCCAATCTTTGAACTATCCACTTTCTCCACAACATGTGATATGTCTCATTTTTGTGCCCAACACCTATCCAGATGTCTAGGGGGGGTGGGGAGGTGGTTTCTAGTTCCATATCTAGGCACCCTCCCTTATAAGATCCATCAATTTTTGTAAAACCACCTTGGGGGGGGGATAATAATTTCTCTCTAAATATATGGTTATTCCTTTCCTTTCATAAATTCTAGAAAACAAAGGGGGAATGGCTCTCTAGATCAACTAAATGAGAGGGTGGTGGGAGGAACTCTACCAACCTACTATAAACTAATGAGCATCCTTATTCATAACCCAAATAATCCCCAACTGTAAAAATAAATCTTTCCATATCTGTTCAAAATATGAACAATGGATTAAAAGATGGGGGATAGTCTCTTCATCCCTATCACACAAAATATACATGCTCCTCATCTAAAAGTTTTACCTTTTGAGATTGTGATACAATGGATCATGCAATAGAGCCAAACATATAAGTCAGTCAAAACAAAAGTAGCCCTCAAGATCCCCATCACTAAAATGTTGAGTAAATGGTGTCTTTCATAAGCCAAGGTGCCTTAAACACTTATCACAAGTGTTGGAAAATAATGGTTGGTTATCACAACCCAACCCAATAAGATAATCCTAATCACTTGGATGTTCCAAGTTCTCCAAGACAACTAATCACTAGTTACTTACAAGACAAAAATGACAATTTTTGATACAAGACCCCTAAAACACAAACTAGGACTAGGGCTAACTCTAGGATAAAAATCTAATCTATTTATGTCCCATTTAGAGTGGGAGGGCGGATATATTCATACTATGAAAATTTATTCAAAGATTTTCTTCACAATCCACATGTTTAGGCTTGTAGCCTTTAATTTTGAAAAATGGACATAACTTTAGAAAACTCCACATAACTTTTAAATATAATCATAGATTAAAATACCCTTTTAGGGTCTACAAAACATACTCAAGCACCTTGATCTACAATTAAAGGCAAAGAATGCAATTCACACTTTTACTCCTCACTAATTAGCCCTGTTAGGCCTCCATTAACAAAGGAAGTGTACTTTTCTTTAACGAAGACACCAAGATGAATTTTGGAACTTGAAGAGGAAACCATTAGAGGATTAAGTTAAATATTTCATACGTATGTACTTTCTTTGGCTCGAGTTATGGATGTTGCTACATTCCAAGGAAGGTGTTCACATGGGTCTTGCACACCTAGGGCATCAGTTTTTTCCATGCTTCCTACATGTATTGTTGTGAGACCGAAATAATCCTAATGTATATAGATGGTTCTAGAATTTCACCAATGGTCATTAGTTTTCCCTTGTGAAGTGTAGAGTTAGAGCCAAAAATGTGTGAAAACCATAGGTTATAATAGAATCTAGAGTAAAGGTCGATTCAAAAACTCAAACAAAATAAATTATAAAGCTGATTTACCAGAGAATCAAAATGTGTTACCCTCAGGCCAATCTATCTATACATGTCCATACACATTGTTTGAACATTATTTTTGTAGAGAAAACATTGTATTTTATTGATTCAAAAAAGAAAAATTACATCTTCTTCATCCTACCATCCACCTATAAGGGCCATGTCGACATTTCCAATGGTCACAACAACTTTTTGAATTAATTTTTCCATTTGGAAATGATTTTACAATATTTTCAAAATGTTTCTTAAAAGTTGCTTGACAACTTTTTAGCAACAATGCAACTTTTATGTAACTTGGTTATAAACTTGTCAAAGTGATCCAAAAAAGAACAAAACATGTTAAAACATGAAAATAACACTCTATCCTAAGATTTTAGGCTATTCAAAACCTTTGACCATAGTTTACCAAGGGCTTATATTTGTGTCAAACTTGGAACTAGCCTTTCAAGTCAGTCCAAATGCATAGCCAATATTCATAATCATATCCTAAAGGTTCCTAGGACCTTGAAGAAGTCGTTGAAGTGTATCAGGATGCTTCATTTTCCAGGGGTGATCCTACACCATACTCCCCTTAACTTTTTGAACTCAAGTTACCACTTTAGGTTAACTTCTCAATAGAAGTACCATGTTGCTTTATTTGATCCTCTATCATCCAAGTTGCATCAATGTTGTGGAGGCCTTTCCATTTCACTAAATTTTGCATATATTTGTTGTGCCTTGTTTGTTTTAGCAAATTTGTTTCACATATTGCCTCCAACTTAGCTGGTTTTCTTTGAGGGAGGTTGGTGACATAGTCTTCATCAACTTCATCATGCTAACCCTCTTTACTTGTTGATCCTATCATGCCTTTGTAGGGGGTGAGGTTTGCAACATTGAATATTGGAGAAATCAGCAAGGTAGGGGGAAGATATTCTCACCCATTTTATTGAGAATGGTACATGGTCCAACCTTCTTCATATGTAGTTTTGTATACCTACCATTAAGTAGTCTCTCTTTCCTCATGAATGCCCATACCTTGTCTCCAATCTTGAAATGAACTTCTCTCTTTCTCTTATCAACATGTTCTCTATACTTCATGGTGAATTTTTGTAAGGCTTCCTTTACTTCATTTTTCACTTTGGTGATTAGCTCTGATAGTTCCTCTCATGTGCACTGACTTTGAAATATGATGGTAGTTCTACCAAATCTAAGGGACCTTTAGGGTGAAGGCCATAGATAGTTTAAAAAGGTGTTTTACCAGTTGATCTATTCATAGAATCATTAAAAGAAAATTCTACTTGAGGCAAGATTAAATTCCAACTTTGTGAATGTTTCTTAGTGGGACATCTTAGGAGGTTTCTTGGTGACCTATTTACCACTTCATTCTACCCATCAATTTGTGGGTGATAGAAAAAACTATAGGTCAAGTTTGTTCCAAGCTTCTTGAAAAGAGTCCTCCAAAAATGTCCTTGAAATTTGACATTGCTATCTGAAACTATAGTCTGAGGTAGGCCATGAATTATGACCACTTCCTTGAAAAAGAGATATGCTATGTGTGATGCATAATTTGTGCTTTTGTAGGGTACAAAGTGAACCCTTTTATTGAACCTATCCACTATGAAAAATACATTGTCGAATCTTTGTTTTTTTCTAGAAAGCCCCATTGAAATTGATTCCCAAGGTAGAAGCTTGGGAATATCCCAAGCTTCTAGTGAGTTATCAGAGTGGGATATGATATTAGAGCCATAAGCATGATCACCATAAGCTACAAGTCCCCTATGCCAAAGATTGATGACTTTCTTGACCAATTAGGAGGTGCTTGAGACTTCACAAAAATTGGTCTCAAATTAGGCTATCACAAAATTAGGATAAAGCTAGGAGATGAATGGAAGACAACTTTCAAAATGATTGAAGGCCATTTTGAATGGTTGGTCATGCCATTTGGGTTAAGTAATACACCTAGTACATTCATGAGACTCATGAATGAAATATTTGTTGATTCCATTGGAATTTTTTTGTTGTATACCTTGATTATATACAAATATTTTTTCATAGAAGAGAAGAACAACTTGATCATGTGGAACAAGTTTTGAGGAGACTTCATCAGCACAAGTTGGTGATCAACTTGGAAAAGTGCATATTCATGTAGAAGGAACTTGTGTTTCTAGGGTTTGTCATCTCACAAGACACCCTTAAAATTGACCCTGAGAAGGTTGAAGCAATTATCAATTGGCCTCCACCAAAGAACCAAAGTGATGTTATTACTAGGCAGATTTAAGACTTGGGTTTTTCTAAAGCTCTTGGTCTAGCAAAATCACAAGCTTCTAGTGAGTTAGTAGAGTGGGATCTTAGAGATGAAATTTATTGGAAATAGAAGGCTTGAGTTGACTAGCTTTAGGAAGGGGACAAGAACACTAAATTTTTCAATAAATATGTGCAAGCTCAACATAATAGGAGTTACATCTCTTATCTTGGTACTCCTAGATGCATTTGACCTCTTCTCAAGTTGAGTCCTGGGAAGCTATTCAATTTTATTCTACTCTTTTTTCATATGACTTGCCTCCAGTAGAGATTGAGGAGAATACCATCTTGTCCTTTATCCCTTTTGTTGTGACCAAGGAGATGAAAGAATCTCTTATGCGACTCATTTGTATGTCTAACTTTGAGGAGGTAGTCTTCAACTTGCATAAGGGAAAATCTTTGGAGCTTGATGGCTTCCTTGTTCAATTCTTCACAGAATTTTGGGATATTATCAACCATGACCTTTTGGATGTGGTTTAGGAGTCCCATTCCAACAAAGATATGCTCTAGGCTTTGAATGTTACTTTCCTAGTCCTTATTTATAAGAAGGAAGTACCTAATCAGCTAGACTTCTTTAGGCCCATTGCTCTTTGTAATATGGTCTATAAAATCATTACTAAGCTCCCAGAAGAGAGGCTTAAAGTTTGGCTTCTCATGGTTATCTCTGAGGAACAAGGGGTCTTTTTGGTTGGAAAATTTTTTTTGGATAGAGTGGTTATTTCTTTTGAAGCCATTCACTCTGTGTACTTCTAAAGAATGCACCATGTTCATCAAGCTTGATATGGCTAAGGCTTATGACAGAGTTAATTGGGGTTTCTTGTGGAAAGTTCTTCTAGCTTTTGGCTTAAGTTAGGAATGGATTAGCTAGGTTTTGAGCTATGTTACTACTCCCTCCTTATTTCTCCTTATTAATGGTGAACTATCAAAGCTTTTTGGGGCCTATAGGGGTCTTCACCAAGGAGATCCCCATTCTCCTTATTTGTTTATCATTATGGCAGGGGGACTTGGCAGACTTATCAAGTCTCATGTTTCCCAAAATCTGATTTAGGGCTGGCAATGGGAAAATGGTTTGCCTACTCTTTCCCACCTCCAGTTTGTTGATATATGGCCCTTGTAGGGAAATCTTAGATTTGGGAAGCTAAAGCCTTTCAACTCACCTTGGATACTTACTTAGCTGAATATGATCAGAAAATTAATGACCAGAAGTCCTCTATTTTTTTTCTTCAACACTCCTAGCCCTATCTAGTGGAGGATTTCTAATATCCTAAGATTTACAATTGAGTCTCTCCCTTTGACTTACTTGGGGGTCCCTATTATGGTTGAAAGACAACCTAGGCTTTTTTGGCAGGGCTTGGTCGACAAGCTTTGATAAAAGGTCAACCATTGGACTCATAGGTGGCTCTCTACTACTAGTAGGGCAACTCTCCTACAATCTTTGATCTAGGCCCTTCGCATATATAGAATCATGATTCAGGCTACCTCGACATATTTTCTTAAGCAATTTGATGCTCTTTCCTGCCAATTTCTATAGAGTGGCACTTTGCAAAATACTAAATGGAGCCTCATCAATTGGAATACCATCTACAGGCTAAAAAAGCAAGGAGGCCTTGGCCTTCATTTTGCTATCTTGTATAGTCAAGCCCTTGCTACTAAGATCTATTGGCATTGGTGTTCTAGTTAGTGTTAGCTTTGGGCCTATATCTTGTGACACAATTATTTACCTGGCATTGAACCTTCAGATGTTTCTAGGTTTCCTCTTGCAGGATGAAGCTCTATGGTGTAGAATACCATAAAAATTGGTGCTCACTTGGTGAAGAGAAGTCTATTTTGGATCTATAACAAAGGTAATAAAGCTCTATTTTGGAGTGATTCCTGGAATGTGCATCCTCCTCTGTTGTCCTCTCATCTCCACTTATAGCCTCTTTGTGATTTTTTCCTTTTTTTTGGATGGAATAAGGTGGTTCATTATGAGGAGGCTAATAACTTGGGCCCTACTATTGGTTACAAATGGAAGAATTCTTCTAGTTAGCCACTGGGTGGCTCTCTGGGGGATCGATTGGAGCTTTCTCAGATCTTGGCTTCTAGGGAGTGCAGTTCTTTGTAGGAACCTAATGTTTTGGCTTGGGAAGGTGCTTCTTCTTGCAAGTATTTTTTTTCTTCAAGGTACCTTGCATTGACTAAGCATTTGTTTGGCAAGGTGGAGGTCTCTTGGTGGAAGAAAGCTTGGAATAGCTTTTCTTGGCCTAATTGTAACTTTTTCCTCTAGATTCTAGTTTAGAATTATTATCTTACTTGCGAGAATCTTTGCAAGAGAAGCTTCTAGTGGCCTTCCATCTATGTCTTATGCCACAATGGTGAAGATATTGTTTCCCACCTTTTTTTCTAGTGCCCCTTTGCCAAGCAGATTTGGTACTTCTAGTGGAGTGTGTAAGGATGCACGTGTTGGCATGTTTCTTCCTTGTCTCAGTTTTGAGACCATCTATGACATCCCCCTTTCAGGACCTCCTTTTCTTCAGGTTGCTAGGACTATTAGCCCTTCCCTTATTTTATGGAATGTCTAGCTTGAGAGAAATTGGAGGATCTTTCATGATGTGTAGCTAGGGATCACACACTTATGGGGGAAAATTGCTAACTCTCTTCATGAAATACTCTTGGTTAAATGTGACTTTGGTGGAGGTTTGGACCTTAGAGATGTTGGTATTTACTCACAACTTTCCTTTCCTCTTCAGGGTAGGATAACCTCTCTCCCCTATAGATGCTCTAGGAATAGAGCTAGGAAATACTTTCAGTGTGTTGATTGTGAGGGGCATTGGACTCCTCCCCAGGTCTATGTTCTTAAAAAAAAACACTAACGGATCTTCTTGGGGAAATCCTAGACTAGCTGGCATTGATAGTTCTAGTGATGTTTAGTTTTTGTTCTCTATCTACAAGGGTCACCATACAAATAATCTCATGGAAGGCCTTGCTATCTTGGTTGGAGTTGAATTATGTTGTCAAGGGGATAGAGAAGAATTATCACTGAGACTAACTTGTAGATGCTTGTGAATTTATTGAATAGACTGAACCTTATGGATGTGGATTTGTATCTAGCTTTGATTATTCAATAGATCACTCAACTATGCAATTCTCTAGAATCTATGTCTTTTATGCATATCCCTCAAGAGTGGAATGGTGTGTCTGATTGCTTGGCTAAATGGGCCTTCGAGCATGTTACCCCTAACTTATCTCATAAGTTGGCTCAACTTGTTGACCATGATAAGGCTCTATGGTGCTCTTTGTTTCCTCTATTGTTATGTTCTCTTTGGTATTCAATAAATTTTGTACCCCTCTTTTAGTTTAATCTAAAATTAAATTAAATAAGAAAAAATATTAAATGATTTTATTTATTTATGTTTCTCCCAAATCTACTTCAAGTTTTCTCAACCAATCTAAATAATCTTAAAAAACTGGAAAAATAATTCAATTAAGATTTATTAATCTTAAGTTCTTATATTACAAGGAACTAACATTAACCTAATTGAAATGAATCATCTTTAAGAAATCCATTTTATACATTTTGAGTAAAAATATGCAATATAGAGAGATTAAGAATGGTGGTTTCCACAACATTTTAGTGGTAATGTGTGGTCTTATAGACGAAAAATTATATAATTCAGCTAGTGGAAATTAAAAGTGGAAATTAAAACATGATTGTCCATTTTATGTACATGATTGTATAATTTTTTTTGTATATTTTTTTATTAATTTTCTATTTGTATTTGTCTCATTATATGTAGCATAATTGAATGTAAGGCTCATCATATAGAGATATTAAGTAGCTTTATAGTGGTGATCAACAAATTCAAAAATAGAGACTTGTTTGATGGATTCAGAGACACATATTATAAAATATTCTTATTTCAAAAACATGTATTTAGAATTATTTCATTTGGTTGGAGGGGGAAATAGCGAAATAGTTCTACAAATTTGAGCAAAATTTTTGAGTGAAGGTCTTTAGTCTTTTTGCATCACCAGAATGCCTGACAGTGATCCGTCGGTGGATCTAGCTAGTGTCATAGCAGATCTTGGTATCTGAAATGAAGGTAAGGATGCAAGTGTTGGAGACTCCTGTAATGGTGATCTAGTAAACAAGGATGGGATAAGGCACGACCTATCCTCTCTCCTTAACTCTAAGCTCACTCCTACATTTAATTTTTCCACAGGGTTTGTACCATGTAATACCAACTCCTCTACAAAAGCAAAAAATGCTTTGGTTAATGTTGCTAGCAATGCTACCAAAACCAACATCGGTGCAAGTGGTAAGCTGAGGTCTATCTTGGAGGCAGTGTCTAATTCAACTCCGACAATTATCTCTGGAGCCCATTTTACTTCACCCTTGCGCAATGAAAACTCAACAAATAGTAAGCAATCTACACACCTTTTTACATTTCATGTTACCCCAAACCATGAAATGTTAGCTAAGATAATAAGGGAAAAGGAAAGATTAAGGAACACTACCATTTTCTTCTCTATGGTTTAAATTGACAAGATTCCTACAAGAAAATTTTTAGATGACTGGTTCTATAATTATTGGAATCTAAAGTTAGGCTATCAAATTTCCTTTTGTAGGCAAATACAAAAATGCTTATTTGTGGTTTTCTTTAATAATAATGATTCTTAGATTGTTGTTTAAAAAAAGGAATATTGGACTATAGGTAACGCAACCTTCAGAGCTTTGGCATGGAATTCTAAAGCTAATCTAGATGAGATTGTTACCCTATCAGCCTCTAAATGGGTTCTCATTAAAAATATACCTCCTTTTTGTGCTGATTTATTCCCTATCTGGTTGAACCCCTTGGTAAATTTGTTTGAATGGATGATTCAACTTAGCTAGTTCCCCATCATGATACTAGGATTCTTATTGCTCTAAAACTTGGCCATGATTTACCCAAAGAGCTTTCTATTGTTATTGATAAGGAGAAGATTTCTTGCCCTGTCAAAACCCTAGGAGGTTTAAATGTGTGTTTCTTATGTAGAAAAGAAGGGCATCTGAGAAAAGACTACCCTATCATAAAAAATGAAGCTCCAAAAAAGAAGAGATGATCATTCATTTGAATTTCAAGTTCTTTTCTTCTTTTCAAGGATTGAGAGAATTTCTCTTTTGCTTTCTTGAGTTGGGTAATGGCCATTTCTAAATCTAGCTACTCATTGTTAATAGCTTTGTCAAGTCTGAATATCTCCACAGCCTTGATCTTTGCTCAAGTTGTTAAGGTTTCTCTTGAGAACCAAAATTCTCTAATACTAATTGTTGGAAATATTCAAGACTAAGCTAAGTTACTGAGAGGGGAGGCATGAATTGGTAACTTCTAAAACTTCAAAAAATTCTTCTCTTAAACCAATCAGCATTTAATCCATATATAACCTTAGATCTAATTGCATGCGTAAGAAAGTGAAAACATGAAAGCATTCATAACACTGTGAGACAAATATTTGGTGACCCATAAACCTTCCAAATATAAAGTAAAACTGGGGTGGGGATTATACCCACTACTTTATTACTGCAGTATAAAGTTAGCCTATTAAAGCTTACATTGATCACTACTGATGATCTACCTTATTAGGAGCAATGAGGACTACTAGGTCAGCCTTGTAAAAGGATTTACAAACATACAATTAAGTATGCATTGGGTAAAGAGATTTACAAAAGACTATTAGGTCTCCTTTGTGAAAGGATTTGACTGATCCACCTATTAGGATGAAACAATAGATGATCTCTAATCCACAACTTGGTTTGCTAAATGAGATTACTTTAAGTACTGATCACCTTGTTGTGATAGAGATGACTTTGCTGCTCCTTATACTATTGTAGCCTTTGTAATTCACTCTTTCTTTTCTCTGATTTTGTTCACATTTACATCTTCAAATACTCATACACATACATACATACTCCATACATATATTGGATATGATACAATGCATTACATATATATCAATCCAATTATAAAAATTACAAAGTTGGTCACAATACAAGTTACCACAAATATTACTAGGTTGGCCCACATGAAGACATTCGGGTTATAAAGATTGATTTGGTTAGGTTCTGATACTCAACATCCACTATCAATGGTGAACATCATCATGCACTTGGTGGATATAGAAGCTCAGTCCATACTGATCACTTTTGAGTAGTCTTGAACTTGGTCTACATTGGTGACTCAGTGGATACTGTGAAACTCATCATATAAACTAAGTCTCTTGATTTACATTGTATGACTTGGTAAACACTATCACATCGAGCTTTGTATAAACCAAGTCACTTGGTTAATATTGAGTAGCTCGGTTAACATTGGACTTGCATGACATACACTACAAACTTGGTGAACACTACACAACTTGGCTTGCACAGGTAAACTTTTCATACATTGAGATGTACAATTTACAATACTAATCTTTATCATAATTGTGACTACTTGGTAACCATTGAGATTTGTCCAAAGGACTTGGTAGCAACTAAAATACTTGGCAAACATTGATAGTTGTACAATAAAATTCGTAGCTATATACAATCTGAATAAGTGTGTGTCACTAATAACAAACTTGACTGATATGACAACAATAATATCTATGGACATGCCATGATAGGTTATGGTAGACATAATGTGATGTAAAATCGGTACACGTACCACAACTAGGATATACAAATATTAAGTGAGTTGATGTTCTGTATACTCCTTAATATCACAAGTTCGGTGATATCTAAATTAGTTCATACTTAGTTATCTTCCCTAGCTAAGAGGGAGTGTTGAGATATGACAGTGTCAGTTAGATATTGATTTTGGTTATTGTGCATGCTTTTGTCTTGCCATTAATATCACAAGCGATTATGCTTTTGATTATCTGAAATTATTATATCAAATTGAGTATACAAATCTATACATGTAGATTATACATCTCTTGGAGATCACATTAATCAAAACTACTAGATTGCTGATTAAAACAAATAATGATAAGAACATTTTGTGTGGATGTGACTATCCTCCCTAAAAATGTACAGTTGAATTTAGGAAAAGTTCAGTCTGTGAATCTAGAAAAAACTATGTTTTACTTTTTAAAATAAAATAAAATTTATCTTTAGTACATTTTGTCTAAAGATTAGTTAGTGCCATAGCAATACTTCCTTGCAAAATATCGATCATGTATTGGATTGAGTATATGATCCATCATCCTATGTAAATTAGAGGTCACTGTAAGACTTATTATTTTAGTAGACTTGCCTGATTTGGAATGGGTCTATTGGAGTGTTAGTTATGTGACTTCACACCACTTCACCTTCACCAAGAGACACATAATAGATAGTCAAGTCATCTCATTATGTGGCTCTTGGTATGAGTACTTATATGGATTGAACCCAAATACAAAGAATTGAAATAAATAAATGTTTTGGTCTTGTAAATCAAATACCATTAAAGGAAAATGCAAATTTTGTGACCAATATTTCTAAATATTGATTTTGAATCACCTTCATATTTATCAAGGTCAATATTCTGATTATAATTTGCAAGAAATTTGATTCACAAATAAGAAATTGTTACTATTATTTTATAATATTAAATCCAAACTTTATGATGCAAATGTTTAAAAATGTTGGATGATATATAGTAAAAGATACATGAGTGTACCATGCCCCTCACAATTCACCCATACCTTGAGTTGGCTTTAAAAATGTTACTTTATGATATATGTGTACCATGAGTGTTGAATTTCAAAACTCTAGGTGGAGAAGGAGTCCAACGCTCCTCGCAATTCACCCATCACTTCATCTATTCCTTGAAGATGAAAATTGGGGTCATTGCAAATGCAAGGTCATTAGGAACCATACCTTCATCTAACAAACACTTAGCTTGAATAGTTTTATGTAGAGAGTGGGAAATCTTCCCCCAAAGTTGCTTAGCCAGACATTTTGAAAGATTCACTCCAACCAAATGTGCCAAAGAATAAATGAAGGAATGTTCAACAACCCACTGAATTTCTATTAATGCAATTCTTACTATTCCAACAGTGCCCTTCAAATGTTCTACTCAATCTTGTACAATCGTCATCCATAGGCAATAAGTACATGGTAAACAATGAATCATTATAAATAGTGAGTATTACAAACTTTCTATTAAGAGTATTTATTTTATGTTATTATGATATACAATCTATATATAGTATAGTAAGTATAAATAATTTTGACAATTTTATAAATTAAAATTTTCATATGTAAACTTTGAAAAAATCTTGATAAAGATTAAAAAATAAATAATTTTTTTAATTAATTAATTTTTTTTAATAAGTTAAGTACAACTCATTGTAATAATACAACCTACAACAAATACTAATTATACACAAAAAATTTGATTATTATAATTATACAAATATAGTAAAATATAAATTGAACAAAACTACACACTTTCAACATTAAAATATTATAAAATCGTTTAAATCATAAATAGTTATCTAGCGAAAAGAGCTTGGATGGTGAAAAAGGGCAATGAATTACATAAACTGCTATTTGTGGAAGTATAATAAAGTTTACTTTGGAGAAATATTTAACACTCAAACTAACGTGGGTCTGAGTTGGTGTTATTGTTATACATAAAAATAGATAAATCTTGACTACTGAATTAGAGAAGCTCAAACAATCTTGATTGTATTTGTAGGTTTTCCTTACCTACTATCTTTTGAGAAAAATATGAATATGAATGTCAAATGACAACGAGATCTCAACTAACCTGTTTGGTTTAAAATTTCACCCATCACACTACTTCTGTCCAATTGCTGGGCTTTGCGAAGTAAATATCCATAACATACAGATGACATTATTCTCTACACAAAATAGAATTCAAATTTTCTGTATTATAATAGATATTTGCACAATTTTCATTGATTTGATTTTTATAGTTATAAAAATATATTAACATCGATAATAACAAATAACAAATAGAATTATTCTACAGTCTTACTATTTGTTTGTACAGAAACCAATAGTTTTGCCATCTATTTTGATAAAAGAAAAACTGTCCTATCAGATGAGAAATTCAAATGCAATGTCAAAGTTTAGATAGACTATATTACCTTCTGTGTATTACCAACAATCCAGTTTTTAGTTTATCTTTTATTTTGAATTTGATCAAATTATATTAAAGGTTTTTATATCATTCACAAGATAATTTTGTAATCAATAATTCAGATTTTATTTAATTTTCACATTATTCATCATTTTGAAGTGTATTTAATTAGCTATATATGGAACTTTCTTTTATATGATCACACAATTATTTTGTTTTTGAATATAAAAGCAATAAGGTGTTTGTATTATAGTACAAAAATTCTACATTAACAACAATTAGTTCACCATTAGTAAATATAAAACAACTAACACAATTATTTTGTTATTTGATACAAAAGTATTCATTATATTGCAATTCTTCAAAACTAAAATGAAAATAAAAACTAAAAAGAATAAATTATAATTTAATTTTTCAAAATTAAAATGAAAATACAAACTAAAAAGATACAATTCTTCCAAAATAAAAATAATTAAACATAAAGAAAGAAGAAAAGGGAAGTTGGCAATTTATTGAAATGTAAAACTATTTAAAACTGATCGCATTGTTTGCTATTATTGCAACCATTTTGGGTTAAATAGTGATTATGATTGGTCAATTATATCTTATTAGCCGGTTTGACAAACACCAAGTTTTGTTAATTATTACATTAAAATCAATTTTATATTTTCAAATAAAAAATATATATTAGGAAAAATTAATTTGTGATTTTTGATTTGTAAAATTTTAATTACATGTGTGAACATCTTAGATTATGATTATATAGTTCATATCAAAGTTATATTTGTCAAAATACCTACATTTTCAAAACAATTAACCCAACATATATTTAAATATTAAATAAGTTTTTATTAGAAGATTTTTAAAAAAATATTTACTACATCTGTATATTAAATTAATTTTAAAAATATCTATTTAATTTAAAAATGCGACTTTCAACTATATCAATCATAGTCATAATTCAATTCTATGCTACAAACTTACATATGTGAACCAAAGTACCAATAAACACTAGGCAAATACTAGGCATTATGTGGCACTTGTTTAAATTTGTTGAACTCATCTTAAGGACCCATAATGCTTTATTTGTTGTCGATTTTACAAAAAATTAATAATCAATAATATCAAGTACTGTAGTAGAGAAATATAAAATGTAGTCTAAGAATACCCTTTCTTTCCCATTTCACCAAGTAAGGAAATATAAAATATTTGTTCTATGGTTCAAGAAACAAGGTCAAAAGGTTATTATGATGATATTTAGTTAAACAACACAATTACCTTTTTATTATATTTATAACCTATCATTTCTATTAAAAATAATAAAATATTAAACATTTAATAGTTAATATTATCATGAGAAGTTGAATACATATTTAATGTAAGAGTTTTTTTACTTAGTTGTAAAATTTGTTTTCTAAATAAAAACAAGTGTCACATAGTGGCATGTACTTGCCTTATTGTTATTAATGCTAATTGTAATTATCTAACAGAAATTGTAGTTTTTAAAATAGATTTCTAATAAATTTAATCTAATCTAATTCAAATATTATAAAATTGAAAAAGTAGAATAGTTTAAAAATATAAATGAATAAATAGAATAGTTTAAAAATTATTATACGCTCATTATCGTAATATTACATTTATTACAAAGAGAAACTAAAACTTATACAACTATCTCTTATTTTTTTACCTTGATTCTAGCTCAAAATATTGCATTATGGAGAACCTCTGAAAAAAGGGCTCTTATAATACAAAATGAGTTCAGCCAATCATATAATTTGTATGAAAAATTAAATTTATAAATGATTTTAAAAACTTTAGAAATATTTTAATTATTCAAAAATTATTACATGTGATTGGTGGATAGATTTCAAACTAATTGAATAACTATGCAAAGTGAATGCAATAGTACTAGCCTATGGCAAGTACAACAAGTGCCACATAGTGGCATGTACTTGCTAGAGAATGTACTGTAATAAGAATATAGTAATTATCAATAGAGTAAATTATTATTAAAAGATAGATGTATGATAAAATTACTATTGAAATAAGTATTTCAAATCAACTAATGTAATTTCAATATTAAAGAGTAGTTAAATAAATAATAGTTTTATAAATAATCTCATCAAAATCCTCACTTTTATTTGTGGAAGTTAAAACCAAACAATATTCTAGTAATAAGTTCTTAATTACCTTCCAAGTCAATGGAATTAATGAAGTGGCAATTCATTTCCCAAGATACTCCTAGCATCATTAAATTATATCGACATTCTAATCAATGCTAGTTGAAAGCTAATTTCATTTGATAAAGAAAGTGGACTATGGAATTGTTAATAAATTTGAATTGTTAGAAGATTCTATTAATTTTTAAATACAAAATAGGCACTCTTAATTTTCCATTATTTCATTTGAGTTCAACTCTTCTCTAAATTTTTTAATTCAAACTAAATAGGGAAACAATCTTTAAGTTTATTTGTTTCCTTCAATATATATTATTCTATTTTAATTATAGAATTTGAAGTTTAAAAAAACCTATTCAATATAGAATTGTAAATTTATATGTAAATTTATATTTTTCAATCAAAACAACTTAAGAAAGAACTAGATCCAAAATCTTACTTTTAGATGAAATATATGATTAATTTCACTTTTACTTTAAAAAATAGATTTTCTTCCTCTTATAGATATCAATATCTAAACATTTATTTAAAACTTTACTTTTCATTTAATAATTTGTAATTATAAGATTTCTAAATAATATTTGCATAGGAAAAATACTTTTGATAAATATATAAAATTCAATATAAAAATATTTAAGTAGATTTGAAATTTAGTGTCTAATAATTGAAGGTGCATAAATGTTAAATAAAAAAATCAAATGCATCTTAAATGAAAATTAAATTTAAAAGATTATTATTGCATTTATAAAAACTAAATGAATAATTTAAAAAATAAATTAAATACTTAATATTTTTGTCAACATAATATAGTTTATTAATTTATTCCTAAAATCTTACTGATGAAAATGAGTAATGGAGCTATCTTCGAAGAAAGGGGTCTTATAAGACAAAATCAAAACAACCAATCACAATGGTGAAAATTAATTTTTAGAATATGTAAAATTCATCAACAAATTAAAAAAACTTTAGAAACATGTCAATTACATAAAAACTGTCATTCATGATTGGTGCAAATTATTTGAAAAATTAGAGCAACTGAATGCAATAGTATAATGCCTACATTAAGTACAATAACATTACATATAAACATATATCTAAGTACATAACTTTATAATTTTGAATGAATTTTATAATTTTAAATATCTAAAATGTTTACAAATGATGATTAAAATATGGAAAGATGTGTCTAGTGAAGGTTAAGTATGTGGATTTTTTATAATTTTAAAAATCTAAGATGTTTAGAAATGATGATTAAAAGATGGAAAGATGTGTCTAGTGAAGGTTAAGTATGTGGATTTTTTTAAATTTTTCTTCTAATGGCCAAGTATTTTTAAATGTTTTTTGAATTTTGATTAGAAGTTTTTTGTCATATGTAAGATTTTCATGGAAATTTTGTCTTGTGTTAAATGTTGATTTAGACATGTAATTTTTGGGTATCATCAACTTGTTGTGACCCCTTAGTGGACTATGTTCAACCTTAAAATTGCAAGGAGACCTCTTATTTCTTAAGGTATCATAGTTGAAGACTATTAAAGTTCACCTGATCTATAAAATTACATAATAACCTATAATGTTTCCTTTATTGTAGATGTCTTGATGTGGCCTAAAAATACTCTTTCTTTCCCATGCTACCAAAAACTAAGAAACAATATTATTTTCTTTCAGTCAAATTTATATCTTATACAATAGAAAAATAAATAAAAAATAAAAAATTCTTTAAAAATGAAGTTACCAGTCTATGATTGTTATTTTAATAAATTCTTTAATATTGTAGAAGCCACGTATAATATCAAGAATACATTTTTTTTTTGTATTAATTATAAAGAGTTCAAGGAAACAACAAAAACCACCGAGAGTCAAAGTACAAGCCTCACACAGCAAAAAAATTGAATATTACATACAAATAGAGCTAACAAAGAAAGGATTGTAACAGAAAATAGTAACTATTGTAACACATCTTCGAAGGTGTCCACCCACATAGTCTAACCCATAGCACCTTCCATCCAAACCAAGTTCTTCTAATCCTAGCTCTGCTTGAGCATGTAGATCATCTTGCCAGTAGTATTCTAAGGGTTTATTTTAATCTCCTTGTTGATACGATTGACCATTTGGTTGTAGGTGTGGGTATTGTCCAAGTTCAGCCTCCAGAAATAATCATTTTTCACTTCATTAGCAAAGAATGTAGCATGACCATCCTTAAGAAATCTTTTGAACTTAGCCTTGTTGACCTTCATAGTTATTTGAATCTGCAAATCTTTTTTGAAGTATGTGAGACTTTGAAAAGAATCAGTAAGCAATCTGGGGACATTTTGAAATCTTTCTTCATTTTTGCACTTTCGAATTTTCCACAAAATGTTAGTTGAGAGAATATCACAAAACATGTTAACATCTTTTTTTTGCATTAGAAATAAAACCAGTAATGACTTCAAGAATATTGAAAGTAGCAAGGATGGAAATACCAAACATCAACCAAACCTCTTTAGCAAAAGTGCACTCAAAGAATATATGTCTTCCCATTTTCGAGGTTCTGCAAATGATGCACAAGTTAGTATCAGAGAAAGAGTTCATAATAGGAAGCTTGTTTAGAATAAGTAACCATTTAAAACATTTAGTTTCAGGATCAATAGAACTTTTCCAAAGATTGTCCAAAATCTTATTCAAGGAAGGAACATCTAAATTAGTATACCAAGTATCATTAATATGGCTGATAATTTCATCATTGCAGTCAGGGTATACTTTAAGAAACCCATCCTTTAGAAAAGGTGTAAAAAATTGGCAAAAGGTGTAAAACACCTAACAAAAAAATTTATTTTTTTGTGGCGAAAAAAAATAGTTTACAAAGAAAAAATAATAATCTCCATTGGCGAATCATTCATAGTCTCTCAAACAATGTGTAAAATCTGGGCGAATTGTGTTATTTCAAAACAACAAAAAATTTATACATTAGCGAACAAAAAATAATAATCATATTAAAATTTTAATTTTTTGGGCGAATCATTTCATTGTATTCAAGGTTTAAAAAAAAAGAGAAATCGTAGTGAATTTTATATGCATTATCACGCCCTAGCCTTAAGCCATAATTCGAGCGTGATTTTCATATTTTAATGATCCTTTCCAATCTTGCGACAAGGAAAATGGCGCAATATCGCGGGCATATGTTGTGATCTTCCATGATCTCACGATGGTTCTTGTATTGTGAGATCATATTGCGCTATGTTTTGTAGGTGAAAATGTCTTTTTCGATCTTATGATTAACACTTGTTCACAACATCGGAAGGAGAAAAAAAAAAGGTCACGACCCTACGACAAAGTCTTTTGTCATCAAGTCATAAATAGATGGATGGAGCCCCCCCGATGATATGAGTGTACCTTTATCTTGATATCAAGAAAGACTTTCAAGGCCCCTCCGGTGCTATGATTTGAGCTTGGCGAATGATTTAAAAAGAAGCCCGATGCTATGAGGAGTGGTTTGTCATATGATCAAGATTGTTTGATTTGAATGCTCGTAATTCTATGATAGGAGTTTTAAAAGGGAAAATTAAAGCCTCGTCGTGTGATTGTAGGAGGTGTGAAGATTTGTTGCGATGGTGCGACACCTGGTTGTCATAACATCGTAAGCATTATAAAGATAAAGGTGTCCACTCTTGACAGTGATAGTCTACAGATGTCAGCTTCCTATTAAGGAAAATCCAGTAGGTACATGCCAGTTGAGTTCATCGTCAGCATTATGGAACCTAAGGGTTGTGAGGTGGCTGATGGCACATGTTTTCCTATCTTACGATAACCTTTTCATTGTAAGATCTTAGGGCTTTGAGGCAGGGTTTCTCGATGTTAAAATTATGGTTTGTCGTAGCATCATAGCAATAAATTTGCAAGCCCACAATGTTATGATATACTATTTTCAACCTAACTGTAACATCGTAGAGATAAAATTGAAGGGTTGTGATGTTACAGAGCGGTAAGCTCAGTCATGTTCATGAAATTGTAGCATTTATAAAGATGACTTACGATGTCCCAAGGCTATTTATCATGGGATCATAAAAGAGAATGAGTAAGCTGCTGATGCAAAGATAAAGGAGGTTATCATAGGATTGTAAGAGATTTCCTTGGCTTTCTCGATTGCTCGATAAAGATAAAAAAGGGATTGGCGTAAGGTTGGAAGAGCTAATAGATCAGTGCTGCGATAGTATGAAAGGTCTTTTCAGTCACCTTGTCATAATATCATAGAATCTAACCTCTGTAGTGAACATAATGACAAGAAAAGAATTTTGAACTTCTCGGCCAATCAATTTTGAATGTGGTACAAAAAGTACATAGATAGAATTTAATAACAATGTTCCTCCAAGTTGGAAAAATCAACTGATATCTTTCCTGAGCATGCTGAAATTAATGCAACTTAAACGTTCGACTTTGCTTGGAAACTTATATGATTTTTTGAATCTCCATCATCATTCTTCAAGTATTCACAAGTTAAGATTTGGAATTTCATCTTGTGTTGCCTAAGAAAGTTATATTATTGTTTCCAATGTCTAATTGCAGTTACAGATTTTCTAGTTGCAAATTCAGAATTTCAGACTAGGAAGTGGAAGAAATTTCAGCCACAGAGATGATAGTATTAGAGACATCTACCTCAAAGGGAGGTAAATCCAGATAGAGGAAGCGTATTTGATTCCTAGAAGAGTGGATTAGATTATTTCCAGGATCCACAAATGCAAACTCTATCAATGATCATGTTTTCTTTGACCCGTATGCCAACTGTCGAGATGCTAAGTGACCTAATACTAATGGTGCTAAGCTTTTCTTATTTTTCTATTGAAACAAGGAGAAGAAGGTCCCTGTTTGCAATCCATGGAAGAAGAACCTTGCCAAGATAGTTTTTCCAGAGGTATTCGTGGATGTGGATTGGATGAAAGCTCTATTTCAATGTTATAATCCGGCCACCAAATCTTTCCACAGGAGAGACAAGATAGTTCTATGCACACTAGATAGAGAATCTTTCATTGAGGCATTTGGATTGACTAGAGCAATGGGACAACCTCTGCATTTAAAGGACTTAAAAAGAATATTTGAGGCACACCCTACTACTTTCATTGGAAATTCATTGTTGCAGCATATCCTTGGAGAATTCAAAAGGGCGGGAGATTATCTAAAAAAGGTAAAGGATAAGATGCCCATGGACAAGTTCAAGAATTAATTTTGTCAAAACCATATATGGTGTCCATAAGGTTGTAGGCAACGATGGGTCTGCTGAAGTCTAGGGAGCAGAGTATATAATTGCTAGAGATGTACAAGATGCTTTCCATGCCTGTGAATATGACTATGTTAGTCATATATTGGATATAATGAGGGAGAATATTGCCAGGGCAAGGTCTGGAGAAATGAGGGAGTTCACCTTCCCATATTACTCTTTGCTAATGCATTTGATCCTCTATAGAAATGTGGGATACATCAGCCCTGATTTTGTTGAGAAAACTTCTGATCTACATGGAACCTTGCCAGTACAACTTTGGACACGAGTATGGGATAGTTCTTACCATTTTTTTGACTCTGTTTCATTTTTCAGTAATTTTAGTGTTGTTATTATGAAAAAGTTAGACCCGGGGTACTTTAGGGCCCCTAAAATTTTAAAATGTCTCCT
Source organism: Cupressus sempervirens (assembly GCA_028749045.1). Lineage (NCBI taxonomy): Eukaryota > Viridiplantae > Streptophyta > Pinopsida > Cupressales > Cupressaceae > Cupressus > Cupressus sempervirens. The sequence goes on along the minus strand of CM053784.1, from coordinate 86,619,202 downwards.
AAGACCATCATTTTTGCCTGAGGGAAGAAGGCTAGACCATAATTGGGGAGATGTTTTCCTTTTTCCTACCTTTTCTTTAATGAGAGTGTATGGTTGCCCTCAACCACCCCACATTTTACCAAAGTACATTCCTCCTAGATTGGGAATAATTGAATTCATTTGGCAACTGCTCATAGTTAACAGGGAATACCTAGGCCCTAAGTTACATAGGGGAACCTTTTTGTGTAGATGTTTTAAGATTGGGGATTTTACCATTGGAAAGGAAGCCTAGAGCCTGTCTATGCCTTCCTGCACCACTATAATCTATGCACTAGCCCTTATAGGATGTATGACCCTAATGGGTGGATGAGGGCTACTTTAAAAGAAATGAGAAAATATGTGTTGCCCAATTCCAAAGAATAGCCCCTTTAAGACATCATTTCAAACATAGTAGCAAAAGGGGAGCAGCTGATAAACTTTCAAACTTGCAAGATGTATTGAGGGTAGAAAAGGAATTAAAAAGAGTTGATCCCCAATTCCCAAAATTTCATATGGATATCCCTTATCCCCATAGAATTAGGAAGATGGTTGTAGACCATGCTAACATAATGGCTAAAATGCCAGAAGGTCCAATTGGGGAAGAAGAAAGAGTGTGCCTAGATAGCCCTGAACTAATGTAGCCCTTGAGGTTCAAGAGGAGGAGGCACCCCAATCATCTTGGATGGAAAGGGGGAACAAAAGATAGAAGCTTGTACATATTCCTCCTCAAGTCAGGCAAAGAGCCTTGTAAATTCTGCCAAGAAACGGTCTGTAGACAGCTAAAAACCTTTAGAAAATAAAGTATTTTTATTTTCTAAAAAAATTCTAATGACATCATCATTTATTAATGAATTAATTATTTAATTAATTAATTTATTTTTATGCCATTAAATCCCTTTATCTTAATTAAAAATATTTAATTAAGGAATCCCTCCCAAAAATGTTTAAATCTTATTTAAACATTACTTCCTTATTTATTAATTATTTAATTAATAAATTGACCAAAAAACCCAAAATAAATAAATAAAAAATTTTTGCCCAAAACTTGGCCAATTTCCTTAAGACCACTAACCTCTTCCAAAATCTTCTAATACTTCTTTAATTTTGATTAAAGGCTAATCCCATCATTTCCTACCCCTAATTCCAACTCAAAATATTTAATTAAGATTAAATATTAATCCCCATGTTTACTAAAAAAGTTGTAATAAATATCTCCTCAACCCAAACCCTTGAAATAAATAAAACTTTATTTATTTCCTAAAAATCTAATTTATCCTCATCCTAAGAAGTTCTAGACTCTTCTAGAAAGTCTTCATCCTCATCCTAGGAAGTTCTAGACTATTCTAGAAAGTCTTTATTCTCATCCAAAGTCTAGACTCTTCTAGAAGATGTCTTTAAACCTAATCCTAATCCCCTCCTAACCTTGTCACATTCCCTAAACATGGGTTAAAAATTACTAACCCAAGCCAAAGTTAACAAATATCTCCTCCTTCACCCACCCTCATTAAATGCCATCCACTTGCCTATCCCTAAGCTAATCCTAAACCATCTTAATCCATCCTCTAATCATTTGCACAAGCCTAAGCAAGCTTAAAACCCTCCTAATCAAGCTCAAGTTGAAATTTCTCTCATCTCCCTCAAAATATCTCAACCATAAAACTTTATGAAGCCCACTAGGCCATACATGACTCTTCCAAGCCCTTTTATTGCTCTTACAAGTCATCATGAGGGTCTTTATGAAGATTTTATCCCTTGAGCCTCCTTTGTTGACTCATCCTTCTCCTTTCTTCCATCCTCTCACCATGTGACATGTGTCACTCCTTGATTGGCTATAAGGAAGCACAATCCATGTGCTCTCCTCTCATGCAATCTAAGCCCTTCATGAGCTTTTTCCCATCCTTGCATCTTAGCCCTCAATCCCTCAAGCCTCTTACCTATAAATTGGATCCTTCCCCTTTGCAAAATAACACAATCCATGAAGTAAAGTCATAATGCCATTTTAAGAAACCATTTTACATCAAAACCATACACTCACACCCAAATTCCAACTCCATTTGAAGCCCTTTTTGAAGCATAAGCTTGAGCATACATCCTATCTATTTAGACAAAGCCACTCAATAAGAGATCTTCTCATTGAGAGAGTCCATTAATGGCTCATATTCTCAACTGAGAGTTCATCTTAGTCTATCTTGAAGTTTATAAATTTTTTTTAGTTTGTAGAAGCTTTATTTAAATTTGGTTTTTATTAGCATGCTAACATTGCTCATATACATTTTGGCACGCCCGGTGGGACCCCGCATGGGTCATCTTCATTAGCTTTTTTAGTCAAGTTTTGTATGTCATTTGCTAATTTTGGCTAATTTTTCTTGTTTTTGTGATTGGTAGGATTGTATAAATTGGTTTTGTAGGTCCACATGAGCATGAAGAAGACAAAGGAACTCATAGTCTATCTCATAGTGTTTGCAGATTTTTCAAGCTTATAGGTGGACAAAGCACTTGGAATTCTTCTTCCTCTTCTTGTCTATATTCTTCTTATTCCATCTACTTCTTCTTCTTCTTCTTGTGGGAGATCTTGGCCTTTTTTTTTTAAGGAAGCAAAATCATACACACTTCTTTTTAGTGCTTAAAATGAACCCCCAAATCATACTTAAATCCATTAAAAAATTAGAAGTTTGCAAAAAAGAAAAAATCTTTTAACAAGTGAAACTAAACCAATCCAATCATTTGCATCCTTGCAACATCAAGGTTTTAGATGCATTCATGCAAAGTTAGGAACACTTCATTTTTGAGAATTTAAAAATAACTTCAAGTTTCCATTTCAAAAGGTTCAAAATCAACACTAAGTGCACACTAAAATCTAAATCAAACTCAAAGCATCAATCAAGGATAAAATGAACCTAATTTGCAAATATTTTAAAGTTCTTTTAAAAATCTCATGAAAACTAAGAGTCCTAAATGGTTGCCAAAAATTTTCCTAAAAGCTTTATTATTTGTTCCAAACAAATGTCTTGTTGCAAAATCTTGAATGTTTCTTAGGTTTTTCATGCATCAAAACAATCTAGGAATATCATTTTTGGGCTTAAAATATGCAAACTAGAACACAAAATCTAGAATGAAAACCAAATTCCAAAGAGTCATTTTCACTTTTGAGTCCAAAACAATCTTGAATGATCTAAGGTTAAAACAAAGCACTTCAAAGTTCTTAAAACAACACAGAAAATCTTAATCTTGAATGCTCAAAGGTAAAAAAATTGAATGTTTAATCACTTGTCTTTGAATGCATGTTGCTAAACACACTCTTGAATGCCATGGATTAAAATCAAATTTTCCTTGAATGCATTATTAAAACAACAAATCCAATCTTGAATGCCAAGGATCAATTAACCATTGCAATATCAAACACTTCATTTGGAGCTTCTAAAATTGAACAAAACAAATCTCTTTTCCACATGCAATTTAGGTAAAGTTTGATTTTTGGACATTTAAGAAACTTTGTTAAATTAAATACAAATTTGCAAAAATCAATTTGAGTAGTTCCTTGGACTCACCTCTTTTCTAATCACCCATCAATTCAACCATTGGTTGCAATCTCAGTGCCATTTATGGGGATGGGTCTACTTGAAAAAGGTGTTAAATGTTCCACAATCTAACTCACTCACTTGATCTTTGAACGTTTGCTTTAACTTTATCAAAAAATTTAAATGACCAAAACTCTAGATTAAATCGATCACACTTCAAGTTTGGGCACTAAAATTGAACAACTATTGACATGGAGGGCCTTCGGGCGCGCGCTTGAAAAATCGAGTCTCACACATCTTTTCTTTGGGCTTAAAACAAAATCACACCAACTCTTGAATGCTTTAAAGGAAATTAATCGATACTTGACATGGAGGGCCTCCGAGCACGCAAGTTTTCTTTTGTTGACCCTAACTCTTCTTCTTGTTTGCATTCTTCGATCGATTTACTTTTGTTGGCGCTTAAAGTTGGAATTGAAAATTGTCTCTTAAACATGAGTGCTTGCAAAGTCTAGATTAGCACACGTAAGAGTCAGTTGGTAAAAGAACAAGCATGTTTTTTTTTTTAGCCCAAGGTCATCCAAGTCTTCTCTCCCCTTGTCGTCTTTTGAGGCCATCTTGGGTGCATAAGATTAGGATCCAAAACCTTGTTTCTTTTTAGGAGGCCTGCTTGGGGATTTCATCACCCCTTGGACGACCTCAACTCCAGCGTTCCGACAGAGTATAAAAATTAGGAGGTGAATCCGAAGACACCTCTCTTGGAATCAAGATTTTTGTCACTCAGGCTAAGCCTCAAGGAATTTTATACCCTTGAGAAGTGAAAGAGGAGAAGTGGGTTACCGCTCCTCTCGGCTGTGTGACATCTTGTTGGTTTCATCTACGGATTTGGGACTCATGTACCTTTGGGTATATCGAGGACTCCCTAGCTAAACCAACTGTCAGCCTTGTAGACAACCATCTAGAGTGTTAATGTGTTTGAAGTGACTGATCAAAACATTTGTAAAACATACACACTCCTCGGCACAAGTATCACATTCTGAGAATCAAAAACTTCTATCTGGTTGTTCCTATCTATTGCTTGCTTTTTTATTTGTTGAATGAATGTTTTCCAAACTTGGTCAATCCTAGATTAGGGTATACTTAGCGTAGTCACTGCCTATTCCAGAAGTTGAACAAGTTGAAGCAAAATAACTGAGGTCTCTCAAAGCCAAGCAGATTCAAGAATTGATGTCAGAGCAACCCAAACCCAAACAGAAGTTTCACAAAGTTAAACTCAAACCATCTCAGGCATACCAAGAACTTTCAGCCAAGAGAAAAGAACTAACACCAAGTCCTCGAATTGCCAAACTCCACAAAGTATAGGATAAAGCTATCAACGAAGCACTTCAAGAGGCCTAGTTAGAGTGCACCATCAAATTTAGCCAACATCTAGGTGTTAATCCTGCTTATGCCTTACCAACTAGGCATGATTTCTATGATTAGACTCCCTTGTTTCTCCACACCTTCTTGGATAAGCTTCACCTTAGAGTCATATTTGTAAAAAAGTCAGCCATCTTAGGTTATCCCCTTAAGAATTATTAGCTCATCCATCTCATTTAGGACCAAACCATCTAGCTAGTAATCCAAAATCTTCACATCCAAGCCTTCAAAAATTGTTGTCACCTTGCTAAAAGTTTGCCATTCCTAAAATCTTTTAAAACCACCAATCTCACCAAGGTTATCCCTTTGACAAAGCTTTTTCTAGGGTAATCTAGCTTTGCCACTTGTTATACCTCATCACCTTGAGCTAAAGGTTGGGATCCACAAGTGGTCAATCTCATGTTCTTCCTAAAGGATCATCAGTCTATCCTTAAGTTGACACAATCACCACCAAGCTTGCACATAGGAAAGCAGACCTTTTGTGCTTTGGCAACATATCTTTAAAGTTAGAATCCCCAACCCAATCCTCCTTAGGTTTTGTCATATAGCTTTGCCTCAACCTAGGAAATCATTTGCATAGAAAAGCCTTCCTCCCTTTTGCATCTACCAGCATTTGTTTCATCTCATCCCTAGGAGCATTTTTCATGCCACCCGTCACTCGCTTAGCCAAGAAGAAAGAAACAATGGAGCCCTATCATTTGGATCAAATAGCCTCACCCCCCTTGAGCACTCAGCCATCCTTCAGCCTAGAGAAATCTATCCCATCATCTACTGACATTGAAGCTTTCATGAACTAGCCAGGAAATGTAGTATTGGTAAACGCCATTATAGACAAGAACAAAGAGACAATCATGGCTAATTTTTGAAGGGACAATGTAGGAACCTTTGACTTTGGAAGACCCCCTTCCATTATCAGATCCATCTCACCCATTGTTTGGGCAGCTTCCACCACCCATACGCTCTTATGATCCAAATTATCCTCAATATATGCCAAAAGAAGCGCCTCCAGCCAATCCATATGATCCAACAGACCCAAACATACCATCATCCACCCAAGTTGAAATCTCCATGCCACAAGCCAACCTAGCCACCACCACTCCATCCTTGGTTCATACCTCTCTGCTCCAAACCCCCTTTACCCAAAACACCTCACCGTTCACACCCTTCACTATTGTTGTTGCTGCTCCCCAACCCAGCCTTCCAAATCCACCCATCTCCCAAATCAGTGCTAGCATCTTTGGCCAACCTCAGCAATATACAATAGGGATGCCACCCATGGGGCCAAGTAATCAACCTTTCATCACCCCCAACTTGTTCACCAAAGCCCAAAGCACAATCCCATCATTTCCATTAGGTCTTGGAAGCTCAGTGCCATCAGCCACAAATCCACAAGCTACTACCCTCACTCCACAAAGCTATCAAACCCCACAAGCTACTACCAATGTTCTACCTAGCTCTCAAGTGACCCAAGCTCCCACCACCACTCTACCAAGCTTCCAAATCTAGCCACCAAGCTATCAAACCCCATCAATTCCATTTCCTAGCTTTCAATTCCCACCACCTCCACCACCAACTAATCCATTACCTCCTATTACCAACTACTTTTCAATGCCACTTCTAGGAGGTAACCCACCAATCTAGCCAACCACCAGCTATTTTTAGGTACCATCCCAAATGGGGGCGCAATCCACATACCTTGGTCAAACCCCACAAGCCCCCCAATCCTTTCCCCAAGCTTCACAACCATCTTATACCTTACCTCCAAAAAGCCATTCATTTATCCCACAACCAACTTATGTTCCTCAATCCCAACCTCAAATCCCATATCAACAGCAAGCCTTGCAGCACATGCAACAATATGCGCCACATCCCCCTCAACAACCCATCATCCACCATGCAGCTACCCAAACAATGTACAATCCCTATCAGCAAATCCCTCACAGCCATCCATATTCAGTGGCCCCATCTAGCGCATACCTACCTCAAGGCACTCCTACATTGGAGGCACCCCAGCCATCACCTATCAATTCAGAATGGGAGCAAATGAAGACAACTTTGAAAGCCATCAAAGAAGGGAATGATCCGAAGACATTAAAGTTTGAGAATGTGTGTCCTTACCCATTTGACAGAGCCATTACCATGACACCATTTCCCAAACACTTTGAGGTACCCAAATTTGACAAATTTAGAGGAAAAGGAGACCCTGTCACACATATCAAAGAATTTTACATGCACTGCCAGGACGTGGCATACAATGATGTCTTCCTCTTGTGCCTTTTTCCCAAAAGCTTGGCTGGACCAGCTCTTGAATGGTTTTACAAAATCCCCTATGGCACAATTAAAAACTTTGCTGAATTATTTGAGGCATTCGTATCCCAATATGCCCATCTTGTTGAAATAGAGCTATCAATAGTTGACCTTGTCCACACTAAGCAAAAAGGTGGAGAAAGCCTTGCTGAATACCTTCAAAGATGGCAAACCCTTACCACCCACATATCCTGCACCTTGCCAAAGCGCCATGTGGTGAAAATGTTTATTGATAATGCCCATCCCAGCTTGGCTCACCACATGACCATGAACTGTTTGCAGACCTATAAAGATATCAAAGAGAAAGGAATGATCCTTGAGCAAGGACTCATTAAAGATGGTGTAGTCAAGATTTACAAAGAGGCCAACCAAAATCAATCACATTTTAATGAAAAGTCTAGATATTAGAACAAAAACAAGCACGTTGCAACAGATGGTGTCACTGACACCAGACATGTGAATATTGTTGGTCCTTCTCACAACCAGTCCAACCCACCAGATCAACCAAACAATCAACAAGCTATCAACTACCAACAACAGAATAACCAAAGCTATCAAAACCACAATCCAAGACCCAACTTCCAAGGGTCTAGCGATCAAACTAATGCCATCAATGTAGCTGCAGGAAAAAAGCCCAGATTCCAACCTACACCTAGAAACTATACACCCCTTGGTGAGCCATTGGATGTCATTTTTGAGAAATTAGTCAAGGAAAACCTCATCAAATTTCATCCTACCCAGAAAATTGACCCAAGCCAATCCAAAGCTGCATGGTACAAAGACAATGAGTACTGCAAATTTCATAGGGTAAAAGGTCACACTACCCTCAGATGCATGAAACTGAAAGACTATGTGCAGGACCTCATTGATCAGAAGGAAATCACTGTTGGTGCCCAAACCTCTCCCAGTGAAGGCTTACAGATCTATCAAAGTGCTTTTCCTCCACACAACAACCAAAATCCTGGAAAAGCACCTATCCAAACCAACAACAACAACACCAACAACCATCAACCAAACCAACAGCATGGGAAGAACAATGACCACACTTCATCCTATATAGACTATGGTAGCCTTATAGGTTGTATATCCAAGAAAGAGCCTTCTGCCAATGTGATCAATATCCAAGGACCAAACAATGAGTGTGCAGTCACCACTCAAAGAGCGCAATTTAACATTGCAGGCCCACCAGTTTCACCAGCACCATCAGCTCTATCAAAAAGGCAGTATAATATCTTGGAACACCTTGGGAACATGCCAACTCAAACCTCCATTTTAGACCTTCTTCGTACTAGTACTAGTGCTCTCATAGAATCCCGTGTCCCTTCTGATATCAATGCTACTGATTTTCGTAATCTTGTTGGACACCTTTCATCCTCATGTTCCCTATCTTTCAAACCCACTGACATACCCATGGTCAAGCTAGATCACACCCTTTTGCTTCGCATAGCCATCATGGTATCCAATTTTGTCGTGAAAAGAGTAATGATAGATAATGGATTAGCCTTGAATATTTGCACCCTAAAATTCATAAAACAAGCTGGGTATACTGAGGCAGATATCATCAGTGAGGTTATCACCATCAAAGCTTATGACAACTTGGAAAGAACCATAGAAGGAACTATTTTGTTGCCAATCAAGGTTGGGCCCATCATCCAAGAGACACTCTGCCATGTTATTGATCTAAACCTACCATTCAACATCCTCCTCGGTCGCCCATGGATTCATGCCATGAAAGCTATTCCATCCACTTACCATCAGTGCGTCAAATTTCTACATCAAGGCACTGAGGTAACCATCCATGCCGATCTAGAACCCTTTGCTTATTGAAATGTAGTTGAAGCTTCATTTACAAACCATTTTCATGGAATTAATATCAGCACATCCATCACCAGCTCATCCCACACTTGTAATGACCTAGAAACCATCCTCGCCTCTATCCTATCTACCGTGAAGATCAATAACAAGGGCTGTGGAGAGTATAGTCTATCGGATGCATTTGCTATGGGGGCACTCCCACTTGATCCACATGCCCATGGATGACCGACATATCACAAAGCTAAGGAGATTCCACCTCCTTGATATAAACAGTTTGGCCCAACAACCTTTGTATCCTCAAAAATCCCTCTTCATGAGGAGCGCACTCCAGATATCAACAATTGGTTACATAAGGATGCACCTCAAAGGAATCAGGCACGCCTTGATCACTTTAGCTAGAAGTATCCCCAAGACAATAAGCTCATCACTGAAAAATGGAACTATCAAGGTGGTGGTCTAGGACCAGAAGAAAGAGGCATGCAGTGCCCCATCGATGCACACAAGTGGGAATCAAAGTCAGGTCTTGGCTTTGGCATACCCACAACTGAGGGCACCAATACGGACGGTCACACTTTTTTGAACATTCACCGTGACCTTGTCAAAATTGAAGACATTCCTGAGGGAGTTGAAAAGAGAGCCTACGATAATATCCTAGACCAAATCTCCCTCAGAGACTCTGTTCTCCAAGAACTATCCATCCACCTCATTGACCTACCACTCACCCATCCACAACTCATAGATTGGGACCAACCAAGTGTCATACACATTGATGAGTTCACATCAGAGGAAGAACTTCTAGGATTCATGGGAGCTGAAACACCTCACAAGAAAATAAAGCCAGATTCTACCTATATCTACAAGCTAGATTCCAAGGTGTATTTTGGAGAAAATCCCCAACCTCGTTTCGATACACCCAAAACTAGAACTAAGGTGAATCTGAGACTAGCTAAGGTAGTGAAGAGAACCCCTCAGCAAGAACATCCAGAGCCACAAGTAGAACATGAGGATTTAGCATTACCTCCTCAAGATAATCAACCAGAGATATCTTCTATTCTAATTGAGGATACTAGGGAAGTCAACATCGGTTCTTCAGAGATCCCTAGGCTTGTTCACATTGCTGCATCCCTATCACAAGACCAAGCTGATCTCCTCTTTGAGGTCTTAAGAGAGAACATTGGATGATTTGCATGGTCATATCAAGACATGCCAGGGCTTGATCCAAAGCTTGTAGTTCATCATCTTGCAGTCAATCCATAGATCAAGCCTGTTAGACAAAAGCTTAGAAAAATGCACCCCAAGGTGGCATTACTGGTCAAAGCTGAGTTAGAAATAATGGTAGCTACTAAGGTTATCCGACCTATCGACTATTCAGAGTGGATCTCCAACATGGTCCCCATCACTAAGACTTCTGGTGACATCAAAATTTGCACTGATTTTAGAGATCTTAACAAAGCTTGTCCAAAAGATGATTTTCCCTTGCCCAACATAGATATGATTGTAGATCTTACAGCTAGATATGAAATTTTGTCCCTCATGGATGGATTTTATGGGTACAATCAAATCAAGATTGCAGAAGAGGATCAGCATAAGACAACATTCACTACCCCTTGGGGAACCTTTTGTTACAACATGATGCCTTTTGGCCTAAAGAATGCTGGGGCTACCTATCAAAGAGCTATGACAACCATTTTTCATGATCTCATCCATAGCATTTTGGAGGATTATGTGGATGATATCTTGGTCAAGTCTCATACCTTCATGGATCATGTTGCTAACCTGGAGAAAGTCTTTGATAGGTTAGCCAAATATCATCTCATGCTGAATCCCAAGAAATGTGTCTTTGGGGTCACATCTGGCAAGCTTCTAGGCTTTATAGTTTCTAAACGAGGTATAGAGATTGACCCCAAGAAGGTCAAGGCTATCTTAGGCATGCCTCCTCCCCAGACACTATGAAAACTTCGTTCTCTTCAGGGAAAGCTTCAATCTGTTCGATGCTTCATCTCCCAGCTTGTAGATAAGTGTACACCATTTTCACATTTACTAAAGAAGGATGAGAACTTCAAGTGGGATCCTTTATGGCATCTTTGACCATCTCAAGCAGTATCTCATCAATCCCTCTATCTTGGTTCCACCAGTTCCTAGTCGTCCCCTAATTTTGTACATATTAGCAACACCTACTGCTCTAGGGGCACTTCTAGCACAGCTCAATGACTACAACAAAGAAAGAGCCATCTACTACATTAGTAGAACCCTAGTTGTTTATGAACTCAATTACACTCCTATGGAAAAAGCTTGTTTGGAATTTTTTTTCTCAACTCAAAAGCTTCGCCATTACATGCTAAGTCATACCATCCAACTAGTCTCCAAGATTGGCCCTCTCAAGTATATGCTCTCCAGAACAACACTTACAAGCCATTTGGCCAAATGGGTTATGCTCCTTAGCGAATTTGACATCCAATATTTGGACAGAAAGGCAATCAAAGGGAAAGCTATAACATATCACCTAGTTGATGCACCTCTAATAGATGCTTATCCATTGATCACAGAATTTCTAGATGAGCATATCTGTCTAATTGAAGAACAACCCCCATGGAAACTTTATTTTGATGGATCATACAAATCTCATGGATTAGGGGCAAGAATATTGTTGGTCACACCTCAAGGAGATTACATTCCAAAAGCCTTCAAGCTACAATTCCCTAGCACCAATAATATAGCTGAATATGAGGCCCTCGTAGCAGGATTAAAGATAGCTGCAGAATGGAACATTGCTAAGCTACAAATCTTTGGCGATTCTTAGCTCATCATCAAGCAAGCCCTAAATGAATATCAAACCAAAGATGAAAAGCTATTACCCTACAAAGAGCTAGTTGATCAGCTAACCCAACATTTTACAAAGCTTTAGTTTACACAAGTACCTCGAATACAAAACAAAGCAGCAGATGCTATGGCTACTATAGGCTCACTCTTGGAAATTCCCCAAGCAGCTACATAGTATGAGTTTTTAGTGGAGCAGCTCCTCACACCCGCCTATGCGAATGAGGACTCAAACCGTGTTTGTATCTTGGTTGGTCCCCAATCCCCTTGGTACCATGAGATTCACACTTACCTTAACGATGGTATCATATCCCCTCACCTCACACGTACCCAACGCTAGAACCTCATTCAAAAATCATCTCACTATGTTATCATAGCCAATACCCTATATCGTCGGGGTTATCATGATACTCTCTCTCGATGTTTAGACCAAAACAAGGCTGCGATGGTGTTAAAGGAAGTACACTCTAGACTTTGCAGTGCCCACATGAGTGGTATTGTCCTAGTGCAACAAATCCTTAGAGTAGGCTACTATTGGCCTACCATTGAAGAAGACTCCTGTGACTTTTTCAGAAAGTGTCTCCCATGTTAGCAACATGCAAATCTTGTGCATGCTCCAGCACAGGATCTACAGCCTATTGCACCACCTTGGCCTTTCTCTTGTTGGGGCCTTGATCTAGTCGAAACTATCACACCCCTCTCATCTAATGGACATAAATGGATAATAATAGCTATAGACTATTTCACTAAATGGGTGGAAGCAGTCCCCCTAGTCTCAACTACAGGAGTTCAGGTCTCCAAGTTCATCTTGTACAACATTGTTTGCTGCTTTGGCATCCCATCAACCATCTCCACCGACCACGGAGGTAACTTTGAAAATCTCAACATGGAAGAATTATGAACTTCCCTCCACATCCATCACCACTTTTCTATCCCATATTTCCCATAAGGTAATGGCTAGGCAGAGGCAACTAACAAAACCCTCCTCAAAATCCTAAAGAAAGTTGTCAATGATTCCAGTCGTGATTGGCACCTACAAATAAATCTAGCCCTATGGGCCTATCAAACTTCCTTCCGTACATCCACAGGCACAACTCCATACTCCCTAGTCTATGGTGCTAAAGTGGTACTACCTATAGTGGTTGAACTTCCCTCCTTGTGCATATCTTTGCAAGGGCAAATATCAGATGAAGAATATAGAGTAGCTCGGCTCACCCAGCTAGATCTCTTAGATGAGAAGCGACAATAAGCCTATGATCATCTCACAGTCTATCAAACTCATCTCAAAAGGAATTTCAACAAGAAGGTGCTTCCATGACACTTTTAGCCAGGTGACATGGTCCTTAAAGAAAACATGAAAGTCCAAGCAGATCGAGAAAAGAAAGGCAAGTTTGAACCTACATGGCTTGGTTCTTATGTTGTCACTGCTTCCTTTGGCTTCAGAGCCTATCAGCTATCTACACCAGAAGGAGAACTCTTGAATGATCCTACTAACATCATTCATCTCAAGAAGTTCTATGCTTAAAGATCCTTGGTATACATGGCTTTTGAAAAATACAAAAAAAAATAGTAAAGAGAAATAAGCATCCAATGGTGAAAACTTGGCAATTCAAGTGCCTTGGATAGGTACCTTGGTGAAAACCTGGTAATTCAAGTGCCTTGTGTACTAAGACTAATCCATTATCTATCACTATGCTATCCCTCATCCATTCACCCACCATCCCATAAAATACCTGCTTGTTCCCTTGCTGTTCCAACCAAATATCCAAAATCTAATGGAGCTTGTAAATACCTCTTGTACAACTTGTAAAATCTTGTACCAAAGCTTGTATTATACCTTGTAAATCTTGTACCATACCTTGTATATTTGAATCTTGTCGAAAGTTTGTACCATATTCTAGCCTATAAATAATCTTGTATCCTAGCTTGTATACTATCACATGCACACACAAAACCCCATTTTCACTTAAGCTTTTTGAAAACCATCTACCTATCCACCTATCACCTATTATAGACATCCCATCCTTCACAAACATTTCCATCTCACAAAAACCAAAACATGAACAAACTTGTACATTTGTAACATATCTTGGCCCATCAGCTTGTACATCCTCTTTAGCTTAGTACCATTGTATCTATCTAGCGTTCATGTCAGTTCATCCTTGATCAACATCTTGCACCCATCACAAATCTTGGTTAGCTATTCCAATGCATCCTTTAGCTAGATTTCCTATCACCAAAGTGTTATCTTTCTTAGTTCAGCTTGCTAGATGCATCACTCATCCAAATCCACCGGCTCAGGTGCTCTCTGATAGGTCCTTGTAGGATATAGCTTTCCTCATGTCTAATCTTGGTCCGTTAGTACCTCGTCCTACCCATCTCGTTGGCAAACAGTTCTCTTTTGGATTTTCCCTTTCTTTTGATTTGGACTCTTCCCTGTTGGTTCTTGAAATATCTTTTCCAAGCAATCTCTTTGTTCCCTCAAGGTTGCCATGATCTTCCATATCATGGTATACTGCGAATGGGGCAATCAGAGCATAAGGTCTTGATCATGTCTTTTGTTTGTTGTTCTTTTCGATTTGTGGGTTACCCAATGTTGGTTCCACGCTGCTTCCTTTAGGAATCATGTGTGATGCTAGGAAAATCCTTGCATTTTTGTTTTGAGTCAGTTCATCAGTCCTTTGGATAGTTGGTGAAAAGGCCTTGATGTTCTTGGTAACCTTCACAATTAACCAACGGTCCTATAGAAAATCTAGTGCTCAACTGCATGGTGGTACTTCTCTTTGAAGTATCCCCCCGCTCAAAAAGCTTCAATGGTTTTCCTTCATCTCCATTGTCCCCAATCCATATCCAGCATCTATCTCTCCTACCCCAACTTGTGCATCAGTATCTCTTTGAGTCACTCCTCACCTTTAGCTTTAGGGATCCACAATCCTAGTCTTAGGGATCCACCAATCCAAATCAATCCACCAAGCCTCATCTTTCGAGATCCACAATCCTAGTCCTAGGGATCTCCGAAACCCATCTTCCACCAATTTGACTCTTTGAAATCTTGTTGCATCAACTTTTTAATACCCTCATCCATCTCCCCATCCTAGATTCTTTTTATAGTGCTCTGCTCCTTCATCCTCTGCAATCCCTGAGATCTTAAGCTTGCTTCCTCTTGTGCCTCTGATTCTCCTTTATTATTCTCCCATAGTGAGAGTTTGAGTCAACTAAACCTCTTCTCTTAAGCCAATCTGAGTCTTCTTTCTCATCTTAGAGTCTTGTACTTTTCAAGAAGTCGTTGAGCCTCGCTTTCTCTCCCCACCGCCTTCTTGAGGGGGCATCTTGCAATCCATTCTCTCCTCTTCTACTCTAGCCTTGGGCATCTTATTTTCTTATCTTTAATTCCATGCCACTTGTGGCATCACATCAAAGAGGGGCAAAATGTAGACACCTAAAAACCTTTAGAAAATAAAGTATTTTTATTTTCTAAAAAATTTCTAATGACATCATCATTTATTAATTAATTATTTATTTAATTAATTTATTTATTTTTATGCCATTAAATCCCTTTATCTTAATTAAAAATATTTAATTAAGGAATCCCTCCCAAAAATGTTTAAATCTTATTTAAACATTATTTCCTTATTTATTAATTATTTAATTAATAAATTGACCAAAAAATCCAAAATAAATTAAAAAATTATTTTTTGCCCAAAACTTGGCCAATTTCCTTAAGACCACTAACCTCTTCCAAAATCTTCTAATCCTTCTTTAATTTTGATTAAAGGCTAATCCCATCATTTCCTACCCCTAATCCCAACTCAAAATATTTAATTAAGATTAAATATTAATCCTCATGTTTATTAAAAAAGTTTTAATAAATATCTCCTCAACCCAAACCCTTGAAATAAATAAAATTTTATTTATTTCCTAAAAATATAATTTATCCTCATCCTAAGAAGTTCTAGACTCTTCTAGAAAGTCTTCATCCTCATCCTAGGAAGTTCTAGACTATTCTAGAAAGTCTTTATCCTCATCCAAAGTCTAGACTCTTCTAGAAGATGTCTTTAAACCTAATCCTAATCCCCTCCTAACCTTGTCGCATTCCCTAAACATGGGTTAAAACTTACTAACCCAAGCCAAAGTTAACAAATATCTCCTCCTTCACCCACCCTTATTAAATGCCATCCACTTGCCTATCCCTAAGCTAATCCTAAACCATCCTAATCCATCCTCTAATCATTTTCACAAGCCTAAGCAAGCTTAAAACCGTCCTAATCAAGCCCAAGTCGAAATTTCTCTCATCTCCCTCAAAATATCTCAACCATAAAACTTTATAAAGCCCACTAGGCCATAAATGACTCTTCCAAGCCCTTTTATTGCTCTTACAAGTCATTATGAGGGTCTTTATGAAGATTTTATCCCTTAAGCCTCCTTTGTTGACTCATCCTTCCCCTTTTCTCCATCCTCTCACCATGTGACATGTGTCACTCCTTGACTAGCTATAAGGAAGCACAATCCATGTGCTCTCCTCTCATGCAATCTGAGCCCTCCATGAGCTTTTTCCCATCCTTGCATCTTAGCCCTCAATCCCTCAAGCCTCTTGCCTATAAATTGGATCCTTCCCCTTTGCAAAATAACACAATCCATGAAGTAAAGTCATAATGCCATTTTAAGAAGCCATTTTACATTAAAACCATACACTCACACCCAAATTCCAACTCCATTTGAAGCCCTTTTTGAAGCATAAGCTTGAGCATACATCCTATCTATTTAGACAAAGCCACTCAAAAAGAGAGCTTCTCATTGAGAGAGTCCATTAATGGCTCATATTCTCAATTGAGAGTTCATCTTAGTCTATCTTGAAGTTTATGAATTTTGTTTAGTTTGTAGAAGCTTTATTTAAATTTGGTTTCTATTAGCATACTAACATTGCTCATATACACCCTCAAGGATCAATTAACACAAGAAAAACAAAGGATGGCTCCAATTTAGGTGGAGGAGGGGGATAGGGGACTTCAATGCCAGCCAGGGATACTGGTGAGGCTCTGGTATAGACTGAAGACATAGAAGAGGAACAATCCTCATAGCCTAGGAGGATGAGCATTGACTCTCAGTCAATTCAGCAAGGGGAAAATGTAAGGACTGGGATCCTTAAATCTATGATAAGCCATAGGGTTGGTACTCTGAAGAACCTGTCTCAACAGACTCATAGATCATTTGTTTCTTTGTAGAGTGTTGAGCAAGTTTGCAATGAAGCACTTTCATGGTTAACTCCTACCTTCAACCTCTGGGGACCATATATGTAATTTTTGGATAGATTGATAATGTTGATGGCAAAGAAGCTAGATTTACCAGATAAGATTTTCACAATTAAAGAGAGCCTAGAAATGGTAAAAGAATTGAGTGCTTTCTTTTTTGGTAAGTTACAAGTTATACAAGGCAAGTTGAGGACATTGTCAGATGGAATGGAACCTTGTATACCATCAATTTTGGATACTACTAATGTAGTAAGGGACTGGCAAGAGTGGTCAACTTCATTTGACAACATTTTAACCCAAGAATCTACATCAGCAATTTTTGAAGACAAATCAGATTCCCCTTTCCACTTATTGATTGATCATCTTTTCAAGGTAGAGATAAATCTAAACAAATTTATTGTTGAGGCTAAGGCGATTGTGGATGCCAGATGGACTAAAGTGATACAAGATTTGCAAGGGGTAAAGGGCATTGACTAGCCCACCAAAAGAGAAATCTATATCTAGGAAGTAGTGGGTGAAATAAAGGCCCTGTCGGCTAGAAGTAGCTAGGATATTTTGCATATTTATATCAAATTTACAGAGGAGTGAATTAGAGGTAGTTAGAAATACAACATGGCCTATTGTGGATACAGATATTTCTATCTAGGAGGTTATAGCAGATATCAAAGCAATCCCTTCAGTAGAAGATGATTAACAAAAAAGATGGTGGCCCCGAGGAATCAATTGGAGGACAAGTGTTGCAGAAGAATATCAAAGAGAAGTTGTTCATGATAATAGATTACCTTACCTTTGTGGTACATCTGTTGTGGGTAATGTTGCAGTTAGAACTGGAAGATAGGCTTAATGATTAGTTGCCACTTGTCACAATTTGTAATTATTTCCCCTTTTTCTGTTAAAATATGTCACAAAAGGTTTCAACAAATTGTAATGATTATCTTAATTGTTGTTATCTTTTATCTTTTTTAATGAATCCTGATGTAACCTTTCTAAGCCTGAAGCTTGTTACAACCCAAGTGATATAAATATGAGTTCCCAAGGCTTAGAAATGGTCTGATCCATTATTATTTTTCAAATTAAGTATAATTTTCTTTAATGGCAGATATTGTTCCAACTCTATGTATTTCAATTTTCCATTATGTTTTGTAGTCAGTAGTTCTCTGTGATGTTATGACCTTTGCACTATTATCTCTTTTTTTATGATCAAACAACTAAATCAAGAGAAAGATACAAAAATAACATTGTGTCAACAATATGAATAGAGTAACAACTAACAAAAATCTTGAACTCAAATCAAGAGAAAGGTACAAAAATAACATTATGTCAACAATAGAGTAACAAAAATCTTGAACTCAATTTTTGTAAATTGTAATTTAAATATGACTAAATAATGAATATGGAAGAACTGAAGTAGAGTATACTATATATCTATAAATTCCTTAGAACTGAATGCTACATTACTAAATCACGATTCAATTCATTGACTCAGTCTCAAATGTGATGCTTTTATATCCCATGTGGACTCTAGATCTTGGAATTGAAGTCTAACTAGTACTAATAGGCTCCTCTTCATTCTGAATCGGGTATTCAAAATCTATAAAATCTTCATCTTCATTTTGACTTTGAGACCTAAATTCATCATTTATGTTGGAGTTAGCAGTAGAAATAGAACCACCATCTTTTAAAGTGTTACAAAGGACTCGTCCTTCACATGTGGAATTCCAAATCACCAATGACCTATCATAAGGAAAATCTCTAACATTGTATTGAGTTACAAATAACCTCAAACAAGTTTCCAAATTTTTGTCTAGTTTGTTTCTGCCATTTGATTTCAAAAACCCCAATGCACTGAAAACTCTCTCATCTTCCACCGACCCTAATATCATTGTTTGACATAAATCAGCAAGTTTGAAATATTATGATATTGAAGTACATAATACTTCACTCTGACTTATCCTTTTCTAAAGCCTTGTTATTGCACTAGGATCGAATGGATTCTCAAAGTTTTCCATCTATTTTTTCATACACAATGCAAAAAGTTTACATTAATTTTTAAGATTATTTGAATCTAAGATTCCTTATATTAGTTGTCCATTGCAATCTATATCTCTGAAAACTGTGTTATCAATTCGTCAAGTTTATTATGAAACAACTTTGCATCAGTTGGATTATGTCCAAAGTGTTTCCAAAATTGAGGAAACACACAACTCATGGCTTCAAGAATTTCTTCTCGAGGGAATCTTTCACAAATCTCACTTGAAAGTTGGTAGGAAATAGACCTCACATTTTCACTAACAAATTTAACAATCTTGTCAAAATCATCCTTTCTAACTAGTAGTACTCTACCTCTCTTGGTTGTTTTAGATTGGTGCATTGGTATTTCAAATCCTTTCATAAATACACATAGCTCATTTTTCCCATTGAAATGTAAAAAATTCTTAGCATGATTCAAATCTGTAATCATCTCCCACCTTGGAAAATTTGGGCTATGACCTGAGAGATCTAAATACAAAGAATCCAAAGCCATGCATGTCATTTTATGTAAATTAGAATACTCATGAATATACATAGTTCTATCTTGGGCTTTCTTAACAAGTTTGTTCATTTAATCTAGCATGAGGAGAAGACTGGCTAAAGTTAATAGGTTCTCTATATCACTTAACTTATTTAACAAATTAGGAGCTCTATCCACTGTAAGGCGTTGCTCATCTAGAATTCCAATCAAGGATTGATATTTTGCTAGAACTCATTCTGCTAGTCCATGCAAAGATATCCATTAAGCATTTAGGACTTCTGCAAAAGTACGAGTGGAGCTCACAAATTAGATCTGCAACTTTTGACACTGTAGCAAAAGTACTTACAATCTTATATGCTAAATTCATCGAGTGGGCCATGTAGTGTATGTCAAGCACTTAAGGTGCAATACTAGTTTGTAATCTTGCACAAAGACTAGTCCTTTGCCCTTGCATTACTGCAGTTCCATCAGCTTCGACACACACTAACTTCTTTGCAATTGTCAAGTCATCCATACTAGCAATTTCATTCAAATCTTTCTTAACTTCTAAATATAAATTTTCTACAGTTGAATTGGCCTTCATTTTATGAACACAAAGTAGATTAGCTTGACAGACATGATCTTTTACAATATATACATGCATACAAACCCAAGCAGTGTTATCTACCATAGTGACTTCATCTAAGGATAATGAAATGAACTTGGATTCTTTTACTCTCTCCTATACATTTTTCTTTTCCACCTTAGCAAGATAGCTTGCCATTTCATATCCAGTGTATATTGACCAATGTGACATAGCATAGTGAGGAACTCTCAAAAAAGATAATAAATTACCATATTTTGAAAAGTCTCTCATAGGACGCCCTCTCGATAGAATATGATGAATAACACTCATCTGAATGGTCTTTGCCAAGTTTGCATCATTGGCTACATGTTGAAGCCCATCCTTGATTGGATTGCCACTACTGCCACTACCAATTACTACTATTTTCTTGAAATGCTCTTCATATTCTATGGCATACTTAACATGAAGGCATTCTTCCTTTGATTTCCATCTCACTGCCACTACTTCCTTTCCATCTATGATTTTTTTTCATAAACCTTACCAATATTTTTTTCTATAGTGTTGAGCTTTAACTACATTTTTTTCTCTCTTTTAGTTTTCCAAGTACAAATCGTACACTTGCATTATGTTAGTGGTTCATCATTTTTTGTGACTGGTTCAATAAACTAGTACTTTGCTACCCAATTAACCTAGAAAGTCCTTTTCATTTCCCACTCCCACCCCATTTTTACATTCCTTTTTCTTTTCTTCCTACCAACATCAATATTATCTTCTGTTGTTGGAACATTGTTATCCTCATTTTATGCATTTTGATTTAATTGAATAACAACCTACTCTTCTAGTGGTGGTGAGGTATTGTGATTTCCTTCTACACTTGTACTTGCCAGAGTTGGTGGACCAAAAACATTGTCAATTCCAAAGAAAGCCTTTATGGTAGTATCTCTAAGTTTTTGGCATTTTGATGTAAGATTAATCTCTGCACTGCCCTTGGGGGTCTTACCCTTGTCACTTCCCTGAGACTGAGCAATATTAGTTATAGACTCACCCTCCCCTAACATCTCAATCCACTGATAATCCATTTAAACTTTACTTCCCTAAGAATAAGCAGTATTACTTTCAAACTAGGAATTGAAACTTAAAGAAAAAAAGTTAAATTTCAAATCTAATTTTTAACAGTTGGTGAATTGACATTCCACGACAAAGGAAATAGGATATTGACCTTAGGTGGTCAATATCCATGCATGCAAGCTTTAAAAACCATTAACGTGCACTTTTTGAAAAATTTCTAATAAAAATGAGATAAGAAAGGAAATTGTAGATAAGTTTTTGATTTAATTAAACTACATAAGCTCAAGGATAGTATTTTATAGCATAGCTGCACATACTAGTGTACCACCACTTGTGGAAGCTATCTCTAGAGTCTAAGTCTTGCCCGTGATGTGTCCTACACTGCTAGAAATTTGATGGAGTGCCAATGGTATTTAGTGAATGTCTCATTTCTTGGGAAAATTTGGATTATATACAAATCAATACAATTACCAATTTACCATGCCAAATGAGCAAACTCCTCCATGACAAAATGAAAGTGTGTTGGCAAAACGAGCTAACTCCTCCAATTCCCATAATGTGAAATGAGCTGACTCCTCCATGGTAAAATGAAACTGGGATGGAGAATTCTCCCATACTACATTAAATGGAAACTTGAAACCTGACGAACATTCCATGATAAGCGTTACCTGGTTAGCTGCGTGAAAGGTGAATACTGCCAGGAAAAAACTCAAATGTAATATTTGCCTTGGTGATTATAATGCTAGGCAACTAGGTAAACCCAACAAAGCTTGGTGACTAGGAAACCATGGAAGGGCTCAGAAATTGCAAAAAATAAGACTAGAAAAATGTCAAATTCACCAAAATACAAAAATTTTCCACTATATTATACCCTCATTGCAGTTAATAATAGAGTAAATGTTCTTAGCTTTAAGATTGGAAATGATAATACTACTAGGCCATTTGATTTTTAGATAACTATTAGAATCAACATGACAAATAGTAGGAATATTCCTGCTAGCCTTGACAATCATATTATACATCTTCCTATGAAAATCAAGAAGATTAAATTTTCTCTTTAACTCATCCCATTGAATAATTCTATCATTTCCAAAGATGTCAATAAGTTGTTTGATCCCAAGATTGGCCCAACTCTTGGTGGAATAGCCTTGGGTAAGAGCAAGGGGCTTATTATCGAGCTTAAGGTTCTACCAAATGGACCTCTCACCATGGAGGGTCTTATCATCAAAGAAGCATTTATTGTTGATGAATTGCCTAACAAGGTTCCAAGCCTTCTAAATGGACTTGAATACAATCGAGGCTTGAACAATGATATGAAATTCACTACAAATGAGATTAGAGGGGAAGATTTTTCCATAATTTGGCATTCTTAGGATAACCCCTTTCAATATCATTATGAATAAGAACTCTCCAAGGGTCATCTCCCTCCAAGGCATGAAAGATCCATTTGGAGGCCAAAGAAAGACCACTTAGTCTTAGGTATTTAAGCCCCAAGCCCCCAAAGAGCTTATCAACATGACACCAACTCCACCTAACAGAGTAAGTCTTGTTATTTCCTTTTCCATCCGACCAGAGATACTTCCTGATAACTTTTTGAATTTCAATAACTTGATAATCATTAAACATCCAAGCTGAAGCATAGTAAATATTATAAGAGGAGAGAATCTTTTGGCATACTTGTAATCTACCATCAAAAGACAAAGACTTATTGTGCCATTTATTCGACTTATTATGAATCTTCTCCTTAACCCAACTCCACATATCTTTTAAAGAAGGATCAACATAGAAAGGAATACCCAGATATCTAACAATTTTTGAGGGACCACCCCACTAGAAACCAAACTTACTAAATAAATCAAGAGGTTGATCATTGCATCCAAGAAAACTAGACTTGGATTGAGATAACCTAGCTCCAGAAATCTTACAGAAAAAAGTGAGGTTATTGATCATAGAAACAAAGTTGGCTTCAGAGACTTCATGAAAGAGAGAGGTGTCATCAAAAAATTAGAAATTAATAATATCATTATTATCAAGAAGGGTGATGCCTTTGAAAATAGGGGATAAAGTGTTGTCTCTAATAATATAGAAGAGAGCTTCAGAGGCAATAACAAAAAGGGTAGGGGCAAGCAGATAGCCTTGCCTAATCAATCTACCCAAAGGGAAAGGGGCTAAAAGAGATCTATTAATATCAATTTGAGCATGCACATCTTTAAGAAGCATTTTAAAAATATCATAGAAGAAAGAAGGGTAGCCAAAAGCATCAAGCATCATACTAATAAAGTCTCATTCTATTCTATCATAAGTCTTTTCAAAATCTAGCAGAAACATAGCAACATTTTGATCTATGTGCTTGGCCCAATTAAGAGTTTCCCAACTAGTAATCAAGTTCTCAAGGATATATCTCCCTTTAACAAAACCAGCTTGAGTAGGGAAAACAAATTTAGGAAGAATAGTCTCCAACCTTCGAGACATGATTTTGATGAGAATCTTGTAAGAAAAATTTAAAAGAGTTATAGGTCTCCAATTCTTTAAGAGAGATTTATCTCCCTCATTAGGGATGAGTTTGATAATTTCAGATTTAATCTCCCTACCCAAAGTTCTAGTATCAATAGTTTCATTATAGACGTTAAGTAATTCTTTGCAAATCCATTTGTTGTTGGCTTTATAAAACTCCACAGGTAACCCGTCAGGTCCAAGAGCTTTATCATTGTTAAGAGAATTGATGGAATTTTCAATTTCCTCCAAAGATATGGGTTGTTCAAGAATAGAGGAATCATTATCCAAAATTCTTTTGGGGATAAGATTCCTATAGTGATTTCTAAGAGTCCTAGCTTCCTGAGAGTCCTCGAAAGTAAAAAGATCTTCATAAAACTGTGCAAACTCTTTTTTAATAACATCAATATCAGAAGTCATTTGATTATTGATGAGAAATTTATAAATAGTTTCCTTAGGCTACTTTTTTTTAATAAGATTGAAGAAGAATTTACTACCTTTGTCTCCAAATTGAAGCTAGTGAGCTCTAAAGCAGATTCTAGCTCCTAAAGCTTTCCGGTGTTGGTGTTTTCACAAAGCGTTCTTAGCATAAGCTAGATGATGATAGAGATAGGGGTCATAAAAAATATTTTGAATGGCCATTTCAGCATTATACAAATTATTTTTAAGCTAGGATTCCTTATATCTATAATCCTTGGCCTTCTTTTGGCCAACCATTCTTAAGAAATTTTTCCAAGTAGAAATATCCAAGTTCCACCTACCAATATAAGAAAATCAAGGATATTGCAACTCATTAATAAGTCTAATAATTGAAATAGAAGTAAGAATGTCTTCATCTTCCAACAAGCTAGTATTGAGGATGAATTTATTATTAACATTTTTGCTAAAAGTAGGGGAACAACCAACATTGATTGAAGTAGAGATAGGATGATGATCCGAAAGGATAGTAGGAGAAAAAAGAACAGGGTTGTTATGTTTATTTGGGATCATAGAGAGAAAATTATTATTAAGATAAAACTGATCCAACCTAGAATAAATCCTAGACTTTCCTTTCTAATAATTGCACCAAGTATACCAGAGATAAGGATTATTTTTCTTGTTCCCCGTTAAAGGATCAAAAAGAGATTTAGAAAATTTAAAATTGTTCCAAGAAAGTCTTTCCTGATCTTTCTAGGAAAAGGGGAGACCCCCCATCTTATCCTCTTGATCCTCTATCATATTAAAGTCACCTCCAAACATCCAAGGGATATTGACCAAAACATAGATATTTCATTATAATCATTGGCTGCATATATAGAACAAATACAAAATTCCATGTCATTCTGATTGAAAATCAACCAAATAGCTCTGTTATAGCGAGAAAATCCAAAGCTCTTAACTTTAGATCCCCCATTTAGGATTAAAATATCAATATTATTATTAGAACTAAAGAAATTTTTAACCACAAGCTTTCTATCAAGACATTCAAGTCCTCTAATATTCCATGAAATACAATTCATTGAGGTAGAGTTTTAGGGATGGATGCTTCAGGACCAGCAACATCCTCTATAGGGGAAGAATCATCAGGGATAGTCTGATTCTACTTTTTATTTTTTGAGCCAAGAAGTCTCCCTTTTCTCTTTTTCATGAGGATATCATCATTATCTGAGAGAGAAGGAGAAACCATATCCTGCTCCACAAGCTGATTGGAAATATGCATCGTTGGTATGGCTTCAAAGATAAATTCATCAGAGATTTCTTGAAAATCTTTAATAGGGATCTTCAAGTTGGGGGCTTTTGAGATAGGGGGAGAAACCTTAGTGGTTTCCTACATAGTCACATTGACCATAGGGGTAGAAACCTTAGTGGTTTCTTGCACAACTTTATTGACAAAAGGGGTAGAGGACTTTGTAGAGTCTTATGACTTAACAATCAACTTAATAGATGAAGGAGGTAGAATCACATTTGAAGCTACATTATTCTTGTTAGACCTATTTTTAAAATTTTTTTTTTGTAACTTCCTAAAATCCATCAGCATCCATGATCTGCCAGTAACAAAAGCATTACTAAAAGAGGGTGTCAATAGAGAGGCGAGAAGAGAATGTGAGGAAGTGAGAGGGGGAGGCAAAGGGTTAGGTTTAATAGAGGAAGAAGGAATAGATAAAGTGGGGGAAGGGCTATTCACAAGGAAGGGTTTTTTGGAGCTTTTATTTTGATGATAAGGTAGTCTTTTCTCAGATGCCCTTCTTTTCTACATAAGAAAAACACTTTTAAACCTCCTAGGGTTTTGACAGGGCAAGAAATCTTCTCCTTACAATAACAATAGAAAGCTCTTTGGGTAAATCATGGCTAGGTTTTAGAGCAATAAGAGCCCTCGCATCATGATGGGGAACCAGTTGAGCTAAATCATCCATTCAAAGAAATTTACCACGGGGTTCAACCAGATAGGGAATAAATCACCAACAAAAAGGAGGTATATTTTTAATCAGAACCCATATGGGGGCTGATAGGGTAACAATCTCATCTAGATTAGCTTTAGCATTCCATGCCAAAGCTTTAAAGGTTGTGTTACCTATAGTCCAATATTCCTTTTTTAAAACAAAAATCTAAGAATAATTATTATTAAAGAAAACCACTAATAAGCCTTTTTGTATTTTCCTACAAAATGAAATTTGATAGCCTAACTTTAGATTCCAATAATTATAGAGCTAGTCATCTAAAAAATTTCTTGTAGGAATCTTGTCAATTTCAACTGCAGAGAAGAAAATGGTAGTGTTCCTTAATCTTTCCTTTTCCCTTATTATCTCAGCTAACATTTCATGGTTTTGGGTAACATGAAATGTAAAAAGGTCTATAGATTGCTTACTATTTGTTGAGTTTTCATTGCACATGGGTGAAGTAAAATGGACTTCGGAGACAATTGTTGAAGTTTAATTAGCAACTACCTCCAAGAAAGACCTCAGCTTACCACCTGCACCAATGTTGGTTTTGGTAGCATTGCTAGCAATGTTAACCAAAGCATGGTTTTCATTTGCAGAGGAGTTGGTATTACATGGTACAGAGCCTGTGGAAAAATTAAATGCAGGTGTGAGCTTTAGGGTTATGGAGAGAGGATAGATCGCACCTAATTCCATCCTTGTTTACCAGATCACCATTAAGGGATTCTCCAACACTTGCCACCTTTCCAAAAAAGTTTCCCTCAATGGGTCCCACCTTACCTCCATTTTAGATACCAAGATCTGGTGTGATACTAGCTAGATCCAACGGTGGATCACTGTCAGGCATTCCGGTGATGCAAAAAGACTAAAGACCTTTGTTCAAAAAATTTCTCATATTTGTAGAGATATTTTTCTATTTCACTCTTCAATCACATGAAAGAATTCCAAATACATGTTTTTGAAATAAGAATATTGTATAATATGTGTCTCTCAATGCATAAAAGAAGTCTCTATTTTTAAATCCATTGATCACCACTATAAAGTTACTTAATATCTCTATATGATGAGCCTTACATTCAATTATGCTATATATAATGAGAAAAATACAAATAAAAAATTAATAAAAAATATTTTAAAAAATTATACAACCATGTACATAAAATGGACAATCATGTTTTAATTTTCACTTTTAGTTTCCACTAGCTGAATTATATAATTTTTCGTCTATAAGACCACACATGACAACTAAAATGTCATGGAAACCACCATTCTCAATCTCTCTTTATTGCATATTTTTACTCAAAATGTATAAAATGGATTTCTTAAAGATGATTCATTTCAATTAGGCCAATGTTAGTTCCTCATAATCTAAGAACTTAAGATTAATTAATCTTAATTGAATTAATCTTCCATTGTTTTAAGATTATTTATATTGGTTGAGAAAACTTGAAGTAGATTTGGGAGAAATGTAAATAAATAAAATAATTTAAGATTTTTTTTTATTTAATTTAATTTTAGATTAAAATAAAAGAGGGGTAAAAAATTATTGAATACCAAAGAGAACAGAACAATAGAGGAAACAAAGAGCACCATAGAGCCTTATCCTAGTCAACAAGTAGAGCTAGCTTAATAGATAAGTCAAGGGGAAGAATCCTATGGTCAAAAATGTTCCAATCTAGCTGCTCGAAGGCCCATTTAGCCAAGCAATCAGCCACACCATTCCACTCTTGAGGGATATGCATAAAAGACACAGGATCTAGACAATTTCATAATTGAGTGATCTATTCAATAATCAAAGTTAGATACAAATCCACTTCCACAAGGTTATATCTATTCAATAAATTCACAAGCATCTACAAGTTAGTCTCAGTGATAATTCTTCTCTATCCCCTTGACAACACAGTTCCACTACAACCAAGATAGTGAGGCCTTCCATGAGATTATTTGTATGGTGACCCTTGTAGATAGAGAACAAAAAATTGAACATCACTAGAGCTGTCATGCCAAACTCCCCTAATGTCAGCTAGTCCAGGATTTCCCCAAGAAGATCCATTAGTGTTTTTTTTAAGAACATCAACTTGGGGAGGAGTCCAATGCCCCTCATAACTAACACACTAAAAGTGTTGCATAGCTCTATTCCTAGAGCATCTATAGGGGAAAGAGGAAGTCCTACCCTGAAGAGGAAAGGAAAGTTGTGAGTAAATACCAACATCTCTAAGGTTCAAACCTCCACCAAAGTCACATTTAGCCAAGAGTGCTTCATGAAGAGAGTTAGAAATTTTCCCCCATAAGTGTGTGATCCCTAGCTACACATCATGGAAGATCCTCCTATTTCTCTCAAGCTAGACATTCCATAAAATAAGGGAAGGGCTACTAGTCTAAGCAACGTAAAGAAAAGAGGTCCTACAAGGGGGATGTCATAGATGGTCCTAAAACTCAAAAAAGGAAGAAACATGCCAACACATGTATCCCTACACACTCCACTAGAAGTGTCAAATCTGCTTGGCAAAGGGGTACTACAAAAAAAGGTGGGAAACAATCTCTTCACCATTGTGGCATAAGACATAGATGGTAGGCCCCTAGAAGCCTCTCTTGCAAAGATTCTCACAAGTAAGACAATAATTCTAAACTAGAATCTAGAGGAAAAAGTTACAATTAGGCCAAGAAAAGTTATTCCAAGCTTTCTTCCACCAAGAGACCTCCACCTTTCCAAACAGATGCTTAGTCAGTGCAAGGTACCTTGAAGAAACAAAATACTTGCTAGAAGAAGCACCTCCCCAAGCCAAAACATCAGGTTCTTGTAGAGAACTACACTCCCTAAAAGCCAAGATCTAAGAAAGCTCCAATCAATCCCCCAAAGAGCCACCTAGTGGCTAACTAGAAGAATTATTCCATCTATCACCAATAGTAGGGCCTAGGTTATGAGCCTCCTTATAATGAACCACCTTATTCCATCCAACAAAAAGGAAAAAATCACAAAGAGGCTATAAGTGGAGATGAGAGGACAAGAGAGGAGGATGTCCATTCCAAGAATCACTCCAAAATAGAGCCTTAGTACCCTTGTTATAGATCCAAAATAGACTTCTCTTTACCAGGTGAGCACCAATTTTGACAGTATTCCACACCATAGAGCTTCATCCCCCAAGAGGAAACCTAGAAACATCTAAAGCCTTAATGCCAGGTAAATACTTGTGTGACAAGATATAGGTCCAAACTTGAGACTAACTAGAACACAAATGCCAATAGAGCTTAGTAGCAAGGGCTTGACTGCACAAGATAGTAGAATGAAGGCTGAGGCCTCCTTGCTTTTTTGGCCTGTAGACAGTATCCCAATTGATGAGGCTCCATTTAGTATTTTGCAAAGTGCTGCTCTATAGAAATTGGCAGGAAAGAGCATCAAATTCATTAAGAAAATATTTTTGGGTAGCCTGAACCATGCCCCTATATATGGGAAGGGCCTAGATCATAGATTGACGAAGAGTTACCCTACTAGTAGTAGAGAGCCACCTATGAGTCCAATGGTTGACCTTTTATCAAAGCTTGTCGACCAAGCTTTGCCAAAAAATCCTAGGTTGTCTTCCCACCATAATAGGGACCCCCAAGTAAGTCAAAGGGAGAGACTCAATTTGAAATCTTGAGATATTAGCAATCATCCACTAGATAGGGTTAGGAGTGTTGAAGAAAAAAAATAGAGGACTTGTGGTCATTAATTTTCTGACCATATTCAGCTAAGTAAGTATCCAACGTGAGCTGAAAGGCTTCAGCTTCCCAAATCTAAGATCTCCCTACAAGGGCCATATCATTAAAAAACTAGAGGTGGGAAAGAGTAGGTAGACCATTTTCCTATTGCCAGCCCTAAATCAGATTTTGGGAAACATGAGACTTGATAAATCTACCAAGTCCCTCAGCCATAATGATAAACAAATAAGGAGAATGAGGATCTTCTTGGTGAAGACCCCTAGAGACCCCAAAAAGCTTTGATAGTTCACCATTAATAAGAACAAAGAAGGAGGGAGTAGTAACATAGCTCAAAACCTAGCTATTCCATTCCTAACTTAAACCAAAAGCTAGAAGAAATTTCCACAAGAAACTCCAATTAACTCTGTCATAAGCCTTAGCCATATCAAGCTTGATGAACATGGTGCATTCTTTAGAAGTACACAGAGTGAATAGCTTCAAAAGAAATAACCACTACATTCAAAATTTATTTTCCAACCAAAAAACTCCCTTTTTCCTTAGAGATAATCATGGGAAGCCAAACTTTAAGCCTCTCTTCTAGGAGCTTAGTAATGATTTTATAGACCATATTACAAAGAGCAATGGACCTAAAGAGGTCTAGCTAATTAGCCACTTCCTTCTTATGAATAAGGATTAGGAAAGTAACATTCAAAGCTTGGAGCATATCTTTGTTGAAACAGGACTCCTAAACCACATCCAAAAGGTCATGGTTGATAATATCCCAAAATTTTGTGAAGAATTCAACAAGGAAGCCATCAAGCTCCAAATATTTTCCCTTATGTAAGCTGAAGACTACCTCCTCCAAGTCAGACATACAAATCAGTTGCATAAGAGATTCATTCATCTCCTTGGTCACAACAAAGGGGATACAGGACAAGATGGTATTCTCCTCAATCTCTATTGGAGGCAAGTCATATGAAAAAAGAGCAGATTAAAACTGAATAGCTTCCCAGGACTCAACTTGAGAAGAGGTCAAATTCATCTAGAAGTACCAAGATAAGAGATGTAACTCCTATTATGTCAAGCTTGCACATATTTATTTAAAAATTTAGTGTTCTTGTCCCATTCCTAAAGCTAGTCAACTCAAGCCTTCTATTTCCAATAAATTTCTTCTCTAAGATCCCACTCTGCTAACTCACTAGAAGCTTGGGATTTTGTTAGACCAAGAGCTTTAGAAAAACCCAAGTCCTAAATCTACCAAGTAATAACATCATTTTGGTTCTTTGGTGGAGGCCAATTGATAATTGCTTCAACCTTCTCAAGGTCAATTTTGAGGGTGTCTCGTGAGATGACAAACCCTAGAAACACAAGTTCCTTCTTCATGAATATGCACTTTTCCAAGTTGATCACCAACTTGTGCTAATGAAGTCTCATCAAAACCTGTTCCACATGGTCAAGGTGTTCTTCTCTTCTATGACAAAATATTGGTATAATATCAAGGTATACAACAAAAAAATTCCAATGAAATCAACAAATATTTCATTCATGAGTCTCATGAATGTACTAGGTGTATTACTTAACCCAAATGGCATGACCAACCATTCAAAATGGCCTTCAATCATTTTGAAATTTGTCTTCCATTCATCTCCTAGCTTTATCCTAATTTGGTGATAGCCTAATTTTAGACCAATTTTTTTGAAGGAGCAAGCACCTCCTAATTGGTCAAGAAAGTCATTAATCTTTGGCATAGGGGACTTGTAGCTAATGGTGATCATGTTAATGGCTCTACTATCAATACATAGTCTTTGTTTTTCATCCTTTTTAGGGGCAAGTATTGATGATAATGCACATGGATTGAGACTCCTTTGTATTAAACCTTTTTCAAGCAAGTCATTCACTTGTTTTATAATCTTTGCATGCTAGGTTAGGGTTATTTTATAAGGTTCTTTGTTGGGAAAGGAAGAGCTAGGGATCAAATCAATTTGATGATTAATATCTCTTACAAGAGGAAGGTTTGTGGGTAAGTCACTGGAAATTACCTCATTATATTTGTTCAACAAGGCTTTGATTTCAGTAGGTATTGGTTTTTTATCATTATAACTGATGTTATCCTTATTTTTAGAAACAAGTACAAACTCTTGGAAGTTAGATTCCTTCAAAGCCTTCAACATTTCATTCTCTCCTATGGTGACCATAGTAGATTCTACCTTAGCATTAGAAAATTTCTTTATTGTGAAAGTTTCCCCTTTTTTTTTATAGAGTGGGTATTCTTCCTATAATTAGATGTGGCATCCACATCAAATTTCTAGGGTCTACCAAGGAGAATATGGGAGGCATCCATCTCAACCACATCACAAAGAACTATATCCTTAAAATCTGCTATAGAAAACTCTACCCATGCTTTTTCAGTTACTAGGGTTTGTTGACCTATTGTAAGCCAAGAGAGGTGATAGGGGAAGGGATGGGGTTTCTTAGGAAATTTAATTTTTTCAACCATTTTAGAGGATACTAAATTTTCAGTTGAACCAAAATCAATTAAAAGATTACATACCTTGCCTTGGCATTTTATCTTTGTTCTAAATAGATTCTTCCCTTGGGGTAGTTCTTGGGTCTAAAGGATTCTCAAGAAAGCCTTCCTCACCATCAAGCATGCTCCTTCTTTAGGTTCTAGATCCATATTGTTGAGACTCAAAATTAAAGCCCCGATTTTGAGTACCATTGAAAAAAGCAAGCCCTATAAGAGCTTTTCAATGCATGTGTACCTAGCTATATTTGTGAGGCCTAATAGGTGTTTAATATTTCTAAAGCCTTGCATTCAGTACATCTATGCATCCCATGATGATAAATTTCTATTTTGAGCCATTTTGTGAACTCTCGTTTTGAGCAATTCCAAATCTGTATTTTTGCCTATGTCAAACAATGATAGGAGGCTATGTTTGCAATTGAATATCTCACACCCAGTAATGTTTTATGACTCTCTACTTTGGGAGTTTTTAGTATCCATAATAGAGAGCCTATATTTTATATTTTTAGTTATTTCAAATCTATTTGACTAGGTCTTGAATCCCTCAAAGTTGGTCATTTACTATTGTCGTGTTGGTGCAAATTGCTTAGAATTTTGGAAGGCCTTGTTTGACTTGTCACAACTTTTACCCAGTTGACCAAAATAAAAAATTCCTATTGCATTTCATTCTAGAGGTCAAAGAATTACTATGTTTCAATTTTGAGCTTATGACAAATCTGTTTGATCAGTTTTCAAACAAAATTCCAAATGCAATATATGATGTTTTACTGGTGTCAGCAAGTGCAGAGTTATCTATACCCCTATTCATGATGTAATATCTCGATATGTATGATAGGTGAGATTGAATAGATTATACCACTATGTTGTAATCTTTTTACTTTAAAGAGGGGTAAACACTTTGACCTAGAGCTATGAACCAATGAGGCCACAAACGGGAGACCTCATCCCCATGAGATTTGAACCTTGATGGCAAGGATAACAATGCAACAACTTAACCATCACAACATGCCACTATTGGCAGCACTATGTTGTAATCTAAAAATACTTTAAGTGTGCCAATTTTCAAATCTTGATGAATCCTTTTGCACACTTTTTCAAGTCAATTTCATTTGTAAAAAAAAAAAAAAAAAAACAAAACAAAAAAAAACCACCTTTTTGCTAATGTTTCCAGTCTACAAATTTAAGTAGCCTACTTTGACCACTTGAAAATTTTTCCCTTTTATTTGTCATGAGCCCTAATCCAAAATTAATATTCTCCTCATGATAGTGAACCAATGCCCCATTCTTGTTTCCCCAAGTGTTAGTTTGCCTTGTTTTCGAAGCCAAAACATAATACAATTTATTGTTTTCTAACACATTTGCTTGCAAGCAGTTTTGAGAGAGCAACTCTGATAGTCAATATATTTTGATTGAGAATTAATCATGAGAGAATATTTAATAGGGTGTAAGTATGCAAAACAGAGAATCAGTATGCTTGATTTTAGAGCCTGCTTAGATATGTGGGTCAATTTTTAAGGCCAGTCAAAAGACTTCCTAGCACAAAGTTGACCAATTTATAGAAAGGTATAAAGAGAGCTATAAAATTTCTTTCAATGCTTGTATGTGTTTCAAATCAGTGCTAGATGGTGAATGGGCTAGTGTGAGATGTTAGTTGCTTAGAAATGAATTTTTTTTTTAGCCAAACCCACCTATGGAACCTGACTAATCTCATCAAAATGTTGAGATATGGATTGGAAATGGAGGATGTTTGAGTAATAATATGATAGTCCTGATTATTATATCAACTCAGTAAGAATGTGAAATTTTTCAAATCAAAGTGAATTGTATGGTTTTCTAATTTGCAATGATCATAAAAGAAATTTTTGAACATACTGAAAGGGATTCCAAGGTTTTTATATAACTTGGAGTTGAACATAAGTGTTGATCCTTGTGTAAGCTCAAGTATGTGTTCAATAAGATAACAACCATTGAATACAATTAGAGGAAATTGGAATTACAATCTAGCAGAATGGGGTGGAATATCATCAAATCTCTATAGGTATAAAATTGGTGATTGAATTATTTTCTAATAAGATTGCTAATAGGCTCATATCTTTACAAGGAATGTATATAAGGTTTTGTCCTCACAAATAAGTCTTCAAAACCATTACACAATCTATTTGTGATTAATAGCTCTTTAATCAGCATCATTGTAGCTTTTCAAATTTGCTCTAATAAACATAATCCATTGGAGAAGCCACGGATCGATGATGAATGCAACCAAAGACCCTTTTCTCCTCCATGTAGTTTCAGTTAAATAAAATTTTCTTGTGGCCATGGCAAAGGTAAGATGGTTAATGGAGAAGCCAACGCTGAAGTTAAAGTTGTAGTCCATTTCAAGGAGGTGACTCATTACTTTAAAAGTGGATCATTAAAAGTTATTACAGATGATTTGAACTTTTGAGTATGGCAACCCAATAATGTTTTTTCTTTTCCAAATCCCTTAATGCTTTGGCAATTTCATCTTCTAATAGATCTTTAGCTAGAAGGAAGCCATGATTAAGGCAACATCATGGAGGAAGAGAGTAATTGGTTGAAAATACCTTGGTTCACTATTGTACCTAGTCAGATCCCTACACTTGCTGAAGACCTCAGTGTCTTCTTGTTCTTCTCATTCATGAACACAAACCACAGTATTTTCAACTAGAATGGTTATGAGTGAAAACTTTTTTATATACTATGGTTTTAGTCCAGCGATGAAATGTGATCAATGGAAGAGGAGAATTCATGGCATGAAGGCTTGGGGGGGGCTATGAAAAGCACCTTTTTGTTTTTGAGAGTGTCACTGACCTACCTGCTACATTAAAGTGACTTTCATTTGGTTTATGTTTGATAAACCAATGGTTTATCCTTGCCTCCCAGTGTTTTGACTTTTGGACATTTTAGGGAAGCAACCCTATCACTCTCCCAACTAGATGGTGTTTATGAAAAGAATACAAATTGCATTGAAATAAGAGTAACTTCAAGGCACAACATGGGGAAGAAAGAGTTGTAGATTCAAGGGAGACGGTGGAGCCTTATAAATAAATATCTCAATCTTAGAAATTCAAAACTCATTTTCCCACATTGCCTATGATAGGCTATCTTTATGTATTTAAATACATCAGCACACACTTCCTAAGTGTCTTGAAAGACATGGGCTTTTGGAAGCCGCATGTTGTTTGGTGGGGCCTGTGGTCGGCCAAAGGACCTAAAAATCTAGGTGAACACCAAAATTTTTAACCTAAACATGCAGACCAAGATGATGATATGGCTAATGAATGAACTAACCACTAGTCAATGCATAGCCTAGATTTTGAATCAGGCTATAATGTGGTGATCAAATTCCAGATGCATCAGATGTCGACATGTGGTATCATCCAATGGTTGGCACTTCCCTACTTCGTAGAGATGCTCAAAAGATAAGTGAAGCAGGGAAGCACCAAGCTGTAATGTGGAAGTGAGCCCTAGTTCATGGTGATGTAGTAGGAGTGTCTCTTAGATCAATAGTGATGTACCATGTGGCAATGGTGTAACAGGCTCTAACAGAGTGGTGATGTAGCAATCCAGTGGTAGTTGGAGAGTGAATAAGGAGCTGACATGTGGTGATGATGTGTTAGCCAATCAAAGGGTGCCATGTGGCACCCAAGTGGATGGTGACTGTGCAAAGGCCAACCAATTAGGGGCTATCAATTGCCAGCCTAGTAAGACATCATTGACCCAAAATCAATGGGTAGGGCCAAATTTTAAAAATGATTTAAAAAATTGGTTTTAAATGCTATTTTCTCATAAAGGTCCCATTCAAAAAAAAATTAAATCTAAAAAGGTTATATTCTAAAGTTTCAAGTTTAGAATTTTTTAAAGTTTTGAAAAAATAAGTTGCAAACCTAAGATTTATAGTAGAAGCATGATTTTCAAAACGATATTCTAGGAGTTTTCGGTAGGCTAGTATAGGCATATTATAAATTGCCGAAATTGGGAGAAGACAAGCTTTCCAATTTTGGAATTTTTTTTGCACGAGAAGCTATCTAATTAGGTTATTCAAGATTTTCTTCCATATTCTCAACTTGAAACTACATTTAGGTATCAAAGTTCAATTGTGATTTTTAGCAAGGTAATGAGCTAAATGTATGCAAAAGGTTGTAAAATTGAAGTTAGGGTCAAGTTTGGTTACCTCCAAGATAGTTAAATCCAAGTTTTATTAGCATTCTAGATGCTTCTAGATATTTTGGCAAATAGTATGGTTTTCATCATTGAACAGGAGATATTTCAAGTCTATTATAGAATAATGATGAAAACTAAATTAGATCAAATGGGTAGAAAGATGAAAGAGGTTTTACAACTACCAAGGATGGAATTTCAAGTGGACATATGTCATCTTTAGATTAGATCTAGGAATTCATCCTCTTCTATATCTTTCTTTCTCTCATCCATTATAGTGGTTGGTTCCAAAAAAAAATTTAAATACTCACTACGGTGATACCATGTGTGTTCCAATCTTGAGTGTTCTTAGATTTGTGAAACTAGGGTTCCAGTTTTGATGTGTTCTCATCACTGTGACACCAAATTATTTAGCATATTTTCTCTTGTATGAATAGTAGTGATGAAGATAATATAGCTATTTCTGATATGTTAGGAATTTCTATGTTTTAGTTTCATGCATCTAAATGTATAGTTTTAAAGAAATGAATACAATTGAATAGAAATTTCTTAGTTTCATTCTGATTCTCATCTCCTATCTCTATAATCTACAATCTTATGTGGTTTAGGGACAAAGAACTAAGACCCATTTGCATCCCTTTAAGGTTGTATGTTTGATATGTTTTATTGTTGGAACAAAGGGCCAAGTAAATGCTTGATGTGTTTGACAAGATTGCTAGTTATTGGTGGGTGTTTTTTTTGCACAGGGTCAATGGCAGGAATCCATTGTGTAATTCCTCTCTTGAAATGAAAATCTTTTTAAGGATCCACTACAAGGTTTAGTATTTGTCTTGTGGCATACCAAAATATGCTTAGTAGAAGATAAATGTGAGTGTTCACAAGGAGGCCTTTTCTAGTTCTAAAAACTCTTTTATCTCATGATTGAAGTAAATATGTTCACTATCTCAAAATATCACACCAAAAGAATAATATTTTTGTATTTTTTGTTTTTCAATGCATGCAACTACCAATGCAACTAGAATGCATTCCTATTCTAACAAGGGGTTAGGAAAGATAATAATGAAACTGAAAGAAAATAACATGAAATCAAATGACTTGAAATTGAAATCCCTAAATGGACATAAGCTATAGAACACAACACGCTGCGAGTTAAACCTTCAAAGAAATTGGTAGGAAACCAATTAAAATAAGAGCAAGGCTTCCTGGAATCCACTGATGCAATCATTGGGGAGAATATTTAACAAATCAAATGATGTTTCACTCTTCATTAAATCACAAGGCCATGAAAAGTGCACTCATGCAAGACAAAAAGCTATATAGACACAATCGGGTGATCTCTTCTCAAGCTCATTACGTCAGCAAAATTCGTATACCTATAGCAAACACCAAAACTAAAAGATAGCACAACCAGAAACAACACAATAAACCTTTGGCTCAATCACAATCTCATGAATAAAATTCACAAAAATATGACACATTCAGGCAAGAATAACTACACTCCAAATGCTAGCACCAAAAGAATAATTTTATTGCATAATAATGGTGGCTATTGTTACATTTTACAATGGGGTATTTATAAGAAATCATATCCTCAATTTGTGTTGAGAGTGAGAGATATCTTGGTGCAATAAAATACTTTTAAAACATTAAAACAAACTAAATTTATACAAACTAACAATCTAACTAGTGCTTAGAGGGACTTCATCCATATTTTATTCATTAATTGGATGCATGAGCCCTTTACATGTCAAAAACAATGAAATAATGATAGATAAAGTAGGAGGAAGCCATCAGCTAAAGTGGAAGGTCATGGAGGTGTCAAAAATGGAAATTGGCCCTTCACATGATGTGTGTTGGAGTTAACTTGCCATCAAAATGCACTCTTGATGCATGGAAAGTGTTATTTTTGGAACTGGCAGTTAACTATCGGTGCACCTCTGAATTGTGGAGCTACTAACCTATGAAGCTATGGTGTTGTGGACCTATGAAGCTACATGAAAATGCAGAGCTGTGGACCTATGGACTTGCAGAGCTGTACTAGGTCAAAATCTCAAAATTTTACTAGGTGTCAAAATTGAAATTGTAGCATCTGGGTTTTGTTCATCTTCATCCTAAAGCTATGTTTGGATGTTTTCCATTGAATTTCTCTATCATCTTAGTAATCTTAGAGGCATCTATAAGATCCAAAGCCTCATACTTATCCTTAACCTTCTGCCTATAGTTGTCCACCTCAATTCAAGTCTCTGCAAAATCTCTGAGTTTGGTGTCCAACTCTAAGAATACTTCTTCTGTCCTAAAGGCTTGTCTGATGTCTTCATCACTGGGTGCTTCCTCTAAAGTCTTCCTAAAATTTTTGACAACTACCTCAATTGGCAATAGCTTCTCTCATTCTTCATCCTCAAAGATTTCCAAGCATGCATCACTGTACAACTTTTCTACTTCCAAAATTCACTCTTGACCTTGGTCCTTAAGCCTATGTATCTCATCATGCAATGTTTCCATCATTTTATTTCCATTGGCAATATTCTCTATCCAATCATCTATCATGTCTAACTCTTCTCTAGTATATACATCAATAAGAATGCAGTACCTTTTCCCTTTTATGGCTTGTAGAGTTTGCAAATCTTTGCTCGATGCATGTACCTCATCCATGATACTGAAGTCCTGCCTCAAAATTGACATGATCTTATCAACATTTTCTTGTGTAGCATGCAAAAACTTTAGACTTCCTGTGATTATAGTGACACATTTATCTTCAATGGTATCCCGCCATTCCTGACAAGCTTTCAAAAATGGATTGAGTTGTACACCTTCCTATTATCTAAGGATGGTATTCAAAGTCTCCTTAGGGCGTTCAGGATCAAGAGGACCAATAACTTTGACTAGATATCCTTTTAGGATCTCAACTTGCCTAAGAAGTGTTCTGATTTCAATCTCATCCCGTTCCATGTTCCTAAGAACTTCTTTCTCTCACATAGTCATCATCTATTAGGATGTATCCTATGTAGGCTTTCCCAACATAATATCTTTCACTTCATAGTCCTCAAAACTAATAGGTTTTGCATTTGTTCCTTTAGGAGGGTGAGCCACTTGTGCAAATAAGTCCTAGTTCCATGTAGTAGTGACAAATGCAAATGGCATTGCATCATGTAATGGAGACTCAAGCTTGTTCAAAATCTCTACAATATCACAAATGTCATCCTCTGAAGCATGGAACTAATGCTTGACACTTCTCATTATTTCTTTTTGAAACCATCTTGGGATATGTCTCTCTATAGCCTTGGCTCTAGATGATGAAGGAATGTGTTCAACTACCTCCTTACCTTTATCGCTCTTGCTCAGAGTCTCCTACTATGAGGACTCTTCTTCTATAGTCTCAATTTATGTAGATCTTATAGTTTGATCCTCAAATTCCTGAGAAGGTTGTTGTACACATTCTACTATCTATACCTCTTTTGATGGCTCATTAGTAACCCTTGGCTCTAGTTGCTCTTGTATTGATGGATCCTTTTGAACATGTTCCTTTTCTAAACTTGGAGGTGGATGAGTGAATTAACCCTTATCTACCATTGTGACCTATGTTGGAGATGGAGGAGTGAAATGAGGACCTTGTGTTTCTTGTGGAATTTGCATCCAGTCTTGTTGTTGAAGTTCACCTATAGGGGTGTCTCTGATCTTATGTCCAACTAACTCTGTACCCATAGGCATGAAATCAAAATTTGAGATGGAGAGAACATCTTCACCTTACTCCCTTTTCTCATTCACCCATGACTACACTTCATCTTTCAAAGAATAGAGTTCTATAGGTTCTTCTTGGGTGGGTGGAGGGGTACTCATGACAAGTTTCCTTTTCTCAAATTTTGTGGCTTTTACCAACTGAGTTCTCCTTTGTACAAGTACTTGTTCTTCCTCATCATCTGATCCTATTTCTTCCTCATCTGATTCTTCCTCTAGAATGGTCTCAGGAATAGATGGATTAGGCACTAATCTTTTATGGACTCTTTGCCTCTTCTTCATTCTAACCTTGATCCTCTTTTGTTTTTGTAGAACCATAGGAGAAGTTAGCTCTTCATGCACCAAAGGAATGGAGGTATCTATAATTTCTCCCTCTTCTCATTGACTTGGCAAAACAAAAGGTAATGGAAATTCAACCTAGATAAGAGAAGCTCCACCATCCTGGGGCTCTTGCGAACTTGATTCCTATTGCTAGGAAGGGACCTATTCTTCAACATGCTCTGTCTGAATCCTCTGAGGAGAGGCTCTCTTCCTCTTTCCCTTCCTCTCCAAAGGGTGGTAGTATCCCACTGGAAAATTGAGCTAGTAGACTATTTCAGGCCTAATAGGAGACTAGAGTGCAAAGATAGGAACTGTAACTTTCCTTCCCTTACCCCTTTTTGGGTGAGCATGTGCATGGAAGATCACCATATCCATAATTGGATCAAGTGGAAAGGGTTTCTTAATCCAACTCTTTTTCTTTCAAATGACATGTCTCACTTGCTGATTAATATCATCTCCTTCCTCTCTATCAAGTTTTGCATTTAGAATGGGTCTCTCACCAACTTTATCTATATTGAATAGAGGGGCCATTAGTTCCTTGGAGTCCTATAGCTTTATCTCATCAGGGACGGTCAAATGGAGAGCCTTTTTTACTAGATACAATGTCATCCTACAATAGTCTCTGATGTGGATATCATATTCATTTGTGGCATTCATCCAATGATCTTCAGTGGCATCCTCATGATAGAACTCATTTCCTACTAGGTTTTCCACTTTACCAACATTATCGAAGAATGGCCAAGGAGAGTTATACTCTTCAAGAGGGTAGTTCTCCCATTCCCACTTGAAATTTGGGATATCCTACTTTCTCTTCACCTAATATGCTCCTTCTACAAAAGGCTAATCCCAACAAGGTCTCCATTGTCTTTTGATCCTCTCATAAGCTAACTCAATCTACCAAGATATTTCCATTAGGACCATCTTGTCACTTGGGTAGCTTGGGAGTTTCTTTGGATTGATAGATGCACCACCTACCTAAATGTATGTAAATGTCTTGAATTGGATGAAATATGCTTCAAGAGCTGTGATCTATGCCTTGGCTTCCTCGGATAACCTCTTCCCATAAACCCCCTCTATGAATCAAATGATGGAAAAGATGAAGGCATCATTTACAATCATGTACTCTTTTCTCTATGGTGAGAGCTTCTTCTTCACCAACTAAGGATAGACTGTATATGGCCATGCATTAGGGTCCTACATACTACCTTTCTTGTATAACCTAGGATAGCTTATCACCCTCATTATAAGTAAGTACACCACATAAGAAGTCATATGGAACTTCTTATTATCCTTTATTGTCCTCAACT
The DNA here is from genome assembly GCA_028749045.1 of Cupressus sempervirens. Classification (NCBI taxonomy): domain Eukaryota; kingdom Viridiplantae; phylum Streptophyta; class Pinopsida; order Cupressales; family Cupressaceae; genus Cupressus; species Cupressus sempervirens. Next base: position 86,577,263 of record CM053784.1, on the reverse strand, counting down.
AATCACACAATTTTTTGCTTAGCATGGTGGCCCAATCTAGTGGTATCTTTGCATGCTTAATAGTCTCAATGAACTTGACCATGAATGTAGTGAGATGACCTGCTGCAGGTAAGCTCATGACTCTATTCAAAAGAATGATGGAGTATTCGATGTCATCCTTCATGTATCCTTGAGTCATATCCACTTTGTTGATTATCTTTCCCTGAGGTGGCTTCTCAATGAAGTACAAGGAATGTATGATGTTGATGGCCTCATGGTGATGATCCTTATACTATCTTTTAGTTTCTTTATAGGAGAGTCAGATGAACTGATCAGCTCTAGGTAGATGAAAAACTCTCTCGATGTTGCCAGGTCATAGATCAAAAACCACTTCTTTGGTGATGCTCTTAACTACCCTTTCATTAGGAACAAAATATTGAGATAGGGTCATGATCAACTCAACCGACTGTACCGACACAAGATGTGATGTTGCATTCACTAATCTAGATCAGATTAATGTGGACCTCAAAGTTGAGCTTTCTATTGAACTATTGAAAACTCTCGGGAATTCTCCTAAGTTTTTGTGTGTGAGGTCCATGTCTTTGATTTCAGCATACTCATCATGTAACCATGATTTTGGGGTCACACCTTGAAACTTGTAAACAACTGGTTTCATTGCTGATCCAGATGTGGATGCCATTTGATTGTGTTACCTACGCATCACAAGAAAGAAAATATGATCATTAATTGGATAGTGAGAAAAATCCAAGTGAGAAATAAAAACATCCCCCTTGGGGACCTATTCATTTTATTAGAATTTTTTTAAATTTTTTTTAAATTTTTTAATTTAATTTTATAAAAAAAAATTGTGTTTTAACTTCTTTAAAAAAAAGTGCAACAACAATGAAAGTGTGGCCAGTGTGGGCACACACATCAAGGCATGTACATGAGAGAAAACCCCACATGTACAAGTGGCATGCAATACAGGCCAAGGCATGGGCTACAGCGCCCATGCGCACAGCGCGTGTGGTGACACCCAACACCCAACGCAGGCTATAACACCCACGTGCACAATGTAGGTGGTGCCCAATACCAAGGCATGGGCTATAGCACCCACATGCTAGTGCCAAGGAGTGGGCTACAGAACCCACATGTGCGACAGTGCCTAGCACCCAGTGCAGGCTAGATGAAAAAAAATGGGGGAGGAAGGGTGTAGTAAAAAATCACCTCTCCCTCCTCTTCAACCTCCCTTGCAAAATGAAAAATAAACAAGAGAGGGGGGAGGGTTTTATAGCCCTCTCCCCCCTCATGCACAAACATAAGCGCTATGCCTCGATCTATGTGCACGTGTGGGTAAGGGAGGGAATTTTTTTTTGACTTTTTTGGCTTTTTAAAATGTTTTTGTGTTTTTTGACTATTTACTTTTTTTGTGATTTTTTCAACCTTTTTTGATTTTTTTTGTGATTTTCTTGGATTTCAAACACAACTTTAACCAAATTTTCTTCTTTCGACTCTTCAACTGTGAGTTTGGGAGTCGAAAAAAAGTAGGGGGTCCCCATTCCTAGTGAGGAATGGGGTGTGTTTTGTGAATACCACAATAGTTATTTTGAGAAGGATACTTCATAAGAATGAGGTCTTTATGAAAACCAATCTCTGATTCACAAAGTGATAGGACAGATCTAATATCTGAGTGTATGGAATACATCATTGATATCATAGATGTATGTGTTTAATTTGTGGAATTGCCCAATGAATAAGGCACTAATTAGCTACAAAATCATTTGTTCTTACTATTGCATATTTTTTATTTTTGCTAAATTCAACATCATTAATCAAATGTTTTTCCCTTTCATGTTAAAGAGCAAAAAATTGTTGCCCTCACTCAGCTTGTAGATTTCATAGAGTTGTAATTGTCTACTACATATCTTTGTCATTGCATAAGTATTAGGAGATATAAGGGTTTCATTTGTTGTTAATAGATTCAAGAATATGTTTAGCACTAGTACCATATAAATTGAATCTAACATCCACCTAGCTAGGTTTTGTAGAACCTAAAGTAGAAGAAGGGTCTAGCCTTATAGTTGGCCCAGTGTCTAAAATCATATGTTGAAGATGGGAGTTAGCTGCCCCTAGATGTATCTTGTTCTCATCAGGGTAATTTGAAACTATCCTTATTTCAAAACACCAACACATATTATCATTATGATTGTCTTTTTCAATGAGTTGTGCTCTCCTCTCCCCTTAGTTATTATTCCTTTTTTTAGGACACCTTCGTGCATGGTGACCCAATTGGTTATAGTTGTAGCATTTATGGGGTCATTGCCTCTTCCTCTACCTCTATTGAATAATTCCCTTCCTCTATGGTTCCCTTTGAAAATTGACTCTCCTTGATCCTTATCTCTTTGGTTTTGATTAGTAGTAATGTTGCCATTATTCTACCCCTTGCTCCAAAAGTTATTATTTCCCTTGAAGTTCTTGTTGTTTTCATTTCCCTTGCCTTTTCCTTGGTCTTGTTTTATCTTCCATTTCTTCTCTACTTTGATTGCTAACTAGTAGCATTTGTTCACAGAAAGAATGGGTATGTAGGCATAGTTCCTCTTGAGACCATTCATGTATCTAGCAAGTTTTTCTTCCTCATCTTCCACAATATTTGTTTTCATGCAAAACTTTGGGAAATCTTCTATATAGGATCTTATATCTAGGCCTTTTTGTTTAATAGCTTTCTTCCTTCTATGGATTTGTACACCATAATCTTTAGGTACATAGGTTTCTCTAACTAGTGCCACCATTCCATCCCAAGATGAGATCATACTTCTTCCTTTCTTCACCCTTTCATTTCAGATGAACTTCCACCAAGTTAAGGCTGACCCCTTCAACTTGGACTTTTCAATTTTTATTCTTTGCTTCTTTGGAATATCTTCACATTGAAAGAAACTTTTCAAAGCCTCAATCCAATCCAAGGCCACATTTGCATTCATTTTTCCATTAAAATTTGGTAGTTCCAATTTCCCTTCTATGGTTCTCTTTTCCATGGAATTGAGAGAATTGAGAGGTCTCTATTTTGTAGGCACTTCACCATCCTAATCAATGTCTTTTTTTCTTTTCATCCATGTCATCTTCAAAATGTGCCTCTCTTTTTTTGTCCACCTTGCTTTCAAGTTATTTTAACCTATTTGCTAATGTAATTTTTTGCCCTTTTTTCTCTCATGATCTTTGCAAGTTTGGCACTTGTTACCCTTTACATATTTCTTCATCTTCAATAAGAAGTGTTGGTGTTTTAAATGGTACTAAAACTACTAAGCAACAAAATGCTTAATACCAGAATGATAGTACATACACAATCTAAAGACTAGCCTATTCTTATCAACAATTGCATATGTAAGGTATTTGGACCCGACTTCAACAAAACCACAAATGGTTTTCTACTCTTTTGGCTCTACACAACCAGGGTGGGTATACCCAAGGATGGTTCAAAACTGAAATGACTGTATGTGGATTATTCTTAGTTTCATTCTGATTCTCATTTCAAGATCCTCAAATATATACATAATTCTTACTAACTTGCTAAACACATCCCATAAATAGATGTGGCCAAGAAGTCTTCTATAGATCTACAGACGTTTTCAACAACAATGGCTAATTGAAGCTAAAAAAAAATTCCATGCAGACAAGTGCTGGCCAACTTTGAAGATCTACAGGAAATAAAAGTAAAATTTGATTTGATGATGCATTTGAAAAACCATTTGTAATATATTTCTCCTTCAGCTGAAATAACTTGATCAGTGCCTAATCCATTGGGGGTTCAGAGTCTATAGCAAAATCTAAGATCTAATTTGTTGCCTTACAACAAATTTTATCAGCAATTCTTATCAGAATTTATCATTCAAAATCCTTTTCAATACTTAAGGAATCTTATCACATTCATCAAAGCTTTTATTTAATCCATTGAATTAACAAATGATAGATGGATATACAACCTCACTAGATTGCATTCAATTGTACAGGCTTTTACTATACAACATCAAGGTAGCTAAGTATTGAGAAGGAGACAAAATTCAGAAAGAACTGATATGGGGACAGTTCATAGTTTGTATTCATTTCCTTTGAAAATGGTACATATTTTACAATAAACTCAGAATAGCCTTCCAAAAGAAACACAATTGATTCTATCTTCATGTATTTTCAGAAAATTTGATAGAAAAAATACATTACAAACTTGCCTTCAAAATTTGGACCAAAAACTAGACTAAGCACAATACTTAGAAGAAAAAGAATTCGGACCCCCTCTTTAGCCTTGGGATCTCACTTAAATAGTGTGAGATGCAACAAGATTCAAGCTAAAAACAATTGACAGGTGTCCCTCTAAAGACAAGAACAAAATAACAGAAAGGCTAATTACAAAAAACATTTCTTGGTGGGTTCCTTTCTGTTATGCTTCTCATTTGTTGAGACAAGAAAATATGATCTGATCTTACAATCATTCTTCATCTTCAGAGTACATAGTCATGAGGTCTGAAAGTGATGTATCATCTTCAGTTACCTACAAACTCACTTTAATCTGGGGATCTTCCATGTCTTCATTACCAATTACAAGGGTAACTGTTACTTTCGCATCTTCCTCCTCATTGTCTCCTGACATTTGTTCCATAAACTAATTTTTCCATTTATTAAAAACATCATCATCTAGCCAATCAAAACTTAGAGCTTCTCTTTGTATCTTTATTAAAGAATTTTCACTTTCTTCTAAATCATCAAATTCTTTTCTCATAGTAGTATAAAACAACTGTATTTTTACTAGCTCTTCATTTGTCTTTGCCCAGAACTAGTGGCCAGTCTCACTCATGATGTTTATTATTCTTTCATTGAATAACTCATCCATCTCCCTTTTCCATTTTTCCTTTTCCTTTACTATATCAATAGATTCTAAAGCACAAGAAAATAGGGTGAATTTTTCAGCAATATATTTGGAAAAATAGAGTGTTAATCTTCTCTGTAAAGAATCTCTTTCATCACCAAAATTCTCTAGCTTATTTAACAAATCAAAAATCTTCTCAACTTGATGATAAGGCATATGGACTGTAGATATACATATGATCATAATATCATTATTTCTCTCCCTCCATTTCTGCGCAAGAGAAGCCAGTCTATCCTTTTCTTTATTCAACTCATCCATAAGGGTTATAATTCTTGTCAACTGATCATAAAAAGTTGACCATTGTATTTTATCCCTCAAATATATTGCACCCTGCTCTAACTTTTCTTCATATTGATTTCTCAATTTTATCTGCAACTCATGCAATTTTATTTTTTCTTCTTCAAATTCCTCTGCAGTATAGAATTGTGGCCTTTCAGGGGTGTTAGGTATTTCAATGATAGGGGTTGATCCAACAAATGACTGTGAAGGGTACATAATTCTAAGTGTACTGGATTCTCCCACCTTTCTTTTCCCAAGTATCTTCTCCAATTGAGATACCCTGTTTTCCAGCTCAATTCTCTTTTTTACTTCTTGATTGTAGGCATCCACCACTATTTCATACTTACTCTGCAAATCAGTCATTTCCTTTTCTTCTCTTTCTACAGTGGCCAAGGAAAATTTAGAATAGTCCACATTCATGTAGACTGCTTGTACATTTCAAGTATCAGCGACCCTCCTCACAATGATACTCCCTGTTAGTCTTGAATCATCAGGCTGTAATGGAGTAGTCTTGGATCCTCTTCTTAGTGACCACATAACAAGGGTAGCTTGATCATTACTAAATGTTTTTCCCAAGAATTCCTTTTTATCTGGATCTTGTAATCCTAAATTATTTGACACAGAATTAAAAATTAAGGCATCAGCTATATCCCAATTGGGCAATAATAATATATTTTCATTTTTCACCATCTGTCTACCCTCATCATGGGTTATGTTCTAGAATTCTAGTATCATTTGTTCCTTTATTTTATTTTGAATGGAGGCTTCATCCATTTCTAGATGCTCTACTTTCATATTCCTACACCTTTGTTCAAAAATGTGCATGTTTTCCCTCCATGCAAACTGATGGAAAGCCCTAGATTTTACAAAACTGTTATCGGACAAAAATTGTTGACTGGCTTGTTCCAAAATAGGGTCTAATTCCCTTCCTCTGAAATCTGCTACAGTTAATTCAAAACTTGGCACAGGAGGCTCCTGGGGGTTCCCTTCATCAATTTCTACTTGAGTAACAAAAACTCCTCCTTGCGACCCCATTTGTTCAATTTGCTCATTGGTGAGCTGCTCTTCCTCAATTATCATTGGAGTTTGGGAAGGTGAGTAACCTTCATCATGGGATTCTTCTTCCCTTATTATTTTTCTTCTTTTGGGAGAAGGTTCAGGGGGTCTTTCTTCAAGGACAGTATTAGTAGATTCAATTACCTATTTTTCTTTGTTTACAATGGGCATCTGATCCTGAGTAACATTATATCCTGTCCTCTTTCGCACAACCAGTGGACCTACCCCTATGTTAGGGGTGAAACCCAATTTCTTCATAACTTCTCTAGCTTTATCTAGAAAAGAATCAATAAAATGTTGTTTCTTTTCATTCATTACCTCCATTATTTCTGAGAATGTACTCATGAGCTTATTTATCCTATCTACATTAGTTGCAGCATTACTAAGAGGATTGTAATCTTTGTCAAAACAATTAAGAAACTCCAAAACTTTTGAATAGACTCTCCATTTTTCTTTCTTTGTTTCTTGCTCCTGGAGAGAATATTCATTCCTTATTATATCTTCAGGGAAGTAGAATTCATGCTGACTTGGACAAAGCTTGATCCTATGTCTAAGAGTAGAATTAAAGAAATCTTCCATGTCACAAAAGTGAGCATGAGATACTGCCATCTTATACTGATCCAAAAATTTGTAGAGGAAGATCCACCCTTCTTTAGTTATTACAAACTGGTGAGCTATAGTGCAAGTAGGAAAAATTGATCATGTTCCCCTTTTCCGCAAAAAGGTCTCCTCCACTCCTCCCAACTGCCATAAAAATTCAGCTACCCCTACCTTTAAAGGTACCTGATAAGGTAGTACATGGGGTGTCCCTTTGAACCCATAGACCCTAATGAAAGTTGAGACTGGATATGGGATGATATCTCCCCAATTATGTGAAACTTTTAAACTATGGGGTCTATCCATAGGCCTAACAAGATGCATTAGTGCCTTAGGAATTTTGGGATTTTCACTCAATATGAGGCATCTTAGTTTAGAAGCAAAGTGCCTATCAAATCTAACAAAACTAGCATTTTTTGTTTCTCAAGTCATGTCTGCACTCCATAATTGAACTGGTAGTGCCTCCCCTTCTTGTTCCCTATTTAAAACCATTTCTTTACCAAAATATGTAACCCCTTTAAAAAGAAACATATGCATCAATAGGGAGTACTGACCCCAAACCTTTTCCGCCTTGTCCTTTGCAATCCCCACCAATCCATTGCGAATCTCATTAGCCAGGTAAGATGAAAAATCAAAAAATATTTCTACACTAAAAGAAGAGATTTGGGTGATCATATACATGAAGCTCACTAGAATAAAGTCTTCTTCACCCTCTCTGGAGACTTTGCACAGGGTCCTGTATATTTCTACTACCCTGGCATTAAAGCATGATTTCTTGAAAGGTTCTTTAGAAGATGATGTTATTGCTGGTAGGTTTCCAATTCTGCCTATGTGGGCTTTCAATGCACCTTGTCTAACTACATCCCTTTTGGACATATATTCTTTTTCTAACTCTATCAAATTAATGGGCACATGATACATGGTGAGAAGTCCCAGACTAAAAACCTTCCTAATTTCTTCTGGACTGATGGTAATTAAAACCTCACCATCCATTCTTCTCACTACCTTAGTGGCTTGATCATAACTTTTTTCTATAGTTTCAAGCAGGTCATAATCCATAAACACACTGGGAACAACAAGCTTTCCAAGATCAAAATTCCATATATTGGCATGAGAGGCATATAATTTCCTTTCTGCGAACCATTTTTGGAACAAACTCAAACCAGTTTGAGAAGTCTGAGCATCCTGAACCCAATTACCCTTATCATACAATCCATCAGCTATCCTTAGCCTAGGGTTCAATGAGGTTAACCTTTTAACTTGTACTGTCTCGACAGTAGACTCAAGAAGCAACTCAAGAAAATCATCATGCACATTCCTATCCAAATAATTTATTGCTCCTGAAAAATCCCTTCTTTGGAGGCATCTTGGACTTATTTTTTACAGAACTGAAAAGCCTATGAGGATTATGGTAGTACTACTTGAATTTTTTCTTTGTTTTCCTCTGTATTTCCACAAACTTTCCATGAACAGACAACTTCACAATTTCTACGAGGCTTTGGCACACTTTCCTTCAGTAATTGCTTCTGCACAAGAATGGCTTCAAATCTTTGCTTGCGTAAGATGAAACTGATGAAATCTCTCTGTATTATACTCTATTTTCTCTCATGGACGATGCTTTCATGTCTAATTAATATAGGGAGTGGCACTACATTCTATGTTTAAAATTGTGTCGTCGATTTTCAAAGATCCTACGATCATGTGATATGGAGAGAACAACTAGGAGTTTTATTTGACATGTCAGTCAATTTACCCAATGAGAACTTACCACGTATATAATTCTTTCCCTGATGGCACTTGTATCTGGACCCATTGACAACTAAGGACACGTGTCAGCATGTCACTACTTTGTTATGCATAAAGAACGAGCTCCTTGCCATAGCAAAGCAGCGACAATCGTCAATCTGATCCGAAATTGGTCAAATGATATGTTACTGGGTTTTCTTAGAAAGAAGCCGGTGGGCCCTATTCGCTATGTCGCTATAATTATCTCCCTCGCAACTCTTCATAGTGAGAAGATGACAACCATTGATCATATACTCAATCAAGGGTGAGGAAACTGCACGAGGTATTCTGATTCATATTCGCTATGTTGCATGGCTTAAAAAGCATGCAATTTTTTTAAGCGAGGTAGCGAGGACTATTGATTCTGTTCCAATCTGACATTTAGGATCTCTTTGTACATTCGATTAGAAGGGCATTAATGAAAAATGGATCTTTGCATAGTTGGCGCCTGTCAAAAATTTACTGTAGTCCTAATTATCATTCCACGTCACCAAAGCTCCTGTCGACCTTCAAATTTCACAGGGCCTCGCTACTTCGCTAACGGTGAAGTATCTAATTTTTTCAATAGTGAGGTAGCAAGCTCTGACACGTTAATGAATTTTAGACTGTAAAATGCAAGGGGCAGCAGATAATTATTTTTGTTATTTAAACTGCTTCTGACAACAAGATTTATTACTTGTCACGCCACCTGGTGTAGTCATGGTATCGGCAAAATGCAATGTCACTACCTCTTGATTTCACGGGGCCTCACTACTTTTCTAATGGTGAAGTGTCTAATTTTTTCGATAGCGATGTGGCGAAGTGTCAAAAAAATCATCATTCTGGCTCTTATTTCAAATATTTTACTGGGTCCCCTTTCCTGTTTGGATGGTAGTTGCAACGTGTACCTGCACAATAAATCATTCAAAAAATAAAGCTCCGACCACCCTATCTTCACTTTGCAGTCCTACCTCATAAAATACTCAGCATTCGCTACCTCGCCATACTTAAAAAGCATGCAATTTTGCATAGCGAGGTAATGATAGCAGTAGATCTACTTGGATCTGACGGCTGGAAAAAATGAGAAAAAAGGTGTCTCGAGGGAACAGAAGATAAAAAGTTACAGAATATTTGTCTCATTTGAAAATTCAAAAATTTTGCACCCGACAATTTATGAATAGAGAGAACATAGGGTTTTCATGAGTTTTTTCAATGGATGGATTATCCAGAAACCCTATGTTTCACTTAGAAATAAAAAGTTTGACTTTCTACAATTGAACAAAAGACTTCTGTTACACAAAAAGTCAGACCAACAAGAAGCATTGCTCTAATACCACTTAATGTAATGGAGCCAAACATATAATTCAACCAAGAAAAAAGTATCCCTCAAGATTCCCTTCACTGAAGTGTTGAAGAAAAGGTGTATTTCACATGCCAAGGTGCCTTAAAACACTTATCAAAAGTTTTGGGAAAGAATGGTTTAAGGTTATCACAACCCAACCCAACAAGACAATCCTAATCACTAGGATGTTCCAAGTTCTCTAGGACAACTAATCACTAGTTGCTTACAAGGCAAAAATGAAAAATTTTGACACAAGACCCCTAAAACACAAACTAGGACTAGGGGTGACTCAAGGATATAAATCCAATCTATTTAGGTCCCATTTAGAGTGGGAGAGTGGATAGATTCATACTATGCAATTTTATTCAAAGAGTTGCTTCACAATCCATACTTTTAGGCTTGTAGCCCTTAATTATGATAAATAGACATAACTTAAGCAAAATAAAAATAACCTTAAAATCTAACCATAGATTTAGATACCCTTTTGTGGTTTACAAAACATACTCAAGAATCTAGATTTGGATGTAGACAAAGGAAGTGTACTTTCCTTGAACCAAGACCCTAATCTAAATTTTGGAACTTGAAGAGGCAACCATTGGAACTTGAAGCGGCAACCATTAGAGACTTAAGTGCAAGATTTAATACATAGGTACTTTCTTTGGCTCAAGTTATGGAAGTTGATTCATTCTAAGGGAGGTGTCCACATGGGTCTTACACACCTAGGGCATTAGTTTTCTCCCTACTCCCCACATATATTGATCTAAGACAAAAGGAATCCTAATGTAGATAGATGGAACTAGTATTTCACCAATGTGCATTAGTTTTCCATGGTGAAATATAAAGTTAGAGCCAAAAATGTGTGAAAACCCTAGGTTATAGCAGAATCTGGAGTAATAGTTAGAGAAAATCAAATATCTTGAGTTGTAGGTAAATTCAAAACCTCAAAAAAAATGCATAAGAAATTTTATTTATTAGAGAATCCAAATTTGTCACCCTCTTAGACCAATCTATCCATACCTATCCATACGCATTTTTTGAACATCATTTTTTTTAGAGAAACCATTGTATTTTATTGATTCGAAAAAGAAAAATTACATATTATTCATCCTACCACCTAGCTATGATGGCTATGTAGGAATTTTAAATGTTCACAACAACTTTTTGAACTAATTTTTCCATTTGGAAATGATTTTACAATATTTGCAAAATGTTTTTTAAAAGTTGCTTGACAACTTTTTAGCAATGATGCAACTTTTTATGCAACTTTGCAACTATCAACCAAACTTGGTTATAAACCTATCAAAATGATCCAACAAAGACCAAAAAATGTTAAAACATGAAAATAACAATCTAATATTTTAGGCTATTAGATACCTTTGACCATAGTTGACCAAGGGCTTATATTTGTGCCAAACTTGGAACTAGGCCTTACAAGTGGGTCCAAATACATAGCCACTATTCCTAATCATATCCTAAAGGTTCCTAGGACCTTGAAGAAGTCCTTGAAGTGTGTCAAGACACTTCATTTGCTAAGGGTTGTCCTACACCAGATTTTCAATAGTGAGAATGCTATTATGCATAACAGTCCACCAAAAGAAATTTAGACTGCCAAACAATTCTCCACTCTAGGTCTCCAACTTCCCCAATTATGCTATTTTATATTGATCTAACACTAAATTCCCCTCTTGGGTTCATTTCCCATATGAATTTATCTATGTCCGAGAAGGATGGTATATGGGCTTCCACCAAGAGGGAGACATGTTATGTATACATAGTTTTTCTACTTAGGTTAAAATTGTTTGTGTTGAAGGCCTTCCACTCCTTGTTGTTAATATAGTTGGAAACTTTAGTACCAAAAAAGTTAGCTCCATGTTCCCCTAGGAATTCAAACTTTGTAAGTCTCAAAGGAGCATCTCCAATCAATTTTTCATCCCAAAATTGAACTAGATTCTCTCACTAATATTCCACGTCATTCCCTCTCTTAGTTTTTTTCCAATTTTAATAATGTTGGTCCAAATCCTTGAACCAATAGGGAAGTTTTCATTGTAAAGGGCTTGATTATACAACCTTGCTCCTAATTATTTGGCACACATAATTTTGCATTAGCTAGTCGAGTCTTAGGCCAGCCTCCAACCTATTTTCATCATTAGGGCCTTATTTAGGTCCTATATTCTTCTTATATTTAATTACCCCCCTACACATAGGTCTACAAACTTTCCCTAGCTAACAAGTGTTGTCAATTTCCATTTCTCCTTCATTCATAACTATTGGTGTTTTGAAACACTATAGTTTCAAATTACCCCGATGAGAACAAGATACATCTAGGGGTAGCTACTTCTCATCTTTAACATACCCTTTCAGATACTAGGCCAACTATAAGGCTAGAGCCTTCTTCTACTTCAGGCTCTACAAAGCCTAGGCTGGTGTACCTTACATTCACTTTTATGGTACCAGTGCTAAAATATACACTTGAATCTTGAAAAAGTAGATAAAAACCCTAAATATTCTAACACTTATGCAAGGATATCAGACATGGAATAGCAAATAACATGACCAAAGAACTTGATAAGCTAAGTGAGGGTATCACATTTCAGTTCTTCAACATTTAAATGGAAAAACATTTGATTAATGATGTTCATTTCAGCAAAACCCTAAATATATAGTAGTATAACAAGTTGATCTTGTAGTTGATTAGTGCCTTATACATTGGGAAATTCCACAAATTAAACACATACAACTATGATATCAATGACATATTTCATACACCCAGATATTAGATCTATCTTATCATTTTGTGAATTGGACATCAATGTTCATTAAGACCTCATTCTTATGAAGTATCCTTCAGAAATAACCAGCAATTGGTCAAACACATCAATCATTTATTTGGTCCTTTGTTCCAAAAGAAAAATATATCAAACATACAACCTTAAGGGGATGCAAATGGGTCTCAGTTCTTTGCCCTTAAACCACATAAAATTGTAGATTACATAGATAGGAGACAAGAATCAGAATGAAACTAAAGAGATTATTGCTCATTTGTATTCATTTCCTTGAAACTATACACTTAGATGCATGTAAAATAACTCATAAAACCACTAAATGGATCAAAACTAGCTAATATATCTTCACTACTACTATTCATACATGAGAAATATATTAAAGAATATGGTGGAATCATAGTTCTAGAACCAATAGTGTGGTCTCATACTAAAAATTGTCAACCCCTCACAAATGAGAAAGAAATAGAATGATGTAGAAGTGGATGAATTCCTAAATTTGTTGTGTCTAACATGTGTCCACTTGGAAAACCTCAATATGCAAATGCAAAACATTTTTCTACTCTCTCTCTATAACTACACATTAGATATTTTCATTGCTTCTTGAGAATAACTTGAAAATATCTCCAAAATGATTAAAATGAGTAACTAATTTTGATGCTAGATCTAAGATCAAGGCAAAGGCAAAAAAATAAATTAAATGACCTCTAGAGGCAAGATAAACTCTTCAAAATCATTTTTTTCTACATTCAGGCTTCAAAAAACTTTCATATCTACCCTCCAACCAATTTTGATGCTCAATGATGAATTATGTCCATTCTGTTAAGAATTCCCTAGAAAATAAAAATATTCTTATAGATTGAACCACTGAACATCTGTGCAAATTTTGACCCCATATTTAGAAAATCCATCTCCTCCCAATTCCAGTGGTATATTGAAGTCCATATTTTTGATAAAAATTCTACCTCTAAAGTCCATTTGAAATTCCAGGCCCCAATTAATAAACTGTCATTAAATTTTGAAAAATAAAAACTATATAGTTAAAACTATATAATGTATCATTTCAACACAAATCTTTTGAATTATCAAAATACATGATCAGACTTGAATTAGATAGATGATTTTAATCTTTATTCATTTTAACCCTCTCCTCCAGTCACTAGTTACCACTTGTCATTCCATCATTTGTCAACTCTCCCAAGTGGGCCCCACAACATCCTTCTAGATTTCTAATTTTTTAGGAGGTTTCCATGTCTCCACTAGTGAAACCTCCTATTTTTTAATGGTGACATGGCGACTACCAAAATCCAGAACTTTTCTGGCCAAAATAACTTGTCATCCACCAGTCGGCCTAGTGGGCCTATCCTCATGTTTCATGGCTTAGAAAATATTTTGTCTTATAAACATTAAGGTTATGGAAATGTTGGACATTTAAAAAGATGTAATTCAAAATACAGGAGCAATATGGGATGAATACAAAAACCTCCTGTAAAATTGTAAAGACGGATCTAGCTTTCTCTATATCTCAACCACTTTATCCTCTGGTAATGCACAAAGTGGAACATCCTAAGGACCAAGCACTCAAAAAATAGCACCAAAACCTTTTTGAATTGACTTTATTCTTCATCATTTCTTTCCTATTAAACTTCTAGACTATATCCTAGATAGTAGCATCTGAGTTAAAATTGAACCCTCAACACCTTATTTCCCTTTACTAGAATATGTCATTGCATCTATGTCTTCAATTATGTGCTTAAGAACCTTAAGCATTCCATCCATAACTAGGTAGACAATTACATCATGGTCAACCTTTGCTAAGATCATAACAACATGATCAAGGATTCTTGGCACTCTATGTAGAATTTTGATGTGAGACTTGGTCTCCTCACACATTTTCTTTGCAAACTCTTCTTTGCTACCAATTATCCCACTAACCTGCTGACTAGTTATAAGCAATCAAAATATGTTCTCTCTAGGCTAGCTAGGTCATCTCCTCATCTTCAACAAGAAAGCATAGACAAAACTTTACTTCCGTATAGATCGTCATGGCACAAACTCATTTCGATTTCCCACTATTGTTCGAAAGAAAGCTACTCCCTCCTCCAATTTCATTACCTTGTAGCATTCCTTCCTTCCCTGCCTAATGCAATATTTGTTCAATCTCAAATTGAATTTTCTCACCTATATAATTTTAGGGAGGGAATCTATCAGCTCCGCTCTAGGTGGCCATACCATAAAACCATAAAATTATAGAGGCTAGGGGGCATCCTCTTTTCTAAATTGAATCTTTTGCTTCAAAATAGAAGGCATCTTCCTTTGACTTAAACTTCCATTTGAAACACATTTAACACTAAATTCCCAACTTGTATTTTCCATCCTTCAACTTTCTTATATGCCCAACAAGCATAGCTATTTGTCTTATGAGCTCTACACATTCACTCTAGTTTTTAGAGATTTGATCAATCTAGTCTAGCAAGAAAGAAACAATAGATAATTCTCCAACCATCTAGTGTTACTTCTCCACACTTTTCAACATTTGTGCTAAAGTTTCTCTATTTCCTTCACCTCCCTATAAATACTGCCAGTATTAATTTAGCCCCTTTATGGCATGATCTTCTATTTTTTTATGGAAGTCCAACACATGTGTATCCACTTCTTTAGCAAAAAACATTGCAACTCCAAATTACTTTTACCAAATTGTAGCTTTTAGTGTGTCTTCCCCCTTTATTGAAAAAAAAGGAAATACACTTCGTCCACTATTTCTCATGTATTCAACTAGAAGCTCCAAATGAGAAAGAAATGGGTTCTATTTAACCATTCTTATTTACAACCTTTAATCACATATGATTGGACTTCTCCTCACATGGGTATGACAAGATCCATGAACCTCATTTTCATTGGTCATGCAAACATGATTCATGACCCTTATGAGCAAGATCCAAGCAGTAGGTAGACATTAAGCCTTGAATTTTCCCAAGTGCTATTTCTTAAAAAAGAGACTTCATTGATTCAGAATTGAAATTTAAAACATAAATTTGTCATCCCTCCTTACTTATTTGCATTTGTTAGCTAGTGTATCCAGGAACATACTTAAATGTTCACCATTCTTATACTGCAACAAGTTTGTTTCATAGAAATTTTTCTGTGTTCATTTAGTAATCACAAAAATTTCATCATTTGCACTTGACCACCATGAACAAAACATTTTAAAATTCAAGGCACTCTTAGGATTCCAAAATATTCCATCAATCTGAAGTAATTGTTGGTCTTAGAATGGTCTTAACATTCAAATATCAACACACTTAACCAATTCCACCATATATGTCAATTACAGTATGTATGTCAAGTGAGTTATAGTAGTTGTCAAGTCAAAAAAATTAATAGATGTCGAGTCACAATTCATGCCGAGCAAGACAGAGCGCAGTATGTTTCGAGTGATTTAGGAATATTCATATGCTAAGAAACATAGAGTGTAATAGGTGCCAAGCAATCTATAAATGTAATAGATGCCAATCAATCCAAAAATGTAACATGTGTCGAGCAATATAGAAACATTCATGTGTTAAGCACCAGTACTATAATATGTGTTCACAAACTAAGATGTAAAACCATTTTTGCATGACTCATGAAGGGATAAGAAGATAAGATCAAGCCTTTAAATTTACATATGATATCAACATGCAGCCAATTAGAAAAATGGAGAGAAGGCATGCAATCAATGAGAAAAATGCAAGGTATGAGTGAGAATTTGAGATTCAATATGGATCATAGATCCATACCTAATGCTATGTCTTCACAATCTTTAAAAGGAGTTCAAAAACTCCATTAGGTGTGTGGATGAGAATAGTGTATGGGGAGATTATAGAAAAATTTCAGTTTGAAGAAGGAAAGACTTAGAGGAATAGAGCAGAAATTACATATCTAGTTGATCAGAATAGAATAGGGGACACATACATAGATCAGATCAAGCAAGGATCAGAACATGAAGAGCAGATCTAGTACCTGAACCTAGCAATTGAAGATTGCACTCTATCAGGCCAAATGTGTTAGAGTAAATAATTAATTAATTGCTAATTATTTATTCTATGTACTTAAGCTTACTTAGGTAAATGCATAGTTTTAGTTGAGCTTAGTTGTTGACAACACAGGAGTTTTTTTCCCTTTAGCATACTTATCTTTTCCACCTCTTGTGGATGTTTGCTTAGTTCTCAACCTTATCTCCTACCTCATTCTAGCTTGTTCTACAAGCTTCCATAAGGCCTTTTTATCTGGTCTCTCATTCATTGTAAATTCATTCCATTCACATAGCAATTTTGATTTCCTATTGTGAAATATTCTCTTGTGCAGTATTTGCTTCAAGCTCTTTGCTCCCTAGGTTTCTCTTTAGCAAGCTATTTTCATTGTAGGTGATCTTGGAACATTTTTAGAGTTGGATTCTCAACTCCAAAATGGTATCAGAGTCTCCCTCTTGATGCTTCATTGAAGGTTTTTTGAAGCCGTGATTTGGAGACACAAACCCTAGTTTGTTTGTGCATTTTTTTTCAAATTGGGGGAACAACAAATTTTTGGAGCACTTTGGGGTCAAACGGACACTACCATTGGATCCAAAAGGCCATTTTTAGTTAGGATTCATATAAAAAATTTCATTTTTGGTGATAGGGAATTCGGGAAAAAAAATTTGGCCTCCTAGTTGCTGCCGTATGACTGTACGAAATTTTAGAGAAATTTTTTTTTAAAAAAAATAATTCATAGCATCATCAAGTGGCCACCACCACGCCATCATAGGGTCACCATGGCACCTCCTATAGTGGCCATAGCCAGCTGCGCCACTGTGGCAGCCCCACGGCCTGACCTCCATTGGAAAGCCACCTTGGTGCCACCCTTCACTCTACTCCGTCGATTTTTTTCCACTTAGCCAGAGGTTCTCTACCTATCCATGGCTTTCCCTAGTTAGCATGTATAGTTGGCACAGTTTGTGCCTAGTTAGCGAGTCTAAAAATGCAACTAGAAGCTGTGGGGGTGACACATGGCATGGGTACCAGATGGCACTTTGCCACATGGACCGTGCCACATCACCTACCACATCATCCACCTACCACATGGCATTCATGTGGCACTACCATGTGGCTGCCACATTGCCTTCCTTTTTGCTATGATAGTTGCTGGGCTATCAAATTTAATCCTATGAAATTTTGATGTTAGCACTGCATCAGTAGACCTTGCTTGCACATCTCCAGGGTTAGTTTTGGACCTACTTGAAGTTTTTTGGCCATAACTTGAGCATACGAAGGTATTTTTTCAATCTAAAAGAAGTGCTTAAAAGATAGTTCCTAGATAGAGACATTAGTGTAGGTATTTTGAGGTTTTGATGTAGTTTTATTGCCCTTTTTTAGTCAAAGTCTAAAGTCTTATTTTTTACTCTGGCAAGATTATCTTTTGCGTCCCATGTTAGTTTTTTGAAAAATTTATATTTTTGGAAAGCTGGTTTTGTCACCTTTTCAGAAATGTAGTCCTTTTCCTTAGATTTTGCCCCATGCTCTTTTTATCATATTTTTGGCATTTTTTCTCTATGGTAGATATCTTGGGTGTTTTAGGTCTGAGGATCATTTTCTTGGCATGATTTGTTTTGTTTTGTGTTGTCCTTTCTTTTGTGTCAGCTTTTTTTTTGTTCTAATCATTATAGACATCATTTCTAAGCACTTTTATGTATCGCATTGAGATAAAGTGTCACTCTTGCATTCCGGGGGTCATGAATGTTGTTTTGAGTCAGTTGTACATGCACTATTTTCATAAAGCACGATAGGGGGATAGTAGTTTCCATGTTTGTGTCATCTTCCTTTGTCAAGTGATTGTCCCTTCCATGACATTAGCTCCATGCAGAGTCATTTTGATCGTGTCTTTATGGGTGTTTGTACCTCTTTCCCTCTCTCGTTGTTCTTGGTTCATTTGCAGGAGACTTTGGCCCACCTTTTTAGTTGCCTGTCATCTCACCCCATCTGCATTAAGGGGGGGTTATTCTATTGTTCTAATGCATCCATGGTTTGATGGTTCATTAGTGCGAACTATGTATTCAATGGTTGATTCTATATACAAGGCAATTGCAGTGGCTGGCTACCTATGAATTTTGGTGAGATGGATCATCTACCATATAGACACATTCAATTCATGCCATCTTCTTCCATGGAGGTTCTTCAAATTAGTAGTTTTCTTTTTTATGGTAGATTTGCAGCTTCTTCATGCTTTAGTGATGCTCTTCATGATCACTCCTTGTTCCTATTTTAGGGGACATTTCCCTAGTTGGAGGCATCTTCAGTTCTTCACTAGATTATTAGTTATCTCTTTTTGGAGAGGGGTTTTTCCCATTGGGTTTTCTCCTTTTCTCTAGTTACAAAGATTGCATTGTTCATGGGTAGCTAACATGGCCTCGTTGCCAGGACCCATTATGCATTCATCTTAGTTTTGTGAGCTTAAGGCATTTCCCTAAATTGCACTTAAGGGGGGGTGTTAGAGTAAATAATCAATTTACTAATTATTTGTTCTATTTACTTAAGCTTACTTAGGTAAATGTATTTCATTAATTAATTTTAGTCTAGGAGTTTGTTATAAGTTGTTGACAATACAGGAGTTTGTTCTCTCCTAAGTCATACTTATCCTCTTAGCTTGTTTGAGGAATTTCCACCTCATGTGGATGTATGCTTAGTTGTCAAACTTATCTCCTAGCATCTTCTATCTTGTTCTAGGAGATTCCTTGAGGCCTTTATAAGTGGTCTCTCCCTCATTGTATTTCATAACACATCACATTCAGCATATTGTAAATACATATTTTCTTGTTTTTGCATATCTTGTTGTCTCTCATGTCTATTTAGGGTTTTTCCCTAGCTCCATACTCTTCGTTTGGATTTGGATTTCATCAACACCAACAAAATTTTCTAATTTTTTCTTACTATTGTATTAGATGATGAAAATCCTATGTTGGTAGGTTAGCTTAATAGGTTGGTGGGAAAACCTTTGGAGAAGGTGATGAAAATCCTATTGAATTAGGTGGGTTTAATAACCTATTGTAAATCCTTTAATAGGGTGACACTTCTCGTAAAGTGTTTGTAAATCGTCTAACCAAGTCACTATTGACACAGTATAAAGCCTTTAACAAGGGAGACTTTTAACAGGGCAGACCATTAGAAGTGGTTAAACATATTGTTGCAGTAATTTTTTGTGGGTGTCATCCCCACCCCAGTTTTACCTTTTTATTCTTGGAGGGTTTCTGGGTTACCAAATCTATTGTGTCATGTGTTGATGAATGCTTTCATTTCATGTTTTCTTATATGTTTACATGCATGTACTTTACTTTTAGTTATGTGTTAATGAGGGTTTAAAAAAAAAAAACTAGTTACTTCTTATTCACCCCCCCCCCCTCTCTCAGAAGTACTCTTCCCATTTGAACATTCCAACAGTAATCAATCAGACCCCGAAGTGGGTCTAGTTTTAAAAAAATCATTTTCAAACCATTGATCTATCAAATTAATCTGCGTCATTGCTTCAAATTTTGAAACTCACTTTACCCTTTCTTGCCAACTATCAATTTAGTGTCGAGGTGTATTTTGACTAGCTTTAAAAACTAACAAAAGCACTTGACCAGGCTCTAAGATCAAACATGCTAATTTTCTATTCCACATTCTTCTACCCTGTTAAATCTTGTCTCATGATGAATTCTTTGTCAAAAGATATTGGCTGTAAAAATTGCCCTTTCAAAACTGCCTACAATAAAACATGTTAGGAAAAAATAAATCACATTCTGTTTTGGCTTCAAAAAATAGGTAAACAGACACTTGGGGACATGGAAATTGGGGAATTTTTTCATTATCATGAGTAAAAATTAAATCTAGGCTTTTGGGTCATGAAGAATAAAAGGACACATTTTTTGAATGATCAAAGTGAGCTACTTGGATTTGTAGAGCTGAGAATAATGGAAAAAAATATTTTTTTCAAATGGAATGGACTTGGGAAAGTGTGTAGCCAGATTCATCAAGACTTGCAAATTGGCACACTTAAAGTATTTTAAAAATGTAATGCAATGGTAAAATCTATTTGATCTTGCCTATCATGGATTTTGAGTTATAACATCATGCACAAGAATATTGACTAATCTGCATTTTATGACACCAGTAAAACTTTATAAATTGCATTCAAAAATTGATCAAATGGATTTTTCATAAGCTCAAAACTAAAGCATAGTAAGTTTTTGGCCTCTAGAATGCAATGCAAAAGGAATTTTAGAATTTTGGTCAACTAGTTCAAAGTTATAACAAGTCAAACAAGGCTTCCTAGAATTCAAAACAATTCACATCAGCATGACATAAATAAAAGACCAACTTTGAGGGATTCATAACCTAGTCAAACAGATTCAAAAAAAATTGAAATATGCAACCTAGGTTTTTTTGTATGGTCACTAAACACTCCCAAAGCAATGAGTCATGAAACATTACTGGGTGCAAGATATTCAATTGCAAACACGACTTCTTGTCACTATTTGATACTTAGGAAAAAATGCAAAATTAGAAATTGCTCAAAATGGAACTTCACAGAATGACTCAGAATGATAATTTATCTCTATGGAACACATAGAAATACTGAATGCAAAGTGTTAGAATCATTAAATACCTATTAGGCCTCAAATTGAGCCACTATAGGGCTTGATTTTTAGGATAGTACTCAAAATCAAGGCTTCAATTTTGAGACCCATTAGTGGCTCTATCTGGGGACGCATGTCCCTTGCAGGCATAGCAAGGATTCAGATCTATGGAAGAAGTAGACCACACACTTGACAAAAAAAAATTCTCTCTAACAACTTTATTGAAATCAAGGAAATCTACTCCTACACTATACAAATGCTGGCCCTAGGCCACCAAACTTCAACAAGACTTCTTACCTCTGTCATATATCTGATTTTCATTTGAAATTTCATGAGTAAGCTAGAAATATCATTTCTATCAGTTTTACCAATCAAATTAACATTCTGAATCACCTCACTTGGTCAAACTAAATCTACACCTTCATTCTCAAAGTGCATGTACAAATTAGTATTAACTTCTATATCATGCTCACTATGAGAAAACAAATCAGCATGCTCATGTGAACTAGAATTATTTTGAAAACCATCATCCATATATGACTAATGCATGCTATCAACCAAAAAGATGAATGCTTCATATTCTACTATGTTTAACAAGTTACATATGTCAAAATTTTGCAACTCGCCTTGTGTAACTAGATATGAAGAATATGTGAAATCTGATCACTGCCTACTTGTAGTCATGTTAATCATCAAATTAGATTTATCTTTCACTGAAACCTCTTCACATTCTCCAAAAAATGGTTTAGTTGCCACATCTAAAAATATATCATTAAAATCCTCATACAAAACTTGTTGATTGTTGTCCCTATTTCTTTCCAAAAACTCATTAGAAAAAATTTCAAATCTTAAAACACATCATTACTGGACTTGTCAACAAAATGTGGAAAGTCAAAATCAGAATTGCAACTTCTATCATTCTCCTTTTCATCACATGAAACATCAAAACTTATTGTAGCATGATCAACATGAAGAAAACTTAGATCAGCATTAAATCTTCCCTTATCAATACTCTTTACATCAAACAAGTTGTCATGTGTATTGACATCTAAGCTATGGTCACATAAACCTCCAAGATTTGACACACAACATTCTAAATTTGTATTATTTTCATCATCAAATTTTGGGGAAAGGACTTTGTCTTAAGAAGAAACATAATAAGAGAAAACAAGAAGATTGATATAAACATATTCATACCTTTCACAATCATGAGCTAGTAGTTCTAAAATTTCATCAACATTTAACAAGACTTCATCACAAGTCTATTCTCTTAGGCTCTAATCATAAGCTAGCTGATCCATAATACTTACAATAGTAGTAACATTAGTGGAATAGTCTGACAAATTAGAATCCCTATCAAAACTTGTTTCCTCTTCATTACGAATTACCTCACCACTAAGTGTGTCATTATAATAATTTTCATTGCAAGAAGAACCATTATTACTACTACTAGAATTTTCTTCATGTTCAAATGTGTCATCACATGAGTCATTTTTAGTTACGTATTTGCTTTCCTCATGCTGACTACAATCACTTGATTCACTGATATTTGAATCCATCTCTTCATACTCAAAGGATAAATTGTCTTTCTCTACAGATTCATCACATTCATTTTGATTCTTGGCACATTCACCATTATCATTGGAAGACTTAACATGAATTTCATTGTTATATAGAACATTTTCCATCTTATTTGACATATTCTTCAACTTGCATAAGTTTTCATAATCCCAAATGTGCTAGCCAGTTAACTAAATTAGGCAAAGAGACATCTAAGAAAACAATAGGCCAGGAAGATTTTTTAGGTCTTAAATCACAATGCAACTACATGAGTGTTGATTTGAACTTTAAATAAATCTTATAATATCCTAAACCTTTAACACTTCTTGCTATATTTTTTATGAAACTAACAACCTAATTTTGAAGTTTTATTCTTATCTTTAAATATATTCAAGCACATCTTCATGACTTGGTAAACTAATTTTAGATCTGAGATCCAATTCTATCTTGAAATAAAATTTCTACCTATTTCTTCTAGTGTTTCTCACTGAATAGAGGCAACCATTTTAGCACTTGACTTTCATGAAAAGAAACATGAAAATCAAAACACCTCAAGTGCTAATGCAAGACTTTGATCTTCTATTTTGGCATAGGTGCAAGATTGATATTCCTTCACACCACTTATGAAAACTTTCATTACTTTGATTTACCTTTTACACTTCACTTTTTTATAATAGCAAATGCAAACAACACTCTAAAATTGATCAAGAACTTAAACTTCCTTTTCAAGAAACTATCAAAAGCTTCAGATCTACCCATACAACTGAAAGTCCTTCAAAATATTACAATGAAATGAACTAGGAACAAACTAGTATAGATATTGAGAGTCACCACTCACACTTTGTGAGAAATAAAACACAATTTGTTACTTGACAAATCTAAAGAAGACCTTTAGATATAGGAGAAATCCAAATCATCAAACCACTCTTGTAGATTTACAAACTTGGAAAAGGGAACACAAACTTATGTTCATTTTTTACTTTGATTTTACAATAGCACTTTGAAAACAAAATATGGCTGAATTGATTGAAGATGAACACTCTTAGCAATACAATTTACACTCAACCTCAAAGTTGTTGCTGCAAATGGATAAAACTTCATTGGGGTGCATGAATATTCAGAAAAGAGATGGAAAACACTTCATGTCCTTGCTACTATAAAAAACTTTGCACATGCCTTTCTTTCAATCATATTGAATCTCTCTTTCAGATTCAATACTTCCCCAATAGAGTCACCATTTTGTTGGTGTTTTGAAACACTACAATTTCAAATTACCTCCATGAAAACAAGATACATCTAGGGGAAACTACTTCCCATCTTTAACATACCCTTTTAGACACCAGGCCAACTATAAGGCTAGACCCTTCTTCTACTTTAGGCTCTACAAAACCTAGGTGGGTGTACCTTAGACTCACTTATATGGTACTAGTGCTAAAACATACACTTCAATCTTGACAAAGTAGATAAAGATCCTAAATCTTCTAACACCTATGCAAGGATATCAAACATGGAATAGCTAGTAACATGACCAAAGAACTTGATAAACTAAGTGAGGGTATTACATTTTGATTCTTCAACATTTAAATGGAAAAATATTTGATAAATGATGTTGATTTTAGTAAAACCCCAAATATGCAGCAATAAGAACAAGTTGATCCTATAGCTAATCAGTGCCTTATACATTGGGAAATTCCACAAATTAAACACATACATTTATGATATCAGTGGCATATTTCATACACACAAATATTAGATCTATCTTATCACTTTGTGAATCAAACATCAGTGTTCATAAAGACCTCATTTTTATGAAGTATCTTTCACAAATAACTAGCAACCCTGTCAAACACATCAAACATTTACTTGGTCCTTTTTTCCAAAAGAAAAATATATCAGACATACAACCTTAAGGGGATGCAAATGGGCATCAGTTCTTTGCCCTTAAACCACATAAGATTGTAGATTATAGAGATAGGAGATAAGAATTAGAATGAAACTAAAGAGATTCTTGCTTATTTGTATTTATTTCCTTTAAACTATAAATTCAAATGCATGTAAAATAACTCATAAAACAACTAAATGGATCAGAACTAGCCAATATATCTTCACTACTATTGTTCATGCACAAGACATATACTAAAGAATATGGTGGAATCATAGTTTTGGAACCAACAATGTAGTCTCATACTGAAAATGGCCAACCAGTCACAAATGAGGAAGAAAGAGAATGATATAGAAGAGGATGAATTCTTGGATCTGTTCTATGTCTAACATGTGTCCACTTGGAAAACCTCCATCTGTAGATGCAACATCTTTCTACTCTCTCTCTATAATTGCACATTAGATATTTTTATTGCTACTTGAGAATGCCTTGAAAATATCTATAGAATGGTTGAAATGAGTAACTAATTTTGATGCCAAATTTGAGATCAAAGTAATGAAAAAAAAATAGTTAAATGACCTTTAGAGGCAAGATAAACTCTTCAGAATCACTTTTCTCCACATTCAGGCTCCAAAAAACTTTCATATCTACCCTCCAACCAATTTTGATGCCCAATGATGAATTATGCCCATTATGTTGAGAATGCCCTGAAAATTAAAAATATGCTTATAGATTGAACTGCTGAACATATGTGCAAATTCTAACCCCATATTTGGAAAAATCATCTCCTCCTAGTTCCAACAATATATTGAAGTCAATATTTCTAGTAAAATTGTGCCTCTAAGGTCCATTTGAAATTCTAGACCCCAGACCATGAACTATCATTAAAATTTGAAAAAATAAAAACTATATAATATATCATTTTAACTCAAATATTTTTAATTATTAAAATACATGATCAAACTTGTAGCAGATATATTATTTTAATCTTTATTCATTTTAATCCTCTCCTCTAGTCACTAGTTGCCATTTGTCATTCCATCATTTGTCAACTCTCTTAGGCGAGCCCAACACCATCCTACTAGATTTCTACTTTTTTGGGAGGTCTCCATGTCTCCACTGGAAAACCCTCTTACTTTTAGGTGGCGACTGTTGGAAATATTCAAGATGTGACAAGTTACTGAGAGGGGAGGGGTAAATCAGTAACTCTTAAAATTTCAAACAATAAAACTGCATACTGATATATTCACCATTCATCCAAGTAACCTACTGTAAGCATGAAACAAAATCATTTGCAACACTTGAACACACAAATTTGGTGACCCAGAAACCTTCCAAATAGAAAGTAAAACTGGGGTGGGGATGAAACCCACAAAGCTTCATTACTACAGTATGAAGTTGGCCAGTTAAGGCTTACAATGACCACTTCTGGTGATCTGCCCTATTAGGAGCACAAAGGATTGCTAGATCCACCTTGTTAGAGGATTTACAAACATACAATAAAGTATGCACTCTATTAGGAGATTTACAAAAGACTATTAAGTCTACCTTGTTAAAGGATTTACAAAAACTGATTCACCTATTATAATGAAACAGTGGATCTGATTACAACTGATTGCTGATAAGATCCGCTATGCTCTGATTCACCTTGATGTGATAGATAAAACTTTTCTACTCCAAAACTTGACCTTGCTGAATTCCTTCACAACTCAGTACACATACTTCCGCACGCATGTATTTCTTTCACACTTTCGCATATTCATTACCATTACTATTTCCATTACAATTACTTTTCTTCTTCTTATTTATTACTTTGAATGATACAATACATTGTATATATATACCATCCAAATAAACAATACATGCAAGGTCGGCCAAAACAACAAGTGCAAATCTCTATACAAAGTCAGCCCAAGGTAAAAACTCAAGTTCACTGAACTGACTCGGTGTCCTTCTGATACTTGGCGTCCACTGCATTACTCGGCATCATCATGCACTCAGTAGAAGTGAAGGCACGGTCTATACTAAACACTTCGAGTAGTTCTGAACTCGGTAACCACTGGAGACTCGATAGAAGAGATGTCACTTGGTGAACACTTCTATCTAAACTGTAGCTCGGTGATCAAAGGAAACACTTGATAGAACCTTGTGACTCGGTGATAGTTAGTTTCCTTGATAACCATCTGAGCTTGGTAAAATTAATTTCCTTGATAACCTCAGGAGCTCGGTTATCACGAAGTTCTCGGTCAATACTAAGTACATCTTCACTCGGTAAAAACTAATTCCTTTCTTTACATCGAACACTCGATAAACACTGGCTTCTTTGTTCACCTCGATCACTCGGTAAACACTGACTTCTTTGTTCACCTTGATCACTCGGTAAACACTAACTTCTTTGTTCACCTTGATCACTCGGTAAACTCTGATAACTAGGTAAAGCTTGGCTTACAAAGGAATGTCTGGTGAGAGCTCAGTAAGCATTCAGAATCCAATAAGTGTTGTAACTAATGACAAAAATGTATCATAATGCGAACAATCTCCCCCTTTGGAATTAGTGACAAAAACACTTATGAGACAAAATTTATCTGACATGCTGATGATTGATTCTGAATATACATAACTTTGTTATATACAACTCCCCCATAGAATGTACATATAGTATTTACATGAGCTGTCTATCTCTTCCTTTGTACATTTTCTCCGAAAACACTTATTCACCAATAGTATACATATCCAACAATAATCTCCCCCTTTTTGACAATAATGCCAAAGAATAAAGGAATATATATACTTATATAGAAACACAAAAATGAGAGATGAACTCTGAATGTACCTGGAGAATAAGCTGGAGAGTCTTATCCCAATTCTCTTGCAAAATTTTGCAGGTGGAAAGAGCTACTTGAACTTCAGCCGAAAGTTCAATCACATGGTCTACAATGGAGAAGTTATTATCATGGATTAATGTCTTTGAATGTGCAATATGCTTCTACATTGAATCCATGATGGGAAGGATCATGTTTTGGATATCTATCAATGTAGATCGGATCCTTGCCTCTTCTCTCAATAGCTCTGCCTGCTTCTCTAACAAAAATTTGATCCTGAGGTGATGAGATGAGCTTGAATTGGGGTCAAGCTTCAAGTTCTGTGTGCTCACCTTCAGATCCTCATCAATTTTATTTAGTTTCTCTCTTATTCCCTTAGTGTACTCGGTAACATCACAAAGCTTAGCAAAAAGAGATGTTACATTATTAAAAGAATTTTTCATATCTGCCAAAATTGAGGTTAATGCAACCTGATTTATTGCAATGTTTTGGGCAATGTGCCCCAACACCTTATTATCAAATTTCTTTGTTGCACACTCAATCAGCTTTTCTTGTCCGGAGGCATCTTCTTTGAATTTATTAACTGCCTCTTCCAATTGAATCAAAATGTGTTGAGAAGTATCAACATCAACACCTATAGCCTCAGTAATTATGTTCCGGGCATCCTCAATTATCCTGTATTCCTTATCCCTTTCCAATCTTAATTGCATCTGAGTAGCCTTTTTCTCAATAAGTTGACTAGCATACCTCATTTCTTCAATGGTAGCATTATCAAAGTCAATCTTTGGAATTACTATCTCTGTGTCCAAGTCAATGTCTTCAGGAATTTCCTTTCCAGTGATCATAAGTCTTAATGGTTGCTTTTGTTTGACTTCTGAGATGACTGGTTTGACCTTTGGAATAGACACAATAGTAGAGACAGAAGGACTAGCAGTAAAAACTGGGATGCTTGAGGTTTGAGTGCCAATAGGAGTATGTACAGGGTCAAAAATTTGAGTACTGGCCAAAAATGGTGATACACTCGGTAATATAGTATCTAAGCTCACTGTGCCTAAAGTAGATGGCGACAAAATTGTAGAACAAATTGGAGTAGTCAAAATTGGAGAACTCACAGCAATACCAACTGATGATGATGGAGTCGAGGAGGCCAACTCGGTAGATGAAGAGGGGTGCAGCTCGGTAGACGAAGAGGGATGCAGCTCGGTAGATGAAGTGGTAGTCACTTCTACTGATGATACCTGGAGCTGAGATATGGCATGTGTAGATGGTAAATCTGGTGTAGATAAACCTACTGAAGCTGACTCCAACCTTGATGATGTCACAGGTTTAGCTGGGGAGTGAGGAAGGGATGCAATAACTGTTGCTGTAATTTTTACCGTATCATCCTCCTTATCTTCCTCTTCAGCTTCTTCCTCTTTGTCTTCTTCCTCTTTCTCTTCCATCATTGCATGCAACTCTCCTGGTGTAACTGTGATGGATGGAGCGCTATCTGATTCATCACTGCTGCTGCTACTATCATCATCCTTTATTTCTACTGGGTCTACACTGGGCTTATGTAGATGATAGATGTTTTTCCACATGTTTGTAGCATCATTTACAACATGCTCTATATCTTTGATCAAAATCAAACAAGTGTGAAATCTGATCATCATTTTACCTTCATGGGTTTTCAATTCAAATTTTACCTCTGCTCCAGTGAGACTAGGCCGAAGATTCTTCAGGGATTGCTCATATATATCTTTTACCGCCTTGGTGGCTAACTCCCATCTTGACTATACTCTCTCCAGTAATTCTTTAGAGATATGAGGAGCAATCTGGTCCAAGGAGTATTTCCATTTTCCCATTTTGTTAAGTACCAATTCCTCAATCTGCATTTTCTCTGCATCAGTCCTTGTCTCAAATTTCAATGCCTAGAAATTTGCGATGCTAGTTCCTTCTTCCAATGATTTGAGCCTTTGCTTGAATGTAGGTGCAGGCTTGACCAATATAGGTTCCTGAATACCTTTTCTTGTCCTCCAAGTAAATACTATAGTAGGCTGCTTCTTGGGCTTGGTAATGATTACCTTGCCTTTCTTCTTTGTCGGTTGCTCTTCTTTTGATTCTTTTTCTCCTTCTTCTTCTCCTTCACTTTCTTTATCTTCACCTTGTCCCTCGGTGAGCATAAGAGGACCTATTGCAGTTTTCAGTTTGGCCACTTTCCTCTTACCTTTGCTGATGGCCTATGGAATTTTGATTTCCAGTTCAATTCTGGCCTTTGCTTCATCATAAGTACCAAAAATCCATTGCCTTGGGTGGAATCTGTGATTGATCTCCATTGGGATCGAGCGATTCAGCGATGGCAGGAACGAGCTTGAATGTAGGTGCCTTCCATTCCGTTCCCTTCACAAGCATTTCGAAACCCTTCTTCGCCTTGCTGCTACTAGTGCTTGTGGATGCCATTGCTGCTCGGTGAGTGAAAAGGTTTTGTAAGAATACTTTGCTAGAAAATCTCTTCAAATCGCTTGAACTCGCTTGAAAGCCTTTTTTCTGTGTAAATCTCAAATTCGCGGTGAAAAATGAGGTTGAAATCTGCCCTTTTGATGAAAAATTCACCATTAATGTTCAGTACGGAGGTAGCTGCGATTGACAGACTGTCATCCACTAGCTCGGCTTAAACTTTGCAACTTGGTGACCAAAAGAAAATAGGTTAAACCGACCTTAACTTGGTAAGAGAAGAACCAACCATGCTCGGTAAGTGCAACTTGGTGAAAGAAGCCTTATTGCACCCGAATGAGCTCGGTGAGGTCATGTACCGACCATGATCCTGATGTATCTGAAGTATTGATTTGATCATATTTTCATTCTAGGACTGCTTAGGATATTGCTTTGTAGATACAGTCCTGGTATTATCCTGATGAGTCTTAATTGGAAATGGTAGAGTCACTCACTTCTTGAGTGACCATTCCATTACTTGAATTATCTGGCTCGGTAGACTTTGGAATCCATTGCTACTTCATTTGCTTCTGAATATTGTCTACTTTGATTTTCTTCTCATCCTCGACTTTCTTTATGTTCATGCAGTTTTTAGATATATGACCAAGTTCTGTACATGTATAACATCTTACAGTGGTATCCCTTTTTCTTAGGTGATGCCTTGCACAGTTTATGCCAGTATGACCATATTCTCCACAATAATGACATCTGCACCAAGTGTTGTAGTCCCAACCAAATATTGCTTTGACAAGTTGTTCAGCTGGATTAAATGATTTGGATTTGCATTGTGATGCCTTATGACCTTGGTTTTGGCATTTGTGACATTTACCTTCAAATTTTGGTTTCTCTTTGCATTCATTGGCTTTGTGTCCATGTTGATTGCAATTGTAGCACTTTCCATTAAATTTTCCTTTTCCATTGCTCCAACATCTGTTAGATGTATGACCTAACTTACCACAGTGGCTGCAAGTAGGTCTTTGATTCTTTTGAGTACCCTATTTGGAGGATTCACCTTCTTCCTTGTATCCAAGGCCTGCTTTACCATTTTGTTTATGAAAGTTTTCTTCATTTTGCAGATTCAATTGATCCATGTCCTTTTGAGATTTTACCATTCTCTCATTGACTTGTTTTTCAGAGATTAGATCACTTTGTAAGCTTGCATTGATTTGCCTTTCAGTAATTAAGTCATTTCTCAAATTCTCATTCTCAGATCTTAGATTCATAATTTCTTCATTTGCATTAGATAATTGAGTTACAAGATTTTCAAGCTGAGAGGATTGATTATTCCTTACCTCTAAGTCTTCAGCTGCCTTGTTCCTTTGCTCCAAGATTTCGCATAGCCTGATGGACTGGATTTCTTGTTCTCTTTTGAGCTTTCTTAATTCTTCCTGCAGAGATCCATTCTTTTCTAAAAGTTCTTTGATTCCTTTGTCAACTTCATCTGAACTACTTGATGGTGAGAGATCTTCAATCTTTTCTTCAACATACTGATGGTCATTCATTTTCCTTGCAAGTTCTTTTCTTCTTTTCAAGGATTGTGAGAGATGCTCTTTTTCTTCATTGAGTTGAGCCATGGCCATTTTCAGATCTAGCTTTTCATTCTCAATAGTTTTGTTAAGTCTGAATATCTCCATTGTCCTTGATCTTTGCTCAAGCTGTGAAACTTTTATCTTGAGAACCTTATTGCTCTGATACCAATTGTTGGAAATATTCAAGATGTGACAAGTTACTGAGATGGGAGGGGTGAATCAGTAACTCTTAAAATTTCAAACAATAAAACTGCAAACTGATATATTCACCATTCATCCAAGTAACCTACTGTAATCATGAAACAAAATCATTTGCAACACTTGAACACACAGATTTGGTGACCCAGAAACCTTCCAAATAGAAAGTAAAATTGGGGTGGGGATGAAACCCACAAAGCTTTGTTACTGCAGTATGAAGTTGGTCGGTTAAGGCTTACAATGACCACTTCTGGTGATCTGCCCTGTTAGGAGCACAAAGGATTGCTAGATCCACCTTGTTAGAGGATTTACAAACATACAATAAAGTATGCACTCTGTTAGGAGATTTACAAAAGACTGTTAAGTCTACCTTGTTAAAGGATTTACAAAAACTGATTCACCTGTTAGAATGAAATAGTGGATCTGATTACAACTGATTGCTGATAAGATCCACTATGCTCTAATTCACCTTGATGTGATAGATAAAACTTTTCTGCTCCAAAACTCAACCTTGCTGAATTCCTTCACAACTCAGTACACATACTTTCGCACGCATGTATTTCTTTCACACTTTCGCATATTCATTACCATTACTATTTCCATTACAATTACTTTTCTTCTTCTTATTTCTTACTTTGAATGATACAATACATTGTATATATATACCATCCAAATAAACAATACATGCAAGGTCGGCAAAAACAACAAGTGCAAATCTCTATACAAAGTCGGCCCAAGGTAAAAAATCAAGTTCACTGAACTGACTCGGTGTCCTTCTGATACTCGGTGTCCACTGCGTTACTCGGCATCGTCA
The DNA here is from genome assembly GCA_028749045.1 of Cupressus sempervirens. Lineage (NCBI taxonomy): Eukaryota > Viridiplantae > Streptophyta > Pinopsida > Cupressales > Cupressaceae > Cupressus > Cupressus sempervirens. Next base: position 86,544,645 of record CM053784.1, on the reverse strand, counting down.
TGCACTCGGTAGAAGTGAAGGCATGGTCTATACTAAACACTTCGAGTAGTTCTGAACTCGGTAACCACTGGAGACTCGGTAGAAGAGATGTCACTTGGTGAACACTTCTATCTGAATTGTAGCTTGGTGATCAAAGGAAACACTTGATAGAACCTTGTGACTCGGTGATAGTTAGTTTCCTTGATAACCGTCTGAGCTTGGTAAAATTAATTTCCTTGATAACCTCAGGAGCTCGATTATCACAAAGTTCTTGATCAATACTAAGTACATCTTCACTCGGTAAAAACTGATTCCTTTCTTTACCTCGAACACTCAGTAAAAACTGGCTGCTTTGTTCACCTCGATCACTTGGTAAACACTGACTTCTTTGTTCACCTTGATCACTTGGTAAACACTGACTTCTTTGTTCACCTTGATCACTCGGTAAACTCTGATAACTAGGTAAAGCTTGGCTTACAAAGGAATGTCCGGTGAGAGCTTGGTAAGAATTCAGAATCCAATAAGTGTTGTAACTAATGACAAAAATGTATCATAATGCCAACAACGACATGGTGTCCACTAGAATTTGGAACTTTTCTAGCCTAAACAACTTGACATCCACTGGCCTACCAAGTGGACCCCTCTTCATGCTTGGTGGCTTTCAAAATCTTGTGTCTTATAGATATTAAGGCTATGGAGTGGTGGGACATTTAAAAACATGTAATGCACAATATAGGAGCAATATGGGATAAATACAAAAGCCTCCTATAAAGCTATAAACACATATCTATCTCTCTCTATGCCTCAACCACTTTGTCCTTTGGTAATGGACAAAGTGGAACGTCCTCAAGACCAAGTTCTTGAACACTGGCACTAGAACCTTTTTGAATTGACTTTATTGTTGATCCTTGCTTCCCTATTTAACTTCTAGACTATGTCCCAAGTAGCAGCATTTGAGTTGAAATTGACCCTCCAACACCTTATTTCCCTCAACAAAAATCTATCATTGTATCTATGTCCTCAATTATGCACTTATGAACCTTAAGCACACCATCCATAGCTATGGAGACAAGTACATCAAGTTCATCCTTTTTTGAGATCATAACAACATGAGGTGGGATGCTTGGCACTTCATCTAGAATTTTGATGCGAGACTTGGTCTCCTCACATATTTTCTTCACAAACTCTTATTTGTGACCAATTGCCCCACCAACCTTTTGACTAGTTATAAGCAATTGAAATATGCTTTCTCTAGGCTAGCCAAGCCATCTCCTCATCTTCAACAAGAAAGCATAGACAAAACTACCCTTCTGTATAGATCATTGTGGCACAAACTCATTCTGACTCCCCACTAATGTTCGAAAGAAGATTGCTTCCCCCTCAAATTCCATTACCTCACAACATTCCTTCCTTCCCTACCTAGCCCAACTATTGTTTGATCTTGAATTGAATCTACTTTCCTATATTATTTTATGGAGGGCATCTACCAGCTCTATTCTAGCTAGCCATACCATAAAACCATAAAATTATAGGGGCTAGGGGGGCATCCTCTTTTCTGAATCAACTCCTCTACTTCAAAACAACATGAATCTTCCTTTAACTTAAACTTCCCTTTGAAACACATTTAACACCAAATTCCCAACTTGTATTTGTCGTCCTTCAACTTTCTTATATGCTCAATGATCTTAGCCATTTATCTTATGAGCTCTATCCATTCACTCTAGTTTTTAGAGATTTGATCAATTTGGTCTAGCAAGAAAGCAACAATAGATAATTCTCCAACCATCTAGTGCACCTTCTCCACACTTTTCAACATTGGTGCTAAAGTTTCCCTATTTTCTTTGCCTCCCTATAAATACTACCAATATTAATTCAGCCCCTTTATGGCATGATCTTTTATTTTGTATGGAACTCCAACACACATGTATCCACTTCTTCAACAAACAACATTGCAACTCCAAATTGCTTTTACCAAATCACAACTTTTAGTGTGTCTTCCCCCTTTAAAAAAAAAAAAAGAAATACACTTTCACCACTGCTTCTCACATATTCAACTGATAGCTGCACATGAGAAAGAAATGGGGTCTATTTGACCATTCTTATTTGCAACATTTAATCACTTATGAATGGACTTTTCCTCACATGGGTATGACTAGATCCATAGACCTCATGTTCATTGGTCAGGTAGAATTATGATTCATGACCCCTATAAGCAAGATCGGGGTAGTAGATAGACATTAAGCCTCAAATTTGACCATGTGAGATTTCTTTAAAACAGGGCTTCATTGATCTACAATTGAAATTTAAAACATAAATTTGTCATCCCTCCTAACTTATTTCCATTTGTTAGCCAATGTATTCATGGACATACTTAAATGTTCACGATTCTTATACTGCAATAAGTTTGTTTCATAGAAATTTGTCCATGTTCATTTAGTAATCATAGAAACATCATCATTTGCACTTTACCACCATGAGAAAACCATTTTAAAATTCAAGGCACTCTTAGGATTCCACAAAATTACATGATCAGATTGGACCCCAAAGTGGGTCCTGCTAAAAAAATTTCATTTTCAAACCACTAATCTATCAAATTGATCTATTGAACATTTGATTCTGATAGGAATCAATCTATGTCATTGCTTCAAATTTTGAAACTCACTTTACCCTTTCTTGCCAAATGCCAATTTAATGCCAAGGTGTCTTTTGACTGGCTTTAAAAATTGACAAAAACACCTGACTAGGCTTTGAGATTAGACATGTTGAATTTTTGTTCCACATTCTTCTACCCTGTTAAATCTCATCTCATGAAAAATTCTCAATCAAAATATATTGAATGTCAAACTTGCCCTTTGAAAACTACTTGCAATAAAACATGTCAAAAGAATAAATTGCATTGTGTTTTGGCTTTGAAAATTGGGTAAATGGACACTTGGGGACATGAAAATTGGGGAATTTTTTCATGTCATAAGGAAAACATAAATATGGGATTTGGGCTCATGAAGAATAACAAGACACATTTTACAAATGGTTAAAGTGAGCTATTCAGATTTGCAAAGCTGGGAACAATGGCAGAAAAGTGTTTTTTTCTCGAATGGAATGGACTTGGGAAAGTGTGCAACTGGATTCATCAAGACTTGAAAATTGGCACACTTAAACTATTTTTATATTAAAACATAATGGTACAATCCATTTGATCTCACCTATCATAGATTTTGAGCTATAACATCATGAACAGGGGTACCAACTAATTTGCATTTTATGACAGCAATAAAACTTTATAAATTGCATTTGGAATCATGCTTGAAAATTGACCAAATGGATTCATCATAAGCTCAAAATTGAAACATATCAAGTCTCTAACCTCTAGAATGCAATTAAAAAGGAATTTTAGCATTTTAGTCAACTAGGTCAAAGTTATAATAAGTCAAACAAGGCTTCTCATAATTTAGAACAATTCACATCAGCATGACATCAATAAAAGACCAACTTTGAGGGATTCAAAACCTAGTCAAACAGATTAAAAAGGACTCAAAATCTAAAATTTAGATTTTATGGTATGGAAAAAAAAGGTCTCAAAGTGGCAAGTAATGAAACATTACTGGGTGCAAGATATTCAATTGCAAACATGGCCTCCTGTTGTTGTTTGGTAATTACGCAAAAAATGCAGAATTGGAAACTGCTCAAAATGAAACTTCACAGAATGACTCGGAATGGAAATTTATCTCTATGGAACACATAGACATACTAAATGAAAAGTGTTAGAAGCATTAAACACCTATTAGGCCTCAAAGTTCATCTGGGTACACACACATCAAAAAGCACTTATAAGGCTTGATTTTTAGGATGGTACTCAAAATTAGGGCTTCAATTTTGAGTCCCAACATTATCCATAAAACTTTCCTTTGTATTTTTTCTAGGATGTCTCTTACACTACTAGATATTTTAAATAAAGATAGAGTATAGACAAGGATTTCCTATAATGTGGCCACATTAAGTTGTTGTGTTGCATGATTGAGCACCTTACCTTTCCATCTTGCAAGCTTCTTCTACATTCTTTCCACCACAATATTCCAAAATTGGAGGGTAACCTCCTTCATAGTGAGAGGTAGAACTAGGTAGGTGTCAGGGAGGCTCTCCACCCTACAATTTATCTCCTTGATAATTTTTTGTTGCAACACCAAGCCCATGTTGAAGAAGTAAATTTTACTTTTTTGGTAATTTATATGTTTTCCTGAGACACTGGCATACTTGTTTAGAATTTTATTCTAGGCCTTAGGTTCCCTAATGGAGGACAAAGCATAGAGGAAGGTGTCATCAATGAGCTATTGTAACACCTCTAGTGGGAGAGTTGTAGCTGATTTGACCCCCATAATTTCCCTTCTAGCCACCATAGTCAGTGATGAGGCTAATTACTGCCTCTATTTTATGATAGTTTTAAACACTTTGTTGAACACTCTATTTTATTTTCATCAAGACATTTTTGAACTTATGTTTACCTAAACTAATGATTAGCCTATGGGTAGATAGTATGTCATCTTTTGCCAATATTATATATATGATGTTGTATTTCATATAACCATTAGAATGTGTGTTCTTATATTTGAGTTTAATTTGATAATGCTTATTTGAAAATATCTTTGAATTATAAATAACCTATTAGCAATGAAGTTGAAGATGATTGGAAGAATTCAAAGATGAATATTGAAGACAACCAATAGCATTCAAGGAGAAAAGACATTGAGGTTTAGCCATGGTGGAAAAATTATAACAGTACCAAAGGACATCGCTACAAATATGGAGGATCTATTAAGACTTACTACATTCTCTGCATTTATTATTATGTCAAAGTGGTTGTCTAGACTTTATTATTCCCACCTTGAGCTGTTATCTTTCCTTCTTTTTCTCCTTTAGATTTATAGCTAGTTTGTTTTCTTTTCTATTTCAAAATAAGTGTCGATCTTCTATTTATAGAGTTTGGACCAATTATGTTAGGGGTTAGAAGAAGAATAAAATTAATGAAAACAAACTGTTAACTCTTGTAGTGAATTATTTTTACAGTTATATGTATTGTTCCCATGTAATGAATTTTTGTGATGTAATGAAATAGTTTTTGGCTTTTATCCTATGTTAGTAGATTAGCAAAAGCCAACCAAGGGGGCCCACTTGGGAGGTGGATTAGATTAGAGTAGTATAAATTTATTTTCAAGCATTTCTAGTATTGTAGGTAGAAGTTATAAGTTCCTTCTTGTAGCATCATACTTTGTAAATGTTCTTGTGGCATCTATAAGAACAATTATAGTAGATGAACTGAGTTGGAATATATGTTAGCATTTCTAGTATTCATTTTAGTAAAGAGTTAAGTGTGTTAGTTTCCTATAGCACTAGTGTGGGTTCTTTTCCTTTCATTTTACTTTCTTCTAGCATAAGCATAATGACTCATTAAGAGACCTAGTGCACATACTAGGCCGACCATTTCAAGTATACATCTCTTGGTTGACAAGATTAAATGCATTTGATAGTGAGAAAAACAATCCTTAGATTGAATACACTATTCCTAAGCATGGCCTTGAGCATGATTATTATACACCTATTGTGAGGTGGACCATTTTTGGTGTCATTTTTGGGGATGGTGTCAAGCTAGGAACATTCTTGAGTCATAGTTCTTTGATAAAGTTTTTAGAAATTTCTATTTTTAAAGCTTTCTTCACCAATGTGAAGAAGTCAATTGCATGCATTGAAGAGGAAGACACTGAGATGAATATGGTAGAATTATTCCATGGGAGTCTGTTAATTTGAATGAAGAAATTGAAGAAGAAGTTGAGTTTCCTTTTGAAGATGCAAGTCTTGTTTTTCCTATAGAATCATCCTCAAGAGTAGAACCTATACATCAAGTGGTCTTTAACCTTTTACTAAAATTTTGGTCAATTTCCTTGATAATATTGCTTTAAATCCATTAGTTGTTAATAATCCAATACCCAATGTTCCTTTTCAATAGCATCCTCATAATATAATACCTCCAGTAATGGCACAACCTACTTTTCCATTTCCTTTCCCAAGCCTCATAAATACTGATAATCTCAAGAATATACCTATAGCTGCTCTTCCAAAGTTCTATGGCCTTGCAATCGAAGACCTTGATACTTTCTTGTTTGAATTTGGAATACTCTATCATAGTTTTGACTACAACACTGATGCCCATAAGCTCAAATTATTTCTAGCAACATTGAAAGAGATAGCTCTACAATGGTTCATGGGCTTAGGAGCTAATGCAACAAGAACTTGGGATGAAATGCAAACTCTATTTCTAGATAAATATAAAGACTATTGCAAAGCATTTGGTTCAAGGGGAGATGATGTCTTCAAGATATCGCAAAAGGAGGAAGAAACATTGGAAGACTATGTTTCATGTTTCTTGCATACACTATAGAAGAATCCTTAGCATCTATTGTCTGAGGATTCACAAAAGCTAGTCTTTCTGAGAGGTGTGAATGATAACTATCTAGAAGCACTCAACCTAGTGGCTAGTGGTGATGTATATCAAGCTTCTTGGGATGACCTCAAGAAGATCAATAAAAGCTATTCAAGGTCAACTATGAAGAAAGGTCAAGGACCTCATTCCATAGTCATTAAAGGAATTAGCCAATGTATTTCAAAGCTCAAGATATCTAACCTATTGTCAGATTTCAAGAAAGACATCATAAATGATGTCACTACACATCTCAACATAATGACTGCAAAGAAGAAGTATGTAGAAGATGAATTACAACTAGCTGAATATTATTTTCATTGTCAGAAGCGAAAGAAGGATTGCCAATGCAAATTGGTTTCAAGTATGGAGAACCAACATCTTCCAACTGAGTACCTCAAGATAGATGGAGATGATGAGCAAGTATTTTTTGTCACTCAATGTCGGCCATGGGCCCAACATCAAGGTATACCTCAAGACCCTTTGCAAAATTCAAATTTATATGGTAATCAATGGAAAACCCATAATCCCCAAGGTCCTCCACAATATTATCAACCTAATTAGAATAATGCTAGGAAAAATAATCCACAACAGCCCTAATGGCCTCAGAATTCCCAACCATCCTAGCCCAACCAATAGAATAACCAATGGTAGAACCAATAGAACTACTAGAAAAACTAGTACAACCAATGGCAACCACCCCAAGGGAATTGGAAATGTACAAACCAATGGAGGGGACCTCAATAGTGGCCTAACCAAAATACCTGTACTCCACAATTACCACCCCCAGTTCAACAACCTGCTCTAATGCCACCACTTGCAAATCTTGGACCTCAAAAGAAAACATAGTTACCTACACAACCTTGGCCAAATCCAAATAGCCAACAACCACAACTACCCATGTATATTGTTGATGCTCAACAATATCTTGCTTATGCTCTAAGTGTTGTGGATATACATTTGAGATTTGGTACAACTTTACCAATGCCTAAAATACCTCTTATAACTGAAATAGTAGATACTCCTACAATATTAGAACCTCCAGTCTCTAAAGAGATTGACCCTACCAATGTCACTATCTCAACCCAAGTTCAACCAATAATGAAACCTACTTTTCTAGAAAAGCTTATATGAAATAAACTTGTACAAACAAAGGAACAACCTTTTGATATTATTGATCAACTAAAGAACATGCATGTCCAAATACCCCTGTTCCAAGCTATTAAAAATGTTCCAATCTATGGAAAAGCCATTAGAGGTGCCTTCCTGAAGAAGCTTGGAAGGAAGAAAAAGGACCTCACCATAGTCCATGTTGTGGGACAATTGGCTTACATTATGTTAGGAAAATTAATCACCCCAAAATATTTTGATCCAGGTAGTCTAGTTGTGGATGTGAGTATAAATGGTTAGTTTGTTAAAAATGCTTTAATAGGTCTTGGTGCTACTATAAATATCATGACCAAGGACACTATGAAGATGTTGAAAATAGAAATATTAAGGGCTACTGCAACAATTCTTGAACTTGCAAATAGTTTTATTGTCACCCTTGATGGGATGATAGAAAACATAGCTATAACCTTAGACTCTCTACAGTGTCCTACAAACTTCATGATTTTGTCTCCCAAAGTTAATCTATCTAGTTACCTTGTCATCCTAGGTCGACCATGGTTAGCTACACCTAATGAAAATATAAGTTGTAGGTCAGGGAATATCACCATATCTAATGGCCAAGCGACAAAGAAGTTTGATTTATATCCTCCAGCACAACCATTACTAGATTTGAGCACATCTGTTTGGCCAGATTTAGGGGATGAAGAAGAGTTGAATTCTATAGCATAGTTCATGATGTTACATAGACAATCCTTTCTAAAGCTATAGGAGGAAGATTCATTGCTTCGGTGTATTCTTACTAATAGTTGTGTGGTAGAAAAAGATGTATCTAAAAGTTTTGTGTTGGAATTAATCACATATATGTAATGAGAATTGTACTCTCCTCAAAGAACCTAACATTCTTCATCCACTCTTACTGTGTGACTTAGAAGCAAGTCCAATATTTGAAGTTGCTATGATAGAGTCTACCACTACTATTGCGTTGTCCATAGGTCATAATCTCCATGTCAACCCCAAATTAACATCCACACAAATGGAATAGCTAACAAAGTTGCTTCAAAAGTACAAAAAGACTTTTTCATTAAACTATGGTGATATGAAAGAGTTGAGTCCTACATTGTGTACCCATAAGATATACATTAATGAAGGGTGTCTACCACTCTGTCAACCCCAAAGAAGGATAAATCCAAGCCTTAGAGAAATAGTTAAAATTGAATTACAAAAATTTCTTGATGTTGGTTTTATTTATTTTATATCTAATAGTAGATGGGTGCCACCTCTGGTCATAGATCCCAAAAAGTGAGGAAAATGGAGAGTTTGTGTAGATTATAGAGAATTGAACAAGACCACCAAAAAGGATCACTTTCCTTTATCATTTATAGATCAAGTTCTAGACACTTGAGCTGGAAAGAAGTATTTATCTTTTCTAGATGGTTATAATGGTTATAATCAAATCATTATTGCTCCTAAAGACCAAGACAAAACCACATTCACATGCCCATGGGGTACTTTTGCATACTCTATTTTGCCATTTGGTCTATGTAATGCTCCTGCAATATTCCAAAGAGCTATTATTAGCATCTTTGTTGATATATCACATGATTGTATGGAAATATATATGGATGATTTCACAACATTTGGAGTCACCTTTGAGGAAGCAATGATGAATCTTGAAAAAATTTTGGTAAGGTGTCAAGAACATAGTTTGGCACTTGATAGTGAAAAATGTTTCATGCTCATGCAAGAAGGTGTGGTACTTGGTCATTTCATATCAACTATTGGAATTCAAGTGGATCCAACTACGATAGAGGTAATTCAAACATTTCCCATACCTACAAAATTGAAAGATGTAAGATCTTTTCTAGGTCATGCTAGATATTATAGATGTTTCATAAGAGATTTCAGAAAAATAGCTAATCCCTTGTATAAATTACTCACAAAGGAAGTTAAATTCAATTGGACATCTACATTTAATGAACCTTCCCATAGCTTAATAAACTTCTCACTACAGCCCCATTTTTACAAGGCCTTGATTGGAATTTCCTTTTTCATATGTGTGTGTGTGTGTGTGTGTGTGTGTGTGTGTGTGTGTGTGTGTGTGTGTGTGTGTGTGTGTGTGAAAAAGGAAATTCCAATCAAGGCCTTGTAAAAATGGGGCTATATATATATATATATATATATATATATATATATATATATATATATATATATATATATATATATATATAGCCCCATTTTTACAAGGCCTTGATTGGAATTTCCTTTTACATACATACATACATACATACATACATACATACATACATATATATATATATATATATATATATATATATATATATATATGCTTCTGACTATGCCATAGGTGCAATTTTAGGACAACAATCTCAAAATCTTGAAAATGTAATATATTATATTAGCAAGAGCATTCATCAACTAGAATTAAACTACATAGTGACTAAAAATGAACTATTAGCAGTAGTTTATGCCTTGAAAAAATTTTGGCATTACATAACTAGCTATCCCATTTTTGTTCATACTGATCATCTAGCAATTAAATATCTCATGAAAAAACCTACTATAATAGGCAGGTTAGCAAGATGGTTACTATTGTTGTAATAATTTGATATAACTATCATTGATAAGCCTAGAAGAGCTAATGTGGTAGCTAATTATTTATCAAGAATCTATCATGATGAGAATGGCATTACTTTGGTAGATGATGCATTTCTAGATGAGCATTTATTTCATATTATTGTTCAAACTCCATGGTATGTAGATATTATTAACTATATTGTAGCTAATAAAATGCTAGAACATTTTTCTTACAAGGAAAAGAAGCTACTTGTAGAGAAAAGTTCCCATTTCTCTTGGATAGATAATCTTTTGTTTAACATTTCACCTGATCAAGTTATGAGAAGATGTGTAAGAGAGGATGAGACATATGACATTCTACATGTATGTCATAATGAACCATGTGGAGGGAACTTTGCAAAAAAATAATAGCCTTGAAAATCTTGACAATTGGTTACTATTGGCCTACACTTCACAAAGATGCAACCAACTATACACAGAAGTGTGATAAGTGTCAAAGGATGGGCCTATTGGAAATGTGATTGAAAAGCTCATTGTTGTTGAAGATCAAAGAGGGAGATTGTTGTAAAAGAATGTTTTCAATGATTGTTTTTCCATTGATATCAACCCTGCTATTTGTAGGGATGATATTTTCTTATAAGATCCAAGCACTATCACTTAGTTGATTGATGAAGAGGATTTGATCAACAAGATGTAACAAGAGAACCTAAGGAAAAGGTTGAGTTATGATGTTCTAATGAAGTGCAAGGATTAGTTAAGATAATGGTTAAGAAATGCATTGATTACATACTCAAAGATACAGAGGTTAGTCACACTTAGATATATTGGAAGAAGGAGTTGTAACAAGGTTGACTGTAAAGCCTTAACTAAGATCATCAATAGATGTCAAGCAAGTTAGTTGAAGTTGAGCAAATTCTTAGTAGAAGCTGAGTAATGGACATTTCTAGTCTATTCTGAGTGATCTTCAAGTGTCAAGTGAAGATCAAGCACCAAGCATCAAAAAAAATTTAGTAGGTACTAAGTGATATTCAAGTGTCGAGCATCAGGAAAAACATAGTTGATGCTAAGTAACACAGTATGTGTCAACCACTAGTATTTCAATAGTTTTGAGTTGCTGCATTATTTTAAAAAATGAATATTTGCCAAATCTAAGCTGACTTAGGGGTTGCATTGAATTTTGTAAATGAGTTGGGGGATAAGGATGATGAGTTGGTGGCATAGAATCCTATGTAAATCATTTTTTTGGGTGAATTCTAAAGGATTATTCAAGAATTTTCTAGAGAAAATAGAATATGGGTTAGATGTAATGAATCCTACCTAATCCATGTGAATTGAAATTGAAAAATGGTACAATTGAGAAGGAAAAAGAACTCCAAGACTTTTATTTAAGGAGTCATAGACCAAGAAGTAGAGAGCTGCTGATATTGTTGCTACTGAAGTGCCAAATCTGTAAAGTCGTTGAAAGGGTGTCAAGAAGGAGACATCTAGGAGAAGTAAGAGCACAGAGGCTCTACTTCTACAAGTGGCCATGAAGAGATGATTGCACTAGTACATTGAGTATAGAGACTCAAGGAGACAAAGCTTGAAAGATAAGGCAAGCTGTTAAGAGTTGCAAAGATAGAAGGACATGCAAGGGTATGAGCAGAGAAGTGATCTGAGATCTACAAGATAAGTTGTATGTTGTAGTCAAGTGAAGATTTTCTAATACTCTCCAGCAATTGTATTAGATATAAAAATCTTATGGACTTAGGTTAGCCTAACATCCATTTGTAAATCCTTTAATAGGGTGGCATTCCAAGTGAATGTTCTAAAGTCCTTTAACCAGGCCCACTTCTAATAGGGTGGTTAAATCCTCTAACAAGGTCACATTTAATAGTGTGTTGTAAGAATTTAATAGGGCAGGCCTTTCATAGGGCATTACTTCATAAGGGTGAAAATTGAGTAGCATGTTACTAGTGGTTTTTCCCAAATTGGGCTTCCACGTAAATCACTATGTCATGTGTTTATTTCTTATGTGTTATGCTTGCATGTTGATTTATAGTAACTTGCTAATTAGATAAGTTAAAGTTTGGGTGAATGAATGGTTGAATGGATTCACTATACTTAGTGAAAAAGATCGAAAGGGACATTTGGACCTTGAATAACTGATTCACACCCCCCCCCCCCCTCTTTGTTATTCTAAAGAAATTCCAAAAATTGGTATCAGAGCCATCTGCTGATTTAGTTTCAAGGTACTAGAGGCAGGAAGATCAAGATGTCCAAGAGAGAAGTTCCCAAGCTCAACAAAGACAACTTTACTACATGGAAAAGTTTGATGAAATTGTACCTTGGATCAATAGGTTACTATGCACAAACCTCAATTGAAATAGAGCATTTAACTCCAATAGGACCCCTCACTGCAGATGACTTAAACAAAAAGAAGGAGCATAACCAAGAAATGTTAGAAATTGCATCTACACTTAGCTATACTAAATATGATTATGTCAAGACTATGATACTGCATTCAAAATGTGGAAAACCTTATCAAAAATTTATGGAAGTGATCAAAATGTCCAAAGAGAAAAGAGAGAAAGCCTAAGAGGGAAGTTTGATGACATGAAGATGGAGGAAGGTGAAAATGTTGTTTAGTATGTTGCAAGAATAAAAGAAGTGGTGAGTGCAATAAGAAATCTAGGTGGAAAACTAGAAGAAGAAACATCTATCAAAAAATACTTAAGAACTCTGCTTTCTATCTATGCTATAAGAATTTTAGCTATCCAAGAGCTAAGGTGTGTACAAGGGAACACACTAACCTTTGAAGGAATAGTTGGAAGACTGACTACATTTGAGCTATCCAATTTTGACAACTATAGACATGAGAACCTTGAATCTACTTTCAAGGCCAAGATGACAATGAAAGACATTGTGGAGGACACATCAAGAAAAATGAGAAGAAAAGGAAAACATGCATCTAGTGATAGCAACATAGATGAGGAAGATGTGGAACAATTAGAAGCACTACTGGCCAGCAGATTCCATAGAGGTAAAGGAAAATTCAAAGGTAAACTCCCTATCATATGTTTCAATTGCAATGAAGTAGGTCATATAGTCACAACATGACCATAGAAGAAAAACTATAAAGAAGGAAACAAGTTCAGGAACAAAATAGAAGATGACAGAAAAGATTACAAAGAAAAAGGAAAAAGATGCTACATTGTTGAAGAGGATTTTAACAAAAATGATGATGAAGTAGTCTATGTAGCCATGAAAGATGAATCAGACAAAGATGAAGATGAAGCAACAACATTAGTTACCTATGTGAATAGGAATGATAAGTGGATCATAGATAGTGGATACTCACACCACATGACAGGAGATAAAAGTAAGTTCATTACCTTTACTCAATATGATGGAAATAGTGTTAGATTTGGTAATGATGCCCCATATCAAATCAAAGGAAAAGGCTCTATCAAACTTATAGAGAAAATTTCATGTGATAATGCATACTATGTTGAAGGATTGAGCTACAACTTGTTGAGTGTATCTCAGTTAGGCAATGTAGATTGCAAAGTTGAATTTGGAAACAAAATTGCCAAGATCTATGATACTGATGGAAACTTGATAGGAAAAGGTGAAAAAAATAGAAGTAATCTATTTTATCTTTATATGGAAGATGCAACATGTCTTATTGTTAGACTTAATGATGTGTGGTTGTGGCATAAAAGGTTGTGTCATGTTAACTTTGATGATCTAATCAGCATTAGCAAGAAAAAGAAAGTCAAAGGATTGCCCAAGTTGAAGAAACTTGAAAACACAATGTGTAAACAATGTCAACTAGGGAAGATGACTATGTCTAGTTTCAAAAGAAAAACATACACTTCCAAAGATGTACTAGAGTTAGTTCATGCAAACTTATGTAGCCCAATAGAAGTGCAAAGCTACGTAAGAGACAGATACATAATGCTATTTGGTGATGATTATTCTAGGATGATGACTGTTATGTTCTTAAAGAAAAAATATGATGCATTTCAAATGTTCAAGTGGTATTTGGCTAGAGTTGAGAAGGAAATAGGAAAGAACCTGAAATGCCTAAGGTAAAACAGAGGAGGTGTGTTCACATCAAGAGAATTTGAAGTGTTTTGCAATGACAAAGGTATCAAAAGGTAAACATCAGCACCAAGGAATCCACCACAAAATGGTATTTCTGAAAGGAGGAATAGGTCAGTGATTGACTGTGCTAGAACCTTAATGATGGAGAAAAAGGTTGCACTAAAATACTAGAGAAAAGTTGTAAGTACTGCAATCTACACACTGAATAGAGTTCAAGTCAAGAAAGGTACAAATGCAACACCCTTTAAATTTTGGTATGGTCATTCACCTAATGTTAAGCATTTCAAAGTATTTGGTTGCAAATGCTATATTCTAAAAGACATTAGAAATGCCAAGTTTGATGCAAAAAGTGATGAAGGAATATTTCTTGGATATTCCACTAGAAGTAAGGCATATAAGTGTTTGAATACAAACACTAACAAAATTGTGGAGAGTGAAAATGTAAATTTTAATGAGCATGCAGAAGTTCAAGTTGACGAGTCAAAGAAAACAAAGGATTATAGATCCTTTGTATACTTCTATGGAGGAATGATAGCTGAAGACAATGCTGAAAATCAAGTTGAAAATCAGCAACAAACTTTAGTATCTGTTGAGTCTCAACCAATGAAAGTTGAGTTACATTCAGAAGTTGAGTTGTAGAATGTAGAAAATGCACATTCTAGTTTTTAGAATAGTATGCAAGAAAGAAATAATGAAATGGCAGATGAAGAACAATAAAATGAATCTGAAGCTAAAGGATCAAACATGGAAAGAAGGAATAAACCCAGATTAGCCAAGTATGTGAGAAGACATCACCTTGTCGATCAAATCATTGGTGACAAGGATGCCAAACCCATGACAAGGAATAGATTGAGGAATGAATCATGTCTACTAAGTAAGGTTGAACCCAAATCAATCAAAGATGCTCTACAAGATGATGACTGGTATAAGGCAATGAAAGAAGAGATAGATTAGATTGAGAAGAACAAAACTTGGTCTCTAGTTCCCAGAACAGCTGATAAGAATGTGATTGGAATCAAATGGGTGTTTAGAAACAAACTTGATGAAAATGGTGAAATAACAAGAGACAAAGCCAAATTAGTTTGCAAAAGTTGTGCACAAGAAGAAGGACTTGATTATGGAGAGACATTTTCCATTGTTGCAAGAATGGAAGGAGTAAGAATATTACTTTCATATGCTACATACAAAGGTTTCAAATTCTACCAGATGGATGTGAAGCTTGTTTTTTTGAATGATATAATGGAAGAGGAAGTCCGCATAGAACAACTAGAGGGATTTGTTGAACATGGTTTGCAAGCTACACAAAGCACTTTATGGACTGACGCAAGTGCCAAGAGCATGGTATGAGAGGTTGCATAAATATCTTGTGGAGATAGGATTTGATAGAACAAATGACAAAAACAATTTGTACATCAAAGCTGAAGAAGGTAAAGACATTTTAATTTCCAAAATCTTTGTTGATGACATAATATTTGGAGGAAAATATTTTTTATGCAAATATCTTTCCAATCAAATGAAGCATGAATTTGAGATGTCAATGTTTGGAGAAATCAAATTCTTTGTTGGATTACAAGTAAATCAATTGAAGCATGGCATATTTGTGACTCAATCCAAATACATCAAGGAAGTACTCAAAACATTTGGGCTAGAAGACTCAAAACTAGTTAGCACACCAATGGCAACTGGACATAAGCTATCCAAGAATGATGAATCTACTAAAGTAAATCAAATATTGTATAGTTCAATGATTGGAAAGCTACAATATGTTGTACATAGTAGACCAGACATTGCATTGGTTGTTGGAATAGTGGCTAGATTTTCTACAAACCCAAGAGAAAATCACCTAATGACAGTGAAAAGAATACTAAGATATCTAAAAGGAACTGATGAGTTTTTCTTATACTACAAGAGGAATGAGAAGTTCAAACTGAAAGCTTTCACTGATGTAGATTGGGGAGGTAACATTGATGATAGAAAAAGTACTAGTGGAGGAGCACTTTTCTTAGGAAAAAGGTTGATTACATGGAGAAAAAAAAAAAAAAAAAGTTGCACCTCACAGTCTACTGCTGAAGCTAAATATGTGGTAGCTACTATAAAATGCACTAATATTGTATGGATCAAAAATTTGCTACAAGGTATGGAGGAAGAGATAATTGAGCCGGTGATACTCTATTATGATAATACAAGTTCTATTAACATATCAAAAAACCCCATAATGCATGCTAAAACTAAGCATATTACAATCAAATATCACTATGTAAGAGAGTGAGTAGAAGACAAACAAGTAAAGATGGAATATGTTAGATCAAAGGAACAGATTGCTAATATCTTCACAAATGCACTACCTAAAGATGCTTTTGAGTATCTTAGAGGTAAGTTAGAGGTAATACCCCTAGCTAAGGCTACTTTAAAAAAAAGCAAGAATTTCCTACATCAAATGAGCTAAATGTTGAAGATTTAACACATTGATGCAGAGGATGTTTACTTTGGGATCCATGCCTAAAGTAGTAGAAGTGTTGAAACTTCAAATTAGTGACTAACAAGGTGACAAAGGGAGATATTAAATGAACCTATAAGCGCTACACCTACATATTAAGATGTTAATATGTCTTTGGCATTGTTGTCAAAGAGGGAGAAGTGAACAACTAATCAACATCTATTGAAGATAAAAGATCAAAGAAGTAGAGGGAGATTTTAAAGGTTGATCAGAATAGCAAAAGATGAATAACACAGAGGGAGAAAGATAAAGATAAAGGATACAACAGAAAAAAGAGAGATGTGAAATGAATCAATTAGAATAGTAGTAGGAGATCTATTTAATTTTTGGCATTTGACTTACTATTATAACCTAGTTAGTTTGTGGTTGAATTGTTTAGTCTGATGGTTGATCAATTTGGTTTTCCATCAATGCCAAAGAGGGAGATTGTTGGAAATTTGATTGAAAAGCTCATTGTTGTTGAAGATCAAAGAGGGAGATTGTTGTAAAAGAATTTTTTCAATCATTTTTTTGACATTGATGTAAAACTTGCTATTTGTAGGGATGATATCTACTTATAAGATCCAAGAACTATCACTTAGTTGATTGATGAAGAGGATTTGATCAACAAGATGTAACAAGAGCACCTAAGGGAAAGGTTGAGTTATGATGTTGTAATGAAGTGCAAGGATCGGTTAAGACAATGGTTAAGAAATGAATTGATGACATACTCAAAGATACAAAGGTTGGTCACACTTAAATACATTGGAAGAAGGAGTTGTAACAAGGTTGACTACAAATCCTTAACTAAGATCATCAGTAGATGTTGAGAAATTTAGTTGAAGCCAAGAAAATTATTAGTAGAAGCTGAGTAATGGAAATTTCTAGTGTGTGTTGAGTGATCTTCAAGTGTCTAGTGAAGATCAAGTGCCAAGCATTAGAAAATTTTTAGTAGGTGCTGAGTGACCTTCAGGTGCCGAGCATCGGGAAAAACATAGTCGATGTTCAGTAACATAGTATATGTCAAGCACAAATATTTCAATAGTACCAAGCTACTACATTCTTTCAAATGATGAAGATTCACCAAATTTAAGCTGACTTAGTAGTTGCATTAAATTTTGTAAACAATTTGGAGGATAAGGATGATGAGTTGGTAGCACAGAATCCTATGTAAATCATTTTTGGGTGAATTCTAAAGGATTATTCAAGAAGTTTCTAGAGGAAATAGAATATGGGTTAGATGCAATGAATCCTAGCTAATCCATGTGAATTGAAATTGAAAAATGGAAGAATCAAGTGGGAAAAAAAACTCCTAGACTTCTATTTAAGGATTCATAGACCAAGAAGTAGAGAGCTACAGATACTATTGTTGCTGAAGTGCCAAATCTATGAAGTGGTTGAAAGGGTGTCAAGAAGGAGACATCTAGGAGAAGGAAGAGCATAGAGGTTCTACTTCTACAAGTTTTCATGAAGAGATGATTGCACTAGTACATTGAGTATAGAGACTTAAGGAGACAAAGCTTGAAAGATAAGGCAAGTTGTTAAGAGTTGGAGAGATAGAAGGCCATGCAAGGGTATGAGCTGATAAGTGATCTAAGATCTACAAGATAAGTTGTATGTTGTAGTCAGGTCAAGATTTTCTAATACTCTCTAGCAATTGTATGAGATCTAAAAATCCTATGGACTTAGGTTGGCCTAATAGCCATTTGTAAATCCTTTAACAAGATGGCATTCCAAGTGAATGTTCCAAAGTCCTTTAACCAAGCCCACTTCCAATAGGGTGGTTAAATCCTCTAACAAGGTCACATTTAATAGTGTTTTGTAAGCCTTTAATAGGGTAGGCCTTTCATAGGGAATCACTTCAAAAGGATGAAAATTGAGTAGCATGCTACTCATGGTTTTTCCCAAATTGGGTTTCCATGTAAATCATTGTGTCATGTGTTGATTTCTTATGTGATATGCTTGCATGTTGATTTATAGTAACTTGCTAAGTAGATAAGTTAAAGTTTGGGTGAATGAGTGGTTTAATGGATTCACTACACTTAGTGAAAAAGTTGGAAAGGGACATTTGGACCTTGAATAACTAATTCACCCCCCACCCCACCCCCCCACTCTCAGTTATTCTAAAGCAATTCTAACAGGGCCAACCAGCAAGAATAGATGAAAAGCCTCTTAACCCATAGATGGCGTTAACACCATTCGACAAATGGTGCATGGAATTCATTGGTCCAATTGGTCCTCCATCCAATGGAAAATCATATATCTGTGTGTGCACTGATTACCAAACAAAATGGTTTGAAGTCAAAGCCATGAAGCATGCTCATGATCACAAAGTTGTAGAATTTTTGTATGAAATTTTTTTTACTCACTATGGTGTACTAAAAGAACTAGTCACTGACCAAGGTGCACAATTTAGTTCTAATATAATCTAAGAACTAATGAAACAATATAACATCAGGCACCAAAAATCAAGTTCTTATCACCCTCAAGCTAATGGGCAAGTAGAAGTCATCACAAATTGGGAGATAGAGAACATCCTAACAAAAACAATTCATTTGCACCATAGGGATTGGAATAGTATATTACCAGAAGCTGTTTGGGCTTACAAAACAACATGGAAGACTACTACAGGGTTCACACCATTTGAGCTCCTATATGGGAAAGTAGCAATGCTCCCCATTGAATTTGAACATAAAAATTTAAGGACTGCATTGGAGTTGGACATTGAACTTCCTCTAGCATAGAGAGAACATCTTCTACATCTTAAGTCTTTGGATAAAATGCACAAAGCTACTTTGGAATGCACTAAAATTATATAGAAGCAATGCAAAAAATGGCATGATTCCCACATTAGCAATAAATAATTTCAAGTTGGTGACTAGGCACTATTGTATGATTCCAAATTTAAAGATATGTTAGGCAAGCTATAGACAAGATGGCTAGGTCCATATGAAATTAATCATATCTTTGAAAATGGAGTTGTCCAATTAACTACCATTGATCTAGTGCCTTTTAAATTATTAGTCAATGGTCACAGACTCAAGTTATATAAATGGCCCAAACAAAAGAGGACTTGTTGTAGCAGTTTCAATGGCCAAATTAAAATATAAACCAGGTAACTCTTCTTGCAACAAAAGAACCTAATTTCTTAACCTTCTACTTGCAGTTCTTCAACAATAATTTCTTTATGCATGCCCATAATAAAAACATTATGCCCACATAAAGTTCCAAATTTCTTCGTTCACTTTCTTATTTCTTCTTTATCCACCTCATCTCATTTCTTTACCTTCCATCCACCCACCTTCCACGTCATCATTTTCTAATGCTTTCAATAAACACTACAAGTTTTTTGATGGATGTTGTCACTGCTAATGTATCTTCCACCACCTTTTGTTATGTGTGATGATCAATTAGCAAATATAGGATTTTCAAATAATTTTTCATTTATAGTATGTAGATTCTATTTTTGATATCTAATACTACATTTTTTTATATTATGGCAGCATTATGCCAGTTCCATACCCTGTACTAAGTTTGACAAGTATGGACACTTGTAAATATTTCGTAAGGGGTAGGGAAGGTTACTAAAACCCAATGACATTCCTATTTATTCGTAAAGATTTTTTTTTCAAATCTTCATATTTCCTTTATTGATGGAATTCAATTGTCATAAGTACACACGTGTCTAAGTTTCATAACCCTTATTCTTGAATGATTCCTTATTGTTAGGTTGTGATGTGACCTATATTTAAATTTTAAGTGATCTAAATCCCATTTTTGGATATTTTCACACACATCCATGATTTACTCTCATTAAAGCCATATTATTGCTCATAAAAAATTGTTATGACATTAATTACCTTTCAAATGAAATTTGAAATGGGTCTATAAAACAACAACAAAAGAAGCCTAAATTCACAAGGGGGAAATAGTAAAAGCAATGAAAATAGTGAAAGTGTTAAGCAGAAATGGAAGGACAATTGCAGTGACAAAAGCTAGTGGAGCATACCATTTTTCTCTTATATGTAGAGGTAGTGAGGAGATTTAATGTGTGTGGCCGGTTAGGGTGTTTTGTAAGTTTAACTGCATTTGATGAAGAAGCAACCACAAAATTCACAAGGATGTTTGATGAAGGATAAGCTTATGTATAGGGTTTAATAATGGTTGCTACATAGGAGAAAATAGTAGAAGTAACTAGGTTACTAGAAATAGGAGAACATTATCCTAATACGCATGATGCAAGGTCATCCAGAGCTCGGTTTGTCATGCCAACTAATCCTCAATTAGATATTACCAAGTAAGGTTGCAAAAGAATATCTCTTTTGCTGCCATACAATGAGTTAGCCATGCAAACTATTAGGTACCTCACATGTGAAGGAAGATTTTCATATTTACATGCACATCATTTTAAATTTATCAATTGTATAAGGCATAATCATCGAGTATATGTTCCCAATTTCTTGTACAATATGCTATGTATTAGTGTTGAAGAAAACCAAAAGGGAAAGGAAAATTCCATCACCCATCAAGCCCTAATTAAATTACTCATAGAAAGATCACTTAGGGATGTTTCTCCCATGTCATGGGAAAAATTTATCCAAGCTAAAACCCTAAAACCCCAGGCTACCCTTAATGAATAGCCCAGTGAGGAGAATGTAGTTCCCACTAATGAACCTACTGAGAAAAGAACTCAAGATGCGGAAGCTGATAATGTACAAGAAAATGTACAAGAGAATGTACAATAAACTATGCCTTTACCTATTCAAGAAACTCAGAAACCTAACTCTAGTCAAGCAAAGAGAAAACAAAAATTGCAAGAAGAGATCTCTACTCCGATAAAAGAAAAGCCAAACCTTATAGTCATGAGATGAAAGAGAACTAAGATGGATCCTGTAGTAGAGACACCAAAAGGAAGAAGTAGGAAGAAGGTTGTGATACTAGAAGAAACCCCTATAATAAGAAGTCCTAGAATGAGAGGAAAAATTTCTAAAGAATCCACTTCATCCAAGCCATCTACTAAATAATCCATAGTACAAATTATTCCTGATAACTCTCCTCCTCACCCTAAAATTTCAAACATTCCTGAAAACCTTAATGAGGAATTTTAGGGTTTAAGTCAATGAAAATCAAAATGATACCTCAATAGGTCAACCAAGTACTTGAAGCTATAAAGATAAAATAGTTCCTGAGCAAGTTTATCCAAATATTAGCCTAGTTCCCCATAAATCAACATGACTTATTGATTTTTTAGAATAGTTATGGAGAGAATAGAGAAAGAGGAAAAGAAAATATGAAGAGGATAGTGGTTCCATTACCCTACAAAAACTCCTTTTCTAGTTGTTTAAACAACATATGTTTGTTGTAGTCTTATGGGAAGAAGAGAGGAAGAGAATGAAGAAAGACATAGTGTCTCTAGGTGCAAAAATTATATATTTGAAAGAGCAATTAGAAAATCAAAAACAAAGGATGGATCATGCCCTCAGATTGGTTGATCAAGCACTTGCTTGCAAACCACCACCATGGATTTATGCTCTATGTTTAAAGGAACAATTTCTTTTATTCTAACTTATGCTAACCCTTAAGAATATAAATGCAAAACTCAAATCAGCCCAAGAATTCTATGGTTTATACCAAACTCTCCTATCCTAGTAGCATATTTTTCTCTATGAATTATATGTGCACAATTTTATTATCCCATCAGAAACCCAATGGAATCCTTTACTCTATATACGGGATATACATCTGATGGCTTTGATGTCCTAGATGTATAATGAAGCAAACTATGATAGGCAACTGAATAATTACAGAGATGAGAAAAGAAAAGAGTCCTTACTATTAAGAGCTAAGAGTAGTAAACTAGAAGAAGTTCTTAGGGACTGGTTTAGATTAACTTATGGGGATAAGAACAAGGGAGTAAGGGATAGAATATTCATTGCTAGAACCAAGGCGTATGCAAATTATGAGAACTTACCCTACTTTTTCTTCCAAAGAGCCATGGCTAGTGTTAGAAGTAGATGGGCTAGATTATCTGAGACACTTAAAAGGTTAGAGCCACATAGTCCCATCAATTTGGAGGCTACCCTTCACCAAGCTCTAAAGTATATAGAGTTACGGAAACAAGCTAGACCAAAACTATGGTGCCCACTCACTATGCAACCTCCAATTCTCATGTGACCCATGTATGATATTAATGCTAATAGACTCAACAAGCTAGAGGAGGAAAATAGAAGGGAAGTTTGGGAAAGAACATGAGGATTCTACTATACCTTCAAGAGTAGCAAGAAAGGAAGGACTGAGGTTGACAAATTTAGGTCACTGACTAGGAAATGCAATGCTTGAGGACAAGCATCAATTTACCAGGGGAAAAATGATGAGGCTAATTATTGCCTCTATTTTATGATAGTTTTAAAGACTTTGTTGAACCCTATATTTTATTTTCATCAAGACATTTGTGAACTTATGTTTAGTAAACCAATGATTAACCTATGGGTAGATAGTATGTCATCTTTTACCAATATTATATATTGTGCAGTATTTCATATAATCATCAGAATGTGTGTTCTTATATTTGAATTTAATTTGATAATGCTTATTTGAAAATATCTATGCATTATAACTAACCTGTTAGCAATGAAACTGAAGATGATTGGAAGAATTCAAATATGAACATTGAAGACAGCCAATGGCATTCAAGGAGAAAAGATGTTGAGGTTTGGCCAAGGTGGAAAATTTATAACAGTACCAAAAGACATGGCTATGAGTATGGAGGAGCTATGAAGACTTACTACACTCATTGCATTTATTATTATGTCAAAGTGGTTGTCTAGACTTTATTATTCCTACCTTGAGCCATTATCTTTTCTTCCCACCTTGAGCTATTAGCTTTCCTTCTTTTTCTCCTGCAGATTTATAGCTAGTTTGTTTTCTTTTTTCATTTGGAATAAGCATAAATCTTCTATTTATAGGGATCAGACCAATTGTGTTAGGGGTTAGAAGAAGAAGAAATTTTATGAAAACAAACTGTTAACTCTTGCAATGAATTATTTTTACAGTTCTATGTATTGTTCCAACGTAATGAATTTCTAAGACATAATGAAATAGTTTTTGGCTTATATCCTATGTTAGTAGATCAGGAAAAAAGCCAACCAAGGGGGGCCACTTGAAAGGTGGAATATATTAGAGTAGTATAGATTTATTTTCAAGCATTTCTAGTATTGCAGGTAGAAGTTATAAGTTCCTTCCTATAGCATCATACTTTGTAAATGTTCCTATAGCATTTGTGAGAATAGTTGTAGTAGATGAACTGAGTTGGAATATATGTTAGCATTTTATTTCATTTCCATTATTCATTTTAGTAAAGAGTTAAGTGTGTTAGTTTCTTGCAGCACTAGTGTATGTTTTTCCTTGCATTTTAATTTCCTGCAACATAAGCATAATGACTCATTAAGAGACCTAGTGCACATACTATGCCAACCAAGTTAATAAGATTAAATGCATCTCATAGTGGAAAAAATAATCTTTAGATTGAATACACTATTCATAAGCATGGCCTTGAGCATGATTATTATACACCTATTGTGAGACAAACCAGTTAGGATGTTTCTTCCTAGAATCCCAACCACCATGATGAAAAGATATGAAAAAGTGGGTCTCCCTATCTTAGCCCCCTCCTCACATGATAGAATTATCTTGGATTTCTATTCACCAATAGTAGAAAATAGACATTGTCTATTGTCCCCCTAATTGAACTTTTCTCTGAAACCAAACTTCCTTAGGATTTTGTGGATAAATTCTCTCCTAACCTTATCACAAGCCTTTGAAATTTCCAGTTTTAGTGTCATACCTAGGTTTTCACTTTTTTCCATAGAGTAAAGAACCTCATGGGAGGTTATCACTACATCCAAAATTTGCCTCCCTAGGACAAGTCCATTTTGAGTAGGGCTAATAGTTAAGTTCAAAATAGGCTTCATGTGGTTGACCACCACCTTGGATAAAATCTTGTATATGGTATTACATGGGCTTATTTGTCTGTACTATTATAGGCAAGTGGGATCAGCCACCTTGGGGACTAGAACAATAAACATATGGTTTAGCTCTTTAATAATATGGTCAATTCTAACAAATTCTTTAGTCAGATGAACAATAACATATTTGATGATTTCCAAAATCTCCTAGAAGAAAGATGGGGGGAACCCATTCGGTCCCGAGGTCTTGAATGCACCCATAGAAAAGGTTTCTTTCCTAACCTCTTCTTTAGTAACCTTAATTATTAGATCTTGGTTCATACTTCCATCCACAACCAGATTTATGATTTCTAGTAGGTCATTCTCTACCCTCGGTTCAACCTGTAGATGTGGTGGGTTGTACATTTCCTAAAAATAAGTGGTGACCAGTCCATTTTCCTATCACTTCCTCCTCCTCTAGTTGTCATCCATTATTATCAACAAGTTTTGTGATAGTGTTCCTTCTCTTGTGTTTAAAAGATGACCTATGGAATAAATTCATGTTACTATCCCCTTTGATGAGCCATTAGATTCTATATCTTTATTTCCAAAACACTTCCTCTCTTTCAACTGCCTATTTTCATTTCCTTCTGCAACTCTTCTCCTCCTCATGTGTGGCCTTCGATAGATCATCGTCTATTATTATTTCCTAATAGATGCTTTGATTTCATTTTATTTCTTTCTTCTATTTGAATATGTCTTTAAATGATGTTTTGTTCTAGGCCATAGCTTCTCTCTTGATATTTTCCAACTTCTCAACTATATGAAACATAGCCCTACCCTAGATTCTCACATTCCACCACCTTTCAATACAATCACAAGATTGCAGGTGAGAATGCCATAGCATCTCATATCTAAAAGGTTTTATTTTTCTATGGTTCTTTTTTATCCAACTAAAGATAAGAATTGAGTGATTAGAGACATTCCTTGGGTATCCCTATAGGAAGGTGTAAGGTAGTATATTCTAGTCGACTAAAAGGAGTACTCTACCCAGCTTACACTGAATGAGGTTTTGTCCCAACCTATTGTTGGACCATGTAAATTGCACACCTTTGATTTCCATATCTTTTAGATTTTTCCTCCTCAGAAACCCATCTAGGTCATGCATGCCTTTGAAAACATCCTCAAGTCCTCCAAGCTTTTTTGAGGGGTAATAGTAGAGTGTTAAAATACCTTGCACATATGAGCTTAGTTGTAAGATTAGCAATGCAAGTTGAGGCCTTCTCCCACACCTCCAATCTCCTCCCCTAGTAGTAGGAGCATAGAAGTTTAAAAGAACCCAATCAATACCATCATTAGTGAACCTCATAACCAAGAAGTGAGGTATAAGAAAACTTGCAACAAAGAACATAACTCTTTCTACATAACCCATAATAGATCTAAAATACATATGGAATTGAAATCCACATGTAAGAGAATAGACAACATACTCAAAAAAATTGTGACACAAGAGATACCCTAGGAAACCCTCATTAAGGGAAAAACCCAGCCTCCAAAAGCATCCATCACCATGTATTATTCAAGAAAAACATCATTCCAATAAAACCATGGTAGCTTTCAAATCCATAGCCACAACCAAGCAATCCATGTGAACAAGCATGAATCCACACATCCCATTCCATGCTTCCAACCTTCACAAATGATCCCTTGGCTAACATATCAAACCTTGTCCCCCTTGACTCTTGCTTTTTTTCCTTTTTTCTTCTCTACATACAACAACTACCCTTATGGCTGCTTATATAGTAGCAAGTCCCACAAAACCACCAAGTGGTATTAGATAAACCATGTGCTACCTAACCCATTCACCCCACATTTAATATTGGAAATTTAATTCTTTTCCCCAACATTAAATAATTACATGAAATATTATCACAATGTTACAATACAACTCATCAAGTATATCCCATGGGAATCTTTACATGTTGCACCTTCTAGGTGCTTCTAGATACAAAATTACATAATAAAATAAAATAATACAATATAACAATATTACGCAATGTGTACAACACCCATTATCTCAACAATCTACCACTTGTTGTATACATTGTGTAGGATCAATTTGTAGCCACATAAATGAACAAGGGAAAATCCCCTCCCAGCACATCCACCTTCATGGATCAAAGTACACCATGTGCTCCATCTTGGTACCTGTAGCAAAATCAAAGTATCTAGCATCTCAAACATGAATAATCTCACCTCCTATTATGCCACTGCAACTAGACATACATAAAAGTCATCCAAAGAGAAAGCCACCCAACCTGTCACAATAGAAGATTATAGCATCCTATACCAACTAAATTTCCAAGCAAAAAAATCTGATATGAAGGTAATCACATGTATCTTTAGTTTTCAAAATATCCATAGCTATAATAAAACCCACAACAAGTGTCAATCCATCCAACTATCCATACCTCCAAAGATATACCAAGTGAGTCTAACATCATCAACATGTCCAATCTATAACCTACAATCACAAGCCTCAAGGGCAATACCTACCACATATATAACAAGAAGCTCCCGCTACAAAAGATAATGTCAAATCTATAACCAATCTACTCATAATATCTCAAATAAGTGAATCCATGTAGTCTCAAGGGCATCCACAATACATAAACCAATAACTTGCAAGAACAAATCTCATAAAAAATCTCCAATGCTCTTCCAATTTCTCCACAACCAATGGAGGAAAGATATAAAGGAACAACCATGTCACCACTCACATGACATACATGATCACAAACTAGTGATCACAATCTCCAACCAATCTCAAATCCAATGTAAGTGAAAACTAAACATCTAGGAAGATAACCAAGATCAAAGAGTAATCATACAAATCATAACCTATATCATGTTCTTCTACACACACCTCTAGATGTAAACTATGTAAGTATGATTTCCTCCATAAAACCACAGCAAGAAGCCTCAACAAAACCCAAACCATCATATAAGTAATCATGGATGTAAGCCTCTCACAAGAAGATCAAATTCATAAATCATTCTTAATCCAAGGAATATGCCCAATATAAAACCATCTCCCAAACTCAAACAACATAACAACATATGAAAATGGAGATAACTAATGCTAAACCATCTCTCAAATGAACCCTCCAGAACTAATGCATGTACCATAGTTCAAGATCCATATCCATGAAAGAAAAGCGTAAACATAATACACCTCAGAGAAACAATAGGCTATACCTCTCAAGTAGCAAACTTGTTGAGTAAACCAAGAGTGTGGAATGAGAATGCTCATCAAAATATCCAAGTCTCCAACCAAGACTCATCTAAGAAAAATCTCCTCTCAAGTCCATATCAGGTGAATGCCCCTCAGACTGCTTGCTGAAACCAAACAACTATTCCAACAAATATCTTTCTAATCTAAGAGAAATTAGTATCACCAATGTCTCTAAGTATCCATGAGCACATGTAACCAATCAATGAATGCCAAATCTAAATGCAACATAGAAATATTATGAAGTATCTAGCTTATGATCAATGTACTCAATACCAAAAAACTAAACCAAGATTATTCTCAAAGTTTCAACCATAGCCTTAGGAACATAAACATGACAACATGATCTAACCATCTCAAACAAAGAGATAACATGCTCCATATGAACATACTATAACATGTCAAGACTCTAAATGTGTATCAAGAGTATACCATGACATAATAATAAAACTATCCTCACACCAAGGATAATATGTCAATGAAAGCATAAACCACACCTTTACCAAGAACCCCATTAGCCCTTAAGATGCAACCATCTCCACACACCATGAAGAAAACCATCTCCACATACCATGAAGAACCATATTCTCACACCATGAAGATAACCAAGAACCCCATGAGTCCTCAAGATTTAACCATCTTCACACACCATGAAGATAACAAGTGCACCATGAAAATGTCAAAGGTGCTTCTGCAGCAACAAAATCTAAGACAAACTTCCAACATCTGCAAACACTTAATAAATATATTAGTGCCAACAATGCCCACTTAACCATGGTACCAAGTCACCTATGGCATCATAAAATTGATCCATATCTTACATAAAAATCCTTTAGATCTACACTTACACAACCAAAGTGTCACTACCAGGTGAACACCACGATCTCCAAAACAAGAAGATACAAACCAAACTAGGAACTAATCCAGTACTGTCACCCCATCACTATCACAAGCTTTCACTAAATCATGTATCCAAGCTATCTATGATCTCATGATGAAAAATCCATCCTCTAACCATGAGAATCAACCAAGGCATCAAACTATCAAAGAACTCAAAGTGCACATCATGAGCTCCTCAAAAGAAAACAAAATAACCATGATTCTCAACCAAAAAGATATACCACCATAACCAAATTAGGAGTCCAAATTGAAAAACATCAAGGATTTACTTGTATATCCAACCATGTCATGCCAAAATATATAACACCATGATCACATCCATGAACTAAGCATCTGACTCTCAATATGTCTAACCTGTCAACATAAAATAGTCAACCATAATCCTCCACCATGATTGTACCAAGTAACAACATCTCATCCCTTCTTCATGAAAAAAAATGAGCAAATCATGTGACTTAGGGCATAGACAACCCAAATCCAAGCCACCAATTTGAATATGCACCATTAGTGAAAGATCAATGGGCAAAGATAAACCATAACCAAGCCATAAATTCAATCTATAAGTATAGACGGCTTACAACACTACATAACTTATAGACCCAACAAGTCATCATACATATCCAAACCAAACACTGATAACCATATCATCATATGACCAATCTAAAATTTGAAATGAGTATACAATGACATCAAATCTTAAATTTCCAAATATACAATGTCATAAACTTACAATGCTACCATAGTCAATATATACCATAAACTATTTAGATTAATATATCACCAAATAAACCATGTCAAACTTGCAGCAAATTAGAACCAATGTGTAGAGTTTTCCAAGAGCTTTCCATTGACTACTTGAAGTCCAAAATTCAACTTTGTATGCCCAATTTATGCCCTAATTTGTGCTCAAAATAAATAGCATATAAATTTTGGGCTCTTAAACTCTAACAAAATATCAAAATCATAGAACCAAACCTATACCAAGTTGTAGTGCTTTGAATTAGCTTTCTAACACAATAAGAAGTCTAAAATCTGATATCTTGAGAGAAAGTTATGGTCATTTTACTAAGACAGTCATTTTACCATTTTCACTACGATTTTTTTTTTGTGATAAAAATTCTGATGGGATTAAATTTAATGGCCATCATGTGCTGAAACTAAAAAAACTCTTTCATTTACTCTGAACATGGCCAAACTAGGGCATATTATATATCAAAATTTATGGAAACATTGACCCGAATCTAAGAGTGAGGTTTATTTTTACTCAAGAGGTCATTTATGCAAACTTCCCCTAAAACCCTCATTTAAATGAAACATCTAAAAAAACCCTTTTGTCCAATAAATTTCATGTGCCCAAAATCTACCAATATCCCATCATAACAGAAAACCCAAAACATCCTTAGATTTGTAATAAATAATTCATATATCTTGCCCTTTCTTTTATCCTCTCATGCATTCCTATTTATCTAGGGTTACAATAATAAAACCATAGTTTTGAATACCCACAAAAATTGTGACACAAGATATACCCTAGAAAACCCTCATTGAGGGAAAAACCCAGACTCCAAAAACATTCATCACCATGTATTATTCAACAAAAAAATCATTGCTATACAACCATGGAAGCCTTCAAATCCATAGCCACAACCAAACAATTCATGTGAACAAGCATGAATTGACACATCCCATGCCATGCTTCCAACCTTCACAAATGCTCCCTTGGCTAACCTATCAAGCCTTGTCCTGCTTGACTCTTGTTTTTTACCTTTTGTCTTCTCTAAATAAAACAACTACCCTTGTGGCTTCTTATATAGTAGCAAGTCCCACAAAACCACCAAGTGGTATTACATAAATCATGTGCTAAAATCATGTGCTACATAATCCATTGACCCCATATTCTATATTAGAAATTTAATTCTTTTCCTAATATTAAATAATTACATGAAATATTATCAAAATTTTACAGTAAAAATCATCAAGTATATCCCATGGGAATCTTTATATGTTGCACCTCCATCTAGGTGCTTCTAGATACAACATTATGTTGGAAATCTAATTGAAAAGCTCATTATTGAAGATCAAAAAGGGAGATTGTTGCAAAGAAGAAAGATTGTTGTAAAAGAATGTTTTCAATCATTGGTTTTTCATTGATGTCAAACCTACTATTTGTAGGGATGATATTTTCTTATAAGATCCAAGTACTATCAATTAGTTGATTGATGAAGAGGATTTGATCAACAAGATGTAACAAGAGCACCTAAGGGAAAGTTTGAGTTATGATGTTATAATGAAGTGCAAGGATCAGTTAAGATAATGGTTAAATGATGTATTGATAAAATACTCAAGGATACAGAGGTTGGTCACACTTAGAAACATTTGAGGAAGAAGTTGTAACAAGGTGGTATGAAAAGCTTAAACTAAGATCATTAGTGGATGCCGAGAAAATTTTTAGTTGGAGCCAAGTAATAGAAAAATCTAGTGTGTGCTGAGTGATCTTCAAGTGCTAAGTGAAGATCAAGTGTTGAGCATCAAAAAATTCTTAGTTTCTATCAAGTGATCTTCAGGTGTCGAGCATCAGGAAAAATATAGTGGGTGTCGAGTAACATAGTATGTGCTGAGCACCAGTATTTCAATAGTGCCGAGCTATTGCAGTATTTCAAATGATAAAGATTTGCCAAATCTGAGCCGACATAGTGGTTACATTGAATTTTTTGAATGAGTTGGAGGATAAGGATGATGAGCTAGTGGTACAAAATCGTGTGTAAACTATTTTTGAAAAAATTCTAAAAGATTATTCAAGAAGTTTCTAGAGAAAACATAATATGGGTTAGATGCAATGAATCCTACCTAATCCATGTGAATTAAAATTAAAGAAAGAAAGAATTGAGTGGGAAAAGGAACTCCAAGACTTCTATTTAAGGAGTCATAGACCAAGAAGCAAAGTACTGTTGAAGAGCCAAATGTGCAAAGTAGTTGGAAGGGTGTCAAGGAGAAGACATCTAGGAGTAGGAAGAGCATAGAGGCTATGCTTCTATGAGTGGTCATGAAGAGATGATTGCACTGGTACATTGAGTATGGAGACTGAAGGAGACTAAGCTTGAAAGGAGGGCAATTAGTCAGAGTTGTAGAGATTGAAGGCCAAGCAAGGGTATGAGCTGAGAAGTGATGATCTGAGATCTAGAAGATAAGTTGTATATTGTAGTCCAGTCAAAGATTTTCTAATACTCTCTAGAAATTGTATTAGATATGAAAATCCTATGGACTTAGGTTGGCCTAATAGCCATTTGTAAATCCTTTAACTGGGTGGCATTCCAAGTGAATGTTCTAAAGTCCTTTAACCAGGCCCACTTCTAACAGGGTGGTTAAATCCTCTAACAAAGTAACATTCAACAGTGTGTTGCAACCCTTTAATAGGGCAGGCCTTTCATAGGGCATCACTTCAAAAGAGTGATAATGGAGTAGCATGTTACTAGTGGTTTTTCCCAAATTGGGTTTCCACATAAATCACTATTTTATGTGTTGATTTCTTATGTGTTATGCTTGCATGTTGATTTATAGTAACTTACTAATTAGTAAAGTTAAAGCTTGGATGAATGAATAGTTGAATGGGCTCAATATACTTAGTGAAAAGTTGAATAGGACATTTGGACCTTGAATAACTAATTCAACCCCCTCCCCCCCCCCTCCCCCTCTGTTATTCTAAAGAATTTCTAACAATTGGTATTAGAGCCATCTGCTGATTTAGTTTTAAGGTAATAGAAGCAGGAATATCAAGATGTTCAAGAAAGAAGTTCCCAAGCTCAACAAAGACAACTTTGCTGCATGGTAGAGTCTGATGAAATTGCACCTTGGATAAATAGTTGACTATGTACAAACCTCAATTAGAAGAAAACATGTAAATCCACTAGGACCTCTTACTGCAGATGATTTGAACAAAAAGAAGGAGCATAATAAAGCAATGCTAGAGATTGCCTTTGCACTTAATTATGCAAAATATGATCATATCAAAGATTGTGATACTACATTCAAGATGTGGAAAACCTTATCAAAAATCTATGGAAGAGATCAAAATGTCCAAAGAGAAAAGAGAGAAAGTCTGAGAGGAAATTTTGATAACATGAAAATGGAGGAAGGTGAAAATGTTGCTTAGTATGTTGCAAGAATGAAAGAAGTGGTAAGTTCAATAAGAAGTCTAGGTGGTCAATTAGAAGAAGAAACTGCCATCAGTAAATACTTAAGAACTCTACTCCCTATCTATGCTATTAGAGTTTTAGCCATTCAAGAACTGAGGTGTGTACAAAGGAACACACTAACTTTTGAAAGAATATTAGGAAGACTTACTACATTTGAGCTGTCCAACTTTGACAACTATAGACTTGAGAACCTTGAACCTAGTTTCAAGGCCAAGATGACAATAAAAGACACTGAGGAGGAAACATCAATCAAGAAGAGGAGAAAAGAAAAACATGCATCTAGTGATAGAAAAGATGAGAAAAGATGTAAAATAGTTAGAAGCACTACTGGCTAGGAGATTCGATAGAGACAAAGATAAATTCAAAGGTAAGCTCCCTATCATATGTTTCAATTGCACTAAAGTAAGTCATATTGCTACAAGATGTACATAGAAGAAGAACTAAAAATAAGGAAACAAGTATTCGAACAAGAGAGAAGATGATAGCAAAGACTACAAGAAGTAAGGCAAGAGATGCTACATTGTTGAAGAAGATTTTGATGAGAATGATGATGAAGTAGTTTATGTGGCCATGAAGGATGAGTTAGATAAATAAGAAGATGAAACAATAGCATTGGTTACCTATGTGAACAAGAATGGCAAGTGGATCATAGACAGTGGATGCTCACATCACATAATAGGAGATAAAAGTAAGTTCATTACCTTTACTCAATATGATGGAAATAGTGTTAGATTTGGTAATGATGCCCCATGTCAAATCAAAAGAAAATGTTCTATTAAGCTCATAGAGAAAATTTTATGTGATAATGCATACTATGTTGAAGGATTGAACTACAACTTTTTGAGTGTATCACAATTAGGCAATGTAGGTTGCAAAGTTGAATTTGGAAACAAAACTGCCAAGATCTATGACACTGATGGAAATCTAATAGGAAAGGTGAACGAACTAGGAGTCATCTATTTTACCTAGATATGGAAGATGCAACATGTCTTATTGTTAAACTTGATGATGTATGGTTATGGCATATAAGGTTGTGTCATGTTAACTTTGATAATCTGATTAGCATCAGCAAAAAGAAGAAAGTCAGAGGGTTACCCAAGTTGAAGAAACCTGAAAACACAATGTGTAAAAAATTTTAGCTAGGGAAGATGACTAAATCTAGTTTCAAAAGCAAAACATACACTTCCAAAGAAGTACTAGAGTTAGTTCATACAGACTTATGTGGTCCAACAGAAGTGCAAAGCTACCTAGGAGATAGATACATAATGTTATTTGTTAATGATTATTCTATTATGATGACTACTATGTTCTTAAAGTAAAAATCTAATGCATTTAAAATTTTGAGTGGTATTTAGCCAAAGTTGAGAAGGAAATAGGAAAGAATCTGAAGTGCCTAAGGTCAAATAGAGGATGTGAGTTCACATCAAAAGAATTTGAAATATTTTGCAATGACAAAGGTATCAAAAGGAAAACATCAACACCAAGAACTCCACCACATAATGGTATTGCTAAAAGAAGGAATAGGTTAGTGATTGACTATGCTAGAACCTTGATGATGGAGAAAAATGTTGCACTAAAGTACTAGAGAGAAGCTATAAGTACTACAGTCTACACACTGAATAGAGTTCAAGTCAAGAAAGGTACAAATACAACACCTTTTGAATTGTGGTATGGTCATTCACCTAATGTTAAAAATTTCAAAGTATTTGGTTGTAAATGCTATATTCTTAAAGAGACTAGAAATGGAAAGTTTGATGCAAAAAGTGATGAAGGCATATTCCTTGGATACTCCACTAGAAGTAAAGCATATAAGTGTTTGAATACTAACACTAACAAGATTGTGGAGAGTGCAAATGTAAGTTTTGTTGAACATGCAGAAGTTCAAGTTGATGAGTCCAAGCAATCTAAGGATTATAGATCCTTTGTATATTTCTATGAAGGAATTATTGTTGAAGATAATACTGCAAATCAAGTTGGGAATTAGTAGCAAATTTTAGTATCTATCGAGTCTCAGCCTGTGAATGTCAAGCTGTATTAAGAAGCTAAGTTTCAGAATGTAGAAAATATAGATTTTAATTTTGAAAATAGTACACATGAAAGAAATGATGAAATGCTAGATAAAGAAGAACAAAATGACTATGAAACTAAAGGATCAAACATAAAAAGAAGGATAGAACCAATATTAGCCAAGTATGTGAGAATGCATCACCCTGTAGATCAAATCATTGGTGACAAGGATGCCAGACCAATGACAAGGAATAAACTGAGGATTTTTGAAAGATGCACTAAAAGATGATGACTGGTATAAAGCCATGGAAGAAGAGATAGATTAAATTGAGAAGAACAAAACATGGTCTATAGTTCTTAGATGATAGATTAAATTGAGAAGAACAAAACATGGTCTATAGTTCTTAGACCAGCTAATAAGAACATGATTGGTACCAAATGGGTGTTTAGAAACAAACTTGATGAGAATGGTGAGATAACAAGAAACAAAGCCAGACTAGTTTGCAAAGGCTATGCACAAGAAGAAGAACTTGATTATGGAGAGACATTTTCCCCTGTTGCAAGAATGGAAGGAGTAAGAACATTACTTGCATATGTTGAATATAAAAGTTTCAAAGTGTATCAAATGGATGTAAAGTATGCTTTTCTAAATGGTATACTAGAAGAGGAAGTCTACATAGAACAACCTAAGGGATTTGTTGATGAGAAGAACAAGGACATGGTCTGCAAACTGCACAAAGCACTTTATGGATTGAAGCAAGCACCAAGAGCATGGTATGAGAGATTGCATAAATATCTTGTGAAGATAGGATTTGAAAGAATAGATGACAATAGCAACTTGTATATCAAAGTTGAAAAAGGTAAAGATATTTTGATATCAAAAATCTTTGTTAATGATATAATATTTGGAGGAAAAGATGTTTTGTTCAAATATTTTGCTGATCAAATGAAGCATGAATTTGAGATGTCAATGTTTGGAGAAATCAAATTCTTTGTTGAATTAAAAGTATATCAATTAAAGCATGGCATATTTGTGACCTAATCCAAATACATCAAGGAGATACTCAAAATATTTGGGTTAGAAGAGTCAAAACCAATTAGCAAACCAATGGCAACTAGACATAAGCTATCCAAGAATGATGAGTCTACTGAAGTGAATTAGACATTGTATAGGTCAATAATTGGAAAGTTACAATATTTTGTACATAGTAGACTAGACATTGCATTGGTTGTTAGAATAGTGGCAAGATTTTTTGCAAATCCAAGAGAAAATCACTTAATGGCAGCAAGAGAATATTGAGATACCTAAAAGGAACTAATGACTTTGGTTTGTACTACAAAAGGAGTGAGAAGTTTGAACTAAGAGCCTACACTGATGGAGATTGGGAAGGTAGCATTGATGATAGAAAAAGAACCAATGGAGGAGCACTTTTCTTGGGAAAAAGGTTGATTACATGAACCAACAAAAAGCAAAGCTACACCTCACAATCTACTACTAAAGCTGAATATGTAGTAGGTGCTATAAATTGCACCAATATTGTATGGATCAAACATTTTCTACAAGGTATGAAGGAAGAGGTAACTAAGTATGTGATACTTTATTGTGATAATACAAGTGCTATCAACATATCAAAGAACCCTATAATGCATGCTAAAACCAAGCATATTGCAATCAAGTATCACTATGTAAGAGAGTTGGTGGAAGAAAGACAAGTGAAGATGGAATATGTTAGCTCAAAGGAATAGATTGCTAACATCTTCACAAAAGCACTACCTAAAGATGTTTTTGAATACCTCAGAGGTAAGTTAGGGGTGATACCCCTAGCTAAGGTTACTTGAAGCACAAGCAAGTATGCCCTGCATCAAATAAGTTGATTAATGAAGATTTCACGCATTGATGCAGAGGATGTTTACTTTAGGATTCATGCCTAAAGTAGTAGAAGTTCTGAAATTCTAAATCAGTCACAAGCAAGGTGACAGAGGGAGATATTGAATGAACCTGTAAAAGCTACACTTGTATATTAAGATGCTAATATATCTTTGGCATTTTTTTCAAAGAAGGAGAAATAGTCAGAAAATTGATCAACAAGAGAAGTTGTGGTAATATTGATCAAAATAAGACAGAAGGAGATGTTGATTAGAATAGTAGAAGATGAGAAATACAAAGGGAGAAAGATAAAGAACAAGGCTACATCAGCAAAGAGGGAGAAGCAAAAATGATGCAATTAGAATAGTAGAAGGAGAGATATGAAGATATTGTTTACTTTTTTGGTATTTTGACTTATTGTTCTAACCTAGTAAGCTTGTGGTTGAATAGTTTAGTTTTTCATTAATGCCAAAGAGGGAGATTTTTGGAAATCTTATTGAAAAGCTCATTGTTGAAGATCAAAGAGGGAAATTATTGCAAAGAAGGAAGATTTTTGTAAAATAATGTTTTCAATCATTGTTTTGTCATTGATTTCAAACTTTTTATTTGTAGGGATGATATTTGCTTATAAGAT
This sequence comes from Cupressus sempervirens, assembly GCA_028749045.1. Classification (NCBI taxonomy): domain Eukaryota; kingdom Viridiplantae; phylum Streptophyta; class Pinopsida; order Cupressales; family Cupressaceae; genus Cupressus; species Cupressus sempervirens. The sequence continues at coordinate 86,507,091 of CM053784.1, read as the reverse complement.
CCAAGTACTACCACTTAGTTGATTGATGAAGAGGATTTGATCAACAAGATGTAACAAGAGAACCTAAGGGAAAGGTTGAGTGATGATGTTGTAATGAAGTGCAAGGATCAGTTAAGACAATGGTTAAATGATGTATTGATAATATACTCAAGGATACAAAGGTTGGTCACACTTAGAAACATTGGAGGAAGAAGTTGTAACAAGGTGGTATGCAAAGCTTAAACTAAGATCATTAGTGGATGCCAAGCAAGTTAGTTGAAGCCGAGAAAATTCTTAGTTGGAGCTGAGTAACACAAAATTCTAGTGTGTGTCGATTGATCTTCAGGTACTGAGTGAAGATTAGGTGTTGAGCATCAAAAATTCGTAGTTGGTGTCAAGTGATCTTTAGGTGTCGAGCATCAAGAAAAATATAGTGGGTGTCGAGTAACACAATATGCACTGAGCACCAAGATTTCAATAGTGTTGAGCTGCTACATTATTTCAAATGATGAAGATTCACCAAATTTGAGCCAACATAGTGGTTACATTGAATTTTGTGAATGAGTTGGAGGATAAGGATGCTGAGCTGGTGACACAGAATCCTATGTAAACTATTTTTGAGAAAATTCTAAAAGATTATTCAAGAACTTTCTAGAGGAAATATAATATGGGTTAAATGCAATGATTCCTACGTAATCCATGCGAATTAAAATTAAAGAAAGGAAGAATTGAGTGGGAAAAGGAACTCCAAGACTTCTATTTAAAGAGTCATAGACCAAGAAGCAAAGTGATGTTGATACTATTGTTGCTGAAGATCCAAATGTGCGGAGTAGTTAGAAGGGTATCAAGGAAGAGACATCTAGGAGTAGGAAGGGCATAGAGCCTCTACTTCTATGAGTGGTCATGAAGAGATGATTGCACTAGTACATTGAGTATGGAGACTCAAAGAGACTAAGGTTGAAAGGAGAGCAAAATGTCAGAGTTGCAAAGATTAAAGGCCAAGCAAGGGTATGAGCTGAGAAGTGATCTGAGATCTACAAGATAAGTTGTATGTTGTAGTCAGGTCAAAGATCTTCTAATACTCTCTAGCAATTTTATTAGATATGAAAATCCTATAGACTTAGGTTGGCCTAACAGCCATTTGTAAATCCATTAACAAGGTGACATTCCAAGTAAATGTTCTAAAGTCCTTTAACCAGGCCCACTTCTAATAGGGTGGTTAAATCCTCTAACAAGGTCACATTTAATAGTGTGTTGTAAGCCTTTCATAGGGAATCACTTCAAAAGAGTGAGAATGGAGTAGCATGTTACTAGTGGTTTTTCCCAAATTGGGTTTCCACGTAAATCACTATGTTATGTGTTGATTCCTTATGTGTTATGCTTGCATGTTGATTTATAGTAACTTGCTGATTAGTAAAGTTAAAACCTGGATGAATGAATAGTTGAATGGGCTCAATATACTTAGTGAAAAACTGTTGAATAGGACATTTGGACCTTGAATAACTAACTCACCCCCCCCCCCCTCCCCTCTCAGTTATTCTAAGGCATTTCTAACACATTATATAATACAATATAATAATATTACGCAATGTGTACAACACCCATTATCTCAACATGAGGGTGGAAATGGAGTTGAACTCCATTAATCTTATTAGGGTCCCACATAGTTGCAATTCCTCTTGAGATAGAAAAGGCTTCACTATAAGCATATTTGGCTCCTTTCCATATGTAACTCACAACTTTGTCAAATTGTGTTTGTTCACTTTGATCTCTTTGATGAGGACAATATCAACCTTATGTTCATAACCCATATTCTTCAAAGAGAATTGCTTCCCCAAGTTATTAAACCCATGATATTCCAAGTGAGAAACTTCATTTCTTACCTCTCTAGATGTCATCTAAGGTCTACTACCTCCTCTGAGAAATGTCTTAGGAAGTCACCTTAGTTCTTGCCACCCTTGATGTTAGCCTTTTGGATATTATTTTAGAGCCTACATTCACCTGTAGTTGTCTCTGAGTTCTCTTCTTTGGTTCCTATGAACCCTCATCTTCAATACAAAGTATCACCATACCATGATAAAAAATAATGTCCTCATCACATTGTAGGGTGACCATGAGAGTTCCCTTCAAAGAAGGGTAGTCCACCCACTTAGTTGAACCTCTTTCTATATTCTTCATAGTCACATGTGAGGGTGAATGAGGCCCTCTATCCACCTTTGTTTCATCTAGTCTAGGGGGGAAAGTAGCCTCCCTATTCCCTTCACCTTCCACAAAAAATTAGGTCCAACCCACCTACTCCACCATGCTTCCCAATTTCTCTCATCCCTTTAGACTATCTCTAAGTGTGTCCACTTGCTCTCCCCTATTAGTTAGTATCTCTCATTCCTCAAGCAAAGTCATAGGGTAATCCTCCCTATTTTTGGTGGTTGCATTTTCTTCATCTAGTTCATGCGTCTTTTCCTCTTCCTTTGAAGAGGATAGAGGAGGGATTTGGTCCATATCCAAGGAACATATTGACTCATTATTTGGCCCACTTTCAAACATTGACTCTTTTCCTCTAATGATCTCTTCACTTTTCCTATCCATTCTACAATTAATTATAATATGGCCATACTTCCTGCACTTTTGGTAGTATAGATCAACATTCTCATAGTTGATCAGTTATTTCCATGTTCCCCATTTTGACTTTAGGGATATACAACTTGGTAGAGTTTTATTAACTACCACATTCACATAGAATCTAGCAAACTCTAGATGATACATGTGTGGAGTGACCATATCAGCCTTTATAAAATGTCCAAAGGAGTCTTTAATCCCCTTAAAGATCATTTCATCCCAAAATTCTTGAGGTATTCCTAGAAGCCTAACCCACATCAGGGCCATTTATTGCATATCAGTACTAGGGTCAAATCTCAATTTCCATTTAGCCAACCTTAGGAGATGATTGCCAAATATCCATGTTCCTGCCAAGATCTAATTTTGGTCATCCTTAATAGAAAATGTAAATAGGAAGAGAGCACCCTCTGTGCAAGAAACCTCAATAGATCCTTTGAGTTTCCACCAAGTGGATACCCATTTCCTAACCATGTTAATGGCAGGCCTATAAGATAAGAACCTACCCACCAGGCTTTGAAAAGGCCCTAGGTAACACTATCTAGCATAGAATCTAGAAGAAGAATCTTTAGATCTACATCCCCATGAGTGATAGTTGGGAGTTCCCTAGACCGGTCCTAAGAAGATTGACCTACCAACACTCCCTTCCAACTTTGTTTCAGGATCTTCAAAACATCAGGTTCCTCCAAGCACACATTGGGGTCAAAACCCTATAGAAAAGCCAGATCATCTGGCAACCCTAAATCCTCTTCCAAAGTTAACTGCCTATCTCCAAAGGTGACACCAGTATCCTAAGGGGCCCCATTACAAATGACAAGATAGAGTTCTAGATAGACCTTTAGATTAGGAAGGAATTTGTGTTCAAGGGAAGGTTCCACCAGTGATGCAAGTGCAAGGTGTAGAGCATAGCAATGTATGTATAGTCTTCCAACCACAATACATTATCCACTATTTCTTTGATTTCTCTAGTTATAATAATATTTTTAATTGTTTCAACTAGTTTCTATACTCTTAAGAGGTCTTCCATTGACTAGTAAGAACTCTATTATGCCCTAGCTCTAAAAATTTTCATGAACACTCCTGCTAGAAAATTCTAACAATCATTAGATTTATTTTCTTTTAACATTGAGAACATTCATCTTCTACTTGTAGGTGAATGATTGTTGATGCCAAGCTCTAAGGAGTCAAAACCTTCACAAATTCATTGGCATGATGAACTAATGTATTTTATATGTTAACAAATGCCAAATCTCATCCAAGCTACTTGATATTATGAATTTTAGCTCAAGCATCTCTCACATGATCATGACACCATCTCAACCAATATCTATAAGAATTTGGTATAGCTCTAATACCATGTAAGAATTTTCTTAAGACAATAATGAAGATTGGCATTCAATGATAGTTGCTCCAATGTAGAAGTTTATCCATGACTTCTCAATAATGTTCCTCCCCTTTGGAAGAAACAATTTCATAGGTACATATGAGATGCTTCCCCTATGTTTAGAAAGAATCCCATAGATGAATGATGTCTTTGAAACCTGCTTAACTATCCTTGTGTCAATACTGATTGTTGCCCCTTCCAATACTACTAAAAAGAACAAGTGTAAATCTAGCAAGGATAGATGTAGAACATATTCCAAAGAACCATGTGTCTCCTCAAATGATAAAGAGACCTCTTGCAACTGATGTAACATGATGATCCATAATCATTTCAACCTAGAAAGACTGATCATGTAGAGAATGGATAGGAGGGTCAGAGTGAGCCCTTGCAACAACTAAAGAAGGATCTTCTTCATCAAAGAGAAGATGTATATCATCAATAATGTCTCCCACATCTTCAATGTAAGAATCCACAAACAACACCACAATGTCTAGAAGGAATTCATCCCATGAAGCTAAAATAGGAAGACATGGTGTTTCCTATTGTGTTGAATTAAGAGCATCTATGGCTGGAACTTTATTAGTAGAAGCAACAAGAGCATCGAGAGGTATGATCTCAAATGGAGGTGTAGGTAACACAACTAGAGTGATTGGAGGTAGAATATCCTCTAGTAATGGAGGGACTCGTGGATCTCCACATGCTTCCCAAAGACACATCCAAATGTCATGATGACTACTTGCCTTACTAAGAGGAGAAAAATATTTCTTACTCATACTCTTATACATAAAGCAAAGAGAAGAGAAAGATGTCCCCAATTAGTATTAGGTGGAAATATCTTTGAATATAGATAAGGAAACACCTCCTTATGTTCTCTTAGATGATCTATCATCAAAGTACTCCATTTTTTATAGTTCCTTTTTGTCAATTTGAATCTTAAACCAAAGTGACACTTTTGACATGATTCCATGAGATCAAATAATGTATGCAACCCCAAAATGCAAAAAAAAACCAAAGAAACCCCTCCTAATGCATGATTTGGAACTTTATATTTAGTGTGATTACAATGGCCACTTGCTAATTTAGGGCATAAGTGGATTTCTAATTTTGGTGGTTACAACAACAAATATGAAGCTATATCAAACTCAACAAGATAAGACACAAGACCTCTCAAGGATCTAATTAATTACAAGTGCCAATAGGTCAAAATGAGACCAGAATTTGAAAGTACTATGTCTACTCATAATTATTCCAAACTAATACTAGATTTGGAAAGTAGACAAAAAATTATGCACTCTCAAAAAAAAATAGCACCTAAATATGTGTCCAAATGAGCCCAAACTAAGCTTTGCAGTTGCAAAAATCAAGATTTGTGATTTGTAAAAAAATTCAAGAACAAAGATCTCAAACATCCTACATCAATGTGTAGATCACAAAATTCTACCCCAAAACAAAAAGAATTGCTCAGAAAAAGGAGTCTGTATGAGGGAAATATGACTGTTTGAAAATCACCTCTCTAATTATTTTTCCTCAATCATCATTGTCACACCTCCAAAAATCAAATGACTCTAGATTTCACCTTAGATGTCTGATTTTGATGAAATAAAAGTTGACTTAGGGTTTTTTGACCTTCTAAATATGATGCCAACATCTGATTTGCACCAGTAAGCTCCAATATTGACCTACAAAAAAATTCTCTCCAATGGCTATGCAATGAAACTCCTATGGCTCAGATACCATGTAAGAATTTTCCTTAGGTAAAAATTACCCAAGATCAAGGAACTCAGCACAAGCATAGAATGGACCAATAAAGTATGATCAAAATAACAATATGATATTTAATTGATGTACAAACACACTAGGAGTGCCTAACTATAATGACCTTTGGAATGCTTCTAGAATGTCTAGGAGTTTGAAATATGATAAGCCTCACAACTAAGCACATGTCCACCAAGTGTGGATTATCCTCCATTAAGCATAGGAGTTAGTGTGATGATGAGAGGATAAACCTACAAAGGTGTGTTACATAAAATTATGTTGTAGACACCATGTGCTAAAATAAGAGTGCAAATAATTGTGTTGTCAACATGACAACTCTTTTAATTATGCAAACTCTAATGTTGTAGACACTATGTGCTTAATTAGAGTTTCTTACTTTAGTGTTGTCAACATGACAACTCATATGAGTACACAAACTCCTAAGTGTCAAACTAATAAATAATAAAATAATGCATTGACCTAAGTAAACTTAAGTAAAGTGTAATAAGTAAATACTTATTTACACCAACAATATCAATACAAAAGTTATTAAAACAAAGATTCTTCTATATACTTCACCATATGTATTATCCATATGGTTTGCTTGAAGTTTTCTTCAAAATGTGTTATTTTTATGTGAATCTATGATTGCCATCCATAATTATTGCAATGTGAGTGTTTATGGGACATTATTATCCATAGCATTACTTTATGTATCCCACTCAATAGCCAAATCCAATAACAAAGGCATCCATGTCTGGAGAAATCTATTCATACATTCACAAATTTCAAGTTTTGAAACACCACTCAACCCAAAGGAGGGGAGCACCCCATCTCTTAGATTTAAAGAGGGACACTTGGAGTCATGTTATTTATAGTATTGAGGCTTTCTAAAAACTCAAGTAAAATTCATTTGTAAGATTTTAATAACATTTAGGGTCAAAGCAATCCGTGAAAACTAACCTGCAAGATTTTAATAACATTTAGGGTCAAAGCAATCCGTGAAAACTAACCTACACATACTTGGTTATTCTTAGGAAACAACTCATCTCTTGGCTCTAATATCATGTTATTTGTAAATCAAATTTATTGTAGCTATAATCAAAATATTATCAAGTTTAGAATTGTGCTACTAAAGGGAATTCCCAGACCCCATAGGAAAGAAATTGTTGTACTTCATTGTTGGAGACTTTCCCACACTTCCCACAATATTCCCTTATACATATACCTTTTTTATCCCTAAGAATCCCTCCAAAAGTTGCACTCTCACTTCTTTTTAAGCCATCAAAATTTAGTTTCCACAAATTTGGCGGGGTATCTTCCATTTGGTTCCCTATCTTTTTTAAATCTTTGAACTATCCACTTTCTCTACAACATGTGATATGTCCCATATGTGTTCCCAACGCCTATCTAGATGTCTAGGGGGTGAGAAGGTGGTTTCCAATTCCATATCTAGGCACCCTCCCTTATAAGATCCATCAGTTTTTGCAAAACCACCTTGGGGGGGGTGGGGGTGGAATTTCTCTTTAAATATGTGCTTGTTCCTTTCCTTCCATGTATTATGAAAACATAGGGGGAACAAATTTCTAGATTAACTAAATGAGAGGGTGGTGGGAGGAACTTTTTCAACCTACTATAAACTAGTGAGCATCCTTATTCATAACCCAGAAAATCCCCAATTGTAAAAATAAATCTTCCCATTTCTGGTTAGAAAATGAACAATGTATTAAAAGATGGGGGATAGTCTCCTCATCCCTTCCACATAAAATACACATGTTCCCCATCTAGAAGTTACACTTTTTCAAGTTGTCAATAGTGAGAATGCTATTATGCATAACAATCCACCAAAAGAAATTTATTTTTTGGGAGGAGGTGAGACTACCAAACAATTCTCCACTCTAGGTCTTCAACTTCCCCAATTATGATATTGTATGTTGATCTAACACTGAATGCTCTTCTTGGGTTCATTTCCTATACCATTTATCCTTTTCTGGGAAGGATGAGATATGGGATTCCACCAGGAGGGAGACAACTTCCACATACTTAGTTTTTCCAATCAGGTCAAAATTATTTATGTTGAAGGCCTTTCATTCCTTATTGTCAATATAGTCGGAAACCTTAGTACCAAAATGTTACCTCTATGTTCACATAGGCGTTCAAACTTTGTGAGTCTCAAAGGGGCATCTCCAATCAATTTGTCATCCCAAAATTGAACCAGATTTCCATCACCAATATTCTACCTCATTCCTTCTCTTAGATATTTTCTAGTTTTAATAATGTTTGTCTAAATCCTTGAACCAATAGGGAAGTTGTTATTGTAAAGGGCTTGATTATACAACCTTCCTCCTAAGTATTTGGATCACATAATTTTGCACTGGCTAGCCAAGTCCTGGGCTAGCCTCCAACATGTCTTCATCATTATGGCCTTATTTAGGTCCTCTATTCTTCTTAGATTTAAACCATTGAGACTTAGGTTTATAGATTTTCTTTGCAATGTGTTATTTCTATGGAAATCTATGATTGTCATCCATAATTACTACAATGTGAGTGTTTATGGGACATTATTATCCATAGCATTACATTTTGTATCTTAGGCAATGACCAAAGTCAATAATGAAAGAATCCATGTCTTGGGAAATATGTTCATACATTCAAAAATTTCTAGTTGTGAAACACCACTCAACCCAAAGGAGGGGAGCATCTCATCTTTTAGTTTTAAAGAGGGACTCTTGAAGTCATGTCATTTATAGTACCAAGGATTTATAAAAATTCAACTAAAATTCATTTGTAAGATTTTAATTTAACATCTAAGCTAAAAACAATCCATGAAACCCAACCTGCACATATCTAGTTATTCTTAGTAAACAACCTAACTCTAATACCATGTTACTTGTGAATCAAGTTTCTTGTAGATTATAATAAGAGCATTGAACTTGATAAATATAAAAGTGACTCCAAATTACAATTTAGAAATATTCATCACAAAGTCTGAATTTTTCTTTATGATATTTGATTTACAAGAGTAGAGCATTTATTGATTTCAATGCTTTATCTCTTGGATTCAATCCATATAAGTATTCATACTAAGAGCTACATAATGAATAGTCTTGATTGTTCATTATGTGTCTCTTGGTGAAAAGGCATGAAGTCACATAATTAACACTCCAATAGACTTGTTCCTAATCAGGCATGTTTACTAAATAAACAAGTCTAGTTGTGATCTTCAATTTACATAGGATCATGGATCAAAACTCGATCCAATACATGATCGATATTTTGCAAGGAAGTATTGCACGATCTCCAAGAGAGGTATAATCCAAATATACATATTTGCATACTCAATTTGATATAATAGTCTTAGATAATTAGAAGGATAATCTCTTGTGATATTAGTAGCAAGATAAATGCATGCACATTGCCATAATCAAGGAACACTATCATATCTCAACATAATTCAATTATGAGGATTAGGAAAGGAGGTATATTAAAAGTAAAAAGTAGATAAATTTTTAATTAAGTGAAAGATGCTCACTAACATAAACTCTATTAATTTTTTAGTATAAAATAAATTAGTCTTTAAGTATTTGCATCAATTAGTTTGGGTGGTTATTAAGTGCATATAAATTTTTTTTAAAATTAAATAAATAAAAAGAAATTTTATTTAAAGGTGTGGAGTCTACAGTGATAATTAATGTCGATAGGCATTCTACAATGGTAGAATGGGGGAGTGAGATGGTGTGAGCGTGTTAATGTTAAATTTTATTCTTGTAGGTTAAATTTGACAATCATCTACATGTCAAAATTTTAAATCTTATTATAAATAGAATATAATTTTAAAAATAATTTAATAAATAGAACATAAAATATTCGTTTAAATTATAATATTTGTAGATATAAATCATCCATTTTTAAAGAAATTGAAATAAAAAGCTTAAATTGGTAAAAACTAAATAAATGGAGATAAAGGAAATATAAATTATTTTAGATGTAGTAAATTAAATTATAATTATTTTGTAGTGGATCTCTATGGACATTTCTTTAGATAGATTTATTTAAGATATCTATACTAGTTATAATCTAATTAATATTTAGAAAGTTAATTTTTAAATATGGATGTAATATTCTATTAAATTTAGCAGTTTTCAATTATTTAGAAATTCAAATTATGATCAATCAATGAGATAACTAATAGTCAATTATATATCTATGAATAATGGATTAAAAAAATTATTTATTAAAAAAAAAAAACTTAAAACTTCATGTTTACTATAAAACCTTTATGTAGACTTTGTTAGAGGAAATGATTATAAATTTTAATATTTAGTTTAGCTTTCTTGATAAAAAAATATAAATAATTTTTTTTTAATTTTAAATATGTGACCACTTACTATATAATTAATGTATTATGTCTTTCACACAAACTTTGTTTTTAATAAATTTAAATTTTAAATCTTCTTTACTAAATGATTATTTTGTAGCATCTTTTAAAAATAAAACTCAACTTTTCCTTTTAGAAAATATATTATAAATCTACATAATTTATTATTTCATTTTTTACACAATTTTATATTTCTAGTGAACCTACCACATTAGTGAGGAACTTAGTAAACTTGTTATAATAGACTATGTACTATGTATCTTTACAACTGTGTATGTAAGTAGAAATATAACCATGATATACAAGATATATTCTATAAATGAGAATACATGTGCAAGGAATGAGACATTACCCAAGTTAATATAGTTTATAGAAAATGAAGAATGTAATTCAATAATCAAATTCAAAATAAAGATACACACACACACACACACACACACACACACACACATGTATGTATATACATGTGTATACATATATATGCATATGTTTATACATATATATGCATATGTTTATACATATATAGACATATGTATGTACATATATACATTATGTATATATATGTGTATACAAATATGTCTGTATATGTACATATATATGTGTGTGTGTGTGTGTATACACATATGTATATATATACATATGTGTATATATGTGTGTATATACACACACACACATACATATATATGTGTGTGTGTACATACACACACACACACACACACACATACATATATATATGTGTGTGTGTGTACATACACACACACACATACATATATATGTGTGTGTGTGTGTGTACATACACACACACACACATATACAAGTATATTGAAAGCATATATCAAGGTGTATTCATGTTCATTCAAGAAATTATAAATGAAATAAAATAAGGTTAATTTATAAAAGTCTATAATAATTTAACAAGTAGTAAACAAAAGCTGCTCTATAATCTTGCCGCTCTTTTTTATTTTGAATTTTGAATGATGGCAGGCCCTAAGCCTCCAGATCTGCCACCATACTCAGACCTGCAACTCATGCTTGTAGAGTGTAGGGACTTGGAGGACTTGTAGGATGGTTGTGGGTCCTTTGGGGTTGACGGGTTGACTTGTGCTGACACTGTTGCTTTGGGTAGTGGAAGAACTACTAGTTGTCCACTCGATGGTGGCCTGAAGTCAGATGATGGATCACTGTTGGGGTCGAAGAATGTGTTGGTTGGCACCTCGAAGGCCAGTTTCCCTATGGAGAATCCCAAGATTACTTGTGGTCAGGAGGGTCCTGTGATATCTTTCCCTGATAGTGTGGTGGAAAATGTGATCTCTGGCCTCAAACTTTGTGTTGTTGGCAGATTTGTTGCATTCTGTCCCACTATTGAGATGATACACAAATGGAAGGTTAAAGGAAGCATAAGTGTTTATGTTATGCCTAGTGGTCTCTTTTGTTTCAAATTTACCATGGCATTGTCTTGCCCTAACAAAATGGCATCTAAGCTTTGTTGCTAGTGTGGAGTTGAAAAAACTTGCCCCAGTTTGGGTTAGGTAACCTAGTCTCCCCCTTGAGTTTTGGGATGCAAAGATCGTAAGGTGGGTGGGGAATTCTTTTGGTCATTTTGTCACAGTTGATAAAGTGACTTTGCAAAAAACACAACTAGTTTATGCAAGGTTCTATGTGAATGTAGCCTTGAATAGAGCACTCCCCACTGTAGTCATGTTGAGGACTAAATGGGGTGAGAAAATTCAGCCTATAGAATATGAGAATGTGGGACTATTTTTCCAAAGATGTGGTCAATTTGGATACCTTATCGTGTATTGTAAAGCCCAAATGCAGAAAGACAAATAGAAAGAGGGCTCTCTAGGGATTGTTATTGAGTCCTTGGGTGAACCTTCAGAGATTTCTAAAAAGGTGGCAAAGACTCCTCCCAAGGCTACTCCCACTATGCTTCCCACTCTGTAAAAAACCTTGGACTCGGGGGGGGGGGGAGTAGTTTTGGAGGACAAGATGAATTCAGAGGAATACCCTTTTAGAAGGGATTTTGAGGAACTACTATGTTCACCTAAGGTTGAGGCTATGGCTGGTGTATTACGAGAGGAAGGTGAAATAGACATGACCCACCCTCTCCCAAGTTCCCCAGTAACCCAGAAGGATGATAGCCAGTAGGAAATTCTGTCTATAGGCTGCAACACTATGGTAAAAGTGTGTACCCCTCTGAGGATGGTTAAAGCCTCCCCAGTAGAGATTGTTGCAAGAATAATGGAAAGTATTGAGAAGGTGGAAAAGGAGATTATCACTACCTCACCACAAGAGGAGGATAATAGGGAATGGGAAGTCTAGAAGAAGAAGAGGAGAAGGGGGGAAACTAGATGTTGGTACCTCTGGGATAGCTGGAAGATCGTCTAGCAGAGTAACTAGGACAAAGCAAATAGCTAGTGATGTGGCCAGTGGTAAGAAACTTACACTAGAGACAATTACTAGAGGTAAGAAATGAAATTCCTTTCTTGGAATATGAGGGGGTTAAATAATCCCTAGAAGCAATATGCTCTGAAATAATGTATTTTTCAAGAAAAGGTTGATTGTGTCTTAATACAGGAGACTAAAATGTCTTGTGCTAGTTTTGATAAAATAGCTAGTTATATTTGGCTAGGGGTTGGGTATTTACATATGGATGCTAATGGAGCTTTGGGGGGCATTTCCATCATGTGGAATCCAAACTCTATGAAGGGTACTAAGGTCTGGAAGGAAAAAATATATATCATTACTAACTTCTAGTCTAGCAACCATTTTTGGGGGTTGATCAATATCTATGCCTCTAATAACAGACTTGGAAGGAAGGAAATGTATGATAAACTAGCTAAGATTGTTGAAACTATAAAGGATGAGCAATTGATGTGTATGGGGGATTTCAACACCTTGCTTTACCATTTAGAGAAGCTGGGTGGTAATAGAGAATGTCTAGAAATTTTGCAAGACCTCAATGACTTCATGAGTAGGCTGGACTTTAAGGATGTGGAGTTGAGAGGAAACTCATATACTTGGACTAATAACAGGAAAGGGAAGGACCTTATTTAGGTCAAGCTGGATAGATTATTGGTGACAAGGAACTGGGATAGACTGGGGAACTCCCACCTTGAGAACCTCACTAGAATAGTATCAGACCACTCTCCTATATTATTCCATTGGGAGGATGGTTTTAAAGGTGGACAGAAAATTTTTAGATATGAAATAATGTGGTAGTCTCACTCGAAATTCAAAGAGCGAGTTTAGGATTGGTGGAATATAAGGATAGATGGTACTACGATGTATAGACTTACCCAAAAATTGGATAATATTAGGAAGAATGTCAAGGTGTGGGCTAAGAGTTCATTTGGCGACTTATTCAAAGTTAAAGGTGAAGTGAAGGAAAAACTCAAAAAACTCCAAGGAGAAATTGTAGGAGGGACCAACCTGGAAGGTGTAGCTCAAGAAGAGGAGTATAGAAAAAGGTGGAAGGATATCCTATTGAGGGAGGAATTTTTTTTGGAAACAAAGATCAAGAATTCAATGGCTTAAGGAAGGGGATAAGAACACTACTTTCTTTTATAGGTCAGCCTCTAACCATAAAAGAAGAAACACAATCAATAGGCTGAATGATGAAGGGGGAAGGGTCTTAAAAGAGCAGGAGGAGATGGGAAGACATGTTTTGGAACACTATAGTAGAGCATTTGTTAAAGACAATTTTGTTGGGAACCTGGTAATCAAAAGAAGCTTGATTAATTCGGTCCCATAGATACTTGGTGTAGAGGAGAGTAACCAGATACTTGGTAATATCACTAAGGAGGAGTTGAAAAATGCAATGTTTTCTACGATAGCTTGTAAGGCTTCGGGCCCAGATGGGTTTCCTCCAACATTTTTCCAACATTTCTAGGAGGTGGTTAAATTGAAAGTGATTTGAGCCACTAGGGATTTTTCAGAACTAGTAAGCTACCAAGGAGGATTAATAAGACCTTTATTGCTTTAGTTCCTAAAATCCCTACTCCTTCGAGCATGCTTGACTTTATACCTATAAGCTTATGTAATACTATTTATAAGATCTTTGCCAAAGTTTTGGTGAACAAAATTAAGCCTTTCTTGGAAAGAATAATTGGTAGCCCTTAGAAAGGATTTGTTCTAGGAAGACAAATATTGGATGTGGCTATAACCACACATGAGGTTATTCATTCTATGGAGAAAAATAGAAAATTGGGGATGGCATTCAAATTGGATATTTCCAAAGCTTATGATAAGGTCAATTGGGACTTCTTTTAGGATGTACTGGAAAAAGTGGGATTTAACAATAAGATTATAAACTTGATCATGACGATGGTTGGCTCAATGCAATATTTTGTCCTGCTTAATTGTTCCCCTTGGGGTGACTTTGCTGTAGAGAAAGGCTTAAGACAGGGTGATCCACTTTCTCCCTACCTCTTTATTATGGTTGCTAAAGTCTTAGGGAATTCATTCTATAAATTAGTGAGTATGGGCTGTGTCAAATGGGTTAAACCTACTACTACTGTTGAAACTAAGGCATTCAATAGCTTGTTGATGACACTTTCCTATTTGGAGAATCTTCAGTAATGGAGGTTGAAGCTTGGAAAATGATACTACATAATTATGAAGAAAGTTCAAGGCAAGGAGTGAATTACCACAAGAGTAAAATTTATTTCTTTAATATTGAAGCCTCATTACAAAGGAAGATAAGGAACATTTTGGAATGCTAATCAGCTTGCACCTTCGATACTTATCTTGGATTACCACTTACTACTAAGGAAGTGACTAATGGCTTCTCAAACATGATAGTGGAGAGAATTTAGAGGAAGCTTGCAGGGTGGAAAGGGAAGATTTTAAGCAATGCTGGAAAATTACAACTACTCTCTACTACTCTTCAAGGAATCCCTATTTACTTCTTATCCATTTTCAAAATTAATCAAAAAATGGTAGAGAAAATTGAGAGAATAAAAAGGAATTTCCTTTGGTCAGGGACATAGGATAAAAATAAATTGAGTTTAGTTAATTGGGAGGAGGTGTGTAAACCAAAGAGTAAGAGGGGGTTGGGTGTAAGAAGGCTTTGGGACATTAACAAAGCTCTCCTTATGAAAATTGGTTGGAGAATGGCTGAAGAAAATACTAATTGGGGCAATATCATGAAAGCCAAATATTTTTCTAATATCTCCTTGAAGTGGAATCTATTAAGCAATGACCTTCCTGGAGGTTAAAAAATCTAGCAAAATATTGTTAGAAATAGAAGTTTATTAAGAGAAGGTTTGAGGTGGATTGTGGGGAATCGTTTCAATATCAGATTTTGAGAAGACAGGTGGATGGAGGGGAAACTATTGATCTTCAGTAAATTTAGTAGATTAATGGAATTACTTAAAAATGAGATGGGGGGAAAAGTTAGAGACTATTGATCAGGAGAGGAGGTGGAAGAAGCTTTATAAGGAAGATTACTCCCAAGAGGATATTATTCTCCTTAAGGAATTGAAAAAGCTAATAAAGGAACAGAGACTCCCCCTATTACCTCAAGAGGACACTACGGCTTGGGACTTAAGTCCAAGTGGTAACTTCACTGTCAAATAAACATACACATTTAGGTTTAGTAAGGACCCTTGCCCAACATTGTGGTGCAAGGTATGGATTACTGACCTCATTCCTAAAATTAATTTCTTTTGGTGGATGGCTCAGCATGGTAAAATCTTAACTTTGGACAACTTGAAAAGAAGGGGTTTTTATATAGCAAATCATTGTTGTCTTTGTAAAGAAAAGGAAGAAAGTATTTCCCACCTTTTCTTAGATTGCCAGTATGCTTTAGGGATTTGGGCTAAGGTATGGGAAAGATTTGGCTTGGATTGGGTTATGAATGATAATCTAGGACAATTTGTAGAGAATTGGTGTTGTCTCTTTTATCACCCTAGATTAGTTTTTCTATGAAAAAAATGTCCACCATATGTTTGCTGGCACATAAATGGAAAGAAAGAAATAACAGATTATTTAGGGAGGAGAGTAAATTGGAGGATGTGGTTTTTGGAATAATGGACAAATTGTTGAAGGAAAATTTAAGAGTGGCTAAATGTAAAATGCCAAAGGAGGAACTAGCTAGACATGAAGGCCTAGTTGCTAAAAGATGGGGTTGTCATGAGGAATTTTTCCTCTTTTATAACTAAAAAATGATGATGAGACAAAAGACGAGATGGAGACCCCCCACCCTAACACAATATAAATTGAACTTCGATGAAGCTACAAATGGAGGAATAGGAGCAGCGGGCAGAGTGCTATGGGACAAAAATGGTGATGTGATGTTGGTGTATGCAGGAAAGGTGGGAAATGGAAGAAATAATTAGACTAAAGCCATGGCGCTATTATGGGGCCTTCAGAAAACTAGGGAAATGCAAATTAAGGAGTTAACAATCGAGGGGGACTCCAAATTAATCATTGACTTGGTTAAGGGAGTGGCCAAATTGGGTTGGAATATTCGAAACACCATTATGGATATCAAGCAAGTCTTGAACGGAATGGAAAATGTCCACCTATAGCACATCTACAAGGAAAGAAACAAGGTGGTAGATGCGACAGCTGCCATGGGGTTTAATGCATTGGAAATCACGTGCTGGAGGAATTGGGTTGATCTCAACGAAGATATTAAGTCGTTGATAATCTTGGAAAGAGGTGGGAATAATTTATGATCATGACTTTAAATTTTAAAAGTAGGGCCAAATTTGGCAACATGGTGATAATGTTCGCTAAATTTAGCAATAGCTTTTTGGGAATAATGGGAAGACGTGGCTATACAAACGATAATTAGAGTAATTACAAATTAAGAGAGATGTCACTTCATAATTATGGTGACCTAATGTGAGTTTCAAATTACTTCCCAATTGGAAGTACGAAAGATATCATTAATCACGATGTCAGAAAATGTCAGGGTGTGAAAATTATGATTTTATACATTCACGAATCCCATAATAATCTCGCATGGGATTTTGGAGCTTATCAAGCACAAGTCTACAAATTTTATTTGCTCATTGTTAAAGGGTTTAAGGTGGAGAGTAGTTGTAGAGAGATTGTTGTTGAGAAAGTTTGGATGCGTATTACTGAAGAAGGGGAGCAGGAAATTGGTGAAATAGAGATGGGTGGGGACTTTAATAGGTTGGAACCCATGAAAATGGAGAATTTTAAAGATAGGATGGCCACTTGGTTTCTTTTGAAGGAAGGGGTTTTTTTGCCCTACATGCAGTTGACGACAGGCTTACGACAAGAACTATGTGCTCCAATTTGTTAATGGATGGAATGAGAGGAAGGTCACTATTAATGGTATCACCTTCCAAGTCACTGAGAAAGTGATTGCCATGGCAACTGGCCTCTCAATGAATGGGAAAAAATGGAGAAAGGTTACCAAAATTATTGATGAGGCTAGTATGAATAGCTTCTTCATGGAAGGTGAGGAGCTAATTCGTTACAGAGGAGGGTTTAAAAGAGGCAAGCTGTCAGCCCCATGGGATGATGTGTGCCTAGTCCTTATGAGGTATTTGATGCTAGATGGCAAGTTCGATGTCTATTATTATTATCATTTCCCTTTGCTAAACCATTTTAGGAATAAAGATTTCATTTCTATCACCTTGTATCTTTTGCATTCCCTTGAGGATATGGTTGTTATTGTTAGAGAAAAAAGGAGTAAAGGTTTAAATTTTACCATAATTCATCAAGGTTTAATCTTCTACCTCTATCAGTTTCACCTAGCCCTATGCCCCCCTAGGGTGGTGGTGGTGGATAACCAGTGCCACCGCTAGAATTCACCCCTGAGCTTTAGTATGAGCACTAAAATTCACACCCCCTGACCCTCCCCTAGTAGGGAAAACAAGAAAAAAAAAAAACCTGATACAATAGAAGAACAAAGGGGAAACAAGAAGACAAAAATTGAAAAATTGGTTGAGGTTGATGGAGAGGATTCAGAGGAGGAGACCAAGGATAAGGCTAGGAGGAGATCTGGTAGGATTGCACAATCTCAGGCTAGGTTCAAACAGAAATCCCTCAAATATTCGGTTGAGGAGGTTGAGGAATATAGTTCAGAGAACAATAATGAAGGAGGGGAGGAGGAAGATAATTCTAATTCCAAGAAGGATGATGGAAACAAGGAGGTGGAGAAAATTTTTAACTCGAGGGATAACTTTTTGGATAATGCCCAGACCCAAGCGTCTGCTAGTAATGCTGTGAATACGGAGATCACCCATGTGCCTACCATATTTTCACTACTCATTACCTTTTGTGAAGAGAACAACAAAATGGACACTTCTCCCATAACTATTTCATCCCCGATTAAGGATAATTCTAAGGTTTCCTCTAACCCAAGGGTTATGCAAGATGAAATCCAGGTGTTGAAAGCTAAGGAGGAAGCTTTAAAGGTGGAAGCGGAGACAAAGGAAGGGACTGAGTTGCTAGAGGAATGATATGCTAAATTGGAAAGGAGGGTTAAAACTTTGGAGGAGGGGCTTTTTACCTTCTCCAAATTTGGCCTCAAAGTCACACATGTTGTGGTCACCACCCTTCAATTGCTGGCATAGGAAAAGGAGGACACGGGCATGTATATGCAAGACCACAAGCTGCTCTTCAAGTTCCTTGCTGATGACTGGGCCCAGATCTTGCTACATGCGAAGGGGAAGGGGAAAAAAAAAAATTAAGTTTCTTAGTTTATGGGGATCCTTGGATCCAAGACTTTTTTATGTTTTACTATTGGTTAAGGTTTTGCTGGTTTACAGCTGTAATTATTGTAAGGAAACTCAGGTGCGGAAATAGCTTCCTACACTAATCTCATAAGGAAAGTATGATGCAAATCCTATTAAAATCTTCTACACTTACAGATTCAATATCATGTAAACAACAACATTGCAACCAACCATGCATACATAAAATAGACAGAGAAAGGAACACATAACACAAGGATTTTCCGGTGGGGAAAAACCTTTCAGTAAAACAACCTCACCCCTCCGGAACCTGCACAATGTATTATCTTCAACAAAAGGTTACAATACACTTACAGTGCAAGCTCAACATCGATAATAGAAGACTCCAGTAGCTACTTGCAGTACCAACAATACACCTTTTTCGCATCACATCTCTTCGCAACCCTAAAAATGCTTATAACATGCGCTTCACTTTAGGGCTACTCCCAAAGGTAAACCGTATTAAGGTTTTACCATTCTCTGAGAAAATAGGAACCCTGAACCCCACTATTGGGGTAGAGTGTAGAGTACTCAAATATCTTAGTTGCCACATGTCTTCCCCTATCATTGAATCTTCCTAACATAGCTCTTATGTGTCATAAGAATCTGTCATAACCGTTTTAGTCATGATCTACTTACACACAATTCAAGATGTTGACATATCAACATTATTTGCAAGAAATACATTTTACAAAACAAATAATAAGAATAGGAATTATACAAGGTTGAGACACCTTATTCCTAACATTCTCCCACTTGTTGAACACCTTGTAAGAGCAACAGGAACATAACAGGAACTAACTGCTATAGGCTGAAAGGCCCATAGACTCTGAACACCATTTGAACTTTTCAGTGCCCACTAGTTTCGTTAATGCATCTGCAACATTCTTCATAGTATCTACCTTCTCCAAATTTACCTTTCCATCTTCCACCATATCTCTCACAAAGTGATACTACACATCAATGTGCTTCGTTCTGGCATGGAAAGTTGGATTCTTTGCAAGGCAAATAGCACTCTGACTGTCACACCAAATAGTAATCTGTTATGCATCAACACCAACATTAGAACATAATCTCTTAAGCCAAATGGATTCCTTACAAGCATGAGTAGCAGCCATGTACTCAGCTTCTATAGTGGACAAAGCAACCACAGGTTATCGCTTGCTCATCCAACTGAAGGCACCACCAAACATAGTGAACACATAAGCATTGGTGGATCTCCTACAGTCAATATCACCTGCCCAATTTGAATCCACAAACCCATGAATAAAAATTGAATGCGAAAATCCAAAAGAGTTATCATGATAACATATGGAGTAATCTGATGTACCCCTCAAATATCTGAATACTCACTTAATTGCATCCCAATGTATCCGTCCAGGATTAGCCATAAACCGACTCAAGTTCCCATTGCTTGGGCAATGTCTAGTCTAGTACAAACCATAGCATACATAAGACTGCCAACTACACTAGCATAAGGTACTCTACTCATGTCCTCCATCTCACTAGGAGATTTTGGGCAATCATCTACAGATAATTTTGTTCCCACAGGAATAGAAACACATAGTGGTCTACAATCTGCCATGCTGAACCTGTCCAACACAGACTTCACATACTTACTCTGACTCAACCGAAGTTTTCTGTTAGACCTGTCTCTACTAATTTCCATACCCAAGACGTACCTAGCTGCCCCAAGATCTTTCATCTCAAACTGTGCTGACAACTGAGATTTAAAATCAGAAATCATACCCTTACCCTTCCCAAACAGCAACATAGATCATCAACATATAATGCAACAATAAGAAGGCGATCATTTTCAATTCTGAAATAAACACAATGATCTGATTTCGATCTTAAAAATCCAATTGACAACACAAAGGCATCAAACTTAAGGTACCACATCCTAGGAGATTGCTTCAATCCATATAGAGATTTCTTTAACTTGCAAACTAAGGATTCTTTACCTTTAACAATGTAGTGCTCAGGCTGTGACATATAAATCTCTTCCTCCAAATCACCATGAAGGAAAGTTGTCTTCACATCCATCTATTCTATCTCTAAATCATATGATGCAGCAAGAGATAATAGAAATCTAATGGATGTCAACTTTGCAACAGGAGAGAATATTTCACCATAATCTATTCCCTCTACTTGTGAATACCTCTTTGCAACCAATCTAGCTTTGTACCTTTCAACACTGCCATCTACACAGAATTTCTTCTTGAACACCCATTTACAGCCAACAGATTTTCTCCCTTTAGGCAAAGGTATAAGGTCCCCCCAAGTTTTGTTTTTCTCTAAAGAAGCCATCTCATCATCCATAGCCTCAATCCAGGAACCTGCATCTTCCATGCCCAAAGCCTCTTTCACAGATCTAGGCTCATTAGTGTTAGTAATCAAAGAAAAAGCACAACTAGAATCTAACATAGAATAACCAAACCTTTCTGGTTGCTTTCTTTCTCTCGTGGATCTCCTTAAGGGCTGAGGTTGAGGTTGTTCTTCCTCTTCTTCTGAACTATCAGAGCTGCAAGAGCTCTCCTCATCATTAGACCCAACATGGTCTCTCTGTTCAGTCTTCTCAAGGGTAGCAGGCAACTAAACAACATCTTTTTCCTTTTCTTTTTCATCTGGTTGTAGCACAATAGGAGAAGATGTTAGCTCTTTAAAAATAACATTTCTACTATACAACACCTTACTAGTCACAGGATCCCAAAGCTTGTATCCTTTCACACTAGCATTGTACCTGATGAAAATACATTTAACAACTTTTTTTTCCAACTTAGATCTTTTCTCCATTGGAACATGTGCATAAGCTTCACAACCAAAAACACGAAGATGTCTAATTGAAGGCTTCTTACCAGACCACACCTCCATGGGTGTCTTACCAACAAGGGTTGATGTAGGAGATCTATTAACCAGATAGCAAGCAGTGGCCACAACTTCGGCCCAAAACCTTTGCTCTAAACCAGCTCCACTAAGCATACTCCTAGCCTTCTCCATCAGTGTCCTGTTCATTCTCTCTGCAACTCCATTTTTCTGTGGGCTATACGGAGTTGTCTTATGTCTCTCGATACCTTGTTCTTTACAGAACTATTCAAACTCTGCTGAGCAAAACTCACCACCATTGTCAGTTCTCACACACTTAATCTTCTTACTAGTCTGATTCTCTACAAGGGCTTTAAATTTCTTGAATCGACTAAAGACTTGTGTCTTACTTCTAAGGGAATAAATCCATGTGCTTCTATTGTAATCATCTATGAAAGATACAAAAAATAAAAACTTGGAGATTGAAGGAACTTTTACAGGACCAAATACATCAGAATGAATAAGATCCAAAACATCAGAAGATTTGTGAGAACTAGAGTAAAACTAAACACGATTTTGTTTACCATATACACAGTGTTCACAGAAGTCAAACTCAAGATTGCAATCATTTAACCCCTCAACGAGATTTTTATTTTTCAAGGTTCTGAGACCCTTCTCACCAATGTGGCCAAATCTCATATGCCACAACATTGTCTTTTCTGCAGGAAGCTTTCCTTCCAAAGTGTAGGCACCCTTAGGTACACTTATTGCACTACCATCAGAACCACTAACCAGAGTCTTCTTTACTGCTCATTCAGATGGTGGGGATGAAGTGATAGCTACTCTCTTCTTTGAAACAGAAGAACTATTACACTGAGAAATGTGTGCATCAAGCTGAAACAAAGTACCTCTCCTAGTACCCTTAGCAAGCACCATAGCTCCTCTCATCATCTTACATCCATCTTTAGAAAAAAAAACTTGCACACCTACATCATTCAGCATACTTATAGATAATAGGTTTCATGCCAAACCTAGAATGTGCATAACTCCATTGATTCTGTTTACTCGTCTATCAGGAAATTTGATAGTGACCCTTCTGCGTCCAACTATCTTTAGGTGAGAATCATCACCCAAGTACACCTTTCCACCATCGAACTCTTCATATTTTGAGAACCAGTTTCGATGAGAGGTCATGTGAAAAGATGCACCCGAGTCAACCAACCACACATCATCAGATGTATGGGCTGCCAAAGCTATGATGAATGCATCGCCATCTTCTTGAGATTTTTCAGAACCAGAATGTGAGGCTTTCTTCTTCTTCTTAGGCTCTTTACAGTCTTTACGGAAGTACCCAGTCTTATCATAGTTCCAACATTTTTCCTTGGACTTATTGGAAGTCTTTGACTTCCCACGAGATTTGGATCTACCCCTATTGTCAGACTTATTGTCATTTTTTCCCTCTTTCCATGGATCTCCCACGAACAACAAGGGCTTCTTTTTCTGAAACAGAAGCCTTTCCCCGCATCTCCTCTGATAGCAGCAAAGACACCACATCATCCATTTTGAAGGTGACTAATGTGCTTCGGAGAGCCATCACAAGATGGTCCCATGAATCCGGTAAAGAACACAAAAGTGTGTAGCAACGATCCTCCTCCTCTAACTTGACACCAACTGATGTCAACTATGCAGCCAGCAGATTAAATGCATTTAAATGATCCGTTAAGGATCCACCTTCCTCCATTCGCAGAGAATACAACTTCTTCCTCAGGAACAAATTGTTCACCAAAGATTTGGCCTGATACACGGCCCCAAGTCTCTCCCACAAACTATATGCGATTTTCTCATCTAGAACATTCAAAAGGACTGCATCGGTTAAACAAAGTCTTATGAGACCCTTAGCTTTACGATCTTTGATATCCCAATCTGCTTGAGCTATAGTTGCTGGTCTTGTAGTGCTTGTAGTCACTTCGCATAGGTCACAATCTTCCAACATGTCTTCCATCTTGAGTTTTCACAACTCGAAATTAGTGCCATTAAATTTCTCCACCTCCA
Source organism: Cupressus sempervirens (assembly GCA_028749045.1). Lineage (NCBI taxonomy): Eukaryota > Viridiplantae > Streptophyta > Pinopsida > Cupressales > Cupressaceae > Cupressus > Cupressus sempervirens. Next base: position 86,483,408 of record CM053784.1, on the reverse strand, counting down.
TTCTTCCATATGATGAACTCGTCATCTCAATCTGCAAATAAGATTCAGGATTCTTTGAACAAGACTCCCACTCAACTTGAGATTAGCTCAAAAAACCCTACCCAACAACTAGGATCAAAAGTTGATCAAGCTCTGATACCACTTGTAAGGAAACTCAGGTGTGGAAACAACTTCCTACACTAATCTCATAAGGAAAGTATGATGCAAATCCTATTAAAATCTTCTACACTTACAAATTCAATATCATGTAAACAACAATATTGCAGCCAACCATGCATATAGAAAATAGACAAAGAAAGGAACACATAACACAAAGATTTTTCGGTGGGGAAAAACCTTTCGATAAAACAACCCCACCGCTCCAAAACCTGCACAATGTATTATCTTCAACAAAAGGTTACAATACACTTGCAGTACCAACAATACACCTTTTTCGCATCACATCTCTTCGCAACCCTAAAAATGCTTATAACATGCGCTTCACTTTAGGGCTACTCCCAAAGGTAAACCGTATTAAAGTTTTACCATTCTCCGAGAAAATAGGAACCCCAAACCCCACTATTGGGGTAGAGTGTACAGTACTCAAATATCTTAGTTGCCACATGTCTTCACCTATCATTGAATCTTCCTAACATAGCTCTTACGTGTCATAAGAGTTCGTCATAACCGTTTTAGTCATGATCTCCTTACACACAATTCAAGATGTTGACACATCAACATTATTTGCAAAAAATACATTTTACAAAACAAATAATAAGAATAGGAATTATACAAGGTTGAGACACCTTATTCCTAACAATTATGACTCAGGTTAGCTTGTTATGCCAATTTTGGTTAGGTTGAATTTCGTAGTTTACTAGTTTTATCGGCTTGGTTTTAGCTTAGTTGCTCTTAAACTCTGTTGGTTTTTGCAGACATTTGGAACTATGTTGATGTTTAGTTATTCTTTTGTCTACTGGTGGTTTCTGTTGGTAGTGTGCTAGTTATCAGCTCTTTGCTTGTATGGGCCGACCCCCTTGTTTTGGTTGCTTTTAATTTCAAAAACAAGTAAACAAATACATGTGGATACATGCATAGGTACATATATCTAGTCATGCATAGATATGTACCTTAATAAATATACCCATAATATATATAAATATATACATGATTAAAAATATAAAGAAGATAAAACATGACATCAAATGTTACTAAAACAATAAGATTATGGATATATAGATAAACTATTGTGTACAATTGATATAGAGAAAATAAGTAGATATAAAAACATAGAGATAAATTTTCATTATTTTTTTAAATTTCATTTATATATTGGAAAAATATCATTATCAAAGCATCTATGCTAATATTTTCAAACCTTTAAATTTATTTAAGAGATAATTGATAAAAAAAAAACAAAGTCATTATATTCCACTCCATTCCTACCCCACATTCAATACCTACATTAATACACACACTCAGTTATGTTCATTTATGAAATCTTCAATTTTCATTGAAAAGCTCACCAAACAAAGCCCAAGTAGGCAGTGTGGATAAGTCCAGCACAAATCATGAAGCCCAACATGTTTACAATCCTTCCTCGTGTTGTACTCACACAGTAGAATTTCTCATCAACAATCGACTGTTATACATCAGTAATATTAATCCATTCTTTTTCACCTTTTTCCTCTTAATTATCACATTTCATAACCGTTTTGTGAGAGAGAGAAGGATCAGATTGAGTACTGTAAAGGCACAGTGCAATGGTTGAAGTTATGATAGCGTTTTGTATGTTTTCAATCACATCCATTGCAGACGTTGAATTAGATAGCAAACATATGGGCATGGGTATTGACAAGATTTGTTATTTAATGAATGTTGATAAGAAAAAAACAATGAGAGATTGTGGGTGTTGTCCAATCATCAAGTACAGTGTTTTCCATGGCATGTTCATCATGTTGATGAACAGTTGTAAAACAGGAGAAGATGAGAAAGATGATCACGGAATACCCAACACAAGAACAAAGACAAAAACACCCATCACCAAATTCAACAAATTCAAAGCCTTTTAATGGGAGAGGGGACCATTGAGAGCAGTGTGTTGAAGTGTCACATATGTAGAGACTAGGCAAGGGAACATTGTTTTATTAAATAAATGGGGTTTTCAGCATTTTTTTTATCTTTGCACTTTCTTTTCATGTCTATGCATGTAGGTACCCATATGCTAGATTAGACAAGATTGTTTTGTCACTTCTGTCCAAAATGTATGTGCACAAATTATACCTGGGATTAGGTAGTGACATTAACTTGTTAATGAGAAACCTAGGATTCTAAGTTGTACCAATAGTATCATTGTATGGGAACAGCAATATCTATAAGCCAAGTTATCTTAATGTAAATCTAGTAAGTTATAGCGATGGCTTTGACAAAAGAGGTTTGTACAACATATTCTAATTATATTGAATCATTGAGGTAGCATTTAACTCTTCACAGAAGAAAAGGGAAGTCTATTAGATAGTTTTTCTTTAAATGTTTGTCTTTTAAAATAATGTATAAATAATTAATTAATTATAAAAGTTGACTAAACTTTAGATTTCTGAGAATGTATTACAATTTTCAATTTAGAAAATAAGTGCAGATGAATATAACTTTGAAACTTAAAAGATTATAGTTAGGTAGTTTTCATATTCCATTAAGATGTGTAACAAACTTCTTAATAAAATTGTGTGTCACTTCTTTACTATTATACATTTTGGATCATGCTGATAGAATTGCGTGTCACTTTTTAACTATTATATATTTTGGATCATGCTACATGATCATACTATATAGTAATGAGAATATCAGCATATCATTATTCTTGGATAAAGTCAAAAGATTGCTGTTGTCTATTAATTAACTCATAGTAGTTGAACTATAATTTAGAATCACAATTTCTTATAGGCATTAGAAGCGACACGATAAAATGTGAACTAAATTGCTCTCAGAATTTAGCATATTCATTTGAAGTGTGGTGGGTACAATCTATAGTGCTCCAAATCCAACATTCCATAAGAATTTTATTTGTGACATCAATTGAATCAACAAAATGCAACTTAAAAATTTGTGTCATATCTATCTTTGATGTCTACTACTGTACAAGAACAACCAATATATAGTGATATGATAGAAGAAATTGTCAAATTGTGAGTCAGATTCTCCTAGAGAAACCACCTTGATAGAATCTCTTTATATTCTTGGATAGTTATTTGGAAACAACTTTCTCAATTATAAAGATGGTAGTCTATCTACAAATTCTAATGTAATGGGTTTCTTTTAGTTTTCTAAATTAGAATGTTTTAAAAAATATTTTTCTCTGTTATAAATAATCAAAATATGCAAAAGTAATAGTAACTTATTTTTATGCAATTTCAAAATATTCATTAATAAATTTGGAGTAACTTCGGCAGCATTCCAACAACGCTTTTGTACATGTAAACTGTTAAATGAAACCAATTCATTAAGTACCAGCTTATAGGCCAGTGAAAAAGGTAGGGAGCGCCAAATGGTTTCCAAACCCATGTTACAAATCTGTCAAAAGATGGTTATAATTTGGGAATAATTTAATATAATGTTCTTATTAATAACTTGTTTATCATGTAGGGTAGCGCAAACGCCTGACATATGCCTTTGGAATACTTCATTACTTCAAAAGAGTTGAGATGTCTGTTTTGTATGTTTTCTTTAAGTTCAATATTATCAGGTTTTTACAATTAATTGAAATGCATGAATTATTTCTGGATTTGATGGGTATGTTTTTTAGCATCTATTTTTCAGATCACACTTCGTAATTCATTATCAAGAGGAGAGAATGTAAGAATACAAAAATTATATGTAAGAATGTAAGAATACATAATTTTTGTATTCTTACATTCTCTTGTCCTAATAATGGATCAGGAACTGTGATCCCAAACATTCATGCTAAAAACATACACAATCAAATCCAGAAATAATTCATACATTCTTTTAAACTGTTATATAATCAAAAACATTAAATCTTAACTTATTTGTTTTGTTCAATTGTGTGAGATTGAAAAAAAGCTCACACAATTTAATCCAAGAAAAGAGAAAGTAGCACCTTAAATAAAAAATTTTGACCTATCCTCTTGAATCATTTAAGTGAAGTCTTTAAGCCTGTTAACAAAAATCCATTATGTTTAATATATAAACAGACAAGAAATTTTTGGAGACATCGATTCACCACCGTGTCTTTTTTAAATGTAAGAATCAATATTGGATGTATATGATGTGATCTATGGATCAACGTTTCTGGTAGAAACCATTTATGTTTTGGCTATCAATCTAAGAGTAAGAATTGTCATGTCTCCAATTGTGCATATCATGAAATCATTGCATTTAATCCAGCAATTATATTTCCTGCATACCATGGAATCATTGCATTACATTTTCTGTATTCTGTCAAAATTTTGGATACATGTCGATAAGTGCATCTGTCACTATAACATCTGACAGAGGATGCTTGCAACAACAGGGAATTTGGTTTTGTAACAGTCAGTTCCATTTTCTTTTGAGTTTCTGAAGTCTTTTTTCAAATCCATTTTGTGCATATCTGCATGTTTGCATCACTGGTTCACTACGCATTCTGTCAAACAGTTTGCGCAACCCCTCTCCCTTCTCTGCTTCAAAATTTGCTCGCTACTGTATCAAATGGATGTTCATGTGTATCTTGTTTATCTATTTGCATTATTAGGTATTATGTCGAACAGTTTTTGTACCTGGTCTTCTTTTATGCTTTTTGACACTCAAAAGTATATTAGTGCTCGCATCCTTTATGTTTGAAGAATTCTTATTTCAAAGATATATTTGTATATTTATATAAGGGGATTAAAGTATATTAGTGCTTGCATCTTTTATGTTTGAAGAATTCTTATTTTAAACATATCTTTGTATATTTGTATCAGTGGAGGAAAGAATCGAGTACTTGTACTTGATCAAGTTTTAATGGTTGGAATAATTGTTGTTGATTTAATATTCATATTTCTTAATTTACTACTCAAAATTATTTGTTTATTATCAAATATTTTTACAAGGTTTTACTTGTGACTTTAGAATTGTTATAACTAATGATGGCTACCTATAACTGAATAAAAAAGCAACCAATCATGTCTGACATATCAGCTGTTCAAGTATAGCTGTATCTTTGCATGACTATCTATAATTGAATGAAATGTATGTTTTATTCTAAAATGCAACCAATCATGTCATGCCACATCAGCTGTTCAAATATGGAATCTCTTGTGATTGGTTTCACCTTTTTAATGATTTATTTTAGAAAAATTATGCTGATGTAGCATCATATTTGATAAGATCCTCAAACTTTACCTACAAACAATTGACTTCGAGGTGAGATAGGCAAGAGCCTACAACACAATGATAACTTGTGAGCGTTTTATGTTGGAGATCTCATGTTCCAACCTACTTTGACCATTTATCAATAAAAAAACTAAAAATGAGTTGTTTCTACAACATTTTGAGAAACTCAAAGTTAAAATACATTTCCCTTTTATGTCTTAACATTTTGCATGCAGTATACCAGTGTTTGCATTCCTTGTGTTTGACGAATAACACTTTGTGCCTATCTTAGCGTCTTTGCAATACTAGCCATTCTGTCAAACAGTTTGCTTACCCCTTTCTCTCTATGCTTCAACATCTGCAGCCGCCATGCCAGTGCCTGAATTCCTTATGTTTGACGAATACCCATTTCGTCCGTATCTTGCATATTTGCATCAGTAGGCATTTTGTCAAACAGTTTGTGTTACACCTTTTTCTTCTTCTATACCTCTACATTTTGCGCAAGTAAACCAGTGCTTGCATTATGTCAAACAGTTTGCGTGCCCATTTCACAAAACCCATTCTAGCAGCACGAGTAGGGAAGACATTGGCATCAACTAAGATTTGACTCTATTGTTTCTAAAACCTTGTCAAATGATAACATTTTGCGCATGTCCCTCCAAATCCATGATGTGATGCTTTCTGAGATATTTGATTCTGATATTCATGATATGGCCTTTTCTTCATAATATCTTATTTTCCCTATTCATCCGTTTCTTGCATAACCAGCAAACGTTGCATTCATGGAAGGAAATCACCTCATACATTATGTCAGCCAGTTCACGTCTCTTCTCTATACTCCCACAATTTGATTCGGTTAGGTAGATGGCTCTATAGCAATTAAAATTTGAGATGTATATATTAATAAAATTAAATTATAATAAGAAATCTAGAATATATAAATATCAATGTGTATTTGTGTGTGTCTTATATAAAAACGTTTTCTATTCATTTATAAAAATATTCATTACCAACTAAGAAATGAAGAAAGACATTAGAATAGAATGAAATAAATATAATATATCTTTTTATTATAAGATTGGAGATCTCAATCAATACATTTTTAATAGAATATAGGAAAAGTGGATATGACATGTCTACCATGGCACATGTCAAATCTATGACATGCAAATAGTGGACTTGTCAATCAAAACTTTAATATAGTTTGACATTTTAGCTAATAAATTAAAATGTGTAATTTTTTAAAAAAAAAAGAATTTTTCACTTACTATTTCCAATATAAAAGAAATATTTTCAATATGAGCCAATAGAATTTTTTTAATGATATTTTTGTAATTTTTTAATTTTTTTTAAAAATAGACTATAATATTTTTGTGTTTTATTTTATTTTATGTGATGATAGGTTAAGATAATGGAAAAAGTTGAATTTAATTAATATACAAGAAATTGTATGAGAATGTATTGTAGGAGATTGTTAATAGTAGCATAAGTAAACTACAAGTGTAGCAAGTATTGAAGTGATAGTAAAAGGAGATTAGTAATAGTATGTAGATCATTTTGTGTGTTATTCAATTTGATTTGATTTTGTATGTTTTTTGTGTCAATGTTTTGGATCACATCAATTTATTATCATGATAGAGAGCTCGTTGCTCAAATATTATTAAAATAGGGCATGAATGGAAAATATAGTGGAGAAAATGGTTAAATGATGATTGAAAGATGAATATATTGTAAAGATGAAAACGCAAGCATGGATTCAAAAAAAGCTATAATGAAAGGAGATAAGAATGCTAAAATAAACTAGAATATCAAAACCACAAGAATCCTCAAACTTGAATGCAAATGGCAATGGATGATTTAAAATGAGAAGGGACATTCCTTACATAGATATCATTACGGGGATCTCATATCAAGATGAATGTGGGATAAAAGATCAAATTATGGAAGTGTAAGTTAATTTTTATTTTTTTTTAAATATTGGAAAAGAGGTTTTGAAGGGTCCTTGAAACCCTATTACAAAATTCAAATAATGGAAAAGTAAGTCTTAATCTAACATGTTATAGGTGAATGTAAATGCTAGAGGCAAAATATTATAAATGGAGAATATAATGAATGTTGGTGGGAATTTAGGAAATGGAAAAAAATAGATTTAATGGAGAAATATAGTGAATGAAAGAATATTTAATGGATAATAGGGATATCTATATTATGATGGAGAATTATGTATTATATCTAGTATAATGAATAATGAGAATATTATTATCAAATAATGGATCCACCTAATTAATGTAAAATGAGATTAATAAGAGGATATTTTTGTTAGAAACTTGAAAGTTGTTGGGTTTGTTGCTACATCAAAAGATCGACCTATTAATGCATGATACAACCACATGACTTATAGAACACATGAGGAGGGTAATCCACTTCATGAATCTCGAAGGGAAATGACAATTGTTAGTCCAACAATCCCCCCCCTTAGTGTTACTCAAGGAGATTCAAACCTGTGACCAAGCTCTAATACCAATTATTAGAAAATTGAAAGCTGTCATGTTTTCTATTATGTTAAAAGATTGACCTGTTAATTCATGATACAACCACATGACTTATAGAAAACATGAGGAGGTTAATCCAAGTCACAAATCTTAAAGGGAAACGTTGATTGTTAGTCCAACATTTTTTTGTGTCTACCTTTTTCCCCTCTTTTAAACAACACAATATATTACATTATTTCAGAGAAAATTTGTGCCTATGAAAAAAATTGTGATTATATATTTATGCCCCAATCTAACTAGGCACAGATGATAGGTATGCCCCATCAAGAGATTGTGTGAGTTGTTCTAATGATAATCTCTCAATAGATAATAGGGAAGATTTGATTTGATGTTGCATGTTTGATTAAGCTACAAGAAATGATAAGATACTCCACTTAGAAAATGATAAGTTGGACACTTGATAAGTGTGACAAGCAATTGGTGTAAATGATGAAGATAACTATATGGAATGAGATGATTTGACTATTTGATAGTTGGTTGAGCTAGTTGTACTAGTTGGAGGCCAATTAAATAGATCAAACTAGTTAGTAGTTGATTTTGTAGATTAGAATTGATTTACAATAATTTGATTGACTATAGGTACAAAAGATGTCATGTCCCCAAATCATGATAATGAAATAAAAGAGTTATAATATAAATTAATATATTTTGGCATAATAATAATACATTACTTAGATAAATATAGTAATATTGAATGTAATAATAATAATATATTATCTATTAATAATAATAAATGATAATTGTACATATAAATATTATATAAGATCATAAATTTAATATGTCATAATGTCAAATGCAACATTTGAATATGAAAGAGACTTATATAAAAATATAAATAAATAATATGCAAATCATTATCATATAATATGATATTACATTATAGTCATAATATTTAATTGAGACATAAATTGTATATGATATGATTCACATATATAATAATATTTTAATATTAAAGTATTAATATAAATAAATGATAAATATAACAAAACTAATTTGAATAGACACATCCCTTCTCACAATGAAATATATAAATGAATACAAACACAAAGGAAAAAAATCATCGATTGTTTATGAAATAAAGTGGTAAATATTTAAAAGATTAGGAAGAGGGATATAACATAAGATGAGATTGATGTTGAGTGGTAAGCTAATGTAGGATTGATTAATTGAAAGTACATGAGATGGTGGAAAAATATTAATCGTAGCATGATAAGCCAATATGGACAATGATTTTAGGACAATGCCATAGTATTGATGTTTGTTGATAAGCTAATTGGGATTTATGTGAGTAAAAAAAAAGTTGAGACAAGGATTGATTGATTGATCATAGGGTGATGAAATTTCTAGAAGCAAGCTAATTGATTCAAGAGACATATATCAAGGTGGATAAAGTGATTGAATGATCACAATGAAACAAGTAAGAAGAAGAAAATAATGAAGATGGGGCGATGATTAAAGCGACGATTAATGAAAAATAATATCAAAGGAAATACAAATGATGAACTTGAGGAAATGTAGTCGATGCAAATTCTTGTGTTTTTAAAGTGCTTATATCATCATCAAGCTTATTATGAAAAAATAATGACTTCATTTGGATATTCTTTAAACCCAAATGCATTAATGTACCAATTACATTTATGGCAACATATCAAATAGTTAAGAGATTCCCTAGTTCACATGAGAGCCATAGTCCTCAATGATCTTGGAAAATCATGTCCTAAGATGAGTCATCATATTATTGTTAGAAAGTAAAGTCCACCAAGATAACTGGGAGGGGGGGGGAGTGAATTAGTTATCAGATCAATATAACTTTACCAACCTTGTTAAACCTTAAACATGTAACCAATATAATTAGCAACCTTAAGAATATACACATACACAATACACTAGATATGTTAACTAGGGAAACCCTTGATTAGAGGGAAAACCTCAGTGGGGATGCTACCCACAAAATAATGTACTAATATATAAGTTCCTTGTAAGAGCATGGACCTAGTTAAGAGTCAATGAAATATATTTAGTACATATCAATCCCTATTAGGAGACTTTGAATCCCTATTAGGAGATTCCAACTGGGCTGTTAGGAGTCATGCCAACCCTATTAGGAATTGTAGAAGGATGAAGGACCCACTGTCCAAATAACTTCAAGGGAAAGACCATCGAATTCATTATCCAACTGGACTTTGTATTATTCCTTTTAGAATAATAGAACTATAATTGATCTCAGTAACTCGAAATATTACTCTGTCCTCTTATTGTGCCAATACCACACAAAAAAATTCTTAGATCTCAATACCAAATCATCCCTTTGATTGCTTACTCACATTTACCATCTTCGCATATCACTTTGACAATTCACACTTATATATGTCACCACAAGGAAAATAACTTTCCTTTATACCATATCCTCAAAATAATTCATTGAGTCAACCTTGAGGCTTTCCTAATTAATTACAATAGGACCTCATTAAGATAATACAATTCATCACATATTTTCACAATTACAAAATATTGTCGGCTTATAGTCTTCACAACTTTTCACACATGTGACCTCAGACCTCGTGCACTCACTAACATCATCATCAAGTTGTCTATTGTCTATGTCTAAGTTCAATCATCCAAATTCTATCCCTATTAGGAGAGACAATCCTAACGCAAGAATCTACTTCTCAGATACTTTGTCTACACACTATCTTTTGTAGAACACAAATAAATTTCACATTTCTTTAACTTTATGAACTTACTCTTAACCATTAAATTTGAACACTCTGTAGAAACTATCTATAACTACACTTGACCTCATCATTAATACTCAATCTATACAATCTCATTCTCTGTCTACTATTATGCTAGTCTTCGCAATATGTTGACATTAATGACAAACATAGTCATGAGTGCAACACACCATCATACTAAATTTCTCTCAAAAATGCTAGAGTACTCCCCCATAGGAATATTATTAGCATTCATGCTAACAATCTTCTCCTTTGTCATTGATTTCAACATAGATGAAAAATATCTAAGTTCCAAGAATACCAAATTTAACTCCATTTTGTTGTTTCTCTCATCATTTCAAATCCTCTTCATTAATCAAATTTGAAACTCTCAGGAAAGACTATTTCTCTCCATTGATAAAATTATCTTCTCCCCATTGACATCAAATTTATCTTTTCTTCTTAATTCTCCCTCATTCTATATACTTAACTTTCCATGCACTCTTTCCTCAATATTTAGGAGATATTTTCATGCACTCTCTCCTCCATTGACATCAATGTCAAAGGTAACATTATGTCAATCAGCTACTCAATGTTTTCAACTAGCTCAAGTGTCTAAATACGCTATTCAATACTAGCTACCAAGATTCCTTCAAGACTATGCTTAGTCATAGATACTCCCCCATAGAGGAAGCATCAACATTCAATCCAAATAAACAATAACACTTTGTACCACTAGACTGATACAATCTCTACATCATCTACTCTAAAGTAGCAAATGGCATAACCCCAAGCATACCTCACAAACTCTCAAATGTATCCTTAGGAAAAGGATTGATAAAATTATCTACAATTTTCTCCTTTGTATTAACATACTCTAATCTTATCTCTTTCTTTGCAACTTTCACTCTCAGAACATGATACTTAATAGATATATGCTTAGTTTTAGAATGCAACACATAATTCTTAGACATACTCACAATATTTGTGTTATCATAATTTATGATAACAAGTTTTGAAAACTCTATCCTGATATCCTTTAGCATCTATTTCATCCACATGATCTGATTGCAATTGTTTTCTTGCTACATACTCTACTTCTATTGTACTCTGAGAAGTACAATCTTGTTTCTTGCTTATCCAAGAAACCAATCTTCTATTAGGATCAACCATAGATAGAAATAACAATTAAATGAAAATATAACCAATATCATAAAATAATATATCACACAGAAGAGAATACAAGACATAAAGATTTAACGTGGTTCACCCAATCCTTGGGCTACATCCACCAACAACAAGTCCAATATTATTATTATCCAATGATTACAATATGCAATCCCTTAAAGCTCAATATTGCTACAAGAAGCTACAATTTTATTGTAAATTATGAAATCCCTAACCCTAAGCCATATTATACAATTTTTTCCACTTACAAAATTAGGGTTAGAATAGCTCATCCAATAGAAAATAGGATCTGATGCCTTTTACAATAGTAGTAGTCATTTTTTATCTTTGGGGTGCTACCCCCCAAAACTCCCATGGAGGCTTTCCTCTTAACCCCACCCTGTACTATGATAAAGAGTGCATATGGGGAACTGCCCTAGGACCTCACAAGGAGCATTGCCCCCAAATTCCCATAGAAATAATCTAGGGGTAAATCATACCCAAATTAACCTTTGAGTCTAATTAGGCTCCACATCACATATTCCTCCAAGGAAAAATGCTTCACCACTTGTACTCTTTCTATCATCCATACTTGCCTGCCCAATCCACATTAGTATATGCATGTAGATCAAATCCATTTGATCTATCATTCCACAACCCAAAATCAGGTGTACTCTTTAGATACCTGAGTATTCTTTTTATTACTACAAAATGTGATTACTTAAGGTCTTCTTTAAATCTTTCTACTATAGCAACTTCATTTCCTATATCTAGTCTTGTATGAGTCAAATATTGCAAACCACCAATCAAGGAGCTATACTACTTCTTCTCAACAATAGGTGTCTTATATTTTCTAAAAAACTTATGACCAATTACCATAGGTGTACCAGAAGGCTTACAACCATCTAAACTAAATCTCTTCAATAAGTATTTCAAATACTTAGTCTGAGAAATGAAAATACCTTCAATGTTATCCACAATCTGCAAACCCAAAAAGTACTTCATCTCATTAATCATGCTCATCTCAAATTCCTTCTTTATTTCATTAGAAAATGCTTCACTGTTGATCTCAAATTGATTTTGACAAGTGAGTGTCTACACACTTTAGTCATATACTTAGTTCATACCGAATAAGTAGTACATGCCAACATAACATGTACATGATAGAGCATGTGGAGTCCATAATGAGTGCAAAGCCACTAATGTACCGAGTCACTCAAGTACCGAGAAAACAATAAATGTTGAGTAATTCAAGAGCCAAGTAAGTAGTGCATGCCAAGTGATAAAGATGCTGAGTTAGACTATACAGAATAGTATATGCTAGGCATCAGAGACTTTAGATGCCGAGTAAGATAGTTTTGTTATAGTTGTTTGTAATGGCACAAAAAACTATGTAAACTATTTTTGAGCTGAATTAAAGATTGAATTGCAATATTTAGAGATAAGGATGAATCCTAATTTAGATTCCCAAGACATTACATGTAGCCAATTAGAAAAGGGGAAGGATTAAGAAAAAAAATGGATGAATCACATCCATTGATTCATACCTAACTCTAAGTCACCAAAACCTTCTTAAGGAGGACAAACCCTAAACTATCTATGTTGTGAAGGAGTGTAAAGGGAGAAAAGAGAGAAGTTTGCATGCAAAAAAAGAGCATTCATGGTGGATAAGGAGTTATGATATGAGATTACATTATATAATCAGTTAAAGGAGAATAGAGGAAAGAAATAGTATACAATGGCGAGATATCTGATCAAAAGGATCAAGCGTACATTAGTATAGAGGTGATCTATCATTAGGAAATCAAGTGCTAACCATAAGATCATTATTGAATCATTCTAGCAAGTGAATCAGTTAAATCTCTTAACAGAGTAGTCCTAATAGGCTATATTGAAATCCTTTAGCAGTGTACTTAATTGTTAGTTGAAGTCCTTTAACAAGGCACATTTCTAATAGGGTGTTGAAATCCTTTAACAGGGTGAGACCTAATAGTCTCATGATCAAAACATTGTAAGCCTTTAACAGGGTAGATCATGTCTCATGATCAAAACATTGTAACCTTCATTAGATACACTTTATTACTGTAGTAGTGAAGATTTGTGGGTGTCATCCCCACCCTAGTTTTACCTTCTCATTAGAGTGTTTTTGGGTAATCATATCTAGTGTCATACATGTGTTAATGTTTACTTGCTTTCATGTTTTTAGATATACATGACTTACATGATATTTCAGTTTACTTAGTAAAAGTGTGAGATGGATGTGTGGTGAAAGTTTTATGGATAGAAGTTTAAAATATTGACTCACCCCCCCAGAAGTTTATCTTTCCTATTGTAATTCCAACGATTGGTATTGGAGCCTAGTTCTTTAAAAGAGAAGCTTTGCAGTTGTGAGGAAAGATCTTGAAAATTGTTAGAGTAAATAATTAATTATTTATTCTATTTACTTAAGCTTACTTAGGTAAATGCATTCATTTATTAGTTGTAGTCTAGGAGTTAGTTATAAGTTGTTGACAATATGAGAGTTTGTTCTCTCCTAAGTCATACTTATCCTCTCACATTGTTCAAGGAATTTCCACCTCAAGTAGATGTATGCTTAGTTGTCACACTTATCTCCTAGCATCTTCTAGCTTGTTCTAGAAGATTCCTAGAGCTCTTTATATTCGGGCTCCCTCTTTGTATTTTTAGAACATCAAAAATCACTTCTCATTGTAAATAAATTTTCATTGTGTTTCAATATCTTTTGGTGTCTCATGTTTGTTTAGGGTTTTTCTCTTGCTCCATGCTCTTCTCCCCTTGGCTTCTCTTTGACAGGTTTTCACATGCAGGTGATCTTGGGCATCTTCGGAGTTGGCTTTCATCAACTCCAACATGGTATCAGAGATTTCCTGTTGCTGCTTCGTTAAAGGATTTTTGAAGCTGTGATTTGAAGTCACAAACCCTAGTTTGTTTGTGCATTTTTTCTTCAAATCAGGGGATCAGCAAATTTTTGGAGTACTTTGGGCCCAAACGGACATCACCATTAGATCTAGAAGGCCGTTTGCAATCAGGATCTCATGTTTGTTTAGGGTTTTTCTCTTGCTCCATGCTCTTCTCCCCTTGGCTTCTCTTTGACAGGTTTTCACATGCAGGTGATCTTGGGCATCTTCGAAGTTGGCTTTCATCAACTCCAACATGGTATCAGAGATTTCCTGCTGCTACTTCATTAAAGGATTTTTGAAGCTGTGATTTGAAGTCATAAACCCTAGTTTGTTTGTGCATTTTTTCTTCAAATCAGGGGATCCAATTTTTTTTGGAGTACTTTGGGCCCAAACGGACATCACCATTAGATCTAGAAGGCCGTTTGTAGTCAGGATTCATATATAACTTTTTGATTTTGGAGACAGAGCTTTGGGAGGCAAATTTTTTTAGCCCTACAGGCTGCCGTATGGATTGTACAGATTTTTTCGGCAATTATTTTAAAATATATATATATATATATATAAGTGCACTGCCGAGTAGCCACCACCGCACCACCCAAACGCCGCCCGCGCATAGCCTGCACCCTACCTCAACTAGCTGCTCCTCTAGTTCAACACCGCGGATCCTCCACCTCCTGCTCGCCACCTGTTCCTAACAGTACCCCCTGTTTTGGCCACCGCCGTTGGCATCTACTTCTAGTTTTCTGCTCCTCTGCTGGTGCTCCTCTGAAAATCTCTGCTCCATCGTTGCCTCCTCATTAGCCAGCCCACTCAGCATTTTTTGTACATTTAGTGCCCAAGCTGCCCATTGACATGTCTGCGCCCTGTCAGCACCTTCTGCCTGTCAGCGCATGACACGTGGCAGGCGTGCCACGTGGCCACTGCCATGTTAGCCACCCACCACGTGGCATCCACATGGCACTGCCACGTGGCCTCTTTTTTTGTGGTGACGGCCACATGGCCGTCAACTTTTTTGTATTAATTTGTTGACATCAGCATGATGTCATCAGACCTTCTTGCACATCTCCTTCAGGGTCATTTTGGACCTACCTTTGGTTTTTTGGCCATAACTTAAGCATACAGATGTATTTTTCCAATCTGAAAGAAACGCCGAAAAGTTGGTTTCGAAACAGAGACATTGGTGTAGGTATTTTTAGGTTTTGATGCTTTTTTGTTACCCATTTTTTTAGTTGAAGTCCGAAGTCCTATTTTTGACTCCAGCATGCATATCTTTTGCGTCTCATGCCTCTATTTTGAAAAATTTATATTTTTCGAAAGTTGGTTTTGTCACCTTTTCAAAACTGTGATCCTTTTTCCTAGTTTTTGGCCCATGCTCTTTCTATCATAGTTTTGGCATTTTTGCTATATGGTGGATATTTTGAGTGTTTTAGGCCCAAGGATCATTTTTCTAGCATGGTTTTGTTTGTTTTGAGTTGTACTTTCTTTTATATCAGCTTTTTTTTAGTTTTGATCATTATAGCTATCATTTTGAAGCACTTTTTTGTATCGCACTGAGATAAAGTGCCACTTTTGCATTCTGGGGGTCATGAACGTTGTTTTGAGTCAGTTGTACATGCACTATTTTCATAAAGCACCATGGGGGGATAGTTGTTTGCTATTTTAGGCATTCTCCTTTTGTCAAGTGAGTGTCCCTTCCATGACATTAGCCCCATGCAAGGTCAGTTTGACCGTGTCTTTATGGGTGTTTTGTACCTCTTTCCCTCTCTCGTCGTTCTTGGTTTGTCTGCAGGAGACTTTGGCTCACCTTCTTAGTTTCCTACCATCACACCCTATCTACATTAAGGGGGGTTATGCTATTGTTCTAATGCATCCATGGTTCGATGGTTTGATAGTGTGAACTATGTATTCAGTGGTTGATCCTATGTACAAGGCGATTGTAGTGGCTGGCTACCTATGCATTTCGGTGGGATGGATAATCTACCATATAGACACGCTTGGTTCATGCCTTCTTCTTCCATGGAGGTTCTTCAAATCAACTGTTTGGCAGATTTGTAGCTCTTCTTGCTTCAAGTGATGCTCTTCATGATCACTCCTTATTCCTATTTTAGGGAACATTTCCTTAGGTTGAGACTTCTTTAGTTCTTCACTAGGTTACCTCTTTTTGGGGGAGGGTTTTTCCCATGTGGTTTTCTCTCTTTCCCCATTTTCAGAGGTTGCATTTTCTTTGCATTGTACATGGGTACCTAACATGGCCTCATTGCCAGGACCCATTCTGCATTCATCTTAGTTTTGTGAGCTTAAGGAATTTCCCTAAGTTGCACTTAAGGGGGGTGTTAGAGTAAATAAATAATTATTTATTATTTATTCTATTTACTTAAGCTTACTTAGGTAAATGCATTCATTTCTTAGTTTTAGTCTAGGAGTTAGTTACAAGTTGTTGACAATATAGGAGTTTGTTCTCTCCTAAGTCATACTTATCCTCTCACATTGTTCAAGGACTTTCCACCTCAAGTGGATGTATGCTTAGTTGTCACACGTATCTCCTAGCATCTTCTAGCTTGTTCTAGAAGATTCCTAGAGCTCTTTATATTTGGGCTCCCTCTTTGTATTTTCAAAACATCAAAAATCACTTCTCATTGTAAATATATTTTCATTGTGTTTTAATAGCTTGTGGTCTCTCATGTCCATTTAGGGTTTTTCCCTTGCTCCATTCTCTTCTCCCCTTGGCTTCTCTTTGATAGGTTTTCACATGCAGGTGATCTTGGGCGTCTTCGAAGTTGGCTATCATCAACTCCAACAAAAATTAAATTCTACAAGTTTGGAAAGATCATTGAGAATCAAGGAATTGAAATACAACTCATTCTACATCAACTAGATGAAGCAAGAGAACAACCAAAGAAATCTTTGAAGAGAAGGAAGGAAATTTCCATTGACGAGAATGACACACAATATAGAGAGATAGATGCTACTAAGCTATTTTCTAATGGAGACTGCAATAAATTTTATGCAACCATTACAGATCTAATCAAAAAGAACAGAGCCCAAGTTGAGGAAATTAGAAATCTCAAGTTAGAGAAAGAATCACAAGCCATACTACTATGTGAGGTGACTGAATAGAAAAAGAAAGCTATGGAAGACAAAGCCATGATTGAAGATGAGAAAAGAGTTTTGACAAACAGAATAGAAGAGAAGTCATCAGAGCTAACCAAAATTTCTAGCATGCAATTGGATATTCTAAGTCAAATGATGAATGCCAACTATGAATTGAATGTCAAGGACATTGAAATAACATAATTGAAATTGTAGAATGAGAAATTGAAGAGCAACCTAAAAAGGGAAAAGGAATTTGTTGAAAGTTTCAACAAACCAAATGAAGCCATCAAATTCTTTGAGAAATTATTGAGATCCCCTGAATCCAATAATGAGACATCTAGACTGGGATACACAAGTACTAAAGAAGGAGAATCATCCAAAAGTGCTAAAGAAAGAAACAACAAAGGTAAGAACTCTAAACTTGTCATAATTGTGGTAAGAAAGGACATACTACTAATACATGCGAGAGCAAGACTATAAATCAAAATGTTAAGCATAGGAGCATGGCTCACTACCATAAGTGCAACAAACAAGGATATCAAACAAATGAATGTAGAACCAAGACCATGCACATAGAAAGATTTGAAGGATATTGTTATAATTATCAAAAGTATGGACATAGAGGTTTTGAGTGTAGATCCAAACCCATGTGGTCATCATAATAGGAAAACAAAGGTAAGGAACAATGTAAACTCTTACAACTGGGATTATAATACAAGGTATAGTTGTCATTGTTGTCAAGAATATGGACATGTTCCTAAAAATTGTATTAGGACACACTTTGAAGGTGACTTAAGAAGGTGGTTGAGTCAAACCACATGTTTTAGCTATTTGAAGATTGGTCACATCAATCGCTACTATCCAACAAGGTCAAAGGCACCAAGTTGTGAATTTGATAAAGGCAAAGGCAAGGTAGATGTTGAAAATGTCAAAGATGAGATAAAAAAGACATGGAAGAAAAAGGATGGTTGCAACACATCAAATGGAGAAGGGATCACTTTACCCAATGGGTTAGGTGATCACACCTTATCAAACTAAGCAATCAAGAGGTATGTGGAGCCTATATAAAGGTTATATCAACATTAGTTCCAAAAGGATTTAGTATTGGAAAAACTATATCAGCATGAATAAACATGTAAGATACTATTAGGAATCCAAGAAAATCTTAAAGTTTTTCATGTTACTGCCAAGCATGAAATGTTTCCTATGACTAATGAGTGGAATGCTAGAAGATGCCAACCTAATATATTGGCTAGTTGATGTTGAGCTTATAATGGTTGTCAGACAAGTGGAATGATAATGAATTCTAAATGAATCTAAAATTGGTTTATGCCAAGCTTGTGCTTACTATGTAAGCACTCAACATTTATTGTAGGGTTTCAAAAGGGTATTTGATCAATTTCAACTCATTTTCCATCATTTCAAAATCAAGAAAGAGAAAGGAGATTAGAAGGTGATCAGAAGACTCATCCAAAGTGATTATAGAAGATTTTAGTAGTGATTATACATCATTTCATTGAATCTTGCAAGGTATTTATCAAGTGCTGAGTTACAATGTTTATATTCTCGTAAACCCTAGTTTTGCACAATTGCACCTAGTTCAAAGAAAATAGAGGGAAAGAAAGTTTTAAATATTCAAATGGTTAGTAATGAGGTCAAGCAACCAATATTCAAAGCCATACCAGACATTTCTTATAAACAAGACCCCTCTAGTGCATTATCCATGATACCATTGAATGTTTTAATGGTGCAAGATGTTAGGAAATGCTACAACTATAAAATTAGAAGTATAGGTGATATGGAGATTAGGAAAGCATATGAAAAACTTTATGAGAATGGTTTATTAAGGGAAGAATACAAAATTGTAGAAAAGAAAGGGTTAACTCATGCCCTAGATTTCTTGAATGTGTTCAAAACTGAATGGATTAGGATTGTGTTAAGCAAAATTCATGAAAATTCACTTTGGTTAGATAATGGACCCATCAAGATAACCAAAAGGATAGTCCATAGGGTAATAGGGTATCCAAACCTAGATTGGCCTAAGACCCTAAGGAGTGACTCAAAGGAGGTTATTGAGAAAAACACTAGAGCTATATGAAACAAGAGAGGACTAACAATTGATATCATTATAGATCCTTTCATAGACTTTGTAGTAAGGGTTATTTCACACAAGTTTTACCAATCTAGAAAATTGAATAGTGTGCTATGTATTTTAGTAGATGTTGGTTATAAAATTATCAAGAAAGATCACAAATATGATCTTACAGAGTTACAAGTACAACAAATGGTTGAGAACCTAGGAGCAATAAGGAAGATAAAGAGTGTAGAATGTAAATTTTGTTCTATTCTGATATGCATTTTCTTTTATGTTCAAAATACTTTCTCACATTTGGCACAATTATATGGAAAACCAATATGTCAGTGGCAATATAGATTGGTGAATTCATTGAACAATTGGATGAGAACTTTGAGTTACTTATAACCAACTATTTTGAGGACTTTAATCAATCAATGAAGAAAAGATTAAGAATACTAGTATCATTATTGGAGAAACATTATAATGATGTTTTCTTTCTAGTGGATGTTGATTACACTTTTGTTCAAGCTGCAACACCAAGAGTGAGATGGTTGAGGCCACTTGGATATGAAATCAATGTAGATGAGGCCTTTGTAGCTATAACAATTTTACTGGCAGAAGATATTGATAAATATATAAAAGCATTTGGAAACTATGAAATGGCTAAATCCAAAATCACTATGGAACTAAAGACTACCTCTGTTATTTAGAAAAAGGAGAAGTTGGTAAGGAAATTAAAAGCCAAATTTGGGGAAGGTGTTGAGTAGGAGGAGGAAGAAGAAGAAGAGTATGAAGAGGAAGAAGAAATCTAGGCACAAGCACCACTTGCATTGACACAAGGAGTGGGAGAAGATCAACCAAAAGAAGAGACAAAAGTTGCTGAAGGTGTTGAGGGAGAAGAAGCCAAGGAAGCACCTACTCCCATATATCAAAAGAAGAGGAAGACCAAGGCCCAACTAGTGACAAAAGCCAAGAAGGTTTCCAAGCTAAGTCAGCCCAAATCTACAACACCTACTACAAGGGCTAGTGCTCGTGTCACTATACTAAAGGAAAACGAAAAGACAAAACCTACAAAATAGGGAGGTGAGGTGAAAAAAAGACCAAGGAGAAAGTACATTGCACAAATTGAATCTAATGAGGAGAAAATAGAATTAGATGACAATAGACAATTCAAAGTTGTGAGTCACAACCCATTATCTAATTTAGAAAATCTATGTGAAAATATTAAGAATAGTGCAGATTTATTAGGGTTTTCACATGTTGATTTTGATAATCTTGGTAAAGTTGAGAAAAATCAAGTGGAGGAAGCTATATATGACATGATGGAAAATTTTAAGAAAGCCCCACTAGAAATTTCTAACTCAATACCTAAGAGCCTATATGAGGGAGTTAAGTAGAAATGACACTATTGTTTGAAATTGGAAAGACAAATAAGGGAGTCTTCACTTGCACAAGTCATGCCTGAACTCAGTAAGGCAAAAATTGTTAAGGCTATGAAGAAATATGTAGTTAGGTTTGTAACTAAATATAGAGGTTTTAGCATATTGTAAAATAATATTGAAGATGTAGTTAAGAAGTCTAGACAAATGTGGAAAGTGACATATGGTTTAGCAATAGTAAAGGTAGGAGAATAGGAACTCATTGACGTGAAAGATAATGAAGATGGCAATGATGAAGACACTGCTAAGGGAGATACAAAAATAAAAATAGATAACAAAGAAATAACTGAGGTAGAGAAGCAAGAGCAATAGACTGTACAAGATACATAACTACCTAAAGTTAGCCCTCAACATGTAACAAGTGCAAATACTGAAATAGTAATAGTTAAGGATGTATCTAATCACATTGCTCAGAACATCAATCCCTTTACAAAGGAAGATTTGACAAAGATACTTGATCAGTCTACACCATAGGCCAAACTATGTGATAATCCTATATTGGTAAGTGTAGATGAATTACAAAAATAAGTGACTAAAACTACAAGGGAAGAGGTAAATACAAAAGAACCACATACTACCACCCCTCAAGTCACTAATGAACAACCTTTGGATAAAGCACTTGAAGCTACATTTTAAAATGTTGATACAATTGCAAAGGACATAGTGGAAACTCAAGCCACTACAGAAACACAGAGTGAAATAGGTCAGATAGACTTATCTGCACCTCCAACACAAATACAAGGTGCATCAAAAGGCATTATGGAAGAAAAGAACAAGCCTAAAGAGATTGAGTTGACACAAAAGGTGAAGGAACAAGTAGCAATTCAAGCCCTGGTAACTTCATTAGAATTTGACACTCCTAGTCACACTCTTCAAAAGCCAAGCATAGATGCAACACCATTGCAAATCTCGGTGTCGAGTCCAAGCTCATCAAAGGCTAAAGAAGTGATACAATATGGAGATGTAAACCTTGATGGAGAAATTGTGTTACCAAAGTATGAATTTGACACAATGACAATTGAGAAGATGAGCATATTTCAAGAAGCCCTAGTAAGAAAGAGAAGACAAGAACTACTCAAAAATGAGCATAGGCAAAAGCAAGCATTGCAAGATATCAAAGACATCTTTTAAAATGCATTTACCCTATTGAATCTAGATGAAACCAAGCCACTCATTGAACAAGTAACAAATATAGAGGAGAAGGTAAGTGATGTAGACCTAGATACAAATCCTAAACTATTAGAATGGCCCAAAAAGAAATTCCAAAGCAAATATTAGGTGACATAGCACTCACACAAGCTGCATTATAAACAAAGGTAGAAGTTGTAAAGAAGGTACTTAAGAATATCTTCTCATTGTACACTAAATTGTGCAATACAAAAATCTTCACACAAGAGACAAGAAGTCACATTTTAATTTTGGAAAGTCAGTTTAATGCATCAGGTGAAAAACTACCTATGACACCAACTCAAAGTGAGAAGCACTTCAGAACTTTGCTACGAACCCAAAGTGAATTAGTTACATTGTCAGTAGATAAACCCAATATAATGGCTAAATTGATTAGCGTACAAACAATATTGATGCCACATGGGGATTTTACACAAGGAATTAGGCTATGCTGAGACGCTTATGAAGAAATACCCAAATCTTTCAATATTAGATGGCCTAATCCACCTTGTTGCCAAGCTAGCTATCTAAATTACATATTTGGATGTAGCATGTGAAAATTGGGATGCAACTCTCAAAATTATCATAGATGTCCATAAATCCTTTTTGGAAAAACACACTATTAGTGTATAACCTATTTGACATAAGTGTCAAAAAGGGGGAGAAATAAACAAGGGGATAAATGAAAGGGGAATAAATATAAAGAGAGTTAGAGAGAAAAGAGGGAGAGTAAGAAAAAGGTACAAGTTGTTAAAAAGATAGAATAAGCTATGGGGGAGCAAGAACAAACAACATGAAGTCAAAGAGTATCAGTTGAGGCACATTTACTTAGCAAGAGTACAAAATTTTGAATACAAAATAGACCTATCAACTCAAGGGGAGTTATCCAATTTTGAGGTACAAGGTGTTATAAAATTTTAAAATTTTGAAGTTTTGTATAAGATCCAAATAAGAGATATGTTATGCTCAAGGATATTAATGCATGAAGAAGTGTTTTTGATACTCATATCAAAGGGGGAGATTGTTGATCTCAGATCAGTTTTGACAAGTGAGTGTCTACACACTTTAGTCATTTACTTAGTTCATGCCAAATAAGTAATATATGTCTAGAACAACATGTATATAATAGATCATGCCGAGTCCATAATGAGTCCTAAGCCACTCATGTGCTGAGTCACTTAAGTGTCAAGCAGATAGTATATGTCGAGTAATTTAAGAGATGAGTAAGCAGTGCATGCCAAGTAATATAGATGTAGAGTTACAATATAGAGAACAATATATGTCGAGCATCAAAGACTTTAGATGCCAAGTAAGATAGTTTTGTTATAGTTGTTTGTAATGGCACAAACAACTATATAAACCATTTTTTAGCCTTATTAAAGATTGAATTGTGATATTTGGAGATAAGGACAAATCCTAATTTGGATTCCCAATGCATTACATGTAGCCAATTAGAAAAAGGGAAGGATTAAGTGGAAAAATGGATGAATCATAGCCATTGATTCATACCTAACCCTAAGTCACCAAAGTCTTCTTAAGAAGGACACACCCTAAACTATCTATGTTGTAAAGAAGGAGTGTGAAGGGAGAAAAGAGAGAAGTTTGCATGCGAGAACAAAGAATTCATGGTGGCTAAGGAGTTATGATCTAAGATTACATTGCAAAATGAGTTAAAGGAGAACAAAGGAAAGAAATAGTATATAGTAGAGAGAAATCCGATCAAAAGGATCAAGAGTACATTAGTATAGAGGTGTTTTTTCATCAGGTAATCAAGTGCTAACTGCAAGATCATTGCTAAATCATTCTAGCAGGTGAATTAGTTAAATATCTTAATAGAGTAGTCCTAATTGGCTATATTGGAAGCCTTTCGTAGGGTACTTACTTAATTGAGAGTTGAATTCCTTTAACAAGGAACACTTCTAATAGGATGTTGAAATCCTTTAATAGGGTGAGACATAACAATCTTTGTAAGCTTTTAATAGGGCAGACCTTTCACAAGGTAAATCATGTCTCATGATCAAAACATTGTAACCTTCATTAGATACACTTTATTACTGGAGTACTGGAGATTTGTGGCTATCATCTCCACCCTATTTTTACCTTCTCATTGGAGGGTTTCTGGGTAATCATATCTAGTGTGTCATACATGTGTGAATGTTTCCTTGCTTTCATGTTTTTAGATGTACATGCTTTACATGATATTTCAGTTTACTTAGTAAAAGTGTGATATGGATGTGTGGTGAAAGTTTTATGGATAGAAGTTTAAACTATTGATTCACCCACCCCCCCACCCCCCACCCCCCTTAGAAGTTTACCTTTCCTATTGTAAATCCAACATTCACTTGCTTCATCGTTTCCTCCAAAGATTATATCTTCTACAAATACTTCAATAATTAATAAACCATTCTCAATTACTTTCAAATACAAGTTAGTAGCTATACTATCTTTAGAAAATCCAAATTTCACTAAATATTTATCCAATAAAGCATACCAAGCTCTAGGTGCTTGATTCAAACTAGATATACCTTTCTTCAACTTGCAGATCATATCTCCTTATTTTGTCAAGGAAAAAACTTCAAGATGCTCAATATAAACTTCCTCAAGTTCTCCATTCATAAATGTTGACTTCACATCCATCTGATACACTTTAAATTTATTGTTACCCACATAACCCAAAAATATTATTATTGCTTCAATTCATGCAATAGGTTCAAATGTCTCTTCATAATATATACCATATCGTTGTGAATATCCTTTTCACACTAGTCTCTCCTTGTTGTTCATTCATTTTATTTTTCTAAAAAGCCATTTAGTTCCTATAATATTCTTGTCCTTAGATCTAGGAACTAATTCCTATGTATCATTCTTCTCAATTTGATCTAACTCCTGTCTCATAGCTTGGATTCTAGTCATCTTTTCTAGATTCATATGTGCTTTTAGGCTCTACTTGAGAAATCAAACTTAACTCTTCATGTACTTTGTTTCTTTTCATAAATCCTTTGTCTTTTCTTCCAATAATCTGATCAGTGAGGTGATTCTTTGTCAAATTATTATTTGGTGTCACTATCTCAACTCCTACTTCTTCTCTAGGTTCAAATCTTGGTTCCTCTCTCTATTCCACAACTTGGGTCTCATTCAAAAAATCATTGTTATTTTCATAAAATAACTCAACATTCTCCTAATTAGTCCTTGGATTAATATCTTCATTGAAAGTGTAATCATCAACAATAGTTACTAAATCTATATCTTTTTTCACTTCCCCTTTCTCAACCAATCCAAGTTTATCATCTTCACCATCAAAAAGACAATCCTTAGGAATTATTTATCTATAAGGCTTTCTAGTCTTCTTTACTCTCTTTGGACACTCAGATGAAAAATGAAAAAATTCTTTACATTTCCAACAAACAAAAATTTGCATACCTTCATCACGCTTCGCATCTCCCTCTTTCCAATTATCGTAGTTGGTCCATCAAACTTCAGACTATCCTTTTTGAAACTACTTGTCATAGATCTCGTTAAGTTGTTAATCTTTTCCTTCATGAATCTAATGCTTTGATGCCAATTGTTAGAAAGTAAATTCCACCAAGATAACTAAGAGGGGAGGAGGTGTGAATCAATTATTAGATCAATATAACTTTTACCAACCTTATTAAACCTTAAAAATGTGATCAATATAATCAAAAATCATAAGAAGATACACATATACAATAACACAAGAGTTGTTAAATAGGGAAACCTTTGATTAGAGGGAAAAGCCTAGTTGGGTTGGTACCCAAAAAATGATGTACTAATATATAAGTTCCTTGTAAGAGGATGGACCCTATTATGAGAACTAAATACATTTAGTACATATCAATCCATGATAGGATACTTTCAATCCTTTTTAGGATATTCCAATTCTATTACGAGTTGTTCCAAACCTATCAAGAGTTGTATAAAGAAGAACTGATTATCAAAACAACTTTGATGGAGACACAACCAAAGACCAGAATAAACACACATGAAAAGGGAAATATTATTATCAATGAAAAATTCCCTATGGGCTTACAATAGTATGATTTTGGAGAAAGAAATCCTCCACACAGTGCCTTCTCACTAACTCCACTGAGAACTGCCTCTACAATACCATAAGTGTTCTTAAATAAGCCCCAAATGGTTTAGGGTTAGGAATAAATTCTAGAATATGCTAGTTGGCATCCACCACCAAAACAAAAAGTTCTAGAAGTTACGTTAGAAGTCAGTGTAAAATTAGAAGAATCTAGAAATGATAGTCCAACTTCTGGGAGACAACTTTTGAACTGGGACTCTAATTGATGAACTGTTTACATTTCTAGAAAGCTCTCAAAGCGCTCTATAGCCCTATGGACCACCTTTTCTCATCTTCCATTTTTTGGCCCTATACGAGGCCATTTAGTGGCCCAAATTTAACTTTGAAGTGCTCTTAGGAGGTCTCTAGGAAAATTAAAATTGCAATAACCTTCTAACCATAAAGCCTTTTGACCTAATTCTTTTTATGGAGCACTTTAAATCATCCCTTCAACTTACACCCTCTAACTCATCATAATTTTGGATTAATTACAAAATAACCCTTTTTTTGCATTTACATGTATCCCAAGGTGCTTAAAAACTCTAACCCAAAAAACTAATAGTGGAACTATGAGAGTTGGAAGCTTTATTTGACCCAAATGGTATCCAAAAATAAAAACACATTAAACAAAAACTATCTATAAGCATATTTTGGGTGATACGGGATTTCCCTTATGCCACTAGATGCTCCTGCATCAGACACACAGGGTAGGTTGAAAAGTGACCCTGTCACTTTATGGTAGAGGAAAATCCAAATGGGCAACCTCTATTGCTGATATCCAAGTTGAGTCCTCTATTGGTTGTCCTTTCCACTTCACCAAGTACTCTTCATACTACCTATTTCTAGTACTCCTGCCCACATGACTATCCAAAATCTCTTCTATCTCCTCCTTCTTAGAAGTAGGAATTAGACATGGCTCCAGCATCAACCCCTCATCTACACCATCATCATGATATTTTGTTAAGTATGCAATGTTGAAGATAGGAGAAATGTGAATCCCATTTGGCAACTCCACCTCATATGCATTTCCCAAGTCATGTTTCTTCAAGATTTTGCAGGGGCCAAATTTCTTCATCTTTAATTTGTTGTAAGTACCCACTAGAAACCATTCCTTTCGTAAGTGTACCATAACTAGGTCCCCTACTTGAAACTCCTCATGTAGGCTCTTGACATGTTTTGCAAATTCTTCTACTTCAACACTTGTCCTCTCCCCTTGCTCCATCTTCCTTAATTCTAGTGCAATCCTTGGGCTACTGCCACACACAATTTGGAATGGTGATCTATTAGTACTCTTGTTTATAGAATTATTGTAAGCAAATTTTGCTTGTGGTAGAATCAAATCACATCCTTTGGGCTTATCTCCGACTAAACACCTCAAAAAATTTCCCAGACTTCTATTTACCACATCTATCTATCCATCAGTCTATGGATGATGTGGAGAACTGAACTTCAATTTTTTCCTCAACTTCTTCCATAAAGTTCTCCAAAAATACCCCACAAATTTAGTATCTCTATCAGAAAAAATACTCTTTGGGAGACGATGTAGTCTCACCACCTTTCTAAAAATCAAATTTGCAATATGTACATCATCATGAGTCTTGTGGCATGGAATGAAATTTTCCATCTTGGAGAACCTATCAACCACCACAAATATTGAGTCATTACCCCTTTGTGTCCTCGACAATCCAAGAACAAAATCCATAATTATGTCCTCCCATGGCTTTGATGGAATAGGCAATGGCTGATAGAGTCCAGTATTGAGACTAATTCCTTTGGCTTCTTGCCATACTTGAAAATTTTGCACAAACTTCTTCACATCCTGTGACATTAGAGGCCAAAAATAATGTTCTCTAAGAATGGCAATGGTCTTATCTTGACCAAAGTGTCCTGCCATCCCCCCACTGTGTTTCTCCTTGATCAAATTTTCCCTCATGAACTCCTTGGAATGCATAATTGACTACCCTTTAACATACCATCTTGAATCAAAGAAATCTAGCCACCTGGTTCTGTCTATGGTAACAGGTTCTTTACAAGCCTTCCACGCTTCAGCAAAATCAAGATCCTCAAGGTACATATTCTTGGGTTCATTAAACCCAACCACTTCAACCTGCATTACTGCTAGCAACAATTGTCTCCTACTCAATGCATTTGCAACCCTATTAGACCTTCCACTTCTATGTTTCAACACAAATGTATAGCTTTGTATGAACTCTACCCACTTGAAATGTCTCTAGTTCAATTTACCTTGGCTATTTAGGTACTGCAATGCCTGATGATCAATATACAAGACAAATTCTTTTGGCAATAAATAATGCCTCGATTTCTTTAAGGCCTGAATGATGCATAGAACTTTTGATCATAAATAGAATACTTCTTCTTTGCATCATTCAATTTTTTGCTAAAATATGAAATAGGCTTACCTTCTGGCTCAATACAACCCCAATAGCACTACCACTATCATCACAATCTACCTAGAACACTTTACTGAAATTAGGAAGTTTCAACATAGGTTGTTTTGTCACCTTCTTCTTCAATAGTTCAAAACTCCTTGTAGCTACTATAGTCCACTTGAACTCTTTCCTATCCCCCCTTATTATTTCAGTCAGGGGTGCACATATGCCACTAAAATTCTTAATGAACTTCCTATAAAAACTAACCAAACCATGAAATGATCTCACCTCAGTATCAGACCTTGGAGTAGGTCATTCCAAGATGGCCTTTACCTTCTTTGGATCCATTTTGAGACCTTCAGATGATACAAAAAACCTCAAGTAGACTAAATCTTTTTTTACAAAGCTATATTTCTTCAAGTTAATCAACATTTTCTCTTCCCTCAACCTTTCAAGGACACTACAAATGTGTAATAAATTTTCATCCAAAGTCTTGCTGAAAATTAAAATATCATCCAAATAGACAATAACAAATTTTCTCAAGAATTTCTTTAGTACCTCATTCATAAACCACATGAAGGTGCTTGGCATGTTGGTCAGTCCAAAGGGCATGACTAACCACTCATATAGACCCTCCTTATTCTTGAATGTAGTCTTCCACTCATCTCCCTCTCATATTCATGTCTGGTGATAGCCATTCTTGAGATCTATCTTTGTGAAGTACTGAGCTCCACTTAAGTAATCCATAAGATCGTCCATTCTTAGCAAAGGAAATCGATACTTGATGGTTATTCTATTTATAGCTCGAGAGTCTGTGCACATTCTCCACTCTCCATCCTTCTTTGGTTCTAGTATTGTAGGTATTGCACATGGACTCAGGCTCTCTCAAACCAATCCCTTCCTCAATAGCTCCTAAACTTATCTATTTAGCTCCTCAGTTTCAGTAGAAGTCATCCTATAAGTAGCCTTGTTAGGAAAACTAGCTCTGGGGATTAAATCTATCTAATGACTGATTTGCCTTACTGGTGGTGACCTTTTTGGAACATTATCAGAGATGACATCTCCATACTCACTTAATAGGCCTGAAATTTTAGGTGGAATTTCACTACTACCTTCCTTATCTCTTCTAGGAATCAAAGTATAACACATACGCTAATGTCTCATACCATCCAAAAAAATTCTTCCATCAACAAGACATATCCTAGCACTACTGCATACCTTTTCAGCTTCCTTTATCAAGGGATTCAGCTTGTGGTGAATCCCATCCTTTACCAAAGAGTATGCATTTGCATGACCATCATGTACAACATGCCTATCAAATTTCCACCGTCTTCCCAACAATAAATGTCAGACATCCATTGGAATAATGTCATAGAGAACTTCATCATGGTAACTCCCAATCTTGGACTTCACCAATCATTGTTCATTGACTAGGAACTTATGATCATCATTCACCCAAGCAATCTGGTAGGGTTGGGGGTGTTTCTCCCTCTTCAGCTTTAGCTTAGAGACCATCTCCTCAGACACCAAGTTGTCAGTGCTGCCACCATCAACAATCACATCACAACACTTATCCTCACACTTGCACCTAGTACAAAAAAAACTCCTCCTTTGTCTAGGTTTTATCTCACCACTTAGTAAGACCCTTTCATTTACTAAAACCTCTCCTATTTCTACATCATCTAAATGTGATGACTGTGCATCCTCATCCACATGAGCAACCCTTGCTTGACCATTAACTCTCCTATCTATCCTTCCTTGTTGTTGAGGGCATTCAAAGGAATGATGACCTTCTTTATTACAATGAAAATAGGCACTAAAGAAGCCTCCTCGTCCTAAACCTTGTCCATGTCCTCTACCTCTTCCTCTCTGATCTCCAAAGTTCTTTTCATGGGAGCCGTTGAAACCCTCATTCCTCTGGTTCTTGCTAGTACCTACATCGTCATTTTTCTTCTAGGTCTCATTTCAGCCTCCAAATGGCTTACCACTGCACCTTCCTCCTTGACCAAGCCCTCTTTTCTTTCCTTCAAACCTTATTTTTAGTTTCTCTTTAACTTGCAATGCAAATTGGTATGCCTCTTCAATGCTAGTCATTCTAAATAGACTTAACTCCTCCTAAATGCTAGTTCATAACCCACTGAGGTGATGAGAAACCTTCTCCTTATTTGCTTCTGCATGCCCTGCCCTAAAAAGAAGTCGATAAAATTCCTCTATATATTCCTAGACAAATTTTCCTACTTGCTTTAATCCTTGCATTTTCTTGAACAAATCCAACTCGTAATCAACAGGTTTGAACTACTTCTTTAGTTGTCCACCATGCGATCCCATCTTGTGATTTTCTCCTTTCCTCTTCTATTTCTTTCTAGCTAAATCTCTTGCCACTAGATTTTGGCATGGCCTTTCATTTTGGCCTTTATAAACTTAAACCTATCTAGGTCCCTAATATCGTCATACTCAAATTACTCCTCTAGTTCATTGATCCAATTGATCAGCTCATTTGAGTTTAGATTTGGTGAAAACATATCCAAATCAATTTTAGGTCTTTTTCCAAGCTTAGAAATGGCCCTAAAAATCCTTCCTCTACCTAATTTAGTACTTCTTTGTCACCTTCCCCTTCCTATCCAATATTTTCCTCTTCTTCATTTTCTTCCTCACTTTCGTCACTTGTGGCAACATTCATTCCTCTGCAAATCTCCTCCTGTAATGCTTGAACTTGTTTCTGGAGGGTGCTAACCTTAGGAGTAACAACTCTAGCCCTTCCACCCCATTCCCTTCATGGAGGCATCTTCTTGTCTCAAACCCACAACCACACAGTCCTGGTGTAAAATGTCTCATAGTCAGCACTATGTCTACACACTCAAGAAAACCTACTTTGGTACCACTTGATGGAGACATAAATAAAGACTAGAATGAACACACAAGAAAAGGGAAATATTATTATCAATGAAAAATTCCCTATGGGCTTACAATAGTATGATTCTAGAGAAAGATATCCTCCACACAGTGCCTTCTCACTAACTCCATTGAGAACTTCCTTTACAATGCCATAAGTGTTCTTAAATAAGCCCCAAATGGTTTAGGGTTAGGAATATATTCTAGAATATGATATTTGGCATCCACCACCAAAACAAAAAGTTCTAGAAGTCATGTTAGAAGTTAGTGTAAAATTAGAAGAATCCAGAAACGGTAGTCCAACTTTTGGGAGGCATAACTTTTGAACTGGGACTCCGATTGGCAAACCATTTACATTTCTAGAAAGCTCTCAAAGCACTCTACAGCCCTATGTACCAGCTTTGATCATACCCCATTTTTTGGTCCTGTATGAGGCTTTTTAGTGCCCTAAATCTAACTTTGAAGCTCTCTTAGGAGGTCTATAGGAAAATTAAAATTGCAATAAATTTCTAACCGTAAAGCCTTTTGACCTGATTCTTTTTCTAGAGAACTTTAAATTACAAGTATAATAATCCCTCCAACTTCCACTTCTAACTCATCATAATTTTGGCTTAATTACAAAATAACCCTTTTTTACATTTACACATATCCCAAGATGCTTAAAAACTCTAACCTAGAAAACTAA
This sequence comes from Cupressus sempervirens, assembly GCA_028749045.1. Lineage (NCBI taxonomy): Eukaryota > Viridiplantae > Streptophyta > Pinopsida > Cupressales > Cupressaceae > Cupressus > Cupressus sempervirens. The sequence goes on along the minus strand of CM053784.1, from coordinate 86,450,896 downwards.
TAGTGGAATTGTGAGATTTGGAAACTTTATTTGGCCCAAATGGGTATCCAAAAATAAAAACACATTAAATAGAAACTATCTCTAACATATTTTGGGTGATACAGGATTGCCCTTACACTACTGGATGCTCCTCATCAAACTTCAAGGGAAAGACCACTAAATTCACTGTCCAACCAACCTATATATTATTCATTTTAGAATAATAGAAATAAAATTGATCTCATCAACTAAAATTCTTGCTCTATTCTCTTATTGTTCCAATACCCCACCAAATACTTCTTAGATCTCATTACCAAATCTCTAACTTTGCATCACAATGATCCCTTTGATTGCTTACTCACATTCACTATCTTTGCATAGTACTTCCAAAATTCATAATTATATATGTCATCACAAAGAAAATAACTTTCCTTTATAACATTTCCTCAAAATAATTCATTGTGTCTGCTTTGAGGTTTTCCCAATTAATTACAATAGGATCTCATTAAGATAATACAATCCATTACATATTTTTACAATTACAAATATTGTTGGCTCATAGTCTTTATAGCTTTTCACATGTGCAACCTTAGACCTTGCACACTCACTAATGTCATCATTAAGTTTTCTACTGTCTCTATCTAACTTTTCTCACTAGATTCTATCCTTGCTAGGAGATACAATCTGAACACTAGAATCCACTTCTTAGGTACTTTATCTACACACTGTCTTCGATAGAACACAAATTAATTTCACATGTCATTGAATTCTTTAACTTTATATACACACTCTTAACCATAACAAAAAGAAACTCTATACAAAATATCCATAATTTCTCTTGTCCTCATCATCAATACTCGATCTGTACAATCTCATTATCTGTAGACTACTATTCTACCAATCTCTATTGTATGTTGACATCAATGACAAATATAGTCATGAATGCAACACATTGTCATACTAACTATCTCTCAATAATGCTAGAATAATCCCCCATAAGAATATTATCAACATTCATGCTAACAACTACTAAGGAATAATCTACAAGTAGAAAACAAGTGAACATTCCCCTTCCTTTCCCTTCTAGTAAAAAAAATTTAGGAGGTTAAATATCTAGCCAGAGATATCACAGAAAAGATAAAAGGAATGTCATTAAAAAAAAATTTAAAATAACCAAAGACAATAGAAAAAGAAGCATACTACCTAATGTACAAGTGATGCTTGTTATGTGAGATAGAAGATTAAGTACATGCTTATAACCTAGCTAGCTAGGTTGTTAGTTTATTTTCATTTTATCAAGTGCAATATTGTGACGATATTTATTGATTTTTTCTAGACCTTTTCAATTATATATATATCTTTAACTTTTAAAGAAAATTTATGTTTTTTTCCCAAAGAATATTTGATATTTTTGGACTTTTATCATATTTTAGGATTATTTTCAAAAAAATTTATGATTAGAAAAAATCAAGACATTTTATGATGCTTATTATTTTAATGGTTTTTCCATCTAATTTTTTATATTTTTGATTATTTGTTAACAATTATTTGATCAATAATTCTCAAGAAAGATTGCATCTGGTTGTCCTTGTTTTATAGCATGACATAAGCATTATGAAGGGGGGGCTACAAAAATGGTGGACAAGAAACAAATAAGTAGATGATAGAGGAAGCATAAGTGATTCTCAACGACTATCTCATCAAGATTATCCAAGGTAGTGGTTGGGATATGTAAATATAAAGCAATGAAAGGTGCACTTGGATAAGGCAATGAATGAAGGGAATGTGTTCCAAAGGAATGGGCATGAAAAGATGCTTCTAAAAACATTTTCTTACATTTTAATATCCTTATTTTTTTTTATCAAGATCAAGGGGTCAAGATATCGAAAGGATAAGTGAGATCATATAGTATGTGTGATAGATGATAGAGGAAGCAAAGAATAAGTAAGATAAGGGATAGGGATTATGGGTGCGAACAAAGATAAACACATAGAATTCATTATTTGTGTGGTTTTTACAACACATGCCCCATTTTGGCCACTTGGGCTAATGGGGACCACTGTTTTATGGGTCTTCCATCCTTTTGGGTGGTCTGAAGCCATTAGGTTAAACCATGTTAGGTATCTATTATGTTATATTTGTACACACAAAAGACTTTGCATCTCTAAGTCCTTCTATCCAAGGGACCTAATGGATTGAGAAGCTTGAATGTTGACCTAGAGCTCCCTAATCATGACGTAAAAAGGGTACAAATGAACTATTTGCACTCTCAAATGAACTTATAAATGTACCACCTTTCAAGTTGCACCATGAAATGGGAGATTCATGAACAAGAGAAAGAGTGAAAATGTCCAAGATTCAAAAATCCTATGTAATGAAAATGAAGCTAAACTAAGAGAATGAGACATGCAAGATAAACTAGCAAGCATAAGTGTTACAATCCCCTCTTTAATCTAGATGTAATATTATAACACATGATAAAAGAAGCTATGGTAATGCTACTATGATACTATGATATGCAAGGGATGAGATGATGCAACAAATCTTCAAGAGCTCCCAAGAGTACCTAGAATTCTCATTGCATAACATTATTATAGAAATGAGTCGTTGTGAGATGATGAGAGAGCTCTCCTTTTTAAACAATAATGAATAGTGAAGATCATGAGGCAAGAGGGATATAATCAAGGGTGGAGGGTGAAAATGGAGTGATCTATGTACACAAGTGTTTTCGTCAATTGTAATAAAGAGTTGACTTTTCTGCCACATGGGAGATAAAAAAATCTTCTCTTATTTTTAAAGTGGGAAGAATACTTTATGTATGCACAACTTAGGATAAGTAGGGAATGGGGTCTTTTATTTAATTAAAGGGGGACAAATTCCTTTTAATTAGATAATGACTTAGGATATACTATTCAAACTATAGGATAAAATTGAATAAATTATTATTTGAGAATTTGATCAAAATAAGTTATTTAATAAATTTAGCAAAATTCTACAAAGGGGGCTAATGTTCTAGGTGAGAATTTTTGGGTGATTACATTTTCCCCTCTTTGACTAATGTGTGATTGATTTGGGAATAGGTTGAATCAAATAATGAAGAAGCTAAGCAAATAACAAAAACCAACTTTGAAGAATGAAGTACAAAGAGAGATAGAAGATCCTAAATGTACACTTTTTTAGTCATAATTTTGAAAACTACGAGAGAGCGAGAGAGAGAGAGAGAGAGAGAGAGAGAGAGAGAGAGAGAGAGAGAGAGAGAGAGAGAGAGGTACTAATATGTTGAGAAAATAAATTAGATAGATCAAGATCAAATGGAAAGGTCAAGCATATGCTCCTGATAAATAGAAAAAAATAAATTTGTAGTGATGATAGAATATTCTTGCCCCCTTATTAAAAAAATTGAAATGAGGTATCTAGGAGATGTAGAAATGAGTTAAATATTAGCAAATTGATATAAAGGAAGGTCCATTATGATAAATGAGTGGTTGAAACCAAAGAGTGACCACCAAGAAGTGATATGATGCCCTAATTTGACTAAGTTTGACCAAAGAAGGTAAAACATTAAAGTTAGGTCAAAACAAGAATAAAGGTGAAATGAAATGAAGTGGAATGAATAACAAGTGTGGAAGAGAGTAGCAATGATGAAGAAATCTGGAAATGATGATGCCCTAGCAAGATGTGGAGATTATACTTCAAAATGTCAACAAACTACATAAAGAAGGAAGAAATTTAAAAATGCAATGTTGGCCATCAAGATGAACCCATATTTCAATTTTGATCCCAAAGATAGATTTAGGACATCAAAATTAGCTAGGGGTTCAATTTTTTTGCAAATCAAAGGAGTTCAAAAATTAGGTCAAAATGGAGCAAAAAAGGTATAAAAGGGGCCCAAGGGGTCATTTTCAATTCACTTATCTTATTTTATTTTTAAGAACTTAGAGCACCTAGAGAGATTAAGATGGCTCAATAGAGAATTTTGATTCATTGACACTGATTTGAGTGTAATTTTTTACAATACTAGCCTCCATAGTACAAAGCAGTAATAAGTTTTTGATTTTCTAAGCATTTTAAGTGATTTTATGAGCATTTTAGCACATTTTCTAGGTAAAATAAGGTTTCATCAAAAGTTTGTGTGATAGTTTATAAAGTATCATACAATAGTTTAGAAACTATCATGTGATACTTTTGACATGCATAAAGTATCACATGACCCTGATACAAACTATCATATGGGCCCTTACAACTTGTTGAGTTTTATGCCTATTTCATGTTTTGCATCAAATTTCCATGCTTTTTGTGTGCTTAAGTAGCTAAGTTATGATGCATATAATCACATTTTGATTTCTATATGACATATACTTATTATTTTATCATTATTTTTATATGTAAATGGTGATCCCAACCCTTAATATTAGGGTGCCCATGGTGGTCAATTTGAAACTTGTGTAATGACTGGATAATGTTGATAGAGTAAGATTACAAATCACCGGGTTTGGGTGGTTATTGAAGATGCCTTATATATGAGAAAACCATGGTCTTATGATAGCCTTAGTAGAGCTATGGCATAGTGAGCACAAAAACTTTCACTTGATGATTAGAGAGGCCACCATTACACTTAAGGGTGTGTATCACATCCTACAAGTACCATGCCATGGGAATGCGCTGAGTATGTTGAGCATGTTTAGTGAGTGTATTGTACTTAGTCTCTTGTGATATGTGTGTTGATATGAGCTTATGTGTCATAGGTGTATTGTGACCAGACCCTCAAGGATGATTAAGTATCTTTGAAGGCATTATTCTAGGATGTGATGATCTTGGATAGACACATTAGATGAGATCACCTGATCACATATTATAGGGATTAGTATCTAGTGGAGTGTATAGTATGCTTCTTGGTGGCATAGTTAGTACTGGTTACCGAAATGAGTGAGAGAGGCTTCCCCTACTAATGGGAAAGACTCATGATGGACTTAGTAGAGACGTTATAGTAGATGACATGGGGTCCTGCTATACTAGATAATGTGTACCACGAGCTACATGAGATCGTGTATCAAGAGGGGAAGGCCTAGGTGTATAGAGCCATCTTGGCAAAAATATGGGCATAGGATCACATTATAGTGATATGGTTATGAGTCAATTGAAGGAGAGGATGTACGTATACATCTAAAGGTATTGCAAGTTTATGTCATAACTGCATAGTGTGGATATGACATACTATCGACATATTTTTGATGATTTAGAAACATTTAAGTGGAGGCCATAAATATGATATGAGGGATGGAAAGAGGTCCACAATGATACAACTTACATGTTTAGGAGCTGAAAATTAGTAGGCTATTGTGTAGGGATTGTGGAGCATTTTGTGATCACTCCAGTATGGAGACAGTTTGGGTAGAGGCAAAGTGTGTCAATTGAGACCACTATCTATGCCCAAGTATAGGAGCATGAGGAATCGAGTTGGTTGTGAATATTTTATTGTGTAGCATGTCTCTATGAGACACATGTATTATAAAGGAAGATCTGCAACTATCTTCCTACACAAAAAGATGTAGGGATGTCACCAGACTATGTGCAAGAGATGAAGAGTCATCCATTTTGCAAGTTCACAGTACTAGATGTGCTTTCAAATGATGATGAATAGGGAGGTGATGAAAGTGTTAGAAATTTATTTAGTTCTCCCCTTATGATTTGTGACAAGGGCTTAACCCCCTCTTGTGTACTATAAGTGAGTGGTTGAATTAGGCATTGATAAATTGGTCTTTTGGTATAAGGGAAACCCCACTAACAAGTGGCTATCGGATATTGGTCACAAGTTTGAATCCTTAGAACCTTAGGTAATGCTAAGGGGGAGATTATTAGAATTTTATTCAACTCTCCCTTGAAATTTGTGAGAATGGCTTAATTGAATCCTATGTACTATAAGTTGAGTGGTTATATTGGGCATTAATAGACCAGTATTTTGGTACAATGGTAACCCCACTCTAATAGATAGAGGGGATGGAGGAGATAGAGCAGGAGGGGGGAGAGGAGATAGGCCTAGTGGGTCTAGTATAGGAGGGAGAGGAGATAGGCCTAGTAGCTCTAGGAGTCTATTCGATAGTTAGACTAGGTCTAGGAATAAGGCACAAAGGATAGAGGAGGAGCTGAAGAAGGAGGAGAAACTAGTTAGATGGCCTTAGGTGGAGAGGCAAAAACCTAGGTAGGAGTAGAGATAGGTGCCACCTATACTATCTAGAGAGGGAGATGATCTAAGGGACTCATGGATCAAAGTGCTTGAGGCAAATCAACTACAACAAGCATGGACTATCATTTCCATGTGGGACCAATAGCTCATAGATGAGAAAGCATAGAGTGGGGAGCTAAGCTGGGAGTGAGATGTGGCCAAATGAGAGTTATAACATGATAGAGTGAGGGTATTCTATGACTATGTGACCTATAGAGGCATTACTAGGATAGGGATTTCCTAACTACTCAAAGAGAACTAGGAGATCAGAGGAAGAAACATAGCTACTATACAGGACATAGGCACAACTGCCACAACCTCCTCCCGTACTTGGATAAATTAGATATGATGATGAGATTAACCCCTTGTGATGACAAGAATTAAGGAAGCATGGAGTTGATAGGACCAACAAGGAGTGAAAGACATGATCAAGAGAAGGAAAAAGGAAGTAAATGTAGTTAGCTAATGTTTCCATGAAAGATGAAGAAAGATCTCTCTTAACATGTAGAACAAAAAGAATAAACTAGAATGAGTCCTGAGATGCAAACTAGTATGAAAGAGATTCAATTGCAAGGGACAAATAAGTAAACTCTAGTTTTCATCATCAAGCTTTATTAGGAACATCAAAAGATCATATAATCATCACCATTATAAACTTTGAGAATATGAATATGATCTATATCAGATAGGTATGTGGGAACCCAACCTAGGAATCAAAGACATAAATGTGAAGATGACTAATGAAGTTAGATTCCCTAAGTTTACTATAGAAAGATTACACTTGTACCGAGGCATGAGTGCTAAGATAGCCTTGATAGTTTCTTATAGAAAATATACAAGCATTATATGTTGTGGACCAAAATGTCAATTATGACAAGCATGAATGCTCATGGAACTTTAGATTAATGAAGTATACTGACAAGAAAGAAACAATCAAAAGATGCCCCTAGTCCTCTAGTCCATGACATCCTGGAAAGACTATTAGGAAGGGAACACTCAACAAAGAAAATAATTTCAATTGAGTTTCAAAAAGTTTAAGTGTTTAAGTGCATGTGTATAAGTCACATGACTATCCCTTTAGGACTTAAATATTCCAAGGAGAGATATCATATTGTCCTAGACTATAGCTAAGGTAACTGGTAAGTGTTGAGAAACACTCAATGTCAATAGGAGTGTTGATAAACATTGTTGAGAAAGTTGTGAAAGAAAACATCAACACATAAAGAGACCCTAATAAGCTAAGAAGCGTGTGCCCCCTAGACCTAAACAAGAGTCAATTCCAAGATAGGTAGGAAAAGTGGAAATGAAAAAAATAGGTTCATGAGTATAAAGTAAAACTAATAGATATAGGTGCAAGGGTCTCAAATAGTGCCTAGTTTTTCACTGCTTGACAACATTTTTCTTTTTAGGAATTTTAATATTATTTTTTGCATTTTTGAGAATTTTTTTTTTGGTGATACATCAAAGCACCTATTACTAGGTTTTCACCAAAATGGTGATTTTTTAAAGATATTTTACAATTTTAAAGATTTTTTCAAGATCATAACATATGTACAAATAGATGATTAATAGGAGCCTTAATCATAGGAGTTTTTCAAATGAAGAATTTTGATAGAATCAGGGAGCTATTTGCCTTTTAGTGTAGATAGCTGATATGCACTAAATCCAAAAGAAATAGTAACAATATAGAGACCCAATCAATTAGGTTCAAACTACTCTTTTGTTCTCAAATTTTCTAATATTTTGGCTTCTCTCTAAGAGCAAGGTCACCAACTAGAAATTATTTGGGATGAACTTTTTTATAATAGCTTCTAGACATATGTTTCTAGTAAGCTCTCATGTGATTGAAAGCAATCTTACGATGTTCATCCAACATTTCAAGTTCATGTATACACATGGCCCTATAGTCTTCATCCATGATCAACCCTTTTAAGAAGAATCTTAGAGAAGGAATCTCAAATTCTAGTGCAAAAATAGCTTCACAACCATAAACTAGTGCAAAGGGGTAGCTCTAGTAGGAGTGTGTATACTAGTTTGGTAAGCCCATAATGTAGGATTAATTTAGAGCTGCTAGTCTCTCCCTAATTTATGCATAGTTCTATGCAAAATGTCTAGCAAAGTCTTATTGGGTACTTCAACTTGCCCATTACCTTGGGGATAGTAAATAGAGGACCAATGCTGCTTAATCTTGAATTTATTATAGAGTTGACTAAGGTCCTTGTTTTTAAATTGTCCCCCATTATTAGTAACAATGGGGGAGGAAATTTCATACCAAAAAAATGATGTGATTGAGAATGAATAGAGTGACATGTTTACTCATAGCAGCTGTAAGGAGCACAACCTTAATCCATTTAGTAAAATACTTCATAGTTGTAATAATGAACTTGTGTCCACTAGAAGAACTAGTGGATCTTGCCAACTAAATCAAAGGTCCACCACTAAAAAGGAAAATGTGTGATGGATGAAATTAACTCATGCCCATGAGCATGAATTACATTGCCATGTAGTTGACATTTCTTAAAATCCTTGCCATAGCATATAGAATTTTCTTGTATGGTAGGTTGATAATAACCAACCCTAAGTCACTTCGAAGAAAGTGCAATATTATTAGAGTGTGACCCATAAATATCATCATGGACTTTAGATAATGCTTTTTTGGACTCCTCTATTTTGAGACACCTAATAAGTGTCCCATCTACACCCTTCCTATACATGTCACCAAAGACAAGGGTATAGTATGAGCCATTAGAGACAAGCTATCATTTTTTATTATAGGTAAGATTATCAGGGATAATTTGGTCTCTAAGTTAAGAATAGATGGTGGTGTATCAAGGAATCAGGACCAACAATAGTGCAAATGACTCTATTTTTGGGGAATCATAAGTGGGGTAGAGCAGCTCTTACACCAAGAATTCAAAGAGAGATTCATATTCTTGAAATTACAAGATAGATGCCAAGGTAACCATAGCATATGTAATCTTTTTCTTAGCCCTAGGAATTTTTTAGAATGTAATAAATGAGAAATGGCTCCTTAGGGTATCAACCAATTTCTTGTAGGGTACTAGCTAGTCATCTTTAGTTTGGTAATTATTATTGATTTAATTTATAACAAGCTAAGAATCTTCATATATGTGCAATTTAGTAATCCTCCATTTAATAGCAAGCTTAAGACCATTAGCAAGAGCCTCATATTCAACAATATTATTGGTTCAAGGAAATAAAAATTTCTAGGACTTAGGAATGGTGTATCCATGAGGTGCGATAAACAAGATGATAACACAAGCCCCGTTATGTGTGTGAGATCCATCAAAGAACATTTTCCAAGTTCTTTCTATGAAATACATGATGGAAGAATCCAAAAAGTCTATCTACATAGGGATGTTGTCTTGGAGTAGGAAATAATGGAGTTGATCTACAATGTCTTGTCCTTTGATAGTCTTACGTTCAACATACTAAATGTCAAATTATATAATAGAATCCATTTAGCTAGTCATCCAGTGAGTGAAGCCTTACTCAAAAGATACCTTAGAGGATCAATTTTAGCCACTAAATGTGTAGTATGTGCAAGCATGTTGAATCTTTTGTGATGCAAATACTACAACAAGGAAAGCCTTTTCAATATTGTTATAATTGATCTTGTAAGTAACTAGATTTTGGCTAATGTAATAGATAGATTTTTCTTTACCATTATGATCATGTTGTGCCACTAGAGCCCTTAGAGAAGTGTTCCTAGATATAATATATAATATCAAGGGCTTTCTAGGAATAGGAGGCATGAGGATTGGTGGCTTAGCTAGGTATTTCTTGATCTAAGTTAGGCTCTTATCACATTCCTCATTCCATATAGAGGTAGATCCCTTATGAATTTTTTTATTAAATGGTTGGGACCTATCAACCAATTGAGAAATGAACCTCCTAATGGACTACAAGCATCCTTGTAGATTCCTTAGTTGACTAGTATTTGAAGGAGGTGACATGTCCATTATTGTTTGTACCTTTTCTAGATCAACTTCTATGCCCTTTTTTGATATAATATACCCTAATAAATTTCCAGAGGTGACACTAAAATCACACTTCTTGGGATTGTTGAGACTCAAAATTTCCTTCCCAATTTGAGCACCATTCCAAGCTTTTGAGCTCTTTTAAGTGCCCTTTTGATGCATGTACCCAACTATCCATTCGAGGCCTAAGAGGTCTCTAATGTTTCTAACACCTTTCTTTAAATATGTATATGTGTTTCATAAAGATAAATTGCCATTCTGAGCCATTCCATGAAGTTCCATTTTGAGCAATGCCCAAATTTGCATTTTTGCCTGTGTCAAATAGCGACATGAGGCCATGTTTGCAATTGAATGTCTTGTACCTGATAATGTTTCATGACTCACCACTTTGGGAATGCTTAGTGTCCATACTATAGAGCCTATGTTTCAGATTTCAAGTCATTTTGAATTTTTTTGACTAGGTTTTGAATCCTCAAAGTTGGTCATTTATTTGTTGCCATGCTGATGTGAATTGTTTAGAATTTTGAGAGGCCTTGTTTGACCTATTGTAACTTTGACCTAGTTGACCAAAATGAGAAAATTCAATTTTCATTTCATTTTATAGGTCAGATACTTTCTATAATTTAATTTTGAGCTTATGAATAATCTATTTGATTAGTTTTCGAACGTGATTTCTAAAGCAATATGTGATGTTTTACTAGTGTCAACAAATGTAGATTTGTCAGTACCCTTGTTCGGGATGCCATAACTTGAGATTCATGAGATGAGATTAAATGGATTTTACCACTATTTTATCCTCTAAAAATTCTTCAAGTGTGCCAATTTTCAAATCTTGACAAATCCATCTGTACACTTTCTCAAGTCCATTCTGTTTGCAAAAATCTCTTTTCTGACATTTCTTCCAATTTGCAAATATGAATAGCCTACTTTGACCATTTTCCAAATGTTTCCTATTATTTTTCATGAACCCTAATTGAAAATTCATATTTTCCTCATGATATTAAACCCACACCCCATTTTTCATTTTCCCAAGTGTCAGTTTACCCAATTTTCAAAGCCAAAACAAAACGTGATGTATTATTTTCTAACATATTTTCTCACTGGTAATTATAAGAGTGAATATTTAATAGTAAATATCTTTTGATTGAGAATTTTTCATAATATGAGATTTGACAAGGTAAAGATATATGGAATAGAGAATCAGAGTGTCTATTTTTAGAGCCTGATTAGGTATTTTTGACAATTTTTAAAGCCAGTCAAAGGGCCTCGTGGCACAAAATTGATAGTTTGTAGACAGGTATAAAGTGAGTTGCAAATTTTTTTTCAATGGTTGATTTTGTTTCAAATCAGGGCCAGATAGTGAATGGATCAGTTTAAAGGATTAGGCATTTTGGTTTGAAATTGTTTTTTTAGGTGGACCCACCTTGAGGCCTAACTAAACTTCACTAGACCACTGATTAACCAAGGGAAAGTTATGTAAGTATGTACCCAAATTTATAGATTTCACATATGATCAAAATGAAATATCTTTGAAGAATCTTTATATGAATCCTCAAGGTCTTGTGGTGGTTAGTCCAAAGATGTATATTGCCTACAAGTAGCAAGGCCAAGTAAATCATTGTGAAGTTTAGAGCTAGTTGTATTTGAAATTGTTGTGTGAAGATAGTACAAAATTATTATGAGAATATTTTGATGGGTTTGATTTGTGGAAAGCTCATACAAGTCATCTTTGTCAAAAAATTAGAAATTTCTTTATGTTGAAGGGATCTTCCATTTGATATTGTAAATAAAGCTATTGAAGAGCATGCAATTGAGGATTAGGCTAGAGTTTTTTGAGTCCATCCTGACATATGAGTTGATGTTCAAGAAAAATTTATTGAAGAAATCAAGTTCACAAAAGGATTTATAAAATCCATCAGAGAGTTCAATGACTAAGGTCGTAGATACAAATGATGAAGATACCAGATATTTGGATGAGGATATCCCACAGGACCAGATATCTCACCTCTCTTGGTTTTAGAGGTGAGAAAGGGAGGACCAGTTAGGTTTCTTGCTATAGTATAGTAAAAAACACCTCAAGCACTCAGTTCCTATTTTTCCACCTTTGAATGAAGCTGCACCATTTGATCCTTGGGTGTTTGCTTGTAGGGTGTCCAAAAATATTGATGTGGAATAGGTTGGCTTTTAGAGGAAGTTGCAGTCTAAAGTGCCAGGAGAAACAAAATAAATTTATAGCATCCACAACCTCCCATGAACATTCATCAATATAATAAAAATGCACTTTAGTAGTAGCTCCTTTCTGCTAGTATCATGCACCTTATGGTGTTACTTGCTTAGGAGAAAAAATGTTTAGCATGATCTCACACTTGTGCACTTAAAAAAATTGTTTGATCCGATGGAAAATTATCAAAACATAACATCATATCATCCGATGATAGATCACAAAATGGTGAAGGGGATGTTCCTTTTGGTCCAAGGTCAACATTCTCTACTCTAGCAATTCTAGGCTGATATGCCCAAGACCCCTGTTGTTCTTCACTGTTTTGACTAGATTGCAAAAGGCGATGTGGACATTTGTTGGTCTAATTTTTCACATTTGCAAAAATTATGAAAAAATTAGTGAAAAATCATTTGAGTCTTTAAATATTGCAAATTAGGGTTTTGTTCCTTGTATTTTTCAAACCCTGAGATTGCCCTAGTTTTGAAAAACCCTCAAAGTATTTTCAGAAAAATGTTTTAATGGCATGTCTTTTCACCTAAGGAAGGGCTTGCGCAAGCATGAGTTCATTTTAATTTTGTTTAAACCTTACGTGGCCATGCTTGGCTTGACAATTGCTTAATCATTTTATTAGGGAATATGTCTGATAACACAAAGTTTTTATAATCATTGATCTTGTTTAGATCAATGGGTATCGCATGCCCACAGTTTTGAGATGCAAGGTTTTTAAATAATTTGGGCATGCAACTTGGTGACACATAGCCTTTACTTTTCTAAATTCTAGTGAACCGTAAAATGAGTCATAAGTTGTTAGAAACTTTTGCAGGTTTGTCAGTACTTTTGTGCATGTTCTGGATTTCTCGCGATATCATTGGTTGAGTCACCAATAGAGACATGCCTTTATCACCAAGAAGCATCAACCATTGATTTCATTTGAATCAAGGGCTAGTGCTTTCCTGCAAGAAGGAGATGCTTGTCAAAAAAATAATGTCGGGAAGCAAAAATTGGACAAGTGGCAAGGTCTGGCAAGATGGGCCCACCATTCTCAAGGATGGATGTCTTCCATGGAAAGTGTCAGACAAGTTGGGATGGTTGGAGATTTTTATTCGTCACTTTAGCCAACATGGTGATAAGAATACCTGATTATATAACCATTGATCTATCAAGGATCAAAGGCTAGTACATGCCTAAAATTTGAAGCTACATGAGAGATAAATAATGCGGGCAAGTGGTTTTTTGATGTGTGGCAAGATGGGGTCGACTAATTTTAATTGTATGCTACAATGTGCCACTATAAAATGATTGCTGATGTGTACTGCCAGATGTGCCACTGAAGAAGTTTGACTCCCAAGTGGAAGTGAATTCTTATCGATCGTAGATTTTTCAAAGATCTATGATTAGTGCAATCCTGCATTATGAAGCTGCAAGTTAGATAAGAAAAGTGGGTATGTGCCTTTGCAAAATGTGTCATAGTGGGGCCAAATTATGGAAGAATGTTGAGTCACGCCATGTGGTCTACCACTTGTGCTTAGCTGGAACTACTTATGATGGGGGTGCAAAAAGTGTCAAAAATTAATGCAATAGTCAGATAAGTCAGAACATGCAGATTGAAAGCAGTCATTTCATTGGCCCAAGTGGATGATGTGAGTGTAGAATGAAAAGTTGTTTCTTATTGTTGATCTTATCTTGATCAATGAAGGATTCTTGCCTATAATTTGAATTCGAGTGAAGTTTAAATAAAGTGAGAATGCACCATGTAGACACGTGTCCATGGTGATGTCTAAAATTTTAACTCAAAAGCTCTGGAGGGTATAATTAGTGTCATCATTGATCTTTTAAAGATAAATGACTAACACAAGCCCACAATTTGAAAATTCTTGTTGGATAAGAAAAGTGGGAATGTGCCAGCATGACACATGGACTGAATGATGTCAAGTACTTACTCACTCAGAAGAAGAGATGGGATCTGCTGGTGTGGAATGTTATCAGAAGGTGCGAACTCATATGGAGGTTTCCCATTGGTCAATATAGCTGACTAGATTTTATTAGAATGTGAATTGACTTGATCGTTGATCTTGTCTTGATTGTTGATATTGTCTTAATCAACAAATGGCACTTCCTCACAATTCTAAGGTGTGAGGAATTAAAATAATGTAGGCAAGTGCTATTGTGACACGTAGCCTTGTTTTTAAAAGCCATAAACCTTGTTTCTTTTTAAATCAGAGCCATCTGATCTACTAAAAATCTATGGATAGGATTCATATTTGGTTGCAATTTGGAGGTAATGGTTACTGAAAGTAAATATGATTCAGATTTCATGCGTGCAATTTCAATATATGAAAAGAACCCACAATCTCACCATTAATGAATCACCAAAGCACAAAAAGAACATCAGGGCATACAAAATTTTTAGAGCTAGGGCACAAAAATTCTTAGCTAGTGATCTAGTGAAATTGCAAAAGAAGTCACACAGTGTAGAAGTGCAAATTCTAGTGGGTAAATACTCTACAAATCTTTTAAAAATTCAAGTGTCTGCTGTTGTAAATTTTCTAGGGTTTTATTCAAAATGCCTCCCTGAAAAGAGTTCACTGGGAAAATGGATTATTTGAAATGTTTTTTGCATGATGAATTTCTTGAACAATTCCCCTTATCGGTACATGAAATAACTAAGGGGAGGGAACTCATTCCAAAACATCCAAGAGTAGTTGTAGCAGAAGGTTTTTACGACAAAGCTAATTGGGTAAGAGATGCCCAGGTTTCCATGGGGGGTCTGGAATTGTTTAAGAAATGGTTTTCAAAAAAAAAATTGGACACTCCTATGAGTAATGTATGGGAGTTCAATATTGGTAAATTAACAGTCCCCACAGTTTTCTTTGATAGTGATTTATTGATGGATCTAGCAAAGAACTATGATCCAATTACAAGGTGGGTAAAAAACCATGCTGGAGTGAATTTGTCTAGGGTTTGTCCTAAATTATTTAGTGAGGTTTTCAACCTCAATCCTAACCATGCCATACATGAAACTATTCACATAGATGACCTTCAAGCAAGGTATGATGGACAAAGAATTTACTTGAGAATAGGGCCACTCCAAGAGCATGCTACTCAAATTGGCACTTTGGCCGTAATTACAGCCAGTACCCTAGAGCCATTGTTGAGAAGACATTTCAACCTACGAGCTCAAGCATTATATTTTTCTCTTTGCAAGATTTTTGGGGTAGATGAAGTTGATCAAATTCCAAGCTCTATTGTCCTTATCATGGCTCAAACTCTTCAATTTGGAATGAGTACTATTCTGGATTTTGCTACTTTTCTTGCAAAAGAAATTCATAATGGCCTAGTGGGGATAGCAAGGGGAAAAGTGGGAAAACTATTCTGTTGGTATTCATTGCTTATGCATGTATTCTTGTACAAGGTATTCACCTTTTTCTCCAAGGGTATGGAGCTGGAAACAACTAGGGATGGAGAAAGGAATCCAGTGCATCTGTGGAGTGTAGATATGACTTTAGAAGCTATAGATTCTAGCCATGTGAGATTTGATAGATACTTTGCTTCAAAGCTTAGGTTGCTCTTGAAAGGTGATAGCCCAAGAATTCCACAAGTATTGTTGGAATTGGTTAGACCTAAGGACCATGCACAAGGACTATTAGTTAGTCATAATTGGGGGGATATAATCCCTTATAATGTTTCAACTGTAATAAGAGTATATGGTTTTGTGGGAAAGCCACATTTGTTACCCTTTCATGTACCCTTGAAGATAGGGATCGCTAAGCTCTTATGGAAGATAGGAACTGTAGATGAGAGGGAATTGTCTAAGAAGGACACCTTTCCAATTGTTATTGTAGTGCATGATTTTGTCTTTATCAAGAAGGGGTGGAAGCACCTTAATTTGTTTTTGGATAGATATAACATGGCAGAGTCTCATGCTAGATTCATTGATCCTAAAGGATTCTATGACCTCTTAAGAGAGAGGGTGAAAGCTTCTTACATGGTACAACAAGTCTACTATCCAGAGCATATAATCAAAAATATTTTCACTTTGCAAGAACAAGAATTGAGGAAAGAAAAATGGATAGTATTCAGTAAGTACCTAGAATTCATTAATGCTTTTGACCCCCAGTATGACCCATTAAAAGATAAGAAATACCGGTGAGCTAAAATGCAAGCATTAATGAATAATTTTACTGTAATAATTCAAAGGTATGAATGAGAAGAAAGCCATATATGTTGAGACACGTCCAGATAAGGCTGTAGAGGTACAAAGAAGAATAAGTAGTAGAAATGTGGTGGCTCCTGGCCAATATACATTACAAAGAAGGGCAGGTTTTGTCATGATTCAAAATGTGCAACGGGCACCCCTTCATTAGAAGCCAAGGTCAAGAAGTCCACCTATAGCTAGCTCTCCAAAAAGGCAAAAATTAGAGTAGGGGTCTTCTTCTTCTCAAAAGGAACAATACTCCCCAAGCTAGTCCCCAGTCTAGATAGATGATGAAGCATCTCTAAGGGAGCATCTTAGACAAATGGGTGGAGAAGGGGATGTGATTATTACTTCTATAGATTTGGATGTTGGAAAGCCACAAGAACCTCCTAAACCTTCCTTGGACCTAACCATTTCTGATTACCAAGGTAAGGAAATTGATCCAATAGTTTCCCAAGCTTCTAAAAGGTTTATTAATGATGAAAATTTTGTAAAGTCTAAGGCTTTTGCTCAGTTTTTATGGAGGTTAAACATGAGCAATTTTGAGAAAACCTATGAGAAGATGAAAGCAGAACAACTAGACAAACTTGATTTAGATATTAAGGAAGAGGTAAAATCTAAATTTTTGAATGATTTTGCCCAGTTTACTCCTAATGTTGGGAGGCAAATAGTTAGATAGTCAGGAGTCCTCCTTCTACCAGAATGGGATATAGCAAATGCCATTGTTTTTGATTCAGTAAGGAAACAGAAGGATATTCAACTGAGGACTACTGAAGAAATACTACAAGCTCATAGAGGAGTCAAATTTAGTGATGACCACCAAGCCCTTGTTATATGGTCCATGGAAAAAAGGGAAAATACCAAAATGCATGAGATTCCCACTACAAAGCATACTGGTGCATTGATAGTGTTCAAGGCTGGTGAGGTAGGTAGTAAACAAATAATTGGAATGGCATCATAGATGCTAAAATTTGGTAGCATAGTGTCTAGCCAAGAGGAAGATAATTTTTCCCAACTCAATTCTAGGTTTGAAGAAGTTTTGAAAGCATATGAGGAAAGGGGTATGCAGATACAGTCATTCGAAAACAAAGTATCTCAAATGGAGAAGGTCCTTGGAAAAAGTAGGAGAATTTAGCAGACCCAGGATTGTATACCCTCCTAGGTCACCAATTGAACCTTTCAAGTCCACTCCAATTATTGAGATAACTAATACTCCAGAAAGGCCTTAGTTCTATACTGCAGATGATTTTGAAGAGGAGAAGAATAAGTTGTATGCAATGCATGTAGAGCTTAACAATCAGCATGAAGAAAAATTGAGGCAGGGTATTATGTATTTAATAGATAGGATATAATGGCCCACATTTTTTGATCAATTATCAAGGATTTCAGCAATCAGGGATGAATTAAAGCAAAGTGCAGCTATATTTAGACCCATTGTACAGAAGTGGATAGAGAGAAGTTCAGATATCATTGCTATGTGTATATCTGTTATTCATCTAACATATCATTAGATAGAAGGAATTTTTGATTTACTAAATAAGTTGCAAGGTTTTGATGATAAGTAAGATTATTTCTATAGAAGATTAACTATTTGTTTTTCCAAGTATTTTGTGGAAAAATTTGATTTATTCCCTTGTTCTCTAAAGTCAATTTATAAAATAAAGGAAAAGGAAGAATGGAAGAGGGAGCTAGATGAAGCCTTTTGTGAGAGAATAAATAAGGTTATAAATGAAGTGGGCCATCTGTTGTGGGAAATGAAAAATGAGGAGTTGGTAAAAGTATAGTTATTCTATAATATTGTTAGAAAGGATTTTGTTGATTTAGAGGTAAATGCAAATTTTTTAGTAACTATATAAAGAGAAATTCTAAATTTTGATTGGCCAAAGGACACTATTTACAATAAATGGAAGGAGTAATTTATGTCTATAGAACATACATAAGGAGATGATGAGGTGGAAGATGATGACAAAGAAGAGAGTACAAAAGTAGAAGCCACCTCTGCTACTAATGATATAGACAAAGAGGATCCTCAGATAGTGGGAGATGACTCATCAGTGTCACATTTGATGGTCACCTATCCCAAGGAACCAGAACAATAAAGGAATTTGATCAAAGTATTCTTTCCTTTCCAAAGGAAATAACAGAAGTGGACCCACAAAGGAGAGTTCGATTATCAGTTTTTTTGTTATTCACAATTTTGTCCTTTTGTTATAGATGTATGTAAAAATATTTTTGAAGGACACCTGTCAGTCACATTTTCCCTTTGCTTTTTGCAACTCATGCCTATATAAATGAGTTTTCAAGGCAATGTGAGGGTCCAAATTTTGTACAATTTTAAGTCTTTGAGAGAATACAGTCGGTCCAATAGTGTGTAGCTATTCTGAGTTTATTTTCTAGTTGTACTTTTTGAAGATATATTGAAATGATAGAACCAACAAGTTGTTCTGGACTATTCTTTAAATTCTATTGGTCATTGTATTAGTCATCTAAAAGGATAATACAAAGGGGCATTTACACTATATTTGTGTCATCAATTTTTGTCTCCTTTTTATGGGTTTGTTTACTTTGAAGTCATTTTAAATAAAGTTTAATTTGGCTGAATGCAATCTGGATGGGTTGTATGCTAATATCACTGTTGCTTTTAATTCAAGGAATTATGGAAATGCTTCAATGAATTAGTAGGGTTTATGAGTTTATAGAAAGGATACCTCATAAGAATGGAAATGGGTGATTATAATTGATTAATTCATTTACAAGTTAATTGAATTAGATCTCTCACCAATAGTCAATTTTTTGCCCAATGGATAAGGCACTGGTCATATAAGTTAGAGGTGAACAAGGATAAATACTGTTGGTGCATATCAAAACAATTATAAAATCAAAATAAATTTTCATTCAATATTGTTCAAAGTTATAAATGCTGGTCAATACTCATTTATATCTATTCTCGAAGTCTTAGGTAGCTGCTATTTCTAGGAATATTTGTAAATTCAAGGAGAAAGACGACCAAATCTACTAATAAGGGATGCATGAAAGTTTGTAAACATTAAAAGAAGTGAAGTAAACTGCTCATGTGTTAATGGGTAATAGATGAGAATCATAATGAAACTAGAAGAATTTTTACATAGCAGTTTGCATTAGAATCATCCCTAGGTATACCCACCTTGGTTTAGAAGAGCCAAAAGAGTAGGAAACCATCCTTTGGTTTTGTTGAAGTTGGGTCCAAGTGGTTTACTTATATAATTGATAATAGGAATTGGCTAATCCTTAGGTTATATGAGTGTTATCATTCTGGTATTGAACATTTTGTTGTTCAATATTTTTCAAACCCCAACAGACATGGTGGAAGAGTTTGCAATGACTATTCTGAAATAAATGCCCCTACTTGTCCACCCTTCATGGAGGCTCAACATTGAATATCCTATTTAAGAAAGTGTTATTTTATTGGAATAGTTGCAAAGCAATGCATTTATGTATTATGTGTTAGGATATCTCAAACTACTAAGAGGAGCCCCATGAGAATGAGAAAGTCTAAAGAAAAAGAAAGAAATGCCAAACACATTAAAATTTCATTTGGTCTATTTTCATGGCATGTATTGCATTGCATGTCAAAAAGAGCATTCATGGCTAAGGAAAGAAGCTCCAATGATGGATGGAGTAGGGCATTGAAAAGAAGGTAGAGTAATCCTCATTACCCCACTTGCCAGATACTTTTTTAAATACATGCCAATCTCCTACCTTGGTATTTCTCCATTGAAAGATTAGAAATAATGACAAGGAATGGGGTTGGGCCTATGAACAGAAATAAACCTTTCTATGCCATAAAAGAGTAGACAATGCCAAGTAGCCTAGAGCTAACCATGAGCAAAGGGAAGAAAGAGTAAAGGCTTAATCCCACATTCATAGTGTGGGTGCTCCTTTTAATTTTTAAATACACTAGCATGCAATATGTTAGTTTTCTTAAAAGACAACGCCTTTGATAAGGCTCATGTGGAGGGGTCCATTTGGCCAGCCAGTGGAATCACAAGTGTTTTGGCAAAACAAATGCCAAATTCTAGTGGTCACCATGTCACCACCAGAAAATAGGAGGATCTCGCTGGTAGCAACATGGCAACCTCCCAAAAATTTAAAAAATCTGGCAAAGAGTTCGCAAATGATGGAATGACACATGGTATCATGTGAGTGGTTAATAAAGGAGATGTTAGAAAAGGTTGTTAGATTCTGGTGGTTTGCATGTCACCACCAAAAAATGGGAGGTTTCACCAAAAGTGACATGGAAACCTCTGGAAAAATGTAAAAATTGACAAGGTTGTGGAGGGGCCTGACAATGATTAGGATGACCAATCATGCTTTGACAAGTGGCACTATTGGAGTGGCCTAGGGAGGTATAAGGAGAATTATTTTAAAATAATGCTTTTTATTTATCTCCAACATTCAATTCCCAATTGAAAATCGGGTTTTTAAATGGTGAATTTTCTATAGTTAAAACTATAGAAATATTTTAAGTTTTTCAATCTCATTCATTTAAACTATCCAGTTCATAATCCTGGGCTAGTTTTTCAAATGGCTACTAGAGACACAAATTTTTCCCAAAATATAGACTCCAATATACTGTTGAAATTGAGAGGAGATGAAATTTTTGATTCTGGAGTTCTTTTTTACATAGGTGGTCACAAGTTCAAGTTATGCAAGGTTTTGTCTCAAGTACCTAATTTCTAGTTTCATTCAGTTGGGGTAGTTCGGATCTGATTTCTAGTAAAATAATGAATTGAATAAACATAAAAGGCAACATGAAGGTAGTTATGGGAAAAAAAATTTCATCTCCAAATTAGTTGAATCAAAGTATTATCAGCATTCTAGATGCTTTTAGATATTTTGGCAAACAACATGGTTTTCATCATTGAACAAGAGATATTTCAAGTTTGTTACAAAATAATGATGATAACCAAATCAGATGTCATGGGTAGAAGGATGAGAGATGTTCTACAATAGCAAGGAATGGAGATTCAAGTGGACACATGTTTTCTTGGATCTGGGATTCCATTCTTCCTCTATATCTTTCTCTCTCTCTTTCTCATTGTAGGGGTTCTAGTTTTGAAGAAATTTCTCACTGTTGTGATACCAAGGTTGTCGTGCTTTTACTTCTTGTCTAATTAAGTAGAGCTCTAGTAGTGAAGGCCACACATCCACTCTTGTGTAGATTTCTAGTTTCATTTCATGTCTTGTTTCTCTAAGATAAATGGGAATTGATGATAGATCATGTGACATGTCTTGAGTTTCATTTAGTATTACTAGTTTAATGTATTTGGTATTTCCAAGGATAAATATAAAAGGGGATTTACAATGAATTATTTGTGCTCTCTTATTTTGTCTCCTAATTCCTCATATGATATTAATTTTTTGATTGAATGAATAAGGTTCATTGAATCTAAGACAGATTGGACGAGTTTTGTATCAGATCTGTTGTTTCTTTTAACTCAAGGATTTAAGTGAGTGCTTCAATGATTTGATAGGGTTTCTAGGTGTATGGAGGGGATACTAGGAAGAATGGAGTTTGGGGATTTTAGTTGATAAACTTAATTGTAAGGCAATCAAGTTAGTCATCCTGCTAATAGCGACTCTGTGTTGCAATGGATAAGGTATTGGTCACTAAATTAGATGCAATTTGATATGAAGGTCATTTGAACAAATATTTATTAATCAAAATCAATTCTATTCTATTTTCTTTGTAGTAGGCTAAAGGGAATTAACCCTCACTTAGCTTATGGATTCATAGGTTATGATTTGTAGCTATCTCATTCATATGTTATTGCATAAGTATCAAAAGAAAAAAGGGTTTCATCTACTATTATTAGATTTAGATTATATGTTTAATTGCACTAGTACTATATATTAGAACCTCAAGGTTAACCCACCTAGGTTTTGCAAAACTTAAAGTAAAGAAGGAGTTATGCCTTATAGTTGGCCCAAGATTGTAGTTGAGCACCTCCATAATAGGAATTTGATAACCTTAGATGTATTGGTCTGGTTTCTTGGTTATTTTTAAAACTGTTAAATCAAGAGCCAATAGGGATTAAGCCTAAGTTGAAACTATTTCATGTGGTATAATATCAAACTTAGGTCAACTAGGAGAGTGCTTCTTTGTTTAGATTTCAAAAGGGTGTCATCAACATAGTATTCTATGTTATTATGCATCACGTCATGAAAAATTATAGCTATGGCATGTTGATAAGTAGCACCCATGTTTTTGAGACCAAAAGGCATGATGTTCCAACCAAAGGTTCCCCGTGCATATGTAAAATTTATTTTTTGTTGATCCTCAAGAGCTATTTTTATTTGTGTATTCCTAGAGAAAGCATCCATAAGGGAGTACATTTCATATCCCATGGTCATGTCCACTATCATATCAATATTTGGCAGTGGAAAGTCATCTTTTGGGAAAGATTTGTTGAGGTCTCAGAAATCAATACATACTCGAATAGATTTGTCATGTTTAGAAAAAATAATAATATTTGAGATACATTCTACATAGTCAATAGCTCTAATGCATTTTTCACTCAAGAGCTTTTCTAATTCATCTTTCACAAGGAGGGTCACATGTGGATGGATCTTTCTCAATTTATATTTAATAGGCTTGATGCTAGGAGGTATAAAAAGATGGTGCATAATAAGATCCATATCTAGCCCAGGCATATCAACATAGGTCCAAGCAAATTTGATCTTCTTCTCTTGGAAAAATCAAATGAATTTTCCTTTCTCTTCTCTTGAAAGTGATTAAGCCAGATGCATGTTTTTGGGAGATTTTATGGTACCAAGATTTACTAGTCATATAGGTTCAATCACAACTGATGATCTATCCTAAAAATAACTAGGTAGACTACCAATTACCTCATCCTTGGGTGCCTTGGAGAGATTTTCATCCTTGGCTACATCTTTCTTTTTAATATTTTTGGCTTGGACACTGCCACAAAGTGGTTTTTACCATCTAAGCTTTTCTTTTTCATTTTTCTCTTCAGCTTATGACTAAGGTACTTGATGTTGGACTTAGTTAGGTTAATCATTGGACTCAAGTCTTTGATTTTGTATAGACCCATCGACAAGATTGAGGTGTATAAGCAACAATGAGGAGGACACTGTTAGAAATAGGGATTATTGCTAAAAACTTTAGTTGTCAACTAGATATTATTTCTTACTTTAAACCTTGCATAACAAATCAATAAATTAATATTTAATAGTAATAGTAACAATGTACATAGATAACTCATAATATCATATTTTGTTAACTAGGGAAACCCTAGCCAAGGGAAAAAATTGGTGGTGATGATACCCACTAGATAATATACTAATATATAAGTTCTTTGTTAGAGGATTGACCATGTTAGGATTCAATGAGAAAATTTAGTATAAGGAGTCCCTATTATGAGACTTTATATCCCTATTGGGAGATTCCAACCCTATTAGGACTTCTAGTATAGTAGGTGCAAGATGAGCTCACTACCCAAACATGCACTTGTAATTACAAGAAGAGCTGGCTACCCAAACCGGTAGTGAAAATTTTGGAGTATAGGTACTATAACTTCTTCCTTGACTAATCTCTTGATCTTCAACTTGATATTGGATCACAAGATAGCTTTCAGGAAACTCTGCATATATTACTTTCACAAAATTTTGCATACAATTTCTCAACATCACAATTACATGATAGCATGCTTCTTAACACAAAATGTGCTTTGCATAAATACCATGCCTTTACACAAATTTATTTTAGGTTGGCTAAGACCATAGTATACTTTTCCAACTTAGAGTAAACATCTAAGATGTCAACCCTAATTGGACAAGTAATTATTTGCAAACAAAGTAATTCTTTCCTTTAATTCCACTATCTTGTTTTGCTAAGACATGATTATCTCTGTTAAGTATAGTTTGTACTGACTTTCAAGGTTACACATATCATCACTAATATGTGTACTATCTCCATCTAACTTCTCTTGTCATAATATGATGTTAGCAACAAGTTATAAACAAAACAATACACTATTGTATACCAAATTTTATACTTAGACAATTTTTTGATTACCAAACACTAAGTATCTTTATTTTTGAGGTTTCCTTTAAGCATGTCTATCATGTGTTGCCATAAATGACAACAATTACATATCTCCTTTATCCAATTGTCAAAAATCTCCCCCTTTGGCATTGATGAAAACAAAATATGGAAAACTGGCTAAGTTACAAAACTTAACAACAAAAAAAATCTATATTACATCTATTACAATTTGTCCATCTTTACATAAGCTCCCCCTTACAATATACTTTACAATAATTTTTACCTATTGTATCTTTCCCCTTAAATGCACTTCCTCTCTTAACAAACTTAAAAATTTTCATGTGTACTTCTCCCCCTTTGACATCAACAACAAAGGTAAAAATGTCAAAATCTTTCCAAAACTATCAAAAATGTTGTCCTTCTGCCTTAAGTTGATAGAATCTTCATGCAATAATCAAAATTTACCTTAAGACTATTCATATCTTTAGTCCATGTCTCCTTGGTGGATTCAACAAAGGTGAGAATTGCACATAAAGAATATGATGCAATCTCAACTACATTAAGATCTAAATACAAAAAGTTAGAATAGGTGTCCTTGGCCTTGACACATTCTTCCAAATGTTTCTCAAAATAAGACACTTTTAGAGAAATAAACTCTCTAAAATCCAATATCCTCTTCAAAATTTGTTCCTTTCAAAGTTTTAGTTTCTTGATATCATTGTGAATACTGGCCACCTATCCTTCAAAATCATCAACTTTACAAGATGAATGTTCAATTTGGTTGGATAAAGCCTCTAGCTCACTCATCTTACTTCCAATCTTATTGTAAATATCTTTAGTCAATTTATATGACAAAGTACACTTAATATACAATGTCTTACCATCCTATTGACACTTCTGAAGTTCCTTCATACAAGTATCAAGACTAACCAAATCATTCTTAATGTTCTGAAAAATGGTGCTAAACAAGCTAGCATCATGTGAAATATGTGCCTTTGCTTCTAGAACATTCAATAATTTAGTAAATTCTTCATCAAATGAATTTAACACTACCTATGCCCTCTAGTTTGGATATGCTTTTGTGTGTTGTACTACCAAAGTATTGTGTAATCTGTTAGTAACCTCTATCAAGGTCTTATGCAAGCTTTTTACTATTCTATTCTTCTAAATAAGCTTTGATAAGGATGAGATCAAATCAGTTTAATCATCATCATCAAATGTTAAGCTGGCAAGTGAAAGCAAAGTAGATGAACTAGAAGGTTTAGTGTCATCCTCCCTTTGCTTCTTGGCTACCTCTTTTACTCTTCTCTCTTCTTCTTCTTTCTTTTCTTTTCCTTTTCTTTCATTTTCTCTCTTTTCTTCCTCTATTTTCTTTCTTATTTATTCTTTTTCTATTCTCTTCTTTTCCTCCTCTTCCTTTCTTTTTTTTTCTCATTCTCAAGCAATTTTTGCTTGGCCTCTTCTACTTTCTTCTTTTCTTCTTCAAGTAAGCTCTTGTCTTCTTCCATTAGTCTCAGTTTGTCTTCAATATCCTTGGTATTAGGTTCATTAAGTTTAGAACCTTCAAATGGATTAGTATCATTAATGTTAATGGTAACATTGGTCTAATCTATATGCATAGTGTCACCACTCACTAACACTTCTAAGGTACTTG